>OU342957.1:2500000-3750000 GCA_910592335.1 Adalia bipunctata
TATTGTTCAGTCGCTTTGAAAATGTTTATCGAATCGAAAGCCAATAAGCGATCAATTTGCTCAGAATTTTTCGTATTCTTTGATGCCTACCAACAATCGAATTTGGGGAATATTGCTCAGCCGCAGCCAGGATAATGGAAAAAGGAGGTGGGTCAACAATGCGTAACTCTTCACTTAACTCTGGATTCGAGTTGTTCATTTAATTATCCGATTTCGCAGCCTCGGAATATTCAACTGTGACCGGAAAACGAGTTTATGAGGAGAGTTTTCTGCTGCTTGGATTATGTACAGGGTGACCCACATAAAACATTTCAGGAAATATGAGTTTTTCCTGAAAACACGGAGATACCTCAATTTTCATTATCTTTTGATTGCAAATTTGCAATGACAAGATGTCCCCCTTCCGAATAAAAATTCACCTGTCTCAGCGTTTTCGGAAAAACCTCTGACGGAAATATTCGACTGTTTTATGTGGGCCACCTTGTAAAATTATTCTCAAGTCCTTAAATATTGCGCTGTCGTTAAAGAAGGTTGAATTTTTTTGAACTTGAAGTAGTCGCCCACTAAACAAAATCGAGGAGAATTTGATAAAGTCTCGTGTAGTCTCATAAAATATCCTTATTCCGAAGAAAATACTAATTCGGCCCAATTATTATTATCATTTTTTCCAGTAAGAATTATAGATGGATCTTCAGGTTCGAATACCTTTTATTTTCATTTAAAAAAAATGAAATAAAGATCTCCAACGGTATGCCTGATAAGTTGGGGCGTCCCATATAAATGCATTGTCTTGGATATTCCTTCAAAGCTCAAGAAAGTATTTCCCTCTTCTCCGTTTGGCTGATGTCATACAAGTACACGAAATCTGACATTTCAGCACAGTCGATCCAAAAGAATATCTGTCAATTTGTATGGATTATGTGCAAATTATGTGCAAAGCTCGATTTTTTGTGCACTCATCAGTAATTTTTGTAGCAGATCTCTCGGAAATAACGAATACATTTATCATTCGCCTATGATAGAACAAATACCTACTAGGAGTATGTGCAAATTATATGTGATTGATGTGAAATTTTTTGCACCGTTCCCTAATTTCGATTTGAGGATTGTGCTCGCTTGCCGGGCAGGTTTGTACATTTCCCATTTCCAATTCGAGAGAACAAACGCTGGAATCATGTGCAATTTATGTGCAGTCGTCGACAATAATTTGTATTTGTGCGTTGTGCAAGTTACACCATTATGTGTTATTTATGTGCAAAGTCAGATGGTTTTCGGTCTCCTTCAATTTTTTTTATTGAGGAATGAGAATTGTGCTAGCTCGGCTGACAAAATAGCACAATTCTCAATGTTCAATTGTTTCACTCAACGGATTCTGGAATTATGTGCAATTGGAAGAAAATTCAATGGAGAGTTCACAAAAAATTGACTTTGCGCATAAACTGCATATAATTTGCACATAATTCAAGCGTCTATTCAGTAAAAAATACCGGCAGAGAATTTGTGTGTATCATAAAAAGGGTGGACCCTTCAAGATGTGTATAATCTGAGTTTTTGGTGGTAACATTAAATAATTGAGAGTTTTTCCAAGCCTTGATGAAGAAGGTGTAGCAAACTAGAAAAATATTGATCAGCAAAGAGTCGGAAAAGAGGGTGGGTCAACAATTCGTGATGGTTCGCCCAACTGCTGAATTCGTTCGTTAAATTGCGCGCTGAAATCGTTTGAGCAATTCCCGACAATTTCATGGAATGTTTATCACTGCCTGTCGGGTTGGGTTTTTTTTTCCCGATATCGGATGTCGAAAGCCGTAACGCCGCTTTTCAATCGGACCCCATAAAGTCCGAAGTATTCATCACTCCCGAATTTGCATATGATCCCTCCCGCAGTGCTGAGATGACGAAAAAATTGCTTTCCCGTCACTTCCATAATCCAACATAAACAGCTCATCAATTGGAGCGGTTCACCTCAGTCAGATTGGTTCAGAAACATCCGCAACAGGTGGGTGTGCAAGCTTCGGGAATTTTGAACAGCTTCATGACTGTATTTCCTGTTTGCATGCTGGGTCCGCTCTATCGTGAATTAAAACCGTGACATTTCGCATGAAAACCGATGAATGGTTTACCTAATTTTTTATGGGAAATGGGAAGATGCACCTGCATTAAACTAGCCCAATCGATCCAAAATGTATTGATTGTAATGTACGAAATACACACAACCAAACTTATATGGAATCACCCAGTATTAAGATGAAATATTATTTTGATATCTTTTTCCTTAGAAGCAAATAAAAAGTGCATGTGTTTACTCACAAAAAAAGTTAGGTTCATAAGCACTTGATAAGATTTGGCATTGCAGTGTCGATTTTACCATTTCGTTCGAACGTCGCAGTGAATTTATATTTTGTTTTTTTGCGAAGTTTTAAAAAAAATGCCTTATGTGGGGTTATCGGAAGTCCAGAGAGGAAGAATTATTACTATGGCAGAACAAGGTATGTCACAAAGACAGATTGCAAGAACGGTGGGGGTTACACAAGGGGTTGTTTCAAAAACCTATGCAGGAGTTAGGAACCCTAAAGAATAGGCCGAGAAGAAGTCGTGGAAGAGTAACTACAGAAAGGCAGGACGCTTTTTAGCCCAAACAGCAAGAAGAAATCCCGCAGTATCTCATTCAGAGCTTCAAAGGCAATTTTTGCAAGCTACAGGTGCTAGTGTTTCTGTCGAAACTATCAGAAAAAGACTTCGCGCTCGTGAATTATTCAAGAGAAGAGCGTTAAAAGTTCCAGAATTATCAAGGCAAAATAAAGTTGACCGTTTTAATTGGTGTTTAGAGCATGAAAATTGGTCTATTGAAGATTGGAAAAATGTTTTATTTTCGGATGAGACCAGAATTGGCCTACGATCAGACGACCGGCGTGTTCGCATTTTAAGAGGTAGAGGGAGGCAAGCTAGGCTCCAAGCTGCAAGACCGATCCCTAAATACAAAGGTACTGTAATGTTTTGGGGCGGAATTATGTTTGGTGAGAAAACTCCTTTAATTCCCATTAGACAATCTCTGACAGGGCCTAGGTATGTTGATCTAGTGCTACAACCTGTAGTGAGGCTCTGGCGAGGTGCTTTTGGAGATTATTTCCTATTTATGCAGGATAATGCACCTCCACATACCAGCAGAGTTGCAAAAAATTTTTTCGAAACAGAAGGTGTGACTGTTTTAGAGTGGCCTTCTTGTTCACCGGACCATAATCCTATCGAGCACTTGTGGGATAGGATCAGAAGAAAAATTAGAGCTCGTCAAAATAATCCTGGTAACGTAGAGCAACTTATACAAGCGGCTTTAGAGGAATGGGTAAATGTTACAGAAGAAGAAATTAACAACTTAATAGAAAGCATGCCTCGTCGAATTAAATCGTTAAAATCGTTTTATTTGTTGTTCAATTCTCAATTACAGAAAAAGTTACTCTTTGTTGCGGATTATGGTCTGGTGGCATCATTGGACCGTAATTCTTCGAAGATGATGCGAATCGCAACGTAACTTTGAGTGGTGAGCGCTACCATGAGATGATATCAAACTGTTTTTTGCCCAAAATTGAAGAGCTTGACTTGTATAAGATGTGGTTTAAACAAGACGGTGCCACATGCCACACAGCACGTGAAACAATGAACCTATTTAGAGGCTAGTTCGGTGAACAGTTTGTTTTCAACTGTCCGCCTATATCGTGCGATTTAAAGCCTTCAGACTGTATTTCGTGGGGCTATGTTAAGGCTCACATCTATACTGACAAGCCTGCTTGATCAGCATAAGCGACGTATGTTAACTGACTGAAATCGAGAGCTTCTTGAAATTAATTTTGAGTTTTCGAAAAATGAAGCTTTGGAATTGAAAATCGGTCCCTTTCTATGGTTAAACCCCACCATTTTAGCAAATAATCGATTTCCATTCGAAGAATCGTATCCCAAGCCTTTTTTGTGCTTTGGAGCTCGTGCCAGTGTCCTCTTTCCCATAAATTCCTAAACATGCTCGATAGAAGAAAGATTGGAAGATCTGGGTGGCCTGGACAAAATTATATCTTCTGAAAGACGAGCATTATGATGGATAATGAAGAAATTATTAACCCTTTCCTAGCTTGCTCCTGAAGTGTGAAAATAAAAGAGTTGCATGCATTCTATCAAATTGCTTCATTTAGTATTGAACTACCGCTATATTGTGCATGCTTGAAATAGAAGAAAGTGCGAAAATTTCAGGATTTTGCAAGATTTGGCTCGGACGTGACATGATCAAGAGAATTAACCTGAAATTTTCGTCGAGATAATCCCTGCTTCCCATCCTGAAATTAAAAAGTTTGGTCATTTCCAGAGCACCAACAGCTCTACATTCTGTACCTGATAATCAGCATAGCATCTGGAATTGTAATTTGCCTAACCATACTAGTGGGAAGGCTCCTGGTGCAGCGTAAAAGGTCGAGGAGTGACTCGAAATCGCAGACCACCAACATCTCCGACAATACCTTGCCAAACGGCTTCACTGACGATATCAGCGAAGTTGATGCAGACATCGATCTGACAGCTCCGCATCCGGTGTCAACAGCACCCTTACATCCAGTGCCGATTGAGGTTTTCACAGAGGTGTTCCACTACCCTCACCTGCATTCTCATCACACATTCCTGAGGAATGAAGGAGTGGAGCCTCCAAGGAATATCAGCGCGTCCTCGAACCCCCACTTCTACTATGGATGACAAGAGGCCTTTCCTCCGAGCGGAGGACTGCCAAATTTCCACCACCAAATAACTGTATCAACCCCTATGTGAATGTGTTGCATAAGTGTTAAATAAATGTCTATGTTAAAGGAAGAGGAGGAACTAAGTGAGGGCATTGTCTGTGGTGATAGGAAAGGAAACGTTTGGACTGCCAAATTCGAATTCCCGATAAAAAAAACTTTAGTGTTTTTATGACGGAACGAAACTGTAAAGTGAATTGTGTTAAGACTCGATTTTGAGGAAATTTTAGGGAGATATAAAAAAATATGAGACGTTATGAAAAAAAAATTATTGTGGCAAATTATAGAAGTTTATTGTTGATTCCTTATAGTGGTCCTGTGTATCTTGGTGGGCAGTCTGCAGAATATTAAACATTTTTTTTCAAACATATCAATGGAACTCGATGTCAACAGATCCATTCAGAGTTATTCAATGGAAATAATTCTTCTCACTAGCGGCTATTCAGTGAAGTCGAGGCAGCCTTTTTTTATGAAGAAAACCCCTCGATCGAGATATTTCAAAATGTCTTACATAACTTTCTTGAGAAAATGAAAAGAAGTCTCATTTTGCTGAACTTACTCGCCCTACTTTTAGGGGTACCATTCCTACCCCTTCCGAAAACATTAAAGTGCATATCGAATACAGTGTGGTTCAGTTTTAATCAAGCAAACTGAACAATAAATCTGATATTCACCAAACCAAACTCGAATGCCCTGTGCTTTCTTAAAGAAGCTCATTTCGAGTCCAAATCATTCCCTGAACTGGAGATTCGATTTCTAAGGAAGATACAGTTGTTAAGAAGAATTTTTTCGCAACACTCAACTTACTGGAAAAATCTTGGATTCAAACAAAATATTACATGAAGGATGAAGATATTTTCGAAGAAAAAGGTTCAGCTAAAAACTGCTGTCCTTCAAATTTAGCCTCCTTGTTTCAAATGGCAACGAGCCGCCAATGACTCTTCTCAAGTGTAGAAAAAATGTGCCATCAATCAAATCGTTCTTTACCACTGTGCACGACCCACAATACAATATTATCGTATGCAAAAATTCTATTTCCATCCTATTGATTGAAATTCATTTCTGTCTTTTTACTGACTGATTTTATAATTATGTTATTATTTTTAAAGTATTTGTACATTTTTCAATATTATATATTTATTTCCTATTTTAAATAGTCTTTCATTTCCTTGTACAGAGTTTTAAAATAGACATGAAATATCTCCAGCATCAGTGGCGCAACCAGGATTTTGTTTCGACGAAAACGAAAAAATACAGGGACCTGATGAATATTAATTTTATTCACTATCAAATGAAATAATAATCAGGAGATTTCAAAAATTCCGAACTGAACGTCTCAAAAAAAGTAGAAAATTTATTAATTCATTCAGAAATTTTGTTTCATTACACTTTCTTAACGAATTTCATTCTTAGTTTGCTGATTTGTTGGTTCGCATTTATAAATTCCTTCAGGATGTCCAATTTTATTTATCACAAAATACTCGTGTAGAACCACAAAGTTACCGGAAAAATCTGTTCAACACCGAAATAATTTTTCGGTATCAAACTTGAACTTATTAATTTAGCCTAATTTCAACCGCAAAATTCTTTTTTTAGAATTGGAGATACAGGCGGTCCACGTGGGTATGGTGAACTTTAGATTGTACGTATTGTGTGTTGTCTACATCATCTTGTCAGGAAGTGAGGTTAGAACTAGGGAACACATTTGAAATCATAGAGTAGTTCTGGTTCGAATTTGTTGCTCGTCTTTGTAGTGACCTGTGCCCTGTGATCATCTCTCTAACTAAAAACAGAGACAACTCTCTGTCTCTGCTAAACATTCGAACAGTTGGGGGCTTAGACAAAGGTTCCTTGGTCTGAGGTTGGGGGGCTCGTCGTAGGCCTTAAAGTTAGCGAAGCTGTAATGTTCCTGGTCCTCTCTATAGAAGCGTGATCTTTGATCAGAACCATCGACAAAATTCAAACCGCAGAGCTATGTTGGTCTATGTCAGAACATATGTTTCAAATTTTCCATGACGTATCCAAATACTAGTTCCTCTTTGACGTATCTTTGTAAATTTGACTGAATAATGATTTGATTTGACTGTCTATTAGCGAAGTGTATTTATTCGTTAATCACAATGGACATTGAGAAAATTAGTTTTATTATAGTACCCTGAAAACTGATATGAACAGAGTTCCTTATAGAGGCAAGTAATGGTGAAATACAGTATTATATTGTATTAATATTGGCTACGGAGTAAACAATGATATCTGACTTATCCAAAATTTTTGCTACATCTGGTGTAGGATACATAAGTAACAATACTTGCCTGACAACAATAAGAAATGCAACTGCAATCAGTAACATTTATGAAGGCATACCAGAAACCATATTACTGAACGTTATTTCTTATGTGGTCCTCATATTACTTTTTGCCATACTTCGCAATAGAGCCTGGGATTATGGAAGATTAGCTTTGATGCACAATGAAAAATGGACCCAATTGTTCTATAAAAATACAGATGATGCAATTGCTATAGAGGAGTCGAATGCTGATGTTTCCCTTATACCAGATCAAGGGTGTTCATGGTTTCCTTCAATCTTCAAATTGACCAGAGAAAGTATATATTCACGATGTGGGCCAGATGCGACACATTATCTCTCTTTCCAGAAGCATCTTCTCATACTGTCATCTTGTATAACGTGCTTCTCATTGCTTGTGATCGTTCCTATACACTATCAGGGTAACTTACAAGGAGATGATGCAACTAGTTTTGGTCATACAACAATAAGTAACCTTCCTGCCACATCCAAGTGGTTATGGATCCATGTTATTGCTTGTTTCACTCTCCTACCCTTATCAGTTTATATTATGAGGAAAAGTTCAGGAAAAAGACCTAGTGCAACGGTTCTATCTTCCCGCACTTTGATGATTACACATATTTCACGAGGTCAGAGAAATATTGCTGACTTGAAAAATTATTTCTCTGTGAGATATCCTGGTGTTGAAATAAAAGATATACAAATAGCCTATAGGGTGAAAAAACTGATGAAATATGAAATGGATAGAGAGATTATAAGAGATGCAAAATCGTATTGCGTAACAAATAACAAGACAGATTTGAAAGTTCAGCCATATGGATGCATAATATGTTGTCCCTGGAAAACAGAAAATGCTTTGCAGTATTATTCAACAGAAGAGGAAAGACTCAACGATTTTGTGAGAGCTGAAAGGATTCGAATTCTGGAGAGACCCTTGGGTATAGCATTTGTTACCCTGAAAACTGAAGAAATGGCAGAGCACATGTTGAATTCTTTTCAAACAGACTCTCTTCGTCAATGGATAATTTCTAAAGCTCCTTCTCCCTCGGATATCAATTGGGAAAATCTGGAAATATCCTACAGAAACTGGTATTCTAAAGCAATCCTTATAAATGCTATATTATTTTTAGTTCTATTCTTTCTAACCACCCCTTTAATTCTAGTGAATGTCATCAATAATTTGACTTCGATTCAAGAAAATTTCATTTATAAACTCAGTCCAATGCTGTCAGAATTCCTTCCTACTCTACTTCTTCTGTCATTTTCAGCATTTTTGCCAGTTCTTGTTGCTTATTCTGATCAGTGGATGTCTCATTGGACAAAGTCGCAACAAAATCATGCTACAATGCATAAGACGTTCTTTTTCCTTTTGTTCATGGTTTTAATTCTTCCTTCTTTAGGTTTGACTAGTGCTCAAACATTTGTTCAATGGTCCATCCAGAAGAATCAATCAGTACATTGGGAATGCATATTTTTAGCCGATAAAGGTGCATTTTTTGTCAACTACGTTATCACTTCGGCATTGATAGGAACAGCTTTAGAGTTATTGAGATTTCCTGAGTTAGCAATGTATACTTGGAGACTACTTTGTATTAAATCTGAAGCTGAAAAAATTAGTATTCGTAAACAAATCTTATCTGAGTTTCCATTTGGAATACATTATGCTTGGTCCCTTCTCATATTTACAGTGAGTACAGTTTATTCTTTATCTTGTCCTCTCATCACACCCTTTGGACTATTGTACCTCACACTCAAGCATTTTGTTGATAAATATAATATTTATTACGTGTACCGACCTATCACAATGTGTGGAGAAGGACATGTAATACATAGTGATGCTGTCAAAATGGTGAGAGTTTCTGTTCTGCTTTTGCAACTTATTATGTCCGTTTTCTTTTACATCAGAGGAGGATCTTTTTGGATGACAGTTTTAACTTTAATATCCTTACTTGTGACTGGGGGTTGCTTCTTACTACTCAGTCCTTTTCCTACATGCAAAAATTCTCGTACAAACCGTACTAACCTATCAGAGACTCAAGAGCAGTATATAGCTCCTGTTCTTCTTAGTTCTCAGTTTGTAGGGAACCAAAGTGAAGTAGTGAATTCACCATCATATGGTTCCAACATTAGTGATATCACTGTTCGTATAGATGTGGATAATTCTACCAGTACCGCTTGAGCATAAGAATCTTTTAATTTTCTAAGGCTGTGACTAATTTCTCTTCATTCACTCTTTTCACAATATGACGAATAACTTCCTTGAAGTCTTCAATCATGCGAGTTTGAATTAAGTTCTGTTTTTTTTCAAAAAATATGAAAATTCCCAGGTCTTTTTTCAGTTGCAGAATATTCAGCTCCTCTCATTTTATTCGTCTGACATTGTATTTTTCATGTTTGCAAAGTGTAAACAATTGTTCTTATTCGATTTTGTTTAATGTTTATTCTATTGAGGTGTTAGATATTTTTTGCTTGAATGTATCAAAACAATTTTAACTTGAGAGGCTATTAAAAATGTTCTTACTGAGAATAGACAGAATTATAGATTTCAATTTAATCTTTGTTTGGCAGCTCTTTTCCTAGTTGAAACTTCAGGTTCCAGTTAAATGATAACAAATCAAAGTGGTATTGATTTATGAATCAAATCTTTCATTTCCTATGAGATTCCCTACTGATATTTTGCAAATCTTTTTTGCTATGATGGTAACTTTTTTGTAATAACTTGATAAATAGGAGCTGCCGTTTCTTAGTTTATGTGGTGAATCAGATCACTTATGCAATATTAGCTGCAACGTGGCATGTATAAATTACTGAATTTGTTTGTAGTTGTGTATAGTAATTTATTGTGTTCATAATATGTTATAGTTCAATTTCTGATAGATTATATAACTTGAGCGAATGAAATGATGTAAAAATATTTTCCTACATGCTTAATTTTTTCAATAAATATTATAAAGTATATCATCATCCACCTATACCTTTACCTGATGCTGAAACTTTTGAAAATGAACTATATAAACTTTTGTTTCTGTTCACTTAGGATGGTAAGTGAGATCAGTATTTCTTCGCTGTGAGACTAGAACCTTGTTGTTGATTCCAAAGGTTCGTGGTTTGTTGATTAAGTAAAGATTAATTAGAACAATTGATATATTTCATCATATTACAAAAGTACGATAAAAGTTCAAGAAATATATTTCACGATCAACGTCTCTTGTTCTTCTTCTTCTGCTGCTTCTTTGGGTGACTTACATGTCCTCTTGGCGAAGGTTCTGCAGGTGAACTTTCATGATCGACGTCAACATGTTTCGATGAAAAATCACTGCAAAAGTAAGAAGTCAGTAGACGTATGACAGTATAAAAAATACCTACAATTGATCCGCTTGTCCAGAGGCAGTTCCCTGAGATCCTTTGATAACCTCCTTTGTTCTTCGGTCCCTCTTCTTGCGATATCCACTTCTTTCGTATTTCGGCAGCCAGCGCTCTGGATCTGGGGCTTGGCTGAGGTCGCAATTCTTCGGCAACTTACCCTTTTTCTTGTTTCTATGCTTCTTCTTTTTCCGGTCATCAGATCCATCAGAAGGTGTCCTAAAAATAGATTTGACGGCACATGAAATATTGTCAAAACATAACACGATAAGATTTCACTCTCTGTTCTTTTATTGAATTGGAAGCAGAGGTGCCATTTTTTTGTGTGAAATACAAAGCTCTTTCTCAATCGTTGAAGAAATCATACTCTATTCTTTCAAAATTATTGATTTAACAATTACCCAGGTTGTGATTCTTGTTTTGTAACCGATGGACTTTTTTTAATATTGATGGAGGAAATTTGCATATTTTGGATATTTTCCAAATCAAGCCCTTCCGAAAGTTCCTTGACAGATGGAAGGTCCTTACTCAGAACCAGTGCTTTCTTTTGGTCAAACTAAAACGCCGAAATATGTAGAATTCAATTTAATATGTAAACAAATCGATTACCTGCGACAATGCCAAAACTAGCTGTGCCAGAATTTTTTTATCTCCCTGATTTGATCGGAGCAGTTCCTCTAAACTATTCACAGCTACTTGCGCATGACCGTTTCTGATATGAAAATCTGCAGCTTGTCTCCACATGTGGGTCAGATCTCCTTTCACCTTAAATACAATCGAATGAAAATTCAAAATATGTTATTCGAAATCAAACATACCCGATTCTTCTTGTACCAAGATACAGATTTTTCGAATAATTTAAGAGCAGCTCTTTCTTCACCTGAGCCTAGGTAAATAGTGGTGAGAGCACCGATTATACCTGGTTTGTAGGTATTCCCCCCCAAATTCTCCATTACTTCACAAGCTTCTAATCTCTTTCCCTGAAAACATCACACTAAACTTTTGATGTCACTACGGACTTCAATTATTAAGATTACAACTTCTTTTACAATCATTCTGGAAAAATGATTTCATTTATGAATGAAGATGATGTACCTGGACTAGATAGTATTGAGCAATGGCCAACTTGATGAAAAATACTTCATCTTCGTTTGTGCTTGTGAATGATTGAAGAACATCAATAGCTTGTTGCATTTTATTTGATTTGAACAAAATAGCTGATCTGAGAATTGTTGTATGTAGCACAAGATTGGGGTATTGTTTATCGATCTGCTGGCATAGCTTCTCACATTGCTCATTCTGATTTATATAATAAGTGAAAAGAGCATTATTGAGAGCTATATATTTACGAGACTCAGATGGAAGCTTATGTTTGAGAGCATCATTCAAGGCTGTCTTCATTTTTTTCTTTGAATCAAATAAATTCTGATCCTTATTGATGCAAACAATATTGTTACAAGCAACAGCTGTCAATGCAATATCTTCCAATTTAAGTTTCAAGTTTGTAGAGTACAACTGTTGAGCTTCCTTCAAACGGCCTTGCTTCTGATACACAAAAGCCAATTGTATCCTGTAATCAATCATTTCAGTTAAAATGTGGCTAAACCTTCAATTCAGTAGCAACTTACTTAATCAATGCAAGTTCAATGTCGATTTCATCTTCAGAAGCTTCATCTTCTTCCAACATTTCCCTACATAGTTTCTCACAATGCTTCAATTTTTTTTCAGCTTCAACATATAACTCTTTTGAAATTAATAAGCAAGCTTTATTGAAACATAATTCATATGTATTTTCCCTTAGATCCTCAATGTCAACCTAAAGAATGTATGTTTTAGAATAGGATATCCATGAGAGATATTCTTTACATGCCTCATTCTCCTCAGAATAAAGGAGAGCAGCACTCAAGTTGGAATTCCTTTCTTCGTCATAATCATCATTACTTGTTTTGACTAGCTCTTTATACAGCTTTGATGCTTCT
Source organism: Adalia bipunctata (assembly GCA_910592335.1). NCBI lineage: Eukaryota > Metazoa > Arthropoda > Insecta > Coleoptera > Coccinellidae > Adalia > Adalia bipunctata. Next base: position 2,512,417 of record OU342957.1, read on the forward strand.
TCATACTTTTCTAGACGATATAAAATCTGCGCTTTCAATTCCTTTATTCTATTATCATCTTCATCACACTTTTCTATTTCCTTAAGTGCTTCGTTATGTTGATTTATGCGATAATGGCAATACGCTCTCTCAAAGATCAAGAGCCTACAAAGAAAAATACGAGTTGAAGTCATAATATGAAAGAAACATCTACTTACGAAGCAAATTCTTGCTTCTTATTCAGCAGCTGAATTGCCTCTTCAAATTTGTTGAGCTGAATTAAGCAGACTATTTTGCATTGGAAAGCAATACTATCGTGAGGAGATAATCCTATAACTGAAATAAGGATTATATAAATTGACGATTTGATGATATCGACATATGGTACCCACTCTTATTAGCAATTTTGAATGCTCTTTCAAATTCTCCATTCTGGCCAAGTTTATTCAACTCGGCATAAAATTGTGAAATTATTTTTTCTTTCTGGCTAATTTCACTCATTCTGAAAAATGAACCCAACTCTAATTCATGAATCCTACTTATTTAAAATAGGAAATCTTTGCTTGGTTGTATCTCTACCTGTCATCAGCGAACATCGACATCAAGACCAAAGACTAACTGTCTTTGCAATCGACATTCCGCTTTTCTATGGTCTACTTCGACACGTAATCAGAGACGTAAAAGAGTCATAGAGAAAAGACAGAGAATACAAATGATTGTTCAAAGAGTTTAAACAATGATACCATTGTTTAAACTGTTTAAAGAGTTTGAACAATGATGATACTGTTGTATTGATGAACAAAGAATCTTCGCTCATGAAGAACACCGCATCTACTTCAGATTACTACCGCTAAGTGATTCCACGTACAATAATTTATGAATTAGATAACCAATTTAGACAACTTTTTTTTGTCATTTGGTAATTGCACTGTATTTAACAAATCATATCATTATCCAGAGAAATCTCTCTCAAAATTCCTGAGAATCTTTTGAGGAAATAATAAGGTATCTATAGGTATTTGGCGAATAGAGTATTTTGGTGACGACATTTCGGTGGATTCATTCGTTTTCTTTTCTTTTCGCAGAAGGAAAACTTCATCTGAACACAAGCACTGCAGGAACAAAAGCAACAAGGAACTAAATGAAAAATAATAACAGTGAGGAAGCCAGTTCTGGAATCGACATAGCAGTTTCAAATTCACATGCCTTCAATTCTTTCGCAAGAAAAACGATTGATTTTTAAACGAATGCTCTCACACTAACACAAGTTATATCAAGATTATATAAGTAACTAGATGATATTATTCAGATTTCTAATAAATGATTCGAAGAATTAATTGTTTTATTCCTAAAGACTAGGGTACAAGGTAATAAGTGCCATTTTCTAATTAAAATAAGATTTCTCGTAAGACAACCCAATGCAATGGAAAAGAAATTTTTCATTTGCCGTTGTCTTAATTCTCCAAGGACCTCAATTTCAAAAACTCTTTCTGAGCACAGTGGCGCCATCTAGCGGAAGAATGACGAACTACACCAATCAATAGAAAATTTCCCCTAGCGGATTTTTGCTGAACTAGCACCCCCTCTAGCGGAGAAACGCTGAACTAACATGTAAAATTTTGTCGCACCCTGTTAAAAATTTCGACTGTGGCGCCATCTAGCGGTGGACACTCGAACTAAGAAAAATTCTGGTGCCGGTAAGGTAGATACCAAAAGCTAACCTATGGGATTTTTGTGAAAAAACATTTCTCTCCAATTTTGGCGAGGAATGTTTCTATCGACTTTTTAGCTCTTTTAATGAAAGAAAATTAAGAGAAAAGGTCTCTGTTGCCCAATTTTCCAACTTTAAGTCGATAAAACTCTTCTGAAAAATGTTCGGTTTTTTTTGTAAAGAAAGTACTAACGAGTGTTTTATTCAAGTATGAACGTGGCTTTCAAGGTCCTCTACCTCTAGAAACCTCATTTAATGTTCTGGAGATCGTCCCGCGGATCATTATGTTTACTCGATCTATAGCCAAATTGAAAGTCTAGAGACCGAGTGCTGTTCATATTTGATCCTTGCGCTAGTTCATATGGAACAAGGATCATCAAGTAACTACTCTAGTTCTAGACATATATCACATTTTCTCGTCAACAATTTTCCTTCTCATTGATCGGAAAATGGATGTACGAGTGTTTTTTCTGCGTTTGTTGGTAGCTCTCGAGTTCCTCTTTCTGTAGATACCTCATTCGATGTATTTCTGAGAATTTATTTTTTTTCGGCATTTTTGACCAAAGGCTAACCTATGGGATTTTTGTGAAAAAACATTTCTCTCCAATTTTGGCGAGGAATGTTTCTATCGACTTTTTAGCTCTTTTAATGAAAGAAAATTAAGAGAAAAGGTCTCTGTTGCCCAATTTTCCAACTTTAAGTCGATAAAACTCTTCTGAAAAATGTTCGGTTTTTTTTGTGAAGAAAGTACTAACGAGTGTTTTATTCAAGTATGAACGTGGCTTTCAAGGTCCTCTACCTCTAGAAACCTCATTTAATGTTCTGGAGATCGTCCCGCGGATCATTATGTTTACTCGATCTATAGCCAAATTGAAAGTCTAGAGACCGAGTGCTGTTCCTATTTGATCCTTGCGCTAGTTCATGTGGAACATGTAACTACTCTAGCTCTAGACATATATCACATTTTCTCGTCAACAATTTTCCTTCTCATTGATCGGAAAATGGATGTACGAGTGTTTTTTCTGCGTTTGTTGGTAGCTCTCGAGTTCCTCTTTCCGTAGATACCTCATTCGATGTATTTCTGAGAATTTTTTTTTTTTCGGCATTTTTGACCAAAGGCTAACCTATGGGATTTTTGTGAAAAAACATTTCTCTCCAATTTTGGCGAGGAATGTTTCTATCGACTCTTTAGCACTTTTCATGGAAGGAAATCATGGGAAAAGGTCTCTGTTGCCCAATTTTCCAACTTTGAGTCGAATAAACTCGTCTGAAAAAAGTTCGGTTTTTTTTGTAAAGAAAGTACTAACGAGTGTTTTATTCAAGTATGAACGTGGCTTTCAAGGTCCTCTACCTCTAGAAACCTCATTTAATGTTCTGGAGATCGTCCCGCGGATCATTATGTTTACTCGATCTATAGCCAAATTGAAAGTCTAGAGACCGAGTGCTGTTCATATTTGATCCTTGCGCTAGTTCATATGGAACAAGGATCATCAAGTAACTACTCTAGTTCTAGACATATATCACATTTTCTCGTCAACAATTTTCCTTCTCATTGATCGGAAAATGGATGTACGAGTGTTTTTTCTGCGTTTGTTGGTAGCTCTTGAGTTCCTCTTTCCGTAGATACCTCATTCGATGTATTTCTGAGAATTTATTTTTTTTCGGCATTTTTGACCAAAGGCTAACCTATGGGATTTTTGTGAAAAAACATTTCTCTCCAATTTTGGCGAGGAATGTTTCTATCGACTTTTTAGCTCTTTTAATGAAAGAAAATTAAGAGAAAAGGTCTCTGTTGCCCAATTTTCCAACTTTAAGTCGATAAAACTCTTCTGAAAAATGTTCGGTTTTTTTTGTAAAGAAAGTACTAACGAGTGTTTTATTCAAGTATGAACGTGGCTTTCAAGGTCCTCTACCTCTAGAAACCTCATTTAATGTTCTGGAGATCGTCCCGCGGATCATTATGTTTACTCGATCTATAGCCAAATTGAAAGTCTAGAGACCGAGTGCTGTTCATATTTGATCCTTGCGCTAGTTCATATGGAACAAGGATCATCAAGTAACTACTCTAGTTCTAGACATATATCACATTTTCTCGTCAACAATTTTCCTTCTCATTGATCGGAAAATGGATGTACGAGTGTTTTTTCTGCGTTTGTTGGTAGCTCTCGAGTTCCTCTTTCTGTAGATACCTCATTCGATGTATTTCTGAGAATTTATTTTTTTTCGGCATTTTTGACCAAAGGCTAACCTATGGGATTTTTGTGAAAAAACATTTCTCTCCAATTTTGGCGAGGAATGTTTCTATCGACTTTTTAGCTCTTTTAATGAAAGAAAATTAAGAGAAAAGGTCTCTGTTGCCCAATTTTCCAACTTTAAGTCGATAAAACTCTTCTGAAAAATGTTCGGTTTTTTTTGTGAAGAAAGTACTAACGAGTGTTTTATTCAAGTATGAACGTGGCTTTCAAGGTCCTCTACCTCTAGAAACCTCATTTAATGTTCTGGAGATCGTCCCGCGGATCATTATGTTTACTCGATCTATAGCCAAATTGAAAGTCTAGAGACCGAGTGCTGTTCCTATTTGATCCTTGCGCTAGTTCATGTGGAACATGTAACTACTCTAGCTCTAGACATATATCACATTTTCTCGTCAACAATTTTCCTTCTCATTGATCGGAAAATAGATGTACGAGTGTTTTTTCTGCGTTTGTTGGTAGCTCTCGAGTTCCTCTTTCCGTAGATACCTCATTCGATGTATTTCTGAGAATTTTTTTTTTTTCGGCATTTTTGACCAAAGGCTAACCTATGGGATTTTTGTGAAAAAACATTTCTCTCCAATTTTGGCGAGGAATGTTTCTATCGACTCTTTAGCACTTTTCATGGAAGGAAATCATGGGAAAAGGTCTCTGTTGCCCAATTTTCCAACTTTGAGTCGAATAAACTCGTCTGAAAAAAGTTCGGTTTTTTTTGTAAAGAAAGTACTAACGAGTGTTTTATTCAAGTATGAACGTGGCTTTCAAGGTCCTCTACCTCTAGAAACCTCATTTAATGTTCTGGAGATCGTCCCGCGGATCATTATGTTTACTCGATCTATAGCCAAATTGAAAGTCTAGAGACCGAGTGCTGTTCATATTTGATCCTTGCGCTAGTTCATATGGAACAAGGATCATCAAGTAACTACTCTAGTTCTAGACATATATCACATTTTCTCGTCAACAATTTTCCTTCTCATTGATCGGAAAATGGATGTACGAGTGTTTTTTCTGCGTTTGTTGGTAGCTCTTGAGTTCCTCTTTCCGTAGATACCTCATTCGATGTATTTCTGAGAATTTATTTTTTTTCGGCATTTTTGACCAAAGGCTAACCTATGGGATTTTTGTGAAAAAACATTTCTCTCCAATTTTGGCGAGGAATGTTTCTATCGACTTTTTAGCTCTTTTAATGAAAGAAAATTAAGAGAAAAGGTCTCTGTTGCCCAATTTTCCAACTTTAAGTCGATAAAACTCTTCTGAAAAATGTTCGGTTTTTTTTGTAAAGAAAGTACTAACGAGTGTTTTATTCAAGTATGAACGTGGCTTTCAAGGTCCTCTACCTCTAGAAACCTCATTTAATGTTCTGGAGATCGTCCCGCGGATCATTATGTTTACTCGATCTATAGCCAAATTGAAAGTCTAGAGACCGAGTGCTGTTCATATTTGATCCTTGCGCTAGTTCATATGGAACAAGGATCATCAAGTAACTACTCTAGTTCTAGACATATATCACATTTTCTCGTCAACAATTTTCCTTCTCATTGATCGGAAAATGGATGTACGAGTGTTTTTTCTGCGTTTGTTGGTAGCTCTTGAGTTCCTCTTTCCGTAGATACCTCATTCGATGTATTTCTGAGAATTTTTTTTTTTTCGGCATTTTTGACCAAAGGCTAACCTATGGGATTTTTGTGAAAAAACATTTCTCTCCAATTTTGGCGAGGAATGTTTCTATCGACTCTTTAGCACTTTTCATGGAAGGAAATCATGGGAAAAGGTCTCTGTTGCCCAATTTTCCAACTTTAAGTCGAATAAACTCGTCTGAAAAAAGTTCGGTTTTTTTTGTAAAGAAAGTACTAACGAGTGTTTTATTCAAGTATGAACGTGGCTTTCAAGGTCCTCTACCTCTAGAAACCTCATTTAATGTTCTGGAGATCGTCCCGCGGATCATTATGTTTACTCGATCTATAGCCAAATTGAAAGTCTAGAGACCGAGTGCTGTTCCTATTTGATCCTTGCGCTAGTTCATGTGGAACATGTAACTACTCTAGCTCTAGACATATATCACATTTTCTCGTCAACAATTTTCCTTCTCATTGATCGGAAAATGGATGTACGAGTGTTTTTTCTGCGTTTGTTGGTAGCTCTCGAGTTCCTCTTTCCGTAGATACCTCATTCGATGTATTTCTGAGAATTTTTTTTTTTTCGGCATTTTTGACCAAAGGCTAACCTATGGGATTTTTGTGAAAAAACATTTCTCTCCAATTTTGGCGAGGAATGTTTCTATCGACTCTTTAGCACTTTTCATGGAAGGAAATCATGGGAAAAGGTCTCTGTTGCCCAATTTTCCAACTTTAAGTCGAATAAACTCGTCTGAAAAAAGTTCGGTTTTTTTTGTAAAGAAAGTACTAACGAGTGTTTTATTCAAGTATGAACGTGGCTTTCAAGGTCCTCTACCTCTAGAAACCTCATTTAATGTTCTGGAGATCGTCCCGCGGATCATTATGTTTACTCGATCTATAGCCAAATTGAAAGTCTAGAGACCGAGTGCTGTTCCTATTTGATCCTTGCGCTAGTTCATATGGAACAAGGATCATCAAGTAACTACTCTAGCTCTAGACATATATCACATTTTCTCGTCAACAATTTTCCTTCTCATTGATCGGAAAATGGATGTACGAGTGTTTTTTCTGCGTTTGTTGGTAGCTCTCGAGTTCCTCTTTCTGTAGATACCTCATTCGATGTATTTCTGAGAATTTATTTTTTACCGGCAAATTGAGTTCGAGGGTCTACCACTAGATGGCACCACAGTCGGAATTTTTAACGGGGTGCGACAAAATTTTACATGTTAGTTCAGCGTTTCTCCGCTAGAGGGGGTGCTAGTTCAGCAAAAATCCGCTAGGGGAAATTTTCTATTGATTGGTGTAGTTCGTCGTTCTTCCGCTAGATGGCGCCACTGTGCTCAGAAAGCGTTTTTGAAATTGAGGTGCTTGGAGAATTAAGACAACGGCAAATGAGAAATTTCTTTTCCATTGCAACTCCGTAGCAATAATTTATATCGAATGCATTAAAAAAACGTCTTCATAGAATGATACAGGGAAGGATCAATTCAAATATGTAGAACAATAAATACACTTTATTTGTGGTTTAGAAATATTATAAACATCAGAAAATATAAATAACACATTCAATGAACCAGCACATTTAAAATTATCTTCTGATCAAGCCCAATGTAGGAGTCACTCATAAGTTGAATCACATAGGTGAATGACCCTGAAAAATAAAGATACAGTTGAAAATGAAGAGAAATTTATAGGGAATTTTGCATTACCTCGAACAGAAGGGGTAACCAACTGATTTTGAAATGATTTATTCGATTTAAAACTACCCCTTTGAAAGTCTTCTAAATATTCATCTTGTGAAATAAGGTAAAACCATGATTCATCCTTTTGTTTGCTGAAGTTTCTACTAAAAACATTCAAGTTTCCACCTTTCCTGTCGATATTGACAATAACCAAATAAGGTGTGTTAGGTGGAAGCGTAGTTTCTAAGGCCATTTGTTCTTCATTCAGTTTGTAATGGATATCCTCACCATTTTTGTTCTTGAGGATTACTTGCAAGCTGATCTTGGGTATCTTGTTGATAACACTTATGATTTGATTAACGTTTACATCATCAAAAACACTTTTGAAGGCAGTCATCAATGCCTTCCTGGAGTTTTTCAGTAGATCTTGGAGAACTGGTAAGCTCAATGGTCTTCCAGCAGGCCATTCGGCTAGATTTTTTTCTAGCTCTTTGGACAATAGATGTGCATTGCTTTCATTAATCAGGGGAAGAGTTAGTAAATTTACAGATGTTATCTTTAGTCCTTGTAGAACCATCTGGGATATATAAATCAGTTTCAAAGTACAATCTAGCCATCTCTTGTGGGTCGTTAGACTTATCATTGCCTGAAAATGGTAAAAATCAAGAATTAATGATTGATCTCAATGGGCTTTTTATTTGCAATTACCTGTATTATCCTAATAATTTGATCAAAAACAGATTTCAAATCAATGACATATTCTTGATTTGGCAGTTCCACTCCATTTATGTAGCAATAGATGAGCAAGTAAACTTTCAAATGAGGAGAATCAGGATTAAGACCAATATTCAAATTCAAGTCACAAATCATTTGCCTGAAATCAGAGTATAGTTAGAATGGAAAAACTTGAAACATTGAATTAATACTTATTGATTTTGTCTTCATTATGTCTGACAGGAAACAATGAGTATTCTTCAGCTTGACACACAGTCACAAGCAGGTCGTTTATAGAAGAGTTTTCTTTGACAACTTGGTCAAAATAAACTATTGTTTTGTATGTCAGATAATATCTTGCAGCCAAATGTCCCAAGTGCGTTGATTCATAAAATATGGCTGCTGATGCATTTTCCTACAAAAATCCATCATTCGATTTGCAATTTGCAGGAGAATTTCCACAGAAGACACAACAAAGAAATATATTGTATAACTTACATTCTGTATATCTATGCAGCCTGCTTCACTCAGAGTCATAGCTACGGAATCAGCCAACCCACTCAAAAATATTTTGACATCTTGGGACTCTTTTTGATAGTAGTTTGGATTAATCAACAATCTTCTAAAGAAGAATGTTGAACAAATAAAATCTATCAGTTGGTCTTTCCCACCAATAGTTCCATTAGATATCTCAGCGTTCACATGATCTGGTAAAACTTTCAATAAGCAAGATTCCACAGGGAATGGTTCAAATAGAAATTTTTTGTAGAAACTCTTTTTACTCTCTTCAACAAAAACGCAAGCTACACCACTTTTATCGAATTGGGGCCTACCGGCTCTACCCAACATTTGGAGAACATCTGTCACAGGCATATCAACGTATCTTTTGGTAGCACCGTCGAAATATTCTGTACCTTTAACAATAACCAAATGTGCTGGGAAGTTTACTCCCCAAGCCAGTGTGGCTGTGGCAATCAATACCTGGATTTTTTGACTGACAAACAACTCCTCTACAATATCTCTGTCCTTATCTTGCAAACCAGCATGGTGTATTGCCACACCAAACTGTAACATGTAACTCAAATCATTGTCATGCACTTGACTCCTGTACATTTCTATCTCCCCTTCTGAACACCTGCGCCACTGCTTCTCATTGATATCTACCATCAAGTATTTGATTAGTTCATGAGCTGTTATGCGAGTCTGTTTTCTTGACGACACGAATATTAGACTTGGGCTATTGGGTGCATACTGACATATGGCTTGGTAAGCAGGTCTATTCATAGTGGCCATCCTTGGACAGTAATTTTTACCAGAAAATCCAGTTATATGAATTTCAAGAGGAACAGGACGAACACTTGAACTAAAGTTGAAAAGCCCATCCTAGAAGGAAATGATTATTTATTATGGTGCGATAGTGGAGGAAACTTTTTTGTTGGCGATCACAATGAACTTTCCAAAGCATCACCTGCAGATTTATAATTGAACAAAAAATTTTAAATTGTTATAACTTATTCAATTTGATAACTTTACATCTTCCAGTTAGCGGCTATGGAAGGCTATATTTCATCCTAAGATGTGATACTTACTTTCACTCCCAACCAATTTGCTAAATCGCCAGCATTTGCCATTGCAGTAGAAAGACCAATGATCCTTACAGCACCATTGCTGAAGCTATTGATATAATTCATACGAGATACAATGACCTCCAAAACTGGACCTCTTTCTTCTGCTAGTAAATGTATTTCGTCAATTATCATCAGTCCAACTTTTTTCACAAAATCCTTTTGATGCCAATTACGACTCATTCCGTCCCATTTTTCGGGCGTTGTTATTATTATATTAGCTGCAGTGATCAAGTCTGATTTTGGTGTCACATCACCAGTTATTTCAACAACATTTTTCTTCAACTTTTGAAACTTCACGCACCAGTCTTTAACCCTCTCTCGAACCAGAGCTTTCATTGGAGCAATATAGACAACCTGAAAAATATATTTAAAGATTTCCAAAATATCGATGATGAAACATTACCTTTCTCTCAGGCTGATTTGTGAATAATCTCAATATGCACAGTTCTGACACTATAGTTTTACCAGAACCTGTTGGCGCTCCCAACAATATATTTGTGTCTGTGTTGTAGCAAGAATGGAAGACTTGACTTTGAACAGCATTAAAATATTCGAATGGATAAATACTTTCAAAATATGGATTTCTCAAAGCAGATTTTGGTAAAGGATGGACATTTAATATTGCCGTTTCAATACCGTGGCTTGGCAATAGTGTTACTTTGTTGAAATCAATAACTTGTTCCACCTTTGTATCTGAAATTCAAATGATTAATTCAACAAAGATGAAACGGCCTCTAAATCGAATATTCTAAGCAATGTGTATGTTATATTTTCAGAAAGGAAAGAATGCTTACGTAAGAAATGTAAATTTATGATCTTCACAAAATACTCTTCTGCATGAGGTGCAATCAAAGGAACTGTGAAATACAATTCTATAGGTTCCCCAGAAGAACAAGTTCGTTCAGTCATAAAAAATTTTTCAAAGTGATAAATATTATCATGCATTGGATCCTCGACCATTGCAACATATTGTTGACAACCACCATGTATGCTATTGTCCCATGTGAAATTAGTGGTGATTAACAATTTTATTCTAATCACCCCTTCAGTGATAGGCTTCACAACCATTTCGAATGATACCAAAGGGAGAGCTTTGGCAGCGTGCTGTATACGATGACCAATGTTTCTGTTTCTGGCTAAATCAATGATCTCTTTGACAGGCATTTGTCTCAACTCCTCAACAGGTATATTGATAGAGGCCATTACGTCCATTCCTTTGAAGTTCATATCCTTGAATTGGCTCAAAGGATGATAGAAATTCCATGTACGCTGCTCCAACATTTGGGCCATAATTAATGTTGTTTCCACCAAAGCTGCAAAATTCCTTTCCACTGCCAGCTGATGCAAGGCAGACGCAAGACGAACGACATTCTAAGGAAAGATAAAAATTTAAGTTTTGATTCTTTTATTCCAAAAAAATCATTATTTTGGTTGATATAAGAAAAAGATTTCAGGAAATTGTTTTATAATTTTCATACTATGAAACTTGAAGAAATTACTGTCTTTAGAAATCAAGCAGAAAACTCAAAAAGATAAACTGTCTATAATATACCTGCATAATGTATTCACTGTCGGAAACAAGCGACGATTGTCTGATGAAACCTCTGGAAATACATGTTTGAATCAAAACCATAACTTTCATTTCCACCGAAGAAACGTCCAAGCTGATATCAACTTCGACATATTCTTTTCTCAGACGGTCTAGTTCCTCCAATTCGTCATTTCTCACTTGAATTTGTTGAAATTCAACAGCGCTACTAATCAAAAATAAAATCTCATCGTCCATCATATGTCTGTGCATTTTCTCCATGAATAATGTAATGGTTTCATGAGTAATGTAAAGGTAACTAGCGATTCTACCATAGCTGGTAGGTCTTAATTCCCCCGTTTTATCATCAAACCGAATCATTTCAGCTTTTTCCAAAACTTTAGCTGCAGTCACCAGTTGCCTTTGTAGAAAATCGTATTCAAGTCCGTCCTACAGAACGAAGTATGTTGAATTATGAAGATAATATTGGTTGCATCCATACTCACAGCAATTTCTGCATGGCTGAGGCCGTAGTTGAATGGATTTTTTTTCAATCTAAAAAACAAGTAACTGCTCTGTAACCATTCTAATGCTTCTTTCACATTCGAAATGGTACCCAAAACAATCTGTGAATATATAATTAATTAATTTCTTTATGACCTACATATATGTGAATAATCGAAGGGGAGAATACCAAGGTGATCTATGACATTGTATCACTAATACTTACTTCACCATTGAGGTTGTCTGGTAATTTATCCAAAAATCTACTCTCAATAGGAGTTTGAGACATGATCATGTTCATATAAAAGGACATCTTAGCTTGAGATGTGATAATAGTAGCATGTCCTGAAGTGTCATATTGGGGTCTTCCAGCCCTACCAAAAATTTGAAGAACGTCCAGAACGTCCATGTCAACGAATTTCGATTGTTGAGGATCATACATCGTAGTACCCTTGAAAAAAATAATATATATTATTCCTGAAAAATAAAGTATTGCAATAGAATGTCTTACTCTTATTAGAACTGCATGAGCTGGCAGATTCACACCCCAAGCTAAAGTTGCAGTACAGACAATCACTTTCAGAAAACCATTTCTGAAAAGGCTTTCAATTTCTAACCTATCCCCTCTACACAAACCTGAAATAATATGTGAATAAATGCACAAGTTGTCCAAAATTCCTGATGGTAAAAATATGAATCAATAATCCTTATTTAGGGAAAGAGATTAATAACCTGCATGATGTGTTCCAAATCCTTTTGCCACGAAATCTTGCAGATAGGAATTTTTGAATGTATACTTCATGTTGAAGTAAGACTTTTTGGGAGCAAACATTTCCATTTCATTCTGTTCCCTCGCTTGGGCTATAAAACTATTTATTGCTGAGACAGTCTGATTCCTAGCTGTCACAAATACCATCACCTTGAAAGAACAACATGGATGAAAAAACGGAAGACAAATTGATGGCATTTCTCACTTGATGTCCGTTTTTGATGAACTTTTTCATTTGTTGATAACAAATTTTATTCATGTTCTCTAAATTGTCTGGATTAGAGTTGACACCTATATAAGTATGAGATAATGGCACAGATCTGAATCTGTTATCGAAAAAGAATAATCCTTTGTATGGATTCACTCTCAGGAAAGATGCAACATCCAGATATCCAGGTAATGTTGCAGATAGAGCTACGATCCTAATCATACTCTGTGTACTAACTACATGACGTAGAACTCTAGCCACTATAGTTTCAATAACTGGTCCTCTAGTTCCATTCAATAAATGCACTTCGTCTATAATCAACAGCTTCATTTGAGAAGCTATTTCAGTATCAACTAGAAGAATAAAAATACACTGTGAATTTTCAGAAAATTGAAGAATAGGCGTAAATGACGTATTTCTACAGAATACAAACCTGCTCCTTTCCTTGTTATAACATCGAATTTTTCAGGAGTACTAACTATTACATGGGTTTCAGCAATTTGTTTTTTTGTCAGCTGCATATCGCCAGTCAATTCTTTCACTCTCACTCCTATGGAACTGAGTTTTTTACTGAAATTAGCAACCATCTCAGTTGCTAAAGCTTTCATGGGACTGACATAAATTATCTGAAAGAAATGTTTGGTTTGGACCTTTTTGACACATTTCTCTCAATCTTACCTTGAAATTGGAATGTTGTACAGTATTATCTACCATGTGTGCCTTGATCTGATGCACCATTGCAAGCAAAGCAATATTTGTTTTACCTGCACCAGTTGGAGCACATATCAACAAATTCTCATTTGTATTATATGCCACTGGAAATACTTCCGATTGGATCCTATTGAATTTCTCAATATCTTTGAAAACTAGTTGGCCAGTAACATCCAAATCTTTTACTTGGACCATTTTGAAATCATCCTTATAATTTTTCAGATTATCAGCTGGAATACTGATCTCAACAAAGAGGTTGTTTTTCTTCTGGATAGCATTCTCAGGTAATTTTATTGTTGAACCTTTGTGAATAGCTTGAACAAAATGTTAGGATCAGAATAATTCCTATCTCCGGAAGTATTGGTTCTGTCAACAACAAAATAGTTTATTCACATATGTTCCCAAATATCTCCGAAAGTAATTTCGAAATAATTCTTTCAGCGAGTTGTCGACAACAAAATACTCTATTCAATCAAGTTAACAAATCGAATTAGTAGCAGTCAGGATTTCACAAAATCGAAAAAAATTGAAGGTTTTTCCATAAAAAAAATTTTCACAAACAAATATTCATATCTCCGAAACTATTGCCAGCGTAAATAATTCTTTCAGCGAAATTTCAACAATGAGGTACTCTATTCACACACGTTAACAAACTGAATCAGTAAGCTGTCAGCATTTCACAAAAACGAAAAAATTGAATGTTTCTCCCATAAAAAAAATTTCACTGCGAACAAATATTCATATCTCCAAAACTATTGAGCATACATGGATAACTCTTTCAGCAAATATTGACAACAAAATGCTCTATTCACATATGCTCTCAAATCAATTTGGCACATCATGAAGATTTCGCCAAGACAGACAGGTAAACATAAACCATATACATAGAGTATTCTATGTCAATAATGTTAACGCTAGAGAGTTACAAAACTTACTTGCAAATTTAGTGAATTTTGAGTCATATACATGGGGAAACTTTTCTGTTACCTCTGGTATTGGTCTGAACATAGGCCGCATTTGTTCTGTTCTCAAATCTTCGGATACACTAAAAAAAATAAAATTTTTCTCAAAATCCAAAATATTTCAATCTGAGTACGTACTTGTCTACTTCTTCTGTATACTTTCCTCTTTCTTTTTTCTCCAATTTTCTTAATTTTTTCGCTAAATTTTTCTCTTCTTCGCTTTGAATAATGACTTGACTAGCAAGTGCTGGAGTATTTCTAGTTTGACTCCTCCTAGCAAGATATTTTTTCACAGTTTCTGAAATTCAAGCCATAAATAACGTAATTCCTCAATCTATATACTTTTGCTTACCATCATCGAAAGGTGACGAGAAATCAATATCAGAGTACCTATGCTCGACAACTTCTGTTATGAAATCGAAAACTTCACAACCTAAAGTATCAAGGAGATCATTGAAGAGCTCTTCTTTAGTTTTATCGGAATCTAACGATTGAGTAATGTATTGCATAAATTCATCATATTTGGAAAAAATTGGTATTTTCGATCTATAAACTTCATATCTATCAAAGAGACGATACTTTGGAGATTCAATCTTGCTAGGAACAGGAATGTTTTTCACATATTTGAATAAATTTTCGATTTTATGAGTTTCCTTCTTTTCTACTTTAAAGGTAATAGGTACTGAAAATAGTGGTTCTTGTTTTGGCTTAACTTTCTCAATTTCTAAATCCTTGATAAATGTGTCTTTTTTGGTGGAGAATAGATCTTTAGGAATATTATTCATTATATAATCCATGTTCTGAAACAGGAACAGTTTAAGAACACATGAGATAATGAATAATAATGTATGGCAATACTTCTCTGAATTCAGTCCTAATATTGCCAGGAAATCTAGTCAAAACTCTATTCAGTAGAGTAGAATAATTTGATTTACTCTTCAAAAGGGATACAATAAGCTGAACCAAAACATCTTCCGGACTTTCTTCTGAATCTTTGAGTAGATACATTTGTAAGCAGTTCTTTATATCCTCTATCAAAATTAAACACTCATCACCATTCTTTGAAACCAGCTCAAAATACAGTTGAAGAGTAGAATAATAGTAGCTGAAATACATTATATTATGATTCTTCCTTAATTCAGTTCATGTTTTCACCTTTTTATTGATGTATTCTCATGTGAATAGTCTTTATAAGGGGAGTGTAGATCTCCGAAAAATCCAGATGACAGTTTTGCCATATTGATGTAGTGTAATGAATTACAATACAATAATCTGGGGCAATACTGGAAAATATAATTTACCTATGGCAAATTATCATAATCATAATAATAATTAATTTTTGTTTTACAACCACAGAATATTATAATTTTTTGTGATAGGTTAGGAAGTGGAACCACAGAACACATATTTAAGGGGAACTGGTGAACAGGGTGATGAGTCTGAAACATAGTTCTTTAATCTATGGTCTGGAACAGAACTAACATTTTTTTGTCCTTGCAGTTCTGCATACCAATAATAATTGTTATGGGTAATTCTAGCTAGGAATTAAAAAGTCAACAAACTTTTTTCTTAATTATATACATAGAATTTTTAGAATTTTAATTTTTCATTATCTTCTAAATACAAAATATCTGTTGAAAAATTCTGAATAGTTTTAAACTTTGGTGAATGCTCTACATTTCATTCTCAAAACTCTTTTATAGAGCAGCTATATCTGTCGCTGAATAGTAACTGCAACTGTTAACCTTTCTGAAGGACCTTTTTGAAATAGCCTTTTGTCTTGTGATAATAAGAATAACTGTAGAAGTTACGTACAACAAATAAGGACATTACCATTATTGACGAGAAATGGCGGATGCGCCAACAGTCCAATACTCTGATATAACGTGCTTTGAGAAAAATTAGAGGTCTAATAGGCAGTCCATTTTTCTGATCTCCATTCCCTGACATAAAAGATGTTGAGACAGGACCTCAGTCGCTGCGGCAAAATTCTGGTCCTTAATCTATCGGTCTCTTTTTTACTGCAGTTATCAGTGATGATTTTTTTTGAAGATCAATTGTGTCCTTCATCTATCAGATTTTTGAATGCAGTTATCTGCTCAAATCGCAAGCCAATCTCTCTACAGAAAAACTCTTTGCAAGACTTATATTGCTGTTTTAGTTGATATCAATAATTTTATCAAAGGTTGCTTTCGATGATTTTTTCCAATCATCCTATTTCAAGGATATGGAGTGTTCGCATTATCATATTAATACCTGTCTAACTTTTACAAACTGGGTGAAGTTCAAAATATACCGAAATAATTGACCATGAATTAGACTAATCAGAAATACCAGTTTGGCTTTTATTTAATGATGAAGAACCTGTGAACGTCAAATATCAATGCTACTACTGAATTGATTATCAAAACGTTTGATTTTTGTTCGATATGATATGATAGAATATTCTGAACATTCAACAAACTTCGAACAAGTTAAATTGAGAATAAAAAATTGATATAACAGGCTTTTAATTTGTATCCCAATGACAAAGTGAGTTAAATCCCCTTCAAAGTGAATACCAATCGAAACTGAAAACGTGCGTCTCTAAAATTATCACGAAATTATAATTTCAAATTTTTGTTAATTACAACTGACATTCAGTATGGTTCAGTTTAGTGTTGAGGTGAAACTTTAATAATATAATTGATGGTTTCGGACAAATCTGAATATGACAGTTAGATTGCGCAACGATATAGAGATCGATCAAGCTATATGATAATAAATTAAATAAGGACTCTCCTTGAGGTATCATGAATAAAACAACTTTGTTTATTACAATACATAGACTATTTTACAAAAAAACATCGATTTTCACTGACTCTCATTTAATATTTTCTTTATACAAGAACGCAAGCAGAAGAAAATCACAAGGAGACATCTCTGAAATTGCCTCCTAAAAGTATTCTGCCAAAACATATTTATTCGACGATAAAGAAAGAGAACGACAAGAAAAAATTATATAGACTAAAAATCAGCATTTATCTTGAGTTGAACATCCTTCCACAGAACTCTGAGGTATACAGGGTAGCCCACATAAAACAGTGCAGCTGAATAGTTCACTAATTAGTTTTTCGAAAAAAGAGAAATGTCATTTGGAGGGGGGCACAGTTTTTTTCTTGCGAACCCCTCGAGAATCTTAAATGGTAATAAAGAGTCGGGTGATAAATCATTTTGAAGATTTGTATTATTCTTTTTATATATAGGTATATATCATTGTTTAAACACTGATAATATGAAACCTCTTTACGTAGTTCAGAGTCAGGTATTGGGAATCAATCCAAACATAGGTACTCATCAATCTTGAATTATATCCACATAGCCCATATGAAAGAAAAAAAAAACCAGATATATCGGTTGAACTTATAATTACACATTGACATCATAAATGTTGTTTACAGCATTGGTAATTTTTTCTATTGACGAAATATGTCATCTTATCCACATCTCGATCATGCTGGATAAACAATAATTATAATATGCAGTAGTTAGAATTTCATGATGCCAATCATGGATGTTGCTTTTTGTACTCTTATAACCATCCAGGGGCTATGGTGGATCTCCTGAAAAAAAAATCGATGAAAGAACAAAAAACTTCAAAGTTCTGAGTACCTGTTATTTAGGAAGAAGTGATTTATTCAGTTTATACACGTCACAAACGAGAGTTTGAGTAGTATAAAGTATTTGTTATATCCGCTGGATATTTTATTGTGAAATACTTAGGGGACCTTGCTAGCGGTCAATGTTTAAACGTGCAAGGAACGTTTTAATCTAGCCTTTCCTCGTAGTTTAATGGAAATATGAATAATGTTGCCTGAAGCAGATTTGAATTTTTTTGGGATATCTCTCAGGGTTTATCAATTTAATTCTTGTCCATCGAAAGCATAAGATCCTTTGAATAAATTTCGACGGGTATGAAGGCTGAAAAAAATTGCTTCGGATAGAAATTGAAGGTTGATGCGGATACTGAATTCAATTAAAAACGTTCGTTTTTGATTCCGACAAATTATACAGGACGGTTCACTCTGTACTTAGGTACACGACTCTGAAAGCAGCAAAAAAGCATATTCAAAGAAGAAAATTTCGTATTCAAATAATAAATAATAATATAATAATTTTTAATCCTGTCAGAAAAATACATGCATAGGATACTGGATATGTCAGGGACTTCTTTCTGAAGAAAAAAAAGATAATATCTTCCTTACACAAAGTTCTCATTTTTTCCTAAACACGCAATAGTCAACAAAAAAATTTCGAGACATTTTTCGTATCTCCTCTTGTTACATAAAAATGTTGCATTTTTTCGTTGGACAGAGTTTATAATTTGACATAAAAAAATTGTGAAAATAATTTGCTGATGAATATTCCCCCAAAATTCAAAATGAGAAACAGAGAATCATAATTTTTAATATGAAATGAAGAAGCTATGGAATTGAATAATAATTTCTTTAATGATATTTTTTTCGAATTCAAATCATAATTGGATCGAGTTACCTATGAATAGGGAACAAGATGTGTATTTGATTTCACGGATATGTTGAAATTTTCAATTTATATTCGCAAATGGAATTCGATAACCTGTCTGATTTAAAGAACACGAAAGGTCATATTTTGAAACGAATAATTACTCAGATCCAATTATTCAGATGTTGAGGTATCGAATTTTTTTTGGTGCCCATCTGAGAGCATGAACCAGAACAAAACTTCCACTCTATTCTGTTGGAAATCATTGTTCAAATATATAATTCTTCGTCCAGATATAAGCAATTCAAATTCATTCAGAAACATTTGAAAGCAACAAAGTTTCATTCGATTTTTTTATAAGGAACAATTTCAACTCTAACAAAACAATCGGTGTCATTTGGAAACACTGGGGCGAATTATATTCTGCATTAAATACCATTTAAAACCCTACTTATAAAAAGTTTTCATCATTGAAACATTAGAAAGAAAATATATGGAACAATTTTTTATTTATTGATTTCTCGTCTGTATAATCGGAATATACAGAGTGTTCCTGAATTGAATCGAGTTTTTTTGGTGAGCAACTGTTAATTTGAAAAAATGTAAAAAGAAGCTTTGTTGTTATACTAAACTTTTCGGTCTCTTGTAGTTTTGTCGTATCTGCTACCGTTTTGAGAAAAAATTCAAAGGATTCTCCCGAAATCCTCGGAAAAATCCAAATTATGTCGAGAGAATCGTTCAAATTTTTTTTCTCGGAATCGGTGGCAGATACGACAAAACTACAAGAAACCGAAAAGTTTAGTTTAACAACAAAGCTTTTTTTACATATTTTCAAATTAACAGTTGCTCACCAAAAAAAGTTCTGGAGGAAAACAGATGACAGTGTTCCAGGAAAAATTTCTCGCTGTAGATCTGCTATCGAAATTGCCATGTCACGTGGTGAGAACTCTCAAATGTAATATCTATGCCAAATTTCAGTTGGATATCTTGTAAAGTGTAGATACTATGAGAAGAAAACTTTAAGAAAATTCGAATTTCAACACTCTGTATCTCGAAAACAAAACGTTTGCGTCCCCATATTTATGGGATTTTTTTTCTTAAACTCACTTGAGGAATCTCCCTTTTTCCTTTGTACGTTCAATTTAGGAACACATGTATATTAATGTGTTTATTCAAGATTGAATTTTTTTAGAATTTATATGCAAGAATTTTTTTTATTATCTTATTTAGGACAATCTAGAAAATTTTCTTTTTTTTTGCTATTAAATTATACCAGATTTGAAAAGTTGGGATTTCAATCGAAAATTATGTGGGAAATATCAATCCTTCCGTAGAAAATGCAATTTCTGTTGAATTATTATTCATTTTTTTATAGATAGATAGATGAATATCTTTATTTCAAATTAAATTTTCATACAAAAAAAAACATAAAATGAAATAGTGTCATAAAAAAAATGCAATTACATTGATTACAAGAAATCTACTGGTCCAAATGTTTCAGGACTACTATTTGAGTAGAATCAATTAGTGAGGTCGGAAACCCTTCTGCATTCAATTTAGAAAAAATAACTCACCCCTTTGGAAATACAATAATATCAATGAGAATCACTAGAAAAAAATTAACAAGAACTCGAAAACCGATTGACAAAACTTACGGGTCACGTTTTTTTCGTTGTAGGGGTTGTCATTATGATTTGTACGATTTTTCCATAGATAGTCATCTTGCGAATTCAGAGCACCGACTCGATGTTGGTCTGAAACTAAAAGAAAACGGTAGGTGCGCTCCTCAATTATTGGCTATCATTGAAGGTCGATCGCTGTTCTTGACAATGTACCGGAGAAAGAGGTCGAATAATATTCTTACGAAACTATTATAATTTCCTTGTCATAATGCATAATTTGAGGAGCACTTGATTAGAATTCAGTCCTTCTGGAAATACCTGCTAGATCGAAAAATACTTGATTATGAGGAGAGCCACCAAAAACCTACGAATTGTCTTCAGCAATGAAATCCAAATAAATATCTCCCCCTGTAATTTTTACCGAATAAAACTAAATTTCGACTGAAAATGAAAGGAATTTTTCTGAAGAACATTCATTTTAAAACACCCTTGCCGATTTGAAGCGTTTCAAAGGAAAAGGTTGAAATTGACCATTTATTTGAAGAAGAAGTTCATAAAAAAATTGAAATGATGTTCATTAATCTTTTCAAAAAGTGCATAATTCTTCAGTCAACAGAAATAATAGCATTTTCTTGTCATTCGATAGTTAAGTCAATAAGTTATAAAACGATTGTTCTCTGCAGAAACATCCATATGAAATAACTAAAAATGATTCCATATAATTAAAAATTCCTTCTGTGTTTGTAATCAAATCGCATATCGGCATTTTCTAACTTATCATATCAACATTTTCGAAATTAATTATAAGAATATTCTTCACTTCAATTCCTGATTTCACTTCTATAATATCTATATTTAGTGGAATTGCATATGCAGAATATTTATAATCTGATTCAAAAAATTCTTTCGATACTACTTGGTAGCATTTAATCACGATAGAGAATATTCCTGACCTGATCGCCTAATTTAACATTTATTGAATTGATTGCATGTAGCAACCTCAATGTTCAGCATTTCTTCCAGACATATTTTTTATTGAATAGACAATGATTTTAGCTGCTAAAAAAGCGGGTTCACTCCATACAATCCTTTATCCGTATTTCGTTTAGACAAGCAGTGATCCATTTTTCGCAATTTCCTATACTTGCCAACAAAATATATTATGATATTCGTTCGTAGGAGTTGACAAGGTTGTCTGAATAGTGAAGTAATTCAATTCACACTGTTTACAATTTTCAATTAGGTATTTCCTTCCGTATATCTACATTTATGTGTGCAGATCATCTTGATAATGTTCAAACTTTGGTATTTAATTTTTTTGGGTATTGAAGGTGAAGTTATTTAATGGTTTACTGAACTGATCGATGTACCCAATGATAATTCTGTTGCGAGAAATAACGTGACCAAATTGAACTTTTTTATGCATAAACGGATTTGACTTTAAAAATATCTCGGAAATGAGATTTGCATCATACTTGCTGGACTCTCTAAGCGCGCCAGATACTTTTCATGGTGATTTGTTTTCGAGGTCTTCTTAATATTCCAGTTCGCCAAATTCATAGTCAACATCTGCTAAATAGGTAGTCAGGCATAAAATTGAGGAGCCAATTTTTTTCTACACTCGCTGATTGTATTCTGATTACACTCGTGATACATACCTGCTGTGGACGAAGATGAAATGAAAGAAGAATATATTTATTTGAAGGAAATTTTGGTAAAATCAACAATATAAAAGATTGAAAGCAATAATAGACAAGAACAACAAGAACATAATTATGGAACAATATTTCTGAACATGGCATGTTTTATGTTATTTTTCACTTCACAAATTCAGAAGTTTTTCGATAAGCTCAGCTCTCTCTTCAGCTTTCGATATTCCTCCAGACGGTGTAACTTTTTCCTTTCTGAATTTGAATGTTGGTTTAATTTTGTCGCATTCAAATGTTGGTTGAATTTGTTCATCCATTCTCAGAGCAGTCTCCCTGATAAATAAAAGAAATTGGACAACCCTGTATATGGCGTAGAATTACTGAATAATCACAGCCGAATTATCGGTTCCTTCAATAGGACTTACCTCATCCTAGCTTCAGTTTCATCAATTTCTTTCAAATAATGAAAGACAGTATTCTTTTCATCGAGTCTGATTCTCCTTTGTGCGGCCAGTTCCTTTATTCTTTGATAACGAGAGATCATGTTTTTGTGTTCCTCACTTATGGACACTATATCGAAGATACTGTCACTCGTGAACATGTCGACTTCCTTCTGTAGATCTTTTCGTGAAAAATCAAGTTAAATGGAGAGTCAAATATAGATTTTGAACAAGACAAGGACTGTTATCGAAAATATTTTGATGAAAGGCTATGCTGAATTGTCAAACAATACAAAACACAAAAGACAGCTGACCTGATGTTTCGAGAGCCGATTTCATTTAAATGGTGTTAGTTTTTTTGATCTGATCAGAAGCACATACCTTGGATTTTGCCCCAATGGGATGCAATATCTTCTTCAATAACCTTATGTTGACCTAGCAAATTCTGCACCGAGTCCAAACCTTTGCCTATGTCTTTATTCATCAAAAAAGTTTCTATGTCGCCCATCCAGAAGTTCATATATTTAATGCCTATAATGTGATCGTACTGTTTTGAAACCTGCTTCAGCTTTTCACTGGTTTCCTCGGTTTTAGTTTGCAAGTAATGCCACTGACTAGAAATTTTCTCTAATCGTTCTTGGACAGCCAATTTCAACTTCTCAGATTTTTCGGTTTCAAGCAGCTCGTGACCGTTGTTTAATACAATCTCTACACGTTTTGAGTTTGCTTCAATTTCAGAAGCGAATGCCTGAAAATTTCATAATTGTACAGCACCGCACCGTACCGTGTCGTACCGTACAGAAAAACCTTTAGGTAACTAACTTTACTAACCCTGGGTTATGTAACTTTTGTTAGGAGGAAGGACATTGAGTGAGTCTTAAATAACATACTCACCTCATGTTTCAAAAGCTTGGATTTGATATTAACAGGATCCCTGTAGGTTTCTCGTGTAGCCTGTTGGAGTTTATCGTCAATCCAGTACTCTATTTCTGCTGCTTCAAGTGAGAATTGTTGAAGCGTTTGAGTCTCCGTGAGTTGCAAACGCTTCGCTGAATGAGCATCTCTCAAATTGTCCCACCGATAGATAATTTCCACGTACCTTGTCGAGATACGATCTATGTCATGAGGACAATGTTGAATAAGTTCAATTGCTACACCTTGAAGGGCTAGCATGTAATTTTGCTGCAAGTAATTGATTCGAAAGTTAGCGAACAGAAGATTTCGTATTTTCAAAAATGAGGGGATTTTAATAGGAATCTAAAGGGTTAAGGCTCCTCCCCTCATATCTGCGCAGGACAAAACATAAAAAGTGTAGCGCAGTCGCAGTGAGAGTAAATATGAGCGGACTCACTTTGCCCTGTATCGACTCTTCTATTTTCTTGTGTATCTTGATAAGTTGCTCGTTATCCCCTGTAGCATTCAGAAGAGCTTCTTTATCTGCCAACCACCGGTCCATATTGTCGCAATCTCGGAGGAAAACGTTAACCTCGAGGTTTTCTTCCAGCATAAGCTTTCTCGTGGTTTTCTTCTGGAATAGTAGTGTGGATGCTTGTTTTAACTCCTTCAACTTATTGCCGATGTCGTTTCTGGCAATTAGACTGGCATGGATGAGCATTTCACCGAACTTTTGAACAATCTGGATTTCGATTTCATGTTGTTCTATTTCTGAGGCGATTCTCTGAAGAAGAAATAGTGAGGGATCGTAAAGTATGAAATTTAGGGCAATGAAACTCACTTCGAAGTTCGACACGAGAGTTTGGGCACTGTGAACATCAGATGGGCGTTCCTCACTGCTGACCAATGGCATCATTTTGCGTATCCACGACATTAAATGATCATAATCTGAGAAGAATTTATGTAGATCGTAAGAATCAAGAAGGTCTTGCTTTCTCAATATTGATTTCTCGGAAATCTCCTCCCACCTCTCGTTGATTCCTATTTGCTTGATCATTATGTCGTCGGCAGATTCAGGGTACTTCTCTGTGAGATATTCAGTCACTTCATTCAGCTCATTTATCTGAAAAAAATGACCTAAAGAGCTTGTACAAAGAAAAATTATTCCTTTTCGAGACTTTGTTTCAATGATATACCCACTTTATCATCTAGAGCATCCAAATCTCGCTCCAACCCTTCATGCTTCCTCAATAATGTTCGTATGGCCCTCAAGCTATCGCCGCAATCCTCACTGTCAAGGAATTTATATTTTTCTTTCATCCATTCTTCAGCTTCGTCCATATCTCTGTAGAATCGTTGGAGTTCGTGAGCTGAATTCAATTGGGTTTCTCTTATTTTGGCCTGTTCCTGAAGATTTTTGATTGCACATTTTAGATCCTAAAAAAATACGTTCAGAAGATTGACCAAGAGCAATGTCGAAAAAAGCTGACTTCTGTTTTGAAGAATAATGATTCTGCTAAGTCTTGCTGGAGATACGGATGAATTTTTTCCGTTTTGGTCAGCATTCCTATGATCTTCACCCGCCTCTCCGCTAAGTCCGACTGAAAGTCGTCGAATTTTTTTTGCAGAATTTCCACTTGGACAATATTCTCTCCAACGTCTACTTCTCGAGCCACAGATCCTTTCTCTGAAAGATGAGAGGAATATATGAAGGTTACTTTGAATGAGTCCATCTTCAATTCACCTTCAATCCATGCCAGCATTTCTGATGTTTCTCTCAGAATAGTGAAAGCTTTGAGGGTATTTTGAATGTTATGTTTACGCTCTTCAGCAAGGCTCATCAGATCAGAGTACAGCATCTCCAACTCAGCCTGTCTTTTGAATAGGGGACATTCTGGGTCTG
Organism: Adalia bipunctata; assembly: GCA_910592335.1. Classification (NCBI taxonomy): domain Eukaryota; kingdom Metazoa; phylum Arthropoda; class Insecta; order Coleoptera; family Coccinellidae; genus Adalia; species Adalia bipunctata. The sequence continues at coordinate 2,537,692 of OU342957.1, forward strand.
AATTGAATCTCTTCCTTATACACTCCTTAGGAACCAACCCTTGTTGTCCTCCTTTTTCCACCTTCCACCAAACCTAAAAAAATTCATTTGGTTCCTTGGTATCGAAGATATGGAATAAAATTCACCGCATCTGTGGAGTTCACTACAATGAGCTGTTCACCCTTGGTGATGGTCAGTTGATCCGGTTCTTGTGCTATGTAATCTTTCTCTGCAGATACAGGGTCTCTCTGGTACACTGCAGTTACAGACAGCGGCAGTCGCTAGAAAATGATTCAATGAGAGTCTGAGTCTGTTTTCATGATGTTCTAAAAGGTACCCTCCAACTGTTCGCTCGTTTCCTCAAAGCCTTAACCTTCTTGCCGTATGCTTTAAAATCAGCAACGATTACTTCATGTCTCTTCAGAAGAGCAGCTGAAGAATCCTCATTGGCGCCGTAGTCTGCATCACACATTACGACTAGTTTTTCTTGAATTATGGCCTCATGCAGCTCGGCTTCAGCGAAATAATCGTAGATTCTGTTGGCTTCTTTCAGTCTGAGAACGTGCTGGAAAATTCCATAGGAATGTAATGGCTCTAAAACCGCCTCAAAGATTAAGGGGGTACCTCTCTATATACATTCTTCAATTGGTTCCATGTCTTGACAAGGATGTCCAGTCGCTCAGCGATCTCTTCTTTGTCATAATGATTGCCAGCAATCATCTTCCTCGCAGCTGTTGTTATTTTACTGACCTCTTTTGTGCGGACATTCAAGTTGATCCTGCATGTTTTGCTCTTGGAACGTAAACGAGTAACATCGAGTAAGCCTTGCTCTGAAAATTAAGATGGAATTCAACAGATAACATTCGAATAAATTATCGACTCACCGGTATTTATAACTCTGAGGTCAGAAATCTTCTGGTCCATCCATGTCACCTGCTCTTCCATCTCCATGAAAAGCTCGCCAGCATCACGGGCTTCTTTTATGGTTTGCATCTTCGTTTTTATTGTATTGGTGAGGTCCCGATGCTGTTTGCAAATGTTCGTTATTCTTTCTGCTATTTTTTCAGAACTGTAATGACGTTTTCGAATGAGTTTGTTACCAATTATTCGCATGTTATCGACACGTCTTTTTATGACCCTAACTTCTCGCTCCAACTCTACAAGATTGTCCTCTACTCTCAACACACTGGACATCTCTCCATCGTGGAAAACATATTGGTTGCTAAGTATCTCTTCATATTCACCAAGCTGAAATTCCAGTTTGGTAGAGCCGAGAAGGAAGGTTTGTACATCGAGAATATTTTCTAATACCAAGGTTTTGTCGTATGTCTCGAATGACAAGGAATTCCAAGCTTGGATGAGCTTAGCGAGACGTTCCTTGACAGCATCTGGTCAACGAAAAGGAATCCTTAATCGTAATGTTTGGATGGACATCGACTTGCAAATTTTTGGCCGAAAAAAACTATACGAGTCCTAAAAGCCATTAAGATATCCACAAATGAACTGAATGATAAACTTACGAGCTGCGTTATGATTTTCTCTAATAAATTCCTTTTCTCTATCCAGAAGTGCATTCACAATTTTACTGTTATTAATGAATTCGTCCAAGAAAAGTCCATGCGTTGCTATGCTCCCATTTATTATGGAACCATCCAAGTAATAATCGTCACTGATTATCCTGAGTTTGACAATCATCCATTTTTCGATATCAACACAATCAGCGTAGAAATATTGAAGCTTCAAAGCACCTTCCAAAGTTCTTCTTCGTTGTTTAAATTTGTACTGCAGTGATTCTAATTTGCTCCCCAACTGAAACAAAATGATTGTGGGATATGAAGAAGCTGATTGAACACTTACCTCTTTTTTCTTTTCGAGTAATTCACTCGTTTCACTCTCATTTTCCACGGACACACCTGGATTGAAATGGATGAGGAACCACATTCTCCTTTTTTCTTTCTGGAAGATTTCCTCAAAACGGTGATGGTTTTCCAACTCTGCGTGAACAACGTCCAGAGAGTTGAGCCGATCTTCATCCAGAACAAGTCGAGCTTCTTTTTGCGTGAGCCAATTGGCGACCACCTCACAGTCGTGGTGGAAATGTTGTAGATCAAGTTGCAAATTGAATTTTTTCTTTCTAAATTCTAGTACATCTGCATAAGAAACTCAAATCATCTGATGCAATGTACTTTCACATAGAAAATTACCGTGAACGGATTTCTTCGATTTATCAAGTTCTTCGAGTTTGGCTGTTAATTCATTTGTACGTAAGCCAATCTTCAACAAGTCGTATCCACGCTTGAACGTATGGTCTAAGTCGTCATTTCTTGCACTGACAGCGTTCTTGAAAAGGCTGAGTAGTTTCAAACAAGATTCAGGATCTTCAACATTCTTCGTGAAGTCTTCTCTTGAAATAACAGTCTTAATGCCATCCAAATTCTGAATTGTCGTGTTTATTTCAATGAGATATCGAAGGATTCTTGCGTGCAATTGCAACATCATACGACGTTTCTGAAAAAAATATATTTAAAAAATATTGAGGAGACTGAAATTCGTGGTGATTGCAAATTATTGCAATATTGCAATTAGTTCAGTTGAGACTGAAATAGAACATTCACTCACTGTGGCTTTCAATTCAAGATCTTGCCATTTCTGTTCAATGATTTCTCTAGCAACAAGTACACCTTCTGTGTGATTTTCAAGTGCAACCCTTAAAGAATCGTGTTCATCTAAGATTTCATCCAGCCTCGTTTCTATTTCATCAAGAAGTTTCTCCATTCCTTGAATTTAAAGCCAATATTACCACAGAAATCTGTATTTTGTTGGCATACCTTGATGTTTTTTCTGTAGAACCATAAACTCTTCCAGATTTTTGCCACAATCTTCGACCGAAAATACAGTTTCCTTCCTGGCCATCCAAGCTATAAATTCATTAACTCTGCAACACAATTTATGGATACGAATGAACTCAACTAACTGAAGTCTTTTGGACGAAATGACGTCCTTAAGTATAGTCCAACTGTAAATTAATTTCTGCTTCTTCTGGGACACATTGTAGCTTTCAGGAAAGTCATCCTTTATGAAAAAATCGGAAGTCGATTTGAGATCGTCTATTTCACATTCCATTCTGAAAATTTTCTTTTCGATCAGTTTGAAATTATGAACGTACTCTTCGATGCTCTCCAGACTTTTGAAATAATTTCTTTTCGTCAGCAGATTCATTTTCTTATCAATCCACAGCATGATTTTCTCGTAACACCGGAGATACTCAATGTAACATTGTTTGGTTCGAAGGATCTCCATCTGATCTGTTAGTTTGGCGAGTAAAGTTTGCCATTTTTCCTTCATTTCACCTGAAAAAATTGGTAGAAGAGCTTTCTTTGAAATATTCGGATGCAACAACAGTTTCATTGAGACACTCACTAAACGTAAGTATATTTTTCGTTTAACTTATATTTCCATGAACCTTATCTTCCTAATGATCATATTGATATCAGATTGTTTAGTCTTCACAGTGGAAATTCAAAGAAGCAATAATTCTATTTATTTTAAACGATTAAAAAGACAATGAACCATTATTTTTCCTTCTCACTTTCGTTATACGAATGCGCAGAAAGATTGTACCAAAGGCCTGAAGCCACCAAGAAGAATTACATGCAGAAGAAGTTTAAAAGTGTATATGCATACTAAGTATTTGTTCCAAACATTAATCAAGATGAAATGTCTGTCTCTCATTTTGACTATCCTTATCCTTTGGGGAAGCTATACTGGTGAGTGCTTTCGATTTTTTTATGCAGTTTATACAAATAATTAAACTCCAAATCATTATGTAGCATAACTATGCCAATTAATGATTGGGTTTAAAATTTTTTTCAGATACTTCAGATCTTCAAAGGAAGTGAGTTTTAAAAATTATTTTTGGGTATCTTCCTGAATCTTATCGAATAAATAATATTATTATTTTTAGAGCATGTGAAGAGGTCAGAACGATGCCAGAAATTCCCAAACTAGAAACCAAAATGGGACTTTTAGTGGTAATGTCCTTCTTTTCTAACTTTTGATAATACTTTTGCATTATTGCCAATAAAAATCAGATCAAGAAATTCGATTTTTTCGTTTCTTGCCGTAGAGTTGTGAACACTCGGTATAGGTTATCAATATTGAAATTTATGGGTTCAAGATGTGCTTAAGAGGAAGGAGCTAATCACTTTTGCTGTAAAAAATCCCTACTGTTTTTTTATCACTTTGGCGTTCTTCATTGATTTTCAGCAGGATTTGAAAAGAAGATATCACAAGAATTCTTTTTCAGTTTGTACCTGTTGTGGAAATGACAAATGTCCTGATAAAACCTGATATCCTGCAGAGAAAGGACAAAACCACGATTCCAGGAGATATTGAAAACTGGATAACTTTTAGGGTCTATTTTTTATCATTTTATTGTGATGAAGTTCCTAACTATCTATAAACTGATTCGTAGTAATTTACTAATTATAAATGGTTTCGAATTTTTCGGCTCAATTATTATATTTTTTTTATTGGTTATAATAATTAATGAAAAGGATTCATATTCAGGTTTATTGTTTCATGTCCTATAGTAGTATACATGTATATGAATTCTGAGAAAAATGTTTGATTTCCGTTTGATTGTAGAGCTTTTTCAGTTTCAATTGATTTCATATAACGAGTATCATAATTGAAATAATATTGTGTATATGAATTTTTTTTGTGTGTTAGGATTTTAGTTGAATAAATGTATGCTGGGAGCACATATAAGTACAAGAGAGAAATTGATCAGTTACTAGATTTCAATCTGACATAAAAAATTTCCTCATATATTCACTCTATCAATTATTTCTCCATGCAATGTTTCATATATATTTCTAAAACTCAATTATTAAATATGCCATTGTTCAAGGAAAAACTGAATATATTTCAATTCAAAAATGGATGTATTGACCAAAAAAATTTGGAATGAGGATTTCTCATAGGCAATTTTATTTCGAAAATTATTTTCGCAAAACTTACATATTCTACTCCTTATAATTTCGGAATTCGGATTGTTATCAACTATCATTTGAAGGCCCAATTCTTCCAAGTTATTCATTTCAATTCCACGTATAGAAATTTCTGCTTCGATATCCTCATGCTTACATATTTTCGCCTGAAAGAATTTTTCATTTCAATCCGGAAATGGAAATGTTTTCACTTTGACTGATCGGAATCTTCAAAACTCACCTGTATATTATCCAAATTATCAACATTATCTTCTTCAACCTCAGCAATCAATTCATCTATTAAGGATATGAATTGATCGATATCTTTTTCGAAATATAAAAAACACCTTGAATCGTACAAAATATCTGCCCTTTTCAGCAATTCACCATCGAATTTGCCTAAGCGATTGAGCACCCTTCTTCGAAGGGCTTCAATATCTCCGCAGGACCCATATATCATTAAATCCGTAATTTGATCCATTTCAGTGCATTGAATTTGCGGTACTTACGAATTCATAAAAGCAGACTGAGGTTTTTCGAAGGGGGCAGTACTTTTTATGTTCTGCGAAGATTTATTATTTATTTTTGGAATTTCACAGCCCGAATACTGAATTTCTTGAAAAAAGAAGTAATTTTCATTTCACGAAAATGCCATATTTATTTACTCACACACAATTAGACAAGATTTGCATTAGCAATGACGATAAATATATTGATCATATGTGAGTTAAGCGATAAATATTTTTAGTGAAGAAGTTTTTTAGTTTCTTGTTGGAGGGCAGAGCATTGATGAAATCTGCATTGACAATTGCAAAATATCAGGACTTTTTATATAAATATTTTATTATTATTATTTTGAAGTTAATCGAATAAATATAAAAACGTTTTGGGATCATCACAAAAAATTAAGAAAAAGCTGCAATTGCGAAGCCACTGATTCGACTGAATCTTCTAATTTTATTCTTGGAATATTACTCTGAGTATTAACGACCAGGCACTTCATGACCAGCCTTTAAGAGGGGTTTATACCGTTCGACGTTCAGTTCAAAACGCGATTCGGGATTTCCCACGATAGAGACCACCGATTTATATGGGGTTTTCACTATTATTCAATTTGAAGAATTCTCCGAGTGGGAAAGTTCATAACTTTTTTTTTTTGTCAAAAAAAAACATTTTATGAGAGTTTTAAATTTGCAATTTTTCAAAAAATGCCATTTGACAGGTCAAAATCTAAACTATGATAGTTAGAGCTCTGAATCATCTTTCATTGAATAGAGAGACCTCGAAAACCTACATTTTGATACCAAAACCACCCATGTAGCCCTCATAAGTAACGAGTTATTCGGTCTTATGTTTTTCGATTTTTCGTATTCGACTTTTGTTCAGGAGCCCAGGCTACTCAAAGTATTTTTGATAACTTCGGAGGGAATGGCTTATATGGAAGATTCGAAAGGTTCGCATAATTTCTCGATCGAATAATACGGTTGAATTGACACGGATATTTATTTTATTGACAAATATGGTGTTTTCAGAGGGTCTTACCCCTTTGGAATTTTTCACAAAAAATTTGACATTTTTCAAATCGCTCATATTTTGCACAGTGAAACATTGAGGTATGCTGATCAATATAATATAAATAACTTTTGTCGGAGATGATTGGAACGGAAGATATGAGAGTTTGAAATTTGCAATTTTTCAAAAAACGCCATTTGACAGGTCAAAATCTAAACTATGATAGTTAGAGCTCTGAATCATCTTTCATTGAATAGAGCGACCTCGAAAACCTACATTTTGATACCAAAACCACCCATGTAGCTCTCATAAGTAACGAGTTATTCGGTTTTATGTTTTTCGATTTTTCGTATTCGACTTTTGTTCGGGAGCCCAGGCTACTCAAAGTATTTTTGATATCTTCGGGTGGAATGGCTTATATGGAAGATTCGAAAGGTTCGCATAATTTCTCGATCGAATAATACGGTTGAATTGACACGGATATTTATTTTATTGACAAATATGGTGTTTTCAGAGGGTCTTACCCCTTTGGCAATTTTCACCAAAAATTTGAGATTTTTCAAATCTCTCATATTTTGCACAGTGATACATTGAGGTATGCTGATCAAGATAATATAAATAACTTTTGTCGGAGATGATTGGAACGGAAGATATGAGAGTTTGAAATTTGCAATTTTTCAAAAAACGCCATTTGACAGGTCAAAATCTAAACTATGATAGTTAGAGCTCTGAATCATCTTTCATTGAATAGAGCGACCTCGAAAACCTACATTTTGATACCAAAACCACCCATGTAGCTCTCATAAGTAACGAGTTATTCGGTTTTATGTTTTTCGATTTTTCGTATTCGACTTTTGTTCAGGAGCCCAGGCTACTCAAAGTATTTTTGATAACTTCGGAGGGAATGGCTTATATGGAAGATTCGAAAGGTTCGCATAATTTCTCGATCGAATAATACGGTTGAATTGACACGGATATTTATTTTATTGACAAATATGGTGTTTTCAGAGGGTCTTACCCCTTTGGCAATTTTCACCAAAAATTTGAGATTTTTCAAATCTCTCATATTTTGCACAGTGATACATTGAGGTATGCTGATCAAGATAATATAAATAACTTTTGTCGGAGATGATTGGAACGGAAGAGATGAGAGTTTGGAATTTGCAATTTTTAAAAAAATGCCATTTGACAGGTCAAAATCTAAACTATGATAGTTATAGCTCTGAATCATCATTCATTGAATAGAGCGACCTCGAAAACCTACATTTTGATACCAAAACCACCCATGTAGCCCTCATAAGTAATGAGTAATTCGGTTTTATGTTTCTCGGTTTTTCGTATTCGACTTTTGTTCAGGAGCCCAGGCTACTCAAAGTATTTTTGATATCTTCGGGTGGAATGGCTTATATGGAAGATTCGAAAGGTTCGCATAATTTCTCGATCGAATATTACGGTTGAATTGACACGGATATTTATTTTATTGACAAATATGGTGTTTTCAGAGGGTCTTACCCCTTTGGCATTTTTCACCAAAAATTTGAAATTTTTCGAATCGCTCATATTTTTTTTCACTCGACGAAAAAAAAAGTTATGAACTTTCCCACTTGAAGAACTCTCCAAATTGAATAATAGTGAAAACCCCATATAAATCAGTGGTCTCTATACTTAGTGAGAATGAGAAATCCCGAATCGCATTTTGAACACACGTCGAACGGTATAGACCCCTTTCACATATTTTCGTCTGGTGGGCTTCGTTGGAGACCAACACAAAATTATGGGAAAAGAAGAAATAAGAAAAAAATCTTCTAAAACAATTTATTCACCAGTAAAGTACAAGTTAAACATAACAATATATTTCGCCTATAAAGGTGGTGTTATATAGGCTTATTAAATTTTGCTGTTTGACATCACAGACCGAACCTATCCTTACTCAATTTTTTGCTTTTGTACACGAAATATTCAACTGAACTTTGTAATGAGTAAAAAGGCTCTTCCTGACATTTCTCGAGATACTGCAATCTTTTCTACCTTAAATTCGAATTCGATAATTATCTACAAGATATAAGTCGGATGACAGGAAGGCATTATAAGATTTCAAAAACTGTAACGTGTCATCGGGACAATGAGATTTTCGTTAATTTTCCTGTGGAATAGTGTAAGTACGAAAAGGTACTATTCGATTAGTTTATCACCTTTATTGCAAAATTGTGCGAATACTAATATTTTTCGAGAAAAAAATTTTCGGAACCTGCCGAGTAGAAAACGAAATGTCTTATACGATTTTATATTCAATTTTTAACAATGGTAAAACTTTTCATTACGTATATAATCCTAAAAACAGTTGATGATTTTTTATCGGTAGTTGAAGAAAACGTGATTTTTATATGGAAAATTTTCGATACAATGGTTTTGAAGCCAAATATTAAAAAATCAATTCAGTATGATGGATTCATATGATTTAGACCTAATATTCACATTTATCAGAATTACATTTTTGAAAACTGTTAGACTATCCTACTTTATAAGAATTATTAATAAATTTGTACTTTAATATCTGAATATTTCCTGATAAATAGCTACAGATATTTTTCAAAGTATAAGCAGATAGGCATGCAGAGTAACATTAATAATTTTTAAGAATCTTTGTCACTTCATCTAAAATGTAGTTGAAGATCACAGTATCTAGATTCATCGATAAAATAAATACCTGATGTCAGCGATATAAAGCTAAGGAGTGAACTTTATATTTTGAAGGCTTTGGACAATGTTAATTTATTGATCAGTTCAACATGTGTCCATTAATTTGGTGTGTATTTTGCACTGAGCGCAAAACTTCATTCATTGATTCATCGATATTTTCAGTATCTGAATATGTCTACAATAAGATATGCCATTATCGTAATCTACCTTAGAAAATGTGCTTGAGATACTGAAAACATGCGATAATATGCACTAGATATTGCACTGCTATGCTATATTAGAGAAATATATCTAATTATAATACATACTAACACCCATTATATTTTATTATTCATAAAAAAGTATATACTCTATATCTAAATTCAATACAAAAACTCTATCAAAAACGTCAGCAAAATTTATTTATCCTACCGAATACAAATATTCGTTTCAAATCAAACAACCAAGAGCTGTTAACCGAACCGTAATTATTGTCTTAAGACATCGATATTCAAAACCAAACCAGGAATTTCCAAATTGAATAATTCGAAACTTGAAACCGATTGGATTCTGTTACGTTCATGCTATCTCACTTTCTCAATCGGTCCTATCGCTTCGAATTATCCGAAATGAACGACAATGGACAAATAGAGGCAATGTTGTTGTTCAGTATTATTGCAAGAATACATATAGAGGTGTCAAGAAATTGAACATATGCCAGTGCAATACCGAGTGAGTATTTATTGTACCGTCTGAATATGAGTTTCTGAAGGCTTAGCACTTGAACGTGTAAAATATAATCTGGAAATCTGAATGAAACGTTCCAGCAAGTGCGATTCGTATTTAAATGAAAACGAAGTGGTTCGAAAGTTTCAAAATAATTGAAACGTTAATGGTTAACAGCTGGTAAAAATCCAACCAAAATCGCAAGCGATTTCATGTTGTGTAAACAAAATTTAATAAGCATTAACATAAAGAACATCGCGATCGAGCTTGAGAAAATATAAACTTTCTGTTGAAATTATTCACTTCCCACCAAATTTGTTACTTATCCCCCCAAATCCCTTCCCGAAGATGTTACCAACACGATTGCTCAAGAGATTTCCTATGTTCGCTACGTAGTTACCATCTTCCCCTCCCAAATTTTCCAGAACTTTCGGTCTCGCTCTGCCTTCACCCTCCTCATTATATACATCACCACTAAAACAAAGACTGGTATCAAAACACGTCCCACATGCTTTTAATTGAAAATTTACCCATCCACTTGATTCATCGTCAACGCACAAGTTGCTTCTTCAGTCTGCATTCTTTGGGAGACTGTTTGGTAGGCTTTCGAATTCAGCTTGTCTTCCATCACCCCTTGTAGTTCGAAGTCTGAGTATAATTTCTGAAATTATGTTACATAAATTCTGGATTCAATTCAACCCAAGAAATAATGACGAAAAAATTTCAAAATTCAGTTGGAATCCTCGTGCCTCGATAGTTTGATGGTTACAGTCCTCACCGGATAACAGGGCTCGCGAGTTCGCGTCCCACTAGAGGAGGAATTTTTTTCGGATTTGTAATAAAATGAATATGATTCGATACAACCGTTTGAGTAGAATTCTCGGAAAATTTAAGTGTATACCTACCCTCACGATATGAGCAAGGCACGCACATTGGAATGGATGCAGGGTATGGTCCAACCTTTCTGATAACCAGTTGCACAGCATGGTTATTTGGCTGGTATACCATTGTTCAAAAAAAGTAAGAATCCACAACTCGTCGGTTATTTTCCCTCGAATCTGATCCATGCAATTCGAAATGAAGGTGACGTATCCCTGACCAACATCTTTGCCAGATCCATGCATATTCTGCAATACCGGCTAACTTGAATATTTCGCAAGTGCTATTCGACTTCAACTTACTGTGAATGCTATAATGTGTCCCAGGAAGCTTCCCTCGTCGTACCTAGAGATTTTGTTGAGGGTGCCTTCCAAAACAGCCAATAGTTTAGCTATCAGACCTTGGTTCATACTCGCCAATGTTTTATCGATTTGGTCATCGATTTTTTGGTGGTATTTATGCTGAAATTCAATATGACATTCGTAAATTCAAGAAAAATCTGCAGGGAATTTTTGATTCATAGTTCATATCAAAAGTTGTAGTAGATGCTCCAGTGGGAATCTATGAAATGGCAAACCAACCCAAATGAGCACAAATCAGCTGCCATACGAAAATTCTAAATAGTAATCTGTATGATCTTTCATGAATATTATCATTGCGAGGTTCTAATTGCTCACCACATCTAGACCGTCGATAGTGCAAAGTTTGAAAGACTGATTTTTGGCATCCAGTATCACATTGACCATAGCGCAGACCTCTGAAGGTATAATGTAATCAGTAGAAATGAAGGTGAGTGATTTTTTGGAACTTTGTTGAAATGCAGTTTCTGTTCTCTGTATGCAAGATTCGATCATATCACAAGCCATCAACTTCAGTCTTTGTTCTAAATGTTGTCGGAAATCTAGATCTGGCCAGTGCAGGTCTCTTATGAAAGATTGAAGGGCATCTAGTTTCCAGAAGAGATCTTCAGATGTTGCACAGCCATTTCTGAAAGCACCCAAGTTTCACCAACTCATTTCCATTGTTTCTTACATGATCTATTTTGTCTTGGTGAAGAAACTCTCGATAATAGTCGTCCTCTGTTTGAAACACTTACCCTTTAATTTCCCATCTCTCTTTCTCGAATCCTTTATGAATGGATTGAGCTATTGACGATTCCATAAGGTCCACATAACGAACAACCAAAGGTGCGAATGTGTCTCTTAGATGTTGATGAAACCGACCATTCTTCAAATTATCTGAAAAAATACTATCCATAAAAATCTGACAATCATAATCGAAGCCTCTTTGAGACTTTGGTACTTCTACATAATAACCAAGAAGACTAGAAACTGGTGCCGAAGTGGCTGGAGCTGAAGATTCTGGAGTATCCGAAGAATCAAGAAGATTTTTTCTCTTTTACACCATCAGAAAGGGCCATCACCGAGAAGTGGACACCCAAGATCTACCACTCCTACACAAGATCTATTTCTGACTGTGTCTACCCGTAGAGAGCCTTTGAACCCTTGGCAAATCATGCAATAGCGGTTTTCGAAAGCTTCTGGTATTTTGGTTTCGATTGAGACAGTTCTGTGACGTTAATCTACTTTCTCGATGACTTTCGAGAAGGATTTTACTTCCATTGGAGTGTGCCAATGAGCAACCTCAATGGAGGTCGATATTGTCCTCAGATGAGTCGGGATAAGGACAGTTCCTTTGTTTCATGCAGCTATTTGGCCAAATTTCTTGAAGTCTCCCCATGTTTCTAGTTTTCTTCCTCTAATACCACAGCTAACTACTAAATCCAATTGTCGAATAACACTGGAGCTTACCATCTATCCTTAAATAATCGTTCAAGACTTGGAAAAGAGGGAAGGAGTCCCAAGTATCTGCTGGTTGTTCTGCCAATACTCTATCCATATCAACAGCAAATAAGGACCAGAATATTTCAGCATGTTCAACAAGTAGATCGCTAAACCAAGCGAAGGCCTGTAGAAGTACAAGCCAATTATTACACGTCTGTAGAATATTTGAATACTCTGAGAACATCAACTGGCATATATGGAAACTCAATAGGACTCAATTCCTTGTATATGCCCACCAGTTAAACATGGATTATCCTTTGAGGTCTCATCTTATGCCACTGTTGAGGTTCAAATGCATGCACACTTCCAGGCGCTGACTGATTAACACCAAACAATTAGCAAGGGGTTACAGAGCTAAGTTCTTACAAAGCGAAGATGAACTATATCAAGATGGAGTATTTGGAAAACACCCAATGCACCACAAAGTGTTCCACCCGAAGAAAAATGTTTTGGATTTGTCAGGACTTATTGAGTTCCTCAATTGAATATTTGAGGAGTTTAGGTACTCTACCCGAAATTTCGTATAGTGTTGGGGATGAAAGGAAATGACGTGGATTGTACATGTGTGTTTTTCAGTCGGCACCTATTCAATAAAAAATTAAATCTTGTTATCGACAGTTTTCTGCAGTACTTCAGACCGACTGTAATCCGAAAATGTATGGGACCTTTCGAGAATTCGTGCTTATTGTCATTTCTGAGGCTTCAATATCGTTTTGGTAGGCAAGTTTCGGAACAAACTGGACCAAACATTCGTTATTACCGTGATTATCTTGAACCTGGTGTATCCCAGGGATCCAACTAAGGCGCGATGCTGTTCGTATTGAGCACCAGTGACATCGGAGAAGCGATTGGAAATATTTGCAGACGATCTATAATTACACTGCGCAAAAAAATTAACGCACATTATGGAAATCTCAAATTCATTCTACAACTGAAGGTGTTCTCAATGATAATTATTTTTTATCAGAATTATGCATGCATATGTTATCCACTTTCAACGTTTTTCTTCAATACAGATGTTTTCTCCCAGCAGGAATAAAAAAAGATGATATTATCAGATTTTGAATGTATTGGCTCCATTCTAAAATCAGTTGTTCTCGATCAATTCTAGTGATCAATAGTTTTTCTTTCGTTTGATTTTCTACACTGGATCGCTATGCAACGCGAAACACGCAATTTGACCCAAGAGGAATGTGCCTAAGCGGTAGTTTTGCGAGAAGAAGGGTGGACATACACAAGAATTGCAGAAAGGTTTGGAGTTTCCCATACAAGTGTGTCCAGAATGTTGCAGCGATTCAGGGAGACAGGTATGAATGTCCGAAGACCAGGACAGGGTAGACCACGGGTAACAACTGCCATTCAAGAACGTTACTTGAGAGTTTCTTCGTTGAGACAACGTTCGCCTCCTTCAAAATCAGCTTGAGCAAACTCATTAGGTGCAAATTAGCACTCACACAATAAGAAATCGCCTCAGAGAATATGATTTAAGGCCTCGTGTCGCGGCAAGAGGCCCAGCTCTTACCCCAGCCCATCGAAGGGCGCGTTTGGATTTTGCGAGAGAGCATATCCATTGGGAAGAGGCCGATTGGGAAAGAGTTCTCTTCACAGATGAGTCTAGATTCTGCCTCTACCATTGTGATCGACGTTCCCTTGTATACAGACGTCCACATGAAAGATATGCTCAGTGCAATTTCCTGAATACTACTGGTTTCGGGGGAGGATCGATTATGGTATGGGGTGGAATATCTTTGACTGCTCGCACAGACCTAGTGGTCGTTGATAATGGAGCTATGAATGCTGATAAGTATATAAGGAACATTCTTGAAGAGCATGTAGTGCCATTTGTCCCATACATTGGTGAAAAATTCATTTTTATGGACGATAATGCCAGACCCCATCGTGCGCGCATCGTTCAGGAGTACCTTGAAGAGGTTGAAGTCTCTCGAATGGAATAGCCAGCAAGAAGTCCAGATCTCAATCCAATTGAGCAGGTTTGGGACAACCTCAATAGAAGGCTGAGAAGTTCAGAAAATCATCCAGCTACTCTTAATGACTTAGGAATCCAACTCGGAGAAATCTGGGAAGGATTAGATCAGAACATTTTAAGATCACTGATTTTGAGTATGAACCGTCTTTGCCGAGCTGTAATTAACGCAAGGGGTGGAAATACCAAGTATTAAATCACTTATCAGCATTTCAGTATTTTGAAAATTGCTCATTTCTCTTCTTTCACATAAGATTCGGTGAAATCCTGAATTTTTCTTCCATTTAATGTGTCTTGTTTCGTTCAAAACCTTCCCGAGAGAACATAAAAAATAAGTTATGAAGTCAATGTAGAGTTAACTTTCATTTAAATTGAGATTTTCAGAATGTGCGTTAATTTTTTTGCGCAGTGTGTTTCGAGAGATAATTTTTTTCTATCTGAACGACACACTTTTTGTTCCCAGTCTTCTTGAACATATTGTTGAGAAAATCTACCAGAAGGATATTTCTAAGCCTAGATATAATCAAATATACACCAAGAGGATTTATATTTTTGAATTTCTTATAGACTCGAACTAGAGAAAGCTGTTGATCCATCGAAATAATAATTTTAAACGAAATGAAATAAATATGCTCTAACAGCTACAAAACTACTCTTCAGGTCCGAAGAATGAGCCCAGAGGTGTATGACAACTCAATTCAATGAATATCTGATTGTTTGTTCGAGGCAGGAACTGATATGCGCTGATGAAACTGAAGAAGGGATAACACTTTCTTGCAGTTATACGAATAGAAAATGAATAGCTGTGCTTTCGTGCAAATATACACATAATGCTGAAATAGTTCGCGTTGGACCGAGACTTTAGAAAAATGGGAGAATTTTGACAGCTGACACATGAGTCTCCATATCAAAAAGCTAAATCTCGTGAATTTCGATGAAAGCTAGATAAAACAATGGCGGAAAGGTCATTGGCCTTAGCGATGCGCAACATTTCAATTCCGATCGATATATGCAATTTATATGCACAAAAACCAGGTCAATGCATTCGAGCGCAGGCTTTCTGTTGATTTTAGTGCGATAAAATAGCCGTTTTCGAGTGTTCGACAATTGAAACCAATCGAATCTGATCGTTGGTTAGACTCTATTTGTTCTCGATCGAAAGCCATTATTACGTTCAGGAATAGCTACAAACTTTTCGGCAATTATTGTCCCTTGAAAGGCCTAGTGCTGCCATTTTCTGGAGAAAAGACTAGGGAGCAAAGGGGTCAATATCGACCAACATGGTTTGCATGCCAGGTTGGCGACCAGGAGTTTTGGTGTGACTACCTTGTTCTGGTGAGATCAAAGAGGTTTGAAATTGTTGTCTATGCTGCGAACCATGTAGGTCATTTCTGGGCCTTTTCGACTGGAAAAGTTAGATCGGAGGCGTCTGAAGAGCAATCTTGTGGAGAGTCTTCAGTGAACAAAATGCAATTCAAGGTAAATTAAATGTCTCAAGTTGATGTGTATCTTGTTCGCTAAAGTAATCCAAAGATTTGAACTTAACAATAGTTAGAGAGAAAGATCAGAAAAAAGATGTACGTGCCGTAGGATCAGGTGGTTTGTATGTGGCATGCTGAGGCATGCAATAGCGATACACAGATTGCTCGTGCTTAGCATCCCGGCCACTAGATGGGGCCGAGGGGCCAGTACTAGAGCTAGGGCCAGTCGCGACTGCATCGCCTTGTGGCGGTGGTACACGCAGTTGCTACATACACATAAAATTACAGACAACATTAACATTGATACACAGTAGGGAAAGTTTCATATGGGTTGATATATACATTTTTGTTTTCATTACATTCAGACCAATGTGAACGAAACCTTCTGAACTCCACCAAAATGCTCCTCATTTCAATGTCAAAAATTTTGAGCACAACATGGTACAACCAGTATTTAATGCAAAAACAATAACGAGGAGGATTTTTCGGTTTATAATCGAAATATGGCATTACAATTGGGCTTTCTCATGCGAAGAAACGGTGGTATCGTATTTCACTACTTTCTGACCACCCTATAGATGTCAAACAATCTAGCTTGCGCGCTGAGTGAAGTCGATTTCGCCAAACTTTGAATCATTCCCCTAGCCCAAAATTTCCTTGATAGGGCACTGTTGACTCACCCTGTATATGTCTTAGATAGGTATGTATTGATCTTATCATACCAAGATTGAAAGAGACTCGTTGATTTTGATGTTCGTTGCCAAATTAATGCATTTATACTTGTCAAACATCAAATTCTACTACCCAGAAAGCAAGGGCTCCAAAGAATATTTTAATGCTTGTAATGGCCCAATATATCTTTCTGATGGTTATACGGAATCTGAATTTAAGTATTCTATGAATATCTAATGGCTTTGATCAGGCACGTAGCCAGGATTTTCTTTCGGGGGGGGCCCACAATTTCGGGGGGGGCCCACAATAGGTAAATATTGCAAATTTTGTCAAATATACAGGCATTTTTTGATATATACAGGCATATTTTGATATTTCGGGGGGGGCACGGGCCCCCGAGCCCCCCCCCCTCGCTACGTGCCTGGCTTTGATAGAATATCCAGACAGCAGAAGGGCTGCAAATGGTATTTTACTACTTGTAATGATTATCCATAATGGGATATTATAGGTACTCATTTTATGGTTATACGAAATCTGAATTTGAAACATTCTATAAATATTCATAGATATTGATGGAGCAGGTATTAAAGAAATCATCCATAGGAAATCAATTCGATTATAGTGAATGCCTCCAGATATCCTAGATTTTCTCTTGATCCATTATGGTAATAAGCTTGAACGACCTAGACAAAAAGGATCAGAATGTCTTTCCGTAAAAAATTACGAATATGTTTTCCTCGATAAAGGTTTAAAATTTTGGATAATCATCATTACATAGTATAAAGCAAAGTCGCTTTCGCTGTCTGTCCCTATGTATGCTTAAATCTTCAAAACGGATTTTGAAACGCTTTTTTTTAATAGATAAAGTAATTCAAGAGGAAGGTTTATATGTATGATACATTGATACATGCATAATATTGTATTTGTAGAGAAACACCTATGAATTCACAGGTTTCTTATGTGATGTCGTGAATAAACACTTAGGTACATTGCAAACGCTGACTGAACCCCACGATATAAATCAAATTAATGTACTCGGTATTGTACTCCTAGAAAAGATCAACAAAAAAGTCCGCGATGATATATGACTATCTCTCAAGGATAACCCACATTAATTATTTTTTATCCTTCACATTTTACGGAAAAAATGGCTTATTTAGGAATTTATTTTAAGCAATACAGCACCAATCCTTATCCAATTAAGTACCTTAAATACATTGCCCATTCAATATAGATCAATATGGCCCTTTACAGCATGTAATTTAAATGAATATTTCCGGAGACATTACAGATTTTAAATGCAGGGATATAGCGGTGCGGCGCCGGCATTACCGTTTTTTATAAGGATTGCATTGCATCCGTGCGAAGCCGGGGCGGGTCGCTAGTAGAGGATATCTGATGGTTTCTCAAGGTATTCTTCGGATTATACGAGTGTCTTTATGATATATTGCCCGAAAATGATTTGAATTTCTTTCCTCTTCAGCAATTTTCGTTCACAGTGGTACTCACAAATAGGGTAGTATGTTTAATAAAAAAGATATTTCATGACATCGTATTGAGACTAATGTCGAATCAAGTAGACTTTTATTAACGAAAAGTTTTTCTTCATTGTGCTGTGAAAATCTTTGCCCTGTGGATAAACATGAAAGATCTTTTTCATTCCATTGAGGTTATAGGAGAACAGGAACACCTTTGAACTGTCGATTTGATTTCGAATCGTTTCATTGGATTTTAGGTTGTTGAATACTTAGATACAACCAATCCATCAAAAATCATTCAAAGGTGTCCCCCAGTCTCCTCCATGTGTTATTTCCGAGTTAAAAAAGTATTCCACAATTACATATATCTTCACACTCATCCAAATCATTCTATATTGATTTTCGCGATGAAGTTGCCACAGCACGACTAAAAGTACATTACTAAAAGAGCAGGAAATGTGACACCATGATCCGAAAAATTCCGATCTAATATCAGATGCAATTGATATACAGAGTCCCCAACAAATCTAGTCACATAAATGATTATTCCAAGACTCTCCGTTTCACGGAGAATTTTGAAATAGTCAATTAGGTACTTTATTCGAGACATCCTGTATATATTCGACACAACAAAAACTCCGTGCTTTATATTTTGTTCGATTATTCTTTCAGAAATGCAATCGCAATCACAATTATTCCCTCAATAATATCAAAAATCAATATGCAATCATTTGTTCAATAAATCAAGTTTTCTGGGAATGAGAGTATCCCATAAATACTTCGGTTACACACACTCAAGTCAGATATTGTCTCAATATTTGAGGTTGATGCAAAATTTTCCAATTTCAAAACGAAAATCAATTCCATAACATTAAAGAAAGAATGTTGATTCTGAAACGTCAAGACAAGAAAAGGTACACCGGTATATGATCGATGAAGCCATTGAATCAACTCTGAATTATGTTGATCAAATAAATCTGACAGAATTGAGAAGTCCAAGGTACCTGCAGCATCTGAGGTCCACCTAATGTAAAAAACGAAATAAACCAATTTTTTTTGGAATAAAACAAGTTTTCAGTTAAGTACCTTTATTTACACATCTGAAAAAATATGAAAAGCAATACACAATTCAATTGAACAATACATATAAAACCGTAATTTGGCAACTATTCTCATCATTATTTATCTGCGAAAGATAGGTACAAATCCACGCAGTCGCAGGCTTCTCATCTAGCGAGCATGCGCTCTTGAGGAGGCCTTCAAGTTGGTTAAATACTGGTTAAATACATACGTACATTATATTGTGAAGTACCTGCAGATTATTCTCTTCGAAATTTCAAATGTGAGCTTTTATACAATGCGGGCTTTATTTGCTGCAGGTATCTTAGTTTTTCAACAGTCCGTCCAATCTTCTGAGAGCTCAATAAATGGCGCATATTCAGCAGTTTTAAAAGACATCAGCCCTACATCCGTTGGAGATAGAAACGGAGTGATCTTTACAAGAAAATTTACGTAAATTTTGCATGAACCTCATCTCTCACTCCTTTCAGAAATATACACGAAATACACAGTTCAATTCATATATCGGTTCTGAAAAATCAAATTGCCTTCTTACCTCTGCATAATGTTCTTCGTTCTGCTGCAATAAATCAACACAAAGTTCTGCCAAACGTATCAGATCGTCGAGTTTTTTGTTTGGCGGGACCATTGTTTCTCCTTTGAGATCTTCTGAAAAACAATCGATCGATTAAGTTTTGAAATATTCGTGAAGGACAGTTTTACCTTCTACTTTAGCTTCTGCAGATAATCGTGTATAATTTAGAAGAGCTGCACTTTCGAGGCATTTCTTGATCATGCCTCGAACTTCTTCAGGAGGCACTGGTGTCACGACATCTTTCATCAGTACTCGCTCCAAGAGCGACAGAGTGGCCTTAAGAGCACCTTCGGGTCGACCAAACGGAAAACAATATCTGCAAAAGATTCCATCAAAAATAAAACCGATGATTCATCCAATTTTCTCACCTGAAATTGGTGATTTGATTCTCCAACAGTATCCGCAGACGTTCCTTTATCTCCTGGAACTTCTCCTTCTCCTCATACGTCACACTCCCCACGCCATCAGTTCTGAGGTCATTACTATTGTTATCGATCAATTGGATTTCATGGCTATAAACTATGTCTAATTTTTTTACCTGTTTCCATGCACATGGCTCGCGCAAAATGCGAAACTGTAGTGTATCAACGTTGGATCGATCATCAAGCTTTTCTCAGCTCTGTCCAGCAGATCTGACAGATAGCATAGATGTCTGTAGCAACCGCGAACTCCGTACCTTGCACAATATTCATCCAGCACGAAAACTTGACCTGGACTGAACCATCCCTTGAACAAAAACATTGCTGAAGGAATATAAACAATTTTATGCTTTGACTGAGCTGAAATAACTGCGCAAAAAATTAACGCACATTCTGACAATCTCAATTTTAATGAAAGTTAATTCTACATTGACTTTATAACTTATTTTTTATGTTCTCTCGGGAAGGTTTTGAACGAAACAAGACACATTAAATGGAAGAAAAATTCAGGATTTCACCGAATCTTATGTGAAAGAAGAGAAATGAACAATTTTCAAAATACTGAAATGCTGATAAGTGGTTTAATACTTGGTATTTCCACCCCTTGCGTTAATTACAGCTCGGCAACGACGGTTCATACTCAAAATGAGTGATCTTAAAATGTTCTGATCTAATCCTTCCCAGATTTCTCCGAGTTGGATTCCTAAGTCATTAAGAGTAGCTGGATGATTTTCTGAACTTCTCAGCCTTCTATTGAGGTTGTCCCAACCTGCTCAATCGGATTGAGATCTGGACTTCTTGCTGGCCATTCCATTCGAGAGACTTCAACCTCTTCAAGGTACTCTTGAACGATGCGCGCACGATGGGGTCTAGCATTATTGCCATAAAAATGAAATTTTCACCAATGTATGGGGCAAATGGCACTACATGCTCTTCAAGAATGTTCCTTATATACTTATCAGCATTCATAGCTCCATTATCAACGACCACTAGGTCTGTGCGAGCAGTCAAAGATATTCCACCCTATACTATAATCGATCCTCCCCCGAAACCAGTAGTATTCAGGAAATTGCACTGAGCATATCTTTCATGTGGACGTCTGTATACAAGGGAACGTCGATCACAATGATAGAGGCAGAATCTAGACTCATCTGCGGAGAGAACTCTTTCCCAATCGGCCTCTTCACAATGGATATGCTCTCTCGCAAAATCCAAACGCGCCCTTCGATGGGCTGGGGTAAGAGCTGGGCCTCTTGCCGCGACATGGGGCCTTAAATCATATTCTCTGAGGCGATTTCTTATTGTCTGAGTGCTAATTTGCACCTCATGAGTTTGCTCAAGCTGATTTTGAAGGAGGCGAGCGGTTGCAAACCGTTGTCTCAACGAAGAAACTCTCAAGTAACGTTCTTGAATGGCAGTTGTTACCCGTGGTCTACCCTGTCCTGGTCTTCGGACATTCATACCTGTCTCCCTGAATCGCTGCAACATTCTGGACACACTTGTATGGGAAACTCCAAACCTTTCTGCAATTCTTGTGTATGTCCACCCTTCTTCTCGCAAAACTACCGTTTGGGCACATTCCTCCTGGGTCAAATTGCGTGTTTCGCATTGCATAGCGATCGAGTGTAGAAAATCAAACGAAGGAAAAACTATCGATCACTAGAATTGATCGAGAACAACTGATTTTAGAATGGATTTAAAATCTGCTAATATCATCTTTTTTCATTCCTGCTGGGAGAAAACATCTGTATTAAAGAAAAACGTTGAAAGTGGATAACATATGCATGCATAATTCTGATAAAAATAATTATCATGGAGAACACCTTCAGTTGTATAATAAATTTGAGATTTCCATAATGTGCGTTAATTTTTTTGCGCAGTATGGTTTCGCGAACTCGCAATCTGTGAGCTTCTTGTGGAAATGGCAACTTACCAGTGAGCAATATGGATCATTGAGCCTGTATTCCAGTGTGAGACTTTGTAGCAAACGAAACATGGACGAATGCTCGAACTGACAAGGATCAGCTGAAATGAAGTCCTCCATTCCATGCTTTCGGGCTCTGTCAGCATCTGCTAAATCGAATGATGGTTAATTCTGAAATTCATAAGGGTTCTTACGTATTTTCACCTCCTTGTATTTTCGAGATTGTCGAATTCTTGTCTTGGAGTGTTGGAGGTGCTGTGGGCTTATGCGACTGGCCAGTAGCCCTATACATGGCCATGACCCACATATGAGACTCGCTCTCATCGTCGCATGCGTATATAATGCTATCTCCTTCTTTAACAGCGTTGAAAAAATATCTTCCTCCTTCCAAATCTAGAAAATCGAAATTTATTTTATGTGCCACCAACGCAACGGCGGAAACTGGAAAAAATCGACTATTGCTCACCCATGCCTACCACCATATTAGCTGAAAAGAAATTACAGGTATTAGTACTTCGGAAACACACCAAAAAGTCTATCTTGGAAAAAAGTAATTTGATTCCGCTTACCACTGGAACTCTCAATATAATCCACTGTGTATCCATCAAGCTGCATCATTTCCGATGGTTCAGACTTCTTTTCTTTATAGCTACACATAGCGAAAGTGTATTGGGATACTTGAACTAGAACGAAGTATCTCTTTTTCCATTTTTTCCATACACTTTTGCCGATAGCGAATAAATATCCGCAATGTTTCATGTTCAATGGTTTGTCCATACGGCAAGCAATCTTAATCTTCAAGTCCTGATCTGGCAAGTTTTTAGGCACTGTCATCTTATGCCACTCAGGCCCCTAAAGAAATAAAGATAGTCAAACCATAAATACAGAAAAATTAGAGAGTCAGCATTACTAGAATTTAATCAGAACGAATCCACTGTGCACAATGCTTCAGAGGACAAAATTGAACATTTTTCCATGCACTCTGCTGAAATCTCCAATTCATTGTGCACAATATCGCAAATATCTCGAGAGAGATCAAAGTAGCACGAAATGAAATCATTGAACGTCAGCAATTATGTCGAAGCTGCTTGAAAGCTGCAGTTGTCTAAATTACGAGTTGCTAAGGAGCATGCTCGGTGTTCTCTGTGATACCTGTAGCAGTAAATGCGCGCATGCGAAATTAGCAACTGCTTGTTCACTTTGAAAACCTACAGGCTAGAGGAAGAAGAATAATGATATAGTTCGAAAATCTTACATAAATCGTTCTCCTCATTCGAAGTTACATTCAGGAATAGATATAGTATTACAGTGAAAAGTTTAGTGGAGAATTACCTTTGAAGATACTGGAGTTGGTCTGAGAACCACTTTGCCTAACTCCTTATCTTCTAATGCAAGCATCCCAGGGTTTTCAGTATATAATTTTACTTTAACAACTGGTAAGGGGTGATTTGTGGAGAAATCTCCCTGAGTGTCCCACATAGGCTTAGATGCTTCGGCTTGATCAGTTTGCAATTTTTCGCCGCTTTCGACTTCCATTGTGCAATAAACTATACGATTCGGAGCAAGTGACTTAATACCTTTAACTTCCATGACAATAACCTAAAAGGTGACTGTTAGAGTATGTTCAATTCAATAAAATTTTCCAAAGCTAACGTGACCGAGGAGGCATTGTAGCTATATCTATATCACATTCGACTATTTCGACTGTAAGTGCTGAAATATCTTGTGAAATTTTTCCTATAATTAGAATAGATCAATCTTGGAAAATAGAAGGAATAGTTGTGAAGAATCTGAAGAGAAACAAGAAGAATTGCACCTTTGGAAATTCTTGCTCCAAATGCTTTCTCATTCTTCTTGTTCGAATACTCTGTCGAGAGATTTCAGGTTAATTTTTTATGGTGACATCAGTACTGAGAGCATTCGAATCAGAATCAAACCTAATAGATCCCAAAATTCGAAATTTTCTTAATATAGTGTTCCAAGGCGGGCCTATATCGGAAAGCAGCTCGTATTTTTCCTTCGAGATAATTATTCGAAGCCTTCGGCAGTTATCCTATTTTATTTTCGCCGACATTCTCGTATTTCCTTGTCATAAATATTAATAGCGTATAAATAGGAATACCCGCCGCATCCACCATTTAGTAACATAAGGTACACCTTAAAATTGATGTTTTTCTTTTCTTTCTCTAGAGTAGAGACCATAAGAGAGATTATTATGATTGTAAAAATTCTAGAGTTTGAATTTCCACCAAATTTGAATCAAACGTGGCGACTAGATTTCACACTAATTAATTGAGATCCAATAGTGACAGAATTATTTAAGGAGAATGTTTTGTAGGAAATAAAAGGATTAATAAGGCAAGAAATTCGCCTTTTGAAATGAATTCTTACCAAATTCAACTACCCATCAGGCTTCGATAAATATTCGAGAGGTAGCCGACTGTATTTAAAATTTCAGACGATTTTTTTGAATGTTCTCAGTACTGATGATGCCAAAAATAATATTTTTGAATAACTCAAAAACATCAACGTACTCCAATTCCATTTAAAATGAACATCGATATGGTAGCGAACCAACAAATATTTTTTTGGTATGTTAATTTATAGGGGTTGTTCTTGCCTTGTACAGATATCTTGACAGTAGATTCTTCACAATCTTCAGAACATTTCTTTGAAATTTGTTCCTCTGAATAAACTGACGCTTTTATTCATTCTAGTTCAGGTTTGACTTGAGTTTGGTCCTTTATTTCATTTAACGATGTTTCTTGCCTATACCAAGCATTTTGCGTCGTGATATTCTAGTTGAATCATCATCACTATGAGAAAAAAATGACTGGAAAAAAATTGTTGATACCTATGCAGAATCTGCTATCGAAATATCTCATTCAAGTTATTTCACACAGCCTTTATTCTCAGTTGATAATTGCATCTACATTTGGAAGATCAGAATTACCAAAAGTTGAAGAAAATCGTATATACCTCATACATTTTTGAAATACCGTGATAGATTTCGAATTCAAAACTGCTAGATTCATGCTTTCTCAGCAATATAAATGGAGAGGTCTCAATTTATTTATTCATGACTTCCATCCACTTGGAGATACACCATATATGTCTTTCTCTTATTTGGATATCGGAAGAGAATGTTCAAGTCAATGTTCTGAATACATTTTCATTGTTTTTCGATTTTCTTCCGATGAAATACTGCATTTTCTCCTGCAGAATAAAATAGCAATGAAAGATGAGAGTGTTCATAAAACATTGACGTTTCAAATGGAAGTCCATATTCTCTGTTTGAAATCTTGTCAAAGACTGCAGTGTGTTTGATGAAGGATTTCACTGAATTATTCATAGAAACTCCAACAGTTGGAGAGTCTGACTAAAATGGAATTTATGTTATTCTGTACCATGTACCATATCGTATAAGGTTCAATGAATAACTAAACATCGCCACACAGTCGTGGTTCTTTGTCACTTATTTATATTTAATGGAAATATATTGATAACTCGTTACCTTTCATTCAGTGTAACTTTGAAATCATGAACTGTTGAAAATTCCTGTGATCGGAATGCAGAAAGAATGTGTTGAAAATCAATATGAAAGCTCTCACTTTCTCTTTATTGAATAAACCGAAACTGGAAACCATCAATTATATGTTTGAGGGTACAGAATCGATGGAAAATAGGAATTGCAATATTTCCTCATGACTTTTGATTTTTCATCTTTTTTCGAGATGCTTTGGTCCTGAAGAATAAAGACGGTATGACAATGAAGAATCAACCCATTTCTGCAATGATTGAGATGCAGATCGAAAATCTAGACAATAGATCAGGCTGAAAAGCCTACAATTTAACACACAACCAGACTCATTTTAAATCATCCAGTATTTGAATATTCACGATTTGAATGTCGTTAGATATGAAAATAAGAATCATTTAATGAAATTTCAGTGCGAACATTAACTGGATTGCCATGAATTTCCACAGGGTGTCTGGTGAAAATGTGAATTTTTTCAAGCTGTTTCAATTCTTTATGAAGTTCTTTATGAATATTTAAAAGTATATTTTGATAATTTTCGTCAAAGATGGATTACTACTGTGATATACTGGGTAATTTCAAGAGTTTGGTTGTACGACTCTGAAAACCGCTCAACATAGACATATACAAACATCCAAGGCAGACAGGATTCAAACCAAGGTCTCTGGATGACACAACTGTTTTTCTACCTGACCAAAAACAAATATAATTTCTGAAATCAAGTCAACTAAACCTATATTTCAAACCTCCTGTTCACGAAAGCAATCTAAAGTGCCATTCAGAATTTTATTAATTCTCACGATTTATCTGTATTGAAAGTTACTGATTATGAGTTATGTCTTGGTATATGATTGTCTAGATTCTCCTTCTGTTTTCGTATCATTGTCCAAAAATATTTTCGAACAGTGAAGGAACAATTAACACTGGGAACATTGAGTCTCAAAGTTGCATTATCCAAAACGTGAGAAGAGGAAGTTAAGACAGCTCATTCCTAAGAACAACATTCAGTTCTTTTCGAACTTACTCAGAATCATTTCATCCCACTTTGATATCGATCTTCGCCTACTCTCGTAGAAGCGAACCAATGGATCATTAATTTTCAAATCTGCACCAGGGAATACCAGTATACATGTCAGAACAATAAGAAATCTGAGGAATTTTTTTCTGGAAATTATGTAAATTATGTTTGAACCCCCAACTTAGAATCTCCCTGTGTAGTGTACCGAAATGCTGCTTGATGCGAATTATTGGAAATTGAAATGTCGATCATGACCTGCCCTGTCAATTTGTTTGGCTTTATTAGTCCCAGAGGATAAGGTCTGAAGTGTTTGCTGATTTTGTTCGGTGTGTTTCAAAAAGTTTTCGTTAGAATTAGGTATGCCTATTCAATGGGAAGATCATGGGGTCGTGATGAAATGATTCTGGTAGATTCGATGGACATAAATCGGAAGCAAGGTGTGCTATGGAAGGAACATCGAACTGATTGAGATGATAATCGAACATATCCTCTTTATGATGTATGAATATGATAAAAATTGTTCAATTGAAATGAGGAAGCTTTCGTGAATAAGCTAGTGTTTTGACAAAAATTATAACGATAAACAAATGTGTCGTTCCATCGAGACATCATTGGGTTAAATAATAATATTCTAAACGGCACATCAAATTATACCGAAGGATATTGTTACCTCCAACTGGAAAGTTAGAACAACGTCAAGTTTAGTTAATGTTGTATCACTGTCAGCTGAATCCCCTTCTAATTTTGCTAAAGATCCTTGCGATCTAAAAGAAGTAACATAGTTCATCAAAAGATGCTTCACATTATACGGATTATTATGGTTGTTCAACCTGTGATTATAGCGTTTTAGTTTTTGCAAGCCATATTTAGAATCCATGGACCCCTTTGAGACTGGAAGCGATTCTAGATTTGCCATCAACAGGTTTATTGATGACTTTAATTCTTCAACATAAAGCGATTCCATCTCTTTTAGAACGAACTTTGGCATTAATTTCCGGTTCTAAAAATCAGTCAAAGAATGCATGAATAACTCATCTTACAATGATTTTGTGATAAAGCAAGATAAACAAGTATCCTAAAATTAATCCTGCATAAAAGTAAAGAGTAAAAGAACCAACATGTCAAAGATTCTGAATGGAAGATGAAACATTTCATAAAAGAAATCTTGCTCTATCACAATAAAAAATGTCACTGGTTTATTTCGAGTTGGAAAGAAATATAATCATGACTATCCTCAATATTTGATGTTCATGTGAAAACATGATATTTCAGCCGAAAAATATAAATTAAATGTGATTTGGTGTTCCGTTCCAACTCCTCGAATGAAATAGTTACAGCAACTCAAATCGTTGAATACTCTTCGTGTTCAAATCGATATAACATGTTGAATTGTTTGAATTTTCCCAAAATGATCCCGAATGAAATTGTTTGAAATTAATATGGAACTACCATTCTATTCACATAATTGAATCGATTGAGCATCTAGCAAATATGGAAAAATCTCAAGAAGTACCTCTCCGGAAGTTCAAATGAGAGGAAAATTGGTCAGAAATTGTCAATTCTGAAAACCATTTTTTTCTGGAAAATCGTTTTGCTGTTATGATTTTCCATGCCTATGCTCGGCTTTTTTTCGAAGTTACATAATCCAGTGATCCGTTTACGTGCAACAAACTGTATCTGCATACGTACAATATCTCATATCAATCATAAAATTAATGCACTTATGACTACCACGCACGACATTTTATGAATAATAATGCATGTAAGGATTTGATTAGCCTGGAAATGAATTCAGTACGTTTCATGCACAAAAGGATTATTGAGTTTCGAACAACAAATTGCAAATGGCGGAAAATTTAACAGAAATATGACTGAATATGAATTAAATCGATGATGATCAAGACAACAAACATTTATTGATAGGCCCGGATCTACGATTTCCTCTGACCGGGGCAAAAATTCATGATTGCACCCCCCCCCCATTTGTTCAATATGTACATATATGAATTCATAGAAAAAACAAAAATAAAAAGTACAAATGAATAATGAAAATAAAAACTAATAATAAGAAAAATATCACATAGCATCCCGCGGCGTGATTTTCTTTCCGCGAACGCATCTATCAGCTCCTCGAAATCTATTTCGGAAGCAGTTCTATATTCTTTAGCTTAGATCGAGAGGCCATAGAGACTTTTCTGACTCATTAAGGAACGCAAATAATTTTTATTATTTTCAATTTGCTGAAACTGCTTTCACATCTTGCAGACGTGGTAGGCAATATGCACTATATTCTATTTGTCAGCTATACTGACATTATAGGGAAAGCATCTTTCAGATATTGCCTGTGAAAAATTTGTAGCAGGTCTAATGAAGTCGATCTTTCACTTATTTCAGGAACCAACATTTTGAAAACCGCTAGTTCCTAACAAAAATCAACTGCTTTTAAGTCTCTTCAATATTTCTGCGCTGAAAGGGTCCCATTTCCTGCAGATCCTCTTTTTGCATGTTTAAAAGGGCATGGCTATTGAGGAATGAGAAATTCGTATGCAGACTCTCTGCGCTTTATTCAAATCTTTTTTTGATTTCTGACAATAATCTATCGAAAACAACCTTAATTTCCTCGGAAAATAAACCAACTAGATCCGTTCTTGACTCATCATCGCACATTTCGTCAACCTGCTTTTTCTTCTTGGAAACACGTTTATTTCTAAGAATTGGCTCCACATCCAATTCTTCTGAAAGAAGTGTAGCTTCCGAGATCCAGTTTTCAATAAGTTTTTCTGTCATTCCTTGCAAGATCTTCATAAGACCTTGCATGAACGATAATGAACGTGAAATAACTATATGTATCTCCTTTCTGAATTTCCACGTTGACCATATTGATCTCTCGCAGAATATTATCCCAAATTGTTAGGTATTCTGCCACTAGTGAGGATTCTTTGTTTTCTTCCACAGCCTTCACAACTCCCGGTAAATTATTGAGCAAGGCATTAACAGCTTGATATTTAGTCCATCTAATTTGGCTACTTCCTTTAAAATTTGTTTTCGTCCACTCTTTCATAATCGTACATCGTGTGGTTGAACTAACAAAAAACAATACAGTTTTTGTACAACACCAAATAAATTTACTGCTTCTGAACATGATAAAGACGAATGGACACCCACAAGATTCAGAGAGTGTAGAATTTTGGACTGGACTCCTTTATATATATCCCAGCTTGTCAACTACGTCAATAAAACTTTCCTTTATCTCATATCCAGACTACGTTCGTTCTCTTTAAATATCGTATAACCTGGTTCATTTGTTCTGTGAGAGATACATCTGGGGTACAGTCGAACATATTAGTGAAATAGTTGGCCTCCTTGATCTCATTAATAATGCTATTCTGAACTTTGGTGGCCATTAAATCGATAATTTCATTTTGCATATTTTTGGGAGGATAGGATGTTTGTCCTTTTTTTGAGTGACCAAGATGGCACTTCAGAGTCATATTCAATAATAATATTTTTTTCTGAGAAAATCAAAAATAAAAAAAATTTAACCGCTGGTTGTTTTTAGCGCGCCCTTAAGCTGGCGCCCTGCTTGCCCCACCCTAGATCCGGGCCTGTTTATTGATATAAAAATTTGGTTGATATGAATATTTGTTTCAAATTATTATTGTCATTAGTGTCAAGTGAATAATTTCATTCATTATTTAACTCTAGAGTAATTTTTCAACATTGATGAGTCCCTATGCGAATGTTGTTTCTGTCTTACTGTTTCTTTGTCCATGAAGTAGGTTAGTCTTTTTTTGTGTATTTTTGCCATTGCTTTTTTCGAGGATATGTTTACTAGAATGATACCATAGTAAATTGATGACCAAAAAATGAACCTATCTTCGTCACTTCAAATGGATATACAGGATGGCCTCTTCTCAAATAGACAAATGGGTTGATTGAAACATGATTTCGAAAGTTTTGGTTTTCCATCAAGCAATATGATTGGAAATTATTCTTGTACGTGAGGAGTTATAGACATTGAGGATGCAAGGGTGCATACTTAGATAGAAGTGGGTCAGGTGAATGGCACGAATTTATGATTGAGCCAGCAGAAAATACCGCGTTGGGGTGTGAATGAAGACTGGGGAAATATCATAACAATTCCGAATCGAGGAATAATTGGTAATCGAGTGGTATTCAGCGAGAGAAATTGGATAATTAGGATTCGAATGGAGCAATAGATGAGATTCCCATCAGAATGGAATCTTTCAATTTTCCTCGGCTTTCAATGTATTAACTCTGCCACGGAAAATCCCAATCAATTGTCATCGTGCTTATTGGAAATTTCCATCCCGACAGTTCAACACGGACATTTCGTGTTGCCGACTCTCCCGGCATTCTTTTCTCCCATCGGAGTTCTGAGAGATTAGAAAATATATCCGAAGAAAAGTGAGTGGGTTGAAAGAGACTGGAGAATCGAAATGGGACAGCTGCAGGTTGAACTTCTGAAAAGAAATAATATTTACTTCAATGGGAAGGCAATTCCTCATCTGTTCGCTGAAAAACACCGGCGATGTTTGATCGGATGTTTACTTCGAAATCGAAGAGGATTCCTTTCAGTTTATTGATAATTCCGGAGCAGGAAGCGAAATAGGATTATTCTGTCTGACATCTTTCTCAATAAATGTTGTTTACCGTTTGAAAAACTCCACCAGTAGACAACAGACAGCATGCTTTTCAACATACGTTCACAAAACCTCTTCCCTGTTAGTTATTTAAAACCATTTAAAAGAACTAACTTGGAGTCCATTTCTGGTGGTTGAAGATAGGTAAAAATATCCCTATTATAGACTGTAGACAAAGTTTCAAAGATCTCTAGTTTTCCATAAAATAAGAAAGACATTGCATGAAGCCAATTAATATTCTCCGATATACTTTCATCCAATTTGAGTCAGCTGTAACTTATAAATTGGGTTACAAATCTCACCAACCTTCTCCATTTCTGCTACTCTCTGCATTCTACCATCTAATTCTCGCCTGATAGCAGCTGCTTGTTCGTCAGCTGAATCAAGCTGTAAATTCCGAAGTTACAAAAACCAAACTAGAACAAGAACACTTATTCTTACCATTAAGGCATTGAAAAGTATTTGGTGTTCGAATTTTTTCACACCCAAGATCTGTTGGAACATATCATAGAGCTGTTCTTTCGATAGTATCAGCTCCGAGTTGAGGGTTTGTTGCATTCTAGATGGCCTTTTCGATTCGTCATCCCCTAAGCCTGCTACAGAGGTATAATAATCCAGTGAGAAAAAGACAGCAGTGGAAAAGTGCCAGAAGAATAATTTTGAAAATAATCTTTTCCTCTCGACTGGTAGCACTTTCTGCGTGAATTGTGAATCAAGCTGCTTACTCACAAGTGATGAAACTATTTGAATAATTTCAATCGATTTTCGAACAATATTTTCGAGGTGATAACGGAACAAGTGGGTCAACTTTCAAAAAGAATAACGTATTTTGTGCATTCGATAACTCTGACCTGTAGTACGTAGT
Source organism: Adalia bipunctata (assembly GCA_910592335.1). Taxonomy (NCBI): domain Eukaryota; kingdom Metazoa; phylum Arthropoda; class Insecta; order Coleoptera; family Coccinellidae; genus Adalia; species Adalia bipunctata. The sequence continues at coordinate 2,569,999 of OU342957.1, forward strand.
GAATGAAAAAATGGTTTTAGACTCCATACCTTTGAGTATGCAGTCGAATTTGGCCATCCACGATGCAAAAACTGACTCCTTACTAAGGCCCTCAACATCTGGCATCGACCTAGACAAATAAACACTTTTTTGGTACGTTATGAAAGTTTTTTTCAACCGTTCAAAATACATACCGAACTCGTTTCTCGATGTTGTTCCTGAAAACTTCCCGAAAATCATATTGGGAACAAGCCCCAGATTGCACCATTTTAACTACTCTTTCAGACTTTAAAAAAACATCATAATAGCTTTGAATTGCATTTTGAAAGGCGTCGTCCGCCATTATTTGAGTCTCTCCCTTCAGAAACGCCTGAAATAAATTGAAAATCTGTAGGCTTTGAAAGCGACAGTTTGATCAATGCAAAAACCAAATATTGTTCACCCTTCAAAAGTTTCTGTCGCATAGTTTCAAGAAATTATATTGCTGCAATCTATCGACGCAGAGAGGGTCTAAAATTTGAATTTTATTTCGAAAAAACAGAAAGTTTGAGCCTTGAAATTAATAGTTCAGCAAAATTCTCTCGGCTATGGCTGGCGCTTACGCTGTTGCACCGTCCATCTAGTTAATTTCGTGTGACTCTATTAGAAATCCAATAATGTTGAACATTGGAGAAATTCAGTGCAACAAGTGGTTGCGCATTCGATCAAATGGAACGTGAATGTCCAGCTTAGTATGAATAGATTCTAAACGTCTATATATCGCCATTCATTGGGTGCATTGTGAATAAACCCGATGCAGATTCCCCAATTACGTGAATTATCGTTTTCATTCAGATCCCTATTGGATTCTTTCAGACTATATTGAATCGTCCCAGCTGTAGGTATTTCGGATAAATACGCTTATGCCACTCGAACGTGTGGAAAATTATGCCTTGTGTACTCATTTTCAACCACTTCGATACACAGTGACCATTCAAAAATTCAGTAACCCAAAGATATTTTATCACCGACGCATCCACCAATTTGCAATTTTTCCTGATCGCCTCAAAGAAAATTAATATTCAGGTGGACCACTGTTTTTTATATCAGACTGCTATGAGTTTTTGTTAAATTTGAGGCTTTATCATCATTTCCTGAGCTCGAACTGACATTTTTCTCTAAACTATATTGTTTCCACAAAGTCAGTGTTCAAATGTCCTCTATCAAATTTGTTAAGTTTAGTCGAAATTCTCACTACGCTGACAGAATATATTGATGGTATCAAGAATGAGGCTGACTGAAAATGTATTTCGCAGATGTGTTTTTCTAACATTCACGAAATCCAATGTTGCATTATCTGATAGTAAATAAGAAAATTGGAACGTAATTTTTTTAATATTTTGGAACTGGTCGATATAACGATTAGAACATCATTCATTATTTTCAGAAATAGAATAATGATTTGTAAAAATATGGGTTCCCATTTGAAATGGGGAAGTTTTTGATGAAAACTTGAATCGAAATTCATCAATCGTTTGTGACTGCCCTGTGAATTTTTTTCATGAAAATTTGCATGAAATGGTACATTATGGTCTCAATATAAATTCCTGGAAATTTCATTCTTCTAACGTTCAAGGCCAAGTAGCTTTGACCATATTCATGATGCTTGATTTGAAGCACATGTGCATAGGAACATTTGATTCCAGAAATTCATAATTTTTTTGTGACTTCCCTGTAAATTTTTTTCATGAGAATTTGCACGAAAATGGTACATTATGGTCTCAATATAAATTCCTGAAAATTTCATTCTTCTAACGTTGAAGGATGAGTAGCTTTGACCATATTCATGATGCTTGATTTGAAGCACATGTGCATAGTTAATTCCAGAAATTCATTAATTTTTTGTGACTTCCCTGTGAATTTTTTTCATGGAATCTTGCATGAAAATGGTACATTATGGTCTCAATATAAATTCCTGAAAATTTCATTCTTCTAACGTTGAAGGATAAGTAGCTTTGACCATATTCATGATGCTTGATTTGAAGCACATGTGCATAGGAACATTCAATTCCAGAAATTCATTATTTTTTTGTGACTTCCCTGTAAATTTTTTTCATGAAAATTTGCATGAAAATGGTACATTATGGTCTCAATATAAATTCCTGAAAATTTCATTCTTCTAACGTTGAAGGATAAGAGTAGCTTTGACCATATTCATGATGCTTGATTTGGAGCACATGTGCATAGGAACATTTGATTCCAGAAATTCATAATTTTTTTGTGACTTCCCTGTAAATTTTTTTCATGAAAATTTTCATGAAAATGGTACATTATGGTCTCAATATAAATTCCTGAAAATTTCATTCTTCTAACGTTGAAGGATGAGTAGCTTTGACCATATTCATGATGCTTGATTTGGAGCACATGTGCATAGGAACATTTGATTCCAGAAATTCATAATTTTTTTGTGACTTCCCTGTAAATTTTTTTCATGAAAATTTTCATGAAAATGGTACATTATGGTCTCAATATAAATTCCTGAAAATTTCATTCTTCTAACGTTGAAGGATAAGAGTAGCTTTGACCATATTAATGATGCTTGATTTGGAGCACATGTGCATAGGAACATTTGATTCCAGAAATTCATAATTTTTTTGTGACTTCCCTGTAAATTTTTTTCATGAAAATTTTCATGAAAATGGTACATCATGGTCGCAATATGAGTTCCTGAAATTTTCATCCCTCTAACGTTGAAGGCCAAGTAGCTTCAACTATATTTATGATGCTTGATTTGGAGCACATGTGCATAGGAACATTTGGTTCCAGAGCTGCTCAAGAGATCGTTTTCGAAACATTTCAAGTGAGTTGATGAATAAAACGCATGGTGACGTTGAGAAGGAAAAAGATTAATTTTTTCAGTTTCTCTCGGGCATTCAGAAGGATGTTCACCGCTCTTGCTGTCAGAACCAGAGAGTGCAAAATGATGTTTCGCTCACCTGAAATTTTATGTTGATTGATTCCAATTGTTGTTTCGTTACTTTGGCTTGGCGGCGTGTCATGTCTGTTGGTTGTTTGGCATTGAAGGGGTAAGCGATACATCGGGAAATAAACACGTAGAGCTGGATTTTCCTTTTCCTCTCTTCCTCCTCGCGCTCCTGCTTTTCCTGGAGGTCGACTTCGGTCTTTTCTGAGGCAACAGATGGTGATGGGCTGGTGGGTCTGGGTAAGGAGTTTGCGCGGGATGATCCCATGCTGTGACTGAGGGTTTCAGCGGAGACGGCGCTGGACGGCGACAGGGAACGCTGGAGAGCCGCGGAATTGTTCGGCACCTCCAGGTTTCCGCTGCCGGAGTCTGAGAGATGGGTGTGGTGGTAGGGTGAAGCCTCGGACTGGAAATTAAATATTCATCGTGTGATTTGTATTCAGCCCTTTTGTCCTCACTCCTGACCAGTAATCAATCTTGAACTGAGGATCGAGAGCTTCGAAACTATCTGGCAACCTCCACTATTATAGCCAGCGCATCAACTCAAATCATCAATAAAAAAATGACAATTAAATGAGTTCACAAGAACGGGAGTTTGAAAATTCGATTTTATGAAAAAATGCCATTTCGCAAGTGAAAATCTAAACTATCATAGATAGGGCCTTGGCTTATTCTTTATTGAATTCAGCGTCCTCGAAAACCTATATTTTGATACCAAACATGTCCATATAGATCTTCTTTGACATAAATTTTTGAGAATTTAATTTTTCGGAATTTTATTTTCGAGTTTTGTTTGCAAGCTCATAGTACTCGGAGTATTGGTGACATCGATCCGCAAAATGTGTTTTCTCAATGGTTCGAATAGATTGTAGATGATCCATATTGAATATCACCTTTTGATTTCTCAAGGATTGCGTGATGTAGACAAATATGGTGTTTTTGGGGGGTCTTACCCCTTTGGCATTTTTCACCCACAAAGTTGGAATTTTTGAACCCGATTTCCTTGTACTCAAAGATACTTAGGATCATGCTGATTATCAATAAACAAACGAAATTTGGATACGATCAAGGAAACGTGAGTTATAACACTTTGAAAATTTTATTTTTTCAAAAAATGCCATTTCGCAGGTGAAAATCTAAACTATTATAGATAGAGCCCTGGACTGTTTTTTATTGAATTCAGCGTCCTCGAAAACCCATATTTTGATACCAAACATGTCCATATAGATCTTCTTTGACATGAATTTTTGTGAATTTAATTTTTCGGAATTTCATTTTAGAGTTTTGTTTGCAAGCTCATAGCACTCGGAGTATTAGTGATATCGATCCGCAAAATGTGTTTTCTCAATGGTTCGAATAGATTGTAGATGATCCATATTGAATATCACCTTTGGGTTTCCCAGGGATTGCGTGATGTAGACAAATATAGCGTTTTTGGGGGGTCTTACCCCTTAGTCATTTTTGACCCAAAAAGTTGGAATTTTTGAACCCGATTTTATTATACGCTGAGATACTTTGGACCATGCTGATTATCGATATACAAATGAAACTTGGATACGATCGAAGAAACAAGAGTTATAACACTTTGAAAATACTTTTTTTCAAAAAATGCCATTTCGAAGGTGAAAATCTGAACTATTATAGATAGAGCCCTGGACTGTTTTTTATTGAATTCAGCGTCCTCGAAAACCTATACTTTGATACCAAACATGTCCATATAGACATTCTTTGACATGAATTTTTCTGAATTAATTTTTCGGAATTTCATTTTCGAGTTTTGTTTGCAAGCTCATAGCACTCGGAGTATTGGTGATATCGATCCGCAAAATGGGTTTTCTCAATAGTTCGAATAGATTGTAGATGATCCATATTGGATATCACCTTTAGGTTTCCCAGTGATTGCGTGATGTAGACAAATATGGTGTTTTTGGGGGGTCTTACCCCTTAGTCATTTTTCACCCAAAAAGTTGGAATTTTCGAACCCGATTTTATTGTACTCAGATATACTTTGGACTATGCTGATTATCAATATACAAACGGAATTTGGATACGATCGAAGAAACAGGAGTTAAAACACTTTGAAAATTCAATTTTTTCAAAAAATGCCATTTCGCAGGTGAAAATCTAAACTATTATAGATAGAGCCCTGGATTATTTTTTATTGAATTCAGCGTCCTCGAGAACCTATATTTTGATACCAAACATGTCCATATAGATCTTCTTTGACATGAATTTTTGTGAATTTAATTTTTCGGGATTTCATTTTCGAGTTTTATTTGCAAGCTCATAGCACTCGAAGTGTTGGTGATATCGATCCGCAAAATGTGTTTTCTCAATGGTTCGAATAGATTGTAGATGATCCATATTGAATATCACCTTTGGGTTTCCCAGGGATTGCGTGATGTAGACAAATATAGCGTTTTTGGGGGGTCTTATCCCTTAGTCATTTTTGACCCAAAAAGTTGGAATTTTTGAACCCGATTTTATTATACGCTGAGATACTTTGGACCATGCTGACTATCGATATACGAATGAAAATTAGATACGATCGAAGAAACAGGAGTTATAACACTTTGAAAATTCAATTTTTTCAAAAAATTCATTTCGCAGGTGAAAATCTAAACTATTATAGATACAGCCCTGAACTGTTTCTAATTGAATTCAGCGTTCTCGAAAACCTATATTTTGATACCAAACATGTCCATATAGATCTTCTTTGACATGAATTTTTGTGAATTTAATTTTTCGGAATTTCATTTTCGAGTTTTGTTTGCAAGCTCATAACACTCGGAGTGTAGGTGATATCGATCTGCAAAATATGTTTTCTCAATGGTTCGAATGGATTGTAGATGATCCATATTGAATATCACCTTTGGGTTTCCCAGGGATTGCGTGATGTAGACAAATATAGCGTTTTTGGGGGGTCTCACCCCTTAGTCATTTTCGACCCAAAAAATTGAAATTTTTGAACCCGATTTTATTATACGCTGAGATACTTTGGACCATGCTGATTATCGATATACAAATGAAACTTGAATACGATCGAAGGAACAAGAGTTATAACACTTTGAAAATTCAATTTTTTTCAAAAAATGCCATTTCGCAGGTGAAAAGCTAAACTATCATAGGTAGAGTCCTGGATTGTTTTTTATTGAATTTAGCGACCTCGAAAACCTATATTTTGATTCCAAACATGTCCATATAGATCTTCTTTGACATGAATTTTTGTGAATTTAATTTTTCGGATTTTCATTTTCGAGTTATGTTCGCAAGCTCATAGCACTCGGAGTATTAGTGATATCGATCCGCAAAGTAGGTTTTCTCAATGGTTCGAATGGATTGTAGATGATCCATATTGAATACCACCTTCAGGTTTTCCAGAGATTGCGTGATGTAGACAAATATAGCGTTTTTGGGGGGTCCCCTTAGTCATTTTTCATCCAAAAAGTTGGAATTTTCGAACCCGATTTTATTGTACGCAGATATACTTCGGACATTCTGATTATCGATATACAAATGAAACTTGAATACGATCGAATTTTACTTTTTGTATTTTTCCATCTTTTATTCTCGAATATAAATCAGAATACCGAGAGTTCTCATTGGAATAAGTTCAGTTAAAGTCTATAATTGTATTCATTTATTAGATTAAGTAACAAAACTGCAAGGCACTGGATCCTTAAGGTATAGATGAGATGTTTTTCGAATAATATTCCGCAGCTAAATTTTTGCAAAAGTGAAACAATGCCCACAACTTCATCATTCGAACGTTTTCACTTCAAAATTGCAAGGATTCCCATATAGTATTTTTTGAAATCATGATTCACCACAAAAAAAACCAACAAGTGGTTAACATATTTTTACCGTGTGGTGGTGGGAGTGAGATGAAGCATGATGGTGTGGTGCAGGATGGTGTCCCCCATGGGAAGTTCCGTGTTCTTCATCACTGTCTTCTTCCGATGATGATGGATCAATCATCTTCGCTCTCCCTTACGTGTGAAGCCCAATCTGAAATGAAAATTGAAAATATTTGGTGAAGATTGGTTGGGACGATATCTCTGATTTGGCACCTAAAAATAAACTTGTTATTTAGATACAACCCGTGGTCAATTTCTCAAAGTAGCTAAAGGTATCGGTGAAGGGTCTCAACTTATTTGTAATTAACATTGCTTGAATAAGGCTACTTCCAGTTCTTTTCCACCTTTAAATTCGTTGTAAGAGATCGTATACTTCAAGAAAGTTCCACGCGAAAATTAAATTTTTATTCGAACCGGCCCCTTCACCATTTTGCTGCTTCAATATTCAAAACCCAGATCTGAACCGAGTCGTTGAAAATACGCATTCTCGACAGTTCATTCTCAGAAACGATCCACGGAAGTGATAAGTGATGTTTGAAACCTCTAAGATTAATTATTCGTTAATTTCTTCATGGAAGCAATTAACAAAAATGAGTTTTCGAGGATACACTTTTTATAGGATTACAACGTCATTCAATCACTCGGTTAGCCGTCAAGTGCGACAATTCAACTATATTCTTTAGCGTTAAATATGGTTAGGGAGTGTTGTTGAACTGTGATGGGGTTGCTATGGAAAAGCCCCACTCCCTTGAGAATGACAGTCACGCCGACGCAGTGGGGTTATATTGCGTTACAACCACCAGTTTTGTGCCTTGTTGCGTGACACGATTATTAATTGGCTCGCTGTATATAATTCCTTCCTAGGTACGAAATAATCTGATCCCAACAAATTCCGCAAATTCGATATACATATACAGGGTGTGGCGTAATGCTTGAATAATATGGTGCCTGACTTTCCGGCGGTCAGAAAAATATTTTTCAAAAAATTACATCCTTTGCCACTATTTTTCGTGGCCAGACTCCAAATAAAGGGAATTTTTAAGTCTGTTTTTTAGATAGTTTTTCTGGATAGATGCCGAATCTGAAATATTATTTTAGGGGCGCATGCTTATTTTTTTTCAGAGATCTAGCTCAAATTTTATGTTTTGCATATTTTTCCCTAAGTTTAACCTACCGTGGTGTGGGAAAAATTCATTATGAAATAGATTCCCTTTACAATAACTTCTCAATTACAAAAGTGCTAATATACATTGAGACCTGTGATTGACGCAAACTTGTTTCCTAAAAAATTTACTACCGAAGGTTAATATTCAGTTCACTACTTTCCATTGATGTATTTCAAAAAAATGGTGATTCATCGATAGGTTCGGAAAAATATTCATAAACTTTTATGCTTTATTCTGGACCGAAAGTGCTTTCATCCAAATTTAATTACAATTATTTTTTCCATCAACTGTCAAAGTCCTGCTAGTACAAATTTGATATGCCCTGTATAGGGGTATCTGAAAAAAATCGAGTTTAATTAACATCTCGCTCATGTTTTCGAAACAGGACCTTGCTGCATATAGTTCTTCTCTCATGTATTCGGAATTCAAAGTTAATGAAACAACATTTTCCAAGAAAATTCCCTTTAAACTCTTTGTATGCGATAATTCAAATTTCTGGACGTGGCTTTGAAATGCACACATCAGCGGTAAAAGAAATATTCTCCGCTAATTGGAGTCTATCAAAGAGATGTGTATGTTCTCCTCTTCAAGTCCCATGTCCGGCATTAACGAGGTGAAAACATTTCGTTTCCACGTTTATATATTCATATCTACCCTAGTACTGATAACCCGCAAATTTCCTGGAAAATGTATGGAAGAGAGCCAGGAATCAATTAGCTATAGTAATCAAGGGATGCTAATCGCTCTGCCTGCTAGAGCATTAGTATCAATGTTCAGTCTGCTTCTTTTCCACTTAATCAATATCTAAATGAATTAACCTCTAGTCGTCTGCCCACGAATTTTAGAATTCTTCGGAGGAATCGATTTCAAATGCCTGCTGATCTTCATAAAGTTTTCAATTTTTCCTTTATTCAATTTTCCTCTCTTGAAATACGAACTGAGTCTCTAACTTGGACAGATATCACATCATAAGGTTCTTGGAATCAAAGAAAACCTTTTTCACATTCCTTCCGTCTCGAATTCATTGCAAAAACGGTTCACAAAAACCAATGAGGATAAGAGTAAAAATTGAATCGTAAATTTCGAGACCTTCATGAACTTGAACTTGTCGCCTTATTCGATAAACGAAGCTTTAGAAATGTCCTCATGTGATTTATTTTTCCACAACAAATGTTTCTATTTTTGGTAACTAGATTATTGGGTTGTTTACAATTCCTGATAATGACTATTGTAGCCTGGAAATGATCATTCTATTCTACTTCAGTGAATGATAATTCAATAGTGAAAAATTATTTCCATTTGCTGCAGAGAAAGAATTTCAATGATCGACTGAAAATGAAATACATGCTGAATATCAGAGTCAGAAATTTCAGGGTCTCACTACGGTTATAAATGAAAACCTCGGAATTTATTGTAAATGGGCTGATTTCATTTTATCCATAAACAAAATTCCTCAGTTGCTTCAAGAAAGATCAGAATTATTCGAAACTTCAACTAAGTCATTTCCAAAATTATTTCTTCAATATCGAAAATGGATATTATGTCAATCATCTGGAGAAAAATTATAATAAAGCTGTTTTTAAAAAAAATTTTGGAGATAATTGTAAATATTGACAACTGAAATCATCAAAGTGAGAATTTCAACTGAAAAGAACTCTTTCAGTCTCATCAACACTGTTGTTCTGAAGAATTTTATGTTAATCATTTGAAAAAAAATATAATCAAGCTGTAATAAAAAATATTTCGGAGATTATTTAGAATATTGACGACGGAAATCAATGAAAGAATTTCAACTGAAATAAAAACTCTTTCAGTTTCATCAACACTGTTGTTCTGAAGAATTTCTTAGTAGTTTAATTCAATACGATGCAATTTCATGATATTTCAAGAAAACTTCGACAAAGTCATTTCCAAAATTATTTCTTCAACATAAAAGAGGATTTTATGTTAATCATTTGAAAAAAAATATAATCAAGCTGTATTAAAAATATTTCGGAGATAATTTAGAATATTGACGACTGAAATCAGTGAAAGAATTTCAACTGAAAGAAAGAACTCTTTCAGTTTCATCAACACTGTTGCTCTGAAGAATTTCTCATTAGTTTAATTCAATACGATGCAGTTTCACAATATTTCGAGAAAACTTTTTTTTTTCATCAATCCTACGAATCTAAAAATAATAATTCATATTGTTTGAAGATCATTTCTTCATGGGGAAAAAAAGTTTTCTCCCTAGACTTACTGTCCATGTCTCCAACAAATTAATATACAGAGTGAATATCTCTACATGACACTAGCAATTTTGCAAGAATTTTCCGAAGAATTTTTTCAAATAATAGTTGCAAACTGATATTTTCGTGTTGAAAGTCCCTTCCGAATGATGCTTCGAATTTCACGAAGAGTTTAAAAATTGTTGAACATTTATTAACCCTCAAATCAGTCGAATAAGAAAACCAAAATAATACAGAAAAGATTTCTCAAATTTTTCAAGTTTCAAGCATCACAAATGAACCATTTCCTGGAAATATAGTACAACTTTGATTGATTCAGTTAAAAAAGACCACACCTAACGAATATCCTACACTGCAGGTAGCTCTACCCTCTTCATAAAACAAGGAAAATCCTCTGACTAATACCCCTAACTGCTATTTCCGGTAAACCAACCAACAATTCGTGCGACTAGAGCACGTTCATATATATATAAACGATTATATGAAAAGGGATAAGAAGTAGAGCCAGTGAGGGAACCTGAACAACAAGAACTTAATTCCCAGAGGGATCAACTACCCGAATCATTCTCTTTTAATTCTCTGCATGCTAGCAGGAAAGTATTTCGTAAAATATTGCGTTTTATGAGCGAACACAAATTAGCTTTGTCGAAGACATTTATTCATCAGGGAGAATTCTTAATTGTTGCAGCTGGGAAGTAGCAGATTTTATGAGTTGTTTCGTTTAATAATTTCAGGAAATATAGAAAATCTGAACACTTATTAATTTCCAAGATAATAAAAAGCTGCAATCACTTACACTCAACTTTACGACTTTATATTTAAGAAAAAAAAAGAAAAATGTAGTTTACACGATTGGAAGTCTTGGGAAAAGAGAAAAAAATTGTTTGAATGCCGCTCACCAGAACTTGTAACAGTAACTGTGTTGTAACAGCACAATGCGCGTCAGAACCATGCACTGACGTCGATGCAGAAGGTTAGACTAACCCCACACAAATATTCCTTCCCTACGAAGTGGCGATGACAGCAATGTTATTCTGGCGCATGTTTCTTCGGGCTATTGCAATACGAAATAGTTCTTTCGGACGGACTGCCTTCTGCGCGAAACCTCTAGGCACCATGAATTTGTCTCCAATATGTCGGAAGATCCTTTCGGCTTAGGAAAATTATAGAAAAAAGCCCGGCGATAAGCTGCGATGAGACCGGGATATTTCGTTCGGGTCTCCCTTCAATTTTCTACCTGAATGCGTTCGTGTCAGTTGCAAAGGAGTTTCCCACGGATCTAGACCGACTGGAAAATTTTTCCATTCGTTTCGGACGTCATCACGAGAAAACTGCACTTACAGGGACAAATTTATTTTCACCAGCTCTGAAGGATACAAAATACTCGTAGCATTCTTAACAAGCGCAGCTTGGCTTCCTGTTATGAATAGAACAGTTATAAGTCGTTCTTATACAGCACTGCACAAAATTTCAACGCGATCGAATATGCAGTTTTTGAAAAAGTCAGCGCATTATGCGATTTTGCTGTAACTGGCGATTTCGCCATTCTGTGCATCTTCCCTCGTATGCAATTAGTCTCAGAGAGAATCTGTCTGGATTTTCGGAATCTACGGCATCGAATTAATAAATGGTGGAAATTTCGTATCGATAGATGAGATTCGAATTTTTGCGAAAAATCCTAAGTATGGAAAAATTTCGATTTTTCGAAAACATTTTTTTGGCTCCGATCGACTTCAAACTCACACCATTTACTAATTCAAGGACGTAGATTGAGAAAATCCATTCAGTCCTTCCGTGATGAGAACAGTTTTTGATTTACGAACGATGAAAAATCGGAAAATTTGGACCTTCGCGAAAAAAATCAGAAAATCTAAACTGTTCGACTCTGATGGATGAAAATTGGTTTTTTGAATCACAAGTGATCAATCTATATGCAAAAAAATCAGCATCTGTAAAAATCAATTTTTCTGGGAAATACGGCAGTCCAAAAATGACTTATTTTTCGCAATTTTTGGACTCAAGATCGATTATTTCCCAAACTACGCGTCGAGAGAGAATTCTAGTTACAGATTCGTAAACTACCTGTCCGAATTAGTGAACATAATGACCCGGGTCGATATACTCCGAAGAAAAAAAATTTCTATCGGACTTAGAAATATTTCGAACAAGATGACGGAGTCGAGTGGTCGAGATCGAAATTTTTCTAAGTCCGATCAGATTACGATGCGCTAATTAGCTTTTTCGAGAAGTTTTTCGTTCGGGAAATATTCGACCTTGAGTGGAAAATTGGCGAAAAATTGGTCGATTTGGAATTTTTCCACCTCGATGACTTTGAAGGCTAATTCTAGCAAAAGTAGAGTGTTAAGTACCATTTTTTATCAATGATTCTAAAAGCTGACTGTTGAGCGCAGTTTTTAAGCCTACTAAGTAACTGTGAATTAGCCTTTTTACATTTTTAATTTTGATTCGAAAATTCAGATCATAATCCAAATCACGTAACTTTTTCACTTGAGACCAACATTTCCATAATTTTTATCAAAGTTACGAATCTGGTTTTTTTTATGTATAAAAGTACAATTCAACGAGATTAAGTTACAAAAGAATCTCACAGAGAAGTCTTGTACTTTTTTTTTAATATCTTTTTTAAGATGGTCAAGTCGAAAATTCTCAAAGTTCATAAAAAAATTCATAACACGAAAACCGTGAAAAATCGCATAACATACATGGGGGTGATTCGAATAGCCCATGACACGAGGGACCTGTTTTTTTCTTTTTGACGTCAATCTCTTGGCCACCATGTATATTTGATAACTCTCAAGGAACCAGTGAGCTACATTAAAATTTAGATTCGAATCAGATACACGATATCTAAAGCATAATAAATCTAAAATCGATGTATTCCGCGAATTTCAATACGTCATTTGGAACCTCGTGGAACTAACTCCCATCTTTTCCCCGAAATTTCCGAGAAAATATCATGAAAGATGGAGATATATCCAGTAAAAGGTGATTACGAGCCCGGTGCATGCACCATTTTGTAAAGGATATTCCAATAAGAGGTGTTATTTTGACATTCCAAGAAAAATGGCAATGATAAATGATCGGATGTTTCTTTCATTATGAAAAGGAAGGTATACTGTTAAAAATGGAAAATAACATCAGCCAAATGACCACCACGACTAGAGGATCATATCCTCTTCATGAAAATTTCCATAACCAAATCGCAAAGTGGCTGCCCTATGTCCTCGATAGCCTTACGAATTTAACCTTTGAGGGTTTGAGGTCTTGAATCAACGCTGGACTCTTGGCGAAGATCTTCCCTCTCACATGGCCCCATAAAAAGAAGTGGAAAGGTGTTGAATCACAAGATCACCTCTTCGAGAAATAACACGGTCCAGAAACTTTTCCCGTGAAAGATCAATGGTTTCGTTGCTTGTGTGACACGCAATCCATTCACCAAGGTTTTCTTCAACAGTTTCCGCTACAGCAGCAATATTCTCGACTGTTCTTGAGCGACATGCGTTGTTCAAGCGTGTATCGTTCCATTTTTATCAATGACGAAGTTTGTACTTGTCGAATGTCCAGAAATTACAGCTTCAAAAGTGACATCTACCGAAATAGCAATAGAAACCCTTTAGAACGAAAATAGATTGAAACTCTGGAGTTATTCTCATCAAACTTGACTTCTTGAGAGATCTCTAATTTCAAATCTCGATAAAAGTTGAAAAAACATTGAAAACCTTCAATTTTTCCAGAAAATCATCAGAAATGTGCTAAATTCGAATAATGAGGTATCACATATTTTGGATGTAATTTCCGGAAAATTCCTTCGCTCCACGAGGTGGAAAGTTTCAAATGGTTCAATAGGGCACGCCGAACTTTAATGTGTGCAAACAGGAAATGAAACTGAAAATTAGGTGGAGCGGAAATTATACTTGCAACTATTAGTATGTTGTTGTTATTTGTTTCGAAACCACAATTGTTCATGTATTGCAATTATTGGTGAAAGGTGAAGCTTCCGATCCAATATGACAAAGCGAAAATTAATATCGCACTGCCCTGTGATGGATAGACGAGAGCTTCATCAACCATGTGAATCTAAAAATAGATTCAAAAAAGGGCGAATGGGGTAAATTTAATTTCCATGATGTTTTCATCCCCCGAATCTTTCGGTTTTGTGGCAGATAGAAATGCCCTAATGGTTAATAATGCACTTTATAAAAGCCTTTTTTGCAGGTGGACTGAAATGAAACAATGAGTGTGGGCTTTCAGTTGGGATATTTCCATCTATCAGTGGCGGCTTTTTTGCACCATCTTCTTCATTCATTTTCAGTAAATTCGTTCATTGCTCGAAATCCATTATTATTCTTTTTAGAGCTTTTTAGATTTCGAAAAAAAGGGAATGGAATATCCAAAGGTAACTGAAAGAATTGGTTTTGGTGCCATTGTCTGAGAATGAGTGTATTTCATCGAGTTCCTGGAAAAACCTGGTTTTCAATTCTCGAAAAAGAAAATAAAAATTACAGAATAATAATGAATTTATAGAAGGAAAACCATACAACATTGTACGGACATCCATTGCGAGAATTCGGAGAAATATCTTAAAAAAATTGGACTATGTACTATATAAAAAAATTGCTCCTCAAAAAACAAAGCCAGAATGTCAACTTTATAATTATTCATTCGGGTTTTCAAAGAAATTAACAATTTCCTAGCTTGTCAATTCTACTTTCTTCAAGAAGAAAATAGGATTTTGGCGAACTATTCAGTTTGTGTATATTTTCCATATTTATGTCTCGATTTGGTCAGATTGAGGAGAGAATTAATCTCAAGAAAGTGGTTGAAATCAATGTATTCAAAAAGTCATCGGTATTGGCTACAAGCAGAAACAAGCAACTCCAGCTCATTACTCTCCTTTTTTCGAATTGAATGTATATCGATTTATGAAAGTTCAAGCAACGTGCAGTGGAGTTTATTGTTCTGAATAAAATATGCTGGTGTAAATATATCCAACAGGTGCGGTTCAAATCATTATCGATTATTTCCACTGCAGCTCGTTCAATCTAACATGGGTGGAATAGATAAACGGCTTATGCAGGTCAATTGTATTCAAAATAGGATATGAATGCTCGTTTGTTATATATTTTCTATCCTACGCTCCTGTATAATCTGTAATTGATTTATAACTACCCACAGAGAATTCTATTTCGATATTTTCGAAAGGAACTTTATCTGTTATTGAAAATTTATTTCCCGAGAATTCTCTTCACAAGTATATGTTCATTGGCTCGCAAATCAAGTGAAAAAGGATTTCAGAACAAAATGATATGTTAAGGGTGAAATTTAACACAAGAAATGAGATCAAATCAAAATTTCCCCATTGAAACAGGATCTTTTTTCGACGCATATCCCAGTAATCTAGAAAGGTCCGAAATCATCAATGGATTCCTTTCAAATTAATGCATTTCCAGTGCATCTGCGAGCACCCTTCGTTTGTATAGGTGACATAAAACATTTACAGAGCGATTAAACGAAACCCCTCAAATTAATGATTCTATCCTCGTCTGTCCTAAAATAAAGCACATTCAAATGTATGTCAAGGGCTCTCTAAATATAGATTGTCAACGTTGATGTTACGTATCTCCCACATGTACCTGAACCAAATATCGATTAATATTGTTGTCTACTATCACTTTCGCCTTTCATAAATAACATTTCACTACGGGCAGGTGAGGATAGAAACTGAATTTCAAGGTACAACTGAAAAAAGCAGTAAACATTGTCGATTTTCATATTGAAAGCTCTGCATCTCAATTGTCCAAATCTATCACAATTTTCAGTCAGAGCTAATACTCCCCTGATAATGTTCAGTTGTTTTTGCACCTTGGGGACATCAAACATGAAACATTGAGAAGAATTCATGCAAAATGTCAGTATCACAAGCAAAATTACGGTGGTCAGTCTCAATTGTAGATGGAAGTTGCGAATAATTCTGATGAAATTGAAAATCAATGTTTGTATGTATTGAACTCACTTGAAAAGATGTTCGTCTATACATGGGGTGTTGTCTTGAACGGACGAGCTCCTAGAGATATCCAATAATGATTTCTCATATGTTCCTTTCAGTTCTTCGCAACGGGAAGAATTGAAAAGAAGAAATTTCCAGATTCGGTCCAGTTCTGCAATGAAGAAAATCCATCTGAAGACGTATGTTCAATACAGGAAGCGTTCATGAGGAAAAATAAGTCTCTAATGAAAGCACCGGATGATCAATAAAATACTGTCACAAACAGAAGCGTACAGAACAAAGCTTTTTTTCCCTGGAACTTCCAGACAGAAATTCATTGAGTTGTGAAGTACGAAGTTGAATTTTATGGTTCAAACTATAAATGGAAGGATTTTCGAGGAAAGAAGAAAGATTTGTTGAAAACTGAACCAGGCAAGATTAAAGTCATTATTTCGCAAGGCATTTTGATCTCTTACAGCAGGCCCTGATTGTCTGATTTTTGTTCTTTTTGTTCATCTGGAATTCGAAGGAAAAGTATATTTCTTCGAATATAACACGTTTCTTAATGAGGAATTCAATTTAGTCCGGAGAGAACATGGAATTCATATTGAATTCCGTGAGCAAGATTCAACACAATTCTGAGCACATGGGAAAGCAGAATTTTTTAGCATTCAATTCCTAAGATGCAACTATACAATTTGAAATCAATAATGTAAGAAAATAATATCTAAGATCAAGCGACAGTTCCAAGAATTGTGAAAATTGCTACATTAGGTATTTGAAGTCAATTAAATTCTGTGATGGAATGTCTTGAATAGAAATTGCTAAATTCACCAGAATTGAATGACTTCAAGATCATTTTCTCTTGTGATTCTCAGTGAGCATTAAGTGGATTAAAAACCATGAGATATCGATTTCGCACAACCTAACCCATTCAAAACTCATGGAGTATTGTCTAGAAACATTTGTTACATCGAAAATTCACTTTCACATAAAGTACCTAATGTTTATTAAAGTATACTTTGGGAGGATTCTGTAACTTTTTTGGGTGAAGTGACTTGAGAGAACGAGTTTCTGAATCAATTTCAATCAATAAGATGTTCAAATTGTCTACCATTCATTCCTCAACAGTGACAGTGTCTTTGTTCAACATTTATTTCTACTTCATGTAACATTAAAGGTGTTATTTCATTACAAGCTGACACTAATCTCTGGCGAATATTTTGTAAAGAAGCACCTTGGTACTGTCTTAAAAACTACCCTTCAAATCACTCCACAAAAAAGTATAGAGGCGCCAAAATTAAAAAAAATTTAATAGCAATGTTTTGCAGCCTTTCTGTAATGTGCTTCGGACGATAGTCCTGAATTATTCTACTAAATTCGATCTCTTCATTTCTCGTGAAAGAGAAACATGGTTGATTTCAAAACAATGAAAACAAAAACAGGTTTCTTCCATAGTTCTCAATTCGTTTTGAACATAAATAACAAAAATCCGAATTCCTACATAGTATTCCAAGAATCGGTCAGATTTCATCATGCATTTGACTGAAAATTGAAAGCAAACCCAAAGTAGTACATTGGAAGCAGAAGGCAAATGCAACTGCACTCTAAAATCCACATTTTATGAACACCTTCGACATTAGTGCATGCTGCTGGAATAGGATACTGTATTAATTAACTGCACATCAATTTTATTATTGCTCCATCCAGTTATACGTTTCAGTTAGTCACAATGAAACAGGAGCTAGTCGTATCTATATCCACATTTCGAGCTGAGTTTGTTTACTAAATCGCATTTTGTGATGCGAATGGAATAGCTTCTTTTTTCCTTGTTACTTTTCAATATGCAGTAACATTTCTCGTACACTGCTTCTTGCAAATTATTCCCTCCGATAGGTCTATTCACTATTTTGAACGTAGGTAGCATATCAACTGTATAGTGTAGGTATATCATTATAGAATAATATAATTTATGATATAAGTCTTCGTATTGAGCTTGTATGAATATATTTTATATTTATTTTCCTGCATTCTGCGTTTTATTGATTCAAAAATAATTGCACTTAACAGGTACTAATGACATAATAAATGCGTTCAAACTATACAACCTATTTCTCGAAAATGTACCAATGGTAATTTAATAAGTGATAGACTAATGGATTGAAAAAGTTCTATTCTTGTTTCAGCGATACAATGCCAGTTTAATTCAGATATTGCACTATGAATCAAATTGAATTATAATTGAAGCAATTCATATTTTATTCTCTTTACTCCCGATATTGAGAACTACAATTCTATAAAAATTCCTTAGTTTATAATAATGTGAGGCAAAGAGAATGAAAAAGCATTGTTCTATGTGTCTTGCATTGTCATTCCCAATTGAGTTTTTCTTATTTATATATTTTCTGTTTCAATAAATAAATAATCATTTCGCTTTTCAATCCAAGATTTTGTACATTATTTACTGAGAAACACAGATATTCGAGGTATTTTTCAGTAGTATAGTAACCCTAGTCCCTACTAAGAGACTCTACCGTCTTCAACTAGTCACATAATCGATTTTTTTTAGAAACTTTTTTGTTGGGTGGGCGTTTTGGTAAGGATATTTCTTCATGGTGTGTTTTCACACTTTTTTTTTGAAATATCAATAAAGTAGATCTGTTTGAGTGTATACAAAGACAAACTGAAAATTTTACTGTCATGCAGACAAATTCGAATCTATTTTTCTTCGCGAAGAAAATAGGATTTTTTTAAGGGGCCTGATACACTTCCGAGCTCGCGAGCTCCCTTAAAAAATTGGGCTTTTTATTTCCATGATATCTCAGTTTGTATGCGGCGTAGACCAACAATTGTTTTTTTAAATTAAAGCTTAATTATTTCTCTAGAATGTGTATCTATTACTGGCTTTTCTGTTTTTCTTCATATATCAGGAAAAAAACCTGGTGAGCTGTAATTTCATGAAAATCTGGACCAACGATTTTATTTCCATGATATCTCCGTCAATTTTGGGATAAATGTATGAAATTTTCAGTATACATGCAGAATAATAATATGCAGAATGTGAATTATTAGTTTTTCCGTTTTTCTGCGTATATTAGGAAAAAACCTGGTTGAAAATATGACCAATGAAGTTTCCACTTTATAATTCATTTAAAAATTTGGGGGGCAATAAACAGAAAAACTGATCAATATACATTCTGGAAAATATTATTTCGCATGTAAACTGAAAATTTCATAAATTTATTCCGAGAATTGACAGAGATATCATGGAAATAAAATCGTTTGTCCGGATTTTCATGAAATTACAGCTCACCAGGTTTTTTTCCTTATATACGGAGAAAAACAGAAAAGCGAGTAATACACATTCTAGAGAAATGATTTAGCTTCAATTCAAAAAAAAATTGTTGGTCTACGCCGCATACGAACTGAGATAGCATGGAAATGAAAAGCCCAATTTTTGAAGGGAGCTCGCGAGCTCTGACGTGTACCAGGTCCCCTCAAACGCAGTGAGTAGCCACATACACTTGGATAGATCTATATTGATATCAGTTTATTGATTGGTTTATTTCGTGAAACATTTTGCTCCCAAAAAGGAAGAAGAGAAAATAATTGTTTCCTTGGTCAAAAAGTGAAGGAGAATTGGAGAACTAAAGTCCTCTTGAGAGAACACTTACCGTTTAAAACAGTAATTGAGAGTATCCAAGAGCTTTGATGATATTCTGAAGCTGGTTATAAAGGGTGGAGTGTTTTGGTTAATGAGTCTGAATAGATATTCAGAGAACATTTTCTTGGTTCAATGCCCGATGAGTGGAGAATTTTGCTCATATTCCAATAGGAACTCTCTCTTATATTTCAGAAGCATCAGAAGCAATTAGATTGCAGATTGCTGTCTATTTATTCATGCTAGTTAAAGGCTCTTTCCAATCTACACAATGGAAAATGTAAAGCCCTTGCTATCGATTTGTTGATGTATGAATATGCTCATGAATTCTACTCTAGTCTTCTATTTCAAACAATGCTTCGAACTAAGAATGAACATATTTGCATTGAAAGATGAGGAAAAATCTCTTCAGAATATCATTGCTTTTTACTATTTGAGGGTTTATTAGAGGATCACTATGTCTCAAGCAAGAGAGTGGGGAATCAAGAATCTGATGAAGAATGTTTACTGTTTTTCTGGTAGAATCCCCAGACAAATTAACTCAAAATACATTCCTAACTAAAGTGTTATCTTTCGTGTTTGATTATTGACAAGTAAATCTTGCTTGAACTCAAATTTGGAAAATTGTATGTGTAGAAACATGTGGAACCTTTAGTATCTTTGTTGAGGGCTGTTTCAATCCCTTAAACTATTTCTATTTCATTCATGCTGATGTATTTGAGGACCTAGAGAATAGATGCCAAGGCTGGCATATTGATTCTACCATCTCAGAAAAAGCATCAACAGCTTACTAAGTATCGCTACCTTCTACAAGAAGAAGTGAGCTTTCTCATTCCAGATGAAAATGCTTCAAAGTAAGCCTGATCAAATTAACCATACCTGCATGCTCTTAATAGTATGAATATGATCAACTTGAACTTGCAAACGAGATTCATCCTATTAAGAATTCAGTTGTCGGCTCGAATATAACCCAACTTTTGATGAGTTCCGAAAGTTTTTCATCCAATTTCGAACTTTCCCTTCCGTTCGACACTTTCGTTTTTTTGGGATCTTTGCTGGGCAATTCTTACCTTGTGCTAGAGGCACACTGCTATTAACTAGGGTTGGAGGAGGTAAGCTAGCTATGCGAAAAATTCATAGTCCTATTAAGCCGATCTAACCTGCTATCAGGGGATGATGTAATCCTGCTACCCCATTCTATTTTGTCCACTCGCCAACACTTTGTCTTTCTGTGACCATGTCGTCCTGTGGCTGCTAAACGTGTTTACCACTATCGTTTACGACAAAGACTTAGCGAGTTAT
Source organism: Adalia bipunctata (assembly GCA_910592335.1). NCBI lineage: Eukaryota > Metazoa > Arthropoda > Insecta > Coleoptera > Coccinellidae > Adalia > Adalia bipunctata. The sequence goes on from OU342957.1 coordinate 2,591,164, forward strand.
GTGGGGCATTAGGTTCTTCTGGAAAACCCCCAGTATTGATTTTCCCCTCTCAGTAAACCATGAGAACGCTGACCTGAAAAACCGTCTCAAATTACACGAACGATGTTGCCTACTCTGGGCAAACCGTTGCCATTTGCGAAGAAAACTCCGCGACCCAAAAATCAAAACTTATTGCAGTCAAAAGTTACGCAGCAGTCAACTTGTGACCAAAATCACAGAGAAAAAATTAAATGGCCGGGAACAATATGTCAATTCATCAGTTCACAGGAACTGTTTTAAGATCAGCTGTAAATTGCTTAATAAAAAAAAATAAATAAATAAATTCATTCCGTATACCTCCCGTACAATATTAACGACAGCTAAAGACAAGCTTGCACCTCAATTTGCTTGTCGAAGTGCAGTCGTTGAAGAAAAAGATGCGCGCAATTAAGAAAATGCTAATATGCGCAGGTTTGATTGAGCGCTCCACCCAAACTGTATTTTCTACTCAAAACTCGATAGAAAGCTCTTGAAAGTGGAAAATTAGCATGACAACGTTGTCAACATTTTGTGGCTGCGACCTGATGACCGACAACTGCGCACGAATGGACAGATTTGGTCAAACGCACGTTTTCCGGGAATACTGTGAATTTTCCTGGAAACTCTCCTTTCAAGGAGGCAACAATGGGAGAGATGCTGCCTTGCGCGAGCACGTTTTCCGAGAAACTTTCATTCAACCGGTTTCGACTCGCACATGCGCGTTCGGGCTGAATTGCCAGTGCTGAAGGAGAAGCCGAGCTCTTCTCTGGGGAATTATACGAGGAATTTCGATAGCAAAAAGCGCAGCACTATGAATGATTCCAAGAAAGGTGAAATTTTAGAAAAGTCAGTATTGCACACAGTTTCCCAAAGTTCAGTGCTTTTCTACGTGCGTAAGCAATGCCTTGTAAACAGGGTGTTTGGAAACTATGTGGGGTGCCAAATTGGACAAAAGATTCCAGTCGAAAAATGAACACAGCTTTCCAAATAGGTACTTTTTTCCTGATGAATTTTCATTAGGAATTCATAAAATATATGAAGGAATTGACAATATATTTATATTGTCAATTCCTTCATATATTTTATGTCTAAAATCGACAAAAATTACACACAGGGAGTGATCCACTGAAAAACCACGAATGTTTCGTTATGGAGAAACGGGGAGTTGAAGTTTGAATTTCTTTCCAATTTTTTTGAAATCTGGGGATCTAGCACCTGCTATCATAATTTTCGTTCGAATACTCCCTAGCTGCCACTCTGTATATCGAAAACGAAACGTTTTCGGTCCCATGTTGCAAGGAATCTTCCGTTTTTCGTTTGTACATCCAATTTAGGAACACCCCGTATAGTTTCAAGAAACCGTTGTTCCCTTCGATGCCCAAACACGAGGCAGATGTTATGGGGTATATTGCCAGTTGAATGCAACTGAAAACTAATCACAATTATCGATGAGGTAGTTTGAACCTCAAATAGAGAATCATTATCCCTCTAATTCCAACAGTATTAACAATGTCAGTAACAACATTATACTGGTAATCGTGGTTTTCGATTCTCGTTCACCAGCTTTTGATCTATACCCACAAATTGCATCAAGGAACATGTTTCGAAGATTAATTATCTGGAGGGAAAAATCAATTTGATGGCACGTGTATGGCCAGAACATTTTCAGAAACCAGTACGAAACCAATAGAAATTTTAACAATCTTTAGTAACTAATATACATACTTACTTCTTTCTCCATACAATGTGGTTCTATAAAAAATAAAACTTGTCACAAAAAAAAATGCTTATACCTTCAGCGGGAACAGAATACTCTACATTTGCATTGAATCAAACAAACTACGAGAAGGGACTGCAGTTATCTCGAAAACATTATCTGTCTTCCGTAGCATACTGTGTGTCAATGGAAGTATAGTCAAATGTTAAGTGTGTTTCACTGTAACTGACGATAATTCATTATTTCATAAAATATCAAAGAATACTGCAAGAATCATCACATCAATCATCCTCATTTCCAATATAGAGAGTTCTCAATAAATATGAAAATATTCTTAACTGAGTATAAATGTTCTATTATCTGTGCATACTATTTTCAGTGCCATCACCTATTTTGTGTTCCTAAATAAATCTCCTTTTAGCCTATACACAGACAACCTGCAACTTACAGGTATGATGGTATTATGTTTAGCGTATTGCTATGGATTGTAGATCAGGATGAGGTTCACGTTTCGTCCCAGCTCCGCTCATATCCGGATCGCTCTGAGGTGGCGCCATCTGCTGAGCACTTGCTCAGACGCGGGCGGCGTGTGTATAATGCTACACACGCCGTGGACAGTGAGTTGCCACAGTATTTCACAGATTGAGATATTGACGATAAAAATGAAATAAAATTCTTCATCAAACGTAAAGAAGAATGTTTCATTTCATGAAAGCTTCGGAAAGAGTTGGGAATTCTGGTAAAATTTGGATTTTCATTTGGAAAAATTGCATACCCCGTTAGTATGCACCTTCTTCAGATAAGCGATACTTTATGATTCATATTTAGTCTTCGATTTAAATGGTGGACGAAGAGATACCTGCCAGGGTATAGTCGATAAGTATCGATAAAAAAGACAATGAGCAATTGATTTTCGTATTACACACGAATAAGTCGATAACGCTAAATTGAATCGGATCCCCTGCTCAAACTCAACTTCAAGAACCAGCTATACTTATATTTATCAGTTCAGAATCGGTGTTTCCATTCGAAGCCACAATGAAAATCCCAACATTCGTCCTGATTTTTTTTCTGATAGTTATCTCCAAATGGGATGGTGAGTTTTTAAAAGTTCATCTGAATTTTTCTTCAGTTATTTTTTCACATCAAGCCCTTTCTCTAAAGCGAACAGTTCGATCTGTAATTGCATCAAAACGCTGTTTATTCAATTTCTCAGAAATGTTTTTCGTTTCCTATGAAGAAAGCTAATACCTTCATTGACCAAGGCATGGCTGAAACCCAAATTTTAATGTCGGTGTTTTTACTGAGTTATTTCAGATATCAAATGAAGAATTGTCGCCATTTAAAGTCAAAAACATTGTCTATGCAATATGCAAACAATATCGTATTATTTTCGATATCTTATTTATTTCTCGGCTTGAACGTTGCATAAAAAATCATGTTAAAATCTTACTCCGCTGAAGATCCTCAATAAACACACTTGTGTGACGATTTTTTATTGTCTGATTTCTCTTTCAATGGGATAGGTTAGAAAGAAACGCTCAAAAGACAGGTAATAATCATATAATGTCGTTTTCTTAATGAGTATACATTGTACATAATATTTAGACAATATCTTCACAGCTTCTCTGCACTAAATATGAAAGACACCACATCTATTTTGAGATTCTTGCCTTATGAATATTCAAAATTGCAAATATCGAATCATAACTCATCTTAAAATGTTCACTCCTTTCATAAGGCATTAAAAAGTTGATTAATATATAAAATATTCATTATGAGTAAAAAACTAATAAAACTCTGACAAAAACATCATTTATATGGAGCATTTGATGTAGACCATAAAGACTTACTAAACAATGGGGTAAAATTATTGAAACCTCAAAACATCAAGACATTGATAGTTATGTTAAACGTTTAGAATACATTCAGACAATAGTCGACAAATATGTCATTTAATACTTGAGGCTTTCTTAGGTATAAAAAATTGGAGCATTCGTTTTAGATCATAATTTCAACCCTTCAATTAGAAAATGGGTCTACAAAATTGTAAATATTACATTTGGCGTTTTGTGTGTTGAAAAATTGGCAAAATGTATCTGAATAATAATTATCAACCCCTTCAATTGTAAAACATTAGAATACCTAACTGCTATGGAATATCAGTCTTAGAAATTAATTTCTTGTAAAATATACAAAACTATAAATACATAAGATTACATCTATTGAAAAATTGAGAATAAATAACATCAATGGGCATCATACTAAAATATTGACCATTTTATCTTACCAAGATTCGATTCAAAAATGTTTTAATATTGTCACAAATATTACCATCAGTGAACTTTGGTTACAAGATGATCACAACATGCACAAGCTTGAACTTCATAATAAAATAATAATCATAAAAAGCACCATGGAAAAGACGTTATATTCATATATAGTGAAATGAATATTTTCGTTTATATATTAGTTGGGAGGCCTAAGGAAGAATAACAACAGATTCTATGTGACGTGAATATTAATGAGATAACTTCACGTAATATTATATTGAAGATTCAAACATTTATGATGCGCAAATATACAAAAAACGCGGGTCTTTAATTATTTCCCAAAATATACACAAGGAATTCGATACAAAAAATATTAGGAAACAAGGCCAGAACGGCAATTTCCAAATATAATTTGAAAAAAGTCGATTCATATTTTGATTCCGATTATTTGCCAACCAAAAAATTCCTCTTTTAAGTGAATACAATTGCGATTTTAGCGAAGAATTTGAGTGATGTATCAAGATGTAAAAAGAATAAAAAAGTCATTCAACTCGCATTGTACTATTCTCTGTTTTGTAAAAGAAGCTCACTTCTCATGAAAATGTAAATTAATTCTGTAGAGAACTCCACCCATGTCATATTTCCACATGGACTCCAGAAAATCATAAAAAAATTCAATTCCAAAATAATATCACCACCCAATTTATGAACTTCTGTATTGTTTCAAACACTAACTATTCTCATACACAACTGTATGGGCATTGAAAATAGATATTAAACTGCACAAATACGTATATGATTCGTTTGATACCTACTTATAAATCAATCAGATCCTTCATGAGAATAGTTAGGTTTAGCCCATCCTTGAAATGAAATTATTTTTTCTATCATAAAGTGAAATCCAAATCAAAATTTAATGAAATGAAATATTTGCTATATAGACCGATATAATCACATTTTCTACCTCTACAATTTTCATGAATAGTAAATAGATTCTTAAGCGCATGAGTTCCGAATTGAATAAGCGCATAGCACATTTCCGTGATTTTTGAGATTTATTTTCCGAAACCAAGAAGACGGCAATATATTTGCATATTCCCCTCTCTTCTCACCATTCAATGTAAACCTCAATATAAAAATATCAAAAATACTCCAGTTGATGGTATTGATGGAAGTCAAACTCTAAAATATACAGTGCACTCTACTGATTTAAAATCAGCGGCAACTGAATTGGTCCACACACATTTTTCAATTGTTCAATGTTATCAAAACGCAGTCGATTCCCTTCGTAAATACGTGAATGAAAATTGGATGTATATAACATAAAAACAGAAATGACAAAACATCTTAAAAATGAATTCAACAAACCTCTTCAAAATCGGATCTTTTCAGAGGAGTCCAACTTTTTCAATCTAGGTGGGATTGGACTCTTTGCCGCATTCAGCAGCTAGGGCAGGAAGAGGAACTGCAAACACAGGTTTCTTGAGAACAGGAGGTTTGGCTTTCAACTGTGGTTTGAATGTTGTGGTAGGATGGTTCCCAGAGATTGTGGCATATTTTCTATCCGGCATAGGACTTGTTATGGTAATCATGTCAGTGGTATCAATATGAACCTTGGTGTTTTTCTTGAGCGTACATTGATTCTGCTTGGCAAACCTTTCTGCCGCCGTCTGCATTTCTGGACTGTCCAGCGACGGTGGACTTTCTATTGTTTGTTCAGTTTCCGCGCCATCAACTGAGGTAGAAACGTACACAGATTTCTTTGTCACTTCTTTCGGACTACAATTTCCCAATAGCGGCAGATCCATTACCAAATCAGGAGTGTGATTTTGACGTTGAACGAAAGACTCGGAATGCCTGTTCACTTTCAAGCTACTAGGAATCTGTATATTGGACTGAGAATTCGCCCTCCTTTGCCAGAGTTCGCGGTTCAGCGAAAAATTCACGTCACTATCGTCAATTTCACCTTCAGCCTTAACGGCTTTTCGAATGGTAACCGATTCATCAACACCGGTATCTTTATTCTCTTCTTTGTCAACTGGTTTGGTGACAGTTATGGTAGAACCGTTGATTGTTATGGATTGTGACGGAGTAGTTGTTTGATTCACATTTATAGTTGTGTGATGCTGAATACATTCATCAGTTTTAGTAGAAGCGTGAGATTCTGAGTTTTCCGAAGAGTTCAGTCTTTTATGGCCCTTCTGGAACAGAAAAGATTCTATGTGGAGTTGTTGGATATTAAGTGGAGTCTGACCAAAAGGAGGGAAAAGATTCGAGTTCCCAACTGGCTCTTATTATCATGGTATTAACTCAACAGTTGTTGGCAAGCACGAGAGTCAAATGTTTTCGTACCTTTTGATTAGACCAAAACACATCACCGGTAGATTGCGGCACTGCATACGCAAATCCCATATGTACAATGAGTCTTCATTGTTTATTCTCTCCGATATTTCAAACACCCAAAGCCTCCCAGCAAGCAAACAATGAGAATGAAAGATCAAGAAGATATGGACGAATGAATAAATGAATACGTTTCTGGAGAAAAATCGACAAATTATTGACGACTTTTCTCTCAAGTTAATACACAAAATGGACACACATGCTATAGACTTTTAAATGATGGGACAGAATTCGTGTATTGTGAATGCCTTACTTGATGATTCACCTTAAGGCCCATTCCAAAATAAAAATGTTTCACAAAAGCAGCAAAGCGTCCCAAGTTGTTAGTTAGACGAGAAACGGTTATATTACATTTACATATCACATTTTCCACATACCGCTCTTCGTGATTTTCCATGTCCCATTGTAAAATGATTAATATTCAACAAAATGCAACACTCGAAAAACTAAGTAGTTGGTCTGCAAACATCCTGAAAGAAAAATTCAGTATGGACTCTTAGGACATTCATATGCTTCGACCTTCAATGTACATATGAGACGAAAAACAGAGTTCACTTCAATGCAAAACGGCAAACAAAAACTACGTAAACTAAAAAAACTAGTCAACACATCACATACAGTCAAAACTCGTGCACTAAACTGTAGTTTCCAATACCTCTCTCGACTGGGTTATAGTCACTGCTGAAGAATTCGGATCGATAGATATCGTTTCTGCCAGATCAGAAACATTCGTCCACGTCACCGGGGCACATTGCACCAATGGCGAATTCGTAGCAGACACAGAACTTTCAGAAAGGACAGAATCGTTGGAACTGGAGGCTCTCCTTCTCATGGATTCTTCTGAAGAGCTCGACTTCAAATTCTCTAATTTATCTCGATCCTCGTCTCTGAAACACCGACATGTGGTAACATATTACGGGATTTATAAAACTGAAACTTACTTCATTTTGAGAGATATGTATTTGTCTGGAATGAGCCCTTCCTGGCCGCTGACACAGCCCCTCCACCAATCGTTGGAAACTTGACAATAAAGGGTCACTACATCACCCTTCTTCAAAGACAGTTCCCTGTGCGATCTTGCTATAAAGTCGAATTGTGCGGTTGCCTCCAGGTTTTCGGAATCTGAAATCAATGCTTCCATCAGACCTCAACTGATGAACATAAACGTTCTGGAGTGGAAGGATTTGGATTAAAACTTTTTAGCGACTCAATTTGTCTTCAGAATATTTTCTCGATGTGATGAGCCAATATGTGATGAGATTTGAGACACCCTGTACATCGACCCACTCGTGGTGTAGCCCATGTGGATCAAAACAACGATGATATTCTAATATTTGAATAAATCGAATGCAAACTTTCAAAACTTACCATCTTCCGAAGGATAAACTTCTGAATACATATCTTCTTGTGCTTGATCTGAAGGAGAATCGCCAACATCCCTATTCAAGTAAAACACATTAACGAAATATCTAAATAAAAATAATAAGTCAACTCACTGATCATCTGGTTCAGGTGAAATATACTTTTCATAGACAATGCCCTCATCGTTGGGGAAAATATCTTCATTGTACATGATGATATTTTTTATGAGTTCGTTGACTTGATTCTGATATTGCACTTGATCCTTATCATCAGGCACTGGCACTAGAGTTGGTCCGAAACATATCGCCAAGTTGTACGGATCCATCATATTCTCGTCAGAGAATTCGGATAAACTGCAAAACGAGTCAATTCAGGAAATTGAAATCAACATTTAAGACAATACTTACTGGTTCAAAAATGCGAATAAATATCTCATTACTATCACAACGCTCCTTGGCAAACTCATTATCAGTTCTTTCATTCTACTGATGAAATCCCTTTTGGATTCTAATTCTGAAATTGAAATTTAGTGAAATACAACGAATAATCTGCTGTCAATATACAGGAGATTTCGAATTATCGTGAAAGAATCTTTTATCTGAATCGATATGAAGTACTTACGTGCCAATTCCATGAATTGCTCGAAATAGATAATGGGAAAGAGTGGTTCTCTCAACTCTCTAAGATACAGCTTCAACACTCCCGCCACACTATTAATATCGGAGGCATCAGTCATATCTGCAAGAGGATCATCACCTCTTTCGAACCATTCCCTAAAGTTATTTATTTCCACTTGTGAACCAGAAACCCTGAATATACCCTGATGATGTAGCCCTGCAATATGAACCGTTAAGAAAACAATTCGAAGATGAACGGAGCTGTGGATTACCATAAAGATTTATCACCCTTATGCAAGATTTCATGATTATTGGGATTTCTTGATTCGTTGCCTCTAAGTATTCCTCTAACGATCCACCGAACAGTTTAGGCTGACCGTTCATCTGCAGTCTACCTATTCGTTTTCTTCTTGGCGTTTTAACAACGGGCTTCAGAGTATTGCAGAAATCTGGAGTTTCTGATATCATCGAATTCCTTATGTGTTCCTGTTTTGAATCTAGTCTCGCTATCCTAGTTGATCCTAATAAGTATTCCCTGAATTTCTGGAAGGTTCAATAGTAACATACATTCATAACAGGAAAGGAACCTTTCATTCATTATTAAAAAAATATATATGTTTTTGATAGACCAGAAAAATTGATGATTTGTGCAGAGTTTGCTTACAGTGAGGTAAAATTCTTCCGTTTCCTGTCGATCTGATCGTTGTTTCATTGACAAAGTTTCGGGCGGCTTATTCGTAGGCACGGGGTTTTCGCCAAAGTACCCGCTACAATCGTAATCCTTAGCGTTCAACATTTCCAGCAGGGTGAATTCCGCCGTTTCCAACGTCTTCCAAACTTCATCCGATTCAGCCCTGAGAGAAGTGACTCGCTTTTGAAGCTGCGAGAGCCGGCTCTCCATTTCCTGATGAAGAACTTTCTGAATTTCCGGTTCAGGCGGCTGAAATTGATTATTGAAAAATAGAAACTTCAGCCCAGTCAAACTTACTTCTATTTTACTCACATCGTCGGTCTTTTGTCCCTGAAATTCCAGCTTTTTCGGTATCATGAAAGCTGTGTGGTTGAACTCCAAGAATTTCTGTTTGTCCAGTCTCGAATCCAACGAATTTATGCAATTTGTTAATTGTTCCAATCCGTGTTGGACCGATTTTTGCCTTCCTTCCTCGGCGGTCACGTGCATCATGAGCGCCCGTGATATGCAGTTGTGAAATCCGAAGTCCATGCACTGTTATAAAATATATTCAGGGGTGAACGAAAATAAGGCCACTCCCGTAGAAGTAAAATTATTCGACAATATTTCAAAAGATGCACATCCGATTTTCTGATGGCACGATGATGATGATTTTTTGAACAACCCGCTATTGACATGAGAAATTTCAGTTGAACTGAGCCATTAGTTTCTTTTCCTAATTTTTTTTCCTCGGACGTACGGAACCGCATAAACACTGTTGGAACTTGGCATGGCGCAGTGTCATGCATGTATTCAATAATTCTAATTTTCATTTCTTCAATAGGGTACTATAATTCGATGGAAGAAAATTTTGTCCAAGGCTTAACGTGCGAGACCTCTCACAGTGGTGAGTACCTTCCGTAAATTTCGATGGGAAAACTTCAAACAGATAAAATGCGGGTTTTCCTGATCAAAGTAGAATAATCGATGCGTTAAAAATAATGGTTTAGCTGAGTTATACTTACATCAATAAGATCTGATAAATCGTCAACGAAATATTTATGGATCGTTGTATTTGAGGCTTCCAAGCATAAAATGTATTCGTTTCTCGCCTTTAGCGCTTTCACCTTGGCATCTGTATATTTGCTTTTGCGCTAGAAAAATGATTTTCAAATAAACAACAAATCAATTGTGCGCGAAATCAAATGAATCATAGGAAAACGGAAATATTTTCACAAGAAACTTGTTTATACAAAATTATTGTAAGCAATCTATTTGAAGTAGGCCTCGAAATGTTTGTCCTGAAAAACTCCAAAGTTGCGTTTTCTCAAGTTCACACTTATGCGACACCTAGTATGAAAATCATTTACGTTTAATTGTAAGTGATTCATTCAACATGCATCATATTGCCGTGTTTTCAATGATCAAATCAATCAATTATGCTTAATTATCAAAAGGATAAATATCGATTTTTCAGAATGACTCACTCACAATAAGATGTTATCCTTTCCAAACTCGGTCATTAAGAGTATCGACCAGTATTTCCCGATTAAAAACCACTTAGAAAACGAAATTGAGGAGCCTCGAGACATTAATAAAACCACAACATGAAATACGATCATTTTTCCTATAAATCAGTGAATGAAATTATTAATCTAAGCGGCCACCCTGTATCAATCCTTTGTTCCCAAAATAGAATTCCTGTTCTGAAAGATCATAAAGGAAAACCTTTGATCCAAATGTTTCCTTTGAAACCACCAATTTATTTGTCCAGCATGGAGAGCTTACCTTTTGGACTTCCTTTTCCATCATTTTATACTTCTTTGATCTATCCAGTTTGTCCTGCGACAAGGATTGTTCCAATTTGTTCCTCTGGTTTTCCGCCAGCCTCAATTTACCTTCGGCCTGTCGCAATTCACCCTGGTAGCTGTGATATGTTTTCATCGTTGTGTGCAGCTCGTGGAGCACCCTCAATATTTCCTCGTGCGTTTCATAACCGATTTCCCGGCACTGAAATGCAGAAAATAACTCAATTCTTCAAACGGGACGCCATTGAGGAAAAGCACCCAGAATCGTTCAACAGAAAAAGTATATAACCTCATAAGGTCAAAAGAGGGAAAGATTGAAAAACCTTTAAATATCAAAGCTGGGCTGCCAAGAAGGGTCGTATTCAGAAAGACCGACTGCTGGTGCTTTTTATGCGACTGCTACATTCCGAATTTGAGTTACTCACTTTTTTATAAATTCGTTGGACATCATCCATCACCTGCGACAACCTAGCGACTAAATGTGTTGAATAAACCTCAGATAAGGCTACATGGTCCTTACTTAAATTTTTCGTTTGGTCAACCAACTGTTGCCAACACGTATAACTGGAGAATAAAGGCCACTGTTCCCTTCTACGGAAAGTTGATTTAGAATTTGGAAATGGGAATGTGAAAACGTCTTTACTCACTTCTGTTTTTGTTCCCTGTGTCTCATTTGTATACTTTTCACTAGCTTATCCAAATTTTTCGAGTAATCTAATTCTAATTCTCCTCTTCGTCGGAAAAATTCTTGCAATTCGGTAACTAAGGCCACCTGGGCCTCCATTCGCAGATCCAGGCATCTTAATTGTTCGTTCAACTGAAGCCTGATATCTGCAATAACAAAAATTGTTTCAATTGAATCAACAGTACCAATTAGAAAATAACGGAAATTAAATGAGGTATAGGTGCATGCACATTTTCCTACAACACGAAACTGCTAAAACTCTGCATATTCCAATGATTATTCTCCTCTGAAGAAATATTTATCAGGAATTCGAAACTTGGACACGAATTCATGTGAATATAACTTATATTTTAAGTCAGACTTTCCTTCACGCTTCAACAGATTAATTGAAAAAGTATGGTTCAATAACTCCTAAGCACGGATCAACGAGATGTATAATCACAAACAACCTTGAATTGAAACAAAATACACTGAGCTCATCACTCATCAGTTTTCCCTTGGAAAATAGTCTGAAATGAACGATACATACGAGTTCAAGAGAATAGAGAACTTTACTCCAAGCTTGTGAAGATATTGTGGAAAAAATTAATTGAAATACCCTGTAAAGGTTCTGTAACCTCAAAAAACGAACAAAGACCCTTCTTTGTGGTAAATTCACAACTTCAAGGGATTGAATATCTTTTGAAATGAAAATTGGAGAAAAAAAATAATGAGTCAAAGGGATAGCTGTGGTTATAGCTCCTAATCGAAAGGTTTGGGATTCGAATCTCTATACGGAGAGAAAATTAAAAAAAAAATCAGCAAAAGATAAAATAGTAAGTATGATCTGGGAGCTCTACATCTTGAATTTCTTGTATTTCTCCACATGCAATAGTCCATGTCGAGGAAAATGATGCATCCACCTGTCATAAGTTTGTATATTTCCCAAGAGGAAATGGATAAAAAGATGGAAGTTGACGAATTGATACTGCACCGATTTCATGGAAACATCCCATATTCGAGAGCAGATGTCTGAATTTTCCATTACTTGAAATGTACCTATTAACTCTCAGTATTCAAAATATGTATATATGGCCCTATCAGTAGAGCCTTACCCGTTTCTGTCTGTCTGAAATTGACATTTGTTGTAATATGGGATAGTACCATAAAATAATGTACTTTTTCGCTAGTATCGCTAAGACTTGGTCGAATTTTCCCAAAAAATGTATCATACATTATGCACTTGTTACTGGACATACAGGATGGTCTTGGATAAAATATAAATGGGTGCTGAGGTCAGTGTGCCAGCATGTATAGAAGATCTCGAGATGAAAAACGAGTTCATTGTGAGCGAAATGTAACAAACTGAATCAAACCTTATAGATTGCGAATGAAATCAATGGGAGTTACATTGTTTGCATACGGAACTTTGAAAACATGAAAACAGCCTCCATTCACACAATAATGAACTTGCGGGGTCATTTGCAAAGGTTTCATGATTTATTCTAGCGCTCTCGACAACGGAAGGATCATTCATTAGATGGCTTGACCTTAATCTCGTTTACAGCTAGATTTCATACAGGACCAGCTTGTTCTCATCTCGGATAACTTGCGGCATATTCAGAAAATCCAACAAACACTGCGCAACTGAGAAAGAAATCCTATTCATCTGGAATTATCGATCAGCGTTCTTGAAAGGGCAGGACTTTCTGTGGTTTCGCTACCGCTACAGACTAGTTAAAAAGCGATAGCGACAAATAAAATTGAGCAAGGGATATTTCTCCTAACAAAAATTCAGGCTGTCCCAAAATTAATGGCAAAAATCTCAAATGAAGGTCTCCGAATTTCATCTCGAGAAAAATTCAATAGAGAAAATATAGGAACATAAAATAAATAAACATGCAAAAGGAATTACCAAACAAGTTGGATAAAACACAATCTGGTTCATTTTCACGACACACTGTATTAATTTGACATTATAATATCTAATCAGTGGTTTGTTAGCGATTAATAAAATTGCCCAACTGGTATAGTTCGAAGATTAGAACATTTTTATGGCTGATAAGTACCATATCATCAGAATATGTTTTTTGTCAGAGTTTTACATGTCACAATAACCTAAGAAGAAATCAATTTGTACCCAAATCGATTCAGCAAGTATATTTTATAAAAACATTTTAATTTCAGTTCATGATCAGCATAGGCAAACCAATATGAGTCAAGGTGGTGGTTTATTGATGAGGACAGATGTCACTGAGGTTCATGCTTTGAAGAGACTCGAAGGATTATTCCTTTTTCTGTCGTTTCTCATCATTCTTATACAAAAGAAATTTTTCAACAATAGATAACAACTTTTATTGTGTCGTCTCAATAACGAGGAGCCAATAACTTCGTGTTCACGGGTTGCCATGGTTGTTTAATAAAGCCATATTCTTTAATCAGTTTGTTTCTTTGTTGACTATTTCATATCGACAATAACACAGCAACGATCTGGCAAAACTCAGAGCTTATGGTTCGTCTTCGATCAAATTTTTTTTTATGCCATGAAATTGCACTGTTAATATTGTACAGAATAATATGAAGAGTGAGCAAAAAGGAATGTTCAGAACAATGTTCATGTTGAATAGGGCCCTTTTCAATTATAATTGAGGTTTTTGTCTACGAGAGGTGGTGAGTAGTTGAGTTATATTTCAAATGACAACCCTAACTTCTTGTACCTTTTGTTGATAAAAAAAAACCCACCAGTGAATTATTCGGTTGTTGGGTAACAAGCCCAGTAGTTTGCCGATGATCGATTGGCGACAAATCTGGGTAGCGAGGAGGCTGTGAATGGTCCATATTGCTACTATTTTTCATAAGAGACAAAACTTGAGTTTTGGACCAACTCTCTACGTAAATTTGTATTGAATGTTCCAATTGTAATCGTGAAGCAGATTTTCCATAAGAGAAAGTAGCTCGAGGATGGTTACGCCATTTTCATCGGAAGTATGTGAATTTTTCGCACCATTCCGATTTTCTCATGATAAACTTGGATCGCGGTCCGGGAAAAATCAACTTGTTCTCAGTGTAATCCAACAATAACATTACACCAATCTCGTTATTGGATATTACGTAGTTCTTGGCTTACATTGCTCTGTTGTTTAATATTAAAACCCAGGAAATGCTTATCGAGAAGTAATAGATCATGTCTTGCGTCAACGATTTCGAACGATTTTTACAATGGAGTTCTTGTATATGAGCTAGAGATCTAATTTGTATCGCTCTACTTTCGAATATGTGAACAGGGGAAGAACGATCGAGTTTGTCATTATTTCTTGATTTGAATAAAGTCGCCAATGGCATGTGTCAGTTATTTAAGCAGGACAGGCGTCATATTTCAGATGGAACATCCTTTATATTGTTGCATTTTTCACTCTGCTACAGATTTCCGATTATTGATTATTGAACTTTTGTTGGCGTTCATAAAACCTACAAAATGATTTTTTAAGCGACCATTTTCCACTGGGGAAATTCTGAAAAACTTCGAAATAGACAGAAATTTTCAAAAAATCAAATTTTTTTCAAGTCAAAGCTGGGAACTGAGTGATTATTTCGGTTTTTCACATAAAAGGTGAGAAATCTGTTAAAAATTTCACTATATCTAAAGAAGGTTTTCGAAATATGACTAAGTATCCATAGAAATCTCTTTATTTATGTAAATTTTTCGTATTAAGTAGCCCTGAAATGTGATAACACATTTATTTATACTAACTGAAAAAGAAACTGCAACACCCAGAAGAAGCTGTTTAAATTTTGAATTTTTTCCTGTGAAACATTGATAGTATAGCAAAAAGTCAATGATTAAATTTGGAGAAAAAAATCGTGAAGGTTTTTTCATGTAAACACTTTTTGTTACTCGACTTTGATGTCGTTTTTTGCAAATTTTACAACGAACCAACTGTTCGAGGAGATCCAAAGTCGATGTTTAGTTGTTGTTGAAATGCCTAGAGCACGTGTACACGGAATTTATCGCCAGCTAAGTGAATTTCAAAGAGGTCGAATGATTGGTCTACGGGAGGCGGGGTTGTCATTTCGAGAAATCGCTAACCGTACGAACAGAAATCCAATTTCTGTTTTGAGATGTGTCAAGCGTGGTTTGTTAATGCACAAAATCAAAAAAGAGTAGGCACCGAAGGGGCACAAATGAAGTTCTAGATCGACGTCTAAGACTTATGGCCATCAGAGACCGATTTGCGACCTTTCGATCTTTGGCTGATGAGTGGTTAGGAGAACAAAGGTTTGTAAATTCACCCCAGCCCCAACGGACTTTGGCGGCTCTGAGACAAGAAGTACAGGTAGCTTGGGATGTATCCCTCAAGAAGAAATAGACTTTCTTATTGCATCAATGCCAAGATGTGTTGGGGAGTGTATAGATAACCGCGGTGGACAAACACATTATTAACAAATTGATTAAAAAAAATTGTTACCCTTCGTTTTTTCTCTCCAAATTTTAATAATTCACTTCTTGCTATACTATCTATGTTTTACAAAAAAAAAAAATTCAAAATTCAATCAGCTCCTTCTGGGTGTGTGTGTGTGTGCAGTTTCTAAACGAAAATATGAAATGAAGGCAATTTCTCCGTCAAAGTCTGTCGACCGTAGGTGACCCTGTATACTTCAATCAATCTGGTATTCTAATTTGAGGTTGAAAGCATCGAGTATTCATTCATTCGGTAGGATGAATACTCAATGGTGCAAGGAAACGGAGAGAATTGCCATTTTGAATATCTGTTCTTGAATTTCTCCAGAATTTCCATACAGCAGAAAAAATAAAGGGGGTCATACACAACCATATTTAAAAAAAATCTTGAAAATTCTTAATGGGTTTTGTTAGCCTTTTCAAAGACACTTTCCTGTAGAATTTCGTCCATATGGTCACCAAGAAATGGTTCATGCGATCATTGGAGTGGTGTCAAGTTAAGAGAAGAGTGTGTTGATCATTGAAGTTTCGGCGTTTCCTTTGTTAGGTCCGGCACTTCTGGGTACCATCCACGTACTTGATGTGACCTCGACAGCTACTTTGCAAGATTAAAAGCATTCCGAACGACCAGATTCATATCGGCGACAAAGCGATACTCCTCAATTAAAACTACGTGGCCGTGGTGTGTGGAGGGTCTGTTTTTAGAAAACGATATAGGTCTAACGAGTTTATGAAGATAAACCATATCGTGTTCGCCTGCTCTTCCCTCGCGCTATAAATATCCATTCATAAAAATAGATTTTCGTGGAGATGGCGCTATGGGAATTGCCCTTGCCCGTGACAAAGCGGAAGGAACATGCGACGCGATGAATCCTTCTGTCATTAATATGAGACATGCAACTCCTGGAAACCTTGTAAAAATAAAGCTTCGGGCAATGTGGCCGAGAGGAACTCGACGAGACACGTCATCGCGTTTTCATCAAAAACAACCAGTGCATTCAGCCCCAGAAGGAATGCTAAAAGTTTTCAATAGAACTTGCCCCTATCGAAAAAACCTCATTCTATTCAATTTAAATGTCCACTCTGTATCTGTTAACCAGCCCTATCACATGGAGAAAATATTTCAAGCGTTTTGGGATTCATATTGAATAAGACATATTTCAACTCAAATTTCCTGATTCTTTTGAATGCCGATAAATCTTCGAAATTATACTCCATTAGATTTTACACTGCGCAAAAAAATTAACGCAAATTCTGAAAATCTCAATTTTAATGGAAGTTAACTCTAGATGGACTTTATAACTTATTTTTTATGTTCTCTCGGGAAGGTTTTGAACGAAACAAGACACATTAAATGGAAGAAAAAATCAGGATTTCACCGAATCTTATGTGAAAGAAGAGAAATGAACAATTTTCAAAATACTGAAATGCTGATAAGTGATTTAATACTTGGTATTTCCACCCCTTGCGTTAATCACAGCTCGGCAACGACGGTTCATACTCAAAATGAGTGATCTTAAAATGTTCTGATCTAATCCTTCCCAGATTTCTCCGAGTTGGATTCCTAAGTCATTAAGAGTAGCTGGATGATTATCTGAACTTCTCAGCCTTCTATTGAGGTTGTCCCAAACCTGCTCAATCGGATTGAGATCTTGACTTCTTGCTGGACATTCCATTCGAGAGACTTCAACCTCTTCAAGGTACTCCTGAACGATGCGCGCACGATGGGGTCTGGCATTATCGTCCATAAAAATGAAATTTTCACCAATGTATGGGGCAAATGGCACTACATGCTCTTCAAGAATGTTCCTTTTATACTTATCAGCATTCATAGCTCCATTATCAACGACCACTAGGTCTGTGCGAGCAGTCAAAGATATTCCGCCCCATACCATAATCGATCCTCCCCCGAAACCAGTAGTATTCAGGAAATTGCACTGATCATATCTTTCATGTGGACGTCTGTATACAAGGGAACGTCGATCACAATGGTAGAGGCAGAATCTAGACTCATCTGTGAAGAGAACTCTTTCCCAATCGGCCTCTTCCCAATGGATATACAAAATCCAAACGCGCCCTTCGATGGGCTGGGGTAAGAGCTGGGCTTCTTGCCGCGACACGAGGCCTTAAATCATATTCTCTGAGGTGATTTCTTATTGTCTGAGTGCTAATTTGCACCTCATGAGTTTGCTCAAGCTGATTTCGAAGGAGGCGAGCGGGTGCAAACCGTTGTCTCAACGAAGAAACTCTCAAGTAACGTTCTGGCAGTTGTTACCCGTGGTCTACCCTGTCCTGGTCTTCCGACATTCATACCTGTCTCCATGTAGAAAGGACTACGTTGCGTAGTTATCTGACAGAAAATTACTATAACCTAACATTTTCAAAATATACACGGTGAAATGTGTCAGAATGTCAGGGCCAACCGGAATACACTATAAAAGTGAATGGAGTATACATAACAATCATATTTCATTATTATTATTTTGGGACATTCCGTATAAATAGAAATATTTACAGAATAAGCCTGGCAAGAAAAAGCTACTGCCTGCACGAAGTAGTACGAAAATTAAACAATTGAAAAATATTGAAAATTGGATCACAAACTAATTTTCATCGGAACTGCTCTGTAATTTAGGACTGGAGTCAAACACCGGAATGAGAATTTCCGTACCTATACGAAATAAGTGTTGTAAAATAGAATCCACTAAACTGAAAGTTCTCCATTTTACGATGTTGGAGTGACTATAATAGTGAAAGATACTTTCCCCTCATTATTAGCATCGAATGCCTATAAAACTTTATCAGATGACATTATGCTAAATTAACAATTAATGAAATTTTCGAAATAACACACGATTCGTCAAATATCGATGGGTTGTGAAATTCACTCTGGGATAACTCACAAACAATGGATTCTGGTTCATATTTTCCTGAAAAACCCATCGACAATTTCAATTAGCTATTAATTAACCATAAAATAATGCTCTGGCGTTAACAAAAGTTTCTGATATCCTTTATTCAGATAATTTTTTACTGATTAATACTCCCAATAATCCAGTTATGAATGGATAATTTATTGCTGATTAAAATTTTGTGTTCTTGATTCCCCACAATATTTTAATCTCTTCCACAATATGTTTCCGAGTTGCCTTCACCAAAAAATCAATTCTTGATGCCCAAACGTTGAATCTAGCAGAAAAGAAAAATACTAACAAAACTAATTAGGGGGAAACGTTTCTCAACCAAGGGTTCCGCCCTAACATCCAAAGAGCCACCCTATAATTCAATTAAATGGAACACACGACGTACGGTGTAATCATTTGGGGGTCGTCACTCTCTTCACGAACCTCTGAAGACAGATTTCAATTTAATCACTCTTGCGGTTAAGGGTTCCGTCAGAAAGAGAATTAAAACATTAAAGAAACTACGGCACATCACTCGAATATTTTGCTTCGCATCCACATACTTCCAAATGTAATAAAAGCGGTTTTCACAAATTGTATACAGGGTGTCCCAAGCAGTGAAAGGAATAAGGATCCATGTGTTCTTTTTTAATAGTTTGTTGACCCAGTCTGGGACGCACTGAACATGAAAAATTCAATATACGAAAATCAGATCAGCAAAAAATAATCGTAAAAAAGTGGATAATATTAACTATAGTGGAGGCTTATCACGTCACTTACTGCATAATTAGTTGTTTAACATATCGTTCCCTTCCTGATGATAAGTGTTTATCGAAATGTGTATTGAGCACAATGGTATAAGGAATGGAAATTGGCGTATTGAATTGATTGGGTTTTTGAATTGGCGATGACTTCAAACCTCAAGTGCAAGGAGTCTCTCGTTTGACTTTTCTTAATTGAACTTGATTAGTTCGACATTCTGGATAATTCAGATCCACTTTGAAAACTGCAAAAAATGGCAGTTTCAGGAGGTCCTAATTGAGTAAACTGTTTCGCAGGCATGATATTCCAGAGTTTTTTGAGATTTATTTGGAAACAGTTTTCATTGAGTAGGCACAATTATTCGTATCCGATCTTTATCAAGAAAATATTTCAGTCGTACTAAAATTAGTTGGCCTTCAATAATTGTGAAATACTCCGAAGCAGGAAGTTAACAAATTTTTCAAAACAACGGATATGCCTGCTATATTTCAGGGAAAGAATATAAAATCTCAGAATAGCTTCGATGGATGATCAAAATTGGTTTGATTCAATAGAAATGATATTTTATTTTGTTGATTTCAGAATGCTTGTTTGAAAATTCCTTGTTTTTCCACACATATTTGTAGAGTGCTCCTTTGAATTTCGAGTATTCTAGAGATATTCAGTGAAGATACACAACGAAAACTATTGAATATTATTATTAACTGAAGCAGGACAACTGAAGAATAATGAGGTTATTTAAAAAAATATATAAAATCTCAAATATTCAACATTGTTCGATAGATTACTGAAAATTATCATTAGTTTAATTCAGCAGAGGTGATGAAATTTTATTTTGAATAGGTTGAATTTCAAAAATCTGATTTCAGCTTTCAGTCTTGGGTTTTTCACGAATATTCTTGTGGATTGCTCATTTAAAATTTTGGATAATCCAAAATGTTTGTGTGGCAGCCAAATATGCGTTTCAGAATAGTTAAAACAATTGTTTTCAATCTATCTTGAACCTGCATATGGAAAGCACAGATGTTTTTCGCTTTTCACTAATACAAGCTCAGAAATGCTTCGTTTTCAGTTATAACAAAATAAATCAGTAGAACTGAAATGGATGTTGTCCTAAAAATTTTTGAAATAACTTGAAACAGGAGTTACATGAGTTATTTGACAACAAAGGAACTTCAACAGAGGTCATAACAGGAAAAAATAAAATAATACCAAAATAACAACACCGTTAGATAGATTATCAGAAATCATGGTCAGTTTAATTCAACATGAGCGATAAAAGTTTATTTAAAGAGGTTGAATTTCAAAAACGCGCACTTTTAAGAAGGTTCTTCGTTTTTAACAGAAAGGAGAGACATATTCGATTTATCTTCGTGGTCTGCTCATTTTTATTAAGGAATTATAGCGAAACTTCTTAAATTTCGTTGAACTTGGGGATTCTGGGTTATTCGATCAGGGGGTGGTTTTGGATGATGAAAAAACGAACCTGGAAACACGTCTTTGGTTTCGGCATGAATCCAACCATTTTTCTGTTGAATAATGCACTGGAACATCGCAACACTGAAAATCACTAAACACTACATCTGTTTATACCTGAAAATCGTGTTGTGCCGCGGACGTTGTGTTTATAAATAAGAACCCGTCAGATACCGGGATGCACGTGTATTTTGAACGTTGTCAGTGAGGAAAATATATAATTCACATCACTACGTCACAAGACGAATCCACTAAGACACCGTTCACGAGTGAATCTCTAGACTCCAGATTCAATATTCTATTCGGGCACAAATCGTGTGAAAACCATCTGAGTTGTCGGTGAAACGCATTCGATTCAAGTTGGGTTGGGTTCCGATAGCATTACCGGATGACCCCCTGTTCCGCTGCCAGTGGACTGGGTCGCATTCAGGAAGAATTCGCCGGGGAAGCGCCGGAAGATTTCGAATTGGCCTTCCACCACCAACGGGGGCAGGGACAGTCTGACGCGCAAGACAAAATGGAAAAAAAAATGTTCGATCAGAATCGGATTGAAAAGACCTTTGAAATGATATGTGACTCGGCCCACATTCCTTTACCCTAAAACATGAGGGGGTGACATTGAACGCCAAGGGGATGAAGTCGGAGAAAATGAATCTCCATCAATGCACGTCCCCCTCAAAACAGAATGGAACGCAGTTGAGGAGAATCGCGTATTTTAGTTGGGCACCCTGCATAGATTGACTTTTATCCATTGAATTCCAAGCATCAAACGTTTTCTTAAAATGGACAAAATTGTTCTATATTAAATTCAAAATGTAAAATTTAGCGCATTTTTTTATCGAATTAAGAATAAGAATTCGTCGTTTTCAGAAAGAATCCTCTGTATTTCAATGACGCAAACAAAAATACCTCTCCAGGAAAAACCTTGAAGTTCCCAAGAGAGCTCAGCTAAAATTCCAACAAAAGATCAGGTATTCCGTACGAAAATATGCAGGTACAAAAATCTAAAAGCCTTTTGAACATAAAATTCTTTTCAATGGATTATTGAGACAACAGAACAGACATAAAAATTGAAACTCTGGTTATTTCACGGGTTTTAAATGGACTTGCTTCTTAGATACATCCTTCAAGTGAGTGTTCTTGAAAAAACCTTGAGAATTAAATGGTAGAAAATATATCATTTACCCACTAGAGCCGTCCCTGTTTATCCGATAGTGGGTACAGAGGGGTAGAATGAAAGCTATGGCGCCTGCGTACACCTACAACTCTTGTTAGTTACACACATTGTAACAATGTAATAAATGTTAATGCCTAATGCAATGATATAAAACAGTTGGATGATTAACTAGCTAAATTACATTAGTTAGGGGAAATGATTCCTTAACACATTTACGCTTCTCAATTTTCTGATTGACCAGTGGCGGGGAAAATATTGAATTACAATACTTAAAAATCGAAAATTCATTCCTTCATTGATTTTTTTAGATATAGCAAGAGCTTACGGCTTCCAATAGTCCCAATGAAGTGAAAGCTCCTGTTGATACAAAAAAAAAATCAGTATAGCAATTTACAAAGGGCAGTTCAACGTTTTGCCAGGGGGGTATTTCCAAAGAATTGTCATGTCTGGGAGTGTTTGAACTATGTTTATTCGTTAAAATCATGATATGAGAGGCGGCAAGGCAATTTCTTTTGTTACCATCGTATTTCTCGTATTCTTTCACGAAAAACACCTATTTATGAAAAAGAAGCAATAGAGTATAGTTTTTTATGAGCAATGCGATACAGCTGCTCAGCCCTTTGGTCAACAAACAGAAGGGGCGACAATGTGTACCTAAGACTCATCTGAAAGAATAATATTAACCAAAACAGCCCACACATTCGGGAGGTTAATTCAACAGACTTCCTTCATTAATTCCACAAATGTGACAAGGATTTGCCGCAATTTCAGATAACAAATCTGCATAAAGCAGTTATAGAAGTTTGACAAAGAGGTGTGTTAGCAAGAAAACCTAACCATTCACTTCAGTCTTCAAATAATATTCACAATTGAGCACACAAATGCTGTCATGGTGATATAATAGAAGCAAAATAAACAAAACATTTAAATCTCATAGGAACGAGAATATTTATTCGAATTGATAAAGTTTTCCTGAATTTTCTGTTGACAGGAAGGATTCATTTAAAAAAATCAAATGTACTCACTATTAAATACAAGTAGTTTTCTAGTTGATCCAAGTCTTTTGATGGGAGATTTTAATTCTTGCTCATTTTCATCCATCATGTGAATCTTAGGAGCTATCTTTGAATACAAACAAAATTATTTTTATCACCTCATCAAACTGAAGGTTTTATTTAGGCACATCACTCAATTCGAAAGGACTGTCACGTTACTTTTTTATATAATGTTTCACATTGATAAATAAAAACTAAATCGCATCCAAAATCAAGTGAAAACTTGGAAAACTCTTTGAAAGAACTACCCTATACAAACTTCTACTGAAGTTGCCCAACAATTCTGATCGTTAGCTATTTGAGGATTTTTAGGTGCAGCAACAAAACTCGAACATAGAAGAGAATGACGTTATAATTAGCAATTTATTAGATGAATTAAATAATTATTACGGTTTCTTCATCGCATGCCCCATGAAAGGGGGTTTTGCGCCAAAAGAATTTAAAAAATTTTTTGTTTTTTTTCAAAAGATCTATTAACCTTTTCACGCCAATTCCAATTTTTTGAATTGTTGAATTCTTCAAGATACTTTATAATTTTTTCCTATTGCGGAAATTTTGTTTATTAAATCGAAAAATTTCAAAAATTTTCCAACCAGTTCAAATAAAAAAAATTCTATGATTTGTTTACTTGCGCAAACTCAGTAATATTTTGCATCTTCGGAAACTTCACCAGAGAATTTCGTTTGCCATGATAGGAACGAGAATTAAACAAAATAGAAAGTAAACAAAGAATGGTGAGAAGTTCGTTTGAAGAAATTAAATTAAACACGTACAATCTGCAGCAAAACACAAGAACTGCCCAATTAATAGTATAAAGGTGAGTTATCAAGTACTTATGTTCGTATCAAATAATGAGGAAAAATTTTTCTATTTTTCAATAGTTCCATGGAAGGGTTTGATGCTATTTATTATGAAGAGGAGGAGGAAATTCTAGATGAAATAGAGCCAGCTGATGTTTCATTAGTACCAGATCCAGTTGTTATCCGAGGTGCTGGAAATATGACTGTGTGAGTACAATATTTTTGAAATCATATGTCCTAAAAAAAAACATTAGAAAGACGAACATATTGATAGGACGTTTGAAAACGAAGGTTGAATTCTAAGATCATGCTTCTTATCAGGTGTATTCATCCACTGATCTTATATTGTTTCATGCCTATCAGCACCATTATAATATTTGGAGCAGAACATAAAAAACAAATGGCAATCTTATCATGTTCTGATAATGTGTAACATAATGCAGCAGAATATTGCTTTATTTCTGCCCTTTATTCATTTAATAGTATTTGTTTACTTTTTGCAGGTTTGGCTTAAGCAACCGATTTAGTACTGACTTTCCATCTGGCCTGGTTTCCAGAGTAGCTCCTGAAGAATTTAAGGAAACGGTTATGAGAATAAATACGATATTGAAAAAAACGTTACCTGTTAATGTAAAGTGGCTTTTTTGCGGTTGTATATGTTGTTGCTGTACACTGGGATGCTCCTTATGGCCAGTTATATGTCTAAGCAAAAGGGTAAGTTTTGCAATTATATTCGAATCATTGGTTATAATTTTCATATTTACTTGATTTTCAGACGCAGCATTCCTTGAATAAACTTTTGGAATGGGAAAATAGTTATCTCTACAATAAATTAGGTTTACATTGGCGCTTATCGAAACAGCAATGTGATTCATCATCCATGATGGAATTTGTCATTCTCATCGAATTTTTGCCAAAAATTCCGATATACAGACCTGATTAGCCTTTAGGATCATACGTTATTTTGTATATATTTAGTTATAGAGCAATTGTTTACTTATACACGAATCTCATAATTCAAATTTTACTTGTGAATATTCAATCTTTGTGATAATAGAAAATAAAAAACTGTTGATTATGCTCACTTATTTTTCAAAAGAACACCCTAATCTTCACATATACCATGCCTCTTCTTCAACTAAATTCAGTCATATTATGACAAGGTGATTTAGCAAAGTATGAATTACTCAACAGGAATGTACACTACATCAAAAAAATTTATTTTTGTAGGGTATAATCAAAAGGTATGTCCAATACAAGATATATATACAATACAAAAATATAGGCCTTTGTTAAGGCACCCAAATATCACAATTAAAAATACATTTCCAATGATCACACAATCATCAGTGTCAAGATCTCTTTTTCTCCAATATATTTACTTCAAACAGAGTAAACTGAAATAAGTATGAAGGAATGGTGAATCCATAAATTTGTAAACGTAATATTCAATTATTTTTAATCATTAGGTTAGTAAACCCAGATTTTAGGGACGGAATAATTTTTTTTAGATCCAAAATGAATTTCATCAAAGTGAAAAAGAATCCATTTAATATGAGCTATATCTTTGATTATTAGCGAGAATGATAATTATTGTTGACTATCATACCCATCTAATTAATGGGAGTGAGGTGGTATAAGTTCGAGAAAAAAGGTTCTCACCCGAATAAACTGATATCCCAATTAAAAATATCATCTCACTTCAACCAAATACTAACAATTAATAGTTTATTATTTCTCATGACTCATTAGAAACCTTGGGTTAGATTAAATATCTGAAACAATAAATAGACCTGAAATTAAAATTTTTGGCTTTAATATGTTCATCTTAAATCTTCAGGAAGAGGGTTGATTATTTGGATGAAATTCTCAGGAAATATGCCTTCTTGATCATTCACCTGACCATAAAGCCATTCCTTGTTGACCCTTCGTATTAAAATGACAACGTCATCAATCTGTGAAAATTCCAATTATAGTCAGAAACACACCATTACATTCATACTAAAAATAAATTGCACTTACCTCTAACCCCAAATCACCTGTTTGTGAGGCTGGAAACTGATATAAGGCAATGCCATAAGGAGTAATAACATCAGATGCATCTTTAGGAGGACTTGGAGGAGGTCCTGTAGGCATTGGTAATGAAGGTGGACTATTAGAAGCACTTGGAAGGTCTGGTCTTGTTCTTATCTTATTTCTTGGTCTTATAATGGTTGGACCGAACAATGAAGCTGATGGCACGCTAGTTGGGTTGTTCTCATCACTCCTCGTGTTATGTGTACCATAATTATTGTTTCTATGGATGGTCTGAATCAAAGGTGATGAAGTATTCGAATTTTGTGCTGAATTTGTTCCCCAAACTGTTGTCGAGAAATTTGTTGCCAGAAGTCCATCATATTCAGTGGACTTTTTGATAGAAGCTAAACTACTTGTGCTGCTGCTGAATGAGCTAGACACACTTCCTCCAAATTTAGGCAACGAATCGCTTTTGGGAGAATTAGGGGGACTCCAATCAATCAAATTGAAATTATCGCAATTTTTGTGTATAGTATGGGTGGATTTGCTTTTGGATTTGTTAAGATTTGGGGGAGGTGGTCTCGGCGGTGGTTTCTTTTTGTTTTGGGATGACGGTATTCTGAAAGGCATTTCAAAGATCACCCAGAACCTGCAAAAGTTTTCAAAATTGTTCAACAAAAGAAATTGTGATTATAAATTAGGTAAATTGCTGGTAAATTCATGAATTATGGTATTGAAACTGAATGACAGACATTTGTCATCAGTCCTTGCTGTCAAAGTTGAAAGTTACGTCAACGAATTAACCTAAAAATTTTCTGGCTGGATGTTTATTTATTAATGTCAAAAACCTGTCATACAGGGAAGTTTTTGTTATTTATTATTTGAATTGGAAAAGGTTTCATTATTGGAAATCTGCCTATTATTTGAATATTTTCAATTTTATTGATCAACCAATTTTTTACTGATCTAATTTGGAGCGCTATTGCGTGATCGACAGAAGTACGAATTCCTTGAAAACAAAGTTTACTTTCCATGGAATTTCACCCAAGTAGATAAACAAAAAAAACTTATTAGGAAGAACTATGACTAAAATGAATTCACTCAGTTTGTATGTCACAACCAATCAAATCATCCTCAAAGCAGACCCTAAAAATTCGTCCACTTGGCAGGACTTGTATCGATTATTACCTTATTTGAGGAACTCCTTAAGTTGTGTGGTGTGCAGTAATTTATTAGTGGATCCACAATCTCCAACAACAGGCCGATGTAATCATCATCTATGCAAAAAGTGTCAAGGTGGCAGAAAAAAATTGAAACCTTCATGCACATGGTGTCGGAATTGTATGGAATATAACGAGAATAAAAGTTTGAAGATACTTCTACAGTGCTATCAGCAAATGTGTCAACACCTCACCCGAAGTCCTATTCACGCAGGTTAGACAACCCTGTAGATGTTAATAAGTGAGATTATTATTCTTGTATTTGTTGTAGGATTGTTAGAGCAAGCATCCAAAGTCACTACTGGTTTATCGGTTGAAAGAGGTGCTGAGAATCTGTTGGCACTTATAAGAGAAGGTTCTGAATTTCATGATGAGTATCAAAGTGAGGGTGGTATCCCGAAATCTACTTATAACATCTTACCCTGTGTTTATACAAACTCTTCAACTCAAACATTACAAGCAACACCTATTGAAAATAATCCTGTTCCTCAACCACAAAGTGTTTTGAATATTGTGAATTCTTCTAATACATCTAACATACCTAGTAGATCAAATCTCTACTCAGTTATGTATCCTGGAGCAATAAATAAAATAACAATAAAAAAGAAACCAAATGAATTCGGTGAATTGAAGCAACAAATGATTCCAATCATGAAAAATGAAGCGGCGGAAAAGGTGATTTTTCAATGTTTTTGTGTAAAGTGGTTTATTTTATATTCGATCATAAATTAGATTTCAGTGTTCAAGAAACCAATTAATAAGTGCATAGTACAATCTAAAAAAGGATGTAGATGTGGGAATGCAACGGCAACACCTGGAAAACTAACTTGCTGTGGCCAGAGGTGTCCTTGTTATGTTGAGGGGAAAGCATGTATTGAATGCCGATGTAGAGGATGTAGAAATCCACATAGGCCTGATGGTCTCAAGGTAAGCCATACCTAATCAGAGCATTATTGATGAATTTCTCATATTAAATCAATTCTTGGAAGTGGATTGTAATTTTTTCATTCTAGTCTGAAGATCTTGAGTTTATTACATTATTTTCAGGTACGACCGATAATACCAGACATCCATTCCTATCAGATGACAAATCAACAAATTATGCAAAATCAACCAATGAAACTGGGAAACTTAGATATAGATCCACATTTCAGCTTCGACCCTATCGGATTGAAAACATATAAAGGTGTGTTAGGTACCTTCTTTCATGTTAACAACTAATAAATGTTCTATTTTAGTTGTTGCAGGTGGTTTCAATGGTTTATCGATTCCAACAACCCTGCTCATGAACGCACCTATTTTAGAAGAAGATATAAACTTAGAAGTATGACAGTGAAAGTTATATTTGCGCGTTAAGTTTATGTCCTTTTTGTAATACTGAAAAAAATGAAGCCAAAACCGAAATTTTTGATTGTAGGTCCAGAAAATAAAACAGAACCAATACTTGAAGATAAAAAAATGCTTTTGAGTATATTTTCTTTATTCTTTTTCAGGTTTGCTGGAACAACAATACAAAATTTCAGTAATTTTTTATATGAAAAAGAGTTACTATTAAACTGTGAACAAGTGAACTATATTTCTTTTAACACAACTGATAACTTTGAATGATAAAACTTCAAAATGGTTCATATTTATCGCAAAACTTCGATAATATTGTTCTTTTTAAATGCCTTTCTACATGAGGCCATCCATTTAAGTTACTGAGCTCTATCAGCTTCTTCTCTATCTGTTTATTCCTTTGGTCTTCCTGAAGTCTCCACAGGTACTTAAATGTTTTACTGTAGCATTTGTATGCATAAGAATGCCATACCAAAAAGTACAGTACATTAGCTGCAGTAGACTGAAAAACAGAATTATCATCTTCATATTGTATATCCCAGGAAATTAGGCAATCCAACGATCTGTCATAATTTTTTGAAGTTAGTGCTGGTGGTCAAAGCATAAAAACTTATGGTTCACTCACACTAACCAGTGACTAGTCAGAATCGAATTTTACAAGCAAATAAACGGTTTCAATGATCAAAGGTAAATTCCCATTGTTTGACCACCAGCACTAACCTCAAAAAATATTTGACAGGTGGTTGGATTGCCTATATCTGTTAGGTTAGGTATGCAGTGAGTCAATTTTCACAAGTTTCAATATAATGAGCATAGTTCAGTTTTACCTTTAATGCTGTATCATTGAGATCAACGAATCTGCCTAGTGATTTCCATATTTCTGCAATTTCTTCGAAAATATTCGATTCCTCGAAATTTTTTTCTGGCACTAAGCGGCACTTGGCAATTCCTTTACGGCATAAGGCATCTATTAAAGCACTTTTTTGTTGTTCCATTCTGTAGACGAAATATTAGGAGCATTCAACACATACCTTATATCATATTTTCAACAATGTACTTGCACTATTGGACAAAAAAATGTTTGAGGTCTAGCAATTAAGAAAAAATTCTTTCACTGAAAAATTTGAAGACCAAGACATACACCTCACCAATCTGGAGTAATAATTTTCAAGAATCTCACCAAATTTCAACAACAGAAAACACCATTGATAAAAAGTTCTGAAATAACCTGCAGTGTTTCACGTGATTTTTCAGGCAACTAAACTACCATATCTTCTTCACGAACAAAGTTTTGGCATTAACATAAAAAAATGCTACCTCATAAAAAAGACATCACAGTGAACAGCTAAATGGTGCATACCTTTTAGTTTTGGTTGCATCAACTTTGGCATCAGTCTTGATAGCAAAATGTATTAAAAGTGCATCTGCATCAACAGTATTGATTATATTATCACAGATCGATATAACTCTATTGATAGTGTCCTCATTAATTTTCTCTTCCTTGAACAGTGGAAGGGATTTTGGCTCTAAGGGATCAATTACTGCTAGAAAACTGGAATACAGATTCAGTTTTGTGAAGTCCTTCATGTCTTCATCATCCGACAACTGTTTGTAAATAATCTCAGCCGTTGCTAAATCTGAAATTGTTTTATTCTATTCGTTAACAAGCTCCATCATTGAGAACACGCAGATATGAATCTTTTGCTGAATTAGAAATTGAAGCAATAAAATAAATTCATACAGAGAAATATTTACCCATTTTGGAAAACATTTGTATTTTCGTGTCTCGAATTTGATCGTTGACATCTTCCAATTTGGATTTTGTTGATGAACTTTCATTATTGTTCGAACTTTTTTTATTGTTTCCTTCTACTAACATATATCTGAAAGGGTATGTATCTATTTTCGCCGCAACCTCATCTTTAACATACGACACTTTCCCCAATAAATACTGTGCAGTTAGTTTAGGTATCCTGAGAAAATATACAGTCAAATATTGAATTTTCCAAAAGCTTTTTTAACTTACTTGTCAAATTGTATTGGCGATAAATAGAACCTCAAACCTGTAGGTAGGATGACGCTGAAAGTAGAAACTTTCTTATTGCCAAGAATTGCATTACTGTAGGTAGCATGGAAATCTACATGGAAAGTACCATGAATTTTTTGTTGCACCAGAATGGGAATTTCAGACAATTTCTCTAGATACTCAGTTTTCTCATGCCTTATTTGATAACGTATTACATAGTCGCCCTTTTCAAGTTTCGTAGAATACTGAAAAGACAATTGTTATTAGGGACCTGGTTATTGTTGTGACTGTGACATCACTTTCGAACCAAATATTATTTCCAATGACTTAACAGTAGGTTTCTGAAAATTTCAAGAATTCGAATTGGATGATAAAATAATAAAGTTTCGATGAATGAACGAAATTTACCAGAGATGCACATTAAAAGTGTCAAAGTTTTTATTTTTCATATAAAAGAAGCAGAAGTGGCTTGTGAAGTTCTTGTTGCAAATGTCAACATACCTTCATTGGATAGGCATCCCCAGACGCCTTCAATTGCTTATTACTATCGAACAACATCCACAATTGTGATTCGAACTCTCCTTCATACAAGACATCACTAAGAGGGGCCATGTTGGGAGTCACTTCCGTTGTTTTTGTAATTGAGAAATTGTAGACCAAGAGTAATTCGTATATCTGTCGTGATGGAGGAATGACATCCCGATGAGTCAACGGTGAAATTTTAGATTCTGATGGTCTGAAAATTTTGAAGACATTTCCAATAGTTTGCCAAGAATATAGAACTGTCAATTATATCTTACCTCACGACCTGCACAGCAGTGTTGATAACAATGGAGGGTGATACCTCTTCTGCTTGTAAAGTAACAACGTCCATTGCTTGAATACCATCAGCAGCATGCATCGTCACGATTGGACACATTGGTTTAACACCCTTGAAATTGAAGCTGTAGTCCAATTTCACGTTTTCCAAATCAGACCAAAACTTGGCAATGACCACCTCTACAGTCGATCCACCGACAACTTGAAATGTAAAGCTTTTTTCCTTGCACGAACTGATCAGCGATACTTCACATTTGTCAATCGTCTTGCAAGATTGTTGAGATATAATTTCCATAACATGTATGAAAAATCTACATGTGTCTTCGCTTTTGCTTGAAACATGCAATCTGAACCACGAGGCTAATTTGGGGACATGGATGAAGTGTCTTTTAATGCTGTTTGCTCCAAAGATAACGTTGCTGAACGATAAAGAATACTGTGGTTTTTGTAACTTCTGAGGTATAATAACGGTAACTGGTATTCTGAAAATAGCTCCTTTGTCGATATTAGAACAGTCGAAGGCTTTTATGAGTGTGCTATGGACGCCTGTTTCAAGTCCACTGGTGTCAACTTTCACAGCTAGTGATCTGGGACTGTTTGTAAGATCCAAATGGGTCGGTGCAGAAACGAAACTAGCGTCACACGACAAAACTAATCGCAACCTAAAGTCGATCTTTTCCTTGGCCGGTATGTCGTCACTGTCCAAGAAGTGGGGTTCGATTTCTACAGTTTCCACAAAAAATGGGACATCCAACTTATTTCTCCTGAATATTCCCTTATTCTTATTGGCCCCACAAGATATAGAGAATCGCACATTCATTTCTTTGGGTTTTTGATTAGCCACAAGAAGTTCAAACGATTTCTCTACGTTCACAAGACCGCAACCTTGCACTTGCATCTCGGCATCGGGTAAATAGGTAGCACCAGATTCGATAGCTCGTTTCATACTGTATGGTGAATAAGGTATGTTTCTTTTGATTAATGCGGAAATGAGTAGACTGACTACGCCAGCAGCATGTGGACATGACATCGATGTACCATTGCACAGTAGGGAATGTGCCAATGTGAAGGTTGGGGTAGGTGCTATTGCTCCTCCAGGTGCGCAAATAGTCACCCCCATACCTCCATCTATTGTCGGACCACGTGAGGACCATGTATAAAGCATGCCTGAATAAAATTTATTTCTTAATCATAGTCACCAAAAATGAGGAAATATCAATAATTTTGCAGAGTGTGACAAATTTGAGAATTTTGGTGAAAGTTTCACATGAAAATATCAATTTTACAACAATTTCCACCTCCTGAAATGAGAAGTTACAGTGAATACCTGGCAATTTCGACCTCATCGAATAAGCAGCCACCATCATTTCTGGTGAAACATAAGCTCCAACCCCAATCAGCACTTCTTGACTAATATCTGGAGGAGTTCCAATTGTATTCAAGGCTGGTCCATGATTTCCAGCCGATGCCAACCAAGTGATCCCATATTTGTCGACAACTTCGCACATCAACTCTCCGATACGTCTGTAATATTCACCATAACATTTAATTGATTGATCAAATGGACGAGAATGTGGCTAGCTCACCCTGAGTTCGACCAATGAGAATGTTCCCCATAGCTCATATTTATTACACGAATATTTTCAGTTTTTGCCAATTCCATCACTTTAATCATTGCTCTCACTAAAGCTGTACCCGTCTCCATTGATCCTAATCTACCATCCCCAATTGATAACGAGATAATCTTGCAACCTGGAGCAACTCCATTTTCCTCAGGATGATTAGGAAAATAAGCCGCTGCAATTCCTGCCACCCAAGTTCCGTGCGAAGCTAAAGAATTAATTTCAATAGATCCACAGTTACACGGAAAACGGAATTACTCACAGCATAATCCAACCAATTCCAATGTATCTCCGTCATTATGAACGTTTATGCTGAAATTAAGATTAGAATCTTTTGTGAGTGGTGCAAAGTCCCCCGTTTTGCTATATTCCCCTAATAGTGGACAATCTTTCAAATCGCCATTTTCAGATGTATCAACACAACATCTCCACATTTCTCCATCATGAAACAAGACACAATCATAAACTGGACCTGGATCTGTCATTTTTTTCTCGAAATGGGTCAACATTTCAAGTCTAGCTTCTAGGTCTTCTTTTTTCATTTTTTCAACATCTGATAAGTTAGAGTCTGGGAACAAAGAAATCGACCACGAAATTATTATTTTGTAATCAATGGGACGGATGGGTTTTTCCGAAAAGAAAAAAACAATGAATTTACCTTTTGCATCATAATTAGACAATTCTCTTCTTGTTTGGGCTAGAATTTCGCGGTTGATGGGGTCGAAATTTTTCTCTCTATTTTTTTTAATCATTTCTGCCTTCAAAGATCTTGTATAAAGAGAATATCCATGTTTTAGTCCAATTCTATAAGAGTTTGTAGGATTTTTCCAGCTGTCAGGAATCTATAATGACAAAATTGGCAATGAATGGATTAGGGTTTTCAGAAGTCCACATTACGATTAGTTTCCTTCCAGTAAGTCCTACGATTGAACCATTTGCATTTTGAACAATGGTTGTTGTAAGAACATCACCGCATCCACTGCAGTCGAAGCGATGTGTCACCTTCCTCTCTCCTTCTGTTGTGAACTGTAATTATTTCAGAAATTTCATTGCTGCCACAACTCTTTAGCCCTTCAAGGTCTCACCTGCAAGCCTGGAGCCCCTGGATCAACTCCTGAATCGAATATTGCCATTGTTGTCCCTCTTCCATCATATTGAGGATATTTCGTCAGAAACGAAACCACCCCTGTCTCCTTTTTGGGTAGCAGGGACATTACAGGAAAATCTTCTACCACTGCCGTCATTTTTAATAGGAATTTAATTCAACTAGATTTCGATAAACTTGCATCTGATGAGGCCCAAATGAAATGAGAAAAAGTTATTTAGTATTTATGCAGTCAGCTGTGTCCACGACACTAAATTTTTTGAATCGAAGTATTATTTATTTATGGTTTTATATGCTTACTTAATTTTTCTAAGATTAATATTGCTTTGTTTTGAAAATAAGCCAAATCATCCACAATCAATGACGGATTCAGATTTCTGAAAAACAATCATAGAACCACAGTATAAGGTGACAGAACCACTGACCAGAAGTCAGAACATACAAGAAATTTTAGTTTACATGTGACTCTGTGCATATGCTGTTTAGATACACAGTGAGCCCGTTAATTAATCCATAATATCATTGTTTTATTGTTTAAACAAAATGTGCTTACTTTTGTATTTATGTATGTAATGTATTAATACTTGTTATTTATTAACATTAATAATTCAGGTTGAATTCGTTTTCTTGTTGACATTTACACTATTTGCGTGGAAGTTCATTGAGATATAGTTTTTAGTAATTTCACATTTTCAACATCTCAATACTAAGGCACAGTATAAGCATTGTTTAAAGTTTAAACAATGGTATAAGGTAGATATCTGCCTTACTGTGACCTCAGTCAATTTCATAAATGAACAAAATCGTCCGAATAGTAGATTTCGATAATTTTTTCAATTTTATTTCCTCATAATTTCAAAAACTGTATATGCGATCGAGTTGAAACTTGATACACAGCTGTAAAATGGGGACTTCTGCGTGAATACCGAATTTCATGATCGTGTGATCGAAAAGAATTATTTAAACAAAAATTTCTTTGATTCCATATGTTGCTATTTTAATTGTTGCATTTATTGCCTCACCTCCTTGAAGGTAGAGTACTCAATGCGTTCTTCAGACAGGTAGGTAGCTGGTAGACCTAATTAAATTGTTGGAATCCGCCAAATTCATTTTCATGATAGAAGATATTTGTGAAAAAGGAATTGTTTCAATTCAGTTCCAGCCTACATTAATAGCTGGAGTCAGGCACGTAGCCAGGATTTTCTTTCGGGGGGGGCCCACAATTTCGGGGGGGGCCCACAATAAGTAAACATTGCAAATTTTGTCAAATATACAGGCATTTTTTGATATATACAGGCATTGTTTGATATTTCGGGGGGGGGCACGGGCCCCCGAGCCCCCCCCCTCGCTACGTGCCTGGCTGGAGTCATGACACAACAAGATAAAAGTTATTTTGTAATTATTTTATAATTACACTTGAATGTCCCATCAAATTTGGAACACATGTGATGTTAAGAAGATTTGTACCTTCAAAATACGAATTATTTCGGAGAAATCAAGTGTAAGGAACTCCATAGCTGTGGAGCCCCCACTTGCCTGAGATTTTCCTATTTCGAGATATATGATTTGTGCAGAAACAAAACGCGGGGAAAGCCACATAGAGAACGGTTAATGAATCAAAGACTTATCTTTTCAGTCTAATCATTGAATTTTTGCTTGGGCGTTGAAAAGAACATGCATCTAGTGGTCAAGTACCAAGTTCATGCGGTGCGTTTTCAGATTTAAGAATACTCTCGGAAGCGACGCGGGAGAGAAAAGAGTTTAATCAGCATGCTGAGTGTGTCATTCTAGACCGAATTCACGTTAATGTGATCTTGAGTGATTTAATTGGATGAATGAGTACGAATTACATTAAGTGCGCTAATTTCTTTTGATTAGTAGGTGAAGGAGATGTGACAATGTCCGACGAAATAGGTTTAGTTTATATGAATCTCAGTCATTTATTAGACGGTAAGTAATTCTCTGCTACTTATGTGCTAATTCGCTGTGAAATTCATTGATAAGACAAGTACAGGAAGTCTGCTCTTAGAACGCAGCCAAAATCCATTTTTTATCGCACATTTTATTCTATTCATGGTCTATTAATAATGTGGATTTTTAGGATAATTTTATATTTTTATCGAAATCGGTAGCTCAGGTACGACAAAACTGAAAGACACCGTAAAGTTTAGTATGACAACAAAGCTTCTTTTTTACAATTTTTCAAACTAACAGTGTGACTCACCGAAAAAGTTCTGGAGAAAAACAAGAAACAGTGCCCCGGAAAAAATTTCAGCTTGTGGATTTACAATCGAAATTTGCATGTCATATTGTGTAAACTCTAAATTGTAATATATATGCCAAATTTCAGTTGAATATTTTGTGAAATGCATATACTATGAGAAAAATACTGATAGGGTAGATGGTAGGTACTATAATGGAAATAAGGGCAAATGTCCTATTTTGGGCCACCTTGTATGGAGAATGTTTGTGGATTTACAAAAGTAATAATAACACACAAATCATTTGCCAATATAAATAGTTACAAAGGAGATCTTCGAAAGGGTGCTGCCTTCATAACAGCTTTGAGATTTCTGAAACCCTATTTTCATCATATTTTCTGTTAATCAAAAAGAGATATTTTCAGATATATGCTTATTTCTACGAGAGAGCGTCAACAAAGATGTGTTTACTGCCGAATCTCAAAAATATGCTGAAACTTTGATTAAACGTTCAAAAATCCAGTTACAACAAATTTCGAATATTACAAATGATGAATGTTACATGCAGATGGATGAAAAGGAAAAGGTGGAAGGTATGTTGAGTAAAAGCTTCAATTTCAATATTCAACCTGTTTTATTTTAATGGAAATTATTGTCATTTCATTAAGTGGCAATATCTGTTAGGATTATTTTTCTCATTTCTATTATTTTCCAAAAAGAAGAAGATGACGAGGAGGACCTTATATACATGGACGCAATTGATGAGAAGGAAATACCAGTGGAGGTCAATGATGTCTGTCCATTCGCAGGTATTTAATCCAAAATGATCTACCATGTGAATACGGCGATTTCGATGTTTTTCTACGTTCATTTCTTCGTTTTTTATCTGTTTCGAATATAACCTTTTCGCATGCTGAAACAAGTGTCTCGTTTCGACATTTTTCAAAGTTATAGCAAAGTCTCGAATTATTTCATGATTCTAGGAGTGCCAGCAAGGAATCTACCTATCGACGACAAATGTGGATACATTTATATGAAAACAAAGTTCATATTCGGATTTGAAAAATTAAAAAGAATATACGCCATTTTACACAAAGATTGGTTTCTTATATATAACAGTGATAAGGATTCGAAACCATGTTACACCTATTGCTTGAGAACTCATGAAGCTCACATGATTCCAACAACGAAGCAGGGGGAGCATGAAACACAGCTGTTCGCATTGACAAACAGAGAGACTAAGCAAAAGTCACAGGTAAAAACTGTAGTTGGAATTTTATTTGAGAGCATCTTACAAGTTTCCAAGGAAACCTTGCAGTGATTTGATTCATCCACATAAAAAAATCGTAATTTTCAGTTTTTAGCCCAAACCCACAAAGACATGCTTCAGTGGATAACGAGAATCAACAAATACGACCATAAGGATGATAGGCAGCCAATGAAAACCGAACCACAACCCAAAATCGAAACAGTGACAGAAACTCAAGCGAACAGTGAAGAGCAGGATGAGGAGGAAGATGAAACCTATGATATGGTTGTTTTAAAGGTGGAAAGCGACAAGACAGTCGAAGCAGAAAAAGAAGACGAAGAAGATGATGAAATTTATGAAGTTATACGGTGAGTGGGTCTGAATGATCTCCAGGCTGACATTAATAATGCCTAATCGTGAACTCCCTGTAAGATAATTCTATTTCAGACCGCAGCAACTCGATCAAAACCATCACATTCCAATGCCCAAACCTATGGATATTCCGATTGCTTCTACAAAACAACAGCAAAAACCTTTGCCACCTTTGCCACCATTGCCAACTGATAAAGAAGAATCAACAGAGTCACTCGAATCGTATGATGAAATAATCCCTTTGGAAAAATCGGACAAGCAGTCCAATATTTCCGGTACGTCATCGTTCTCTGAAGAAGAGGAAGAACTACAAATTTACGATGTTTTGGTAGCCACGTCACCATCAGAGCAAGAAGTTAATAAAGGAAGGGCATCTTTCTCCTTTCAAAAGAAAGAAGAGATGGGATCTCCTTTCATATTATCGTTGAAGGAAAAACTGATGCAGTCGTCAGCAGGTCCGCCACAGAAGGAGAAGCCACTCACTCAAAAAAGACTGTCTTTCGATCAAAAATTTCCTATTAGTATGATCAACTCACCGACTAAGGAAAACAGGTCACCAATCGCTTTTCCTATGAGGAAACCTTCAAATTCAGCAACTCCAAACGATCCTCAAGCTAGTGCGAAAGGTGCTCTTCCAAAACCTGGTACTCAGCCAAAACCATCGTTTTTGACCAAACCGAAAATAGATGTCAAAATCATAAAACCTTCGGTCACGAAATCTTCTACCAAGCAAGTGATGAAACTGGCCAAAGAGATCAGTTTGAAATAACAGAGTATTCTTTAAACATAGTGATATATTTTGATATTCCCCAAATTTATTATATATATTTTTATACAGTGTACAAATAAATGATATTATTATGAAGATAATGGGTACTTTCATTCGGATTTCGATGTAATTGTTTTCTATTTCAGAGGTACGACTGTAAAATGGATAACCTGAGGCACTGACGCAAAGTCAGGAATTTTTAAGCGCTCGTTTAGGTATACACTTTGTAGTATAAAAAGTAGATCCATTTTGTAGATTGGCATCTAAGAATCCACTGGGAAAAAGTTTTGGTCAACTGTGAAAGAAATTGACAGCAGCTGTCGAAAAAATGGTTCTTAATTCCGGATATGTTGATACAGAAATATTGGAATTTTTGTGTCTAGATTCCGCTAGCATTTTATATGATTCTGGTTACGCGATCTAGACAAAATTTCGGATGTGACTTGAACACGTCTCTCCCTATCTTAGTGCGAAATTTCATCTCGATCGAATGAGCAGTTTTGAAATTAAGAGGAAAACAAAATTTCGAAATTTTCTTGTTCGTGAAGAATATCGCTTCCAGTTTTTGAGGTTAATAGAGAGGATTGGGAAATGAAAAACTCGAATACAACTTTGAATAATTTATTAATTCATCTGCTATACAATTTCTATTCAAGGTAAAAAATCAGAGCAGTTTTCGATCAGGAATTTGGGGATAAAATAACGAAAGGGATCATTATCATATTGGAGATATCGAACATTCATTATATATTTCCATAACTTTCTTACCTAAATTTATCACGATTTTACAATAAAAAATTACCGTATAAGACTATAAAGTATTTATATTCGTTATCAGGTTCGTACTTAAATATATTCATCAAGTTCCAAAAATAATGGCACACATTCGAAAATAAAAATAAAATACTAATACTGATTTTTCAAGGTTTAAATAAATGCTTTTCGAGAAACATGACATTAAACATTAAGTGTGTAAGGACAGTTAGAAGTTTTATATCCATATAAACAAATTTTTGATATACAGTATGAATATGATGAAATGCACATCAGAATTAAATATCTCAAAAATTTTCTTTGGGGTTTCTTTTGAACGGATGCAGTCAATTGACTTATATATTCAATTCCTTGTACCTGATATAGCAGCTGAGAGCTCAACTCGATATTTTCTGCGATGTATTCTTCATTTGTTTCGATAGAGCATTGTCATCTCTACTCGAAACATCACTACTTTGTCAGCCCAGTCAAATGGTACTTCGTCAAGAACATCTTGATGGTTCCAAGAAATTTGACTTCGAATCTCAAGTTTTAGCCACAAGAAAACTAGTATTTACAAGGAGATTCTCTGTGCAGTCAGCCAAATAATAAACCAGATTAAATTGACCACAATATGCACCTATCACTTTTGATTTTTTTGGAACCTTTCCATCACCTTTTGATTGGACTATTAAAGCATCGAAAAGTTAAATCCTAGACGCTCCAAAGTAGTAAATGGTTCGTAGAATCTTCTCTTCCAGCAACCTCCGATATGTTGGAGGTCCTAAAGTCTTCATAACCGTCTCCACCAGAAATGACTAATGATTTAACGTTGTTCCTCTGGTCCGATATTCTTTTACAGGCGTGTCTGTGTGGTACTTCCGGGACATTAGAC
Source organism: Adalia bipunctata (assembly GCA_910592335.1). Classification (NCBI taxonomy): domain Eukaryota; kingdom Metazoa; phylum Arthropoda; class Insecta; order Coleoptera; family Coccinellidae; genus Adalia; species Adalia bipunctata. Next base: position 2,631,710 of record OU342957.1, read on the forward strand.
GGTATTTCCAAATGTGTCAAGAACCTGGTTTGCCCGGTGTGCCCATGAGATACACCAGATACCACAGGTGGCGTCATGTTGAGGACAGTGTTCGAGACGCCTCGTATATGTGGCATTGTTAAAAGAACACCAGCAGAAGTTCCGATCCATATTAGATCTTTACAAGCTAGGAGTGAAGTCACCCTGAGGCATGCTGCCTTGTGCTGTCTTATTATGTCGTCACAGCCTGAAAATGCGATTCGGAATCTTTAATAGCCATTGTTCAATGATGCCTAATGGAGCAAAGAGAAGGCAGTGGCCCAACCTTTTTTTTTAATTGTGAAGTTAGATTCTCTTCAGGATACTGAACTAGGTCGAGTACTTGGACAATACTCTCAGTTTCAATATCCAGCTGGACATCAAATGACCATTTGGAAGTGCCTTCTCCTCTTCATGAATTTTATACAGGTGATTTTCGGTCTGGACTTTTGAATCAATTGAAATCTTCAGGAGAGAGGCACTTGGTCCTTTGATATTCATCTGAGTAGCCTCTGTAAGTGGTGTGAATATGTACCCTGTGAAGTTGTGTATACTTACTGGTGAGCATTTTAGTTACTGCAGCTGCAATGTTGACTTCATAAAGTAATTCGAAGTTTGTCGAATTGTAGCATTTTATGACTGCAGAATGCTGTACGGATAACCAGATATTACTCCTAGATACAACAATACTACTGATAGGTTTATTATTTTCCGTATTTATTGAGAAAATGTTCTCAGTGATCAAGCTGTGAGGGTTCAAGATTTTAATGGAATTTCCATAACTGCACCACAGTTTTCCTTCGTGAGCGATCAGTTTCAGTACTGGACAAGTTGCTGTTCCAACTTGTATGTTGATAGGGGAATTCACATTCCAAGCTCCTGCCAAATAGAAATTAAGTAGTGAACTATATTATACTGGGCACACAAAAATACGATCTATTTTCTCGACTAACTCACCTCCCTCTCTGTCATAAACCAGAACATCACCATTCGCTAAAGATGCAAACACTCTGTGGTCCATATATCTGGAAAATATTTGAAAACATTTGGTTTAGTCGTTAAATTTGTTTAAATTTCCACTCACATGATTGATAGTATAGACGCAGGATGCTGCATTTTCATCTTGTTTTTCTTGATACGAATGTTATCAGTTGAACTATAGACGTGAATATACCCATCTTCAGTGCCAAGCCACATCGTTGCTCCAAGATGGTCAATATCGTCCAAATCTATGCTGGAATTGTCAGTACTGTTCGTAACATTATGGTGCAATTCCTGGTAATCCTCATTGTCGCTTTTGTCCTCTTCGCTCGAAGAACTGCTGTCGAGTTGTATTTTACGGTCTTTTGGTTGGTTCACCGGGAGGTTTTTCTGGGTTGAAGGCACACTGAAAACACATTTTTAGATTCGATGTCAATTTTCTCTTCTGGTCTGGTCTTACACGTCATTGCCAGCGGGAACAGCAGCTATACATAATATTTTCGCGTTGCAAATGCCATTGCAGGAAGATACTGTGGGTTCTGGTTGAAAACTGAGAACACAGACTTGACCCACATATCCATCACTATTGCAGACCCAAACAGTTTTGTTGTCACAGGAAGTTGAAGCTGCGCATGTGAATTGAAGGCCCGATCTGGTTTTTCGTATAGGCACTGTTGCAACTAATTCTGGTATGGGATTTTTAACACCTGAGATAACTGGAAAAGTGAAATTATCCTTCATGAACTTCATTTAAGAAATCCATGGTCCAGAATATGCAAAATATTTACCTAATTTATTTTTCGTCTCTATGAAAGCCTCTTCCCAAGCTGCTCTCTTTTCAGCGTTAGAAAACATTATCGATATGTGCTCTGTACCACTCCTGGAACACCAAGAAATATGAGCATCAAACCAAACTGGATAACATTGAGGTAGCTGGGAAAAATAAAGCTTGGAAGTACTCACTGCGTGGTGAGATTGAGATCCAAATAAGACAATTGAGATTCGAATGCTTGCTGCTCGCTGAGATGTTTGTTGGCTGAAGAAAGCATCTCTCTGATCACTTCATCTAATTGACTATGATTGCAATGGAGGTTAAGGCTCATTTCGCTGATTTGATTCAAAACCGTTATGTCTTCCTTGAGATTTTCGATTTCAATCATCATCTGTCTCACGTTTTCATCTTTGGACTTCGTTATTTCGAGATCTTCCAAAGGTATCTTCATGAGGAGTTTATATTTATTCGTTTCTAGAGCACCAATGACTCCTGGTTTGTCCGATGTTGGTTTTTTAATGGCACCACTTTTTCGTTTGATACTCGCGATGAGGAGAAAGTCTGAAAAAAGTAACAAACCCCTTTCTTTCCTCGTTCCCACCCCTCCGGTCATACTGACAAGGTCATGCCTTATGAACTGTCTTTCCATGGAAACCAAGTCTATGAGACCTTCTACCAAACCTTCAATATCTCTGAGCAAATCTAATTCTAAGGTTTCTCTCTCTGTACCGTCGATTATCAAGGTTCTTTCGTGCAATTCTTTTTGAGCTATAAGAAGAACATCGTAATCTGCGTGAGATATATCTGTGTGCTTTATTAGCCTTTGGAGTAGCAGTTCGTATCGAGGAAATCTTTGAATGGGCTTGATGAGCAGGGAATCTATTGTTAACTTTCCTCGATGCTCTCTGGCTGTGTTCTGGAATTGGAAAATAATTATGCGAACGAACGAGAATGGTTGAAATTGGAAATGAATGAAAGTGAGGACATACCTCTAGGAACTTTGCAAATTGAGCCTTTGTCTCCTTCGTAGTTTTGATGATGATCCGAGCCCGTTTCCAGCTATTAACATAGCTGGTATAACAGTCCATCAGTGCAGGTTTGGAAAACTGAAAATTCACCATTGAAAACGCTCTCAAATGCTTTTTCTGCTATGTACTTACAAAATCAACGAAAAGGTCTCCGATTTTCTGTCTTATGTCCCATTGTTCCAGTCGTTTCTTCAGTTCCTCCAGGAAATGTTGATGGAGTGATAGGAGGAAGGGGATCTGAGAATATATGGAGCTTATTATCGGATTGTTGTCGTTTATACGGAAAATGTTCTTACTTGGTTGAAAATTTCCTCTAGGAGGGCGGGGTCCAGGAGATTTGCATATTCGGGGCTTTTGAGGGGTTCCAGGTATTTCTGAAATTTTTATACTTTGTGAGACGACTCTTTTATTCACAATTTGAACCATAAGTGCGTTTACTCAAAATTGAGAAAGTTGTGAACAGGGAAAATGTAACATGAGGGAAAGTACGTGAGGGGTGTCCATTTCTATTCTTCGAATATCTTACAACCCCACTGAAAATCCTCCAACTCGAATATAAGCAATATTATTAATGGAAAACGATTTGATGTTCTCCATGTTACACATTCAGTCTCCCCCGATATAATTTTCCATCATACTCGTATTTCTGCTCATTTGCGGCCAGGTTCCATCAATTTGCCTTGAATACTTCAATTAACTCGAGGAGATTGGCATTAACCATCGTAGAAAAGCAATGGCTTCACCGCTTTGTTATATTTGCCGGTCTATAACATAAGTCTTGTTTTGTTCCTGTCATGAGACCCAATTGATCGTGGTTAGAAAATGCATGGCAACAGAAATGCCCACTCCATCACCGATCGGAGCAAGATACTTCCTTTCCAGAAGCCACCACAAAACTCCCACGTGCATACGACCGGAAATGACTACACTACAATACAGTTCCTGGATATTTTGACCTTCGAATGCAGAGATTACGGGTTGTAGAACCGCAAATTTGATGTCTGATCCGATCTGATGGCGGTTTCAACAAGGACAACACAGCAAATTGACCCACAATTGTTTACCATTTTACCTCGTCGACCTGATTAGTCTGACAATATACGCTTCAACATAAACGAAAATCTAAAGAACTCCTCTTATAAATTTTAAATCTTTTGAACCTACGCAAGCCATTGAAAGTAACATAAATTGAACAGCCCCGAACCAATCAAAATCTTCATAACACAGTTTGAATTGATCAAAACCTGTTTGTAGCTAAAATCTACGCAAGCCGTTAAAAGTGAAACATCTATTTTAAACAGCCCTAATGAACAAAGAAGAGTGAAATAATTTGAACAGCCCTAAGAGGACCAAAGTGTTCAAAATACGAAATGTCGGTTGAATTGTTCCACATCTCTTGGAGTAGCTGAAGTCTACGCAAGCCGTTGAGAGAGGAACATCTAATTTAAACAGCCCTGATGAACAGAGTTAAGTGAAATAATTTGAATAGCCCTAAAATGATCAAAGTGTTCACAATACGAAATGTCAGTTGAATTATTCCGCATCTCTTGGAGTAGCTGAAGTCTACGCAAGCCGTTAAGAGTGAAACATCTATTTTGAACAGCCCTAATGAACAAAGTAGAGTGAATTAATTTGAACAGCCCTAAAAGGACAAAAGTGTTCAAAAAACGAAATGCCAGTTGAATTGTTCCACATCTCTTGGAGTAGCTGAAGTCTACGCAAGCCGTTGAGAAAGAAACATCTTATTTAAACAGCCCTGACGAACAGAGTAAAGTGAAATAATTTAAACTGCCCTAAAAAACCTAAGCCTACGAAATGTCGGTTGAATTTTTCCACGTCTCTTGGTATAGTTGCAATCTATTCAAGCCGTTAAGAGTGAAACATCAATTTTGAACAGCCCTAATGTACAAAGAAAGAGTGAAATAATTCGAACGAAATACGAAATGCCAGTTGAATTTTTCCACGTCTCTTAGGGTAGTTGAAGTCTACGCAAGACGTTGACGGTGAAACATCTAATTTGAAAAGCCCTGATGAACAAAGTACAGTTAAAAAATTTGAACAGCCCTAAAAAACCTAAGTGTAGAAAATACGGAATGTCGGTTGAATTTACCCAAGCCGTTAAGTGTGAAACATCTATTTCAAACAGCCCTAATAAACAAAGTAGAGTGAAATAAACAGCCCTAAAATGACCAAATTGTTGGGTAGTTGAAGTCTACGCAAGCCTTCAAGATTGGAACATCTAATTTAAACAGTCCCGATGAACAGAGTTTAGTGAAATAATTTGAACAGCCCTAAAAGGACCATAGTGTTAAAATTACGAATTGTCAGTTGAATTATTCCACATCTCTTGGGGTAGATGAAGTCTACGCAAGCCTTCAAGATTGGAATATCTAATTTAAACAGTCCTGATGAACAGAGTACAGTGATATAATTTTAACAGCCCTAAAAGGACCAAAGTGTTCAAAATACGAAATATCAGTGGAATTAATCAGCATTCCTTGGGATAGACAAAATTTACGCAAATCGCAGAGTTTAAAATAATTTAAACAGCCCTAGAAGAGAATAAGTATAGAAAATAGAGTATAATCCACTCAAATTGAACGCTCCTGTTTCCTATCGATTTCGTATGAATATTACTAACTCTTTTTTTTTCAATTTGTCCATCGAATCGAATAATTTCATTTCATTTATCACGAGATCTAGTCTCATGGTTTCATAAGTCATACACGTGGTTTACTATGTAGGGATTTTGTTATCTCATTTAGATTGTCCATGATTATCCCTGACATTCCCCAGAAAAGTACAACAAGCTTGGGAAAAATCGGCTTATTCCCAATATCTGCAAGCAGGTGACAACATAAAACACCTACCGTGAGAAGAATCTGCAGAGATTCAACGTAATTCCTCTCGTTGTCGTAAAGCTCAACCACCACGTGCGTTCTAGTGTCCTGCAACAGAAAAAACCGATTAGCTGTGGACCTCCTCCAATCATCCCGTCAAGTTACATTGATTTCTTGTATCCCAACTGCATTTTGCAACATCTGTACCTCATGGTCACTATCTTCACCTGTTGAATAGCATTCCAAACGCAAACGCAACTCCCCACGTAAATTAGAATTCATTTCTGCCCGACATTCTGTGTGCCACGCCTTGGCGAAATGCTGAGTTTATACTGGAAAAACTCACGCAGCCGCTGGAAAACGCATTGCCCTTGCGCCTCGTGTCATGGAAAAATGCGATCAAATTCGAAGGGAAAGTACGATTATCCTGGGCGGAATCAATTCAAACATTTCTGATAAAGCCGATTACCGTTGCTATTCGTGGAAAAACAATTTCGAACAGCATGGATGGGTTACAAGCTGTATGTTTCCTGATTTCATGGATTTTAATTATTCGCGCATAATTTGGAGTGGGGAAACCCAAAAAGCCTTACAGGACTTCATTAGGGAGGTTGGGCATATAAATATGCAAAACCAAGCGACACAAAAGGCTCTTTTTTCGGCAACAGTTCGAAGATCTACTCAGATCTTCCTCTCCAGGCTGTAGAGAGAAGAAAGAACTCGCTAGATCGCCTTGAGGCATCTTCCTTCAGCTGCAAGTTGAAGATCTCTTGGAACTCAATCAAATTCTTTCGTACAACTTCTGAAGTAAACCAGCAAATGTTGGAGTACCTACTCAATAGGGTCCTGAAGGAAATATAAATGAGTTAGCTCTTCCAGAAAGACCTTAAATGGAGTTTATGGAGCCAGGATTCTCGGTGGGTTTCCCTTTTAAGGATAGAGATGGATAAATAGAAGAGGAAGCAGAAGAATTCCTGATTAATCCACACTTTTGAAGAATTGTTTTGGGCTTCTTCCTGATCACTATTGACAACGGATGGGTAAAGAAGACATTTAGGATCGCAGTACTTACTGACATATACAGACATGATAGACTTTTTGGACAGTCTGTTGGGAGAATGAAAAAAGGTGCTCAATTTAGGTTTGAAGCGATCAAAACCAAAGAAATTAGGATGAGTAAGGCAACGTTTGGAGATTAAGTACCTGAGCTCCTAGTCTCAGCTTATTCCTTCTCTACAATTTAGATTGACACAAAATTAAGAAAAATATGGATATACACCGCTAGTGTGTATCTAGCTTTACCTAGTCGCACTTCAGATATTCAATCTGTGTGTAAGAAATCCTTCTGACACACAAACAAGGATACATTCATAAACCCAATATGATGACGTTTACTGTAGCATTGAAAAATGCTGAAAAGATCTGGATAACAACCTCTTATATTCATCCATTCCTTGAACCGAAGTTAAATTCTCGGATAATAATTCTATGGAATCATATTTCCAATCGTTCCCGAGAACATTCCTGGAATTCAGGAATATATCCACTATTATGAATAATTTGAAAGGACTCTCATTCAAGGATGCAATTGCTTTATCATTCCTGCAATTGGATTCATTGTCATTTGATCGAGAATGAATTTGATTTTTCGATAACAAAAATTCTATACGATGTAATAAACAATGAAGTACACCTACTGACCTACTGTTTTAAAAAATTGAGAATAAGTACTTCGCAGGAAATAGGAATTACAAGAATTAATTACGAAACACCCTGTATGATTGAGATTTTTTACGTTAAAGCATCAGAGCAAGAGGTGGAAATTTTTTTCGTAACTGTCGAAAGTAATCAGATATTCTACTTGATCGCACTAACGGGACATCCTGTATGTGAAAGTTTTGGACCGCCTTTTAAATCCTCATTTATCCGTTTCAACATTTTCGGAACGATCAATCATCTCCCAGTCGCTTCAAAGATTATTATTGGTCGGAATTCAAAGCAGAAACAGTGAATGTGCGGAATAAAAATAAAGTTTATTTTCACATCACTGAGCTGTCCTAAAATATGGTGGGCGTTTCAACTTAACTTGATCTGAGCTCAATGACAACAAATGAAAGCAAACAAATATCGGAATCAAGTGACTCACAAAATTCCACAATTCATTAAATTCAACTTACGTTCAATAGTTTCTCTTTGGTTGCCAAAATAGCCAGTTGTTCCGAGCTTCCTTGAAGTAGCTGAGTTAGGAGTTGGTTGGAAACCACTGGGTTGCTTAAATTTTCGAATTTGGATGGACTCGATATAGTCCTCTGGTGGTTCACTAGCTGGTCCCTATCCAGGATGAAATTATCTGCACTCACTTTCCGTTTTGGTTGTCCAGGTCTCTGCTGGTCAGATATTTGATTGCAGCATCCTTTCAGCTGGTTCTCATCGTAGGACTTTGAGCTGGATTCACGTTTTGAGTGCTTTGGCTTGAATTCATTCTCCAGTTTCATGGATGAGGATCTGGTAGCTGAGTTGTTACCAGATATTTCGTTGAGGAAATTTAGATCATAATTGTTCTTTATGCTTATCTCCGGCTTCTTCATCTCAGCTTCTAACATTTGGCCGTAAGGTCCTCTTAGTGGTCGTTTTGCGTATCTTTTGGGCGCAACCTTTCCATCCAAATCAGATAGATCAGATTGAAGCAGGGACAGTTGATCGGATTTTCGCTCAGATTCATCTTCTGAAAACGAGTCTAGTCTTTGTAGGCTGGTTTCCCTTGAATGCGATTCGACAGAGTTGGTTCTCTCAAAGAGATACGTTGGATGAGTTCTGTATCTATTGGGCCATTCAGGAGGAGTGTTGTTATCTTCCGGACTCAAGGGTTCTTCTTGAGGACTGCTCCATTGGGAAAGGTCGTTCAGTTTGCTGTCCATATTCGAGTTTCTGTGGGTTTCGGAGTTGTTGTTGGTTTGGTCTAAAGTGCTAAAATCTCCATCTTCCACGAATTGCGGAATGATGCTGTCGGATGGTTCAGTGAAAGCAGACCATTGGGAGAGATAGATACCCTTTCTTCTTTTCGATTTGAATTTCTTGTCTTCTATGGAGTCACCGGAAGATAATCTGCTGATACCTGCAGAAAATTCCTTGTAATCGTTCAGTTTAGAGGTGTTTTCTGGATTCTCGCTGGATATGACTGCTTGTTGTTCATCTTTAGCGACCATATTTTCTTCAGGTTCGGATATTGCAACTGGTTGCTTTGTTTGTTTTTGGGTCTCTTCGGTTTGAGAATTGTTTTTGGATCTTGGCAAGGTTGCGACACCACTTTGGTGTACACTATTACCGTCTGTGGGGGATGTATCATCAGCTTTCCTGATGTACTTCTTTCCATCTGGGAGATACTCCACTTGGGAAAAGGAGGCACTTCTGAGAGGTACGGGACGTTGATGCGACGTTTGTTCGGCGGGTCTGGGTGGTTTTAACGAATGTGCATTCCGTTTAGTTCTCGGTGGTACAACAGGACTGCGTCTCAGTCGAGCGTTCACATCTTTGAGCAGTTGTTCATTCACCTCTTTCTCCAGATCTCTCACTTTGTGGTTAGTTCGATTGCCGCCGAAGCGGAATCTGGGAAGCCGATCCAGGTTGTTCAGTATGTCGTCATCTTCGTAACCATTAGGTCCATCGAGCACATTCCGCCGCACTTGGCCACAACGTCGCAATCTTCCTTTGAGGAGGAATTTATTTGAAAAAAGGAACTGATCGCGCACTGAAGCTTGCCGAGACAAATCTGACGTAGCTTTCTCAATCTTCAGCTTATTTGCGTAACTAGCTATATCGTAGTTATTTATAGAAGTGTTAGCCAGAGTCGAAGTCCAGGATATGTTGTTAATGTCTCCAAGAGCGCTGGGCCAGCAGCACTGCGAACGGTAACAGGGGCCCAGACCTGGGGGCGGGGGTGAGATGGAACCCACCCTGCTGCCATAACGTATGGAGCCCATTATGTCGCACCTGTAAATTTGCAGGAATAAACTTTCAGAAATTCGCTGAAGAGATCTTGTTAGACGAATGTGCATGAGTTTTCTTTCGGACAATTTTTTTTCTATATTTTTGATTGTGACCCTGAAAGATTACCGATAGGAAGCAGGGTTCACTATACAGGGTGTTCCTAAGGCTCCTTGATTGATTTTAAGAAAAAAGATTCAATGAACATGGGATCGCAAACGTTTCTATTTCCAGATATAGGGTGATAAAGTTTAAATTTTCTCAAGCTTTGTTCTCATAGTAGGTACCTGCATTTCACAAGATATTCAACTGAAATTTGGCATAGATTTAGAGTTTACACCATGTGACATGCGAATTTCGATTGCAAATCTACAGGGTGATTTTTTCTGAAACACTGTCCACTCATCTGGAACTTGTTTTGGTGATCCACTGATGTTAATCAGAAAGATTATAAAAAAGCTTTGTTGTTACTCTGAACTTTAAGCTCTGTTGTAGTTTTGTCCTATCTGCTACCGATTACTGAAAAAAAATTGGAATGATTCTCTCTAGAACCTCAGAAAAATGAAAATTTTCATGAAAATCCAGTTGGTGTGGGAAAAAATCTAATCTAGTGGAGTCTGGAGATCTGGCGGGCCATGAGTGATGTAAACCCCGTCTACTAAACCTCTTTTCATAATTTGAGTTTACCTAGTACATTTCGTATATCAAAAACTAAACGTTTGCAGTCCCATGTTTATGAGACCTTTTTTCTGAATTGCAAAAAATGCAATTCAAATGCAAAAAATTTCTTCTCCGTTTGTACCTCCAATTTAGATACACGCTGTATATCTCCGTTTTAATTTCTGGCTTGTGAAAAATGCTTTACATATAAAAAGGGTGAGCTTTAGTAGGTTTGAGCCATCAATAGGGAAATTATTTCAGATTCAATTATAACCATTTTCAGAAGAATTAGTTCATTTTTCTTATTTTTTAGTGATGTTTTATTGCTGGAAAAGGATTCAATTGTTTCGAAATGATTTCTGTTTTGCTTGATTTTTAAGATGTGAGCATGATATATTATTGTGCATTGTTTTTTGAAAGGATATGAAGATTGAGGTTTAGCCTTTGTCGAATTATTGGTCATTCAATTTCTCGTGTAGAAAAGGTCATTTTCAACTCATGCGCACAAACATGATGAATCATTTATGAAGTTTTATCGCACAATAAGGAATAGTTTCATTCATATTCAAGCATTGTTGTATTAATATTAATAAATAAGGTTATATCGAGCTTCAGATTGAAGGAACCATTTTGTGAGGATCATAGACATATTGTGATACCAATTGAATAGAAGATTCGAATTTTAGTGAAAAACGAGGCATTCATTTTCCGTTTCGCGTATGGAAAATTTCCGAATACGGTCCTGGCGAAGAAAATTCGTCCGATGTCCTATATTGCGAAGGAACTGTGTTATTCGTTCGAATTCATCCTGAAACTTCATAGCGAGTATTTTCGACAGCGTCAATCAAAGAAGTGCCTTAACCAGAGAAATATTGTTCTATTTTTAAATCACGTATTTACTTTACCCATTCTTCACGAGAAACTGGAGTTCGGATGGAAAATGCTTGCTGTACTGTACAGGTGTTTTCACAGTGAACATTTTGGTCTTCCCATATCAAAATTTTCTTTTAATTTTCGGAAATGCTTCGAATGATTGTTGTTGATTTCTGATGAACTTCTCTGAACTATCTGAACGGAATTACATATAATGCCCTACATATGTAAACATAAAGGAAAAAAGGAGTTTCATATTGAAATCTAAATAATTTCAAAGCTCGATAATTTCAGAAATCGAATTTGAATGGATGTTTTGAAAAATTTCAAAGAATAACCATTTATGAATATGATAATATTCCGAATTGAATGAATATTTACTTGCTGCTAGACTCTGACAGATGGGTATATCCAATGGTCCTGTGCTTGTTGGCTCAACATCACACTGGATGGTCGAAATGAAGAAGTAAACAAAGCTGATTCATGACAATCTCCACCACTAACATTTTTCATACGAAATTTATTCACATTCACAATGGAATCATCGTAAAGACAATTCAGGTGCTGGTCTACCATAGGTACAGTTAGATGGTACCTGCAGAAGGCGTCCACCGGACTGTATTGATTGTATTCTGAACTGGTTTGTTACCTTTCGAACAGAAGTACTTCAGAGGGGACCAAACACTTGAATTTCTTCTTGTATGCGGGGAGAAATTCGCCAAGTGGGCTCGTGAGTCTCTTGACTTTTCATAGCCCCGCTAAAATTTGCCAACTTTTACTTATTGTTGAGATGTAACGAAAAATGATCCATGAGGTTCGCATGTATCATAATGACGCAATGAATCTCGATTTCTCAAGAAAGTAAATATACAGGCACTCCTTGATGAAGAATATGATATATGCCTATGATGCTCGATTACCATTTACCTATAACCCCCAATTTTCAGCTTGAAGCGTTGACCGACATAAAATTCCAGACCTAAAAATCTAAACTATTAAAGCTAGGGCCTTGGCTAATTTTATATTGATTTCAGCGTCCTCGAAAACCTATATTTTGCTGCCAAATTTGTCCATATGTCTAGACTTGTTCTTCTTCCATTTTTTCCATGATTCATTTTCTAGTTTTATTCAGAAGTTCACTGCAGTAGAAGAATAGGTAGTATGGACTAGCCAAAAGGATTTTCTGAATGGTTCGAATGGATTAAAGACTTCTCACATTGAAAAGCTCCTTTAGATTTTCTTTGGATTTCTTGTTGTTGACGAATATAGCGTTTTTCGGGTCTACTTGATTTTTTTTCACCCAAAACGTTTTCGAACCCCATTTAACTATATGCTCAGATACTTTGGACAATGCTGATTATCAATATACAAACGAAAATTAGATACGATCAAAGGAACGGGAGTTGGACTGCCGTATTTCCCAGAAAAATTGATTTATACAGATGCTGATTTTTTTTCATATAGATTGATCCTTTGTGGACCAAAAAAACCAATTTTCATCCATCAGAGTCGAACAGTTTAGATTTTCAGATTTTTTTCGCGAAGGTCCAAATTTTCATCTTGTACGAAATTTTTCCGAGTCCGATCGAAAATTTTTTTTTTCGGAGTATATCGACCCGGGTCATTTTATTTACTAATTCGGACACGTAGATTACGAATTTGTAATTAGAATTCGACGGGAAGTTTGAGAAATTATGGACCTGGAGTCGAAAAATCGCGAAAAATAGGTCATTTTCGGACTGCCGTATTTCCCAGAAAAATTGATGATGAATGATGATCCATATCGAATAACTCTTTCAGATTTCCCAGGGATTGCGTGACGTAGACAAATAAAGTGTTTTCAGGGGTCTTTTTCGGAAAATATTCAAATATTTATTGAATGGGTTTTTTCCATTGAATTATAGCTTTCATACAGTTATTCAGGAAAATTATCCTCAGAAGAGAAACCATGAAATAGAGGAAGTTAATATTCAAATCTCGGAGTTTGAGCCTCATGCATGGAATTGAATTATTATTGATCAATCATCACCTTTGAGGACGATCTAACCGTAGATCCAGAAAAGGAAACTAGATGTTAATAAAAAGTAGGTATACCTAACTTATTATTCAATTCCTTATTCCTAGCAGGTGCCAACTGAAAAACTGGGTTGAATTAATGAAACATTTGCTCTAATATACATTTATTTGTTCACACTGGAATAACAATTATAAAAATATACATCCGAAATTTCATAAGAACTTATACCACGTAACGAAATATAATTTAATTTATGATTGAATTCTATCATAACTATAGTAGAAACCGAATAACAACCGTTCGAAAAACTTCAGTAAATGGTTCAAAAAAAATCTACTCGAGATAATACCAAAGACCTACAAAATGTCAATTACAAAAGCTTGATAACATTCTTTAGAATAAGATATTCAATAGACACTCAGCGGATTTGGTTCAATAACAGTCAATGGGTACCATCAGCGTAACGGTTTGGTCGTTTTGGGATCTCAGGGCACTTAAGTTCTTTCGAAATAATAACTTATAAGGGTACATTGGACCATGGGTCAGTCTCACCTTTTTCGAAATATTGTTACGCTTCCGGTAAAGGTATAACGTGTATAACATCGAAAAAATACATTTACATTTACTACATTCGCTACACAACAAAAAATACATTTTGTTCCTAATATAATACACATATGTACACAATACAGTTATAACAAATCCTTTAGACGTTGAGTGATTAGTTCAAGCTTTGTCAAGAATTCCTCAGAAACTTAATAATATCGTGATTTCGGTTATCCTCTTGGACTGACGGAATAATTGTATACTTGCTAAGCGCATCAAGCACATCATGAGTTAAAGCCTCTTTTGGTTCCTGAAATCCACACCAGATGAAGTGTATTATTCTCCTACAACCTACACACAACCAAACTTATATGGAATCACCCTGTTATTTGGAAAAAACGAATTTTAATTAAAAAAAAGTCGCTGAAAAGCGAAGAGCAGTTTTCCCAAAACAAGTTTATTACAAAAATAATATAAATTATTAAAAGATTATTTTTATAATAGAACAGAAAATTAAAAGTGTAAATTTCTCTAAAAATAATTTTTATGTAACTGAGAATTGAACAACAAATAAAACGATTTTAACGAATCAATAATCAGTATTACCACCCCTGGCATTGATACAAGCTTGAATTCGACGAGGCATGCTTTCTATTAAGTTGTTAATTTCTTCTTCTGTAACATTTGCCCATTCCTCTAAAGCCGCTTGTATAAGTTGCTCTGCGTTACCAGGATTATTTTGACGAGCTCTAATATTTCTTTTGATCCTATCCCACAAGTGCTCGATAGGATTGAAGTCCGGTGAACAAGAAGGCCACTCTAAAACAGTCACACCTTCTGTTTCGAAAAAAATTTTTGCAACTCTGCTGGTATGTGGAGGTGCATTATCCTGCATAAATAGGAAATAATCTCCAAAAGCACCTCGCCAGAGCCTCACTACAGGTTGTAGCACTAGATCAACATACCTAGGCCCTGTCAGAGATTGTCTAATGGGAATTAAAGGAGTTTTCTCACCAAACATAATTCCGCCCCAAAACATTACAGTACCTCCTTTGTATTTAGGGATCGGTCTTGCAGTTTGGAGCCTAGCTTGCCTCCCTCTACCTCTTAAAATGCGAACACGCCGGTCGTCTGATCGTAGACCAATTCTGGTCTCATCCGAAAATAAGACATTTTTCCAATCTTCAATAGTCCAATTTTCATGCTCTAAACGCCAATTAAAACGGTCAACTTTATTTTGCCTTGATAGTTCTGGAACTCTTAACGCTCTTCTCTTGAATAATTCCCGAGCGCGAAGTCTTTTTCTGATAGTTTCGACAGAAACACTAACACCTGTAGCTTGCAAAAATTGCCTTTGAAGCTCTGAATGAGATACTGCGGGATTTCTTCTTGCTGTTTGGGCTAAAAAGCGATCCTGCCTTTCTGTAGTTACTCTTCCACGAGTTCTTCTCGGCCTATTCTTTAGGGTTCCTAACTCCAGAAACCTTGCATAGGTTTTTGAAACAACCCCTTGTGTAACCCTCACCGTTCTTGCAATCTGTCTTTGTGACATACCTTGTTCTGCCATAGTAATAATTCTTCCTCTCTGGACTTCCGATAACCCCACATAAAGCATTTTTTTTAAAACTTCGCAAAAAAACAAAATATAAATTCACTGCGACGTTCGAACGAAATGGTAAAATCGACACTGCAAAGCCAAATCTTATCGAGTGCTTATGAACCTAACTGTTTTTGTGAGTAAACACATGCACTTTTTATTTGCTTCTAACGAAAAAGATATAAAAATAATATTTTATCTTAATACTGGGTGATTCCATATAAGTTTGGTTGTGTGTACCTATATGGTTGTTCGAGAAAAAAGAGTTCACTTCCATACTCAGATCAAAATAATAATATTACATTCGAAAATTTAGGTATCTTAAGGCACTAGGAGAAGAGCCTGAACTGATTATACTGGGTGGCGTGTATTCATACTTACTTTCATTTCTGCATTTTATCGTATCGCTTTGACGGGCCCTCCGATTCTGGTGACGATAGTTCATATTTATTGCTGTCAACCATCATTTCTGTGAGGTCCGAGTCTTGTGTGCAGCAGTATTTACATCGCATTCTTGTATCGTCATCAACCCTCACAGATTGCATTATGATACAGAGGGTGACAAAGGAGACGACGAAGAATACTGAAGGGATACTCAGGGCGATCACGAGCTCTCTCCTCGTTTTCTCTAAATTATATCTTGCAATCACCATGAAATTATTGTGCTGAAAAATATGAATGTAGCAAAATAAGAATAAAATTAATGAATTTTCCAAGCAAGAAGAATCAAAGCTCCAACTACACACATCGTCAAAAGCTGGTTCCTACCTTATTGTAAAAGCAGGGATATTTCGATTGTGCTGTATCGTTTTTTCCGTCCCTCCCATGAGAATGCAGAAACTGAATGCATTCTCCTTTCAACGTATTGACACAACCTTCAAGATTGATATAAAGTCTGGAGTGATTGTATATTGTCAGGGCTGATTGCATTGGTAGAAATTTCTGATCCTTAGGATCGATTATCTCCTTCCATTTGCCAGTTAAGTTCCAATATTGCTTGAAAGACATGGAAGGTTTTGGAACGTCATCCAAACTATAAATTGAGCCGTTGATACAGTCCGTTCCACTGGAAGGAGAAATGTTTGAAAAAGAAGTTTTAAAAATGATGAAATTATCGAATTGAACTTCAACAATTGCTTCCTAGCACTGGCAAATGCGAATCTACCTCATACAAAGTGAATCTACCTACAAGGGGAATAAACGAGCACTCAAAAGCTCCGGACGTCAGTGATTGAAGTGACCAATTTTTATGTTCGATTCAAAATGTTCACATTCAGAATTATAATTAAGCTTCCAAAGTGAAGTCTATTTTTTCAAAAATTCCTCTGGAAAATTTATCATATTCTTACAAATTTCAATTATTCTGAGCTGAATTTATGATTTGGTTCTTTTTTAATTCGGGATTTTGCACTGAATCACAGAGAGTTGATTGACCTGCTCTCATTATTCGAGATTCTGAATAGCTCTCTATCTCTTCCGAGCATTCCTCAGCCAATTGATTTTTGGAGCCGCAGATCTTTGCTATCCAGATTAAGGGTTGTTCCCACTCTAGATTTGCCCTTTTATAGACTCGTTTCTTTATTAACTATGAGATTTTCCGAATGAGGTTCTTAGAATACACACTCAGCCCTCCATGGCCTAAACTATGATATGAATAACTCCCAAATAAAGTCAGCAAATACGCAAGCTTTTTCAGATAGTTCACTTTAATTTCGAAATCATCCGGTCCATATTGATAGCCTACTAGAATCCGAATTGTTGTTCTGCTTAATTTCACATAAATATACCGGGTGTTCCTAAATTGAACGTACAAACGAAAGGGGGAGATTCCTTCAGTAAGTTTAAGAAAAAAGTCCATAAACATGGGGTTGCAAACGTCTTGTTTTCCAGATAGATACAGGGTGTACTAGGTTTATTAGGGAGTATTTAAAAGAAAGTTATGAAAACAGGTGGATTGGACATCAGTCATGGCCCACCAGATCCCCAGACTTGAATAGTTCGGATTTATTTTCATACCAACTAGATCTTCATGACAATTTTGATTCTTTTGAGGATTTCGAGAGAATCGTTCTCGAATTTTTTTTCTCGAAATCGGTAGCAGATACGACAAAATTACGAGAGACCGAAAGTTTAGTATAACAACAATGCTCCTTAATTTTTTTCTAATTAACAGTTGCTTACCAAAAAAAAAGTTCTGTAGGAAAACAGGTTTCAGTATTCCAGAAAAAATACCACCCTGTAGATCTGCTATCGAAATTGCCATGTCACGTGGTGAGAACTCTTAAATGAAATATACAGAGTGTAACAGCCAAATGGAATAAATTCGATAACGAATAAATGAGGGCGTGTTGGGAAAAACGCTCGGACACGTCGATTTGTTATTTCAAATGCGCATATTTTTAAAGAAAATAGTATTGTATAGGGTGTTCCATGTGACCGTGGCCAATACCAACTTTCTTATTTCAAATGCAACCCCCTGAATATTATTTATTTTTTGGATTCTTCAGAGAATTCTAGACACAATTCATGCACGATGTCCTATACCTATCTTTATCTATTTCGGAAGTATTAAGTGTTTTCAGAGATTTATTGCAAAAATCAACGTTTTAAATAAAAATTATTTCATTTCACAAATTCGGTACATTACACTTAAATCCTAATAAGAAATACTGATTTATTCTTAATTATTAAAAAAAACTAAAAAATTATTAATGTCAATGTAGGAAATGTTCAAAATGCTCGCCGCGAACATCTTGGCAACATGCTAATCTGGTGTAGAATTGTCTTCTATCGTTACTCAACATTTCTTCTCAGTAATGGTTTTTGCTTACTTTCTTCATATCAAGAGGTAAATGGGAAATAAATATCGAGTGTAATGTATCGAATTTGTGAAATGAAATAATTTTCATTTAAAATGTTAATTTTTGTAAAAAATCTGAAGATACTTAATATTTCCGAAAAAGTTGAAGATAGGTATAGGATATTGTACATGAATTATGTCTAGAATTTTCTGAAGAAACCAAAGAATAAATAATATACAGGGGGTTGCATTTGAAATAAGAAAGTTGGTATTGGCCACGGTCGCATGGAGCACCCTATATAAATTTATTTTCTTGAAAAATATGCGCATTTAAAATTACAAATCTACGAGTCCGAGCGTTTTTCCTAACACCCCCTCATTTAT
The DNA here is from genome assembly GCA_910592335.1 of Adalia bipunctata. Taxonomy (NCBI): domain Eukaryota; kingdom Metazoa; phylum Arthropoda; class Insecta; order Coleoptera; family Coccinellidae; genus Adalia; species Adalia bipunctata. The sequence goes on from OU342957.1 coordinate 2,650,210, forward strand.
GCGTTATCGAATTTATTCCATTTGGCTGTTACACTCTGTTTATGCCAAATTTCAATTGAATATCTTGAAAAGTCTAGATACTAACTTGAAAAGAATTCAAATCTCAACACTCTTCATCTCGAAAACGAAACGTTTGCAACCCCATGTTTATGGGATCTTTTTTTCTTAAACTTACTTAAGGAATTTACCCTTTTCGTTTGTACGTTCAATTTTACATTGTATAAATATCAACAGATGTCATATCTGAAAAGAACTAGACTTATCAATGTTCAAGGATGCTGATAACAACAAAAAAATATCAGTTTCTCTGAACAATGGTAGGTATGGCTGGTTTTATCCAGACCTGCCATTTGTTGATATTCCCACCAACAAATGCATTATTACTCACTTCAATTGATGGTTGATAGGGTCGTAGACAACTGAGTAGCAAGAGGCCATGAGAAGTAATTGTTGCTTCGAATTCCAAAAATGCGTTGCGTTCACAGCATACCCCTCAGCATTCCCGTTGGCTGCATTGAAAGCCACAGCAGAGGAGCAGTTGGCGAAAAAGACACTATCGTCGACATTCAAAAAAACATTGTGATTTATGGACAGTATTTTTTCCGGGCAAATACGATCGCAACTGAATGCCCTCTTGATTTTGGTGCAACGGGACCCTTTGCACTCGAAAAAACCGTTCAGCTTAACGTTGTCCTTGTCGCTGTCCAGCGTGAACCCATCTGCTTTATAATGGCAGTTATATATTTCGGACATGTTTCGGCAGTGCCCTAAGGAACAGTTGAACACTCCCTTCAAAGATGCACATTCTGTCCCGTTGTTGCAGTTGAATTTGCTTATTGCATTGCTGTCCACTGGAGGGCACGAAGATTTGTGGAACGACGTGCAGTTCTGGAACTGCACATTGGTGCCGTTTTGGCGAACGGTCGCGTGGATCTGGGGGCAAAAGCCAGAAGCTTTCGTCAGGCACCATTCGCCGCAAGAGGCCCAACTGCAGTTGTTTATCATGCTGGTGTTAATCGTTTGGCACATAACCGGTCTGAGTTCGAATCCAGAATGGAAAGCCCTGTAGGACGGAATGTAAATAACAACAGTCAAATATATGAGGGACACGCAACTTAGGACGAGAACTAACTGACAAAAACAGATTATTCCACAAATTTTCTTGTTTTGTTGCGGTACAATTCTGGCTTTGCATCTATTTCGATGGCTCATTTTTAGAATACAATAAGGCACGTATACACTACATCACTTTGATGGAAAATGGAAAATCCCTCTGGATACGCAGGCTGCCAGATGGCGCAGGCGCCGGGAATGACTTCGCCGTCGATATTTATCCGTTTTAGGTCAACAAAAGATACTGGATAATGCTGTGTTGTTCGGGAATACGTAATGAAAACGTCGTTTTTCTTGTCATGCAACTCCCACAGAACGTTCCACAAGCATGGAAAATTCCCATACATTTTCAGTTATTTATTTAAAGGCCCCATCAATTAATCTCCAAACTACGACAACTCCACGAAGAGCTCCAATTAATAAACGCCATACCAATTAAATGGTAAAGAAACCCAGCACATACTTCCTCACATATTTTTATAATGAATATTCAGCGTATTGAAACGCCGTTCATGTGATTCAGTTCAGTCAAACCACACTAGTATACACGGTGTTCCTGAATTGCAGGTACAAACGAAGAGGGGAGATTCTTTGCTTAATTTCAAGAAAAAAAGTCCCATAAACATAAGGCCGCAAACGTTTTGTTTTCGAGATACAGGGTTTTGAAGTTTGAATTTTTTCGAGATTTTTTCTCAAGTATCTGCGTTTCACAAGATATTCAACTGGAATTTGGCATAAATATTACAATTTAGAGTGTAACTCTATTTCCTACATCTTAATCATTGAGTTTTCATGAAAATTTTGATTTTCCTGAGGTTCTCGATAGAATCGTACAAATTTTTTTTCTTAAAATTCTTAAATTCGATTACTTGGCGATGACAAATATGGTGTTTTTGGGGGGTCTTACCCCTTTGGCATTTTTCACCAAAAAAGTTGAGATTTTCGAATTCTATTTTATTATGCCTAGAGAGACTTTGGGCAATGCTGATTAACAATTCCCAAACAAAAAGTGGAAACGATCATAGGAGTGGGAGCTATGGCGAGTTGAAATTTCGGATTTTTGAAAAAATGCCATTTGACAGGTCAAAATCTAAACTATGATAGATAGCGACTTGAATTTGTTTCTATCGAATAGAGCGCCCTCGAAAACCTACATTTTGATACCAAATATGTCCATATAGGTCCTCCTTGAGCCGAATTGTGATTGTTTTAGTTTTTGCATTTTTCATTTTCGAGTTTTGTTCAGACGCTCAGAGCACTCGAAGTTTGAGCGATACTGATCAGCTTCATAGGTATTCTGCATGACTCGTGTGGGTAGTAGATCCTCAAGATCGAAAAACGACTTTGGATTCGCCAGTGATTACTTGGCGATGACAAATATGGTGTTTTTGGGGGGTCTTACCCCTTTGGCATTTTTCACCAAAAAAGTTCAGATTTTCAAATTCTATTTCATTATGCCTAGAGAGACTCTGGACAATGCTGATTAACAATTCCCAAACAAAAAGTGGATACGATCATAGGAGTGGGAGCTATGGCGAGTTGAAATTTCGGATTTTTGAAAAAATGCCATTTGACAGGTCAAAATCTAAACTATGATAGATAGCGACTTGAATTTGTTTCTATCGAATAGAGCGCCCTCGAAAACCTACATTTTGATACCAAATATGTCCATATAGGTCCTCCTTGAGCCGAATTGTGATTGTTTTAGTTTTTGCATTTTTCATTTTCGAGTTTTGTTCAGACGCTCAGAGCACTCAAAGTTTGAGCGATACTGATCAGCTTCATAGGTATTCTGCATGACTCGTGTGGGTAGTAGATCCTCAAGATCGAAAAACGACTTTGGATTCGCCAGTGATTACTTGGCGATGACAAATATGGTGTTTTGGGGGGGTCTTACCCCTTTGGCATTTTTCACCAAAAAAGTTCAGATTTTCAAATTCTATTTCATTATGCCTAGAGAGACTCTGGACAATGCTGATTAACAATTCCCAAACAAAAAGTGGATACGATCATAGGAGTGGGAGCTATGGCGAGTTGAAATTTCGGATTTTTGAAAAAATGCCATTTGACAGGTCAAAATCTAAACTATGATAGATAGCGACTTGAATTTGTTTCTATCGAATAGAGCGCCCTCGAAAACCTACATTTTGATACCAAATATGTCCATATAGGTCCTCCTTGAGCCGAATTGTGATTGTTTTAGTTTTTGCATTTTTCATTTTCGAGTTTTGTTCAGACGCTCAGAGCACTCAAAGTTTGAGCGATACTGATCAGCTTCATAGGTATTCTGCATGACTCGTGTGGGTAGTAGATCCTCAAGATCGAAAAACGACTTTGGATTCGCCAGTGATTACTTGGCGATGACAAATATGGTGTTTTTGGGGGGTCTTACCCCCTTGGCATTTTTCACCAAAAAAGTTCAGATTTTCAAATTCTATTTCATTATGCCTAGAGAGACTCTGGACAATGCTGATTAACAATTCCCAAACAAAAAGTGGATACGATCATAGGAGTGGGAGCTATGGCGAGTTGAAATTTCGGATTTTTGAAAAAATGCCATTTGACAGGTCAAAATCTAAACTATGATAGATAGCGACTTGAATTTGTTTCTATCGAATAGAGCGCCCTCGAAAACCTACATTTTGATACCAAATATGTCCATATAGGTCCTCCTTGAGCCGAATTGTGATTGTTTTAGTTTTTGCATTTTTCATTTTCGAGTTTTGTTCAGACGCTCAGAGCACTCAAAGTTTGAGCGATACTGATCAGCTTCATAGGTATTCTGCATGACTCGTGTGGGTAGTAGATCCTCAAGATCGAAAAACGACTTTGGATTCGCCAGTGATTACTTGGCGATGACAAATATGGTGTTTTGGGGGGGTCTTACCCCTTTGGCATTTTTCACCAAAAAAGTTCAGATTTTCAAATTCTATTTCATTATGCCTAGAGAGACTCTGGACAATGCTGATTAACAATTCCCAAACAAAAAGTGGATACGATCATAGGAGTGGGAGCTATGGCGAGTTGAAATTTCGGATTTTTGAAAAAATGCCATTTGACAGGTCAAAATCTAAACTATGATAGATAGCGACTTGAATTTGTTTCTATCGAATAGAGCGCCCTCGAAAACCTACATTTTGATACCAAATATCGTCGCCTTCAGGGGAAAATTGCGTAACTCCATTCATTTAACGAGGAGTTACGTAGTTTTCTCCGGAACACGACGATATGTCCATATAGGTCCTCCTTGAGCCGAATTGTGATTGTTTTAGTTTTTGCATTTTTCATTTTCGAGTTTTGTTCAGACGCTCAGAGCACTCAAAGTTTGAGCGATACTGATCAGCTTCATAGGTATTCTGCATGACTCGTGTGGGTAGTAGATCCTCAAGATCGAAAAACGACTTTGGATTCGCCAGTGATTACTTGGCGATGACAAATATGGTGTTTTGGGGGGGTCTTACCCCTTTGGCATTTTTCACCAAAAAAGTTGAGATTTTCGAATTCTATTTTATTATGCCTAGAGAGACTTTGGACAATGCTGATTAACAATTCCCAAACAAAAAGTGGATACGATCATAGGAGTGGGAGCTATGGCGAGTTGAAATTTCGGATTTTTGAAAAAATGCCATTTGACAGGTCAAAATCTAAACTATGATAGATAGCGACTTGAATTTGTTTCTATCGAATAGAGCGCCCTCGAAAACCTACATTTTGATACCAAATATGTCCATATAGGTCCTCCTTGAGCCGAATTGTGATTGTTTTAGTTTTTGCATTTTTCATTTTCGAGTTTTGTTCAGACGCTCAGAGCACTCGAAGTTTGAGCGATACTGATCAGCTTCATAGGTATTCTGCATGACTCGTGTGGGTAGTAGATTCTCAAGATCGAAAAACGACTTTGGATTCGCCAGTGATTACTTGGCGATGACAAATATGGTGTTTTTGGGGGGTCTTACCCCTTTGGCATTTTTCACCAAAAAAGTTCAGATTTTCAAATTCTATTTCATTATGCCTAGAGAGACTCTGGACAATGCTGATTAACAATTCCCAACAAAAAGTGGATACGATCATAGGAGTGGGAGCTATGGCGAGTTGAAATTTCGGATTTTTGAAAAAATGCCATTTGACAGGTCAAAATCTAAACTATGATAGATAGCGACTTGAATTTGTTTCTATCGAATAGAGCGCCCTCGAAAACCTACATTTTGATACCAAATATGTCCATATAGGTCCTCCTTGAGCCGAATTGTGATTGTTTTAGTTTTTGCATTTTTCATTTTCGAGTTTTGTTCAGACGCTCAGAGCACTCAAAGTTTGAGCGATACTGATCAGCTTCATAGGTATTCTGCATGACTCGTGTGGGTAGTAGATCCTCAAGATCGAAAAACGACTTTGGATTCGCCAGTGATTACTTGGCTATGACAAATATGGTGTTTTGGGGGGGTCTTACCCCTTTGGCATTTTTCACCAAAAAAGTTCAGATTTTCAAATTCTATTTCATTATGCCTAGAGAGACTCTGGACAATGCTGATTAACAATTCCCAAACAAAAAGTGGATACGATCATAGGAGTGGGAGCTATGGCGAGTTGAAATTTCGGATTTTTGAAAAAATGCCATTTGACAGGTCAAAATCTAAACTATGATAGATAGCGACTTGAATTTGTTTCTATCGAATAGAGCGCCCTCGAAAACCTACATTTTGATACCAAATATGTCCATATAGGTCCTCCTTGAGCCGAATTGTGATTGTTTTAGTTTTTGCATTTTTCATTTTCGAGTTTTGTTCAGACGCTCAGAGCACTCAAAGTTTGAGCGATACTGATCAGCTTCATAGGTATTCTGCATGACTCGTGTGGGTAGTAGATCCTCAAGATCGAAAAACGACTTTGGATTCGCCAGTGATTACTTGGCGATGACAAATATGGTGTTTTGGGGGGGTCTTACCCCTTTGGCATTTTTCACCAAAAAAGTTGAGATTTTCGAATTCTATTTTATTATGCCTAGAGAGACTTTGGACAATGCTGATTAACAATTCCCAAGCAAAAAGTGGATACGATCATAGGAGTGGGAGCTATGGCGAGTTGAAATTTCGGATTTTTGAAAAAATGCCATTTGACAGGTCAAAATCTAAACTATGATAGATAGCGACTTGAATTTGTTTCTATCGAATAGAGCGCCCTCGAAAACCTACATTTTGATACCAAATATGTCCATATAGGTCCTCCTTGAGCCGAATTGTGATTGTTTTAGTTTTTGCATTTTTCATTTTCGAGTTTTGTTCAGACGCTCAGAGCACTCGAAGTTTGAGCGATACTGATCAGCTTCATAGGTATTCTGCATGACTCGTGTGGGTAGTAGATCCTCAAGATCGAAAAACGACTTTGGATTCGCCAGTGATTACTTGGCGATGACAAATATGGTGTTTTTGGGGGGTCTTACCCCTTTGGCATTTTTCACCAAAAAAGTTCAGATTTTCAAATTCTATTTCATTATGCCTAGAGAGACTCTGGACAATGCTGATTAACAATTCCCAAACAAAAAGTGGATACGATCATAGGAGTGGGAGCTATGGCGAGTTGAAATTTCGGATTTTTGAAAAAATGCCATTTGACAGGTCAAAATCTAAACTATGATAGATAGCGACTTGAATTTGTTTCTATCGAATAGAGCGCCCTCGAAAACCTACATTTTGATACCAAATATGTCTATATAGGTCCTCCTTGAGCCGAATTGTGATTGTTTTAGTTTTTGCATTTTTCATTTTCGAGTTTTGTTCAGACGCTCAGAGCACTCAAAGTTTGAGCGATACTGATCAGCTTCATAGGTATTCTGCATGACTCGTGTGGGTAGTAGATCCTCAAGATCGAAAAACGACTTTGGATTCGCCAGTGATTACTTGGCTATGACAAATATGGTGTTTTTGGGGGGTCTTACCCCTTTGGCATTTTTCACCAAAAAAGTTGAGATTTTCGAATTCTATTTTATTATGCCTAGAGAGACTTTGGACAATGCTGATTAACAATTCCCAAACAAAAAGTGGATACGATCATAGGAGTGGGAGCTATGGCGAGTTGAAATTTCGGATTTTTGAAAAAATGCCATTTGACAGGTCAAAATCTAAACTATGATAGATAGCGACTTGAATTTGTTTCTATCGAATAGAGCGCCCTCGAAAACCTACATTTTGATACCAAATATGTCTATATAGGTCCTCCTTGAGCCGAATTGTGATTGTTTTAGTTTTTGCATTTTTCATTTTCGAGTTTTGTTCAGACGCTCAGAGCACTCAAAGTTTGAGCGATACTGATCAGCTTCATAGGTATTCTGCATGACTCGTGTGGGTAGTAGATCCTCAAGATCGAAAAACGACTTTGGATTCGCCAGTGATTACTTGGCGATGACAAATATGGTGTTTTGGGGGGGTCTTACCCCTTTGGCATTTTTCACCAAAAAAGTTGAGATTTTCGAATTCTATTTTATTATGCCTAGAGAGACTTTGGACAATGCTGATTAACAATTCCCAAACAAAAAGTGGATACGATCATAGGAGTGGGAGCTATGGCGAGTTGAAATTTCGGATTTTTGAAAAAATGCCATTTGACAGGTCAAAATCTAAACTATGATAGATAGCGACTTGAATTTGTTTCTATCGAATAGAGCGCCCTCGAAAACCTACATTTTGATACCAAATATGTCCATATAGGTCCTCCTTGAGCCGAATTGTGATTGTTTTAGTTTTTGCATTTTTCATTTTCGAGTTTTGTTCAGACGCTCAGAGCACTCAAAGTTTGAGCGATACTGATCAGCTTCATAGGTATTCTGCATGACTCGTGTGGGTAGTAGATCCTCAAGATCGAAAAACGACTCTGGATTCGCCAGTGATTACTTGGCGATGAAAAATATGGTGTTTTTGGGGGGTCTTACCCCTTTGGCATTTTTCACCAAAAAAGTTGAGATTTTCGAATTCTATTTTATTATGCCTAGAGAGACTTTGGACAATGCTGATTAACAATTCCCAAACAAAAAGTGGATACGATCATAGGAGTGGGAGCTATGGCGAGTTGAAATTTCGGATTTTTGAAAAAATGCCATTTGACAGGTCAAAATCTAAACTATGATAGATAGCGACTTGAATTTGTTTCTATCGAATAGAGCGCCCTCGAAAACCTACATTTTGATACCAAATATGTCCGTATAGGTCCTCCGTGAGCCGAATTGTGATTGTTTTAGTTTTTGCATTTTTCATTTTCGAGTTTTGTTCAGACGCTCAGAGCACTCGAAGTTTGAGCGATACTGATCAGCTTCATAGGTATTCTGCATGACTCGTGTGGGTAGTAGATCCTCAAGATCGAAAAACGACTTTGGATTTGCCAGTGATTACTTGGCGATGACAAATATGGTGTTTTTGGGGGGTCTTACCCCTTTGGCATTTTTCACCAAAAAAGTTGAGATTTTCGAATTCTATTTTATTATGCCTAGAGAGACTTTGGACAATGCTGATTAACAATTCCCAAACAAAAAGTGGATACGATCATAGGAGTGGGAGCTATGGCGAGTTGAAATTTCGGATTTTTGAAAAAATGCCATTTGACAGGTCAAAATCTAAACTATGATAGATAGCGACTTGAATTTGTTTCTATCGAATAGAGCGCCCTCGAAAACCTACATTTTGATACCAAATATGTCCATATAGGTCCTCCTTGAGCCGAATTGTGATTGTTTTAGTTTTTGCATTTTTCATTTTCGAGTTTTGTTCAGACGCTCAGAGCACTCAAAGTTTGAGCGATACTGATCAGCTTCATAGGTATTCTGCATGACTCCGTGTGGGTAGTAGATCCTCAAGATCGAAAAACGACTTTGGATTCGCCAGTGATTACTTGGCGATGACAAATATGGTGTTTTGGGGGGGTCTTACCCCTTTGGCATTTTTCACCAAAAAAGTTGAGATTTTCGAATTCTATTTTATTATGCCTAGAGAGACTTTGGACAATGCTGATTAACAATTCCCAAACAAAAAGTGGATACGATCATAGGAGTGAGAGCTATGGCGAGTTGAAATTTCGGATTTTTGAAAAGATGCCATTTGACAGGTCAAAATCAAAACTATGATAGATAGCGACTTGAATTTGTTTCTATCGAATAGAGCGCCCTCGAAAACCTACATTTTGATACCAAATATGTCCATATAGGTCCTCCTTGAGCCGAATTGTGATTGTTTTAGTTTTTGCATTTTTCATTTTCGAGTTTTGTTCAGACGCTCAGAGCACTCAAAGTTTGAGCGATACTGATCAGCTTCATAGGTATTCTGCATGACTCGTGTGGGTAGTAGATCCTCAAGATCGAAAAACGACTTTGGATTCGCCAGTGATTACTTGGCGATGACAAATATGGTGTTTTTGGGGGGTCTTACCCCTTTGGCATTTTTCACCAAAAAAGTTGAGATTTTCGAATTCTATTTTATTATGCCTAGAGAGACTTTGGACAATGCTGATTAACAATTCCCAAACAAAAAGTGGATACGATCATAGGAGTGGGAGCTATGGCGAGTTGAAATTTCGGATTTTTGAAAAAATGCCATTTGACAGGTCAAAATCTAAACTATGATAGATAGCGACTTGAATTTGTTTCTATCGAATAGAGCGCCCTCGAAAACCTACATTTTGATACCAAATATGTCCATATAGGTCCTCCTTGAGCCGAATTGTGATTGTTTTAGTTTTTGCATTTTTCATTTTCGAGTTTTGTTCAGACGCTCAGAGCACTCAAAGTTTGAGCGATACTGATCAGCTTCATAGGTATTCTGCATGACTCGTGTGGGTAGTAGATCCTCAAGATCGAAAAACGACTTTGGATTCGCCAGTGATTACTTGGCGATGACAAATATGGTGTTTTGGGGGGGTCTTACCCCTTTGGCATTTTTCACCAAAAAAGTTGAGATTTTCGAATTCTATTTTATTATGCCTAGAGAGACTTTGGACAATGCTGATTAACAATTCCCAAGCAAAAAGTGGATACGATCATAGGAGTGGGAGCTATGGCGAGTTGAAATTTCGGATTTTTGAAAAAATGCCATTTGACAGGTCAAAATCTAAACTATGATAGATAGCGACTTGAATTTGTTTCTATCGAATAGAGCGCCCTCGAAAACCTACATTTTGATACCAAATATGTCCATATAGGTCCTCCTTGAGCCGAATTGTGATTGTTTTAGTTTTTGCATTTTTCATTTTCGAGTTTTGTTCAGACGCTCAGAGCACTCGAAGTTTGAGCAATACTGATCAGCTTCATAGGTATTCTGCATGACTCGTGTGGGTAGTAGATCCTCAAGATCGAAAAACGACTTTGGATTCGCCAGTGATTACTTGGCGATGACAAATATGGTGTTTTTGGGGGGTCTTACCCCTTTGGCATTTTTCACCAAAAAAGTTCAGATTTTCAAATTCTATTTCACTATGCCTAGAGAGACTCTGGACAATGCTGATTAACAATTCCCAAACAAAAAGTGGATACGATCATAGGAGTGGGAGCTATGGCGAGTTGAAATTTCGGATTTTTGAAAAAATGCCATTTGACAGGTCAAAATCTAAACTATGATAGATAGCGACTTGAATTTGTTTCTATCGAATAGAGCGCCCTCGAAAACCTACATTTTGATACCAAATATGTCTATATAGGTCCTCCTTGAGCCGAATTGTGATTGTTTTAGTTTTTGCATTTTTCATTTTCGAGTTTTGTTCAGACGCTCAGAGCACTCAAAGTTTGAGCGATACTGATCAGCTTCATAGGTATTCTGCATGACTCGTGTGGGTAGTAGATCCTCAAGATCGAAAAACGACTTTGGATTCGCCAGTGATTACTTGGCTATGACAAATATGGTGTTTTGGGGGGGTCTTACCCCTTTGGCATTTTTCACCAAAAAAGTTCAGATTTTCAAATTCTATTTCATTATGCCTAGAGAGACTCTGGACAATGCTGATTAACAATTCCCAAACAAAAAGTGGATACGATCATAGGAGTGGGAGCTATGGCGAGTTGAAATTTCGGATTTTTGAAAAAATGCCATTTGACAGGTCAAAATCTAAACTATGATAGATAGCGACTTGAATTTGTTTCTATCGAATAGAGCGCCCTCGAAAACCTACATTTTGATACCAAATATGTCCATATAGGTCCTCCTTGAGCCGAATTGTGATTGTTTTAGTTTTTGCATTTTTCATTTTCGAGTTTTGTTCAGACGCTCAGAGCACTCAAAGTTTGAGCGATACTGATCAGCTTCATAGGTATTCTGCATGACTCGTGTGGGTAGTAGATCCTCAAGATCGAAAAACGACTTTGGATTCGCCAGTGATTACTTGGCTATGACAAATATGGTGTTTTGGGGGGGTCTTACCCCTTTGGCATTTTTCACCAAAAAAGTTCAGATTTTCAAATTCTATTTCATTATGCCTAGAGAGACTCTGGACAATGCTGATTAACAATTCCCAAACAAAAAGTGGATACGATCATAGGAGTGGGAGCTATGGCGAGTTGAAATTTCGGATTTTTGAAAAAATGCCATTTGACAGGTCAAAATCTAAACTATGATAGATAGCGACTTGAATTTGTTTCTATCGAATAGAGCGCCCTCGAAAACCTACATTTTGATACCAAATATGTCCATATAGGTCCTCCTTGAGCCGAATTGTGATTGTTTTAGTTTTTGCATTTTTCATTTTCGAGTTTTGTTCAGACGCTCAGAGCACTCAAAGTTTGAGCGATACTGATCAGCTTCATAGGTATTCTGCATGACTCGTGTGGGTAGTAGATCCTCAAGATCGAAAAACGACTCTGGATTCGCCAGTGATTACTTGGCGATGAAAAATATGGTGTTTTTGGGGGGTCTTACCCCTTTGGCATTTTTCACCAAAAAAGTTGAGATTTTCGAATTCTATTTTATTATGCCTAGAGAGACTTTGGACAATGCTGATTAACAATTCCCAAACAAAAAGTGGATACGATCATAGGAGTGGGAGCTATGGCGAGTTGAAATTTCGGATTTTTGAAAAAATGCCATTTGACAGGTCAAAATCTAAACTATGATAGATAGCGACTTGAATTTGTTTCTATCGAATAGAGCGCCCTCGAAAACCTACATTTTGATACCAAATATGTCCGTATAGGTCCTCCGTGAGCCGAATTGTGATTGTTTTAGTTTTTGCATTTTTCATTTTCGAGTTTTGTTCAGACGCTCAGAGCACTCGAAGTTTGAGCGATACTGATCAGCTTCATAGGTATTCTGCATGACTCGTGTGGGTAGTAGATCCTCAAGATCGAAAAACGACTTTGGATTTGCCAGTGATTACTTGGCGATGACAAATATGGTGTTTTTGGGGGGTCTTACCCCTTTGGCATTTTTCACCAAAAAAGTTGAGATTTTCGAATTCTATTTTATTATGCCTAGAGAGACTTTGGACAATGCTGATTAACAATTCCCAAACAAAAAGTGGATACGATCATAGGAGTGGGAGCTATGGCGAGTTGAAATTTCGGATTTTTGAAAAAATGCCATTTGACAGGTCAAAATCTAAACTATGATAGATAGCGACTTGAATTTGTTTCTATCGAATAGAGCGCCCTCGAAAACCTACATTTTGATACCAAATATGTCCATATAGGTCCTCCTTGAGCCGAATTGTGATTGTTTTAGTTTTTGCATTTTTCATTTTCGAGTTTTGTTCAGACGCTCAGAGCACTCAAAGTTTGAGCGATACTGATCAGCTTCATAGGTATTCTGCATGACTCCGTGTGGGTAGTAGATCCTCAAGATCGAAAAACGACTTTGGATTCGCCAGTGATTACTTGGCGATGACAAATATGGTGTTTTGGGGGGGTCTTACCCCTTTGGCATTTTTCACCAAAAAAGTTGAGATTTTCGAATTCTATTTTATTATGCCTAGAGAGACTTTGGACAATGCTGATTAACAATTCCCAAACAAAAAGTGGATACGATCATAGGAGTGAGAGCTATGGCGAGTTGAAATTTCGGATTTTTGAAAAGATGCCATTTGACAGGTCAAAATCTAAACTATGATAGATAGCGACTTGAATTTGTTTCTATCGAATAGAGCGCCCTCGAAAACCTACATTTTGATACCAAATATGTCCATATAGGTCCTCCTTGAGCCGAATTGTGATTGTTTTAGTTTTTGCATTTTTCATTTTCGAGTTTTGTTCAGACGCTCAGAGCACTCAAAGTTTGAGCGATACTGATCAGCTTCATAGGTATTCTGCATGACTCGTGTGGGTAGTAGATCCTCAAGATCGAAAAACGACTTTGGATTCGCCAGTGATTACTTGGCGATGACAAATATGGTGTTTTTGGGGGGTCTTACCCCTTTGGCATTTTTCACCAAAAAAGTTGAGATTTTCGAATTCTATTTTATTATGCCTAGAGAGACTTTGGACAATGCTGATTAACAATTCCCAAACAAAAAGTGGATACGATCATAGGAGTGGGAGCTATGGCGAGTTGAAATTTCGGATTTTTGAAAAAATGCCATTTGACAGGTCAAAATCTAAACTATGATAGATAGCGACTTGAATTTGTTTTTATCGAATAGAGCGCCCTCGAAAACCTACATTTTATACCAAATATGTCCATATAGGTCCTCCTTGAGCCGAATTGTGATTGTTTTAGTTTTTGCATTTTTCATTTTCGAGTTTTGTTCAGACGCTCAGAGCACTCAAAGTTTGAGCGATACTGAACAGCTTCATAGGTATTCTGCATGACTCGTGTGAAGAGTAGATCCTCAAGATCGAAAAACGACTTTGGATTCGCCAGTGATTACTTGGCGATGACAAATATGGTGTTTTTGGGGGGTCTTACCCCTTTGGCATTTTTCACCAAAAAAGTTGGGATTTTCGAATTCTATTTTATTATGCCTAGAGAGACTTTGGACAATGCTGATTAACAATTCCCAAACAAAAAGTGGATACGATCATAGGAGTGGGAGCTATGGCGAGTTGAAATTTCGGATTTTTGAAAAAATGCCATTTGACAGGTCAAAATCTAAACTATGATAGATAGCGACTTGAATTTGTTTCTATCGAATAGAGCGCCCTCGAAAACCTACATTTTGATACCAAATATGTCCGTATAGGTCCTCCGTGAGCCGAATTGTGATTGTTTTAGTTTTTGCATTTTTCATTTTCGAGTTTTGTTCAGACGCTCAGAGCACTCGAAGTTTGAGCGATACTGATCAGCTTCATAGGTATTCTGCATGACTCGTGTGGGTAGTAGATCCTCAAGATCGAAAAACGACTTTGGATTCGCCAGTGATTACTTGGCGATGACAAATATGGTGTTTTTGGGGGGTCTTACCCCTTTGGCATTTTTCACCAAAAAAGTTGAGATTTTCGAATTCTATTTTATTATGCCTAGAGAGACTTTGGACAATGCTGATTAACAATTCCCAAACAAAAAGTGGATACGATCATAGGAGTGGGAGCTATGGCGAGTTGAAATTTCGGATTTTTGAAAAAATGCCATTTGACAGGTCAAAATCTAAACTATGATAGATAGCGACTTGAATTTGTTTTTATCGAATAGAGCGCCCTCGAAAACCTACATTTTGATACCAAATATGTCCATATAGGTCCTCCTTGAGCCGAATTGTGATTGTTTTAGTTTTTGCATTTTTCATTTTCGAGTTTTGTTCAGACGCTCAGAGCACTCAAAGTTTGAGCGATACTGAACAGCTTCATAGGTATTCTGCATGACTCGTGTGGGTAGTAGATCCTCAAGATCGAAAAACGACTTTGGATTCGCCAGTGATTACTTGGCGATGACAAATATGGTGTTTTTGGGGGGTCTTACCCCTTTGGCATTTTTCACCAAAAAAGTTGAGATTTTCGAATTCTATTTTATTATGCCTAGAGAGACTTTGGACAATGCTGATTAACAATTCCCAAACATAAATCCTAGACACGCCACTGTGAGGAACACGCTGTATATGCAGCTTCCACTTGAATATCTTGTGAAATCCAGATGATATGATAAAAAATCTCGAAAACATTCTAACTTTAACACCCTGTATATCGAAAACGACACGTTCGGGTCCCATCATTAGGGTACTTTTTCAAAATCATGCAAGAAATCTCCTCTTTTCGTTTGCCAGTGTTTTGTCATACAAGCTTTCCGTTGGGACACTCTGTAGGTATATATGTAAATGTATATATGAATAAAACTCATGTATTCTTAACTTATTTATTAGTGTAAAAAAATCTATGCTAAAATAACATCGGAATTTCAACTAGAACAAGAACATTCTCAAGTTTTCTGATAGGATAGTGAGTCGGGTGTAAAACATTATTGCTGAAATAGTTATACACTTTATTAAGTCATCAAATATTAATCTTGACTCCTGCTGCTACTACCAGAGGACCTACGGTAAATGTTTTCCAAATACGCTGCTGGCGCCCATCCTTCAGCAGATGAGCCTGAAAAAACCCATTAAATTGTGCATCTCACAATCATCTTGCTCAAAAAGTATGGATACATTGACTGTTAAAAAAAACTTTTCATTGTTTTCCCGCATGTCAACCAAACTTACCACACAATCTGACGTACCACCATCCTGCACAACCAATTTTAAGAAGCTCAACAATGTCACCTTCTTTCATATTCACCTCGCTGCAACCTACAGCGAAATAATCTGCTAGTGCCACGTATTTCCTACCCTGGAATATTTTTTATTATCAGTAAGAGTATCTCATATGCGATAGATGAAGGTCATCAGATGTTCCTTTCTCATTCTTTTCCTACTTACTGGAATGAACGAATTGCAATGGTGGTCTTCATCTTCACTGTTGCTGCAGTCAGAAAATTCGACTGTATCCTCATAATGATACGTCCTTATTTCCGAATCGCAACTAAGGGCTCTGTTGGAACTGTTGTAATGGCCAATACTTGTTGTCGTTTCCCACGACGTGGTTTGCCTGAGACTTCTAAAATCAGAATTCGCATTATCATACCTGCCTTCATGCAGACCAAAGCAGCTTAATTCACTTCGTGAGAAGATCAACTTTGCAGCTTGAGTATTACCTGTGTGTTTGAGCATATTCCTTTATTTTCTCTCCTCGCAGCTCCTCCAGCTGATCCAGAAGCACTCTTTTAATCTTACTAACCCACTCTTGCTTCTGTTCAAGATCAGCTGCCTGTAAAGTGTAAACCTCTGCCCTGCCTCTGAGCCACACCTCGAATTTTTTCGGATCCCCCTTGACCGATTCCGTAAGTCCAATTTGTGATAACCTGAGATGGGATTTGAATTGATAGGAAGATTTATTATGGCTAGATTTAGGCACTAGTTTGCAGAATATCATTGATCTTTGGTAGAGAAAAACTTGGCGTCTTGATGGCTTCAATCTGAGTCGAATATCTTTCTTGTTTTCTGTCCACACTGAGAATTCTCCTCGGAGCAGCATTTTGCCTTGTTGTGGAAGATCTAGGGTTGAGCCAGTTATTGAGACTTGGTGCAAGCTATCGTTCACTCGCTGAAGAACAACCAGCATGCATTCCAAGGCTTGTTGGGTAGTTTTGGAGTCATCTAAATACTGTAGTAATTCTCTCAACAACAAATGGTATTTGGTCAGCCTCTGTACAGGTTTCAACAAATATGCTGCAATGGGTAGCTTATGGCCAAGCTTCTTTTGACATGTCTCGAAAAACATGAATGAGTCCACAAGACTTTCTCTCACTTGTTCAGATGCAGACAAATTTTGGCAGTAGTAGCTATATAATTGGTAAAAATTGTCTTTCTGAAAATGTCATCATATAAATGGGTTATACTTTGGAGGTTTAACAACTATTACTTGCTGCATGAAGCATGATGCTACACGCCCTGTGCTGTCTATACATTCCTCTAAATCCTTGAGGAAATCGGAATGGAAATTGTAAATTTCATCGATATTTCCGAAGATTACATCTATCACCTCTGTGGAATGGGTTGGTACGATATTTTGCATATCTTCCGCGAAAAATGCATCTCTGTAACCCTTGAAAATAAAGAGGCACCAATGAAGAACCATTATAAGCAACATCAGCATCAATGCCAAATCAAAAATCAGAATAATATCAAAAGATTCAACTAACAAAAAGGGATAAAAAATAAGAATATAAAAACAAAATATAAGTGATTAAAATTAAAGGTACACTGAGAATATTTTTCAAAAATTATGTTATGAAACTCTTTTCAGGATGCACAATAAAAGATACTGAATATGAAAGACATTCACTCACAGTTAATATAGTATGAAGCTCAGTAACATAAACCCTTTCTGTCTCTATTAATTCTGTAAGTACCCTGCATCTTTTTGTGTTATCATCAGATGTTAGCAAAGATTCGTCAAGACAAGGGTTGATCATGTCCATCTGGAAAAAATAGTTGATTGAACATCGAAAAGCAATTGGAATTCTCTCAATTATTCATCGTTATAGTCTAACTTTTCGAGGAAATTTTTATTTGATCATTCATGAATATTTTCATATTTTGCACTGTTTGAATTTCGTGAAGTGTTTATTCAAAGACGTTTTCACAATAACGAATATTATAGCACCATGTTTTCTGTTCATGTAAGGTCACCTATTGGTTTTTCAGAAAGAAAATGTAGGTACAGGGGGAGTTCACTAAAGAAAAAATTGCTCTATTTTGGAAATAGGTTTGTCTGTGTTGCCCAAATTAATTATTGACAAATTGTACGTCATGCTACACAATAGTGTGGATGTTTCTGCAAAAAGGTTCCAAAGTAGTAACACCAAATGTTGATTTATGGGATCTGTCGAATTTAAAGTGATTTCATTTGATTAATTATATTGTATCAATGAATTATTTTGCATTGGAATCAGAAAAAACATCTTGGATCAAATAAACCAGTCATTTTTGAACGTGAATATCAACGTTCGATGACAAGTTTCTTGGGAAATCCCTATCGGAGCATTTGACAATAGCCGGATCCTCACCTCAAAGCCACATGAAAGTGTCCAAAAAAGACACCGCCACTTTTACCTTCGCGGTATAAAATCTGGATGAGATCACTCTGTCTTTGCACAATTTATCCATTTTTGGAAAACCCTTCCACACCACAACGATTCCAAAGGGTCGAAACACATTTCGAATGTTCTTATTTCGGTTCTGGGAGAGCCTTTTCAACAAACGGGCCAGCGACTGCAAGGACTGCGTGGAGTGAATTCAACGATTTTCCGTCCTTTTCCTTGGATGAGGGGTCGATATTCCCGCTAACCTTTGACCCAATTCCAGGAGAGGGAACGCGACTGAGGCGTTCGTCAAAAAATCACCCTGAGACTTCAGGAGGGACCAAATCATAAATTCAGCGCTGAATAATTGACATTCGGGAGGAAATTATGAAATTCACCCCAACCCCCACGGACTTTGGAGGCTCTGAGACATGAAGTACAGGTAGCTTGGGAAAGTATCCCTCAAGAAGAAATAGACCATCTTATTGCATCAATGCCAAGACGCGTTAGGGGGTGGAAAAACACATTATCAACAAATTTATCAAAAAAAATTATAACACTTCGTTTTTTTTCTCCAAATTTCAATTATTTACTCCTTGCTACACTATATATGTTTTACCCAGAAAAAAATCGAAATTTAAACAGCTCCTTCTGGGTGTTGCAGTTTTTTTGTCAGTTAGTATGCATTGATGAGGCAGAAATAGTAGGTAGTCATGAAACTATAAGAACATATATCCTGTAAATCAATGATTGTGATGTCTTTACAAAAAACGTCACCCTGGTACAAATTCCTCAGGGGTAAATGCTGGTAGACTTAGGCAAAATTCGAAGTTATGTAAGCTGAAAGACAACAGAAGGCAGTCTCTTATGCCAGCTGAATATTGGACGAAAATTTGTTTTCATATTCTGCAAAACTTTGCCTCTATCAAATTTTTTTTTTAGTTCAGAACTGTAGGTTTCACTTCTTTGTCGAATAAAATTGCAGAGAAGAACCCTTTTACATTTTTCTGAGTGCTTTCTCATTTGGTTGATTTTTTCTGACTGTCCAAGCTCAAACTAAAATTCAGAACTTCTTGATCTGCCATAACTTTAAGTTGAGGTAATGATTAACATTTATGTGGTAATCAAATTTCATGTCTTGCTGTAACTCGTAAAAGTAAATTTTCACTCTTTAATGAAATTCGGAGGAAACTTCTTAGAATGTTGTAGTATGAAAAGTTGCTCCTGTAGGTAGTATTTGTCTTAGTGGGGTGGGCTTTGCAGCCCTTTGATGGTGGTTGATTATGATGAAAGTACATACGTGAATTGTCGAATGCTCCTATCCATCACTGAGGTCCATGCACTATTTTGTTATCATTCACAAATCAACAACCTTTGTGAAGTTCACTATCACTGCCATTTGCTGGTTCAACATTTCTGACATTTTTTCAGATTAATATAGTTTACGGTTTATCGGAATGAGATGCAGCCCAGAAAACTGGTTATTTTGCTGGATTCGACACGATTTGCATTGAGTAAATTCTTGAGCTGGTTGAAAAACTCTACAACCGGTCCATGTGGTCCATTGTCTGTACCGTGACCACACTATCTGATGGAGTGACCTCTTGGCACGACGTTCACTTACAGCGTGAACCCGGTTAAACGAAGAAGAGAAATTTTGCTTTTTCGTGTTGCTTTTCACATTTCCAGCAGTAATTCGATTAAAGAGTGGGTACACACGTTCATTTGATGATGGAATCATTGAATAATTGAGTGGACTACCAGCAACATCAAGCTTCCCTGTGCCTCTTCAAAACTGCTATCAAAAATGGTTATTTAGCTCAACTTCATAAAGCACGATGTTTACTATTGAAAGCCTATTATTTTCTGAGGAAGGCGTGAAACACTCATAATCTTCAGTTAACTGTTTCTGAATTCGTTCGCTCTAGTTTATTGACTCTTAATGTTTCACGTCAATAAACGTAACTTCTTACGATTCAATCTGGACGAAATCCACAGCAGAATCGTTCCGCCATAAAATTTATTGTTACGTGGAAATGGGTCAGTTTGTTAATGAAACTTTTTTTTAAATAAGCCAGGAATCTCCCCTCTTTGTTTGTACCTCCAATTCAGGAACATCCTGTATAACAAGTCCCATATTTAGCTCACCTGTTGTATGCAATATAATCTATTTTTTCTCTTATTCTCATTCGAGTTAATTTACCAATCACTATCTCACGAAAAGTGCATAACCTGCTTTTCCTAAATTTCAAAAATACTTCTACAAGACATTATTTTCATTTTTCTGATCAGTGCTTTTACGCCTCACCTTGTAGAGAGATTTCATAGAGGACATTCCGGATGTAAATCTAAATAGTAGTTTATTTTTACTCAATTATTATTAGAACCTTGCGGTATGACTTTTATGATTGAGTACAGGTAAAACTTTCCCATATCTATTGACGATCAGTTATTTAAAATTCGGAGACCTCGTCAATTTTATTTTCATATCCGCATATAAAATTGAAAGGCAAAATGTGAGAATTAGATAGTACGCTCTTTCACCCAAAACTAACTATCAATCTATCCTCAAATTAAATTGGAAATTTTCAACAATTATACGTGATGAATATTCATGAACATAATCACAGGCGCACCCAGAATCTAGCCGGGGGCAGCTTGATTAGATGATTCGAAATTCATTAAATCCTCTGTAATTCGATTTGAACATACTAGGTGTTGAGGATAGGTATAGCTATCTAGAAAATTTTTCAGGCCATATAATGCGTAGACGCCACTAGCAAAGCAAAAATAATATCTTTCATTCGGTGGCAGATAAGGCTTATACAAAATTTCTTTCAAATATCTATACTATTAAGGCAATGGCTCTGATTTTTCAAACTTGCCCACCATACATTTTATTAACGAAGTATTTCCTGAATAGAGCTCATACTTCTTAAGATGATGGCCTATTTTGGTACAAGAACTATTTCTTAGGCATAAAATTGAGCGCAATTATGTTTTCGACATCTTAGTCAAGAAAATTTATATTCGCAAATTCATTCATTTCAGGGCTTGTATTCCTGGAAGGGAAAATAATTATACGGTGGAATTCATGGATATGCGATCTGTTTCTATGAATTCTTCCAAAGAATTACCTTTTTTACTTTCAGGACCATAGAAGAAGACATTTCTAAATTAACGTTCAAGAAACAAGTCATAGAAAATGATCGGACATAGAAGTTAAGAATTTATTTCGCATTTGTTTTAACGCGAATTTATTAATTATGTTGTTTGTGCCTAGTGTTTTTTTAATATTATTCCTTGTAATTCGCCAAAAATGAGGTGAGTGTAGAGAAAAATACTATAATTTCAAATCCTTTATTATGAAAACAAAATTCTAACATGAATATAATTTATATCATAACACCTAACAAAATAAAAAATTACAGTTCACATCAAATTGTAGAGATTATCGCCATTGGTCATTTTTTGGTGAGATTGTATTTCTTTTATTGCACTGGAATGACATCCGTTTTAGAATCCTTGGTAGAAAGTTGAAGTAAGCTGCCATTTTCTGGACGATTTTTTTCTTCCACCCATTCATGGAACATCCTTAAATTAAAAACATTGTCAATATAAAATCAACAAGAACGAATTGAATGGATTACCCAGCGACATAATCTAGTGGGGTCCATGAGGTGAAATCTGCTTTTGGCATCCATTTTCTGTTCATTGGGGTATCCAAAGTTATCGGTAGAATGGAAACCACTAATGAATTTTGAGGTAGACCGCTGTCTTTTCCAGCTAGAGACTTCGTTAACTGATGAACTGCACTTTTGGCCAAACCATAACCAATCATTCCTAAAATACTTATTTATTAGTTCTGCTCTAGAATAATGTTTGGAGGTGCAAACCTGGAGTTCCTTCCAAAGCTGCCTTAGCACCGGTTAACGTAACTATTCCACCCTCTTTCAAGTGCTGCGCTGCTATACTTGCTGAGATTACAGAGCTCCACACACTTTGTCTCCACATCAAATCAGCAGTTTTAGCCAGATCTAGGAAGTAACAGATAAATGACTGGAAAAATTCTTGGTTATGAATTCCTTAATTACCTTTCTTGGCATTTCCACCAGCCCATCCTCCAGCAACACAGATGACAGCTTCCAATTTGTCATCTCCAAGAGCAGATTTCAAAGTGCTCAATATTGAACTTTCCTAAAAAGTTTGAAAATCAGTACTTCTTGATAAGACTATCGATTTCACAACACACCTGTTGCACGAGATCGGCGTCTTTCTCAACTAAAATATTCAAGTCCGCATCCTTGTTCTCAGACATATCAATAGATCCGACCCACTGGAAAACGATATATTAATTTCGAATTGAATTTAATTCATAATAATGTCCTTACGAAATTTTTTGATTTGAAATGGGATACACAAGTGGAGCCCAGTGCTCCTCGTCCACCATAAACTATAACACGTCTTGTAGCCATTTTTCAGAACACAACAAATTCCTCACACTTCAATTCAGAATGAAAGGCGACTTCGCATTGTTCAACTTTAATGAGAAATCTATAAGACCTCAATCTGGTTTATCTGACCGCAAGATTTGCCTTTCTATTATCTGTCTTCTGTCAAAAACACGCCCAATATCGAATCAGATCTCTTTGCTCTGATAACAACTCCAAGGTCCCAAGGTCGGCCATAGATCGACTGGAAAATCCGTACTCGAAGGACCAATGATTAGGTACCCCATTTAACATGATTATGTTCATCATTTGCCCCATTCAACAAGATTATAGTTCAGGACAAGGCAGGAAGACAAATTCCCCCTTAAAATTAGATGGTTTTCATTTTAATGAGCATAATTTAACCATTGTTTAAACAATGATATATGCCTCTAAAACTATAATTAACACCTCTTACCTGATTCTCAAAAATCTTCTATAAATAATCAATGAAAGTCACAATTACTTTTGCATAAAATTAAATTTTACGGTGCAAGATAGCATCCACAAATTGAGAATTCTAGTTTTATTTCTTCGAAACTATAATATCTAGATGTTAATTCCACCTATATTCTTATTTTTACGGTTTCATTTAAAGGTTGTAACTTTTATACTGCTCTGAATTTTATTATACCTGATTCAATGGGGTGGGCATACAGATTGAAATTTTCAACAATTTTTTTGTAGTGTGTTTTATTCATTTATTTGGTAAAATTTCGTAATTTTTGAGGTATATACAATAAATAAAATACGTTTTACTTAATATAGATATTTATTAAGATTACATCTAAAAGTCCAACTTCATAACAAAATATAAAGTTAAAACTAATATGAGGCTCCAATTCTCAAATTAAATTCTTCATAATTATGATCAAATTCATCATACAAAATTATAATATCACAAAAAGTACGTAAATAACGAAATTTCAATATGAAGTATAATCGGACTAAATTAAAGCTATACTCTAGAAAAATCTGATTATTAATAGATATGAAATCCTACTTGCGAAATAAGTAAGTGGGCAAGGAGAAGTACATAAATCTAGGTCGTTAAGTGTTAAAAAACATTACTATATGAGTAGTAACGCATTAGAGGAATGAGCTATGATGAAGTTGAGGGCCCTGGAGAACCAAAGCGCTTTTTCGATTTGTTCTTCAGTTCATCTAGGTACGTTTTTTGCGATTCCGCCATTACTCTAGCCATTATTTCCTGATCGTAGTCTTCAAAGCCTGAAACAAATTAATATATAACTATTAAGAGCCAACAGAAAAGGACGTATGTCAAATTACATTGAATGGAACAACTCAGATTAAATGTTGAAATCAACAATACCTACCATTATCGACAAGATTGGATGGACCTGCTTGCTGTAAATCGCAAAATTTCTTGATTTCATTGTCTCCTAAATAATCACCAATCCTATATTCGCTACCAGACTCAATTCGTCTAGGGGAATTGAACACTCGTTTGGCGAAAGCAGCTTCCTCTTCTGTGGGCACATAAGGTGGAGGCAAATGATCGTTACTTTCTACAAGTGGATGGCTGTTCGATTGCAGTGTATTCCTAGGGCTTGCTGAAAAATCCATCATCATCGTTTTAAAAACAGAATTTATCACTTTTCTGCAATTCAGACTGAAATTAGTTCTTACCATGTGGAGAATATGAATTTTTCGGGGAACTTCCTCCTTTTGGAGACTGGCCACCTTTAGGTGATGCTGACCCACGCCTAGAAGGCCTGGGTGTTGATATTGATGATATCATCGATGACGTTATGGTTGAGCTGCTACCGCTTGCTAAATTATTGCCCTGTGCCTTCAATCGTCTCTCATTGTCACGGAAATATTGTATGTAGGATTCTCTAGCGACTTGTTCTTCGATTGCTTCATTTGTAGCTTCCCAATCGGTTGCTAAAATTTTATCCTCCAACATAGTCTAGAATTGATCACCGATTGTGAAAAAGTTGATGTTTTCATTCGATTATGTTACCTGTTCGATAAGTAACTCTTCACTAGCTCTTATGGCTTCGTTGAAACGCCTCCTGTCAACATCAACGGGATGATAATTGGGAAGACCCAAACCAACACCTACAGACGGTTTGTTAGGGTTGCTGATTGAATTGTAATGACACATTCGATGATATGATAATCTGATAGGCTCGTAGGAATTTATAAGCCTTGGGGCACTGAATATATTTATAGGTTCTACAATGAAAGTATTAAAATGTTTTTTTTGTAGCCATACTGAAAACTAACCTATTTGATAACAATAAACTTCAATCGTTCGATTGTACATTTCACTCATTGCTTGAATTTCCAAATGATTACCATGAACATTCCAATGCTTCTTACGTGCAATGTATTTATCAAAATCTTCAGTGATGTAGGGTTCGAAGTAATCTCTATTCTTGACCTAAAGAAAAAAATATCATAGTTTGTTCGTTCATTTTATAAATTTTTCTGGTGGAAATACTCACAATATAGTTCATACAATCTTGACGAACTTGTAAATGGCACTCTTGATCACCGTATACTTGGTCTGCTATTGATCTGAACAGGCATGCACCGTCCTCGTTCATTTGTTTTATTTCAAAGCCCAAACTCGACATACACCTCTTAAAATACTCGTCACGCTGAAAATTTATTAACTTCTTTTATATATTTTGCTTTTGAACTATGAAGAAAATAATTCTATGAATTTTTATTTGTTTTCTCAAAAATGTGACAAATATTGAATATTCAATATTGGGACATGATTTTTTCTTTTCTGTCTCAAAAGAACATAAATTTCATTTATTCAACCACCAATTTGAATTCTGAATGAAGATAATAAACCGTTGTTAGACAATTGAGTGTTTTTATTCAGTATATCATTCTTCTTTGATTTAATTATTTTTATTGTGAAAATAATTGAACACACAGACGAATAAACTTGAACTGACCTTTTGCCATTCTTCACTGCTAATACTGGATTGTTGGCTGATGAGACGGTCATCATATTCATCCTCGCTGTTGAATCCCGTGCAGTCTTCCTTCTTAATCAGCACATTCTCATTTTTGGTGGGTTCTGTGACACCAGCATCCACTTGATTGGAACCGGATGAATTATCATGGAGTGGTTCAGCTCCAACTTCCCTTTTGGCCCTTTTCTGTTCTCTACGTACTTCTCGCTTCTGCTCCCTTTCCCTATCACGTACCCTGTCTGTTTCCTTGAATCTTTTGCGTAACCTATCTTTCCTCTCCGACGAGTTGCTTCCACTGTAAATTATGAGCATTTGGTGAAGAGAAGAAATAACTTAACGTCTTCAACAAACAAACATCTATACCTTATAATACTTACAATGTGAAAGGTGATCTTCTGGAGGTTGGATTCGACTCTGCTAGGCTGTTAATTTGTATTGCATTGAGATCTTCTCTCCTCCTAACATTCCTTTCGTTGGTGCTCTTAAAATAGAAATAACGGTGATGTTAAGTTTTCACACCACTAATTTGTAATTCCGTCCACTACAACACTTTTGATATCAGGGGCAATTGCTTACATTAGTTTGATTGTTGTCCTTATTTTCTTCAACACTCGCTGCTGATCTTTTGGTCGGTAAAATGGTCATGTCTAAAGTTCAAACTGTGGGGAATACGGCTACGTGATCTGATTTCGATAATTTTAAAGCTGCAATTTGAGAAACTAATAAAAAGTTTAATTTATAAGAATTTTTGACTTGTTATGGTAAACGTCTAACTGACGTTTAACAGCTGACAATCTGACAGCTGATTGTCAAAATAAACAGGTCTACCAGAAGTAATAAGGTTGGCAGCTCCGAATTTGCTTATACAGGCTGTTTCTAAATTGGAGGATAGATTTGAATGGTTGATTGATGAACGTTTTTTATGTGATAAGGTTTATATATTAGTCCATTATTAGTTTCCAAGAAACAATTATTAACTGAGGATAATCTTTGATAATAATTAGAATAAAAATAGACACTTTTGGCAGACACGCAGATATTAATTATATAAAGTGATATTTCGCAATTACAGACAGTCCCTTTGTGTTGATGAAATCATCTTTGGATAACAATAAAGTAATTCATCAATTAATGGAAATTTAATTTCATCAGCAGAATAATAATAGAAATGAAATCGGTGCAATCGTTTCGAAGATATTTATTTTTGAAATTTTATTTTCCAAATAAAAATTACATATTTGATCGGTCTGGATTTTGCAAACTTTCGCTATTGCTTTTATAAATAGGTGTCCCTCTTTTTTTAATAATTATGCGTTTTGGAAAAAGGATGATTCCAAAAATTGTAGGATCTGAATCAAATAAGAACACACAATTCAGGTATTATATTAATAAACTTAAGTATAAAATCACATATAAAATATATAATATTCAGTAAAAATTCTAAACTAGATATCCCCATGTTAATAATTATAAATCTCGGTGAGACATTTTTCTCTTCGTATAACAGATTGGATTAATTGCATTTAGTTGTGAATATTCTCAAGCACAACAAGTTACCCCTCTAGTGTTTAAAACGACGTCATAAGTTGTCTTTGAAGATATGTGTTCGACATTTTATCATCGCCAAGGTTTTTTATCGATTCTTGCAAGTTTTCGATCAGTTCTGGTGAAAATTTTTGGCCAATCAACGTCGTTGTAACTGTGTTAATAACTCTGCTGAATCCGCTGTTTGCCATGCTTGGAGGAATTGAAAGTGTGGTATCTTTGATTGTTCCACCACTGACTGTGATTTCCATGTTCAGGTCTCCGCAACCATCGTCCAAGTGGCTAAAGGTTCCTGGGACTCTGAGGGTGCGGGTGATCTTGAAGTCTGGGGTTTGACCATAAAGCCATTCCCAACTTTTCAAGTTGCTGTGGATTTGGCCGATGCCTGAAAAAAATTTGAAATTTAATTTTTTTTTTCGTCAAAAATTATCTGTTCAAGGACAGTGTTTGTCTGAAGTATCCACTTTACCTGGGAACCAACTTTCTGTTGGATTTATGAGTTGGAAGCCCTTCTGCTGAGAGGCCAAGCGGTTACCACCGTCTTTAATAACTGAAGCATGGGTCCTCATGAACTCCCATCCAATTGCTTTCACTAGTTTTCCAACAGTCACGCTGCCATTCTCTTCGCACATATTCATTACTTTTGACTCTGTCGAATCTTTATTTTCCTGCTGAATACCAATCTGAAAAAAATCGATTTTTCATCACAAAATTTGAAAAAAAAATTCAGATACTTAAAGCCCAATGTTGATGAAAATTTTCAAGTAGATCAATGAATTTGGTTCTTAAAAAGTTGCAAATTGTTTTAATTTTGAGCGAGTTCAGTACTGCGATGGGTGACCGCTCTGGCTGCGAATTTTTCCCAATTTGTTGTGAATTATCCGAGTTAAGTCTTGAGTTCCACGAATAAAATTTTTTTTATAGCTCAAATTGTGTAGTAGCAATGTATGCAGTTGTTTGTGTGCATCAAATACAAACCTCTTGTTTTGTAAGACATCGCAAACGATCGACTTTGTTCACACCCACCATGAGACTACAATGGTGGTAAGCGTTGACGTCATCCATCTTTTTCGTGGTTCTAGAAATCTGAATTAAATTTTAAGGAAACTTCGGAAACTTCCACTTTATGGAACTGGTAGACAGAGGCAGACGATCCCAAAAAAGTTTAAAATCCTGTGTTTATGTGGGGAATCCAAAGTTCACCAAGCCTTATCAGTTGGAAAGTTTCACAACAGGACCTACTGCGGTTGTATACTTTGAAAATAGACCTATGTTTTTGAACAAAGCCAGTCGAATTGAGAGGTCAGAAAGAAGTCGAAAATATGGTGATATCATTCGCGAAATTATCATTAAAGAAGATATCCTCAAAATACCTTTGACCAGTCCTCTTTATGTTTATTTTTATTTCAATAAGGATGTGCGATTAGATTCGTATGTTTTGAGAGACAATATAGACGGGAAAACAAAATTATTGGATAAACAACGATTAAACAGCTCTATTATTCTCATTACGGGAAAAACAATTTGAAATGATGTGAAATGATCCTTGTATTCTTGGCGAATCCACCAAAAAGTATTCTTAGATGTACTGGCTGATCCTGTGATGGATAAACAACAAACAAGTTCGCAAATAATGAATATCTTTTTAGTAAGAGAGTAAATAACGTAAAGTGATAATATGATATCTATTCTTGTTCATGATGTGAATCCCTGCGGAGTGAATTCACTGGAATTGTGCCAGTATCACTGACGAAGGTCTGAACCCTTTGACCTCACTCTGACCCCCCCATCTGATACGTGCAACCTCAAGCTGGTCTTACAATCTTGAAAACTGCATTTCAGTAAATGTATTCAGAAACATCATCAGAAAATTGTTAGGAATACTTTCAAAATGTTTGACTACATTATAATTTCAAATTTAGGTTATTCCGAACAGTTCGGAGCAGTCGATCGTCAGGTTACAACATCTGAAGATGCCTATAACGTATAGTGATATTACGAGGAACGTTTTTTCTTTTTCATTTTTTCACTTCGAGATTATATGACTGGTGAAATAAAAGATAAAATAAAATTTGTTCAGAATTGAAACAAATTTTCATACATCTGAAAAATATAAATGGATAGATGTTTGCAAAATGCTTTTTCTTCTCATTTAACGTGTGAATAAGATAAGAATTTGAATACTGGAAAATCAGTCGTATAGAATATGAATTTAAGGAAGCTTTTGGTGAACTTTGGACCCTTTCCTGGTTCCAGAATATGTTGAATAAAAAGGATACGGTGTAGTTGCCCCTCATTTTGATTTCCCCTTGGACCACATCTAGCTTCAGTGAAAACTCCCTGAAAACAGCTCTAGCTAAGATCTCCATATCGTAGTACTCGTTCAAACGATCTTTCTGAGTGAAGAAGGTGATATTGAGGTTTCCTTTGTCGTGGTAAACGGAAGGTCCTTCGCAATTCTGCCTTGCCAATGTCACTCCAGCATCGGTGATTTTGGGGAGATCAGCCACATTGGCTTCGCACCAAGGGTTCAGGCTTTTGCCGATGGTGACACAAGGGTCGTTTTGCCATAACATGCAGATATGGTGTTCAGTCATATCGATATTCTTGCATATCCAATCTTGAAGTGCCAAATTGACGTAAATGTCTTTCGATTGGGAAATGAACACAGACTTTTTAATACTTGATTCAGTCGACATATTTCTGCCAGCCGCTCGCAGCAAAGATGCCGATTTGATATTGAAAATGGCGCGCTGGAACATCGCCATCTTGAAAGTTAATCGCAAAATTGATTATAAGTCTCTGGTAAAATTTTAAGTTACGCGCCTATGGTGGTCTCTTAGAGGATGTTTTTATGAGACGATGTGAGGGCAATCAGGTATTCGTGAAGGGTGATGGTTTGATGCAGCCACTTCCAAGTTTGATGAAGAGCGTTCAATCTGACCCGAAGACCTAAGCAATCACGCACAGTCCTCAGCATTCCTCTCTTTACTGCCAGGTTGGGGGAGGAAAAATACACGAACAGCTTCGATAAAATCACAAAACCCACTGAAAACCACTTGAATCACTGTGTAACTCTGAACGATTCGAAAGATACACAACAAACACGGATTGTTGTGTCGAGATATTCAAACTGTGATGGTTTCGGATTGATCTTATGGCTTATATAGCTCATGTGGGGTCTGTTATCTATGTGGGGTCATGAACTGGTGCACAAAAGAATCCAGCCATTTGACTTTTACTCGATAAAGCTTTACTGTGTCAGTTGCGTTATCACTTTCACACGGAACGCAAATGCGCGCTGATTTATTTTTGTGAAATTATCGTTTGATTTTGAATAAATCGGTTTTGGAGGCCGAATTATTTTATCTTTTGCATGTCGATATGCTCGTGATCGAAATATGGTTGAAGTTTTCCGCTTCGATCGTGTCTCCCAATGTGACATTGCCAATCGCCGTCTTAAATCATAACAAAGCAACGTGTATCCGCTTCATTCGGTCCATTTTATTCTGAATTAATTTCGGAAATCTTATCTGAGGATATGGAAACTCTCATAATTTTTTATTTTGCCCAAAAATGGCCTTAAACCGTCAGATTGAACCCACGGTCGAAGAATACGTGGTCAAATTCAACTCTGTCCGGTACTTTTTCGGAAGGGAAGACCATGAGTCTCGAAATTTGGAGGCAGCAACAGAGGTCCTAAATGATTAGTAGGATCCGGATAAAAAGATGAAAAGTCTGTCAATTGGCTTCCAATGACAAAATTGAAATGTAAAAATACCGCTATGTCATTAATTTCTGAAATAGTTTGCTAGGAACGTCGCTGTTAAAGAAACGTAACAACCACAAAATAAATGGTGGGTTTGTGCCAAATTCCAGAAAAAATCTAGGAAGGTATTGAAGTTAATATAAAAATTGGGTCATGTATGCCATTGGCGTGAAGTCAGAGCTTTTGAGCGCTTTGAAGTAGATTCCCTTTGTAGGTAGATTGGCATTCAAGAATCCAAAGAAAAACAATTTTGGACTTCTGTCAAAGAATTCACAGCAGTTGACAAATAAAAATAATTGAGCATCGTGCTATTAGAAGATACCTACCACGTGTAGGTTCTGCATTTTTGTGTGTCTACTTTTTCTCAGTAAGATTGTTTCTTTGAAGCAAAATAGATTTATTTTCCGAATTGATTGTGTATTAGGATTAGGAATGAAAGAAAGTCATTGTTTTTAAATTTTAATAAAACATTCAACATTCGAAAACTACACTGAGTGGCAGTTCTCATAAAATTCATTCACTGGTATTGGTTGTGAGGTCAGAGTCTATCCCGGAATCTAGGAAATCCACGAATTTCAACAATGCTTTTCTTGGAAGCAGCCTGAAAAGGAAAATAGATTATAGAATTTATTACTCAGTATACAGAGTGGCCACTTTTTCAATGGGATTGTATTGGTAACTTTTAAACCATAAGAGTTAGAAGGTCGGTCAAATGGAGAAAAAGTTGCATTCATAGAAGCATTGTCAAGCAGTTCAAACAAATCGAGATCATCAGGGCCGGTTATTGAGATATCATAAGAAATGTAATTTCTGTCATTTCGATTTTTATTTTTTCCCACTTTATTTCAAATATCATCAAACAATGTTACAGGAATTTTTTATTCGACAGTAAATTATCATCAAATTGACACAATCAGATTTCGTATCAAACGTTTCGTATCTTTCTGGGCCACCCTCAACCTCATTTTTTTCAATACGGACCTGCATATTTTATGACTCCTTCCGAAATAACTTTTAACGCTGATTCAACGATATATCATACAATGTCATTCAAAGTTGATTCTACAAAATGGCAAAATGGTGGACATTTCGAACACTTACTTAATTAATATTCATCATTTACTTTCGAATAATAATTTATGTTGTCTTTCATTAAATGATAGTTTCGTTTAATTATCATGAATTAGGTTTTTCACCTCTTGAAATTTGTAAATAATAATTTCTTGTTTCTTGCTTTAATTTATTCTGTTACGTCTCTTATAATTATTTACAAATTTCAAGAGGTGAAAAACCTAATTCATATTAAACGAAACTATCATTTAAAGGAAGACAAATTAAATGATTCTAAAGAAAATGATGAACATCAATGAAGTAAGTGTTCGAAATGCCCACTATTTTGTAAAATCAACTCTATATGACATTGTATCGTTGAATTCACTGTTAAAAGTTATTGGGAAAAGTGTCATAAAATATGCAGGTCCGTATCAAAAAAATGAGGTTGAGGGTGGCCCAGAAAGTACGAAACGTTGTATACGAAATCTGATTATGTCAATTTGAGGATAGTATACTGTCGAATAAAAAATTCCTGTAACATTTTTTGATAATATTTGAAATAAAGTGGGAAAAAAATAAAAATCAGAATGACAGAGTTTACTTTTCTTATGATATCTCAAAAACCGGCCCTGATAATCTCGATTTGTTTGAACTGCTTGACAATGCTTCTATGAATGCAACTTTTTCTCCATTTGACCGACGTTCTAACTCTTATGGTTCAAAAGTTACCAATACAACCCCATAAGACTAATTCTAAAAATTTATGAGTACCTACCTAATTTTGGGAGCTTATATCACAAAATTTCATGCTATAATTCTAAACAAACCCCTTAGGCCTGACACCCCATGTAAAATTTTGATGGGTTTAAATTATTCGCAGTGTATTTTACTTTAAATGTGAATAAATATTATTATTATTATTAAGTAATCAAATTCAATAACTTTTTAACTTTTTCCCATCATACCTCAACACTTTCTGAAGATTAAAAAGATATCCCGGTAAAGAGGTTTCAATCACA
Source organism: Adalia bipunctata (assembly GCA_910592335.1). Classification (NCBI taxonomy): domain Eukaryota; kingdom Metazoa; phylum Arthropoda; class Insecta; order Coleoptera; family Coccinellidae; genus Adalia; species Adalia bipunctata. Next base: position 2,683,171 of record OU342957.1, read on the forward strand.
TCGTTCCTTTGGGCCATCATGATCTCCTGAGCTACTTCATCAGGCTTCAGTATTTTCATGAAACTGTTGAACTTGATCCTCGGGTTTTTACATAAACCAGTGTCCACCATGAAGGGAAAGATGGTGGTGAATTTGATTTGATTTCTGGGATCGATCCTCAGTTCCTCGTTTAAGCTCTCCATAATCCCGCGTACGGCGAATTTCGATGCGCAGTATGGTACCAAATTCGGAAAACCGGCTATACCAGCTACGGAAGACAGGGCAACTATGTGGCCTCTATTGTTCTTCTTCATGGTGGGTAGGAATGCCTCTATAAGCTGTAAAATTCAGTTAGATAATTTTTCACTTCGCGTCATATAGGTACAGAGTGGGTAGAAAGGACAGTACAAAATTGATATATTTCGTCATGAACCCTATAACAGGGGTAACTTTTTGCGCCAGAGATGGATAGACCTTTTGTTGGTTTTCTCTTAATACCTTGGAAGTTTAAATGAATGGTTTTGCTGAATAAATTGATTTTTTCATTGAATCTCAATGGGAGGATTGATATAGTGCTATAAAATGAAGAAAGAGATGAGTCATCATTTTTTTTTGCATTTCAGCTCTTGTAAATGATTCTAGAGGACATGTGACTTCCTTGTTCGAACAAAAGGGGCGATTGAAAGGTCTGGGGATGCTAAGGGATCTCCTGGATGTCACTCCCAGCTTTAGCCATCGTTGGACCAAGAGCGAAATATCAAGAATTTTAAACGTCAATGTGAGTGACTTTAGGGTCTAAGGTGGTGGTTTATTTCAGGTATATTGACATTGAATGCGGAAACAAGTTTGCAACAATAAATGCGGAACCAGTATGCGCCAATAAATGCGCAAAAAGTATGCGCCAATAAATGCGGAAAAAGATTGCGCCAAAAGTGAGGAACCAGTATGCGCCAAAAATAGCGTTAGCGGTAGCGTTTCTTCTTTTCAGCTTTTCTTAGGTAGAGGAGAAGGAATGATTGAAAGGTCTCAGAGATCACTTTGGCCCTTTTAGGGCTGGGGTGCTAAGGGATCTTCAGGGTTTGTCATTCCCAGCTTTAGCCATCGATAGATCAAGAGCGAAAAATCAAGAATTTAAAAGCGCCAATGTGAGTAACCTTAGGGTCTTAGGTGGTGGTTAATTTCAGGTATATTGACATTGAATGCAGAAACAACTTTGCGCCAATAAATGCGGAAACAGTATGCGCCAATAAATGAGGAAAAAGTAAGTCCCAATGAATGAGGAGAAAGAATGCGCCAAAAATAGCGTTAGCGGTAACGTTTCTTGTTTTCAGCCCTTCGAGGAGAAGGAATTATTGAAAGTCCTTAGAGGCTACTTTGGCCCTATTAGGCCTGGGGTGCTAAGAAATCTTCTGGATATCATTACCAGCTAAATTCTCAGTGAATAAGCCACATTCAAAAAAGCTTAATTTTCCACTTGACAAGAGCCAAAATAATTTGATAAACTTCGAGGTCCTCAAGCCCAATTTCGAAAATTCGACTTCTGAATAGCCTGCGGCCTTCAATTTAACCAGTCCAGTCTGTTCGTAGAAAACTTCTGATGTCACTTTTCCGTGAATGAACCTTCAAGTTAGCACTTTTTGAAGTAGAAGTCAATGACGAATAAAATACAGCTTTTTTTGCGCTCAACAATTTTCATTCATAAATAGGTTTACCGTTTACCTTCTCGGCGTGATAGGAAAATATACGTAGATGGAAATTGCTTACTTAAATTTAATGGCAGATTGTTGTTTTTTACATAATTGGACGGTCATGATTGAGGTTGAATATCAACCTTTCGCAGCTTATTCTTCAAATATAAATTATGTGTTCTACAACACATTGAGTATCATGCATCAATCGTTAGACTCTGTAATGATGATGATTATTGCATTCATTTCCTTAACAGTGAGCAGTAAATGTCAAATTCGATAAGAAGGAAATACGAACATTTAAACAATTTTCAAGGGAAGAGGTTGAAAATAATACGTATCAATTTTCTGAAGATATACTCACCCAGAATAGTTGCAGAATATTTATGTTCATTATTCTCTTTATTTCATCCCTGCTGTGTTGTTCAATTGGATGACAAGGCATGATGCCAGCATTAGCAATAAGAATAGTCACTTGTCCAACATGTTTTTCCACGAGTTTTGCGGCATTGACTACACTGTCAGCATCCGAAACATCCACTCTGTAAATTATATTCCTCATAAAAATTTGATCTTATGGCCAAAAGTATTATTATCAGTGATATCAATGAACATATGAAAGAAATATACTTACACATATCCGAAAGCCTTATTTTTATGCCTTCCATTTATTTCTTCAATAGTTTTTACATTATTTTCCTCATTTATATCCCATCCTACAACTGTTGCACCTTCGTTGGCATATTTCAGAGCTAATTCTCTTCCTATTCCATGTCCAGTACCTGTTATCTGAAATATTAGATATTTTTCGAAAAATATTTTTTTGATAATGAAACTGATGTAACAAATCTTAATAAATTCGAGGAACTCACCAGAACAATATCATTTTTAACCGATTTAGGCTCCGGTTTATTGAATGATCTGTATATTTTTTCGCCAGTGTAATAAAGTATTTGCAAACTCCAAATCAAGAAGAAAAATATACATTCTGCAGCTTGAAACAATTGGTTGGTCAAATTGGATGCTTCTCTGAAAAAAAATATAGGTTTCCATTAAACAAAAGCAGGAATCAATGAAGAACGGATTTTTTATCAAATAAGCATCAACTCAAAAAAATAACAGATTTGAAATCAAATCGGTTATAAAAATGTACCAGCGAAAAGGCCAATAATTGATAGTTTCTCTTCCTGGTTACAATTTTACCTGATAGCTCGAACTCCATTCCTCAAAAACATTTTGATCCTATCCGATAAATCAAAAGACATTTTGAGTTTTGAATACGAAACACTCGTTCAGAAAGATTTGGCACAACTGAAGCACAGAGAGTGCATTATGCGCCATTTAAATGAATGAAATGGTTAATTTGGTTAAGATCACAATTATCATTCAAAAGTATTTTAATATTTAGCATCACGTCAAATCGATTAGTTGGAGAAAGCTCGAAAATTTTGTGAATCACAAAGACATTCGGTTACACCTGTATCTATACGTGACGAAGATAACATAAAATTAGTTTTAAATAACGCTTAAAATTGTCGGACAAACCGACAATAACGAGATCAGCCTTTTCCTCCGAATTGGCCATCACTATTGTTGATATTTATATCAATCAACACGGTGTATCTGATAAATCGAAATTTATTTATCGTTCTAATCTTTTATTTGATTTGAAGTACCGAATATAGTCTATCTTAACTAAGTATTGAGATGTTTCTACGAAGACACCAACGCTTAACATATATTTTGTAGTCCATTCATAACCAGAATTGTGAAACCTTCAAAATGATGTGTCACTCGACCCTATTACCATTAAGATGCTTCAGGGGGATGATCGTACACCCACCAATTTGCAATCGAAAGATGCCCCCAAAAAACTGTTTCGGCGTTTTCCGGAACAACTCGTACTTACGAAAATATCCGGATGGGCACTTTTATGTGGACCACCCTGTATATATTATGGAGGATGAACACGCTCTTTTTATCTCTCAGTACTCAAAAACAAATTATAATTATAGGAATTAGTGCTCCACTGACTACACTACCTGAGACTACAGTAATGATTTAAAAATCAACTTGAAAATCTCACTGCAGTGCACACTACCTGTTATTATACATGATGTCTGGATTATAAAAGTGAATTTTGTGATTGGAATCGTAGCATTTCATTGAATACGTTTGTCACCAGCCTTGAATGCTAAGAAATTCAATATAGTAGTTTCGTATAGTTGAGTTTTCGGTTTTCTGGCCGCAAGAAAAATAGCAAGGCCGAGAAATCAGATACTAAATTCATCGCTGTGCTGTAATAAGCAACCTTGTTTGAAATTAATAATGCTTTAATTAAGTTTTCTTAAAAAACATTGAAAAGCATGTAAAGATGATTTTCATGTTGTACTCATATTATGTAAATTTATTTTTTCGTTGAAAAAAAGATATAATATTGAGTTGCGATGCAGCAAATGCACCGAAAATGCTATTGATTGTAGCCCCTAGGATTCACAATCGTTCATTCGATAAATTTTCAAAACCAATGAAATTTTTGCATTATTATGGCCAGGTGTGAGGTGTTAATGGAGAGACTTTCGAAAATTCATTTTCGAAAACTTTCACCCTGCAACACATCCGATGAAACATAAATTTTATTAGGCGCATGTTATGGTTCATTGAGAGAAATCTTCAAAACATATCAGAAGTTAATTATACAATATCAAAATAAATGAAGTTGCAGAGGTCATTATTTGAAGATAAAATATATCAGTGTGCTCATGCTGGAACCTTTGAATGGAAATTATAATACCACTTACGATTTATTGAGATCACTGGATTCATCCAGTTATTTTTGAAAAAATGATATGTACCTAATAGTTAAAATTATTTAATTTTTTCAAGACCATTTTCTCCAAACATCGAACTTAATTATTAATGATACAATTAAATAACCCATTCTTTCAATTATCGAAAAATTGCTGATATGATTCATTTAAAAATATCCTTATTTGAATATGACATTCGATAACAATGAAAAGCAATAGATAATAATAGATAATGAAGAGCAATAGATAATAATACTCACTTCGAAGAGTTATGAGTGTATCCGTTCAAAATATCTCTTGATTTCTTCACATCTGCCATTATTGAATATTGACCCTACTCATCAGTTGGCTCAGTACAAACTGTAGACACAATAAATGATTGCCGCTAACTGTTAATTCAATATCGACGCCGCGACATAAACATCTTAATTCCAACTCTAAGATCAATTTTTCATTTCCAAGATAATTACAGTGCCGATGTAAATATATGCATCAATTAAGTATGAATTATAACTTAAACAACTTCTGGAGGTAATTAAGATCGAAGGTTTGAGTATTCAATTGACTAAGTATATTTTGGTCGGTATACAATGTATTAATTTATGAGATTTTAAGCCGCGGATAAAAGTTTGCACTCTTTGTTGTAGAAATAACTTTCTCACGGATTCCGGAAATCCTCATGAATTTTCAGTGAATTATCTGATTAGACGCAATAAAGCTTCTGATCTTCCGTATGGAAAAAGACTAACTCTGGTTGTTGCTTGTTTACAAACTTATTCATGTATTTTTCAAGATCAAGTTATTTTCCAAAAAACCCTATAGAACGTGAATGATCTGAGGATAAATGATGAAACAAATTGAATATTACTTTCTTTATTGAATAAACATATGTCATTTGGTTCAAGTTGGTTATTTCTTTTGGCAAATGGGTTTATAATATTGGTTAGCACTATTGCTTTCACAAGAAGCAGTTCAATCATTCTCTATCATAAATTTTCACATTTCAATAAGAAAATATATAAATGAACTATACAGGAAATTAGTGCCTCATAATATCAGTAACTCTGTAAAAACTAACAATAAATGCGATTTTTATCATACACTTTAGATTACGAGTATATTTCATGTTTGGGAATCATTTAATATTGGGTTCAAAATTTCATTAAATTAAAATTAACTATTCTACTGGTTGAAATAATCATTTAATATCCAGATTCAATGAATCAATAAGATATACAACCATCATTTAAACAGTTCTATTATAGTATATCAGAAAGTTAATATGAATCAGGTGTCCTTTTGATGTATGTATTTACAAATAAAAACTGTGTGATTTCTTACAAGAATAAATTAAAAATTAAGACTGATAAATATCATAATAAGTCAAACCATATATACTTCAATTGTAGTTATAGGAGAACTCCAAAAAGGTTCAGTTCAATTTGATCAATTAAAAACTATTTTCACGTATATACATATTCAGAATATTTGAAATGAACCTTTGAATAAATAATACACATAGTCCCCAAAATTACCTAACTAGAATTTAGTGCTACTTGTTGCAATATATGTGGTTCAAATTTACCATATTCTTCTTCAATTGAATCAAGATCTAAATTAGCATCCAAAGTTAAAACACTGGCAGGACAGTGATGCAAAGTTTTGTAGTACAACCATTCCTCGTGAAGCTGATGCAAGCTCTCGAGATATTCCAATGGTACTGCTTTTTCTTCAGTCCTATTTCTGGCCATCATTCTTTGGTACACCACTTCAGGAGATGATCTGAGATATACTGAAAATGAAAACCTAGTTTCAGCACAGTAGAATTTGTGTAGCTGATATAAAAAAGTGTTTTCTGGTTTTATACCTTCCTATCAATTATCATTAACACACATAAAACGACAGGTATTCCTTACCAACAAGATCCACATTGATGGGAGTGTTTTTTGTCAGCCATTGGAACCACTCATCTATAACAGCGGCTGATGGTTTGGAGAGAATCCCATCTCTTTTCATCTTTTCAACAAAGCAGTACCTATAACAGTCTGAATAAAATACAAGGATAATAATTCTACATTCGTTCTACGCAATATTTTCTCAAGAAGACATTATCAATAGAAGAATAAAGAACGGTGGCTGAAATATTGAATCTAACGATACCTAGCACTATATATTGATCTTTCCATTAGTTTCACTGGACATTTGGTAGGAACGATATGGTGATCTAACATTGTTAGTTGCACATATGATTGAAATGTAAAACTCCATTTCTGTGGATCCGAGTACATATGACCCTGTAATCAATGAACGAATGATTTAAATGAACCAAAGTATGTTCTTCAATTGTGTTTTTCAAATGCAGTTATGATATCTAATGTGTGTTGACATTGTTATAAGACTTATTGAACATAAAACTGTGGCTGAGAACTCACCAATAAATTGTGGCCCTTGCAGTCTCTCCATAAGTCTATTGGTTCCGACAATACACAAATGTTATCATGTTTGTTGAAATAGTTTAAAAACGTTGTTTTTCCACAGCCGATGTTACCCTCGACTATCACTGTGAAAGGGCGGCTTTTTTTACTTTCAGCACAAATCAAACTATTAGCCATATTCGAAATGAATCGTCCTATAAAGAATAACTAGTTGAATCTGTTGATTGTGCAGGAAATGATTAGTGAATGCTTTCAGGGGGAACTATCGTTACTGTTTTATTATAGAATTCCCGCCAAATGAATTACACCTGCTACAAGTTTACATTTCGTTACAATCCAAACATAACCTCTCTCTTAAGCTGATCAAAAAGTTCAAATACATACTCATTGAACCCATTTCTCAATTTATTCATCAATCGCACGTATGAATGTGTTAATAGGAGTAAAAAAATTCAAAATATCGGCGAATATCTGAAAATCTGAAGATTTTAGAGGTTAAAATTTATCTAAAACCCTAACATGCAACATATTTACACTGACAAGTTTGTAGGTATGCCTACATTCAATTTTCGATCCCAATATCTCTCTCGATCTCTCTTCTCAAGGCGACTTTTTTTATATTCTCTCTCTCAAATTAGAGATGAATTCTTACAGTTTATAATTTACATTATTTTATGAAAAATTAATGTACCTTCTTGTTTCATCAATTCAAACTTACCTAATGAAAAAATCTACAACTGATGAATTCATTTATCCGTTGCTCTTCTATATAAGCAGTATCTTTTTTTTTATGAATATAATTCATTAATAATAAATGCTGATTATAAAGATATGACCATAATAGGTCATCTTATTGTGGGCTAGATCATGATTATGTATATAATTGAAAAGGGTATTATCCTAAAACTTGTTTAATTATCTCTTGTCTATGATCAAAGTATTCGATTATGCACGTACCTTTGAGTGAAAAAAATTGCGATATGGAAAATTTTCGACGGTGCTTGAAGTTAAAATGATTTTTAATCAACCTAGAAACCGAAAATAGATCTGTAACAAAAACAGGGGACTCCCAGTGATACACCATAGTATTTCCTTCGATATGGAACACCCACTTTACAAATAAAAACACCATAAAAATATGAGTTCTTCGAAATAAATTAATATTTCTCGAGAAACAGCCATTACATGAATAGTTTAGGTTACTCAGGAAAAAGAGATCCATTTGCTATTCATGGACATTCTTTGAAATAGCAGAAATTATAGAATATCGAAACTGAATATTAATATTATGGATGCGCTTCTCAATATTATATATTAGTGCATCGCATCCGCCATTTTGTCGTTGAACTTAAATGTTGGTATTAAAGAAGATTCAACCATCACAGGAGGACAAGAATAATAATTTTTATGCGAAATATTTCTCTTTGCGCTTCATTGATGTAATCTTATAGCAGAATTACAGAATTTCTGACTTAAAACAGTTATGGTGGAGGCACTACTAATATGTTTGCTTATGCCCAGCGCATCCGCCATATTTTCGTTTTTTGAACGCTCCTGTTGATGTCTTCTGAACGTAGTCAATGCATTGCGATTATTGGATATTGAATAAAAATTATTGAATGAAATTCAAAAAAAAACATTTTGATTAAAAAAAATCACCTTTCGTTGGCCCTAGACAAGATAACAATGGAATTTATTTTGGTATTCGAAATACCAGGAATAATTTTTTCGATCGACCACATGAACCTTATCCTTTTTATCGGATTTAGGAATGTTTTAGGGAACTTGTTTCCTGTAATAATTCATACTCGATTTCTATGTGTGTTTTTCATTAAACAAACAAAGAATATCTCGAAATTTCTTTGAGATACTGGAATAGGTTATTGATGTAGAGAAAAAATCGAGTTGATTTACAATTAACAAAAAATGGCAACATATATACCAAATGTGAGTAGCTATGAATTATGTTAATATAAAAAAATGCGTCAATTTTGTGTCAATACACTTCACAATAATTCGACAACCTCGAAAAAAAATCACATTTTGACATTTCAGAAAAATGGTGAAATTGAGAAGCATATTACTTTTTCTTGGAGTCATGTGAATGTCAGAATTCGAGAAACTTCTTCTTCTAACACAGAAAGTGGATATCTGTTGCGAGATGGTGAGAAAACAAAAATAAAATGGAAATTTTCGAAAAATGCCAAGCTCGGTTCTTCATTTAGAGCGAAAAATGTGAATTGACGAAAACGTATCTTTTTCAATTTTGGGAAAAAAAAGTATTTACAAGAAACGCTTATACAGGGTGGCCAACGGAAAACGAAAAACGGTCTGAAACGATTATGTAGGACTCACTGATGAAGAATTCGTGCACGGCAAATTCAATTCTGTCCTTTCGTCCGTAAACACGGAAATTTTTCAAAGCAAAGACGAAAAGTGGGTTTGATGTCTAAATGTGCCGGTTGTTGTCGCAAATGGGCATAATCTGCCTAATGATTTCTGAGTTATTAAGTTTGGAAATTTTAATTTTTCAATGTTTCAAAAATTAAAAATTCCAATTCGACTTCAAGGTATATTAGAGCATGCAAAATCTTCAAGATATTAGTTCTTCCGATATAGTGTTATGAAAATCTCGTTTCCAGTATCTGGCATTGCATATCCAGGTGAATTACTGGTGCTAATGGGACCTAGTGGAGCTGGAAAAAGTACGCTTCTGAATTGTTTGACACTGAGAAATCTGAAAGGACTTTCAGTTTCTGGTTCTACTTTCATCAATAAGCAACCAGTCACTAAAACTGATCTGGCTTCTTTATCTGCTTATGTACAACAGGAGGAACTTTTTATAGGCTGTTTGACTGTCAGGGAACATCTTATATTTCATGTGAGATATATTTTCCGTACTTTCAATTTTGAGTAGGTTGATCAAGTAATGGGATGATAGTTCGGGAGTAGGTACATTTTATTAGTTTACGTTTCCGTTCCAGGCTTTGATGAGAATGGAATCGAGCTATTCTGAGAAATTGGAGCGAGTAGAAGAGGTGCTAACTGAGGTAAATTTGTTTCTCGAAATCTGCACACAAAATCAATAATTTAATCCACTAGTTATCCTTGAAAAGCTGCGAGAACACTCAGATAGGAATACCAGGTATAATCAAAGGAATTTCTGGTGGTGAACGAAAGAGATTAGCCCTCGCCTCGGAATTCTTGATGAATCCGTTCCTGATTTTTTTCGATGAACCTACGACAGGCTTGGATTCTTTTATGTCTTTGAATGTAGTTCATATGCTCAAACGCATAGCTCAAGGTGGAAGGACAGTGATAGCAACGCTTCATCAGCCATCATCTGAAATATTTCATCTTATTGACAGACTCTGTTTGGTTGGCCAAGGCAAAATAGCTTTTTTGGGAACTAGAACTGAAGCCCATGACTTTTTCACAAAGTAAGCAAAATGATACCTGGGTTTTCGTCACTAAACAACATCTGCGCATTTTTTTAAATCCATATCATGAAGAATGTCATATGCTATCATTAATTTTAAGTGCTCTCAATCCATTTGCGACAGATTCAGTAAGTAATGCTTACAAAAATACAAATACCAAGATTTAGAGCTTTCGTAGTACTAGGCATATATGAAAAATATTTTTGAAAATTTTTATAAAATGAGCGATTGTTGGTTCTTAGAGTGAACCACACTGTATATGATTTAATGAATCTTTCATTAGTTGATTGAAATCAAATCTTGAATCGGTAAGTATAAATTCACGTCACAGTACAATTAAGATTATGAATTCGTGACTAATTTCCAAATTGTCCCTAGATTGAAGGTCTCTTGTCCAAAAGATTTTAATCCAGCTGATCATTACATCCAACTTCTGTCCATTATACCAGGGATGGAAGAGAAATGTGGAAAGACAGTTGAAAAAATTGCAGATGCTTTCAAAGAATCAACGATTGGCAAAGAGATTGAAATCATTGCTAGGGATGAAAGGGTAGGCATTTATTCGTAGCCCCCCATATAATGGGAGGGGAGAGGTCACACAATAAATTTTTTCGTTGTTGATATTCATTATTTTCATGTTTTTAGAAAATTTTACCGTTGTCGAGTGATAATAACAATAAAAAAATATACAAAAATGGATGGTATATTCAGTTGAAGGGTTTGTTTTGGAGGAGTTGGTTAACTGTGGTCAAAAACCCAGAATCGATCGAAAATAGACTTTTAATTCTCTTCGTAAGTATTGATTCTATACCTTCATGACAAAATATAAGTTTTTCATCTACACTGCGCAAAAAAATTAACGCACATTATGGAAATCTCAAATTTATTCTACAACTGGAGGTGTTCTCAATATAATTATTTTTATCAGAATTATGCATGCATATGTTATCCACTTCAACGTTTTTCTTCAATACAGATGTTTTCTCCCAGCAGGATTAAAAAAAAAAGATATTATCAGATTTTGAATGTATTGGCTGCATTCTAAAATCAGTTGTTCTCGATCAATTCTAGTGATCAATAGTTAGATAGGACTACAAATAAAGGGATTATTGTCCATTTCGAGGTCCAAGGAAGAGGGCAATGAAGTTTTTAATTTTTTTCTCATAGTATCTGTATTTCACAATTCAACTGGAATCAGGCATACAAATTAAAATTTAGAGTCCTCATCATCATGTGACATTCCAATTTCGATTGCAAATCTACAGAATGATATTTTCTGGAACATTGTCCCTTGTTTTTCCCCAGAAATTTTTTTTGGTGAACCACTGTCAGTTCGAAAAATTGTTGAAAGAAGCGTTGAACTAAACTTTGTCTCTTGTAGTTTCGTCGTATCTGCTACCGATTTCGAGAAAAAAGTTGTGAACGATTCTATCGAAAAAAATCAAAATTGTCCTAAAAATCCATTGAGTATAAAAAGAAATCTAAACTATTCAAATCCAACTATATAATGAATTTACAATTTCGCCATTGCCACAATGCCAAAACCCCCCACCCCCCGAATATACCTTCATTCACCCAGGGTACTACAAAAACAAACGAATATAATAAATAAGTTGACCAAGAATATATATCCCTGATTTTCAGGTAGAATCATTTCTAATTTTCATTATTTACAACGGAATTACTTTGACTCAAGCAGGAGTTGCGAATATGGAAGGTATTTTGTCTTTTCTGCTGATCAGTTTATCTTTTCAAGAGGTTTTCTGGGGAATAAATGTAAGTATTTCAACGAATTTGAATGAAAACGCCATTGCATTTCCGAATTGAATTCTCAGAAATATTTCGAGTTGCTTCGCCATATTTCATTATTGATACTTCTGTAAAGCTCTAATTGTTGAATCTTCAAGGCTTTTTGTTTGGAGAAACCGTTGTTCATAAAAGAACACAATGATGGTTTATACAGAACAGATCTATATTTTTTATCGAAAATTATATGTCAAATACCGATGTCTTTTTTGTGCGATGTTTTACTGACCACCGTTTGCTACTCAACATTTGGACCAACAGTAAAAGTAGAAATGAGAGAATATTTTACAGCATTATCCATATCTGTACTGGTTGGTCAAGTTGCACAAGGTCTAGGTGAGCGAAATGCAGGAAATGCTTTATTCGAAACTGAAAACTTCACTTCTGACATCAATTTAATTCAGACTAATACGAAAATCTTTATGTTTCAGGATATATCATTTCGTTCTTGGTAGCTAGTGTCGAATTGGCACCTGGGTTTGTCAATGTTATTGTTGTCCCACTCATGATACTGGGTGGTATATTTTTGAATATCAGGTTAGTGCTTAACCATACGATGTTATTGATTATTTTCATTGAACCCATATGAATTAGATACGAAATGTTTTTAGCTCTATTCCTTCTTATTTGAGATTGATCTCTGATTTTTCCTGGTTTAAATATGCATTTGAAGCTTTCATGATCAATTTGTGGTCCACCATTAAATACATACCATGCGAGGCGAATTCAACTCTAGCTTCCACATGTTTTACTGATGGTTCCCAAGTTTTAAGGAGTTTATCTATCGGTATAGTGAGTATATAGGTATAGGTTAAGATGAGGTACCTATTCATAGAAAATTATTCTTACAGGGTGAATTCTGGACCGCAATTATCAATCTTGTTATTCTGGTTATCGTTTTCAGAATTGTTGCTTTTCTTCTTATATTCTATAGAGCGTCCAAATCTGACCTCTAATTTTATCGGTGTATGTTTTTCTGATTTGAATAAAATATGCGTAGTAAACTGTCTGCTTTTTTTCGACCTACTCTTCGTTTCTTTCGAAAGATATTTTTCCTTAACCACAATTTTCAATGCCTTCGAAATGTAATATATTGGTTGGATTAGGTATATTCTCTTGAAAATTCTGAATTTTATTATAATGAAAAGCAAGAATTTTGTTAGCAATGTGGAAATAAAACTACCTTATTCCTCCGCTTTCTTTATTGGAATTTTAATTCATTTACGAGAGATCATAAAATGAAGATTACAATCCAGCTAGAGTGTATTCATTCTTACCTTTTCCTCTGATAACCGCTGCTCAAACATTGGTCCTTCCATATGTTCGGATATTTCGGTTGGGCGTAAAGAAAAATCGAATTGGAGCTTTGTAATTATATTAAACAAATGAGAAATACTATTACATGAGAAGTTCGTACATTGAATTACATGGAGAAACGATGGCCTGCAGAGAACTGAGTGAAACATAAAAAAGATGTGAAACAGTAAAAGCGCACAATTCCGATGAACAATTTGATATGTGAGTTTTGATTAGAATATGGAAATTCGTATGAGCCTTAAATTTTGTTCACATCAATGTTTTCTCATCAATTGTATCAAAGAATTTCATGCAATACTATTCTTAAAGTATCAACCTATCTAACGATTTCTACAAGTAGTTAGGGTTGAAAACTAAACTATTATCACATGAATGCACATTTTTGGCAATTATTGTTCTCAAATTTTGTCAGAGAATTAATTCAAGTTTAAAAACGAAATGGAAACTTCCATTCTCAAATTGAGATTGAGAATGACTTCGAAGACATAATATACCATGAATTTCCTCCACAATGAGTTTATTCCAATATTCAACTGCAATTGCAGAAAATAGCAATTAATTTTGATACGTAAAAAAATAGAAAATCATAATGTATATTTGAGCAAAATCAGTTCTTCCAACTTGAAATATTTTGGGAACCTACAATATTTAACAAAAATCGAATTTGCATTGAAGATAAGAATAATGATTCATTTGCAATAATTCCGCATATACTGAATGGGTATAACAATGACATGGGTTTTGGAGAAAAGCGGTCTAGGCCATCTCTTCATTACTTTTACTTTACTCAAACATCTTGAGCAGTCGCCTCAAGAAGTAGACTTTCAACGTCAAAAGAAACATTAATTCCGAAAATCAAAGTCTTGATGGAACAGCCATCTAATCGTATTCGATTATGTAAATATATGAAAAATGTTTCAACTAGTTACATTATATTTTTACACTGATATATGATATAGTAAATATAATGATATGGAACAAATTTCCTCGCTTGAAGGTCGAATATAGTAAGTCAAATGCTTAACGATAAAAATTTACAATATTGCTTATTATGCATCACTATATGAGCACAGTATTGATTTTAAGAGATAAACTGAGCGCACGCTTAGTGCGCTCAACAATTATACATACATCCAAATACAACTGGATGCAGATGAACATTTTTTCTGAGAGATTGCTGAATGAATGGGAACAAGTAGCCAGAATCTACGACAAACAAATTTTTAATCAACCAATTCAACTAGCCACAAAATTGGACGAGATTGCTGAGATTATTTTATAAAAAACGTAGCAACAAAACGCTAAGTTCCGGAAATATGGCGTAATAATCTGAGAGAAATATAAAATGAAAAAAGGAGGAATTGTAAAATGCTGCATTTTTCAGAATAAGCATTCTCAAACCTCGGTTTTAAGAACTGGATGTAAAAGAACCTCACCAATCGCCAATTCAAATCTTTTTACTTATTTACCCCTGTAAATTCTAATGAATTATGTTACCTCAAATAAAGAAATGAGGTATTGGAAATTTGAAAAAATGTTTGATTATTCAAACCACTGTTCCTCTCTCTCGAAATGTCCGTTTTACGTTATCTAAAACATTCGGCACTGCCGAATTCAACACATAACAAATAACCCTGTATACTTAACAAAATAATTTTTCACACTGATCATCACATCATTTAAATATATAGTAATAACAGTAATTAAACACGCTTCATCGAAAGTAACTTGTCTATGTACACACACAACTGTACAAATTTGATGTCCAATCGTCCTTTTCAGTCCATTCTCTACAAATTTCTTCTACCCTAATATAAGTCTACAGAAAAAAAGAGGGGATCAATTGGAGGTATTGAAGTACGTAAAATAAACCGTTATGTTGACAGTCTTTGTTCATATTAATGGAATCAACAGAATTAATACACTGCTCGTCAGAAATTATTTTCTTTCAAGCACATTTGATGAGGAATCAGAGCTTGAATAACTGAAGTTAGTTAAGCCCATGATGACGTTTGTTTCGGAATTTTATTGATATGTCTAATAGTTATATACATTTCCATAACTGTGGGATAATTCGAAATTTCCAATATTGCTTCAATTGCAAACGAAACTGCTTTATGGTCTTTTGAACAAATAAAGTTGAAGTTGTCTTGTGTGAATATCATAAATTTCAAACTGAGTTGAGCTCTGTATTATCATTGCAAAAATGTGATGTATAAAATTCATCTTCGGGGATCACTAAATTCGAAAAATCAAATTATTTAATTAATAATAGGTCCCTCAAGAAATCGAACAATTCCAATCGATCCGGATACATGCGAGCTGTTTCAAGTACTTCAATACCAACATTTCTATACGCTCTTAACACATTCATATACGCACACTACGCTTCCATAGCGTTCAAATTCTGCTCAGTTGACACACTCAGATCCTCTGCCATGTTTTCTGAAGGTTGTTCTCTTTTCACATCTTCATGATCCGAATGAACCTCCCTCTTTATCAGGTGGTGAATTTGGTCTTGTTCCCTTACTGCATGATGGTCATGGCTCATCATACTCTCTTGCTTAACGTGGAGTCCGCCATTGATCGGAGACCTTCAATAACTTCTGTTTTTATCTATGCCATACACAGGGTTTTCCGATAAGAGGTGTTATTTTGAATAGCACTTTTGAAGCTGGCATTTTTCAACATTTGACAAGTAGAAACTATGCCATTAATGAAAATGAAACGATACATGCTTCAACATCGCTTTGAAATTCACTATAAAAATGGTGAAAATTTGGCACAGACGGTGAAATTTGAGGTGTTGGGACAAGTTGCTGAAGTAAAGAACAAAACCCGAGCACGTCGCTTAAGAACAGCCGAGAATATTGCTGCTGTAGCCGAAAGAGTTGAAGAAAACTCAGGTTTGTCCATTCCTCGTCGTTCTTTGGAATGAGGCATTCCACAACCGTCATCACACCAAATTTTGCATGAGGATTTGAGTCTTGAGGCTAATAAAGTTCAGTAAACACGAGAATTCAAGCCGGCTGATCATCAACAACGTCGTGTCTTTGCTGATTGGGTTCTTGAAATGCATGAAAATCATGCGGAATTCCATCAAAAAATAATCTTGAGGTATGAGGCCCATTTCCACTTTGGTGGCTACGTCAAGAAGCAAAGTTGTCGCATCTTGGGCTCGGAAAACAAGAATTATTGTTGAGAAGCCTCTCCTTCCTCAACGTGTGACCGTTTGGTGCGGTTTATGGTCCGGCGAGGTCATTGGACCTTACTTTTACGAGAAGGAGGCTGGAGCAACAGCAACGGTGAATGGATAGCGCTATCGAGAGATGATTAATGATTTTTTATGGCCGGAATTGGATGTTCAATTTCAACAAGAAGGCGCTACGCTACGCTAACACCTCTTATTGGAGAACCCTTTACAAAATGGTGCATGCACCGGGCTCGTAATCACTTTCAACTGGATATATCTCTATTTTTCCTGACATTTTCACGCAAATTATTAGGAAAAGATGGGAATTGGATTCAGGGATACCGAATGACGTATTGAAATTTGCGGAATACATCAAATTTCGGTTGATTATTTCATGTATCTGAAGATGCACAGATCAGCATAGGTCACAGTATTTCTGCGCAAAATATGAGCGATTTGAAAAATTCAAAATTCTGGTCGAAAAATGACTAAGGGGTATGACCTCCTAAAAACGCCGTAAACTCAATACCAAAAATATCTGGGTGGCTCTAACGGTGCGATTGTTCGAAGAAGTCGTTCGAACAATTCGAATATACAATAAATGCTATTTTGCAGGTCTAAAACATCTAAATCTTGAGTGGCCTGTGCTCGAAAACAAAACTTGAAAATGAAATTTGGAAAAACAAAATCATGAATAATTCTTGACTCAGAAGGGCTACATGGTTGATTTTGGTATCAAAATGTAGGTTTTCGGGGTCGCTCCGCTCAATAAACAATGTTTCAGAGCTCTATCCATCATAGTTTAGATTTGGACCTGTCAAATGGCATTTTTTCAAAAAAATCGAAATTTCAAACCATCATAGCTCTCCTTCCTTTGATCGCCGCCACTATTTATTCATATTATGTTGATCAGCATAGGTCACAGTATTTCTGCGCAAAAGCATTTTTTTTTGACTGTCAAAATAACACCTCTTATCGGAAAATCATTTAGAGGCTGTGGCGTAACATATTTTGCAAATTCTTCCAATTTCACTGAATTTTAAGGAAACCGATTCTCTGTGACAGAAGTGATTCCAAATCACAATAAAAATACCTATTCAAGTTCCGACCTCCTAAAAGGTGCGCCCTCTGAATCACAAAAAAAACTTACCTCATATGCGAGTCGACTGCTGGAGATTCTGATCTTTCCCTTGGTCTGTTCATTAGAGGAGCTCCAGTCATGAAAGAAAAATTATTCTCGTCCATCAGCGAAGCCTGTATAAAAAACGACTGTTGCATTTTTTTCGGAAACGTGCCAAATGAGCTTATTTCACTTCATTTCAAAATTCTTTCTGCTTAAAAAGTCGATTGCCGATTAAAATTCGCCCGAAATTTTTGTTCATTATTCATTATCACTAACCTGAATATTCGAAGACATATGTTCACCATATAATGTCGGGCTGTGGTTTGATGTAGGACTTTTCGAAACACCCCTGTACATATGAAATGAATGATTACTCATAATTGTGTATGAATTTCAACAATAACATTATATGTTATTCTTGTTAGTTGCAACATCTAGATTTCAAAACGAGAAGGCTTAAAAAGAGTTAAAAATACCGTACCCTTAAACTAGCATGATGACCTTTGTGGTGGCTATTGAGTGAGCTTTGAAGTTGAAAGGTAGTCTGAATGTGAGGCTGAAAATTCTGTTGAAACTGATCTGAACCATTAGGAATTTAAAGGATGTTATAAAGCATCAACCAAATCATCTCACGATGACCGTTTGAAAAAGGAAAAATGAGAAACGGACATCGTCAGAGAGAGTACTATACAGAATGTTGGACCCCACACTCAAAATGAATGATGAATAATTGTGGAATCTCTAAATTAGTCCCTGTACGGCAAAATTACCTTTTACGGAGTCCAGGATGGTTTTCTTGCTGATCTTACTTAGACACATATAAAAATCAAAATAATGAGAAAAACCGTACAGGGTTCAATTAGAAATTTAAAAATTAATCTAAAAACGTGCAAGATTGAAAAGACATCAAGATGTTCAAAAAGAGATATCGAAAAAATGGAATAGGGAAAAAGTATACATATATATTCATGGATTCACCTTTGCCTCACCGTTCGCGCTATCCAGGGTGGTTCGAAACACTGGTAGATTAAATATTTCATTTAACCTATTCATGCTCTCTTGAGAAGCTATTTTTATCCAAATCAGGAAGAATTTCAGAAGGAATATTGAGAATTAGAACGAAAATCTTCCGGATTTGGAATATTTGGGCACATCAAGCGGAAGCTCACTATGCGAAATCTACATTATTTTAGAATTTGGTCAAGTTTTTCCTGAAATGTTCTCCAAAATTTCATTGCGGAGAGTTATTAATGACACAAGAAAAACGGTTTATTCAATCTCCATTTACGATTACTGTTAAGGGAAATGTAGAAATGATCCTATTTGAAGTTTTGAAGATTTCTCTCAATAAAAATATAGTTTGTATCTTGTATTTTCACAAATCTGTCTGCTTTCTCCTTCTATTAATATATCAACTGAAACAAGTATCGCTTCACTATTTTGTGATTGAATACAAATGATGAAAATATGGTCTTATAATACATTTCAGGAAACCCATAACAGAATTAGTTTAACTAGAGAAAAAGATGTTGAGCAATGAAGGTTCTTCGATATGTAAAAAATGTCCCTTACAAGAACCACCAGTTCAATATATCTCAGGGACTGTATTATCCAATTAGTAACTTGAAAATGATGCACCGTCAAAAGTTAAGGATGTTGAATTAATTCGTGTTTTCCCGTCACAAAACATCAAAATTTGAGCGAGATCGTTGCAGTTTATTTCTTCGTGTAGTTGAGCTTTGTATTCGAAGAACTCAGAAGAACCTTCATTGTGGAACATGACAGATTTGGTCCTTTCTCTTCCATTTCCGAGACGAATGCGCGAAGGGAATAAATTAATTCATTAGTTTTATCGAATTTCACGTTATCAATAAGGCAATAACGATTTTCGCGTTGGTTTGTCTTCAATTTCGTCTATCCGATAAAACTCATTCCTGATTTTTTTCTAGACGAATAACTGTTATTCAATTTGATTCAAACTCTCGATTCAAAAAGACTGAAATAAAATATTCAAAGAAAATATCTAACATCTAACGTGCTTGGACATCCCTAGTGAAATTTGTCTCAGAATCAAACTAGTGTGGAAATTCAATCCACTGATTAGCATGCAGTCAGTC
The DNA here is from genome assembly GCA_910592335.1 of Adalia bipunctata. Taxonomy (NCBI): domain Eukaryota; kingdom Metazoa; phylum Arthropoda; class Insecta; order Coleoptera; family Coccinellidae; genus Adalia; species Adalia bipunctata. The sequence continues at coordinate 2,703,079 of OU342957.1, forward strand.
ATTCTAAAAGTATCGAGTTAGGGATTAATCCATTCTGCTATTTTAAAAGCCGAATATGCACTCATAAAAATTAATCCTAAATGCGATGCATTTCGAGTAAATCAATAATGGGAATTGAGAAGGCACACATCAGATCCATACTCATCAATCACTTGTAGAACTTCTAAGTCCAAAATTGCTTTCAAAAAGATCATCCGCCGTATTCGGTCGAAATCTGAATTCCTCAACTCCACATTTTCTTGTGGAGTCGAGAAAAACGAATGTACTTCAAGTGTGGCGACTCACTGTCTACAGCGTGTGTAGAATTCTGCACACGCCAAGCCTTTCTTTTCGTTTCGAGTAGGGCAACTACGTCATTGACAAGCTGTGCCCATAATAACCAACATGGGAGTCCTATGAGCGAAACTGGGACGAAGCGTTAATCCCAAACAGCAATGTGCTAGAAAGTATCAATGGATCTGTATGAGGCTCAGATCAGGCCAGGACTTGAATATTGTTCTAACTTTGGAGTCGATTCAGATCAGGGAAGTACAGCTGATTGACTGCTCGGCCAAACCAAATTATCTGTAGTTACTGCATCATTAGGGAAGCCTCCTCGGCATATGTTTTGGAGGAATTCGTGCCACTTGGACTGCAGAAAAATGCCATGAAATCTTTCCAAACAGATGTATTTCCAATTGGGTACAGTCTTCAAGAAGTGGCACCAAGGGTATTCTTCTAGCTAGCGTTATCCAATTGTTTTGAAGTCGAGAGGATAGTTCGAGAGAATATCCACAGCCAGTTTATGTGTCTCTTTCTCAATCGCCATATTGGTTTATTCGCCGAGAGTGAATCGAACGAACCGTCACTATTTTCTAGAATGAACATCTATCAAAGCTACACAGTTATTTTACAACTCCACGTTTCTGGTTCACAGGATCGCGATTGACTGAAATGGTAGCAAGAAAAATCGGGGTGTTTTCGAACCAGGAACGTGAAATCTGCTGGGCAAAGCATGTTACACGGCACAGAGCACGGCACAGCATTTGAGCTGGGCAACACGCACGCGTAGAATAGTGCTTACTGTGCAAAGTAGGGTGGAGTGGGTGACGGGGTTGGGTCATATTTCCGCGGCCGCCCCCGCGACAGGTGGCGCCGCTTGACGAATTCAGCGTCGTCGACCATCCAGAATGACCCAAAGTCGTCTTCATAACGCACAAAACACTTGTGGAGTGACAGATTGGTGCGTATCGCATTCTATACACCCATCAGAACCCAAGAAAGAGAAAGATAATAATCAAGTGAGGTCGAGGTTTATTGTTGTCTTGACACCTGGTGCTAAGATAAGAATATACCTTCCGGTCTTCTGCTGCCAAAGCCAGCAAAGGCCTGTCATGCTGTTACTCAACTGGCACACAACCACTCTCTCGCCACAGAAGCCACACAATATATTAATATATTATAAAAAGATATGAAAAGAGGTTAGAAAAAGACGAAAGTCGAAATTACAAAATACACAATATACAAATTGAAAAAAAATAAAATGGCGGGCCCGCTGGCCGCACGTACCCAACGGACGGCTGGGACAAGGGACCCGAGGAACATCTTTGCGGCCGCCTCTTGTAGAACTCCACCTCGTCCACAGTCCACACTGCCCCCTTTACGTTCTCCACACGCATGAAACATTTGTGGAGAGACAGGTTGTGTCGCACTGCATTCTAACAACAAATCAAATCACTTGGTGATTGGAGTTACAGAATCCACTGGCTCCAAGAAGAATCTCGAGGCCCTCAACATTTCGCGACCCTCCCACTACCCCATCCAACTCTCGAGAACGTTCCTGCTGAAATTTCAGACCGGAAACACTCCCAACCAAGCTTATACAGGGTGTCCCATGACGAATGTTGCCCAGAGTCTATCATTTCGAACGCCCTATATACCCCATTCACTTTTATAAGGTATCCTGGTTGGCCATGAAATTCTGACACATTTCACTGTGTATATTTCGAAAATGTTAGATTATAGTCATTTTCCTGTCAGATAACGACGCAACGTTGTCGGTTCTACATAGAGATCGTAGTAATTACGTTTTTATGTTCATTCAATTTGGGGAAATAATAAATTCGAGAAAATATTATGTGAATTCAATAATTCCAAAGTCCTGATGAATGTTGAAGAGATTTTTTTCTCAGTTAATACTGGAAATATTTCACGTATACAGGGTCTTTCACGAGGAACCTCACCCATATTTATACGGGAAACTACTGAACGTATTTTCATGAAATTCAGCACTTATGAGTATTTCACGATGCTGATGAAATCTGAAATATTTTCAAGGCATGAGCACCTCCGGTTTTTCCGGAAATGACGTCAACTTTTTTTATAGCAGAAATAGATTCCTTAGAAAATTTCAAGTTATTTTGATGTAACATTTTTCAGTTTTGGTTGGAAAATTTTCTCTGAGCGGGAAAATTCGAAAAAAAAAATCGAAAATAGAGCTCCGCTGAAACAAGAATAACTTCGAGGTTTTTGGATGGAAAATCGAAATCGCGATTCATGATACAGGGGGTGAAAAAATCGCTTTCAAAGTTAGGGATGACAAAATCTTGAAAAATCAATTTTTTCAAATTAGAACCCCATTTTTTTATGGCAGATATTGAATCTACGTTAAAAAATAATGTGAGTGTATGCATCACACCCTTGCCCTAAAGTGGATATTAACTCAGAAAATATCCATTTTAGGGCAAGGGTGTGATGCATACACTCACATTATTTTTTAACGTAGATTCAATATCTGCCATAAAAGAATGGGGTTCTAATTTGAAAAAATTGATTTTTCAAGATTTTGTCATCCCTAACTTTGAAAGCGATTTTTTCACCCCCTGTATCATGAATCGCGATTTCGATTTTCAAAGTGGATACATCAATCTTACATCTTGAAAAATCCCAAAAATGAAAATTTTCCATCCAAAAACCTCGAAGTTATTCTTGTTTCAGCGGAGCTCTATTTTCGATTTTTTTTTCGAATTTTCCCGCTCAGAGAGAATTTTCCAACCAAAACTGAAAAATGTTACATCAAAATAACTTGAAATTTTCTAAGGAATCTATTTCTGCAATAAAAAAATGGTGTTCTAATTTGAAAAACGGAAGTTGACGTCATTTCCGGAAAAACTGGAGGTGCTCATGCCTTGAAAATATTTTAGATTTCATCAGCATCGTGAAATACTTATAAGGGCTGAATTTCATGAAAATACGTTCAGTAGTTTCCCGTATAAATATGGGTGAGGTTCCTCGTGAAAGACCCTGTATAAACATGGTAAGAAGATTCAGTTATGCTATTTTCTTATACGGAAATCAAGAATCTATGGACCAATGAAATTCCCCACTTTTTCAAACTTCTCAAGAAATAAGTCTACAGAAGACCTTTAAATACATTTAGCATTGGCAACGTCTCTGAGAATTATTTTGACATTGCCGGTATTTCACGAGTGCCAACCTGCGTCAGTTTTAAGTGAAAAAACCTAAATCTTGGCTAACCAGGATACATTATAAGAGTGAATGGAGTATATGTATGAAAAAAAGCGGTTGAAATGTCGATCTTGATATCAAAATCTCTGTTCAAGTCCTGCTATTACCAAGTGGACCACCCTGTACAAGTATCAATCTTCTGAAATAATTCAGATTGTCATGAGATACTCTGTATATTAGATGGAAAATTTCGGTAGTTTTCGGAACAATTCCTTCGGAATTTATTCTTTGAATGATGACTGGTAGTTTTCGAGAAGTTGGAAGTTGAAAATGAACAAATGTTGAGTGTCCCGAATTCTTGATAAAATATAGAAAACCAAAAACTATTCAATTAAAAAAATTAAAACATCGAACATGCAAGCTGAGCAAACCTGAAATGTCAGTAATATACATCGAAACATTCATGTATGTATAAGTTGTTATTCGGTATATACACACATTTTGCACATTGTAATTCCATTTTGTGAATGTTGCTTTTTCGATCTCACCGATTATTGAAAATTCCCATAAAAAAATTGGAAAAAAAACCATAGAAATTTCCCCTTATGGCCAGATTCTTTGAATGAATTCGAGTGGATATTTAAAAAATTCAAAAATAATATACAGGGTGAGTCAACCGTGGTCAATCGGTCGATAACTCTTGGAAATGTGACCTTTCTCAAAAGAAATTTTCGAAAAATCGCAGTGCCTTACTGCCTTTCGAAAGACCCGTAAAGTGATCTGTTAAACTGCAGCAGAGCTGAAATCACTTCGGGAATATATCGTCAAAAGTGCGCCAAAGAGTAACATTAAGTCCAAGAGTCACTGTGGACTCGCCCTGTATTTCTTTCGGTGTTCAAAGGAATCAGCTACATTCGAGAATTCTTCGTCTTGTTAGTGAAAATGCACAAAAGACATAGTTAAATCTTTCAATGGAAATCATCAGTCAAGAACAGATTTTCTACTGTATTTATTATTTTTAATGATTAATCATTCTGAAAATTGAATTAACCGACAAGATATTTGAAACATAATTGCCATATTGAAAAGTTATACTTTTATATCATATTTTTTCGTTAAAATAATAAAATCAGTAGACAATCGTCTGAATAAAATGGGAAAACAGTCACAATACCTTCCAAGTGGCAGCATTTCTTCGAAAATAACAGAATGTATTCTGGAACCAGTTGTATATTTCATTGAGAGTCAACTGCTTGTCTGGCGATTCTATAATTGACTAAAAACGAACTCTGTAAATTTCGAACCAACAACTCATCAAAGTATCTCACCTGTCTAATTAGAGAGGCGTAAGTGAAAGGTGGTCTTACGTCAGCATTTTTGTAAAATTCCCTATTTCTCTGAATTTCTGAAATTCAAAAACAAAAACACGATTCAAACCCTGAATTTGCTATTACAATTTAATTTCGTTGACTAGAAAATTCTGTACCTTGTTGCACATCTAATCCAGCCCTCTCCAGCATGTAAGGCAAGCCTTTTCGCAGCATAATATAATTTTTGATTAAACTGAAAATCGCTAAGTTTCAAAACTCACCTCCAGCCAAGGACAGTGCAGATTTATCGCTCAATCTCCTCCTTATTGGACCTCCCATTTGAGGCGAAGCTGCGTGCAGAACTGGCGACCGTATGGCCGACACCATGTGGTTCATGGATACAGGAGGTTGAGGAGTGGTAGATCCCACTGATAATTTTGGAGTGAGCTGACCGGAACCTTCTTTGAGAGGGTCCATAGCACCCAGTTGCTTGGAAAGGTGCAAGTGCTGCATCATTGCAGTCAATCTGTCTCTTTCCTTCTGAAGTTGAAGCTCTAATTGAGAAACTACTTGCATTTGAACTCGAGCTTGCGCAGTCGACCTATCGTCCAAGTTATGTTCAGTGTTCAAGTGTCTGGAAATTATTATAGGACTGTTGGAGAATTCGAATGATAAGGGAAAAACCGTCTCACTTGATAAAAACTTGTAGATCTTCGCATATGGCTTCACATCCCGGCCATTTGCAAACCCCGTGTCCATAAAGATGATGGACCCTTTCTGGTGTTGTGGTTCTGTCTGGTTTCTCTTCAGATGATTCCTCTCTTTTTATTCTATTTTGAACTACCCCCAATAAACCCGGGGAATTATCTGTGAACAATTAAAAGCCCATTCTCAACCCTGAAAATCGCAAATTCGATTTGAAGTGAACAGCTACTACACTGCGCAAAAAAATTAACGCACATTATGGAAATCTCAAATTTATTCTACAACTGAAGGTGTTCTCAATGATAATTATTTTTATCAGAATTATGCATGCATATGTTATCCACTTTCAACGTTTTTTTTTGCGCGCATCGTTCAGGAGTACCTTGAAGAGGTTGAAGTCTCTCGAATGGAATGGCCAGCAAGAAGTCCAGATCTCAATCTGATCGAGCAGGTTTGGGACAACCTCAATAGAAGGCTGAGAAGTTCAGAAAATCATCCAGCTACTCTTAATGACTTAGGAATCCAACTTGGAGAAATCTGGGAAGGATCAGATCAGAACATTTTAAGATCACTCATTTTGAGTATGAACCGTCGTTGCCGAGCTGTAATTAATGCAAGGGGTGGTAATAACAAGTATTAAATCACTTATCAGAATTTCAGTATTCTGAGAATTGTTCATTTCTCTTCTTCCACATAAGATTCGGTGAAATCCTGAATTTTTCTTCCATTTGTTGTATCTTGTTTCGTTCAGAACCTTCCCGAGAGAACATAAAAAATAAGTTATAAAGTCAATATAGAGTTAACTTTCATTAAAATTGAGATTTTCAGAATGTGCGTTAATTTTTTTGCGCAGTGTATTTTTTTCCGAAACGGTTTCAACTTTAGTGGATCAACAGGGCGAATTCTGCATCGACGGTTTTCAAAGATAAAGGGCTCTGTTCTGTTCCTGAGCCTTCAGTAAAAGTATCGATTAAGCTAGAAAGGGGTGGCTACCCTTGCTTTCATAGAGGGTTCTAAATATTTACGTCGACATTCGTCGAAGTTCGACTGCAGAATAATAGATGGCAGCACACATTTACTGATTTTATCGTAGGTTTGGGAAATATGCGATCAATTCCTAAACCAAATAGGTCCTCCGAAGGTATCAGAAAGCTGTCTTAGAAAGCGTCACTGAGCTGGCATGGATGGAGCTACTCCATCTTCCTTTTTAGAGGTTTAGGAGGAAATGAAAGCTCTAATTGTGGTAACAACAAATACTTCTTTTCGGATTTTAAATATGCGATAATTGGAATATAGTTAGGCCTTGACATATGGTTACCTACGCTTTTGATAACATGAAGGTTCGATCTTTGAAAGACCTTTGACGATGGAAGTCTATAAAGCACCCTGAGTCCGTTTCGAAAGATGAGAACCGAGCCTGTGAAGTCAAAATCAGAATGCTCACCATTTATATCTGATGGAGTCTTATTCGAGAGATGGTGAGGATCCCCAATGTCCTTCCAATGGTTGGACACTTCTCTCGTATTGAGACCTGCCGAAACAAAACTGAGCGTGAAATAATCGGTCTTACGAAGGTGTAACGGCTTCACGACGATTCCGATTTCGGCATTCGGACTGGCCCAGGCATGATTATGTATGACCCAAGGGAAAAGGATAGGAAGAAGGGATGGGCAAGTACCAATAATCAGGATCGTGAAGCCGTTCTCCACCTTGGTTGAATTGGAAAAATAATTTTCTCGTTCGGTACTGATAATAAGATCTCCATGAGTACAAATGATTGAATATTCCAATGGCATTGCCCAATTTGAGGTTCTTTTACTAGATAAGGGTTAAATGGACAGGCGGGAAGGCCATACATACCTGCCTGGACTAATCCGATCCTCTTTCTTCTCAGTATTTTTCGTTTCTTGTTCAACTCGATTATTTCACATGCATTAATAGAAGTTAAAATGAATCAACTAAGGTTTTCTCAAAATTTTCATTGATCACCAATAAAATACTAAATAAAAAGTATATTTTGATAAAAATAACGACATTTATTCATCTTCATCTTCTTCTTTCTCTTCGTACCTTGGCCAGGGGTTACCATCAAGGGTTGCATCCCTATGCCTTGATAACCGACGTACTGCCGTTGCATGAGCTGCAATTGCTGTATAATTTGTTGCTGTTGCAATCCAAGCTGCTGCAGAGATGTTGATGCTTTCTTCTTGTCTGGACTCTGTAGGATATGTGTCTGCTGTATGAGATTCAATTGCAGTTGCTCTTGCAGCTGTTGGATAGTCTGTTCGATTTGTTTTTTACCAAGCTCCACCAACTGATGCTGCTATAAGAGAAAATTGAAAACTCTAATCTTATCTACTTCGTCAATATTTGAATAAATCACTGACGAGATTCAAGATCTGTAGTCTGTGGACTACTAAGAATTGATATTCTGAGTTTGAAATCAGAAATCAGTGGCGCCATATCTCGAAATCTAGAGGGTGGCTTGTACCATACCGAAATCTGGCTGGAATGACCCTTCAACAAATTTACCTGATGTTGCTGCTGTTGCAGAATGGTATGCTGCTTCATCAAATTTTGTAACTGGGTAGGACTGAGGACATGTTGCTGTAGAATATGATGTAAATTTGAGCTTGGAGCATTCATAATTTGAGCCTGGGGTATGGGTGTTTGTGTCTGAAACAATTGTCAAATTCATGTCAACCGATTGGTCCATTGGCACAAAAGTTCATAAATTTTGTGGCCGTTTCAAAAGTTGCCGCTTCTGGTCCACCAAATGTTGTCTCATTTAAAAGTGTCCACCCTTTATAACTCAAACGAATCAGAATTTGTGAAAACACTCAGACAGGTCGGTTTTTGATGACAGGGGGACATGACATGGGCACAAAGCTTGTTTTTCCTAGTAACCCCCTGGAGAGGGTTGCAACCCCATAAGGAATAAGGAAAGTGGTTTTGTAGCACAAATGTATGCATGGATTCAAATTTGTATGAAGCTGCGGTGTTTCACAAAGTTACAGGGTGTTTTTAATGGACTTATGGTACCGATGAAACTAAATGAAACAGAAATTTTCTAATTGATCGAATAATTTCTAATGAAAAAAAAAACCAAACAATGAGGTGATTAAACAGTGTTGGTTCACACATAGAAGGAGAGAAAGGGAATGTTGAAAATTTATCTGATTTATTTAACTAGACGCCATAGCAACTTGGGGGTTTCAGCAATTCATGTTTCACGAAAAAAAAAACATGACATGTATATTACTTTTTCTCTATCCCTTATAGTGTAGTACTAAACCATCGGAATCTGGACACCCTGAACATCCAATAATGAATAAAAATTTCCACCTGAAACTGTGAAACTTTCAAAGAAATGGACAAAGAATGAGTTAGATAAGTGAGAAAACAACATTTTTCATATTTGAAGAGTTGGTGGAAAAAAATGAAAACTTTTGAAACAGTCTCAAAATTTTTGTTTCATTCGACTGAACTGAAGAAATCCTTCCAAACGAACGGACATTGTTTGGGGAGAGACGTTTTTGAAAAAGATATGAACCTGTGATATTGGAGGGACTGTTGCAGTGAAATTTTTCTGGGTTTCTGATGAGGGTGATGGTGTGTTCTCTTGCAACCTTGATTCCGATGTCGGAGTGCTGTTTCCATTGCCTTTGAAGTCCCGTTCTTGGTCCCAACTTCTTTCAAGTTCGAGTTGCTGGTGTTGCTGTTGTTCTTTCAGAACTTTCTCTAAAGATGCTGCTTGCTGCAAAGAGGTTAAAAATTCTTTTTATCGATCAGAATGAGAGCGTTATTTCCTCGAATGTTAAAATTCGAAACCCCCCAGTGTTTGAATATGAGAAAGAAAAATAGAATTAACTGCGTCACGTATAAAAAGTGGAGTGTTCTCCATTTATTAGGCCCAGGGCAAGGCGAAAATGTGGCATGGAGTATATTCCTTCAGCAGGAATAGCAAAAATAAATCCAATTTGGCGTGTTTCTTATGCAGGGCGCCTCTGTATAAGAGAAGGACAGACTGGCAGCACTACGTCTAGATTATTTTACGGAGTGAGGGCAATATATTCAGCGGAGGTATACAGGTATTATGATCGGACCATTGCATCAAGACACATGGCTTCCGACGCCCTAATGCTTCCTCCTGCTATGCAGGCGACCGAAAATCAATCACGTCCACCGTTGGATGAATTTCCCCATGTCCGCTTTTGCATTTCCAAGGAATAAACGAAATATTTCGAATGGCACCAAACTATTTTATTTCTTTGGCATCGACTGCTATCGTCATTGCCCTAACTAAACTATTATTCCCAATACTTTGTACAACCATATTATGTTTTTTTCTATCTGCCCCAGTGAATGCAATTTTATTTATTTCCATTAATTTCTTGAGTGTTTTTTTTTGCTATCACATGAGACAATAGACGAACTAGCATCTGATGAAGTTTCATATATTCAGAAGAGGTTGATGAGCTCTTGGCTTTTTGCGCCTGGGAGAAACGATTTTTTATTCACCTTGATATTGCATGCCGCCAAGATTCCGGATTGGCAAACACTTCCACTGCTATTTATGTCTTAAGATATTTCAATGAAATATTAAATCAATCTGTAAATTGTAAGCTCAGCATTGAATTTTCATAAGGCGACTTTTTTGTTCGGCTCCAAGATTGAGTTTATATAATTCAGCATACCGCTAATTGATATTGAATCATTAATGCAGGAAACAGTAGTATACCCTCTGTTTGTAATCTACAAGGGAGGGGTGGTTTTATTAGCTGCTGCGAGAGCGGTTGTTAGACAATGTATCGGGAGATGAAGTTGAAATCGATGAATTTCTTCCATTCGAAAATTCCAGACGTAGACGTGGTATTAAACAAATCCTCCAGGGTTTTGATACTTGGAGGAAATCAGTGGGAAAGGTCACGGAGTTTTTGATAAAGAGTAATTAACGAACGACTAGATTTTTCACATTGTGCTACGATATTGTATTCGGTACTGTGGACAATGCCGATTAACAATTTGTGAATGATAATTGGATGAAAGCGAAGAAACGGAATCTATACTTTGAAAATTCAACTTTTTGAAAAAACATAATTTCGCAGGTCAAAATATGAACTATTATGAAAAGAGCCATGGATTGTTTTCTATTGAATTAAGCGTCCTCGAAAACCTATATTTTGATACCAAACATGTCCATATAGATTTTCTTTGACATGAATTTTTATGAATTTAATTTTTCGGAATTTCATTTTCGAGTTTTATTTGCAAGCTCATAGCACATGGAGTATTGGTGATATCGATCCACAAAATGTGTTTTCTCAATGGTTCGAATAGATTGTAGATGATCCATTTCGAATAACACCTTTAGGATTCCCAGGAATTGTGTGATGTAGACAAATAAAGTGTTTTTGGGGGGTCTTACCCCTTAGTCATTTTTGACCCAAAAAGTTGGAATTTTCGAACCCGATTTTATTGTACGCAGAGATACTTTAGACCATGCTGATTATCAATATACAAACGAAAATTCGATACGATCAAAGGAACGGGAGTTATTACCCTTTGAAAATTAAATTTTTTGAAAAAATGCCATCTCGCAGGTGAAAATCTAAACCATTATAGATAGAGCCCTGGATTGTTTTATATTGAATTCAGCGTCATCGAAAACCTATATTTTGATACCAAACATGTCCATATAGACCTTCTTAGTTCTGAATTTTTGTGAATTTAATTTTTCGGAATTTCATTTTAGAGTTTTGTTTGCAAGCTCATAGCACTCGGAGTATTGATGATATCGATCCGCAAAAAAGGTTTTGTCAATGGTTCGAATAGATTGTAGATGATTCATTTCGAATATCACCTTCAGGTTTCCCATGGATTTCGTGATGTAGACAAATATAGTGTTTTTGGGGGGTCTTACCCCTTAGTCATTTTTGACCCAAAAAGTTATAATGTTCGAACCCGATTTTATTGTACCCAGAGATACTTTGGACTATGCTGATTATCAATATACAAATTAAAATTGGATAGGATCTAGAGAACGGGAGTTATAACAGTTTGAAAATTCCATTTTTTTTCAAAAAATGCCATTTGGCAGGTTGAAATCTAAACTATGTTAGATAGGGCTCTGTATTATTTTTCATTGAATTCAGCGTCCTCGAAAACCTATATTTTGATACCAAACATGTCCATATTGAATTTCTTTGATTTTAATTGTTTGGGATTCAATATTTCGGAATTTAATTCTCAGAAGCTCATAGCACTCGGAGTATGGATGATATCGATCCGAAAAATAAATTGTCCAAATTGCGCGAAGCCCTTTCTCATTTAGTTACAAGAAGAAAAGCTTCGAAATTTCCAATCAATATCTTTCCTCATCCCTCTCTGAACCCGAATTTTTTCCATTTTTGAAAGCTCGGTATACATCCATTGGGTTCCATTCAAACCATCTGAAATAAATCTTACGTCCACTCGAAAAGGCAAGGTCTAAGTAATTTAATTTGTCATGGGCAGTGCATGAAATTATGGCTTCAGTTTTGTGAGGGATACTTATGCAATAAATTAAGGGTCAGTGGGTGCAAAATACCCTTACACGGACTGTTAGACTGGACAAACGGATAATGACTGGAATTGATAAATCGGTAGATTTAGTAAGTGTAAGGTAATCGAGAGTTATTAATATTTAGCAGTTCCCTGTTTAGTTGAGGACCACCCCAAGAAGTTACAAATGGGGGCTGTCGCTGGCACAACGACACATGGTGCATTGGCAGTTCTGCCGGACTTCAATAAATTAGGGGCATCGTTAAGTTCAGCAACGTTCTCATAAAGTGTGAAATTCAGCAGTCATGGTTTAGTATTGAGACTGACCATTGTAAATTACGTTGGGACCCCTGCTTCCTTTAAAACTGTACATTTGTCAACGGACATGTACGCGCTAAGCATGTTTTATTGGCCAATATGCTCGTTTCCCCCTGGCCCCTTCAAGGAAACCCGAGTATTTATGTTCATTTTTCAATATACACTGGACAACAGAAATGCTTTATTGCACGCTACAGATCATAACATGAATTTTCACTTTCTTAAGAAATGTTTATAACACAATATTTTTGAATACCAAGTTCATGTTCTAAAAACGAGAAGGTGAAGTCCTGGAAACTCATCCAATAATTTCACTCGGGAAATTCGCCCGGAAACAGAAAAAGTCTGGTTATTTCGAATTAAAGCCTGTAAGCGAGACAGAGTTTCGGAAAATAAAAGTCGGGGGAGGACTTTTATGGGAGAAACATTAGAGGACCTGGCAAGGATATGAAAGTGTGGAATATATATTACCTGAAAGTCAACCTCTAACAAATATTTACCGGTGGCTGTTTTCCAAAGAGTTGCGAAGAGCCCCCAATGAATGATAAGACGTTAAAATGCATTGCCATGATGTCACATGGAATAAAACCCATATACAGAGACGCATTATGTGAAAAATATGGAAATAATATGGCCCCGGCAAGGAAAACAGCTCCTTGCATATGAAATATGCGATCATGGCTAAGGATTTTTTCTCGAGTTCCTGCGGGAAGCCTTCCCTCCTTGAATATCAATAGTTGAGGTGTTTCAAAAAGGCAATTCAACCTTATTTATGTTGCGAAAGAGCAACATTCAAATTAGCGCATTCCGAAAACCTAGGCCATAGCGGTTTCTACCCCAAGATGATGTTTTTATGACCTATTCACATCAGCCCGGAATTGCTTTGTTGACTCATAACTTTGTATTAAATTTTTAAGTGATACTTCACTTTATTGTTCCGCGCCAAATAATGCGTTTCGAATTTCTTCGAATTGAATTCCGCGAGTTTATATTTTCAGAAGCCTAATTACCCATATCATGACTCATCACAGAGGGTGTTTTGTGTACAGGGTTTTAGAAGAAGTGGTTTGATCCATTTTTATTTTCTTCAACTGGAGTTCTAGAGAGAGCTTGTATATTCAGGAGCCTAGTTATCTATGTCATGACCCATAAGCATCACAAAGGGTGATTTATGTACAGGGTGTCTCGAAGAGATATGGAAAACTAGGCAGATAATTTTTTTATTTTTGGGAGAAGTGGTTTGGTCAATTTTTATTTTCTATGACTGGAGTTCTAGAGAGAGTTATCTATATCATGACCCATAAGCATCACAAAAAGTGTTTTGTGGAAAGGGTGTCTCGAAGAGATATGGATAACTGGCAGATCGTTTTTTGATTTTCAGGAGAAGTGGTTTGGTCAATTTTATTTTCTTTAACCGGAGTTCTAGAGAGAGTTTATATCTTCAGGAGCCTATTTTGATAAAACGTTAAGAATATTCACGTGAAGGAAAAGAACGTCACTTGAAAAAAGGAATTGAGCTCAGGGTGTTCATCGACACGAGATTTCGGGGGAAATAATCATGAATAAGTCATTAAAAAGGAGGAAGAATAAACAATAAGTGGAATTGGTGGGGGGAGCGTTGCAATTTAGCATTTCATTAGGTGCATCATCCCATACATTCAAATAGAGAACTCGAAAGAAACATAAAACATCGGGCAGGAGTGAAAGAACAATGAAATTAAACGGAGGAGCGTGGAGTAAAAAACTTCATCCGAATAATTCTCCGAAGAAAAATACAGTTGAGTAAATATCTGTATCTCTGATGAGGATGGCGGAGGAGCGGAATATTTACACGGGAAGCCCACCACTAGCAATTTAAATATAAAAGATTCCAGCGAATCAGTTCACGCCATGTTGCCGAAGCAATAATGAAACTTTGGGGTGAAACATTGACAGATGAAGGGATTCCGCAGTCCTTACACCCAGTTGCCTAATCATTCTTGTCAATTTCACCGCTTTTTTTCGAGATTCTTCAATATGGATATTTTCGCTGGGTATAATTCTCGATTTATACCCTCATTCTCCCTTTTAGAACCCTTGAATTCACCGTGAATTTGTGCTTTCGATGAAGGGGTGTTCTTTAACGCCATATTCAAAATGGAAAAATATCACTCGCTGATATTCCTTTTCGATACGAATGATTATGAACAAATTATGGAAGAAAAAACAAAAAACCTGATTGCAAAAATGTTAATCTGAAAAATAAGACAAGTTCTATACTTAATCGATGAAATTTTGTATGAATAATGATTAGGTGGACTGCGCAATGTTTTTTTCGGTATTTTTCTGTGCCGTTAATAGTACATACTTCGATATAAATATGATGTGCATGCTATAATGTATTGCTGTCTGTATGTATATTGAAGTATACAGGGTCTTTCACGAGGAACCTCACCCATATTTATACGGGAAACTACTGAACGTATTTTCATGAAATTCAGCACTTATAAGTATTTCACGATGCTGATGAAATCTTAAATATTTTCAAGGCATGAGCACCTCCGGTTTTTCCGGAAATGACGTCAACTTCCGTTTTTCAAATTAGAACACCATTTTTTTATTGCAGAAATAGATTCCTTAGATAATTTCAAGTTATTTTGATGTAACATTTTTCAGTTTTGGTTGGAAAATTCTCTCTGAGCGGGAAAATTCGAAAAAAAAAATCGAAAATAGAGCTCCGCTGAAACAAGAATAACTTCGAGGTTTTTGGATGGAAAATTTTCATTTTTGAAGTTTTTCAAGATGTAAGATTGATGTATCCACTTCAAAAATCGAAATCGCGATTCATGATACAGGGGGTGAAAAAATCGCTTTCAAAGTTAGGGATGACAAAATCGTGAAAAATCAATTTTTTTCGAATTAGAACCCCATTTTTTTATGGCAGATATTGAATCTACGTTGAAAAATAATGTGAGTGTATGCATCACACCCTTGCCCTAAAATGGATATTTTCTGAGTTAATATCCACTTTAGGGCAAGGGTGTGATGCATACACATAGATTTCATCAGCATCGTGAAATACTTATAAGTGCTGAATTTCATGAAAATACGTTCAGTAGTTTCCCGTATAAATATGGGTGAGGTTCCTCATGAAAGACCCTGTATACTATGAACTGCTCAGGAAGATACCGAGAAAAACATTGGTAGTGCACCTTAACATTACTCACACAAAATTTCAATGATTAAATAGAGGACCTGTTTTTTCAGGTACATGTTTTTGCAGGCGGGTTTTTCATTTTTTCTTCAATAATTCTTCAATGAACGAGTTGATCAGTGGTGGTATGTATGAAAAGAGGTCTTTATAGTAAAGAGAGCCAAGAAAAAAGGAGTTTTCCATGATAAAAAATGAACGAACTAGATTCTGAGTCAATTTTCCAAAACTTCCATTTCCTAAAATTTCTGCCAAACTACAAACTAATTCATATGGGTTTTTGGAGTTTAGATTTGTAGGTTACGTGTATAATAATCATTATTACGAATATAATAAAGGTTTTGGTACAGTTTTTGAAATAACATTGACTATCGACAGAGGAATTGTTGTGTTCTTGTTGAGAATTTGGAGGAATTGAACTCAGATTTCAATATCTTACTTAAGGTACATTCTATGGTATCTTTTCATTGAGAAACTTGACATGTAAATTATTATACTGAAATATTCACTCAAACTTTTATGAGGGTATTATTACTATTTGCTTTTCAAGGAAGTCCAGAAAAAGGAAATGGTTGAACTTCATTTGGAGACAGTTGTTTTAGTCACAATTCTATTGAACGGTATAGACTTTTGAATCAAGCTTTCCTTGTATCTTCAATATTTAAGGTTGTATGCGGCGAGACCAACAATTTTTTTTCAATTAAAGCCGTATCATTTCCCTAGAATGTGTATTACTCGCTTTGCGGTTTTTCTTCGTATATTAGGAAAAAAACCTGGTGAGCTGTAATTTCATGGAAATCTGGACGAACAACTTTATTTCAATGATATCTCCGTCAATTTTCGGGATAAATGAATGAAATTTTCAGTATATATGCGGAATAATAATTTGCAGAATGTGGATTATTCGCTTTTCCGTTTTTCTGCGTATATTAGGAAAAAACCTGGTTGAAAATATGACCAATAAAGTTCCTATTTTATAATTCATTTAAAAATTGAGGGGGCAATTGACAAACAAACTGATCAGTACACATTCTGGAAAATATTATTTCGCATGTGAACTGAAAATTTCATACATTTATCCCGAGAATTGACAGACATATCATGGAAATAAAATCGTTTGTCCAGATTTTCATGAAATTACAGCTCACCAGGTTTTTTCCTCAAATACGAGGAAAAACAGAAAAGCGAGTAATACACATTCTAGAGATATGATTAAGCTTCAAATTACAAAAAAAATTGTTGATCTACGCCGCATACGAGCTGAGATATCATGGAAATAAAAAGCCTAATTTTTGAAGCGAGCTCGCGAGCTCGGATGTGTACCATGTTCCCTTAAATCATTTTATCAAGCTAGTACCCAGTTCCTCCACCAATTTGTTACCAATTCACGCTCTACGTATTAGGAATTCAATTTTTTTCATCTTGCATTGGTGTTATTTAGAATTCGACATCAATGAACAATACTCTGCCTTTTTCTCGAAGAAAATATTCTAATGGCGGTAAATAAGGGAGTTTAATACTTTCGAAGGGATTCTAATGAAAAAAATATTCTGCAAAATAAGTAGGCGATCTGCGATCTCGTGAATATGTTGGATTAGAACTCTCATGGTATATTTGGATAATGCAATTGGTTAATTGGACTATGATTGAGGAAAAAAAGGAGTATCGAATGGAATCTTGAAGATATCTGATAACAAGAGAACGAATACTTAAAATCTGTCGAATCGGTTCATCCTGATCTATAAAAATAACATCAAAACGTCGAAAATTAACGATAACAACCCCCCATTCACCCGTTCGCTACGTTAAACCGTTTCCATTCATGAATCCCATAGTATTTTCACCCCAGCGAGAGACTGCGCTCGAAAACTAGAATCGTGAAACTAGGCCGGAATGTTTATGTGTTGTGATGCCTGTATATACGTATACAACAAGCTACAAGGATCGTCTGAAATTCAGTTGAGCAACGTCGTTCGCTACGTGAGGGTCGGATAGCGTCCCGACGGCAAGGAACAGCGTCGAAAACAGAACACCGCTTAGGATTCCTCGGATATGAGTGAAATAAATATGTTTGTTTGTTGGATAAATGTTTGTTATGTATTGAGGGATGTAAGTCTGAATATTTAGATTATTTGAGGGGTGTGGAGGAATATCGTGGTGATATTTGGGCAGAGTTCTTGGTTTTTGCTGGAAAATGAGCCAGGGAACGTTAATTTGATGGAATTTTCAAAATTTTCTCGTCAAAGTTTTATTTGATGGGTGAAAATGATAAACTTGATAATAGGGCGAAGATTCCAGTTATTTTTGGGTATTTTTTCAAGTGGTGTGAGATTGAGGAATATTTGGAGGTGGGATTGAAAGGAATTCAGTGTGGAAATTTCGTCAAAGTTTCATTAGATGGGTGAAAACGATTAACTCAATAAAAGGGCGAAGATTTCAGAGATGAAGTTTATGTTGGAAATTGATGAGATTTTAGAAAGTTTTTCGTCAAAGTTTCATTTGATGTGTGAAAAATGAATTCAAGTATATAACGAAGATTTCAATTATTTTTGGGAATCTCTATTTTGAATTTAGTGTAGAATTTCAGGAAATTAAATTGAGAAAAATATTCTGATGAAAATTCTAAGAGATTCAATTTGAAAACGATTCCTGTGAAAGATCTTAGAGAAATTTTGTTAAAAATTGGAATCTTTTGAGTTTAGATGCATTTGGTGTTGAATTATCAAGTAATAGGGAATTATTCGAAAGAGAAACATTTTTGCCAGTAGAATTAAAGTTGATTTTGGTGAATCGTATCGAAAAAATATGTGGAGGATTGTTTTAAATTCTGATGAAATTTTTTGGCATTTATTTCGAATGGAGATTGAGTATTCCAAGTCTGATAAAACTTGATTTATTTTTGGAAAATAGTTGTTTTCGTGTTGTTGTTGACGGGTGTTGTAAATAGGGATAAAGATGGATAAAAACCTGTGCAAAAGACGCCAGCATCCGTGTTTCGCAGTACTTCATGCCTGCAGGTAAACACACTCACTCACAGCACAACACCTAAACACAACTAAATACATAAACGGTAACAGCGCCTATTAATTATTTCTTTTTCGCTAGAAAGAACAAGAGTTAGTTGTGTTGTTGCGCAAAAAGGGTCATTGAAGTCGCCGAGATGGTATAGGAGAGTCGTAGGCGGTCCTGGCTCTCGCAAATGCGCCGATGCAGTTTGTGTTGTTTGTATGTGTGTATCTGTAGTGACGGCGGAGCGGGCGGCACCGAAGGTCTTCGCGCAATACCAACACCTACAATCTGCCACCTCCCACCTCCCCCGATTCTTACGTGCTGCACACGAAGCTCTCAGCCTTCCCGTCCATAAATAAACACAATCCTAAATCTTCGGAGGTCGCTGGACTGCACTCCTCTACATCAGCCTCCCCTGCAGCCCCTTCACTGGCAGGAGACGTTATGTTCAGTGGTGTACATATATAGCTGAGACACCGGTTCCTCACGGTTAATGCGATTCGGCGACTCCACGTTGCTGATTCAGCAGAAAATGCCCGGGGATTGGACGCTCCTCAAACGGATATCTCAATTTTTTCCAAGCAGTTCGAAAATCACGAATAAGGATGAATTTTAAAGATTGAACCATTTTTTTTCGAAGTTGGTCGATATCTCACGGAAAAAAAAACATTATCAGCTGATTACCTAAACAATTTCATGTTTTTTTACGTTGAAACCTATTCAAAAGGGCACCACGAAAAGTAGTTGCGAAATGGCGAATGCACTCCACTCATTTTCACCTTGACTATCTTGTGATTCTGAATCTACAACAGTTTTACATCGGGAAAAATATTCGAATAAATCAGATCAATTGACTTCGTAACAAGCAGATGCGTTATCACTTTTCGTGTTTTGTAGATTGAAGCTCAAACGAATGAGTATTACTGTAAGTTGCAATTTGGCGAATGCGCCGTGCTTTTTCTTCCTGTGCTTGGATTTATCATTCCATCACCTTAAGAGCCTGTATTTCATGGCATGAATCTTTAGAGGACCACGAGAGATTTACACTTATACCTCATTTTTTAAATTTCATCACGGTGTTGCAACAAAATTCGTATTTTTAGGATATTTTAAGGGGTTCATCAAAATTTCTATAGCAACCGCTGCGTACAATCTAGATAAACGAAATTTTCACAGTAGTTAGCTTGAGGTATCAGCTTCATCATTCGGTAAACATCTGGAGTTTCCTTCATACAGAGTGTCTAATATGTATTTACCAATTTACTCAAATTAAATATGCGATAATTCGATTTTTTTCAAATGAAATTTATTTTTCATTTTTTACACAGTATGTCCCATACTCAAATGTGGAATATCTCAAAAATAAAGCGAGATATGTATAGGGCATTCTTTGTAAGAAAAAACGAGTGAGAAAAACAAATTTCATGACAGTGAAAGAAACAGGGTGTTCCATTTGGAACAATCGAGTAATCGCATATTTAATTTAAATATATTGCTAAATTCATAATGAACACTCTGTATAAAAATCTTCACCCAAATTAAATATGAGATACCTCGATTCTTTCAAATGGAACACCCTCTGTTTTCCTCTTTTATGAAATGTGTTTTTCGAATGTCTATCTTTTCTACAAAGTATGTCCCATTCTTGAACCCTTTTTTTTTGAGATATTTCACATTCTTCAAAAAAACGCTTACTTTGTAAAAAAGGTAGACATTCGAGAAACAAATTTCATGAAAGAAAAATACAGGGTGTTCCATTTGAAAAAGTCGAAATATCGCATATTTAATTTGGGTGAATTGGTAAATTTATATTAGACACTCTGTACGGAAAAAAACTTCAGATGTTTACCGAATGATGAAGCTGATACCTTAAGGTACACGTCCTAGCTCGCGAGCTCCCTCCAAAAATTGGGCTTTTTATTTCCATGATATCTCAGTTCGTATGCGGCGTAGACCAACAATTTTTTTTTTAATTAAAGCTTAATCGTTTCTCTAGAATGTGTATTACTCGCTTTTCTGTTTTTCTTCGTATATTAGGAAAAAAATCTGGTGAGCTGTAATTTCATGAAAATCTGGAAAAACGATTTTATTTTCATGATATCTCTGTCAATTTTCGGGACGAATGTATGAAATTTTCAGTATAAATGCGAAATAATATTTTGCAGAATGTGTATTATTCGCTTTTCCATTTTTCTGCGTATATTAGGAAAAAACCTGGTTGAAAATATGACCAATAAAGTTCCTATTTTATAATTCATTTAAAAATTGAGGGGGCAATTGACAAACAAACTGATCAGTACACATTCTGGAAAATATTATTTCGCATGTAAACTGAAAATTTCATACATGATTCCTGAGAATTGACAGAGATATCATGAAAATAAAATCATTTGTCCAGATTTTCATGAAATTACAGCTCGCCAGGTTTTTTTCTGATATACGAAGAAAAACAGGGAAGCGAGTAAAACACATTCTGAAGAAGTGATTAAGCTTCAATTCGAAAAAAAATTGTCGGTCTATGCCGCATACGAGCTGGGATATCATGGAAATAAAAAGCCCAATTTTTGAGCCACTCTCAGCTCGAAAAAATTTGTTGTTATACTTAGATTTATGGTCTTTTGTAGTTGTTTCGTATTTGGTACTCAGTAGAAATGAATAGTTGAGTTTCAATTCCTGACTGACAATTTTACTTCAAAACGAAATTTTTCTTCACGTTGACACCACCTAAACCTTCTGGTCATAAATTGAAAACTCGAAAACTTTAGGGATGCCAGACAGGACCGAGAAAAAATACCATCATGAATATATTTCATCGAAATATATTTAGGAAGAATCTCGTGCATATAAATTCATATTGGAGGCAGTATATTTTCAATAATACACAATCCCCTTCCTATACATTTAGGAGTCCGGCAGATGTAACATATGCAAGTCAAGGAATAGCGCTATCCCCCTGTAATATTCAGGGACCGCTGTCCCAACAAATAATCGACACTGGTGTCAACCAAGAAAAAGGGCAATTTGAGATACAATTTTATATTATCTTTCTTCTCGATATTCCGAGGGTTGCTTCGCATAAGATATGATACCGAATTTCCGATCGTATTTGAATTTTGCTGCGTTTCAGTGATCGAAGACCGCACAGTGTGGTAGGTGAGGATTCAAAGTGGAGATCTGAAGAATCACATCTTTCATTTTGTGCTCCCAGAAGTGATTCTGATCACGGTCAAATTCATTCTACAACTGAAGGTGTTCTCAATGATAATTATTTTTATCAGAAGTATGCATGCATATGTTATCCACTTAAACTTTCGACGTTTTTCTTCAATACAGATGTTTTCTCCCAGCAGAAATAAAAAAAGATGATATTATCAGATTTTGAATGTATTGGCTCCATTCTAAAATCAGTTGTTCTCGATCAATTCTAGTGATCAATAGTTTTTCTTTCGTTTGATTTTCTACATCCGATCGCTATGCAACGCGAAACACGCAATTTGACCCAAGAGGAATGTGCCCAAGCGGTAGTTTTGCGAGAAGAAGGGTGGACATACACAAGAATTGCAGAAAGGTTTGGAGTTTCCCATAAAAGTGTGTCCAGAATGTTGCAGCGATTCAGGGAGACAGGTATGAATGTCCGAAGACCAGGACAGGGTAGACCACGGGTAACAACTGCCATTCAAGAACGTTTCTTCGTTTGCAACCGCTCGCCTCCTTCAAAATCAGCTTGAGCAAACTCATGAGGTGCAAATTAGCACTCAGACAATAAGAAATCGCCTCAGAGAATATGATTTAAGGCCTCTTGTCGCGGCAAGAGGCCCAGCTCTTACCCCAGCCCATCGTAGGGCGCGTTTGGATTTTGCGAGAGAGCATATCCATTGGGAAGAGGCCGATTGGGAAAGATTTCTCTTCACAGATGAGTCTAGATTCTGCCTCTACCATTGTGATCTACGTTCCCTTGTATACAGACGTCCACATGAAAGATATGCTCAGTGCAATTTCCTGAATACAACTGGTTTCGGGGGAGGATCGATTATGGTATGGGGTGGAATATCTTTGACTGCTCGCACAGACCTAGTGGTCGTTGATAATGGAGCTATGAATGCTGATAAGTATATAAGGAACATTCTTGAAGAGCATGTTGTGCCATTTGCCCCATACATTAATGAAAATTTCATTTTTATGGACGATAATGCTAGACCCCACTGTGCGCGCATCGTTCAGGAGTACCTTGAAGAGGTTGAAGTCTCTCGAATGGAATGGCCAGCAAGAAGTCCAGATCTCAATCCGATTGAGCAGGTTTGGAACAACCTCGATAGAAGGCTGAGAAGTTCAGAAAATCATCCAGCTACTCTTAATGACTTAGGAATCCAACTCGGAGAAATCTGGGAAGGATTAGATCAGAACATTTTAAGATCACTCATTTTGAGTATGAACCGTCGTTGCCGAGCTGTAATTAACGCAAGGGGTGGAAATACCAAGTATTAAATCACTTATCAGCATTTCAGTATTTTGAAAATTGTTCATTCCTCTTCTTTCACATAAGATTCGGTGAAATCCTGAATTTTCTTCCATTTAATGTGTCTTGTTTCGTTCAAAACCTTCCCGAGAGAACATAAAAAATAAGTTATAAAGTCAATGTAGAGTTAACTTTCATTAAAATTGAGATTTTCAGAATGTGCGTTAATTTTTTTGCGAAGTTTTTTTTGTTTTAAACAGAATTCCCGAATGTATATTTTCCATATCAATAAATATTTCAAAACTATGCTACAGAAAGCCATGTTTCATTGAACACTGAAATCTTGCGCTCTTATTGAAACACCCTCTATAAGGATTTTCTTAGTAGCGTTCGTCTGACATCGATTTGTGTCAAATAGCATAGGTCCTATAGAACTATTGGAAAGGACCACTGTTCCATTTTCAATGGTTCACCCTGTATATAAAATGAACTGGTAGTCGAGGAGAGCACCAGAGATGCACATTGCATTTGACACGTCATATAGCTACAGCTAATTCCCCTCAGCGAGAATGAGATTGAATATGATAATGAGAGATAGGGGTGGGACCGCAGAGGCAGGAAAAGTCTCGCGAAGGGAGAAAGGACAGACTGCTGACGTGGCTCGGTCCGAGCCAAATGGACAGCGTTCTGGGCTAATGGCTCAGAGGGTGCCACTTACTCGACTCTGACTAAATTGTTAAGGATGGCAAAAAACATCGGACCAGCGTCGATGTTTCGAAGAAAAATCATCGTATTCCAGCGGCAGTCATTTCAATTATAATCTCGTTCGCTGGAATGCTTACTCCTGATTCTCTCGAAGATATTCATTAGTCAGTATATTCCGGAAATGATTGAATGGAATCGAGAAATGGCAAAATTATCCAATAATCGGAAATACGTTAATCAGGTGATACTTGCTCCGTTCATGAATGAAATATTATTCATATTCTCAGTACTTATTTGAAGACAATCAGTTGTGAACAAATATTCCTGATATTTTGTTTTGGTTATCATCGATTTATTATCTTTTCATTTTGTACACAATCGAAGGTATGTTTTTTTCATTATCTTATTTATAAACTTCTGTTGATTAGGAATAAACTTGCAAAAGTATGAATAGGGTATTTTTTCGCTGTATACGTTTTCGACACAGCGTTGTCGATTGTGACTGCTCCCAAGAATTGAACTTGGTATCGTATCGAAATGATTGAAACTGTTGAAAGGTTTGAAGCATTTAGAAAGCAGCAGGATATTTAAGAATGCAGTCACACTCAAAAAGGTTCAATTTGCAGAATTAAATCAACATATAAGAAGAAGTTGACGATTACTCTTCCTTAATTTATTGAGTAAAACTATCCGGAGCAATTTTAAGTGAATATCGTGAATCAATCTCTACTTGGTATAATTTTATTTTATTTTATTTTATTCATTTATCGTATGGCATTATAGCAACAGCAGTTTACAAGTATAAATGTCAGTGACCATGAATATGTAACAAAGGACAAAATAACATAAAATGAAGGTTAAACATACATGTATAAATAAGTAAAAAAGTATAATACTTCCTAGTGAAAGAAACAATAAAGAATACTTGACACTTCATAGCAGAATTCCAAAATCTTTCATCTAAATTGGTCGTGAGGGCCACCTGAAGAAGAAAAAAACGTAAACCAGCGTCATGTGATCTTTATCCTTGGTGAATATTGACCACCAGATCCTATAATTGAAGTGGCTTTTGATTTGTTCAGAAGCTATTCTTAAAATGTCCGATTTGGGGAACACCATTCCAAATGAGAACTGGTTTAATGTGGAGTTCCCCAAGGATCGATTATAGGACCGGTACTCCTCTTGGTGAAGATAATGTGGAACAAGAAGACATGATAATGTTCGTTGGTGATATCAGTGTCCTGGATGTTGCTGATTAGAAATAATAAGCAGAAGCTTAACACCAGCGTCTTGTGACCTTTGTATTGGCCACCAGATCCTATAAGGGAAGTTGAATCCTAAGAAGTAAGGGACATCGCTTTAGATTTGTTCAGGAGCTATCTACAAAATGAGTACCCACAAGTTCGATTTGGGGAACAGCATTCCAACTGAGAACTTGTTTCATGTGGAGTTCCCCAAGGATCGATTAAAGGACCGATACTCTTCTTAGTGAAGAAAATTTGAAACAGAAATGGTGATTTTCGTGGATCATATCAGTGTCCTGGATTTTGTTGATAAGAAACAGAACCTATAGAGTACAGCTCAACACCAGCGTCATGATGACCCTTGTATTGACCACCAGATCGTATAAGGAACTTGAATCCTACGAAGTAAGAGAAGTAGCTCAAGATTTGGTCAGGAGCCATCTACAGAATGGAAACCGACTAGTTCGATTCCAACTGACTACTTGTTTCATGTGGAGTTCCGCAGGGATCGATTATAGGACCGGTACTCTTTTTGGTGAAGATATGTGAAACAAGAAGACATGGACCTAGAGAGTACAACATCAGTGGGAGCTCAGCATCGTTTCTACTGAACTTTCTGGGTGTTCGACTACATTACGACCTCAAGTTTTCTAACCATAACTTGGTGAGAGTTGTTTGAGAGGAATCTTCGTGATTTGTTTATTTTCGGGAAACAAATAAAGCACCACACACATGAGCCGAAATATCCTAAACTCCTTCGGTTAGCATTCAAATCTACGATGAAAGTAATTATTCTTTTGTGGAGACGAAATCCGGTGAAAACAAATAGGATTGATGAACGGGTGTATCTTGAACGTGGGGTGGGGGTGTCGGCGGATCGTATATGAGATGTAAACAAGAGCAGGCGAAGCGTGGAAGCGGCATCGCATCGTTGCGGAAGCGCGACTGGCGAAAAGTAATGCCGGAACGGGCTCTCGGTCACCATCTCTTATTATTTCGGTTAAACATTCCTCATTTTGCTGGCTCGCACCACCCGCTCCTCGAATACTAAATAAACATAAGTTTTAATTGAAGAATCTCGTTGTATCTCGAAGCGATGTGGACGGCATGTTCGAGTTCTCTGCCTCCCTGGAGTTATTATTAGATCGCTACAAGCTGATGCAAATACAGATTATAAAGATCGGCCAGATGAAAAATGAGATACTGCATTCGTATTGTCTTATATTATGACAATGGCAGTCCCCGCTGCGGCCGGGGCCAAATATTTGTCTTCCACCATAATGCCGCTTTCTGGTTCCCGCTATGCCGCCGCTCCATCCTGCATATTTATCATAACTACTGTTTATATACCTTTACCCTCCTCACACGACGCGCCGCATTTCGGCAGACTGGTTACGTATGCAACCGCCAAACTCCTACGCCGCCTTCGATAATATTAAAATCTGATTCGTTCCTCCCTGATCGATAACCCCTCAATTGACGGAACTCAATGCCGTTGCCTGATTTTATATTGAATTGCTGCAGTTGTCTCTCCCACCTCGGAACTCCTTTTTAATCATATCCTGCAGTTTCAATCATCGCCCTTTCACCGTTCCGAGCCACATCAACACCAACGCCATTTCGCCGGAAGGATCGTCTTTCGAAAAGTACGCGAATTCTGGAAATTGCTGAACGAGCTACCTCTTCACTCTCACACCATGGTCCAAGCCAAAAGAGAAGGCTTTCACACTTCTCCCTCATAAGTAAATCTCCTCTGAGGGTAGTGGATCGGTTTGCGACAGTGTTTACTCGTAGAGAGCCTTTGATTACTTGTCGAATCATGCCACAGTGACTTTTGAACGCTTCTTGTGTTCTGGTTTCGATTGAAACAGTTCATCGAAGACTACCAATGGGGCTCTGGAAATTCATTGAATTACGCTTGGTCTTGCCCTTTCTGTCGCCGGACCCAAATCCCATTGAACACGGGGAACATCTACAAAGAGCTTTGGATTCTCATCAACCACCTCCACATACGCTTCAAGAACGTCTTTTACCGCAATTCTGGAGAGAAATTGATCAAGGCAGCTTAAACAACGTTATCCAAAATATGCAAAGACGTTGTCAGGCTATGGTTGATGTTTGATGAAGCCATAATTTTTAATGAATTTCATTCATCAAATTTTTGGAGTGACCAGAGTTTGTACTACAATATCAAAAGTTAAATTTACGAGCAAATAAAGTCAAAGATTCAAACACGCGGCGTGTTAACAAACCGTATCTATAGTACCGGCACAGAAAGATCACTGGATGCAGAGAAATATGGTATTGGAAGCATTATCTTCAATTATTACACTGCGCAAAAAAATTAACGCACATTATGGAAATCTCAAATTAATTCTACAACTGAAGGTGTTCTCAATGATAATTATTTTTATCAGAATTATGCATGCATATGTTATCCACTTTCAACGTTTTTCTTCAATACAGATGTTTTCTCCCAGCAGGAATAAAAAAAGATGATATTATCAGATTTTGAATGTTTTGGCTCCATTCTAAAATCAGTTGTTCTCGATCAATTCTAGTGATCAATAGTTTTTCTTTCGTTTGATTTTCTATACTCGATCGCTATGCAACGCGAAACACGCAATTTGACCCAAGAGGAATGTGCCCAAGCGGTAGTTTTGCGAGAAGAAGGGTGGACATACACAAGAATTGCAGAAAGGTTTGGAGTTTCCCATACAAGTGTGTCCAGAATGTTGCAGCGATACAGGGAGACAGGTATGAATGTCCAAAGACCAGGACAGGGTAGACCACGGGTAACAACTGCCATTCAAGAACGTTACTTGAGAGTTTCTTGGTTGAGACAACGGTTTGCAACCGCTCGCCTCCTTTAAAATCAGCTTGAGCAAACTCATGAGGTGCAAATTAGCACTCAGACAATAAGAAATCGCCTCAGAGAATATGATTTAAGGCCCCGTGTCGCGGCAAGAGGCCCAGCTCTTACCCCAGCCCATCGAAGGGCGCGTTTGGATTTTGCGAGAGAGCATATCCATTGCGAAGAGGCCGATTGGGAAAGAGTTCTCTTCACAGATGAGTCTAGATTCTGCCTCTACCATTGTGATTGACGTTCCCTTGTATACAGACGTCCACATGAAAGATATGCTCAGTGCAATTTCCTGAATACTACTGGTTTCGGGAGAGGATCGATTATGGTATGGGGTGGAATATCTTTGACTGCTCGCACAGACCTAGTGGTCGTTGATAATGGAGCTATGAATGCTGATAAGTATATAAGGAACATTCTTGAAGAGCATGTAGTGCCATTTGCCCCATACATTGGTGAAAATTTCATTTTTATGGACGATAATGCCAGACCCCATCGTGCGCGCATCGTACAGGAGTACCTTGAAGTCTCTCAAATGGAATGGCTAGCAAGAAGTCCAGTTCTCAATCCGATTGAGCAGGTTTGGGACAACCTCTATAGAAGGCTGAGAAGTTCAGAAAATCATTCAGCTACTCTTAATGACTTAGGAATCCAACTCGGAGAAATCTGGGAAGGATTAGATCAGAACATTTAAAAATCACTCATTTTGAGTATGAATCGTCGTTGCCGAGCTGTAATTAACGCAAGGGGTGGGAATACCAAGTATTAATTCACTTATCAGAATTTCAGTATGTATTTTGAAAATTGTTCATTTCTCTTTTTTCACATAAGATTCGGTGGAATCCTGAATTTTTCTTATATTTAATGTGTCTTGTTTCGTTCAAAACCTTCTTGAGAGAACATAAAAAATAAGTTATAAACTCAATGTAGAGTTAACTTTCATTGAAATTGAGATTTTCCGAATGTGCGTTAATTTTTTTGTGCTGTGTATATTTCAGACGATGTAAATTCACATTCACAGCTGTACAAAAAGTGTTGTTTGTATTTCGTACGTATGAAATTCGTGTTTTCATTCGAGTCAGTTTCACGCCTTTAGTACAAAAATAGCTATTCACATGAAACTATGAAAAAATAGGCAAAAGAATGAGTTTAATATGTCGAATCATATTCCTATTCAAAACCTTGAAGGAATAGGTCTCCACGATCTCGTGGATGTGTTGACTGAGGGAAGAATTTTAAAAAATTAATTGTATCATAGTAGAAGAGGATCACATTTTTCCTTGGATCACCCTGTAAAATTTTCGAATGTGAGGAAGATCCCGGCAAAATGAATCAGAATTCTTATCATTCTACTTGAGACATTTTTGTTTTTTATCTTCCAAAACAGTAAAAATGAAGCTGAAATTCCAACGAAGCTGTGGGAGATATTGATAGCAAACCCATGTTTGTAACACCACTTTAATCTTATCGATAGAACGCGAAAATCTCTTGTCATTGCCAGTATGAGAGGATCCTGCTTCGCATCGAATTCTACGGTCATATATTTTCCGAGCATTAAGAAGTGACACACTCTGCCACGCCATGTAGAAAATCTTGCAGCTGTTGTCTTCGAGTCAGTTTCCAATACAACTCCGGAAATGTGAAAGAAGATATGGAGATATTGAGTTTGCGTATCTTGATCCTCACTTATAGAAGCTGCAACCTTTCAGTTTTTTCAGGGGAACGAACAGAAATGATACAACTGAACAAAATAAGACAGATTTGTTTCTGAGAAAAACGCCAATAAACTGTTCGAACAGAACATGATATCGAGAAGAAAAATGTTGTGGAATGAGTTTGGTTCAGCATCTTTTACTTATCGACCTATATGGAGATATACGAGGATATATTGAGAAATTCTTAGCCTACTATAGAACCAAACAAAATTTCAATGTGAAAATATTTTATTACTCAACATATTCTCCTCTCAATTGAATACATTCATTACAGCGAACCTGCAACGTCTCTAGACCTTCAAAAAAAATGTTTCTTTTTTGCTCTGCAAACCAGTCCTCCACAGCTCCTATAACCTCCTTGTTGAAAGAAAATTTACGACCTTTTAAACTTTTTTTCAGTTGAGGAGAGAGATGATAATCGGACGGAGCCAAATCTGGTGAATAAGGGGGGTGTTCTAGTAATTCTAACCCTAAATCACGAATTTTTTGCATGGCAACATGAGATTTGTGTACTGGGGTGTTGTCCTGTAAAAACAAAACACCTTTGGATAGCTTCCGCGTCTTTTCTCTTTAATTTTTTCCCGTAGAGTGGTCAGTAATGTTGAATAGTAATCTCCAGTTATTGTTCTACCCTTATCCAAAGAATCAATCATGATTACTCCATAGCAATCCCAAAAAACTGAAGCAAGAACTTTTCCAGCAGATTTTTGGACACGAAACTTCTTAGGTCTTGGAGAACCAGAGTGTCGCCATTCCATCGATTGTTGCTTTGTTTCTGGATCGTAGAAATGTACCCAAGTCTCATCCATAGTAACAATTCGGTTCAAGAAGTCTACATCGTTTTCAAATCGAGCACAGATCGAACGCGATGCTTCTACCCTTGCACGCTTTTGGTCAACATTCTAACATTTGGGGATCCGCAGAAATTTTTTTATGTCCAAATTGACGTGAACGCGTTCGTATGAAATCTTCAGTGCTTCATATATCCGTTTTAGCCCAATTCGACGGTCTGATAAAATCATGTCATGAACTGCATCGATATTTTCGGGGACTGACACAGAAACTGGCCTTACCGATCGGTCATCATCTTTAATGGAAAATTTACCTCTTTTGAAGCTCGCAGTCCAATTTTTCACGGTCGCATACGAAGGACATTGATCACCAAGGGTATTAAGCATATCTTCGAAAATCTGCTCACCTCTTAACCCTTTTAAATACAGGTAGTTGATGATGGCTTGATACTCTACACTGACACTTCTAATAAGTCGTTGTTCGTTGATATGGTATCGCGATATTTTGTTTATGCATGGAACTGGTCTAGGCTAACTAGATATCAAATCATCCTCGTATATAGGGTGTCAAAGAAAGGTTAGTAAAAAAAAATGGATATTTCTTTATTTTCGATTTATTTTTCTATGAGTATCAGGATGTTCGAGCATTTATCGGTGAAACTTTGAGTTCCACATCCCCGGCGAACACATGCTTTCCGTGAAAACTTCCCGATCCGGTAATGGCAAGGGTCGAGATTTATCAGCCAGAAAAACTTCCTTGTTTCGGTATGCCAGGACGTAAACAGGGCGGAAGGGAAACCGCTTAAAAGGCAAGAAAGAAACACTATTATGAGGATTTAGATTCGTTTTCTTTACCTTAATGACCTTAACGGTGTCAGCGTTAAAAAACATTTCCCCTCGGAAGAAGCCAGACCCTCTTTTCGATCTATAGATTAGATGCGGGGTAGGTTGGTTGGCCGAATGTTCTGGACTAGGAGCTGGCGTTCGGGCGGTCAGCCAAGGCCGTTAATGGTGATTGCCGTCCTTCGTCAGATGTCAACGGCTAAGATTACGTACGTTTCACCACAACACTGGACGTCGTCGCCGCAAAAAATTCGAGGAAAAGGAATACCGATAAAACAAGAGGGTAGAATGCTAAAGCCCCCGAAGACCCCGTATCGAACAAAAACTTGGCAGATTTTCATCTGACTAATACCTGACGGAATGTCGAACGTCAATTGCTATCGTTCAAGTTTTCCCCGAAAAATTACACCAGGGAGCTTTGTTTGAGTTAGAGCTCCAGACGGTTCTCGGAGATATCATCGCGTGTATCTTCGATGGAAATTCTGTTTCGTCCATGGCGAACTTGCAGAAAGTCGAATTTTGTGCCCTTCTTCCGAATACTCAACGGTTTTCTTGAGAAATGTACAATATCGAGAATTAAAGAAGTAATTGAAATAGTAATAATAGTATATTGTTCTATGAGCGGTAATGTAAGTCATAACACACGCAGATGAATTTTGCAGCCCGAGCCGTTAGGCGAGGGGTGTTATTCATCAAGTGTGTTATGACCATTACCGCGAATTGAACACTATACTTTATCTTCGACTTCTTCAATAAAATTCGATTTAATCTGCATTTTCAAAATTGACAACAGTTGTCAAAAGCGATTTCTGTAGTCAAAAATCGAATCGATGTCGAATTCTGTAGAAAACGTCAAAAATTCACGTTTTCCAAATGCAATTTTTGGATATTCAGACCTAAGAAAATGTAGAAATGGATGGCGAGAACGTTACCTTGATGTCTGAAATAGAGTTCCCCATTGACCCGACTTTTTGTTCATTTCGTACACTACATTTTTCCTATTTGTATTAGAGTGAGTTATAGACGTGAGTTATTATTACCTCAATAACTATTGGTGGAGATGAGAGGGACGGCAGTTATGACAGTTTGGAATTTCCGATTTTTTCAAAAAATGCCATTTGACAGGTCAAAATCTAAACGGTGATAGTTAGTGATTTGAATTGTTCTTAATTGAATGGAGCGGCCTCGAAAACCTACATTTTGATACCAGAATCACCCATGTAGCCCCCATAGATAATGAAATATTCAACTTTTTATTTTTCGATTTTTCATTTTCGAGTTCTGTTCACGAGCTCACACCACTCTAGGTAAGGGTGCTGTCGGTCCGCAGAATTGCTATTATTGAAGATTCAAATGGGCAGTACAACTTCCAGATTCAATAACAACGTGAGATCCTCCCCAAATATATTTTTTATTGACAAACATGGTGTTTTTAGGGGGTCATACCCCTTTGTCATTTTTCATCCAAAATTTGAAATTTTTCAAATCGCTCATATTCTGCACAGAGGTACTTGGGACTATGCTGATCAACATAATATAAATAACTATTGGCGGAGATGAGAGGGACGGCAGTTATGACAGTTTGAAATTTCCGATTTTTTCAAAAAATGCCATTTGACAGGTCAAAATCTAAACGGTGATAGTTAGGGCTTCGAATTGTTTTTTATTGAATGGAGCGGCCTCAAAAACCTACATTTTGATACCAGAATCACCCATGAAGCCCCCATAGATAATGAAATATTCAACTTTTTATTTTTCGATTTTTCATTTTCGAGTTCTGTTCACGAGCTCACACCACTCTAGGTAAGGGTGCTGTCGGTCCGCAGAATTGCTATTATTGAAGATTCAAATGGGCAGTACAACTTCCAGATTCAATAATAACGTGAGATCCTCCCCAAATATATTTTTTATTGACAAACATGGTGTTTTTAGGGGGTCATACCCCTTTGTCATTTTTCATCCAAAATTTGAAATTTTTCAAATCGCTCATACCTATTCTGCACAGAGGTACTTGGGACTATGCTGATCAACATAATATAAATAACTATTGGCGGAGATGAGAGGGACGGCAGTTATGACAGTTTGAAATTTCCGATTTTTTCAAAAAATGCCATTTGACAGGTCAAAATCTAAACGGTGATAGTTAGGGCTCCGAATTGTTTTTAATTGAATGGAGCGGCCTCGAAAACCTACATTTTGATACCAGAATCACCCATGTAGCCCCCATAGATAATGAAATATTCAACTTTTTATTTTTCGATTTTTCATTTTCGAGTTCTGTTCACGAGCTCACACCACTCTAGGTAAGGGTGCTGTCGGTCCGCAGAATTGCTATTATTGAAGATTCAAATGGGCAGTACAACTTCCAGATTCAATAATAACGTGAGATCCTCCCCAAATATATTTTTTATTGACAAACATGGTGTTTTTAGGGGGTCATACCCCTTTGTCATTTTTCATCCAAAATTTGAAATTTTTCAAATCGCTCATATTCTGCTCAGAGGTACTTGGGACTATGCTGATCAACATAATATAAATAACTATTGGCGGAGATGAGAGGGACGGCAGTTATGACAGTTTGAAATTTCCGTTTTTTTCAAAAAATGCCATTTGACAGTTCAAAATCTAAACGGTGATAGTTAGGGCTTCGAATTGTTTTTTATTGAATGGAGCGGCCTCGAAAACCTACATTTTGATACCAGAATCACCCATGTAGCCCCCATAGATAATGAAATATTCAACTTTTTATTTTTCGATTTTTCATTTTCGAGTTCTGTTCACGAGCTCACACCACTCTAGGTAAGGGTGCTATCGGTCCGCAGAATTGCTATTATTGAAGATTCAAATGGGCAGTACAACTTCCAGATTCAATAACAACGTGAGATCCTCCCCAAATATATTTTTTATTGACAAACATGGTGTTTTTAGGGGGTCATACCCCTTTGTCATTTTTCATCCAAAATTTGAAATTTTTCAAATCGCTCATATTCTGCACAGAGGTACTTGGGACTATACTGATCAACATAATATAAATAACTATTGGCGGAGATGAGAGGGACAGCAGTTATGACAGTTTGAAATTTCCAATTTTTTCAAAAAATGCCATTTGACAGGTCAAAATCTAAACGGTGATAGTTAGGGCTTCGAATTGTTTTTTTTTGAATGGAGCGGCCTCAAAAACCTACATTTTGATACCAGAATCACCCATGAAGCCCGCATGGATAATGAAATATTCAACTTTTTATTTTTCGATTTTTCATTTTCGAGTTCTGTTCACGAGCTCACACCACTCTAGGTAAGGGTGCTGTCGGTCCGCAGAATTGCTATTATTGAAGATTCAAATGGGCAGTACAACTTCCAGATTCAATAATAACGTGAGATCCTCCCCAAATATATTTTTTATTGACAAACATGGTGTTTTTAGGGGGTCATACCCCTTTGTCATTTTTCATCCAAAATTTGAAATTTTTCAAATCGCTCATATTCTGCACAGAGGTACTTGGGACTATGCTGATCAACATAATATAAATAACTATTGGCGGAGATGAGAGGGACGGCAGTTATGACAGTTTGAAATTTCCGATTTTTTCAAAAAATGCCATTTGACAGGTCAAAATCTAAACGGTGATAGTTAGGGCTTTGAATTGTTTTTTATTGAATGGAGCGGCCTCGAAAACCTACATTTTGATACCAGAATCACCCATGTAGCCCCCGTAGATAATGAAATATTTAACTTTTTATTTTTCGATTTTTCATTTTCGAGTTCTGTTCACGAGCTCACACCACTCTAGGTAAGGGTGCTGTCGGTCCGCAGAATTGCTATTATTGAAGATTCAAATGGGCAGTACAACTTCCAGATTCAATAATAACGTGAGATCCTCCCCAAATATATTTTTTATTAAAAAACATGGTGTTTTTAGGGGGTCATACCCCTTTGTCATTTTTCATCCAAAATTTGAAATTTTTCAAATCGCTCATATTCTGCTCAGAGGTATTTGGGACTATGCTGATCAACATAATATAAATAACTATTGGCGGAGATGAGAGGGACGGCAGTTATGACAGTTTGAAATTTCCGTTTTTTTCAAAAAATGCCATTTGACAGGTCAAAATCTAAACGGTGATAGTTAGGGCTTCGAATTGTTTTTTGTTGAATGGAGCGGCCTCGAAAACCTACATTTTGATACCAGAATCACCCATGTAGCCCCCATAGATAATGAAATATTCAACTTTTTATTTTTCGATTTTTCATTTTCGAGTTCTGTTCACGAGCTCACACCACTCTATGTAAGGGTGCTGTCGGTCCGCAGAATTGCTATTATTGAAGATTCGAATGGGCAGTACAACTTCCAGATTCAATAATAACGTGAGATCCTCCCCAAATATATTTTTTATTGACAAACATGGTGTTTTTAGGGGGTCATACCCCTTTGTCATTTTTCATCCAAAATTTGAAATTTTTCAAATCGCTCATATTCTGCACAGAGGTACTTGGGACTATGCTGATCAACATAATAAAAATAACTATTGGCGGAAATGAAAGGGACGGCAGTTATGACAGTTTGAAATTTCCGATTTTCTCAAAAAATGCCATTTGACAGGTCAAAGTCTAAACGGTGATAGTTAGGGCTTCGAATTGTTTTTTATTGAATGGAGCGGCCTCGAAAACCTACATTTCGATACCAGGATCACCCATGTAGCCCCCATAGATAATGAAATATTCAACTTTTTATTTTTCGATTTTTCATTTTCGAGTTCTGTTCACGAGCTCACACCACACTAGGTAAGGGTGCTGTCGGTCCGCAGAATTGCTATTATTGAAGATTCAAATGGGCAGTACAACTTCCAGATTCAATAATAACGTGAGATCCTCCCCAAATATATTTTTTATTGACAAACATGGTGTTTTTAGGGGGTCATACCCCTTTGTCATTTTTCATCCAAAATTTGAAATTTTTCAAATCGCTCATATTCTGCACAGAGGTACTTGGGACTATGCTGATCAACATAATATAAATAACTATTGGCGGAGATGAGAGGGACGGCAGTTATGACAGTTTGAAATTTCCGATTTTTTCAAAAAATGCCATTTGACAGGTCAAAATCTAAACGGTGATAGTTAGGGCTTCGAATTGTTTTTTATTGAATGGAGCGGCCTCGAAAACCTACATTTTGATACCAGAATCACCCATGTAGCCCCCATAGATAATGAAATATTCAACTTTTTATTTTTCAATTTTTCATTTTCGAGTTCTGTTCACGAGCTCACACCACTCTAGGTAAGGGTGCTGTCGGTCCGCAGAATTGCTATTATTGAAGATTCAAATGGGCAGTACAACTTCCAGATTCAATAACAACGTGAGATCCTCCCCAAATATATTTTTTATTGACAAACATGGTGTTTTTAGGGGGTCATACCCCTTTGTCATTTTTCATCCAAAATTTGAAATTTTTCAAATCGCTCATATTCTGCACAGATTTACTTGGGACTATGCTGATCAACATAATATAAATAACTATTGGCGGAGATGAGAGGGACGGCAGTTATGACAGTTTGAAATTTCCGATTTTTAAAAAAAATGCCATTTGACAGGTCAGAATCTAAACGGTGATAGTTAGGGTTTTGAATTGTTTTTTATTGAATGGAGCGGCCTCGAAAACCTACATTTTGATACCAGAATCACCCATGTAGCCCCCATAGATAATGAAATATTCAACTTTTTATTTTTCGATTTTTCATTTTCGAGTTCTGTTCACGAGCTCACACCACTCTAGGTAAGGGTGCTGTCGGTCCGCAGAATTGCTATTATTGAAGATTCGAATGGGCAGTACAACTTCCAGATTCAATAATAACGTGAGATCCTCCCCAAATATATTTTTTATTGACAAACATGGTGTTTTTAGGGGGTCATACCCCTTTGTCATTTTTCATCCAAAATTTGAAATTTTTCAAATCGCTCATATTCTGCACAGAGGTACTTGGGACTATGCTGATCAACATAATATAAATAACTATTGGCGGAGATGAGAGGGACGGCAGTTATGACAGTTTGAAATTTCCGATTTTTTCAAAAAATGCCATTTGACAGGTCAAAATCTAAACGGTGATAGTTAGGGCTTCGAATTGTTTTTTATTGAATGGAGCGGCCTCGAAAACCTACATTTTGATACCAGAATCACCCATGTAGCCCCCATAGATAATGAAATATTCAACTTTTTATTTTTCAATTTTTCATTTTCGAGTTCTGTTCACGAGCTCACACCACTCTAGGTAAGGGTGCTGTCGGTCCGCAGAATTGCTATTATTGAAGATTCAAATGGGCAGTACAACTTCCAGATTCAATAATAACGTGAGATCCTCCCTAAATATATTTTTTATTGACAAACATGGTGTTTTTAGGGGGTCATATCCCTTTGTCATTTTTCATCCAAAATTTGAAATTTTTCAAATCGCTCATATTCTACACAGAGGTACTTGGGACTATGCTGATCGACATAATATAAATAACTATTGGCGGAGATGAGAGGGACGGCAGTTATGACAGTTTGAAATTTCCGATTTTTTCGAAAAATGCCATTTGACAGGTCAAAATCTAAACGGTGATAGTTAGGGCTTCGAATTGTTTTTTATTGAATGGAGCGGCCTCGAAAACCTACATTTTGATACCAGAATCACCCATGTAGCCCCCATAGATAATGAAATATTCAACTTTTTATTTTTCAATTTTTCATTTTCGAGTTCTGTTCACGAGCTCACACCACTCTAGGTAAGGGTGCTGTCGGTCCGCAGAATTGCTATTATTGAAGATTCAAATGGGCAGTACAACTTCCAGATTCAATAATAACGTGAGATCCTCCCTAAATATATTTTTTATTGACAAACATGGTGTTTTTAGGGGGTCATACCCCTTTGTCATTTTTCATCCAAAATTTGAAATTTTTCAAATCGCTCATATTCTGCACAGATCTACTTGGGACTATGCTGATCAACATAATATAAATAACTATTGGCGGAGATGAGAGGGACGGCAGTTATGACAGTTTGAAATTTCCGATTTTAAAAAAAAATGCCATTTGACAGGTCAGAATCTAAACGGTGATAGTTAGGGTTTTGAATTGTTTTTTATTGAATGGAGCGGCCTCGAAAACCTACATTTTGATACCAGAATCACCCATGTAGCCCCCATAGATAATGAAATATTCAACTTTTTGTTTTTCGATTTTTCATTTTCGAGTTCTGTTCACGAGCTCACACCACTCTAGGTAAGGGTGCTGTCGGTGCTTTGTATGAATACGTAAATACTACGACCTCTATGTAGAGAGGACAACGTTGCGTCGTTATCTGACAGGAAAATGACTATAACCTAACATTTTCAAAATATACACTGTGAAATGTGTCAGAATGTCAGGGCCAACCGGGATACTTTATGAAAGTGAATGGAGTATAAGCCAAGCAATGGATGAATACTCCTTTTCAATTTTCACAGTAAGGGTTGTCCCTATTCATTTTGTACCTCCACTTTAGGAACATCCTGTATGTTAATTTCAGCTGATTGTGAAATGAGAGGTGATGAATGTCAGTGTTGTTTCAAGAGTATTAATAATTGAAATTAAAACTTTTTTATAATACTTTGTCGTCTACCAGGTTGGAGTGAAAAACAAAAATAAAAGTTTCAATTTTAATAAAGGATTTCATTATGTAGCTCGATTCGGTGGGGAAAGAAACCCGATCGGGAAAAGGGGCCGGTTGTTGAAGTGGTAAACAAATAAATATTAGCCCCTTCGCAATTCTCGACGTGGTCATTTGATCAAGTTATTGCCCCGTTGTTTATCCTAATTGAAAGGATTCATCAGACGTGGAATGTTATTCTCGTAAATTAGCACACTAATCGAACAACAGAATAGAAAAATCATAAGTTATTAGACTTGATGTTTGCCAGCGTCCAGAAGATTCTTATTTTTGTATTCTCGTCTCAGAAACTTTCTATAATGTTCGGAATCTGTCCAATTGAAAGATGTCTAGACATGAACCTAGAAAGAAAGTATATTGGTCCATTTATCTTATTCTAAGAAATGGTACAAATATTAAATCTCATATTGCACTTAATTTCAAATATAAGTTAAAGGTTTCACATTCAGGACTCGATAGCTCACAGATGGAAGTCATCAAACGCCACGGTTATCTTGGGTACAATATAAAGCGTCCCACACACGAAATTCAGAAACATGAAAGAAATTTAACCACTATGTACATTTATGTTAAGGAAATTTGGGTATTTGAAAAACGACTGGTTTATGAGAAACTATTCAAAATTGACAGGAACTAAAATAATGGATAATTCTCGAGGTTTGTCGAAATTCTCAATCGCTCGAATGATACAGAGTGCCGATGCAATTAAATTCCAGTATTTATAAAAGTTGATGTTGCTCGAATTTATAATTCATCCGATTTGCATCCAATTCGGGCAGCGATATGTGCGGAGGGAAAGAAATACAGAATGCGAGAGAATCGGAATTGAAGTCATCGCGAACTGAGTGGCGGATTAGTCAATCGTATACTAGAAATTATGATATTTTTTCACGGAGGGAAAGCGATCGGGCTTTCCGTTGATCGGGAGGGCGAATTAAAATGGCCGCTTTCTCCGCAGTGGTTTATTTCTATAACAAAAAGACAATAAGAGCGTAGACTGACAGCGGTATTTGTTTTACAGATGGAACTCGAAACCCAAACACAAACAAGCCGGGTGGAGCTACGCGGTTAGGGAAATGTGGCTAATCCGTTTGCGAGAAATAAGGGCTGCGCTCAGTCATTATCGTTCGTTTTCCTCAGCGCCGTCGATATGGAGTTAGAGATGCATTTTTCCACGGATAAACCAATCCTTTCAAAATCAACGGATCCTGAACAAATACTCCACTTTTCCAAATCAGAAAATGTTTTTCAATTACGCTCACAGCGGAGGATTCCCTTCGGAGCTCATCTCTTTCTAGCGTTACTTCACTCGAATTTTGGACTCGCCGAAATGAACGCACATACACACATCGTCCAAAGTCGTGGCCCCCCTAAGTTACTCAAAAAATGAACAATTTTGAGGTTGTTTCAAATTGCGCGCTCTTTTTCTCAAATAAATGAAACACATAATTTTTTTTATTGGTAATTGACGTATCAGTTATGAAATGTATGTACAAAGAATTATATCGGCTGAATGGCGTCCTCTTGCAGCTCTACAGACGTCCACTCTTTTGTTAAAATTTTCAATGACATTTTGACATAATCGAGGCTCTATCTCACTAATGACACGAATATTTTCATCCTTTACTTCAGGAATCGATTGCGTATTATTCTTATAGACCCAGCTTTTCACACAACTCCAAAGAAAATAGTCCAGGTGTCAAATCACATGATCTTGGTGGCCAATTGACATTACCGTTTCTGGAGATTCTTCGTCCAGGAAATTTTGTCTCAATAAATCAATTGTGTCAGTTGCAAAGTGAGGTGTAGCTCCATCCTGCTGAAACCAAATGGCCTCTAGATCAATTTTCATTAATTCAGGCCACAAAAATTCGATTATCAGCTTCACCAGCAGCTTTTTCAAAGGTCCAATCGCACCACCTGACCATAATGCACACCAAACAGTGACTCGTTTAAGATGCATAGGTTTCTCATGAACAAATCGTGGATTTTCTTCAACCCAGATACGACAATTTTGTTTATTAACATTGCCATCAAGTTCGAAATGTTCCTGATTAGAAAACATAATTTTTTGAGGAAAATCAGCTGGTTGTTCATTAATCAAATTGATAAATGAACGACGCTTTAAATGATCTAATGCCTTAAGTACCTGTGTTATTTGAACCTTATTTGCCGTCAGAGCTTAATCCTTGTGTAAAATACGCCATGTTGTGGACCCACTAAGTCCAACTTGTCGTGAACGTCGCTACGACTGTTTTTTTCACTTTTTTGGTCTTCCACCGAAAAGGTCTCTTGAAATTTTCGAAATCATTCGAACATTAGTGCTTTCAGATGGACGATTATGTAAACCATAAAATTCACGTAAATTTCTGAAAACACTTTTCACAGAACGCTGATTTTCATAAAATAATTCAACAATTTGAACACGTTGTTGTATCGTGTACGAAGCCATTTTGAAAAATGTCATACATCACACTTCTTAAATGTCAAAATACTCAGACGAATTCAGTGCGCCATTTATGTTTTACATATCCTTAAAAAAAACGCGCAATTTGAAACACCCAATATGTTCTGGAAATGAGATGAATATTTTCCTTTATTGCAACTGCAATATATTTGATGAAAAATCTTTGTTACCTTGGCTTTATGCAGGATGAGACAAAATAGGAAATATGAGAAAAAAATGGATTTATCGATTAATTATTAGTCCGTATAACCTCATCTTTCAATCAACTGATTTCTTTCAAATCTCCTGCGAGAATTTTCTTCCCTCAAACTTTGTACCTTGTGTGAAGATTCGAAGAATAATCAGCAAAATGACTGTTTGGGTTCTCACTAATTATAAAAAATGTCCTCCTAAATCTCCTTTCCTCAAAGTCGTGTGAGAAATATCAGCAGTAAAGATAAATCAGGCTCTTGACTGATGACTTTCCGTGTTCTATAGATCCGAAAATTCGAAATAAAAACAAGACATCAGGAAAGTTTTATTGAAGGGAGAAAACGCATAAATATTCAAAGGGCTCAAGAAGTAGCTTTGCATCCATTTATCTAGATAACGAAGTACAGTTCACAGTGATAGTGCCCGTATCTGAAACAGAATTACATCTCGCTTAGACACAACAGTATTCCAGAAAGCCCCCAGGTGAAGTTCGGCAATTTTATACGACTCGGGCTGATCGATAGTTTTTTTCCGCCACTTCAGCTGCTTGTTAAATTACGGCTGAAACTTCTTCTCATGAAGTGGGTTCTTCCCGAGATCTCCTCATTTTCTGGAATTCAACTGAGAATGATTTTTGAACTTTTTATTGGATTCCGAGAGTGTTGCATTCTCCTCAGACAGAAAATTATTTTTTTTTATAAACGGAAAAGTCTTGACAGACCCAAGTTTCGAAACGGAATGGTGGAATTATTTTATACATTTCTTGAGGCACGAAAAAGGATTTAGAACACAAGTGGAAATGTATAGCGACCTAGTAAAACACAAGAGAAAATACAGTGTGTCTCAATTGAAAAGAATCACTGAAAAGAATTTGGAACCTCTCATTTTTGTTTTGGAGTAACTCTCACTTTCCCTTCTGGTTTTCAAAGTTTACTCATCAACCACATGGGGAGGAATAATTTAGTAACTATATAAATTGAGATTTTTGTTTGAAAATGTTCACCAAAATTTTCTCAATTCATAATTTCCATCTAAGTTAATAATATTTTTCTTTCCACCGGGTTTTATTATTAGTTCAGTTAGTTTTATTGTGAAAAGCAAGAGGTTATTATGTGAATATTCATATTTCAATTGAATATAATTGACTGTATCCGTTGAGATCAGCATTTCAGTCCATACACTCTCGAATAAGAGAGAAAGCAAAAGAACCGGCGCATCCACCAAGTTGGGTCGCAATTATGAATTCAATGATTTTTTATCAGATCGTGCATTTCCGATAGAAATATACGGTGTGACACTTATTTTCTGTGGTCTCTGAATCATTCCTTACGTGTGTAATGAGATTCGCAACAGTATATGATTGAAATGTGGAAAAAAATCGTGAAGGTTTTTTCATGTAAACATATTTTGTTACTTGAATATATTGCAGTCTCTTTTTGCAAATTTTTCAAATTTTACGACAAACCAGCTGTTTGAGGAGATCCAAAGTCGATGTTTAGTTGTTGTTGAAATGCCTAGAGCACGTGTACGCGGAATTTATCGCCAGTGAATTTGAAAGAGATTGAATAATGGTCTACGGAGTTGCCATTTCGAGAAATCGCTAACCGTACGAAGAGAAATCCAACTACTGTTCTGAGATGTTGTCATGCGTGGTTTGATTATGCCGAAAATCATAGAAGAGTAGGCACCGGACGTCGAAGGGACACAAAGGAAGTTTAGGATCGACGTCTAAGACATATGGCCATTAGAGACCGATTTGGAATAACTCGATCTTTGGCTGATGAGTGGTTGGGTGGTCAAGGTCATCTTGTAACTGTCCAAACGGTTTACCGCCGGATAGGGTTTTTCTGGA
The DNA here is from genome assembly GCA_910592335.1 of Adalia bipunctata. Classification (NCBI taxonomy): domain Eukaryota; kingdom Metazoa; phylum Arthropoda; class Insecta; order Coleoptera; family Coccinellidae; genus Adalia; species Adalia bipunctata. Next base: position 2,746,419 of record OU342957.1, read on the forward strand.
CTGCAGCATTATCGACCCCATCTTGTGTTACCTCTGACGGTCGAGCATCGCCGGCAACGATTACAGTGGTGCAGAGAACGACAACTTTGGAATGTAGAATGGCATCTAGTCGTCTTTTCTGATGAATCTCGATTTTCCTTGGGTGCACATGATTGCCGAAGAAGGGTTGGACGACGTCGGGAAGAAAGACGTGAACCTCGGTTTGATGTTGAGCGTCATGTACATCGGACAGTAGGCGTTATGGTATGGGGTGCTATTGCACATGCAAGTAGGTCACCTTTAGTCTTTATTCTAGGTAACATGACAGTTCTGCGTTACTTTCAAGAAATAGTGGAGCCATTTGTTCTCCCTCACCTTAACCGGCTCGAGAATCCAATATTCCAGCAAGATAATGCTCGACCTCATGTTGCCAGAGTTAGTTTGAACTTTTTTGAAGCGACCCATGTGAATCCTTTGCCATCTTTCGCCCATAGAGCATTTTTGGGACATCATGGGTAAAAGACTTGGAAATTTACCCCAGCCCCTACGGACTTTGGCGGCTCTGAGACATGAGGTACAGGTACCTTGGGACAGTATCCCTCAAGAAGAAATGGACCATTTTATTGCATCAATGCCAAGGCGTGTTAGGGAGTGATAATCGCGGTGGACAAACACATCATTTACAAATTTATTAAAAAAAAATTGCAACCCTTCGCTTTTTTCTCCAAATTTTAATCATTTACTCCTTGCCATACTATCTATGTTTTACCAGAAGAAAATTTAAAATTTAAACTGCTCCTTCTGGGTGTTGCAGTTTCTTCGTCAGACAGTATAGAATAGAGAAAGTATCGCAGTTGGCGGCGCGAGCTTTGAATGACCCTTTTGCGAATTACCAATTTGAAGGGGGTGGATCGAGGAGAAGGGTGTCGATGCAGAGATGACGGCCGTGCCAAAGAAAGCGAAATAATGCGTCCCTGTTTTGTATCAACGATGGATGTATCGGTGGCGCGGCGGGCGAGGCTCGCTGAGGTGTTTACAACAGCCGAGAGCGGGTCCAGGGAGTGGCTTGCTATTTCAAGCAGAATAAACACATGGCTGTTTTCTTTGTTCCGGCAAACTAAACAACCATCCTGGAATCCAAACAGGCTGGCCAGTCCTAAATTCAATTTAGTCTTTGCATGCGGCTATATCGCAAAACGTCAACACGATTCTCGAAAGCCACCTCGAAGACGGGCTACCTTCATAGACGTAACAAACAAAGGGGTTCAATTTCTGGAATCTCCTCAATATGCTATCCCACTTGACGGATGGCGGCGGCAGGGAGAGGGGGGGATGGGATGAATGAGGCATCTGTATCGGGACGCAGTTGACGTAATTGGAACGGCTGGCATCAGGAATGCCAGGAATACTGGCGTTGTAAATCGCCTATATGCCCTGGGGCACAATTTTCGAATCTCATTGTCGATAAACTGATAAAATTTACTTTTCTCAATGTCAATCGAAATTTCTCTGGTTGTTGCCCTGATGAAGTGGAAATAAATCCACGAAACGTTGGCATCAGTTGAACTAAGTTCTTCCTATATTCTGTGAAAATCCAGAGTAAAGATGAACTCATTAGGAAGTGACACGACAAATACTAAAATGGTGAAAATACAATTGCCACTATTCGTAAAAAGCGTCCCTGTTCTGAAGGAAAAATCACGGCAGTCCGTGAGAGTGACAGAAAGGCTAGAAACTTCAATTCGCCACCAGGCACAGTTTCTTGAGCCACATTTGGAAGCTATTGACGACATGAGGTTTCAGCAGGACGGTGCCACATGTCAAACCGCCTGTGAAACATTGACGATCTTGCACGAGTTTGCTCATTTCCTGATTTGGTGATCAGAATTGGCCACCTTGCTCTTGCGATTTAACACCTTTGGACTTTTGACAGCGTAGTTACCTGAAGTCACAGGTTTATGCCAATAAGCCTGCAACCATCGAATTATTGAATGCCGAAATTAGACGTTGTATCAATGGAATACCACCACATGTATCCAAAAACGGTATTGAAAATTACGTCAAAAGGGCATGCATATGCTAGCAAAGCTAATCTAACGTCACATATCTTCCATGCCATCTACAAAAAAAAGTTCCATAATAAGATAACTTTCAATAAGAATAATTGCTTTTTCGCACTGGCAAATGCGAATCTACCTAAAAAGTGAATCTACCTAAAAAGTGAATCTACCTATAAGGTGAATCTACCTATGAGGTGAATGAAAGAGCGCTAAAAAGCTCCAGACTTCGGGTATTCCACAAACTTTTCACTGATATTCAAATCATTTGAATTTGCTCCAACAAAAATTCACAAATCTTCCATATTTTATTTGCAGCCCGTAGAGATCAAGTAAATGAGAAGCTGAACCTACTAGAACTCTCAGTTTCCATAGGGACGATAAATTGTTGACCTTGGAAGAAAAAATAAAATTGCATACAGACCCTTCGACGGATGATGCAGCATTTTCTGAGGAAATAACTCGAGGCACTTTTGCGGGCTATTGTTTTTATTATCTCAAAATAGTGATGCCCATTAAACCCAAGTCCCTCCCCTGAACGTCTCGGTTTTATACACATACGAATAAACGTGAAAATGTTATTTACTTTGCCCTGACCCTATATTTTTCGGATGAAAAGGAATAACAGTGACAAATTACCCTCGAAATCATAAATACGTGATTGATTTGAAGTCAATGAAAATACGCATGGTTTTCCGAAGAATCAGCCCGGTGATGTTGCGATCCTGACTGGAAAAACTGGGGATGAAGCGTGAAAAACCTGCTTTCGTTGCTGCCACTAAACCCGATTCATTAGCGCAAAGAATTAACGATTTTCAAAAAGAAGAAATTAAATGAGAGGGGAAATCTGCTTGGTAGACAATACAGGCATCGATCTTCAGTCAAATCGGGAGATAAGTCTAAAGTTCGAATATTAAAAATGAGTATCTTTCGAGGGGTGATGGATTAGGGTGAGCGTGCCTGTTCGCGGGGGAGGCAGTGTCCTTTCTAATCAAGACTTGCGGGCTGTCCTCACCCCAGCACCCCTATACTTTATCCTGTATAATGTACTCAGATTTTTCATTCTAATTGAAAGAGTTTCATTCCAGATGTCTCTAATTCAAAATTCAGTATTTCCTAATGAAGGAATTTCAGACTTTCTGTCGACTGCAATAAATAGCAAGAAAATTGCATCCGGGATGCCAAGCGACGTGATTCGTCAGGGATTCCCTGATCGGGGGCCCCCCAACTTTTTCCCATTTCGAGATTGTTCTTGCTGATATTTTTGAGCGCTCGTTCCACTTTAAAGAGGACTATATCATTTCGTCAATATGTCTGTAGATGTGATGCTAGCGAATTATTGACGAAAAATTGCCAATTTCTGTAACAACATATTATGGACCAAAGACTTTTGCTTCGATAGCTGCTGACAAATTTTTTCACAACTATCAAAACTTTTTTCGTAAAATTCTTGAACGTGAATCTACCTTTAGGATGAAACAACTTACAAGATGAATGAATCTCCTGACTTCATGTCAGTGTTATCTTGAACTTTTTTTCAAGAAATCACTCAACGAATATTTATCAATATAAGAAATTCATTCGAATGTGGAAAGACAAACCAATATTCCAGATCGTTATCTATAAATAAACCTGAAATCAATAACTGACTGAAAACATCCCTTCGACATCCAAGATCTCTAAATGGCTGGCCAACTCGCCAGAACGACATAAAACCGTCCAATATTGAAGCTGGACAGCTTCAAGGAGAAATGACACCTGAAAGTTTTGTTTTCAATTTGGGGGCGACGAAGTTTCTAGAAATTCACATTCAATTATATTCAAAACCGCTTTTTAATTTCGGCTTAAGGGCAAACTGAGACAGCTGACACCTGGTATTCATTAGAGTCCTTAATTAAAGTCGAAAAACAAAGAATGCAAAATGGGCTTCATTCTAATTATACTTCGCAAATAACTCAATTCTGAAAAAGTGGAAAAAGTTTATCGGTAATATTCCGGCTACAAGAAAAGTTTGAATATTATTTCGATAGTTAATTACAGCCAAAAACAGTCAGACTGTTAGAAAATGATTCGCAGAATACTGGCTTCTGTATCAATGAACTCAAAACACCTTCCAAAGATAGATATGATACTCTAGATGTGAAGTAGATATGATCTTTCAGTATTTTTCTATTTTGTCTACAATTTGAAAGCTTTCAAGATTTTTATATGGTTCTGTAGTATCTTCAATACTTCGTTCTTCTTTTGAGTGCAATATTGCATCTCGATGCTTTGAAACTATCAGGAAAGAAATTGTTTATATATTCACTTATATGGTTTCTTATTGACGTTTTTACTAGCCTTTCTAAAGGGAAGGTTTTTTTATATTATGCTGAATATGTGTTTCTGTATAAACGGATAAGCTGCTCTATTTCTTGCAGTCCCATGTCACACCAGAGAATAATGACTCGGAAAGTATTATTGAAAATCCATAAGGGTGCGTCGATACAGCACATGTTGCAAATTGCCTCCTTGTGAATGCAATATATTATCGATTGGACATCTCAGTACATTAAAGCTTTTTCCCTGGAAATGCCTTCTGAATCCCGCATTCTTTATGTATTCCGTGTCTCAGATCACGCCCTGGCGATCAAAATGAGGAATTGGGAAAACGTTCGTTGTTTATGAAAATACGCCAAAGTTCAAAAGTTTCATCGTTATGACTCTCAGACCAGTTTTTACATTGCCTCTTTGAGAAGGTGTAACATTGGGCTTTTTGATTTGCTGTATTAGACACCGAGGAAAATAACACAATACACTCTAGAGTCTAGACGATATACCAAAACATGCATTAATGTGACTTCTTTCGAAAAAGTTATACCTGTTCCATATCGTCTTGATGAACACTGTCATTTGGAGTTGTTGAGGCGGAGGGTCTTTGAGAGGTGGACAGATTGATAGCACCATCTCCTTCTATATCTTGATCCATAATACCATCTTCCTGAAATGAAAAATTCAATTGATGGAAATTGATCATTTAATATTGAAAGCACACTTTGATCATGTTTGTAGCTTCTTTCAGTTTTTGCCATTTCGTTAATCAAGATCGACGAATGCGAATCTACCTACAAGGTGGCTCTGATGGCCTACTGGTTTTTAATTATGGCAGAGCCTATATACAGGGTGTATTTTAAGGTGAGGCTTTTTTTGGCAAATGATGGAACTCATCAAAATAAGTCATTCCACCAAAAAATTATGGAAAATAACATAAAAAGGGTATGGTCCTGTAGTCGTGGTGGTCATTGGGCTGATGTTATTTACCATTATCAACGGCATACATCCCTCTTTATAATGCAATAGACAGCCGATTATTCATCTAAAAAAAGGGCTTTTTTATGTAAAAATAGCACTTCTTCTCGGAAAACCCTTCAGATCAGAACACTCTACTTAGATTAAGCCATCTTTCAAATATTTCTCTTGATATGAAATTTCGAAAAGAACCAATTTACACAATACGATTTTGCGTTGACGCTCTGTTGGCCATTCCGGTATTAATGGAATACCGGAATACTTTTCCCAATTCTAATCCCCCTCCAATAAATGACGTCTCTTAAAAAGGAAAGTCCTCACCTTCAATCAGCATTAGTGGGGAAGAAAGGGAACAGTTTAAGTTTAACGATTTCGGCGTGGTGCAATCATCTTATCTAGATACAAACAGGTCGTGCATTAAAGTACCCTCATTTTTCAACGGCTCACAATAGTGGCCCTTCCTTTCTCATACTACTTTTTCCGATTTCTTTCCCCAACCACTCGATGTCAGATAAAGTAGTTGAGGAGAAAGGAGAGTGACCAGTTCACCGGCCATATTTACAATTTCAAATGGACGAAATAAGGGAGGAGGACCGGGCCTGATAAGTGGTTCGGATTTCGATATTTATATTTGTCAACTCGAGTAGGTATTTCTTTATTATTTCCGAGGCGTTTGAACCACCCTATTTTGTTGGGGGAATTTGATTTTTGGGGTTTGAGGGAAATGTGAGGGCATTTTGACGTGATTTGGAAGAATTTTCCATTCTTGACCCCTTCTGGAATTAATAATTCAAGAACCTGATCGAATTGATGTACAGGGTTCTTAACGACGAGATGTTTGAATGGGAAATTATGTATTTTTCTGTCGATCATCCATTAATGACTTATTTTAATCCATGATTTCTCATTTTGATGCATGATTGTCATGGCAACCGAACATAAAATATTCAGTCAAAGCACTATCGAGCTTGGTTGGAAATCAACTTCTGTCACAGACGGGTACATTGAAAACTCCATTCAAAATAAAATAGAGACTGCAGAAGAAATTTCAGGTGATAAAAGTTGCAAAGTAAATAATACTTCAACCTCCACTTTCTCCACACGTTCCTTATCGGATATCATAGGTAATGATATGAATGTGAACTAATCAAAATGTCACAACATGTCCAATATTCCATCTATGAATTTTTCGAAATGTTTTATAGGGAGCATAAATATTAATATATCGAAATGAACATAGAAATTTATATAACGTCCCATTTCTATTATGCAAAATAAAAATTTATTTCGATCCAGAATTTATATTCAATTCGTGATGAGGTCGACGGAAAAATCTTGTAATGAACTCGTTTATTAATCCAGCGAATACTAACACTTTGAGACAATCAATTAAATAACTATTAAGACTTATACCATGCTTTAGTGCCAAATTCATTGTAGAAACTCACCTATGTCTTGAAGTTTTCCTCAAATTAGTTCGAAGATTAATACATAAAATAAAAATGGCAAAATTCAATGTGAAATTGATCAGTCTCAATATGCTTGTGGTAATTCCCATTTTATATCTTAAAATTTGAATGGACAAAATCACAGCTTGTTCAAAACTGAATATTTTTGCCCGGAAAGAGAAAGAATGCATTCACGCTCAAAGGTAGACCAGTCGACCAATCTTGTTATCGCCGCGCCACGGATACCCGTAGGTGAAAACAGGGGGCTTGGGCTGAAAAGGAAACTGGGCGAAGAAGAAGAGTAGATTTCTTGATTTCCTCCAATATAATTGTCACGATAAGCCGGGGCTAATAGTCGTAAAAACTAAGAGTTAAGCGGGGGGTTTGCGAATAGGTTTGACGACATTTATACCAAATGGACGAGTGTCCTGGGAGCGATAAAATCAGGATAGGTGTCTTTTCCTATGGGATTTCACAGCCCCGTGCGTGCATCGTCTACAATCCGTGCCATAAAATTATATGTCTTATGAATATCTTGAACCGGAAATATTTAACTAGTTTCACTTCAACGGGGGTCGCGAATGGGGATGTTTTTTATCCCGGATATTTTCTTGACCTGGAAGTTGCGATAAACTGAGGATTTGAGATAAAGTAGATGGATAAGGAAGGGTTTCAGGCGTTTATACCTGCTTTCCAGACAATCGGTAATTCGATACCGGCTGAATTTATCGTGGATTTCGAATAATTGAGTTTCTGTTGCGCTATCCGAGGAGATTTTGGAAAGGGGTTGCGATAAAAACTTGAACTGTTTCTTTTGTCCCACAAAATCTAGCCTAAATATCAACATAATGCCAAAAATGCTGTTAAGGAAGATCAGAAGACAGAAAGGGCACATGAGATCGTGCAATATCTGGGCTATACGGCGGGTGGAGTAGGACTTCCCATTTGAGCGTTTCCAAGTACGTCTTCTGGCTTCAATTCATAGGACACCCAATTTCCTACCTTTCTGATCATTCCTTTCGCTTTTAAGCGATGGCAAATGGCTGCTTGAGGGAATCTGAGTATTTTTGCGAGTTCGTCTTGCATTTGTAATGGATCTTCATGCAGACAGAAATCTCCAATGTTTTGATACAAGGTGTTCCAAATCGAAAAGACTCTACCTGTTTAACTATTTTTCCTACACCTACATTATTGTGGTACATGTCATTATTCTTGAGTAATTCTTAACATGTTAGTAATAACATTCTTCCAGAAAATTTTGTCTCAATAATTCAATTGTGTCATTTGCAAAGTGAGGCGTAGCGCCGTTCTGCGGAAACCAAATGTCCTGTAGCTGTAGATCAATATTAATTAATTCAAGCCACAAAAATTCGATTATCATCCAACGGTATCGATCCCCATTGACAGTTACAGCTTCACCAGCAGCTTTTTCAAAGAAGAGTAAGGTCCAATTACACCACCTGACCGTAATGCACACCGAACAGTGACTCTTTTGGGGTGTATGGGTTTCTCATGAATAATTCGTGGATTTTCCTCACCCCAGATACGACAATTTTGTTTATTAACATAGCCACCAAGTTCAAAATGTACCTCATCGGAAAGCATTATTTTTTGAGAAAAATCAGCTGGTTGTTCAATAATCAAAGAAAACGACCGCTACGACTATATTTCTAGCTTTTTAGGTGTTCCACCTTGAAATTTTTCAATAATTCGACCAATAGTGCTTTCAAATTATGTAAACCATAAAATTCACATAATTTTTTAAAAACACTTTTCACAGAACACTGATTTTTATCAAATATTTCAACAATTTGAACGCCTTGTTTTATTGTATACGAAGCCATTTTTATAAGTGTCATACATCATACTTCTTGAATGTCAAAATACCCAGACGAATTCAGTGCGCCATCTTCATTTTATTTATTCTTTGAAAAAAGGCGCAATTTGAAACACCCTCTACATTTGCCCTTCATATAAATGAATGAGCACAATGAATATCTTCAAAAGTTCTTTTACCAAAATTGGAATGAAACAAAAGTCCAGTGTGAAAAATCTGGATTCACCTTGTATATATATATAATCCCGAAAAAAAGATTCGAGCGACTGTAAAATTGATCGTAGGGATTTCCCGTATCAGGTAATGCCTGGCTCCGGCAGTTTTATTTTGATTTGATACAATCCGGTCCGTTTCTTGCCAGTGGCCACGGGGTATTTAGTAAATCACTGCAATATAATACAGTCGACCAGTATAAAGAAGATAGCGAGAACCTATTATCTGGATTATCCCTTGAACGGAATAAATGACCGTTGGGACCCTGTTCGCACCTTATCAACTTCCTTTCAACGCATTCTACGCCATGATAGGGACGGAAAAATAAATAAATTTAATTTTTTCACATCTACCTACGCTGCACTTTTTGATAATTTCATAAACAGAATGGTCATTAGGAGGGCTCTAAATTAGTTTTGAGACCTTTTTTTATCGGTTAAACAAAACGCCACCTACACAATTTAAGCATCAGGAGTCTGGGGACTGTCGTGTTCCTCTCATTGTTCAACATTCTCCCATCACCAGTTTTGACAAAATATACCAAATATACTGCTCCACAAGAGTTAGGGATATGGTATTCATTCGTTTTTAAAAGTAAGTAATCTTCGAGAAAATCGCTGCAAAATCATTTAAAACTCAATAACAACTTGAATCGATCCAATAAAAATCAGTATGAGACATTTCGTCAATCTGGTCGCCTTTTTTCTGAAGTTTGGTTCTTTGCATATGCTCCAAAGAAGATAAGATAATCGTCAACCTATTCCAGAATCCTTAAATGATCTAAGAGAGCTTCTGCCCCGTTTATGGAACCAAATTCGTCAAGAAATGTTCAACAACCTCGTGTGTAGTATGCAAAAAAGATGTCAAGCTGTTATTGATGCTCGTGGAGGCCATACATTGTCTTGATAGTCTTGAAATGCTCTAATTCTCTAGGAATAAAATTTCGTTATCTTACTCGATTTTTCTTAACCACCCTGTATACGCTGCAGACCTACATACAGGCTAAAATTAATTTGCAACTCTAAATCATATTAATATGAATTTTCATTACAAAAATCTTATTTTAACTATATTTTTTTGCAATTCAAGTCGATATCCCTAACTCATATGGAGCAGTTTATTTAAGATGACGAAGAATACACAACAAAATTTCACTTCGATCAGGATTTTTCAAGCCAAATTAACACTCGAATTTAGAAATACTCATACAACATTCAAGTTTTCATCAATGGATCTTCCAAAATTGAGGGAGAAGCTTAATCGACTGGGTTAAATTTGAGGCACCTTCAGTACCTTCCTTTCACCGAAAAAGTCGCTAATTCAATGCACCCAATTTTTATCGAAAGAAATACACGTACATCCTGCGAAGCACCTGACAGTGAAAAATATCGGCCATAAAGAAAAACTTATGGTTACGATGATAATATTTCTCGAGAAAATAACGACAGAATCTCTTAAAATATTGCTTGCGCGATGTGAATACCAATAGTTGTGATCACAGTAATCATAAAAAAGTAGACGCATAAACACAATCGATTTTTCATTACTAGGGTAGCATATTCGAGGAGTATCAGCATAATACAACCCTTGTTCGACAGACCGTTCCAAGGGTCTTGCTAGCATAGCGCCCACACAGGGCGTACAGCTGGTTAGGGCGCCGATAAACTTGAACAGACATTTTTTGATGTTTCCACAACGAATTAAAAAATTCGCCCCTAATTTTTAAGGAGATCATCAGTTGAAATCTGTCAAACTGTCAAAGAAATCCTACTTGATGCACGATTGACAAGTTCTTGACTTCGGAAGAGAAACAAACCATTTGTCTTAGTCGAAGTAATTCCAAAATCCACGATGAAGTTATTGAATATGGAAGCGTCATTTAGTGACATTATTCCACCTGTAGATAAATTTGAAATCAGCAGATGGAAATGAGAATTTGCTTGAAGATAGAAATGATTTTGTTCAAAGTAACTTTCGTACCACGAAGTTACGAAGTGAGCAGAAGAAGAATAATGGATCGATTGAGGAAAAAACATAAATTCAGAAAAAACGAAATCGAAAGATCAAGTGCATCATTTACATTCATGGGGGTTCTTCTGTCTGGGGCTTCACGCAATTATAAGATTCTCCCGCTTTTTCGTGGTAATTAAATGCAAGAAACAAGGAGTAATAATCGGTTTCTTCTGAACTCGCCCGGACATTTCGATTTCTCTTTTATTATTCCCTCGAGTATTCGCAGTTGATCAATTCCGAATTTACCATATCGAAATATCTCGTCTTGCACAAAAATGGTAGGTACATCCTCAATAGATGACTGAGAATGTCACCACAATATTCAAGAAACTAATACAGTTTCATGGCTTCTAACCATGCAGAAATAATTCATTTGTTGAAAAATGATTCTTGTCAGGAATATTCTTCATAATTTAGGGTAAGATCCTCTGGTTGATTTATTTACTACTGATCTCTTAATTTTGTTGATTTTATTCTCAATTATTTTTTGTTATTTTGCCTATAGAATTACACTGCGCAAAAAAATTAACGCACATTCTAAAAATCTCAATTTTAATGAAACTCTACATTGACTTCATAACTTATTTTTTATGTTCTCTCGGGAAGGTTTTGAACGAAACAAGACACATTAAATGGAAGAAAAATTCAGGATTTCATAGAATCTTATGTGAAAGAAGAGAAATGAACAATTTTCAAAATACTGAAATGCTGATAAGTGATTTAATACTTGGTATTTCCACCCCTTGCGTTAATTACAGCTTGGCAACGACGGTTCATACTCAAAATGAGTGATCTCAAAATGTTCTGATCTAATCCTTCCCAGATTTCTCCGAGTTGGATTTCTAGGTCGTTAAGAGTAGCTGGATGATTTTCTGAACTTCTCAGCCTTCTATTGAGGTTGTCCCAAACCTGCTCAATCGGATTGAGATCTGGACTTCTTGCTGGCCATTCCATTCGAGAGACTTCAACCTCTTCAAGGTACTCCTGAACGATGCGCGAACGATGTGGTCTGGCCATAAAAATGAAATTTTCACCAATGTTTGGGGCAAATGGCACTACATGCTCTTCAAAAATGTTCCTTATATACTTATCAGCATTCATAGCTCCATTATCAACGACCACTAGGTCTGTGCGAGCAGTCAAAGATATTCCACCCCATACCATAATCGATCCTCCCCCGAAACCAGTAGTATTCAGGAAATTGCACTGAGCATATCTTTCATGTGGACGTCTGGATACAAGGGAACGTCGATCACAATGGTAGAGGCAGAATCTAGACTCATCTGTGAAGAGAACTCTTTCCCAATCGGCCTCTTCCCAATAGATATGCTCTCTCTCAAAATCCAAACGCGCCCTTCGATGGGCTGGGGTAAGAGCTGGGCCTCTTGCCGCGACACGAGGCCTTAAATCATATTCTCTGAGGCGATTTCTTATTGTCTGAGTGCTAATCTGCACCTCATCTCATGAGTTTGCTCAGGCTGATTTTGAAGGAGGCGAGCGGTTGCAAACCGTTGTCTCAACGAAGAAACTCTCAAGTAACGTTCTTGAATGGCAGTTGTTACCCGTGGTCTACCCTGTCCTGGTCTTCGGAAATTTATACCTGTCTCCCTGAATCGCTGCAACATTCTGGACACACTTGTATGGGAAACTCCAAACCTTTCTGCAATTCTTGTGTATGTCCACCCTTCTTCTCGCAAAACTACCGCTTGGGCACATTCCTGCGATCGAGTGTAGAAAATCAAACGAAAGAAAAACTATTGATCAGTAGAATTGATCGAGAACAACTGATTTTAGAATGGAGCCAATACATTCAAAATCTGATAATATCATCTTTTTTTATTTCTGCTGGGAGAAAACATCTGTATTGAAGAAAAACGTTGAAAGTGGATAACATATGCATTCATAATTGTGATAAAAATAATTATCATTGAGAACACCTTCAGTTGTAGAATTAATTTGAGATCTCCATAATGTGCGTTAATTTTTTTGCGCAGTGTATTTGTCACATGATTATGACGTGACAGATCGAGAGTTGACTGATGGGAGTTAGTGTGCATTATGATCTGGAGGAATAATTGGACCGTTTTTCTCCGATAACGAAGAAGGTAATGCTGTAACGGTTAATAGCAAATGTTATTCTGCTATGATAACACAGTTTCTTGCGCCTCATTTGGAAGCTATTGATCTTCAATATTGAATTTTGGAAATAGCATTTTAACAAAAGAACAAAACTTCACAAAAGTAACAGCTGAACCACTGAATCTCTGATTCCGAATCCGCTAGATCTCTAGTTGTATCCGTGAAGAAGAATTCTTGCATAGAAATGATCATCCTCGAACCATCAGACATCAGGGATGCGCCATTCGGGCCACCCTCGGAATATTCACCTCTAAGCCCACTCAAGAAATCCGAACAGCTACGTGGCAATTGAACTTCCCCAATTTAGAATAATCCGGATCTGCCAAACTCTAAATAGCAAGAAGAGTGAAAACGAATTAAAGAAAAAAATCGAAAAGTATCCGGGAAGTACCGATAGCATCTGATTGCTTTGGCATTTTTAAGATCCGGGAATAGAGAATCGCAAATTGGGATGCAGGAAGCATCAACGCGGGATGAGGTTGTCAGATGAGGAGGCGAAAACAAAATTAAAATAAGTCTAACCAGTGGAGGGGTAAGGATATCGGGGCTCCGATATCAAGAGGCGGCCATTCGAAAATATTATCGAACTTCTGATATGATTTTTCTAATTTATATACTCGATTACTTCGTAATTTAGTGGCTATAAAAATGCACCCCAGGTTTTCATTTCGGGGCTCTTTGGATTTTCGCCTTTTCCCATTCGAAGCGAGTACAGACAGTAAGCAGCTTTTTAATGTCTTCTGAAACATTGTCTCAGGACCGAGATGAACTTTATTCAATATCAATCTATACAGATGTCGGAATAAGCATTTTTCCTCCGTATAGTCGAGAACAAACTTTGGGGTATGCAGAAATGTCGATCAAATTCAGTTAAGGAGTATATAAGTAAATGCTGATCAATAAAATTTATTATAAATTTTTAGTAGATGCGTCGAAAGGCTCGGGGGATAATTCTTTATGTTTTATTCTAACAAAAACACAATATCACAGATGGAAATCTGAAATGTGCTAGTAAGGGCTCTGGAATGTTTTTAAATGAATTCAGCGACCTCGAAAACCTACATTTTGATACCAAAGTCGACCATGTAGCCCTCATAAGTAATGAATTTTTCAGTTTTATTGTTCTCGATATTTCATTTTCGAGTTTTGTTCACGAGCGCATACCGTTCGCGGTATGGGAGAGATGGTTCAGCCTAATGGGTATTATTGAAGATTCGAATGGTTCGAACCACTTCTCAGTTCAATAGCACCATTAGGTCAACACAGACTTTTGTTTTCTTGACGAATTTAGTGTTTTTAGGGGGTCTTACCCCTTACTCATTTTCCACACAAAACTTTGGATTTTTAAAAACGCTCATATTTTGCATACAGATTCTTTGAGATGACCTGATAAACAAAATAGAAACAAATGGTGGATTCGGGAAGGTGGACAGAAGCTATGACAGTTTGAAATTTCCAGTTTTTCGAAAAATGTCATTTGACAGGTGAAAATCTAAACCATGCTGGTAAGGGCTCTGAAATATTTTTTATTGAATTCAGCGACCTCGAAAACCTACATTTTGATACCAAAGTCGACCATGTAGCCGTTATAAGAAATGAATTTTTCAGTTTTATTGTTTTCGACATTTCTATTTCGAGTTTTGTTCACGAGCGCATAGCGTTCGCGGTATGGGAGGTATGGTTCAGCTTTATGGGTATTATTGAAGATTCCAATGGTTCGAACCACTTCTCAGTTCAATAGCACCGTTAGGTCAACACAGACTTCTGTTTTCTTGACGAATTTAGTGTTTTTAGGGGGTCTTACCCCTTACTCATTTCTCACACAAAACTTGGGATTTTTAAAAACGCTCATATTTTGCATAGAGATTCTTTGAGATGAGCTGATAAACAAAATAGAAACAAATGGTGGATTCGGGAAGGTGGACAGAAGCTATGACAGTTTGAAATTTCCAGTTTTTCGAAAAATGCCATTTGACAGGTCAAAATCTAAACGGTGATAGTTAGGGCTTTGAATTGTTTTTTATTGAATGGAGCGGCCTCGAAAACCTACATTTTGATACCAGAATCACCCATGTAGCCCCCATAGATAATGAAATATTCAACTTTTTATTTTTCGATTTTTCATTTTCGAGTTCTGTTCACGAGCTCACACCACACTAGGTAAGGGTGCTGTCGGTCCGCAGAATTGCTATTATTGAAGATTCAAATGGGCAGTACAACTTCCAGATTCAATAATAACGTGAGATCCTCCCCAAATATATTTTTTATTGACAAACATGGTGTTTTTAGGGGGTCATACCCCTTTGTCATTTTTCATCCAAAATTTGAAATTTTTCAAATCGCTCATATTCTGCACAGAGGTACTTGGGACTATGCTGATCAACATAATATAAATAACTATTGGCGGAGATGAGAGGGACGGCAGTTATGACAGTTTGAAATTTCCGATTTTCTCAAAAAATGCCATTTGACAGGTCAAAATCTAAACGGTGATAGTTAGGGCTTTGAATTGATTTTTATTGAATGGAGCGGCCTCGAAAACCTACATTTTGATACCAGAATCACCCATGTAGCCCCCATAGATAATGAAATATTTAACTTTTTATTTTTCGATTTTTCATTTTCGAGTTCTGTTCACGAGCTCACACCACTCTAGATACGGGTGCTGTCGGTCCGCAGAATTGCTATTATTGAAGATTCAAATGGGCAGTACAACTTCCAGATTCAATAATAACGTGAGATCCTCCCCAAATATATTTTTTAATGACAAACATGGTGTTTTTAGGGGGTCATACCCCTTTGTCATTTTTCATACAAAATTTGAAATTTTTCAAATCGCTCATATTCTGCACAGAGGTACTTGGGACTATGCTGATCAACATTATATAAATAACTATTGGCGGAGATGAGAGGGAGGGCAGTTATGGCAGTTTGAAATTTCCGATTTTTTCAAAAAATGCCATTTGACAGGTCAAAATCTGAACGGTGATAGTTAGGGCTTTGAATTGTTTTTTATTGAATGGAGCGGCCTCGAAAACCTACATTTTGATACCTTAATCACCCATGTAGCCCCCATAGATAATGAAATATTCAACTTTTTATTTTTCGATTTTTCATTTTCGTGTTCTGTTCACGAGCTCACACCACTCTAGGAAAGGGTGCTGTCGGTCCGCAGAATTGCTATTATTGAAGATTCAAATGGGCAGTACAACTTCCAGATTCAATAATAACGTGAGATCCTCCCCAAATATATTTTTTATTGACAAACATGGTGTTTTTAGGGGGTCATACCCCTTTGTCATTTTTCATCCAAAATTTGAAATTTTTCAAATCGCTCATATTCTGCACAGAGGTACTTGGGACCATGCTGATCAACATCATATAAATAACTATTGGCGGAGATGAGAGGGACGGCAGTTATGACAGTTTGAAATTTCCGATTTTTTCAAAAAATGCCATTTGACAGGTCAAAATCTAAACGGTGATAGTTAGGGCTCTGAATTGTTTTTTATTGAATGGAGCGGCCTCGAAAACCTACATTTTGATACCAGAATCACCCATGTAGCCACCATAGATAATGAAATATTCAACTTTTTATTTTTCGATTTTTCATTTTCGAGTTCTGTTCACGAGCTCACACCACACTAGGTAAGGGTGCTGTCGGTCCGCAGAATTGCTATTATTGAAGATTCAAATGGGCAGTACAACTTCCAGATTCAATAATAACGTGAGATCCTCCCCAAATATATTTTTTATTGACAAACATGGTGTTTTTAGGGGGTCATACCCCTTTGTCATTTTTCATCCAAAATTTGAAATTTTTCAAATCGCTCATATTCTGCACAGAGGTACTTGGGACTATGCTGATCAACATAATATAAATAACTATTGGCGGAGATGAGAGGGACGGCAGTTATGACAGTTTGAAATTTCCGATTTTCTCAAAAAATGCCATTTGACAGGTCAAAATCTAAACGGTGATAGTTAGGGCTTTGAATTGATTTTTATTGAATGGAGCGGCCTCGAAAACCTACATTTTGATACCAGAATCACCCATGTAGCCCCCATAGATAATGAAATATTTAACTTTTTATTTTTCGATTTTTCATTTTCGAGTTCTGTTCACGAGCTCACACCACTCTAGATACGGGTGCTGTCGGTCCGCAGAATTGCTATTATTGAAGATTCAAATGGGCAGTACAACTTCCAGATTCAATAATAACGTGAGATCCTCCCCAAATATATTTTTTAATGACAAACATGGTGTTTTTAGGGGGTCATACCCCTTTGTCATTTTTCATACAAAATTTGAAATTTTTCAAATCGCTCATATTCTGCACAGAGGTACTTGGGACTATGCTGATCAACATTATATAAATAACTATTGGCGGAGATGAGAGGGAGGGCAGTTATGGCAGTTTGAAATTTCCGATTTTTTCAAAAAATGCCATTTGACAGGTCAAAATCTAAACGGTGATAGTTAGGGCTTCGAATTGTTTTTTATTGAATGGAGCGGCCTCGAAAACCTACATTTTGATACCTTAATCACCCATGTAGCCCCCATAGATAATGAAATATTCAACTTTTTATTTTTCGATTTTTCATTTTCGAGTTCTGTTCACGAGCTCACACCACTCTAGGAAAGGGTGCTGTCGGTCCGCAGAATTGCTATTATTGAAGATTCAAATGGGCAGTACAACTTCCAGATTCAATAATAACGTGAGATCCTCCCCAAATATATTTTTTATTGACAAACATGGTGTTTTTAGGGGGTCATACCCCTTTGTCATTTTTCATCCAAAATTTGAAATTTTTCAAATCGCTCATATTCTGCACAGAGGTACTTGGGACCATGCTGATCAACATCATATAAATAACTATTGGCGGAGATGAGAGGGACGGCAGTTATGACAGTTTGAAATTTCCGATTTTTTCAAAAAATGCTATTTGACAGGTCAAAATCTAAACGGTGATAGTTAGGGCTCTGAATTGTTTTTTATTGAATGGAGCGGCCTCGAAAACCTACATTTTGATACCAGAATCACCCATGTAGCCCCCATAGATAATGAAATATTTAACTTTTTATTTTTCGATTTTTCATTTTCGAGTTCTGTTCAGGAGCTCACACCACTCTAGGTAAGGGTGCTGTCGGTCCGCAGAATTGCTATTACTGAAGATTCAAATGGGCAGTACAACTTCCAGATTCAATAATAACGTGAGATCCTCCCCAAATATATTTTTTACTGACAAACATGGTGTTTTTAGGGGGTCATACCCCTTTGTCATTTTTCATCCAAAATTTGCAATTTTTCAAATCGCTCATATTCTGCACAGAGGTACTTGGGACTATGCTGATCAACATAATATAAATAACTATTGGCGGAGATGAGAGGGACGGCAGTTATGACAGTTTGAAATTTCCGATTTTTCCAAAAAATGCCATTTGACAGGTCAAAATCTAAACGGTGATAGTTAGGGCTCTGAATTGTTTTTTATTGAATGGAGCGGCCTCGAAAACCTACATTTTGATACCAGAATCACCCATGTAGCCCCCATAGATGATGAAATATTTAACTTTTTATTTTTCGATTTTTCATTTTCGAGTTCTGTTCAGGAGCTCACACCACTCTAGGTAAGGGTGCTGTCGGTCCGCAGAATTGCTATTATTGAAGATTCAAATGGGCAGTACAACTTCTAGATTCAATAATAACGTGAGATCCTCCCCAAATATATTTTTTATTGACAAACATGGTGTTTTTAGGGGGTCATACCCCTTTGTCATTTTTCATCCAAAATTTGCAATTTTTCAAATCGCTCATATTCTGCACAGAGGTACTTGGGACTATGCTGATCAACATAATATAAATAACTATTGGCGGAGATGAGAGGGAGGGCAGTTATGGCAGTTTGAAATTTCCGATTTTTTCAAAAAATGCCATTTGACAGGTCAAAATCTGAACGGTGATAGTTAGGGCTTTGAATTGTTTTTTATTGAATGGAGCGGCCTCGAAAACCTACATTTTGATACCTTAATCACCCATGTAGCCCCCATAGATAATGAAATATTCAACTTTTTATTTTTCGATTTTTCATTTTCGTGTTCTGTTCACGAGCTCACACCACTCTAGGAAAGGGTGCTGTCGGTCCGCAGAATTGCTATTATTGAAGATTCAAATGGGCAGTACAACTTCCAGATTCAATAATAACGTGAGATCCTCCCCAAATATATTTTTTATTGACAAACATGGTGTTTTTAGGGGGTCATACCCCTTTGTCATTTTTCATCCAAAATTTGAAATTTTTCAAATCGCTCATATTCTGCACAGAGGTACTTGGGACCATGCTGATCAACATCATATAAATAACTATTGGCGGAGATGAGAGGGACGGCAGTTATGACAGTTTGAAATTTCCGATTTTTTCAAAAAATGCCATTTGACAGGTCAAAATCTAAACGGTGATAGTTAGGGCTCTGAATTGTTTTTTATTGAATGGAGCGGCCTCGAAAACCTACATTTTGATACCAGAATCACCCATGTAGCCACCATAGATAATGAAATATTCAACTTTTTATTTTTCGATTTTTCATTTTCGAGTTCTGTTCACGAGCTCACACCACACTAGGTAAGGGTGCTGTCGGTCCGCAGAATTGCTATTATTGAAGATTCAAATGGGCAGTACAACTTCCAGATTCAATAATAACGTGAGATCCTCCCCAAATATATTTTTTATTGACAAACATGGTGTTTTTAGGGGGTCATACCCCTTTGTCATTTTTCATCCAAAATTTGAAATTTTTCAAATCGCTCATATTCTGCACAGAGGTACTTGGGACTATGCTGATCAACATAATATAAATAACTATTGGCGGAGATGAGAGGGACGGCAGTTATGACAGTTTGAAATTTCCGATTTTCTCAAAAAATGCCATTTGACAGGTCAAAATCTAAACGGTGATAGTTAGGGCTTTGAATTGATTTTTATTGAATGGAGCGGCCTCGAAAACCTACATTTTGATACCAGAATCACCCATGTAGCCCCCATAGATAATGAAATATTTAACTTTTTATTTTTCGATTTTTCATTTTCGAGTTCTGTTCACGAGCTCACACCACTCTAGATACGGGTGCTGTCGGTCCGCAGAATTGCTATTATTGAAGATTCAAATGGGCAGTACAACTTCCAGATTCAATAATAACGTGAGATCCTCCCCAAATATATTTTTTAATGACAAACATGGTGTTTTTAGGGGGTCATACCCCTTTGTCATTTTTCATACAAAATTTGAAATTTTTCAAATCGCTCATATTCTGCACAGAGGTACTTGGGACTATGCTGATCAACATTATATAAATAACTATTGGCGGAGATGAGAGGGAGGGCAGTTATGGCAGTTTGAAATTTCCGATTTTTTCAAAAAATGCCATTTGACAGGTCAAAATCTAAACGGTGATAGTTAGGGCTTCGAATTGTTTTTTATTGAATGGAGCGGCCTCGAAAACCTACATTTTGATACCTTAATCACCCATGTAGCCCCCATAGATAATGAAATATTCAACTTTTTATTTTTCGATTTTTCATTTTCGAGTTCTGTTCACGAGCTCACACCACTCTAGGAAAGGGTGCTGTCGGTCCGCAGAATTGCTATTATTGAAGATTCAAATGGGCAGTACAACTTCCAGATTCAATAATAACGTGAGATCCTCCCCAAATATATTTTTTATTGACAAACATGGTGTTTTTAGGGGGTCATACCCCTTTGTCATTTTTCATCCAAAATTTGAAATTTTTCAAATCGCTCATATTCTGCACAGAGGTACTTGGGACCATGCTGATCAACATCATATAAATAACTATTGGCGGAGATGAGAGGGACGGCAGTTATGACAGTTTGAAATTTCCGATTTTTTCAAAAAATGCTATTTGACAGGTCAAAATCTAAACGGTGATAGTTAGGGCTCTGAATTGTTTTTTATTGAATGGAGCGGCCTCGAAAACCTACATTTTGATACCAGAATCACCCATGTAGCCCCCATAGATAATGAAATATTTAACTTTTTATTTTTCGATTTTTCATTTTCGAGTTCTGTTCAGGAGCTCACACCACTCTAGGTAAGGGTGCTGTCGGTCCGCAGAATTGCTATTACTGAAGATTCAAATGGGCAGTACAACTTCCAGATTCAATAATAACGTGAGATCCTCCCCAAATATATTTTTTACTGACAAACATGGTGTTTTTAGGGGGTCATACCCCTTTGTCATTTTTCATCCAAAATTTGCAATTTTTCAAATCGCTCATATTCTGCACAGAGGTACTTGGGACTATGCTGATCAACATAATATAAATAACTATTGGCGGAGATGAGAGGGACGGCAGTTATGACAGTTTGAAATTTCCGATTTTTCCAAAAAATGCCATTTGACAGGTCAAAATCTAAACGGTGATAGTTAGGGCTCTGAATTGTTTTTTATTGAATGGAGCGGCCTCGAAAACCTACATTTTGATACCAGAATCACCCATGTAGCCCCCATAGATGATGAAATATTTAACTTTTTATTTTTCGATTTTTCATTTTCGAGTTCTGTTCAGGAGCTCACACCACTCTAGGTAAGGGTGCTGTCGGTCCGCAGAATTGCTATTATTGAAGATTCAAATGGGCAGTACAACTTCTAGATTCAATAATAACGTGAGATCCTCCCCAAATATATTTTTTATTGACAAACATGGTGTTTTTAGGGGGTCATACCCCTTTGTCATTTTTCATCCAAAATTTGCAATTTTTCAAATCGCTCATATTCTGCACAGAGGTACTTGGGACTATGCTGATCAACATAATATAAATAACTATTGGCGGAGATGAGAGGGACGGCAGTTATGACAGTTTGAAATTTCCGATTTTTTCAAAAAATGCCATTTGACAGGTCAAAATCTAAACGGTGATAGTTAGGGCTATGAATTGTTTTTTATTGAATGGAGCGGCCTCGAAAACCTACATTTTGATACCTTAATCACCCATGTAGCCCCCATAGATAATGAAATATTCAACTTTTTATTTTTCGATTTTTCATTTTCGAGTTCTGTTCACGAGCTCACACCACTCTAGGAAAGGGTGCTGTCGGTCCGCAGAATTGCTATTATTGAAGATTCAAATGGGCAGTACAACTTCCAGATTCAATAATAACGTGAGATCCTCCCCAAATATATTTTTTATTGACAAACATGGTGTTTTTAGGGGGTCATACCCCTTTGTCATTTTTCATACAAAATTTGAAATTTTTCGAATCGCTCATATTCTGCACAGAGGTACTTGGGACCATGCTGATCAACATCATATAAATAACTATTGGCGGGGATGAGAGGGACGGCAGTTATGACAGTTTGAAATTTCCGATTTTTCCAAATAATGCCATTTGACAGGTCAAAATCTAAACGGTGATAGTTAGGGCTCTGAATTGTTTTTTATTGAATGGAGCGGCCTCGAAAACCTACATTTTGATACCAGAATCACCCATGTAGCCCCCATAGATGATGAAATATTTAACTTTTTATTTTTCGATTTTTCATTTTCGAGTTCTGTTCAGGAGCTCACACCACTCTAGGTAAGGGTGCTGTCGGTCCGCAGAATTGCTATTATTGAAGATTCAAATGGGCAGTACAACTTCCAGATTCAATAATAACGTGAGATCCTTCCCAAATATGTTTTTTATTGACAAATATGGTGTTTTTAGGGGGTCATACCCCTTTGTCATTTTTCATCCAAAATTTGAAATTTTTCAAATCGCTCATATTCTGCACAGAGGTACTTGGAACCATGCAGATCAACATCATATAAATAACTATTGGCGGAGATGAGAGGGACGGCAGTTATGACAGTTTGAAATTTCCGATTTTTCCAAAAAATGCCATTTGACAGGTCAAAATCTAAACGGTGATAGTTAGGGCTCTGAATTGTTTTTTATTGAATGGAGCGGCCTCGAAAACCTACATTTTGATACCAGAATCACCCATGTAGCCCCCATAGATGATGAAATATTTAACTTTTTATTTTTCGATTTTTCATTTTCGAGTTCTGTTCAGGAGCTCACACCACTCTAGGTAAGGGTGCTGTCGGTCCGCAGAATTGCTATTATTGAAGATTCAAATGGGCAGTACAACTTCCAGATTCAATAATAACGTGAGATCCTCCCCAAATATATTTTTTATTGACAAACATGGTGTTTTTAGGGGGTCATACCCCTTTGTCATTTTTCATCCAAAATTTGAAATTTTTCAAATCGCTCATATTCTGCACAGAGGTACTTGGGACTATGCTGATCAACATAATATAAATAACTATTGGCGGAGATGAGAGGGACGGCAGTTATGACAGTTTGAAATTTCCGATTTTTTCAAAAAATGCCATTTGACAGGTCAAAATCTAAACGGTGATAGTTAGGGCTATGAATTGTTTTTTATTGAATGGAGCGGCCTCGAAAACCTACATTTTGATACCTTAATCACCCATGTAGCCCCCATAGATAATGAAATATTTAACTTTTTATTTTTCGATTTTTCATTTTCGAGTTCTGTTCACGAGCTCACACCACTCTAGGAAAGGGTGCTGTCGGTCCGCAGAATTGCTATTATTGAAGATTCAAATGGGCAGTACAACTTCCAGATTCAATAATAACGTGAGATCCTTCCCAAATATATTTTTTATTGACAAATATGGTGTTTTTAGGGGGTCATACCCCTTTGTCATTTTTCATCCAAAATTTGAAATTTTTCAAATCGCTCATATTCTGCACAGAGGTACTTGGGACCATGCAGATCAACATCATATAAATAACTATTGGCCGAGATGAGAGGGACGGCAGTTATGACAGTTTGAAATTTCCGATTTTTCCAAAAAATGCCATTTGACAGGTCAAAATCTAAACGGTGATAGTTAGGGCTCTGAATTGTTTTTTATTGAATGGAGCGGCCTCGAAAACCTACATTTTGATACCAGAATCACCCATGTAGCCCCCATAGATGATGAAATATTTAACTTTTTATTTTTCGATTTTTCATTTTCGAGTTCTGTTCAGGAGCTCACACCACTCTAGGTAAGGGTGCTGTCGGTCCGCAGAATTGCTATTATTGAAGATTCAAATGGGCAGTACAACTTCCAGATTCAATAATAACGTGAGATCCTCCCCAAATATATTTTTTATTGACAAACATAGTGTTTTTAGGGGGTCATACCCCTTTGTCATTTTTCATCCAAAATTTGAAATTTTTCAAATCGCTCATATTCTGCACAGAGGTACTTGGGACTATGCTGATCAACATAATATAAATAACTATTGGCGGAGATGAGAGGGACGGCAGTTATGACAGTTTGAAATTTCCGATTTTCTCAAAAAATGCCATTTGACAGGTCAAAATCTAAACGGTGATAGTTAGGGCTCTGAATTGTTTTTTATTGAATGGAGCGGCCTCGAAAACCTACATTTTGATACCAGAATCACCCATGTAGCCCCCATAGATGATGAAATATTTAACTTTTTATTTTTCGATTTTTCATTTTCGAGTTCTGTTCAGGAGCTCACACCACTCTAGGTAAGGGTGCTGTCGGTCCGCAGAATTGCTATTATTGAAGATTCAAATGGGCAGTACAACTTCCAGATTCAATAATAACGTGAGATCCTTCCCAAATATGTTTTTTATTGACAAATATGGTGTTTTTAGGGGGTCATACCCCTTTGTCATTTTTCATCCAAAATTTGAAATTTTTCAAATCGCTCATATTCTGCACAGAGGTACTTGGAACCATGCAGATCAACATCATATAAATAACTATTGGCGGAGATGAGAGGGACGGCAGTTATGACAGTTTGAAATTTCCGATTTTTCCAAAAAATGCCATTTGACAGGTCAAAATCTAAACGGTGATAGTTAGGGCTCTGAATTGTTTTTTATTGAATGGAGCGGCCTCGAAAACCTACATTTTGATACCAGAATCACCCATGTAGCCCCCATAGATGATGAAATATTTAACTTTTTATTTTTCGATTTTTCATTTTCGAGTTCTGTTCAGGAGCTCACACCACTCTAGGTAAGGGTGCTGTCGGTCCGCAGAATTGCTATTATTGAAGATTCAAATGGGCAGTACAACTTCCAGATTCAATAATAACGTGAGATCCTCCCCAAATATATTTTTTATTGACAAACATGGTGTTTTTAGGGGGTCATACCCCTTTGTCATTTTTCATCCAAAATTTGAAATTTTTCAAATCGCTCATATTCTGCACAGAGGTACTTGGGACTATGCTGATCAACATAATATAAATAACTATTGGCGGAGATGAGAGGGACGGCAGTTATGACAGTTTGAAATTTCCGATTTTTTCAAAAAATGCCATTTGACAGGTCAAAATCTAAACGGTGATAGTTAGGGCTATGAATTGTTTTTTATTGAATGGAGCGGCCTCGAAAACCTACATTTTGATACCTTAATCACCCATGTAGCCCCCATAGATAATGAAATATTTAACTTTTTATTTTTCGATTTTTCATTTTCGAGTTCTGTTCACGAGCTCACACCACTCTAGGAAAGGGTGCTGTCGGTCCGCAGAATTGCTATTATTGAAGATTCAAATGGGCAGTACAACTTCCAGATTCAATAATAACGTGAGATCCTTCCCAAATATATTTTTTATTGACAAATATGGTGTTTTTAGGGGGTCATACCCCTTTGTCATTTTTCATCCAAAATTTGAAATTTTTCAAATCGCTCATATTCTGCACAGAGGTACTTGGGACCATGCAGATCAACATCATATAAATAACTATTGGCGGAGATGAGAGGGACGGCAGTTATGACAGTTTGAAATTTCCGATTTTTCCAAAAAATGCCATTTGACAGGTCAAAATCTAAACGGTGATAGTTAGGGCTCTGAATTGTTTTTTATTGAATGGAGCGGCCTCGAAAACCTACATTTTGATACCAGAATCACCCATGTAGCCCCCATAGATGATGAAATATTTAACTTTTTATTTTTCGATTTTTCATTTTCGAGTTCTGTTCAGGAGCTCACACCACTCTAGGTAAGGGTGCTGTCGGTCCGCAGAATTGCTATTATTGAAGATTCAAATGGGCAGTACAACTTCCAGATTCAATAATAACGTGAGATCCTCCCCAAATATATTTTTTATTGACAAACATGGTGTTTTTAGGGGGTCATACCCCTTTGTCATTTTTCATCCAAAATTTGAAATTTTTCAAATCGCTCATATTCTGCACAGAGGTACTTGGGACTATGCTGATCAACATAATATAAATAACTATTGGCGGAGATGAGAGGGACGGCAGTTATGACAGTTTGAAATTTCCGATTTTCTCAAAAAATGCCATTTGACAGGTCAAAATCTAAACGGTGATAGTTAGGGCTCTGAATTGTTTTTTATTGAATGGAGCGGCCTCGAAAACCTACATTTTGATACCAGAATCACCCATGTAGCCCCCATAGATGATGAAATATTTAACTTTTTATTTTTCGATTTTTCATTTTCGAGTTCTGTTCAGGAGCTCACACCACTCTAGGTAAGGGTGCTGTCGGTCCGCAGAATTGCTATTATTGAAGATTCAAATGGGCAGTACAACTTCCAGATTCAATAATAACGTGAGATCCTCCCCAAATATATTTTTCATTGACAAACATGGTGTTTTTAGGGGGTCATACCCCTTTGTCATTTTTCATCCAAAATTTGAAATTTTTCAAATCGCTCATATTCTGCACAGAGGTACTTGGGACTATGCTGATCAACATAATATAAATAACTATTGGCGGAGATGAGAGGGACGGCAGTTATGACAGTTTGAAATTTCCGATTTTCTCAAAAAATGCCATTTGTCAGGTCAAAATCTAAACGGTGATAGTTAGGGCTCTGAATTGTTTTTTATTGAATGGAGCGGCCTCGAAAACCTACATTTTGATACCAGAATCACCCATGTAGCCCCCATAGATGATGAAATATTTAACTTTTTATTTTTCGATTTTTCATTTTCGAGTTCTGTTCAGGAGCTCACACCACTCTAGGTAAGGGTGCTGTCGGTCCGCAGAATTGCTATTATTGAAGATTCAAATGGGCAGTACAACTTCCAGATTCAATAATAACGTGAGATCCTCCCCAAATATATTTTTTATTGACAAACATGGTGTTTTTAGGGGGTCATACCCCTTTGTCATTTTTCATCCAAAATTTGAAATTTTTCAAATCGCTCATATTCTGCACAGAGGTACTTGGGACTATGCTGATCAACATAATATAAATAACTATTGGCGGAGATGAGAGGGACGGCAGTTATGACAGTGTGAAATTTCCGATTTTTTCAAAAAATGCCATTTGACAGGTCAAAATCTAAACGGTGATAGTTAGGGCTATGAATTGTTTTTTACTGAATGGAGCGGCCTCGAAAACCTACATTTTGATACCTTAATCACCCATGTAGCCCCCATAGATAATGAAATATTTAACTTTTTATTTTTCGATTTTTCATTTTCGAGTTCTGTTCAGGAGCTCGCACCACTCTAGGAAAGGGTGCTGTCGGTCCGCAGAATTGCTATTATTGAAGATTCAAATGGGCAGTACAACTTCCAGATTCAATAATAACGTGAGATCCTCCCCAAATATATTTTTTATTGACAAACATGGTGTTTTTAGGAGGTCATACCCCTTTGTCATTTTTCATCCAAAATTTGCAATTTTTCAAATCGCTCATATTCTGCACAGAG
Organism: Adalia bipunctata; assembly: GCA_910592335.1. Classification (NCBI taxonomy): domain Eukaryota; kingdom Metazoa; phylum Arthropoda; class Insecta; order Coleoptera; family Coccinellidae; genus Adalia; species Adalia bipunctata. Next base: position 2,774,153 of record OU342957.1, read on the forward strand.
GTACTTGGGACTATGCTGATCAACATAATATAAATAACTATTGGCGGAGATGAGAGGGACGGCAGTTATGACAGTTTGAAATTTCCGATTTTCTCAAAAAATGCCATTTGACAGGTCAAAATCTAAACGGTGATAGTAAGGGCTATGAATTGTTTTTTACTGAATGGAGCGGCCTCGAAAACCTACATTTTGATACCTTAATCACCCATGTAGCCCCCATAGATAATGAAATATTTAACTTTTTATTTTTCGATTTTTCATTTTCGAGTTCTGTTCAGGAGCTCGCACCACTCTAGGAAAGGGTGCTGTCGGTCCGCAGAATTGCTATTATTGGAGATTCAAATGGGCAGTACAACTTCCAGATTCAATAATAACGTGAGATCCTCCCCAAATATATTTTTTATTGACAAACATGGTGTTTTTGGGAGGTCATACCCCTTTGTCATTTTTCATCCAAAATTTGCAATTTTTCAAATCGCTCATATTCTGCACAGAGGTACTTGGGACTATGCTGATCAACATAATATAAATAACTATTGGCGGAGATGAGAGGGACGGCAGTTATGACAGTTTGAAATTTCCGATTTTCTCAAAAAATGCCATTTGACAGGTCAAAATCTAAACGGTGATAGTAAGGGCTATGAATTGTTTTTTACTGAATGGAGCGGCCTCGAAAACCTACATTTTGATACCTTAATCACCCATGTAGCCCCCATAGATAATGAAATATTTAACTTTTTATTTTTCGATTTTTCATTTTCGAGTTCTGTTCAGGAGCTCGCACCACTCTAGGAAAGGGTGCTGTCGGTCCGCAGAATTGCTATTATTGAAGATTCAAATGGGCAGTACAACTTCCAGATTCAATAATAACGTGAGATCCTCCCCAAATATATTTTTTATTGACAAACATGGTGTTTTTAGGGGGTCATACCCCTTTGTCATTTTTCATCCAAAATTTGCAATTTTTCAAATCGCTCATATTCTGCACAGAGGTACTTGGGACTATGCTGATCAACATAATATAAATAACTATTGGCGGAGATGAGAGGGACGGCAGTTATGACAGTGTGAAATTTCCGATTTTTTCAAAAAATGCAATTTGACAGGTCAAAATCTAAACGGTGATAGTTAGGGCTATGAATTGTTTTTTACTGAATGGAGCGGCCTCGAAAACCTACATTTTGATACCTTAATCACCCATGTAGCCCCCATAGATAATGAAATATTCAACTTTTTATTTTTCGATTTTTCATTTTCGAGTTCTGTTCACGAGCTCACACCACTCTAGGAAAGGGTGCTGTCGGTCCGCAGAATTGCTATTATTGAAGATTCAAATGGGCAGTACAACTTCCAGATTCAATAATAACGTGAGATCCTCCCCAAATATATTTTTTATTGACAAACATGGTGTTTTTAGGGGGTCATACCCCTTTGTCATTTTTCATCCAAAATTTGAAATTTTTCAAATCGCTCATATTCTGCACAGAGGTACTTGGGACCATGCTGATCAACATCATATAAATAACTATTGGCGGAGATGAGAGGGACGGCAGTTATGACAGTTTGAAATTTCCGATTTTTTAAAAAGATGCCATTTGACAGGTCAAAATCTAAACGGTGATAGTTAGGGCTCTGAATTGTTTTTTATTGAATGGAGCGGCCTCGAAAACCTACATTTTGATACCAGAATCACCCATGTAGCCCCCATAGATAATGAAATATTCAACTTTTTATTTTTCGATTTTTCATTTTCGAGTTCTGTTCACGAGCTCACACCACTCTAGGTAAGGCCAAGGGTGCCGCAGAATTGCTATTATTGAAGATTCAAATGGGCAGTACAACTTCCAGATTCAATAATAACGTGAGATCCTCCCCAAATAAATTTTTTTTTGACAAACATGGTGTTTTTAGGGGGTCTTACCCCTTACTCATTTTCACCCGAAATTTAAAATTTTTAAAATCACTCATATTTTGCACAGAGATTCTTTGAGATGAGCTGATGAACAAAATAGAAAAAAATGGTGGATTCGAGAAGAGGGACAGAAGCTATGACAGTTTGAAATTTACAATTTTTCGAAAAAATGCCATTTGACAGGTGAAAATCTAAACCGTGCTAGTAAGGGCTCTGAAATATTTTTAATTGAATTCAGCGACCTCGAAAACCTACATTCTGATACCAAAGTCGACCATGTAGCTCTTATAAGTACCTAATGAATTTTTCAGTTTTATTTTTTCGATAATTCATTATCGAGTTTTGTTCACCAGCTCAGAATGTTCGAGATATGAGTGTAATCGATTCCTTAAATGGCTTTTTTTGAAGATTTGAATAGTTCGAACAAATTCCGCATTCATTATCACCGTTAAATTAAATCCTCTCTCGGATATTCTTTCTTATTGACCATTATGGTGCTTTTAGGATGTCCTTTTAGATATTTTGCACAAATATACTTTGGAATAAGATGATCAACAATATATAAATATCAAATTAGATGCAAAGAGTAGAACAGTTCGAAATTTCCAATTTTGAAAAATTTCGTTTCCCAGGTGAAAATTTAAACCTTCATTTTCATACCAGTCTCAATAAATTCCTTCAAAGTCAAGAAATTATTCGCTTGATGTCTTGACGAATTATTTTTCTGATTTTTTTGAGTATTGAAAGCGTTGAAAAATTTTTTCTGCGAGTGTTGAGGCAGAACAGCTTGAACTCATTCATAACCGTTGGCAATATCATGGAATGGAAGAAAATATAAGCTCCAGTCAAATTTTTCAAGAGATAAGCCGCCCTGATAACGATAATGCATAAATCATACTTAATGTCCCCGAAGGATACTCGTGTTTTGTTTCTTCAACAACACAATAGAACGGATCTAACTATATGACGTTTGCGCTCGTCGCATCGAGATGCAGCATCCCAATCTGAAGTTTTTTTTTTTTTTTCCAAGAAGAACGAAATAGTATGAAATGTGTTATTATGAGAAAAGCTCGCGCTTGGGCTAGCGGATTCGTGGCTGGGCGGGCCTCTGAATCCTCTTGCCAACCAGGTGCCGAGTGCGCAGTCTTGGTGCCCGCCCTCGCAGCCGCTGAAGCGGTCATCTACATCAGAGCTTCGGACACTTCTAGGAAATCGGCCGACGTGGATACTATCCAAGACGAGACAATAGGAATAGGAAGCTTTGGCACTGACCCCCCCTAATATTTGCACCCTTGCACTGTATCCCTGAAATAGCCCTGGTCCTATTCCTGCAGGACGAAAAATTGAAATTTGATCGAATTGAGACAGGTTTATAGCATGAAAAGCTCACAATTTTATAGATCCACCTTTATATGAATCAGTAAACTGTGCATATTAAGCTTGCATAATCTTTTCGCTGCAATCTATCGCAAATATAGCTATCAGTTATGTGCAAACTATGTGCTATTCCCAATTTTTCGTGTGCAAATTCCCCTGTTTTTTGATCAAATATTGTGCTAGCTCTCTGGACCAGCTAGCACAATGAAAATTTTTGGCGAGTACACAAAAAGCGCATGAAATCCACATAGTTTTAGCACATATTCGAAATGGAAAGATAGCTCGCTAGCAAGCTACCACAATTCTCGACAAGAATTGTTGAGGGGTGCAGAAATTAGACTGATTTCGCACATAATTTGCACAAAATTCATAATTTATCTCATTGGAATCGAGAGATAAATGAATAAATTGAAGAAAACACAAAAAAATCACAATTCTCAACGAAATAGAGAGGTGCAGGAAAAACGAAATTTGCACATAACTGGCACATTATTCCAGCATTTGTTCAATTAAAATCGACTGATTTTAAGGAATCAGTTATAAAAAACTATGTCCGCGCAAATAAACACAATTCGCAAAAAAAATGAATGATGAAACCACACAAAAAACACGAGAATAAATCACAGATTATTCCAACAATTGAAATCAGGGGATGTATAAATTACTTATTGAGAACTTAATTGTAATATTTTTATTGCCCTGCAACTAGCGCAATCTCGATAAATAGTCACTTATAATGCAAGATAAAAACTGACTCCAAAGAATCATGCATCATTTGCACATAATTTCAGCACTCGTTTAAATGAAAATTGAAATCTTTGAAAAAATTCTTCAGCCCACAGTCTGATTCCTAATAATTGTTTTTATTGATTTGAATTATAATTATATAAGATAGAAAACGATTTAGTTTCGTTGTCTATGATGGTAATGAAGGTTTAGAAAGAATATTTGCACATTATTCAGAAAAATAGATTAAATTTAAAATACTTCCCTGAAATATATTGATCATGTGAATAAAAGAATGTTCTTGCATATTTATATTTCACATTCATTAATCGAAATGCATTTTTGGCTTTCAAAGATTTATATTTCGATACTGATCATCCTTATATATAACAATATTGATCAACAAATTGTTATTTTTCAATGAAAATAGCATGAAAAAAAACATCATTCGACATAAAATATCATCTTCCACTGCCCTTTTGATATGGTTACTACCATACTATATTTTCGGCAAATTTTCATACCTGTCGGTTTTTCTTTTGAATTTGATGTGATGAATGGACAGGGTGAGAGCACAACATCTCCACTTATGTTCTTATGGTACACAGCCGAACTAATGTCACTGTTGTAGGAAATCAAACAATGGTCAACTGCTATATTTAACGATTGAAGTTATCAATAATATTTCCTCTTTCATGTAATGGATTCATTATGATTATTTTCCCATTCAAAAAAAACTATTATTCACACTTAAAATCAATGCGCGATAAACATAATCCAACTTATTGGAATTAATGATTTTCAAGTAAAACTCCCAATTTTCAACATTGGAAATATTTGTTTTATAGTTGTGCCAATATTTTAAATATACAACTAACAACGTAGGCATATAACTGTGATCATATGATTATTGTTTTGGGATTATTCAGTTTATTTTGTTTTCTCCTCTGACAATTTTGCGAATTTCCACGATTTGTGTATTTGTATTGATAACAGTCGTAATAATTATTTGCCAATAGAACCAGAATAAATTGGAAAGAAAATACCCTCATTTCCAAGATGCCCAAAAAATTGTATGATCATTCTTATTCACTCAGATAAGAAATAGTGAACTCCATGTATTGTGCAATATCCTCTGTATATTTCAGAGTAAAAAATGAATGATTCGCTAGAATGAATAGGAAGAACTTTCCGATAGTTCTATAGAAAGACACTCGACCTATGATTTGGTCCTAGATCACGTATAAGGCAATCGCGTTTCACCTCGTGTATAATATTTCAAGGCGAATTATCGAAATATGAACGACACATCCTCAATTTCCTCATAAACATGTATACAAAATGAATGAGAAATTTTGATACAGTTGGCAAACAAAATGGAGCTTTAGTCATGATTTTCAAGGAATTCTGCGAAGAGTTTTGTCGTCCTTTCAGCATTTCTGTTTGGGCAACAAACTTCTTGATGAAATCGATCGACTCAAGTATATTTTTATTCAGAATCTTCCTAAATGCTTAGGAAATGATATACAGTTTGATCGAGATGGAGTTCAGAATGAAGGATGCATTTTGTAGGTACTTTTGATTGGAAAGATCTATTTATAAACAGATGAACGATGTGCTTGATGGTTCATTTTTATGACAAACTTAATGGATAACTATCATAGCTTCAGAGATGTGGGATGTATTTCGAACAAGTGTATTTTTTATTAACTGGAAAATCTATTCATTTTGAAGAAAATTAATGAATCCGCATTCGGAGACCAAAACCAACTCAATGTTTCATATACAAAACGTGGATATTTATTTGTGGTGCACCCTGTATCCTAATTTGAACGTACAAACGAAAAGGGGAGATTCCTTATGTTCAAGAAAAAAAATTCCCATAAACATGGGGTCGCAAACGTTTCGTTTTCGCGATACAGTGAAATTTTTTTCAAATTCTTTTCTCATAGTATCTACACTTTTCAAGATATTCAACTAAAATTTGGCATAGATATTACATTTGAGAGTTCTCACCACGTGATATGGCAATTCCGATAGCAGATTTACAGGCTGATATTTTTCTGCAACACTGTCACCTGTTTTCTCCCAGAACTTTTTTTTTGGTGAGCGACTGTTGATTTGAAAAAATGTAAAAAGAAGCTTTGTTGTTATACTAAACTTTTCGGTCTCTTGTAGTTTTGTCGTATCTGCTACCGATTTCGAGAAAACAATTTAGAACGATTCTCTCGAAATCCTCAGAAGAATCAAAATTGTCATAAAGATCTAGTTAGTATAAAAAGAAATCTGAACTATTCAAGTCTGGGTATCTGGCAGGCCATGACTGATGTCGAATCCACCTGTTTTCATAACTTTCTTTCAAATACTCCCTAACAAACCTAGTACACCTTGTATCTCGAAAACGAAACGTTTGCGACCCCATGTTTATGGTACTTTTTTTTCTTAAACTTACATAAGGAATCTCCCCTTTTCGTTTCTACGTTCAATTTAGGAACCCCCTGTATAATCTTGTGGATTCGTGAAAACCTTTCTCCAGATTGCCTGGCAGTCTCTGTCGACTCGACTGCGATGAGGGGTGGGGTTTTTTCCAGATTCCCATATTTTACAAAGTAATTCTCGAATCAACTTATTCGTCGGCGAATGTAATCGTTAATTTCTGCATCGGAACATAAATACCATATTGATGAGTTTGTTTACGTTTCTTAATGCATCGGAAATGACTGGTGCATTAACATCAGCGTTTTCGGTGTAAGATTTTGGTAAACAACGATGATATTACACTTTTCGGTCTTTATTTGGGGCAGCGGCCGAGATAAAAATGCAATTATGCCGATGCCGGGATATAACTCCCGCAGATGGGGAGTCTGGGATGAGACGCGTGATTGTGTCGTGCGTGAAAATACTGCTACATCAGGAAAACATTCCCGATTGCTCGAGGAATTTATTAAAATTGATCCGAGATCGAACCACGGTTTTTGAGTATTCCGCAGGTTCCGTCATTACAATACCGGTTTAAATACTTCCGTGGGGAGGAAGGTGATGTTTTTTTCATTTCTTCCTGCTGATTGCGCTTTTGATGAAGTATTATTTCGAGTTCGACAAGGAATCTCTTGGATAAGTTAGTTTATTCATTTGGCTGTTTTATCCATAAAATATGCTTCACACATTGTACCCAGGCATGTTATCATTACATAGTATAAAACAAAGTCGCTTTCGCTGTCTGTCCCTATGTATGCTTAAATCTTCAAAACTACGCAACGAATTTTGAAACGCTTTTTTTTAATAGATAAAGTGATTCTAGAGGAAGGTTTATACAGAGAGTAACAGCCAAATGGAATAAATTCGATAACGAATAAATGAGGGCGTGTTGGGAAAAACGCTCGGACACGTCGATTTGTAATTTCAAATGCGCATATTTTTCAATAAAATCATATTATATAGGGTGTTCCATGTGACCGTGGCCAATACCAACTTTCTTATTTCGAATGCAATCCCCTGTATATTATTTATTTTTTGGAATCTTCAGAGAATTCTAGACACAATTCATGCACAATGTCCTATACCTATCTATCTTCAACTATTTCGGAAGTATTGAGTGTTTTCAGATTTATTGCAAAAATCAACGTTTTAAATAAAAAATATTTCATTTCACAAATTCGATACATTACTCTCAAAACCTAATAAGTAATACTGATTATTTCTTAATGATTAAAAAAAGCCAAAAAAAACATTAATGTCAATGTAGGAAATGTTCAGAATGCTCGCAGCGAACGTCTTGGCAACATGCTAATCTGGTGTAGAATTGTCTTCTACCATTTTTTAAATTTCTTTTCCGCAATGTGTAATGAAATAAGTATTGAGTGTAATGTATCGAATTTGTGAAATAAAATAATTTTCATTTAAAATGTTAATTTTTGTAAAAAATCTGAAAACACTCAATATTTCCGAAAAAGTTTAAGATAGGGTATAGGACATTGTACATGAATTAGGTATGTCTAGAATTTTCTGAAGAATCCAAAAAATAAATAATATACAGGGGGTTGCATTTGAAATAAGAAAGCTGGTATTGGCCACGATCGCATTGAACACCCTATATAATTTTATTTTCTTGAAAAATATGCGCATTTAAAATTACAAATCGACGTGTCCGAGCGTTTTTCCTAATACCCTCTCATTTATTCGTTATCGAATTCATTTCATTTAGCAATTACACTCTGTATGTATGATACATGCATACATAATATTGTAAAGAAACATTGATGAATTTACAGGTTTCTAATTAACATTTTTTTGCGCTTACATTGCAAACGCTGACTGAATCCCACGAGATAAATCAAATTAATGTACTCGGTATTGTACTCCTAGAAAAGGTCAACAAAAAAGGCCGCGATGGTATATGACTATCTCTCAAGGATAACCCACAATAACCATTTTTCACTCTCCACATTTTACGGGAAAAATGACTTATTCAGGAAGTTATTTAAAGCAATACAGCATTAATCCTTATCCAATTAAGTACCTCAAATACATTGTCCATTCAATATGGATCAATATGGCCCTTTAAAGAATGTAATTTAAATGAATATTTCCGAAGATATTACAGATTTAAAATGCAGCAACATAGTGGTGCGGCACCGGCACTACCGTTGTTTATAAGTTTGCATTGTATCCCTGCGAAGCCGGAGCGTGTTGCTAGTACTGAATAAATGACACACACATCGACAAAAGTCTTGCCCCTCCTAAGTTTCTCAAAAAATAAACAATCTATGTTCTGGAAATGAGATGAATATTTTCCACTATTTCAACTGCAACAGCAAAATCTTTTTTTGTTACTATTCGCTGAAAAATGCCTGCATTCCCCCAAACAAGAAAAATTTTTTTGCTGGTTTATGGTTTTCATTCAATTGTAAAGATAGTGAAGATTCCACACAAAAAAAATTGTCATGTAACATTGAACAAGTGATAGGGGGCCAAAATTGACGATGTGTGTATATCGGTCACATACACATACATTGAATGAGCCATTTAGAAATGGAAATTTTTGTAACTTTCAAACCGAATGGAACAGAAAAATTTTCTTCCTTTGCCGTAGATCTTTCTGTCGAGAGAATGAAGCATGATCCGCCTGAAACATCCCTATCATTCCTGCTGAAAGAGTTCGATATCGGCGATCTACAGTTGCAATATTGTATGCGGAATGTAATATGCAAAATATAAGCTGTGAAGTCGAACGTGTGGCCTGTCTGAAAGAGTCTTGAACCAATATTTGGTGGGCAGAAGTGCAATTATCTGAATGTGCAAACTTGAAAATTCGCGAGGATATCACAACCGCACAGAAATCGATCGTCTCACCCTTGATATGAAGAGGATCAGCTCGCCATATACAATTTTCATCGTGTATGCCGAACTGTAAAATATGGAGCGAGAGCGAGTGTCTGGGTATCATGCTAATGATATTTTAGAGTTTGTTTGTATTGTTTAATATTCGTTTTAGGAATCTGCCAGCCGAGGAGTTAGTTAATGAATGCGTGTAAACGTGCATGGTTTCTACGTCCCCTGTTTTCTCTTTACATAGATGTAGTATTGACTGTTTTTCGTTTGCACAAATTGATGTAGAGGACCAGGGCGTACGATGTTTGCTTCGTGGGAGCACTAGACTTAAGCCTACGAATTCACTCCGATAGAACGATAGAAACTTGAACCGAGCTCTAGAATTAACAGTTTAATTCAAGTTCAATTAGCTTCAATCCTCTAAATACGTTCATTCCGAATGCCAGTGGCGGATTTAGGGGGGGGGGGCGAAGGTGGTTTCGCCCCCCCCTCGGGATTATAATTCGTTCTGTGATAATATAATTTTTGCTGGTTTATCCGAGAATTATTACTGTGTTACTTTGGAATCGCCCCCCCCTCAAAAAATTTCTAGATCCGCCCCTGCCGAATGCCTTCCTAGGAAAACATTTTGGAAAGGTCTCCACTCGGTAGTATCAGTAGATTTCACTTCGGAAACAAACGATATACCGCCATACGAAACAATAACTCATTACAGATTCATTCAAAAGAACATGGGTGTTTCTCAAGGCATCAATTAAGGTCCACTTTTATTTCTTATAAAGTATGTCTGTGTATGACTTAGCGATATATACATTGGAGGGTTTACCCTCCTATTTTATGAATAGCCGCCATTATCAATTATTTTTTCATTTTATTTGACCCTTTCAAATGATATCGCGTTTGGATTTTGCGAGAGAGCATATCCATTGGGAAGAGGCCGATTGGGAAAGAGTTCTCTTCACAGATGAGTCTAGATTCTGCCTCTACCATTGTGATCGACGTTCCCTTGTATACAGACGTCCACATGAAAAAGATATTCTCAGTGCAATTTCCTGAATACTACTGGTTTCGGGGGAGGATCGATTATGGTATGGGGTGGAATATCTTTGACTGCTCGCACAGACCTAGTGGTCGTTGATAATGGAGCTATGAATGCTGATGATAAGTATATAAGGAACATTCTTGAAGAGCATGTAGATGCCATTTGCCCCATACATTGGTGAAAATTTCATTTTTATGGACAATAATGCCAGATCCCATCGTGCGCGCATCGTTCAGGAGTACCTTGAAGAGGTTGAAGTCTCTCGAATGGAATGGCGAGCAAGAAGTCCAGATCTCAATCCGATTGAGCAGGTTTGGGACAACCTCAATAGAAGGCTGAGAAGTTCAGAAAATCATCCAGCTACTCTTAATGACTTAGGAATCCAACTCGGAGAAATCTGGGAAGGATTAGATCAGAACATTTTAAGATCACTCATTTTGAGTATGAACCGTCGTTGCCGAGCTGTAATTAACGCAAGGGGTGGAAATACCAAGTATTAAATCACTTATCAGAATTTCAGTATTTTGAGAATTGTTCATTTCTCTTCTTTCACATAAGATTCGGTGAAATCCTGAATTTTCCTTCCATTTAATGTGTCTTGTTTCGTTCAAAACCTTCCCGAGAGAACATAAAAAATAAGTTATAAAGTCAATGTAGAGTTAACTTTCATTAAATTTGAGATTTTCAGAATGTGCGTTAATTTTTTTGCGCAGTGTAGATTGAATGGAAAAAACAGAAGTGGTTCGAAATTAATTCACCTGCAGAAATGAAAATTCTGAGCCGAGTAACTATGAGGCGAGGGAAGTCTAGTCCATTGACGAAGTATATAAGAAAATTCGCTGATTCGCCGAGAGTGGAAAGTTATTTTCCGCCCCAAGTCTAACAAAGACAATTATCGATTAGAGTTAATTTTTGAAATAATGAAGACTGCACTTTGACAGCGCGGAGTTTTTAATTATCACTTTTAAATCCTCTTTCAGAGACCGGGACAAGACAAAAGCTCCAGAAATCTGCAAACCCTTGCGCCTTACCGCACCACTTTCCCCATCTGTGCCTGCTCTTTTCTGATTTGATTTCGATTTCACAGGTCACCGGAGACTTTTGTATTTTTACTGGCGTTTTATACCTTCCAAATTTACTCAAAACAGAGATAGAAAATAAGGAACAATCAATATTGAAGTAGTTTCACTAATGGCTTTCTGTCGTTGTTTAATTTGCGAATTGGTTTCCTTTCTGGAAAATGCGTGAATGCCTAGCTACACTGCTATCCCTCTTCAACTATTTACTTTTCCGTAATTGGAAATTATAATCGCTGATGATTTTTATCTGCTGTTTTTCCTTCCAGAACATCCCGATCTTCCAATCGAGATAATATGTAGGTTGGAGAAAGGAATTTTGATGAAATCTGAGAAAATGCTCCAGCATTATCTACCGATTCATTGAAACATCCGGAAAATTTCCAGGGATTTTCAGAGGTGAACTACACGGGCATATTTGGCTCAAAAGCAGCATGAAACAAACAAATAATATTGTCAATGACTTGCTCTATGTAAATCTATAGGCATTCATGATAGCATAAAGCAACAACAATTCTGTACGTCCATTGAAACAGATGCCTGCTCAAACAGTTCCTCTACAAGATCGATCGTAAAAGATCAATGATGTCTTTGCTTGTGTGGCACGTAGCGCTGTCTCGTTGAAAGTGATCAGTTGTCCAGATCAATACCATCCAATTCTGGCCATAAAAATCAATAATTATCTGTATTTCTCAAGAACGACGAGGAATGGACAAACCTGGGTTTTCTTCAAAACTTTCGACTACAGCAGCAATATTCAAGGCTGTTTTTGAGCGACGTGCACTGGTTTCATTCTTCACATCAGTGACTTGTCTCAACAGCTCAAATTCTTCCACCAATTTCTGGATTGCGAGTTTTACGAACCATCTCTGCCAAATTTTCACCATTATTATGGTGAATTTTAATAACTTCAATGCGTTGTTGAAGCGTGTATCGTTCCATTTTTTTAATGGCGTAGTTTATACGTTTCAAATATCAAAAAATTACAGCTCCAAAGGAGAAATCTACCCAAATATCGAGCTATTCAAAATGAATCCCTTTAGTTTTTTATTTCCTATTTTTCATGGAATTCGAAGAACACAGAAACTGCGAGATGATATCTTGCATGAAATAGCGTTCCGAGATAGAGAGAGATGAAGGAGAGACAGCACTCTAAAAAATATTTACCCATTTTCTTGTATGTAATCACATCGGTTTACTCCAGCCGTTCTCTTAAACCAAACAGAGGGTTTGCGGCTTCGAAGAAATATTTAACAAACATTTGTTGTGTGTATTTAAATATATTAACAATAGCGGCATCGTTTGGTTTGTAATTATTCTAACGAGTTTTTTTGTTTGAGCTTTGCTGAAGCGAAGGTGAATATTGGAAAACAAATAACTATTAACAGCAATACAATGTCACAATACTGTGCATATAAGTCCCTAACGACCATTACTCACGGACTCCGTTCATGAGGAACACTAATTGATTTATATTACCTGACAAATGGATCCGGAAAATAGTGAAAACTTCATTGTTTCGATCTACATTATACACCCATTTATAAGTGGAAATACAGCTTTGTTTCGAAATGAATAACAGTAGGAAATGTAAAAAATTGGGTCCACCTTGTAGGTAGATTCCAATTCGAGATCCCATCGAAAATTAATTTATAGCATTCAAATAAATCGTACATTTTTTATGAAGTTCTGGTAATGCAATATGGAAAAATTCTTCATTCTTGGAATATGAACTTCTCGAATGGACGTAGGTCACATTGACATAGTGAATGGAATTCAGATGGAATTTTATTCGTCTCATTCAATGGACCGAATTATTGAAGGCATAACCTTCTGTTATTTCTAATTTCGTTATATGTAAACAGCTGACGTCAGTCATTATAAACAAATAAACATGATGTCGAGATAAAAGATGTTTACTTTGTAAACACCAAGTGGAAGAAAATTTAATGGAATTTACGCTCTCTTACATGGAACATACGAGGATTATTTCCAAAGCCACTATTCTAGTTATTTCATTCAGGATGCATATTCAAGAACGACATGTTACTCCATGATGATTCGTTTTATGAAAAATACTGCAATAACCCTCACCCCTAGAATCTCAAATATTTTCCACCCTATTCACTTCGAATATATTCGATCCAATTGAAAAAAAAGTAATTGCATTCAAATTGGGTCCAGTCTCATGAAGCCCATCACTGATGCTTTCAATCGTAGAATGGTATCGTACAAAAACTACAGTTTGTTATGTTGATTAGTGCATGGAATTTTGGAAAATGTGACTTTGGGAAACGAGAATAATATGGTGGAATAATGAGAATTTTTTTAGAAATTTACAGACTGGTTGTTCCATTTTAAAACGGTACGGAAAACAGTAGTATGTTTGAGATTCACTAGATCAGGCTATTACTTTTTATCGTAGAGAACTTTGATAACTTTCAATATGCGCCGGTTTATGATCGGGAAATGACAATTTATTTGGTACAGTATTGAGAATGTGTTTCCCGTTTCTTATGAAACGCAAAGTGCTTCATATTTTATGTGTCCATAAATATGGAAGCAAAAGCGTCACATAAATATGAACTGAATGTTAAACATTAACATAATCCCTTATACTCCCAGACTTTCGTAGTGTAAACATGGTATTTCGTTCTGAGGTTTTATAACTTATAAAATATTCACTGTGTGAAGTTTTCAAAGACTAAACTTTTCACCCCGAAAAGCTCGAATAGTGGAAATCTAGATGGTCAGGATGTTGATCTCATCACATCCAACATTTTCTAAACATGCTCTTGTCTCAACAGGTTTGTTGCTGATTTGAGGAATCTTTCTGGAGGAGATAACGAGCGAGGTCTTTGTGTTATTCCGGTACATAAAATCCCCAATATCTTCTCTGGAGCCTTGTAAATTTCCAGTTGAAGAATTATAGTGACGTAATGAATTTATAATACATATAGTATCTGCGTTGTGGTTGTTCAGAAAAATATTTTAGGTATGAATACATACTTTCAGTGATATTTTCCTACGAAACAAAATAAGAATTCGAATCGATCAGCAAGAAAAAAACAAAATTGAATTCTACAATTTCAACATGGTTTTCGGTTCAATCTGATAGTCTTGTTTATATTTCGATGGAAATAAAATACATACAGCCAATACACCGTCATTTTTACTAATCTATTTTCGAACCATCAGAAAAATATGAACTAACACAAAAGGAACGCCATTATCCTTTGTTTGTAATAGCGATTGTGTATATATCACGATAAAATTTATTGTTTCCAAGAAAATAAACAACTATTGTTATTTACATATATTATGATTATTCTCAACTTGTTTAATTTCGAGATTGCGATATTTATAGGTGAGATGTTAAATAGTTCTCGAAGAATTGCGACTCCAAATTCACGGCATGACAAAATGGTACTGGTAAGAATAGGATTATTTATATGCAGTGGTTTAATTCCAAAAATTTCTAAATAACAAGGAAGGTTTGAGGGGTGTGGGAAAAATTATTTATATGGCCATCTTTTCTGTTGAGAGGTATCTTTTATACGATACCAAGACCGAATCGGGTGAATAAGGTGGAATAGATAGTTGATGGCTTTTTGAAGTCACGAAAATGATTTTATGAAACTAAATATTTTTCAGTGGGATATCCATGAAAATTTCCCTGGTTAGAGGAGGATTGTAATTTGACATAGAAGGACTTCAGTGTTTTCAGACGAAATCCTTTGTCGAAAAAAGGAGGTCAATCTCTCTAGAAAGGGCCGTAAACGATTCATCCAGTTTTAAATCTTGTGTACAAACAAGACTTGCTTCTGAACTTATTATGATACTATTATGGTGTAAACAACAAACAAGGGGATGCGCTCACGAACCTTAGCCAGGAGCTATTACTTTCTACCCTTCCTCCTATTCCTATCGATTTATTCTCCAGCTGAATATCGGGAAGTTGATGCTGAACATGAACGGTTCTGTGGACGTTGTGAGCGATGAGGAAAACCGGTTAAGTGGAACAGAATGTGTCAATCAAGTTGCTCGGAAAATTGTCTTACATATCCCTATCAAAAATCTCATACTTTGCCTCAATCTCTCAAATCCGACAAAATTAGCCTTTTTTAATACATATTTTTGCTTTGAATAGAAGGAGTATGAACTAGTAGAGCCCCTAGATCGAGCCCTAGATTAGATCTACCTATTAAGTAGTTATCCCTATCGGTAGATCTCTGCAAATCAGGTGATTTTATAGGTGAAATGTCAAAGTTTGATCATTGTTCCTGAAGAAATGGAAAAATTATGGGAAATATGAATACCGAGCTATTTTGCATTGACTTTTCCTCTTTCGATCCGTATATTTACATTATGGCCAGGATATCTGTGAACAATGTTTTATCGAGTTTAAAATTGTCCTATTTTCTTATCGATCAGTCCTCTTTTCGACCGTATAAAAAGTTCCTCACCTTGCTTGATTTTTTCTTTAAATTGAAGTTAAAGGATGTCTTCAGGGTACTCCAATTTTTTCTACTTGAAAAAATAATTATTTTTTCTCATGAAAAAATCCGGTTGAATTTGAAAGTCTATGAAAATTGACTTCGTAATCGTTTTTCGGCGGTTGTTCATCGATTTTTTTCTAGAAAATTCATTGGAGTGCCTAATCAATTTCCCATATTCAAAAAAATTCCTTTTGGATAGGCGCTCAATTAATGCAAAAAATTATGGAAATACTGAAAAGACAGAAAGTGGGAAATCGCAGAGAACTGTCTGAAATTCCAGGAGATTAAAAAAAAATCAAGCTTCCAGGTGGAAAATTGAGGGCGTGAACTTGAAAGGCACTCTTTGAACGGAGAATCGGTGCCGTCGGCCAGAGTATTACGTCCTCTTAATGGAAAATAAAAAAGGTTTATTTAATATCGTTCGAGAAAGTTCCATCCTAACCTAACCAACAAAAATGAAGAAGTATGATGAATAAATTGTGAGTTGATTTTTCTCTTCGAAAAATATGCAAAATCGAACTTTTCGTTGGATAGTGTAGATTGTCAGCATGTGCTTTATCGGATTCACCCATTAGCCTTTTAAATGCGGAATCTCATATTAATCTGTAAACAGAGTGGCTGTATAAACTTGAAGAGGTTGTTCAAGGAGGCAGGATTAACGCAAATACTGATCGAGCAGTTTTGCACCCACGAAAAATATTCATGGGGATGCAAAAATTCATTCGAACTGAATGAAGGAAGGTATACAGATCCTTCTTACGCCCAAATGGAATGAAAAAGTCCCGTAACTTACTTCGAAAAGTCACAGGAATCAAGATTTCGATTTGCATAAAACCGATGGGGAAAAGTGGAAACTGCTGATTGACTGATGATAAATTAGGAATTCTCCGCATGCTGCGAGATTTTTCCGAAATAATTTCATAAAACAAGCATGTCCCAATCCTGCTAAAACATCCAATCTAAAAATTAGGTGAGTTCCATGATGAAAGGAGATATTTTCAATTGAAATTTTTTCTTGATTGATAATCAATTCGCAATTAAGTTCTCGTTGCAAGAACCACACTAATTACGAGACTGGGCATGCCTTCTTCCTCCCTACTCGTCCTTTTCGATCGGAAGTCCTCGGAAAAAAGGACTCGTTTATAATTTCGTGTAAACAACCTCTGAAAGCATTGAGAACTTCGTTTCTTTGTTGGAGCTTAAGCCGAGGGGATTCTCAAAATGCTCCTAAGATGCGAGTAAACACTTACAGATATTTATCGAAAATTGCATGCACATCTCGAGAATATCCACTCGACCATTCTTTTCGGTTCGCTTCTATGTTCTTACGTTCCACAGTTATTTACAGAAGGGTGATTTGCGATTTAAAATATTATTCTGCTCACTGATGGAAGACGCAAGTTGGACATGAATGGAAGAACGGGTAATGCCTCTTTGGATCTACCAAAAAAAAATATAAGGTCCTTATTTCAATTCAAATCTCACTTCACCCATGGACAAAATCGATCAATTTTTTGCATGGGCGGCTGAATGAGATCCTGAAGCTGAAATTTATGGAGCGGATGCTTCGTTTTTCATCGATCTGTACACGGGTGCGAAGCAGAAGAATGAGACCATCGGAACTTAACAAACATTGGGTAGAGCACAATAAACAACTGGAGCTGATTAATTTTCGCTTGTAAACAGAAAGAGAATACGTGGCTACAGCATCGGTTCGTTATAAATAATGCTGACCGTTTGTTTGGAGTTTACACATTTTTTAACACGATCGTAAATAGTTTTCACACGATTTATGTCTCTATTATAAATAATCATGGGAAATGATAAAGAAAAACTGCAGTTTAGATCACGTTCTTCTCTTTCGAGAGAACACCAACCAGAGACACCGGGGAACCACGTGATTCAGTCCGTATTACAATGGACAAGTGAATCATTGAAGCATACTTTCCTAAATACCAAGCTTACGATTTTGTCCAACTTTGTCGAAGTCGTCTTGGTCGTCACACAATGACCATGAAAACATGAAAAAAAAGGAGCATTCCGAACAGCGTTACTGAAATCCATGATTGTAATCGAGTCTGTCTTTACATTGTTGAATTTCTCCGAAATCATTGAGCTCTCCTATTGTAGTCAAAATTCGTCGAAAATTTGTAGATCTTGAAACCAAAAAGGCAATAAGTGAAAGTTCAACTCACGCTGCTATATCTGGACTGCCTCAGAGCAGGAAACCAAGGATTTGTTCCAGAAAATTGATTTTTCATCCAACTTGCAGCACTTTCATAGGGAACGTCTCCAATGTGACCCTGAAAATTGTTAATTGATTAATATATTGCATTGGCATTGACAATGTGAGATTTAATCGGTGTAAATATTCAAACTCGTCGGTTAAATATTCATTGGGCTTTCTAATGAAATCAGTACAAAGTTCAAATTTAAAAGTAGAATATAATAAACTACAGTAGGACTTTTGTGGAATCACAAGGATTTATTCACTGAGATTACAGCTAGGTCAAGCTATAGTGGTAGTAGTTTTTTACCCATTAAGATGCAATTTGCCTATACCCACTAAATAACCCACAACAAAATTCAGCTTTCTTCTCTAGATATTTCGATTGAAAAATATTCTGTCTGTGTGTCTTGAAAGAACAGGCACATACAAAAATTTTTTCGACATCTGTTGAAAAGATTTTCTATATCGATATACAGGGTGTATTTTAAGGTGAGGCTTTTCTTCTGACAGATGGTAGAACTCATCAAAATAAGTAATTTCACCAAAAATCTTTCATATGGATTATGCCCCTGTTTCGAGAAAATGAAACTTGAATATTTTCCAGATTCTAGGTGAATCTGAAAATTCCTCAGTCCGAACCTGCTTCCTCGCCTGCTCCTCCGTAGATATCAACATCTCTTGTTTTTTTTCTTCTTATCTAACTAATTTGCAGAAAATTCTATTGCCTAAAACAGATCATTTCGCCATATGCCGCTTGTTTAGGAATTTTTTAAATGGAACTTCTCATATAAGAAATTTCCGGTAGAATGACTCATTTTGATGAGTTCTATCACCTGTCAAAGGCGCGATGACAACAGCTCTGTTAGGGGGCACAATAGACCTTGAAGTCGCAGTGGACTGTAACCCTTTTTCACTATAACTATCACCTGTCAAAAGAAAAGCCTCACCTTAAAATACACCCTGTATTCACTTTTATAATGTAGGTATCCCAGTTGGCCATGATTTAGGTTTATCAAGTTCATTTTTACTCAAAACTGACGCAGGTTGGTACTCGTGAAATGTGAAATGATTCTCAGAGACGTTGCCAGTGTTAATTTCTTTTTACTCTTTTTTAACTCTGTAAATGGAATTAGTTCTTTTGAGGTTTAACTGTAACACAGGTTTCGTAGTACTACTACTATATTTTCATACTGGAGTATTTGAGTTGCGCAAAAAGGAATTTTAAATGTCTTCTGTATGCTTTTTTCTTGAGAATTTTGGAAAGTGGTGAATTTCATAGGTCCCTCTTTTCGTTGAGAAGTTTTTCTGTCGGGTTATTCGAGTACCTTTATTCTCTTTTCGATCGAACTATCACAAAGTAACGGACTATTCTGTCCATTATATTTCAGTGGAATTTCAACACTCGATTCTGGATTTCTGTACAAGAAAATAGCATAACTGAATCCTCCAACAATGTTTATAAACGTGAAATATTTCCAATATTAACAAAGAAAAATGTTTCTTCAACATTCGCCAGTTCTTTGGAATTATTGAATTCACATAATATTTTCTCTAATTCAGTGTTTTTCCAAAGTGAATAAACATTTCGATAAATACGTAACTACCACGACCTCTATATGTGGAAAGGACAACGTTGCTTCTTCATCTGACTGGAAAATGACTATAACCTAACGTTCTCAAAATATACACGGTGAAATGTATCAGAATTTTATGGCCAACCGGGATACATTATAAAAGTGAATGGAGTATGTATATTTGTTGATTTAGGTTGTGGAAGGTAATTTATCCAAAGAAATGATAATTTCCACACTAGTTTTCTGGGGTGGAAATGTAAGTGGTAAGAAACAAACGAGTATCCGCATTATTGCCGGCTTGCCTTCGGGTCTGAGTCTCTCTAGTATCACACAAAGTCTATGTTCGGCCAACAAAGGGCGCCGCATAAAAAGAAGAGAAGGAGATAGGCGATGGAAGAGGGATGAACATATTCGGAAGGAACCTAAAAGAAAGAAACCCATAAATAATGAATTTTCATTTTGCTGGAGCGATAGTTGCGGGAATTATTCGAGAAAATATATCAAGAATTTCTAGAAGGTCCAGCGGGATCTACTTCTGTCCGGGAAGTGTTTTATTGTGGCGAGCTGAAAATGAAATCATAATACTCGTATCTCTCGGACTGGATGCAATGTCCCGGATAAATTTCTTGAAACTCGCCTTCAAATCCATGAAATATATAAATCTAGAGGCAGCGCTTCCCTCCTATTCTTTCCAGCTATTTCGATGTTTCCTTTCCACTGTGTTTAACAAATCTCCAACTAAGAAACAGCGAGCTGCTGAATTATCTCGCTTTTTCTATTTGTGATCTTTTCAGTTTTGACTAACATGGTGTGGTTTTCAATTCACTGAAAGCGGATGCATTGGAGTTGTTGTTTTTCCCCAGTAAGAGGCAAATAGGGATCTTTTCCACACTCTCCAGTGACAAATTCAAACATTATACAGGGTCTTTCACGAGGAACCTCACCCATATTTATACGGGAAACTACTGAACGTATTTTCATGAAATTCAGCACTTATAAGTATTTCACGATGCTGATGAAATCTAAAATATTTTCAAGGCATGAGCACCTCCGGTTTTTCCGGAAATGACGTCAACTTCCGTTTTTCAAATTAGAACACCATTTTCTTATTGCAGAAATACATTCCTTAGAAAATTTCAAGTTATTTTGATGTAACATTTTTCAGTTTTGGTTGGAAAATTCTCTCTGAGCGGGAAAATTCGAGAAAAAAATCGAAAATAGAGCTCCGCTGAAACAAGAATAACTTCGAGGTTTTTGGATGGAAAATTTTCATTTTTGGGATTTTTCAAGATGTAAGATTGATGTATCCACTTTGTAAATCGAAATCGCGATTCATGATACAGGGGGTGAAAAAATCGCTTTCAAAGTTAGGGATGACAAAATCGTGAAAAATCAATATTTTCAAATTAGAACCCCATTTTTTATGGCAGATATTGAATCTACATTATTTTTCAACGTAGATTCAATATCTGCCATAAAAAAATGGGGTTCTAATTTGAAAAAATTGATTTTTCACGATTTCGTCATCCCTAACTTTGAAAGCGATTTTTTCACCCCCTGTATCATGAATCGCGATTTTTAAAGTAGATACATCAATCTTACATCTTGAAAAATCCCAAAAATGAAAATTTTCCATCCAAAAACCTCGAAGTTATTCTTGTTTCAGCGGAGCTCTATTTTCGATTTTTTTTTTCGAATTTTCCCGCTCAGAGAGAATTTTCCAACCAAAACTGAAAAATGTTACATCAAAATAACTTGAAATTTTCTGAGGAATCTATTTCTGCAATAAAAAAATGGTGTTTTAATTTGAAAAACGGAAGTTGACGTCATTTCCGAAAAAACCGGAGGTGCTCATGCCTTGAAAATATCTTAGATTTCATCAGCATAGTGAAATACTTATAAGTGCTGAATTTCATGAAAATACGTTCAGTAGTTTCCCGTATAAATATGGGTGAGGTTCCTTGTGAAAGACCCTGTATAGTTTCATGCATCATCTATAGAGAAAATATAGAAGAAGCGGTTTCAAAACGCGACTGAGCAAAAACTACACATCGGAAAGAAACCATCCTCTACACAGTTGAATTTCATGATATTATTTATCAGTTTTTGCAATATTGTTTGTTATGAGGATTTTTTCGAAAAATGTTCTCTTTTATGAAGTTCTCTCGTGTTTTTCCAATGAAAATAAACCGATTCTATAGCATAAAAATAATTTTGTAGGCTTCATCATTCCCTACAAAAGTTCTATTGTCTGTGGACCGATTCGTTCAATACTTCAAAGATATTCGTAAAAAAAACAGTGGTGATTTTGTACCCTATTTTAATATACATATTACTGTGGCAGACATTGACGTTTTCATCTAGAAACTAAGGTACAAAGGTAGCACTCGTTCTTTGACTCTTTACTCTAGCAGAAATGATCTATATATTTTAATCTTCTGCTTGGTCTAATACCACTCTCCTACCGAGTTTCTAAATTCCGAGTGATCGATATTCACTCAAACCCGGCATATGATCGGAAAATATCTTTTTATGAATTCACTAGTCTCTAGTCGGGTGGCGGTTATTTATATTTCCCACCGAAATGTATGCCATGTTTGTTTTCGCCAGAGACTGTAATAAATACACCCCGGATCTTCTGTGGTGTTCGGATTCGTGAAAGGGTTCAAAAACACACAAAAGATCAAACATGCTCCATAAATATTTTCCAAGATATACGCTTGGAACCGAATGGGCAATTCGAACCCCGCAGAAAACTCGGATTTTCTGTACGGTGTTTGTTCATACACCATGTAGCTGTAGGGACATACGATTAATTTGAATACCGCTAATTGAAAATCATTATTTAGATGGGGTAATTTTGATTTTCTGGCTTTTGGGTTCCCCCGAATGGATTGGATTTCAGTTGGAGGTTCATCATTCCTATGAAAATGTGAATTCGGATAAACTGATGGGTGAAAGTTTGGGCTCATTTTATTGATTTGTTCTTCAGTCTGTACAACCTCTTTTTATGTCTACAGAAGATCTGAAAGAAAAGTCCGCGACAGCATATTATCTCTGTCTCCTGAGTATGGTTCACAATATCAAATTTCTTCTGTAAAACTTATTGATACTGCTCAATTTTCGAAGATGTTTGGACTGAGACCGTATTAATATTCCTTGAAATTATTGTGACAGTTACCTTAGGCATTAAACTCAAATCAAAATTGTCCTTCAGACGATACAATTTGGAATTATAGTTTCAGAGTTTTGATTTTTGGAATAGCCGCTATTTTAATTTTTTTTTTCATTTTAGTTGACCCTTTCAACTGATATCGATTTCTTTGGACATGAAGGTCCTACAGATGTGAAAAAATGTTTTTTGAAAGATAATACTACCATCTTTTATTAAAGTGAAACAATATCAAAACATTTAACTCAAGAATGTCATAAAAATTCTGAAAAATAATTTTAGTCAGAAAATTTACTGAATTTTTTAGTAAATCCTCAATAGTACAAAAACTAGCACATTGAAGTTTAATTTTTTCAATGAACTAACAAGCAAGGATATTAGCTACAGAACGACATTCACATCATTCCTTTAAGTTACATAATTTGAGAGTTATTGCTGATATTGATGATGACCCTTATGAAAATTGATAAAATAAAATATATATATTCTTATGAAATGGAGCTTTTACAGATGTACTTTTGATCATCTTCAATGATTAAACTAACAAATTCATCATAAAAATTGCTCAAAATTGCCGCCTCTGCTTTGTAGACAGGCAGTGGCCCTTATGACGACTTGTCTTGTGGCCCTGGAAATGAAATTAATTTTAAATGGCGGCTATTTCGAAAATAGGGGGATTAACCCCCCAATGTGGGTGTTTTTGTCGATAAAATTAAGTATATATATCGCTAAGTATATGCAACGACTAGTCAAACAACTTGGCAAACATTCACCGAATACGGTATTCGTGTTTCTTGATTTATTGGGCAGCCTCATCAGAGCTTTTGATACTTCTTGAACGAACTCATCATCGCTGAAGATGTTTCCCTCAATTCGTGTCCCTTGCAACATTGTAGCTCCGATGCATAAAACATCAGCCGATTGACACCAAACCGAAATTAAAATGGATCGAGTTAGGAAGGAGCCATAAAATATAAAAGGCAGCCGAATGACAAAGAACAAAGTGTTTCGTGAAAATCGTAAATTATCCGGAAACCGAAATCTGTATCTTACGGCAGGGCCGAGTTTTATTCGGAATAAGCAATTCGGCATCTCATTCGATGAATGCTGACGATAGCTGATAGCTGTTGTGTTGCGGTGGTGCTCCCCTTCAGCCCAAGCCTTGATGACCCTCGGACCAGACATTCTATATTTTAGCTTGTCGCTGCCGACTCGGAAGTGACAATTGGTTAACCGTTTTTAGATCCGGGGATCGGGGCTGAAGGATGCTGATTCTACTCTCGGGAAGTATTCGCCCGAAAATATCGGATGGGGATCGAATTGATTTCGGCCCGAAATGAGGTTAGCACACGAACAATATGTTCAAACTTGATGAGGAAACATAGGTTTTTTACATCACTTCCATTTTTGTTCATTGATTTATTATCGAACTAGGGTTCTATTTCCTGAGTCAATCTTCAAAACTTCCATTTTCTCAAATTTCAGCATAACTACGATTTTATTCACGTCAGTTTTTGGATTTTAAATTCAGAAGACTCAAAAGGCTACGTGTCTATAATGCCGGCCATCCACGAAGTGACCGATCCGGGCGTTTCATGACATTTTATGGGAGCACGTGCAAAAAGAGTCTCTGTGATTGGTCGGGGCTCATTGAATGTCATAAAAGGCCATAAAACGCTCGGATCGGTAGCCTCGTGAGTGGACACCTTAAGGGTCTATATTCCTGAAAAATAAAGGTAGTCAGAAACGATTTATCTTTTCCGATTGATGAAGGGATGTATGAGTGTATAAAGATAAAAAAAATAATAAAAATTTTTTTTTATGAGTATTAAATGCATGAAAAGGATATTCCTCATCATTTTTGGTTATTTTTCAGCATTTCCACCATCAAAACTAACAAATATTTTTGTGTTTTTTCATTTCAGTATTGAAGTCTTTGATTTATTCATGCAATGTCTATCTCCTTTTTCTTTTAGAATTTACCGTTTCTTTGTAAATGATATTACAAGAATGTGTTGCTTTCGCGAAATTTATTTCCTTGAATTTTTCTATTCGAAATGATAAGTATTCATTTTTCTCAAAGACAAGTCATTAAGGTTTGTTTTAGCCGTCGATTAGTGAAAATCAATTGTTAATAACAATTATGGATTCTAACGTGGAATTTAATTTCTTTTAAATGATACGCCCCGCAGGTATCCCCTCCCAGATGACTGATAAAGGAAAAAGAGAGTATTATACCAAATTATACAGGCAGTATGATATCTAGTTCAGGGTAGTATTTCTAGTTATATTTCCTGTGCCCCAACATTTGTTCTATTAAGCTGAATGATACAATAAATAGATAAGAATTAATGCAATGCACTGCCATCTGGCGGTATACGTTTCTTACATTGAAGGCGAAAGACTCTTGAGAGTAGATGGAGAAAAAGTTTCATTCATAGAAGCATTGTCGAGCAGTTCAAACAAATCGAGATTATCAGGCCCGGTTATTGAGATATTATAAGAAAAGTAAATTCTGTCATTTTGATTTTTATTTTTTTCCCGCTCTATTTCAAATATTATCAAAAAATGTTACGGGAATTTTCTATTCGACAGTAAATTATCCTCAAATTCATATAATCAGATTTCATATCCAACGTTTCGTACTTTCTGGGCCACCCTCAACCTCATTTTTTTCAATACGGACCTGCGTCCTGCATATTTTATGACACTTCTCGAAATAAATTTTGACGCTGAAATCAACGATATATCATACAATGTCAAAGTTGATTTTACGAAATTTCCAACACTTACTTCATTAATGTTCATAATTTTTTTTCGAATAATCATTTAATTTGTCTTTCATTAAATGAAAGTTTCGTTTAATTGTTATGAATTAGGTTTTTCACCTCTTGAAATTAGTAGATAAAGAATTATTGCTTATTTCTTGCTTTGACAAATTTCAAGAGGTGAAAAACCTAATTCATAACAATTAAACGAAACTTTTATTTGATGAAAGACAAATTACATGATTATTCGAAGTAAATGATGAACATTGATGAAGTAAGTGTTGAAATGTCCACCATTTTGTAAAATCCACTTTTAATGACATTGTATTATACCGTTGAATTCAGCGTTAAAAGTTATTTCGAAAAGTGTCATAAAATATGCAGGTCCGTATTGAAAAAAGTTGAGTGTGGCCCAGAAAGTACGAAACGTTGGATACGAAATCTGATTAAGTCATTTTGAGGATAATTTACTGTCGAATAAAAATTACTGTAACATTTTTTGATAATATTTAAAATAAAGTGGGACAAAATAAAAATCAGAATGACAGAATTTACTTTTCTTATGACATTTCAATAACCGACCCTGATAATCTCGATTTGTTTGAACTGTTTGACAATGTTTCTATTAATGCAATTTTTTCTCCATTTGACCGACCTTCTAACTCTTATGGTTTAAGAGTTACCAATACAATCCTATTGAAAAAGTGGCCACTCTATTTCCTAAATTAATGAATATTTCAATACTTTGCTACAGAAAATGATATTTTATCGAACACTGAAATCTAGCGCTCTTATTGAAACACGACATATTCATAATAAAGTATACACATACACTCGGAAAACATTACCCTCCTTCTGAGGCAGTCGGGTAAAAAGGTAGATTTTACTCATTTCAATGGAAAGAAAGTAAGTTTTCTTAATGATGCCATATACTGAACACAATTTCTCTAAAATGATATATTTACCATGCCATCCCTTTTTTGCGGTGAAGAAAAGTGTATCATAAATTCAATGTTAATGCAGAAAAGAAGAAGAAAAAACAGAAAATGAATCTTAATCATCAAATGCCCATTGTGTGGCACAAAACCCCAAGTAATAAATCAAGAACTGTGAAGCCAGTTCCTTTCTGGGAGTCTTGAAGACAGTCATGTGAAAAACACCCCCCGACTTATTCAAATAGCTGAAAAATATTATCTCGCGATATAACAAAAATATTTAGGAAACTTTGTTCATTATGGTAAATAATAGACCTTAAATCATAGCAGATAAAAATGCGTGAAGTTGTTTGATAAATCAAAAATTTAAGAATTCGCGAGTGCCCTGAAATTACGTCTCCGAAAGTCTGGGAAAGAGGACAGCCACACCATAAAAACGATTCCACTATGCTATTAGGAGCAGCCACTGAAATTTTGCTCTTATTTTCTTATTATAAGGGGATCAACTCGCCCCTCTAAAATGACCTTGAACTGTATAGACTTGCGAGGAAACAAGGGGGAGAAGAGAAGTTTTTCAGGCGTTGTTGCGGGCACGCAAAGGGTTCCTCGAACAATATCAACACTATGACATTGGCCTTATCGATGAGGGCCTTTGAAAAGTCATACCACAATGAGAGGTCAAGGAATTTTGGCTGAGTTTCCATACAAGGGCTGCCAGTAAAAAAATATATAATTTTAATGAATTGCAATTGTTTCATCACCCTGTGGCTTCTTTATGGTTCTATATGTGTTGCAAGTGAAGAATAACAGTCCTAAAATAGTATAAAGAAGTACATATATCGTACAAAGATTACTGTAAAAATTACTGTAAAAATTACTGTAAAGACTTCAATAATATTCAGAAACGATGACCTATTACCAGCTGTTTGCTCATTCGAAAGATGGTTCCTTCTGTTGATGGATTATCTCAAAGTTGTTATTGAAATTATGTCCAAATTCTTTCAAATGGCTCGCATATGTTGAATAAAAGCTGCAGATGCGTGTGTAACAACTCTGATGCTCAGGAATCCTCTTGATCTGATAAACCGTATGAACCGACTCAATCTTAAACCACCTGTATATTAAGGACTAATTTCTTGAAATTCAGCATTTTAGACATCATATAAATGAACTATGTCATACGTCAGCCAGAATTTGACAAAAATGCCAATTAGAAAGGGCCTTGAAAGTACCCCCGTGAAATTTATGCTTGTATGCAATGAATATAACAAAGTCAAGCGTAGCTTAATTTGAAGCAATCATTTTTCGACTTCAAATGAAGCAATTTAAGATTTTGTAATCAAGAGAAAAGCTCTGTCATTCGTGATATGAATGTATTTTGAATCGAATGCTAGAAATACAGTAAGTTATACCATTTCGAAATATCAATGAAACATGCATGTTTTTTCTTAATTTGGGACTCAGTTTACCGTATTTTATCCACATTTCGTTAGGATAAAGTTGAAAACAAATAAGCAAAACATGAAATTCAAGCTAGATCTCTGTTGAAAAAAACTATGCTTGCGCCCCAAAAATCGTAATTTACATTCAATATAGCGCATATATCCAGGAATATAACCGTCGCAAAGTCCTATACTCGCAGGTAGCATCCATTACGCCACACCCTGTACATATATTTCAAAAGAAAATTGTGATTTTCTGAAGAGTAGATAAACACTAACTAATTCAATATCCTTAACTTTTCTTTTAACTATTCCATGTTTTTCGAAGAGACAAATGATCTCAATTAAACAAACTTCACATAAGTTGCATGTAGCCATTAAATGTCGAAGTGAGAAAAGGTTTTACGATTTATAATTTTGGCAATGATTCTAAAGAACCCACTACACCTAGTTTCCTGTTTCTCATTGATGTGTGGAATACACCATGGAATACCAACGGCAATAAAATCGTGAATTGAAAAGTGCAGAACGATAAATGATCTATTTTCGACTGTAGTATACGAGAAAATGAGTAACTGCGAATGAATATTCACAAGGAATTAACTGCTGAACAAAAACCTAAACCAGTCGTGTTCTTTTTCATGAAATATCATTTTTGAGTTAATTGTATATTGTATAGGCAAACACCCTATTCGAAATCAATATCGAGCATTTTCCATGCTGCCATTCCTCTTATGTATAAACATATATAATGTTTATGTGAATATCCGAATAAATTTCGTCACTCAGAGGAATTCGTATCTCAAAAATTTTATTATCGCGTTGACAATAACGAGTATTGGCTTTTGAATTTATTGTGCAACGAAAAGGATCTCCTATAATGTTCTATTGAATTCCCTTTCATATAAGCTCAAGACGGTGAAGTACGACGCATAGTTAGAAGGTGGAATATTGAATCCGGGTATTTTCCCCTATAAAACAATGATATACAGGGCGGTTCGAGAAACGTGGCTATTCAGAGGTTTACAGAACAGATCGAACTAGAATTTGAATTCTGTTGCATTCTTTAATTTTAAGTGTTCGTTTTTTTTTGGAAGTACTCTGAAACTCATTTTCTTCGTGAAGGAAATATGTAGAGCTTGTGAGTTACTCGTTGTTTTAAATGAAATCAGTGTGACTTTCGGTAGAGAATTATTCAAGTATTGATGAGGAATCTGCCAACACAGTCTGTGTGTTCTGCAATGTTTTAAATTGGTGATTTCGCTGTTTGTGCATTCGATTCCGAATCTGATTTCGAAAATCCAAGATTGTTGCAAAATCGCATCAAGTTATCGAACCGATTTCTCAGTCGAATATTATTGGTCGATGCAAATAAATTAGCTGAACAAGTGAAATATACCCGCACCTATTGAAACGTAGAAAACCGTTTTGTTTGAAAATATGTTATTTATCTAATAATTAATTCGACCAGAAAGTTTATATTTACAATAATTTGTTTGTTTGTGAAACCAGTCACTGACTGAGTAAATACCTACGCTTCCTTGAAATCAATTATTTTGGTGGAGTAAACATTCAGGCTTGATACTGATAACGTATTTGAAACTTGTACTTTCTTATATCATTAAAGTTATCTTATCCCATACATGAATTTCGAATCATCTCGTGTGGAAAAAGTGTACTTTTCGTCAAATCGAATCTAAACAACGATCGTTGTTCAGATTTCACATACGAGTACATTTAGATTTTTCATCGTTACGATGTTGTTTGTTTCGTTTTTTTCGATCCTAAGTTCTTACTACAAGAAATTGAGACTACTGAAATAAGATCCATATAGATTCAGTGTGAATTGATAGAAATGGCTTTCGGACTTCACAATAATTTTCGAAATGACGTGAATTAAGAATCAGGACGACCACAAAATAAGACTTGCCGCTTTTATAATAAAAATCAACTGTTGTTTATTCCAATGACTCAATCAGTTGACGGTTTGGTTGACCTAGTTGACCATGGGTACACTATACAATTATGAACTTACGAAAATTCGTAAAATGAATGAGAGCTTCACCATCATTCAATCAATATTTTCTTAATATGTTTCTCATTCAACTAGTTACTAGATTTTTTTTAAATTTGTTCACCAAAGATACAATGGCAAAAACTCAAATCGATCAATATCTCTCGCAAAGTGTTAGTCTTATCATTTAATTTTTGATGGGTCAATTCAGATAAACTGTTCAATTTGCCTTTATGCAATTGCAAACATTCTGACTCGAAAAATTCAAAATCAAGAAGTCACAATTTTTTCCAAAAAATCCTCTAAAGCAAATCAATATAATTTTAAGGTTCAGTCATCACTATGCAATAAGGGGTATCATTCGTAGAAAACGAAGGCGTTCAGTAGCTGATAATTTTCTCATTCTCTTCGAATACGAATATGAAATTCAAAAAGTCTCAGCAAGCCATCATGCGCAGAATTCCAATCAGAAGATCAGCAGTCATTGTTGTGTTTATATCCAGACCAACTGATGTTTTATTTCGAGGGGAAATGTTTCTTTTTCTGAATTCAACTCAGCTTTCCGTTTCATTCATCGAGTGTTTTTTACCTGACAGTCTGAAATAACTAGATTTGTACAATTTTATCCAATTCCTGGGAAAATGCTAGGGATTACAAACGAGTTCGGTAAAATTCACTTATTCGGACCGCAGCTGATCGCGAGTTCACTTTTTCACCAATCGAAATTCGAACACAATTTTGGCGGGAAAATCATCAACCACCACAGCACAATGATCCTGATTACGTAATGTTCAAGCGGGAACAGGAAATGTAAGGTTATGAACCGGTGGCCACAGCGAGGAAACCATACTAGCAAAGACCGAAAACATACTGACTATAGAATAGCATACGTCTGTGTTCGATGTAATGTTGTTTACTATTTACTTGTCTGTTGCCTCGCCCGTGTGAGAGATGTTGTTTACTCAGTTATATTTAGATTTTAGAGAAATGCAAAAGCAAACTCACTACACCTGCCTCGAAAGGAGACGCAGGGGCGGATTTGGTTTTTTTTATTGCCCATTAGAGGCGCGCTAGACGAACCGTCATTCTGGTTCAATTTAACGAGTGGAACTGGGTAGGGTTTGATCTCCATGAGGAAGGAAACCGCCAAAGAGATTTCGTTTCGAAAAAAAAGTTCCAACAAGCTGTGCCTACTCCAATACCTATATTTTCGTCTACTTGTCTTTCAAATAAAATGGAGCAAATCCTTTCGTCAGTACGATTTTAAATTGGATTAAATGCTTGTTTTCAATTTGAATGGATAGTCATGAAGTTCCATTTGGTTTTTTTGTACTTCGTTGAAGCTTATATTTTGTCATAATTGCCAAACTGTACTAAACACAAATGAGAGCGAATTATACTATTTCCATTTTGAAAATGGTTGCCATAAATGTCCCTTTTGAGCACCCGTTATCAGTTATTGGTATATTTCTGCGAAATTATGAGTTAGTGTGTTGAATACTACTAGAAGTAGTCCGTCGATTTTTGACTATTCAAAAGGATATCAATTCCATTCTCTTCGAGATATGTGTGGGTGAGAATAGCTCATTTATATGACGAATTCTTTGTTTGAACAGACTAGATATGGGACCCTCAGGTAAGATCCTTCTGGTAAGATAAATAAACATTCAACATTTGGGGTATCTCCAGTCACATAATATGGGTTGTGACTATGACATTCGCTTTAGAATAGTGGGAAGTAGATTTTGGTGCTGAAGAATGAAATTTATTCTTGGCAGAAATAATTCATATGTTTCCAGGGTATAATATTTCCAGTTTTCTATTTCTTCTAGTAACATCATTTCGAATGAAACATCCTATATTTCATCACCTTATTGGAATCTACTTCGAATTTCAATAACGGAACTGTCGTAATATGGAATTCGTCGCCAATTTTCCATTCGTGATATTCCAAATGGGGCAGAAATTGCTGTACATTCGTAGACCGAATGAAAAACTCAAAAATTGTAAGAGAAATCCAGGTCCGTATCAAGAAGTGCTCTCTCTTCAAATCGAGTATACTCAAATTCTGAGCTCGCAACGAGGTTTCATGAGTGAGAATGGACAAAATATCCGTATAGCAGGACGGATAAAGGAAATTTAAAGGAGGAAAAATGGGGAGCACTTTCCCCGCCAATCAAATTCCGGATTATTGACATTCATTCTTCACACGAGGCATAAATATGCAGGGTGAGATATCGGATGCGATATTTTTATTCCTGAAGTGTCCTCTTTGATTAGAAGAGTTTCCCGGAGTGTTTCACAGTCGAGAGCGTTCACGCCGGTGCCGGGGGTCTCATAATGTAGGCTTTTCACCGATACACCCTTATAATAAGTTAGCACCTTTGTGGCGGAGGGGTGGGTATCCTCAATTGCGAGCAGTTAATATGAATACTGATTTCTTTCTCCCGGGAGTATCGGCTTCATTTCACAGCGTTTTTATCCGTCAGCCGTTTGATCTTTCGCCGAAGATTCGACTTTTCGTGATGAGCCGTTTAACAGGGATGGAGGATTTTGAACAGGAAACTAGTGCGGGTTGTTTCAGGGAATGCTTATTCCGGAGGAGGAATACCTCGACATGCGCATGGAGAAACGATCACCCAGTAATAAGGACTTTATAACGAATTATGTCTAATTGAGGACCAATCGATCAGTTTTTCAACCACGTCGATAAAATAATTCTTGTGGTATGGTAATATTTCACCACTATACAAGTATGTTTGAATTTTTCGTTTTAAAATTCAGACTAGCATTTAAACTGAAAAAAAATTTATGAGTGGCCACTTTTTCAATGGGATCGTATTGGTTACTTTTGAACCATAAAAGTTAGAAGGTCGGTCAAATGGAGAAAAAGTTGCATTCATAAAATATTGTGAAGCAGTTTAAACTAATCGAGATTATCGCTCGTTATTGAGATATCATAAGAAAAATAAATTATGTCATTTTGATTTTTTTTCCCACTTTAGTTCAAATTTTATCAAAAAATGTTACAGGATTTTTTTATTAGACAATGAATTATCCTCAAAATGACATAATCAGATTTCGTATCCAACGTTTTGTACTTTCTGGGCCGCCCTCAACCTCATTTTTCTCAATACGGACCTGCATATTTTATGAGTCTTTTCGAAATAACTTTTAACGCTGACTTCAACGATATATCATACAATGTCATTAAGAGTTGATTTACAAAATGGTGGACATTTCGAACACTCACTTCATTAATGTTCATCATTTACTTTCGAATTATCATTTTAATTTGTCTTTCATTAAATGATAGTTTCTTTTAATTATTCTTAAATTATTAGGTTTCCACCTCTTGAAATTCGTTAATAATTATTACTTGTTTCTTGCTTTGATTCTGTTACGTAATAATTATTTACAAATTTCAAGAGGTGGAAAACTTAATTCATAACAATTGAACGAAACTATCATTCAATGAAAGACAAATTAAATGATTATTCGAAAGTAAATGATAAACATTAATGAAGTAAGTGTTCGAAATGTCACCCATTTTGTAAAATCAACTCTGAATGACATTGTATGATATATCGTTGAATTCAGCGTTGAAAGTTATTTCGAAGAATCTCATAAAATATGCAGGTCCGTATTGAAAAAAATGAGGTTGAGGGTGGCCCAGAAAGTACGAAACGTTGGATACGAAATTTGATTAAGTCAATTTGAGGATAATTTACTGTCGAAATATTCCTGTAACATTTTTCGATAAAATTTGAAATAAAGTGGAAAAAAAAATCAAAATGACAGAATTTACTTTTTTTATATTATCTCAATAACTAGCTCTGATAATCTCGATTAGTTTGAACTGCTTGACAATGCTTCCATGAATGCAACTTTTTCTCCATTTGACCGACCTTCTTACTCTTATGGTTTGAAAGTTACCAATACAATCCCATTGAAAAAGCTGTATATGTTCTTGTATTGCAGGCGGGGACAAACGGATATCTACCTATTTTAATTTTCAAAATACTTTCCGTGATTTGTGTTCGTCCCTGCCTGCAATACATAATAGCCTTCACTTCATATTTATATCGAAGTATAGTGAGTTTTTTTTTAGAGTGATAGAACTTTAAATTGAAATAAAACACTTATATTAGGATTTGATACATTCATTTGAAAGATAATTTTATGAGTTATGTCGCATGATCTTGGAGGCCAATCAATCAATTATTATAATCGAGTGGCTTTAGTTCTTGAACCAGTTGGATCTTGTATGAGTGTAGACCAAGATCTTCACGCGAAATTTTCCATGTGGTGGATGCACAGAGTCCAACTTGTTGGGAACGTCGACGAATGGACAAATTAGGATGTTCATTAACATCGCTTACAGCAGCGATATTTTCTTCTGTACTCTTCGTCTTGTTGTTGTTGCATCGATATGTTGTCCGAAATCTAACGATAGTTCGACGAATAAGCTGCTCTGATGGACGATTATGTAAAAAATAAATTTCACGAAGTGCTCTATAAGTTTGGCGCAAAGAACACTGATTTTGAGAATAAATTTCAACAATTGTGAATGTTGTTGTGGCGTGAATCTTTTCATGATCATTTTTCAATGCTTAGCGAACCGAAATGTCGAAACAACATGAATTCTACCTTTTGTCAAATGACTGTTATCCCTATCGAAAATTCTATTACCCTAAAAAAACACCCGATATTTACTATTAACTGTTCATGGAGGCACCTAAACCTTACTCCCACAAAATTTCATTGATTGAGTATAGGACTCGAACAGATCGCAACGTCTTCAATTTTTTTGGCGTTTCAGCTTCGGTATTTCTGTTGAACACGTCGAGCAAACAGAGAGTACTAAACCCATCATAAATTCACGGCTTATTAAACCCGCATTACAGGAGTTACATATGATTGAAGTACGTGAGGGAATTGAAGGGGCTGTTTGCCAAGAAACAGCATGATAAGTCAGCAAACTCAACTAACTTCCCACAACAGTCAAGTGGTTAGTTAGTAGTGTAAAAGTACAAATACAACGGCTTCCCTGGAGGTTAAACGGGAAGGTACATACACGCATTGTTAGCAACCAGGCGATGGTTTGAAAGGATATCTCCGCGAAAAAGGACGAACTTATCGGAGCGCATAGTTCAACGAAGTTCCCCAAGTTCTGGTGTACGTAACTAGTGAACGTCTTTCAATATACATGTCCGTAATTTAGCCGACTATAAGCTCTCGAAGTGGGGCGAGATCGCTGAAGTTACTAGATGATTGTTCCCCTAGGCCTTAGTTAATTGTGTTGTAATAGCAAGAAGCAAATGAAAGCATTTGCAGCAGGGTTATATTATTCAGGTACACTGAAAATCCTTATTGCTCACATATAACATTCTGGTTCGTTGTTCGTAGATGCTGAAAGTATGTCGTTCTGCCATACTGTCGTCTCCAGAGACCTAATAAATTGTAAGATGCACCGTGAACCTTTACTGCTTAGAAATACTGAAAACGATTTCATTACGAGACTTGCTATTCTCGAATCATTTCTCAACTGTAGCTCTCGAAACATCATGCAACAATATCAGTTCATAATTTAAATTTTTGAAAAAAACATACCATTTCTCAAATGAAAATCTGAACTATGATAGATAGAGCCTCGGATTGTTTTTTATTCAATTCCTCGAAAACCACCTATATTTTGATACCAAACTTATTCGCATGAATGAAATTTTGCTTGTTTTTTTTTTCCAAAATTTATTTTCCAGTTTTGGTCCGAAGCTCAGAGCGCTCGAAGTATAGGTGGTATCGATGAGATAACGTTTTTTTCTTAAACAATTCGAATGGGTTAAAGATCTTCAGTATTGAATAATAGCTCCAGATTCTCCAGGGCTTCCTAGATGATGACAAAGATAGGGTTTTTAGGAAGTCCAACAACTTTATCATTTTTCACCCAGGAAGTTGAAATTTTCGAACCCACATTATATGCACTGATACTTTGCACAATGCTGATAATTAATATACAAACGAAGATTGTAATCAAAGGCACAGGTGTTTCAACACATTGATATTTGAATTTTTTGAAAAAATTCCATTTCGGAGGTGAAAATCTAAACTTTGATAGATAGAGCCCTGGATTGATTTTCATTGAATTCAGCATCCTCGAAAACCTATATTTTGATACCAAACATGTCCATATAGACCTTCTTTGACATGAATTTTTGTGAATTTAATTTTTCGGAATTTCATTTTCGAGTTTCGTTTGCAAGCTCATAGCACTCGGAGTATTGGTGATAACGATCCGCAAAATGTGTTTTCTCACTGGTTCGAATGGATTGTAGATGATCCATATCGAATACGACCTTTAGGTTTTCCAGGGATTGTGTGATGTAGACAAATATAGCGTTTTTGGGGGTCTTACCCCTTAGTCATTTTTCACCCAAAAAGTTGGAATTTTCGAATCCGATTTTATTGCACGCAAAGGTACTTTGGGCCAGGCTCATTACCAATATACAAACGAAAATTAGATACGTTCGAAGAAACGGGAATTATAACACTATGAAAATTCAATTTTTAAAAAAAATGCCATTTCGCAGGTGAAAATCTAAACTATCATAGATAGAGTCCTGGATTGTTTTTTATTGAATTCAGCGTCCTCGAAAACCTATGTTTTGAAACCAAACATGTCCATATAGACCTTCTTTGACATGAATTTTTGTGAATTTAATTCTTCGGAATTTCATTTTCGAGTTTCGTTTGCAAGCTCATAGCACTCGGAGTATTGGTGATATCGATCCGCAAAATGTGTTTTCTCATTGGTTCGAATGGATTTTAGATGATCCATATCGAATACGACCTTTAGGTTTTCCAGGGATTGCGTGATGTAGACAAATATAGTGTTTTTGGGGGGTCTTACCCCTTAGTCATTTTTCACCCAAAAAGTTGGAATTTTCGAATCCGATTTTATTGTACGCAGAGGTACTTTGGGCCATGCTTATTATCAATATACAAAAGAAAATTAGATACGTTCGAAGAAACGGGAGTTATAACACTTTGAAAATTCAATTTTTTAAAAAAATGCCATTTCGCAGGTGAAAATCTAAACTATCATAGATAGAGTCCTGGATTGTTTTTTATTGAATTCAGCGTCCTCGAAAACCTATGTTTTGATACCAAACATGTCCATATAGACCTTCTTTGACATGAATTTTTGTGAATTTAATTTTTCGGAATTTCATTTTCGAGTTTTGTTTGCAAGCTCATAGCACTCGGAGTATTGGTGATATCGATCAGCAAAATGTGTTTTCTCAATGGTTCGAATGGATTGTAGATGATCCATATCGAATACGACCTTTAGGTTTTCCAGGGATTGCGTGATGTAGACAAATAAAGCGTTTTTGGGGGGTCTTACCCCTTAGTCATTTTTCACCCAGAAAGTTGAAATTTTCGAATCCGATTTTATTGTACGCAGAGGTACTTTGGGCCATGCTTATTATCAATATAATAACGAAAATTAGATACGTTCGAAGAAACGGGAATTATAACACTATGAAAATTCAATTTTTTAAAAAAATGCCATTTCACAGGTGAAAATCTAAACTATCATAGATAGAGTCCTGTATTGTTTTTTATTGAATTCAGCGTCCTCGAAAACCTATGTTTTGATACCAAACATGTCCATATAGACCTTCTTTGACATGAATTTTTGTGAATTTAATTTTTCGGAATTTCATTTTCGAGTTTTGTTTGCAAGCTCATAGCACTCGGAGTATTTGTGATATCGATCCGCAAAATGTGTTTTCTCAATGGTTCGAATGGATTGTAGATGATCCATATCGAATACCACCTTTAGGTTTTCCAGGGATTGCGTGATGTAGACAAATAAAGTGTTTTTTTACCCCTTGGTCATTTTTTACCCAAAAAGTTGGAATTTTCGATCCCGATTTTATTATATGCAGAGTGACTTTGGACAAGACTGATTATAAATATACAAATGAAAATTGGATACGATCAAAGAAACGGGTGTTGTAACACTTTGAAAATAAAATAAAAAAAAATACCATTTCGTAGATGAAAATCTAAACTATGATAGATAAAACCTTGGCTTAGTTTTTATTGAATTCAACGTCCTCGAAAACCTATATTTTGATACCAAACTTGTCCGTATAGTCCATCTCCAGCTAAGAATCTTTTTATTTCATTTATTTCATTATTATTTAGGTCACAAGATCAGGCCGCTCGTAGAATGGGTATTATCGATACGCAAAACAGATCTTATGAAGGATACGAATGGTTTAACTTTCCCATCCTATAACAGCTTCAAATCCTAAATTCATTTTCGCAGGTGAGAAACCATAACCATGATACGGGTCTGAACAAATATTCATTTGAATTAGCTATCATGAAATCCCACATCTCTATACCCAACTGTACGATAATCATATTGTTTGACAGTGAAGTTTTGAGTAATTTTTCGAGAATATATTTTCGAATGTGGTCCTCGATCTCAAAACTCCCCGATGCATATGTTATTGATCGCCAAATTTTTAGAGAAAATCGATGTGGCTCTTTCAATAAAATATATTCCCTGACGACATTTTTTGTTCGATATAGAGTCGATACTGAAACAGAACATCACAGGTTTATACCCCAACGAATAAAAATTTTCAACCCATGCATAAATTCAAGCGAATCATGTCAGATTAAACGATAAATGCTTTGTTGATTAAATTCAATAGGATGACAAATCCATTTAATTCTTCCAATCCTCCTTCTAATACTGAAATATTTCGGTATTTCATTGTGGATACAGATTCGAAGCATTGACAAAACACTTAATTGTCGAATGTCACACTAAGTAACATTTACGGTGTGTCTCTTTGACCATCAGAAATTACCTAGGTTCGTATGAAAGCTATATCTAAAAGCTCGAGTGAAAAATAATGTTGAAACGCTCATACATTTGAAGTCAACAAAGGCCTTCATTGATTTTCGAATGGCAGAATGAAGTTACAGAAATGAAAAGTACCTACTAGTCGTTATTGTATTCTGGCGTCCTACTGAAGAAAATTGAAAGTTTCAATTGGACTTTGTTGAATCGTTGAAACCTCGAGAGATTGAAAATTATCCATTCTCATTGCTCGAGCGTGGTTTCCTCAAATATATCCGCTGTAAAAATCAAGTTGCTAAAGTTAGAAATCGAAAAATGCTTGATGTATTATCCCATCCCATCAAACGTTTTATTCATTGCGAACCATGTCTGCGGGTTGAAACTAATCGAAAAGCAGCTTCTACACTTTAATGGAAATTGTTTCTGAAGCATAACAATTTGTTTTATGTTTTTTCTAACTTCCTGAAAACTCTATTACGCGCATGATATATTCTAATAGCCCCGAGAAATCGCTTCTGAACCTACAGCTAGAAAACATTCAAAACTCCCCAATTATCTTCCCTCGATAATATATTTTAGTCTCTTCATTTTCCAAGCTTCTTTCGGTAATGCGTTATCGTTACATGAAAAACAGTTATAAAGTTATTACGTTGTTAATGGCGGTCTCAAGTGGACGCTCCACAGAGGGGTTCCTCAAAATATACTTTACAAATTGAACAGCAGATTGGCACATAGTTTACAGCCGAGAAAGAAAGGGTTATAAAGGGTTTTCCAATAGAGACTGTGTGATTGGAAAACGTCATAGCACCAGATTTAAATCGGTAGAAATGTCACTAGCAAGTGAAGAAAATCTTGGAAGGATGAGGATAAGTCAACTGAACAAAATGTTAAAAAATAGACATTTGAGCAACGTAAAGGGTTTTCCAATAAGATATCATTTTGAATAGCCCGCTTTAACGGTAGATGTCACTTTCGAAGGTGTCATTTTTTGACATTTAACAAGTAGAAACTACGCCATCAATAAAAATGAAACGATACATGCTTCAACAACGCATTGAAATCATTAAAATTCACTATAAAAACGGTGAAAATTTGGCAGGGCCGGTTCGGAAAAATTTGAGCTGTTGGGAAAAGTCAGTGATGTGAAGAAAAAAGCCCGTACACGTCGCTCAAGAACAGCCTAGAATATTGCTGCTGTAGCCGAAAGTGTTGAAGAAAACCCAGGTTTGTCCATTCCTCGTCGTTCTTTGGAACTACCTCTTACTGAAAAACCCTTTATAAGCTAGTGCGAATTATTCTGACGTGCTATTTCGAGGGCGACTGAAAAAGTATTTTTGCTACAGGATGAGCGAGATCCCCTCCATACTATTCAGTCGAATTATCCGATGATTTCCAGGGCTCTGTGCTGTTTATATCGAATTTCGGTCAGAAACGCCGCGGGGGTGAAGCTGTTCTTAACGTTAAAAATTAACGCATCTTGTAATTACTTCGGGATGATTCGGTTAGGGGTAAGAATCCGAGTTGCGTAGAATGCGAATTTGAGACCATTGAGTGATATAAAATATGAGCGGCATTCGCGAAATTGTGGTCTTCAAACCCCCCGATCCTGGCTACGAGCAAACGACCGAGCTATTACTTCAGATAGAAGATTGGCAAACCCCTTAACGCACCAACATTCGGATCGCAAATTTTAATGCCTCTTTCGAAGATTCCCCACCGAAAGTTATCACAATAATTCTGAAGAGCCAGAGCGTTTAATTAGAAGTTCGAACAACAGAATTTGAAAATTGTTCGGTCGAGACGACGCATATACCGGGACGGAAATTGTTTTCTGAACGCCACACTTTCCTCTATTATCATTCTAACTGGATAAATTCACAGATGGAATTTTGATTTTATTAAAACTCAGTCGACAATGTTCTCCAGTCGATATGAAGAGTGAAGACCCAGCTTTAAATTTCGATAGTTCACTGAAATTGAAAGAGGAGACTAACAAAGTCATTATATTTCATCCATCAAATAAATCTATTGCTCTAAAGTGGATATTAACTCAGAAAATATCCATTTTAGGGCAAGGGTGTGATGCATACACTCACATTATTTTTCAACGTAGATTCAATATCTGCCATAAAAAATGGGGTTCTAATTTGAAAAAATTGATTTTTGACGATTTTGTCATCCCTAACTTTGAAAGCGATTTTTTCACCCCCTGTATCATGAATCGCGATTTCGATTTTTAAAGTGGATACATCAATCTTACATCTTGAAAAATCCCAAAAATGAAAATTTTCCATCCAAAAACCTCGAAGTTATTCTTGTTTCAGCGGAGCTCTATTTTCGATTTTTTTTTCGAATTTTCCCGCTCAGAGAGAATTTTCCAACCAAAACTGAAAAATGTTACATCAAAATAACTTGAAATTTTCTGAGGAATCTATTTCTGCAATAAAAAAATGGTGTTCTAATTTGAAAAACGGAAGTTGACGTCATTTCCGGAAAAACCGGAGGTGCTCATGCCTTGAAAATATTTTAGATTTCATCAGCATCGTGAAATAATTGTCCGTATGTGCTATTCGTGGGATAACTTATACATGAATATCGATTCCTTCGAATCCTTGGAGATTTTCAATATCTAAAGAAAATTGCTCATGATAAATATGCAGAAGTTGTAAGAAGAGTTATATCTGATTGTTTCTGCCCCCGGATAAGATAAACCGTATTTGTGTTTCTCCCAGAATCCACTGTGATTCCCGTAGAGATTTTTATTAAAGTAGCTAAGGGAATATTACGGATAACCGGAGGCGAAGCGACGATTAGGGCTTGCCACCCTTAATGAAGTAACCATAGCAAAACTTTCCAACGCCGTTTAATGTTCTTTCGTGTTTTTATAATGACACGCCTCGCCGATGATGTGTCACACCGAAGTTTCCATGGTCTGAAATGAAGGAAATTACCGCAAATTCCGCAGGCACCGGCCTCAGTCAAAAGCTAAACAGACCAGGCTCGAGTGTCCTCAATCACTTCCATCAATTTCTGAGCTCCTCTTCCACCACTCATAGCCCCATTACAATCTTTCAGGAGTTAGGCTTTAAAATTCCCCTACTCGTGGATATAATGAAAGGCGTCATTTATTTATTCGTTTATTGGTGAATTTGAATACAACATCAATTGGTTTTTACACCAAAAAGCGTTCACCGAGTTCAACCAAACTTGTACAACATAGTACCTTTGGAAAAAAAACACTACCAGCTACGACATACGGCGTTTGGATTCTGCGCATGCGATAACTTTGCCAGGTATTCCTAATACTCCTGCATGAAGAAATGAAAGAGATTCTTTCCCACCCTCTTACATAGATTATGGAGAAGGTCTGGACCTTCATATTCAAACGGGAAGAAAAATGGTTCTGATCCCCTGACTGACTCTTTATCAGCTGCCTGAAGTCATCCAGAGTACACTGAATAACAGAGAAATCGCAATGTGTGCCTTCCTAGACAACACAACACATGTGTCAGTCAACAAGGCACTCAAAAAATTTGAAGTGAACAAAACCTTTAAAGACGTATGAGATCTTGAGAACGAGAATAGCTGAAACAAAGGTGGACCATCAAACAACCTCTGTTGAAGCCACTGGTGAAACGACTCAAAGAGGAGTCATATCTGCCCATCTATGGAGCTTAGTAGAGGATGAGCTACTGCATAGGTTTACGGAGCTCGGCTTCGAATTCATAGGCAATGCTGACTACATATTCCTGAAAGTTAGAGGAAAATTCGAGAGCACCTTATGTGATTCGATGCAAGAGTGCCTTAGAGTTATCCAGCAATGGTGCAGGTCAGTGAGGCTAAACATCAACCCAACCAAGACAACAACAACCCCATTAACCCAGAAAATAAAACTTCCGGCTATTAGATCCCTCTCTGTTGATGGGGACATCATGAAGTGGAAGTCTGAAGATAAATATCTGGGAATCAGTCTAAATAACAAGCTTGATAACGTGCAGAAGTCTGGCTGGTTAGACTAAGGGATGTAAGCAGAAATTATTGCGTTAGATGTACGTCATGACCGAGACCGATGATTACTCATAGGGCAACCGTCTGATATTTCAAGGCAAGTCAGAATAGTACGAGTAGAGCCCTGGACAGAATAAGAAGCTTCGCCTGTGTTTTTATCACTGGAGCTATGAGAACGTGCCCAACTAGGGCATTGGAGATCATTACAGATCTCACATCTCTTCATCTTGTGATGAGTAGATTGTCTCATGGGGCCAAGACTTCACAGGCAAGGTTCTAGCAGAGAGCGAATTAGGAATCCGAGAGCCTGGACATCCCTGACCAAGTACATCCCATCAGCGAACCTTTCCAGTGACGAGTTGACGAAGCGATTATCATTGACAAAACCTTCACTACGATGCTAAGTAGAAAAGAAGATTAAGAAATGGAGCCTACAATCCCAGCTCT
Organism: Adalia bipunctata; assembly: GCA_910592335.1. Taxonomy (NCBI): domain Eukaryota; kingdom Metazoa; phylum Arthropoda; class Insecta; order Coleoptera; family Coccinellidae; genus Adalia; species Adalia bipunctata. Next base: position 2,817,590 of record OU342957.1, read on the forward strand.
CGAAAAGAATACCAGCAACTGGTACACAGATAGTTCTGGAACCACCACGAGGAATGGCGCTAGGGTATTTGGGGCTGACACCAGATGCACACTACCGTCAGGCCGTTGCCCATGCGTTTTTCAGGCAGAAATGCTTGCTATCGAAAGATACTCAGAAAGAAATGATCAGAAATGTGATTTAGCGATACATTCTGACAGTCAGGCTGCGATTAGATCACTGAGCTCTCATATCATCGATTCCAAGAGGCTTAAAAGTGCCGAAGAAAACTCAACGAAATGGGCACTAATAACAAGGTCTGCTTAGTCTGAGTTCTTGGCTAATCGGGAAGCAAAGGAAATGAAGAGTCCAACACACTCGCTAGAAAAGGAGCTCCAACTCCTTTCACTGGCCCAGAACCTTTCTGTGTTATAGACAAATGTACCTACAGGAAAGAGTTTCAGGGGAAGGAAAAAACTGACAGAAGGTCACTCTAGCGGAATCTTCCTGGGTTGGTTCATTCCAAGGAGTTTTTTGGAAACTTTGATACTGCGGGATCTGAGAAGAATCTGGATCTTAGCAGGTGTATGCTACACCTCCACACTGAATTCCTCTGAGGGCATTGCTGCCTCATGAAGCACCTTATGAGAAGAGATCCAACAGAAAACAACGAGTGCAGATTCTTCGGAGAGGAAACTCCAAACCAACTGGTGACGGAATGCCTCGCTGTTGTAAGCAATAAGTTTGTGGAAGTGAGGCAGTAACCTCTCTGAAGCCATCCCAGATACTGGAGTAAGTGAGATCTCTAAATCTTGAGGTCGAGCTGAAGACAACGTAATGGCGAGAATAGCTCTGATTTGGTATAGCCTCATGAGAGTTAGATATTTCAGAAAACATCGAAACAACATTTATCATGGCAGCTGCCCATTGAATGTTTCTGATCTATACACAGGGTGAGAAATATTGCTTCAGGAGAGTCTCCGAATTAAATTGAAATCTTGCATTCGAATATTTTCGGGTTTTCATCAAAGGTGCCAATCGGCAACATCAAAACATGATGATTTTCGAAATTGAAAATCTCCCCCGGAGATCCGGGTATGATTTGCATATCCCAGAAGTAATATATCAGGGATCAGATTCAATAACTCAGCCCTTCCCGAAAATTTCGATAATGCCGCCCATCAGTAGCTCGAATAATGCTAATATCGAATATCTGAATAAAACAAAAATTCGCGGTCTTCCATGCTTTATGAACTTTCGAGGTGAATCTATAATTCAGGAAGACGCGGTTTACTATTTCTTGCGGCCGCTGAGAGTCAATATGAGAGGGGAAAGTGTTGCAATAACCGATTTAGAAAGAGACAGTTGTCGCGGAAAAGGTAGTATATAAAGTAGCCAAGTTAAAATGGTGTGGAAGAATCAAAAGAACTGGCAACCCTAGCGTATTTTAGTATTCCCCTCGCCCTTAGCGAAACTCCATCCTGCTCCCTCGAACGGCTAAGGACCCAGCCTGTCCTTATTTGTTAGCAGAGGAGCAGGACGACGGGATATTATTTCTTATTTCAAGTCACATTCTCGTAAGTAGGTGGCACAAATTAGGATATTCGTGGCTTTTGCATCCCTGTGATATGCAAGGATAGCTTTTATTGACGGAGTGGCGTGCGGCTTGAATTCGCAATAGAAAACTGGAAGTGTAAATCAAAAGTTGACGAACGCAGTCCGAATCTGATGAGCGCATTCATGCGATCCGACAAGGAAGTCCTCCCCGGGGAACGGTCACTCCGTCATAACTAACATCTCAAATATACACTATCGGGAATTCGAAAAAGGCATATTTGGTTGTCGACTGATTCTGATTCAATTTGAACGGTAGAATGATCGGATGGGTCGGATTTGATTTCCAGGTTTTCTCAAGGTTTCACCGCCATGAATTATTGATGTCTTTTGCAAAGTCCACCAGATAGAATTCGGAAGTGTTGAACGAGAACGAAGAGTCTAGTTTTTGGCTTGATTGGATAAGTGCAGGTTGCCTATCTGGCAGATTCTGGATTGATAAGAAATCCACAATCCAAGCTGCTATTTTCGTTGTGCGATATGAAAAGACAATGAATACTCAAACCAGGAATTTTCAATCGTCAACAGTATTTTTCAATGTTATTGATACAGGAATTTCATCAATTTTTTTGACAGCCATAACTGTTGGATTCTTGAATGCAAATCTACCTACTAGGTGGACCTACCTTCAGGATGAAAGAGTGCTGCAAAACTCTCAATTTCACGTCAGTGCTTTGAGTGATCCATTTTGTTTTATGATGAATCAAATCTTAAAGTGTTCGATGCCGATTTTCTAGAGAACGATGAGATTCAAAGTGAATGTTTTGAAGGGAATTTTTGAGGAATAATCCTCAAAATTTCCAATTCCAATCCAAAAATTCGCGAAAATGTCAGTGTACTTCAAGTTGGGGCCGTTGTGATATCAAATAACTGTTCATCTACTCCTCTAAAAATGCCTGAAACGTGCAAGCCTCCTTTGAAATATACCTGGCTTTAGTCGTGAAATTTTGTCAAATTCAGTGGTATGCTCGTCTATTTCAAAGTAGGCTATGTTAAGAATTGTCATTCTTACTTATTTTTATTGATCAAGCACTATGCAACACAAACAATAATAAAAAAGTAGGTACCATAGAATTATATTTCAAAAGTCTGTTCTTTATTTGCGGCGAATGTGACAAATAAACAGAGCAGATAACGAATGATGACTAAATAAAAAAAAATTAGTTTGAAACTGACATATTTTCACTATTGACAGAGCCTACTTGGAAATTATCTCAATAAACCTGATGTTCAGACAAAGAAACCTTGCTTTAGTCGTTAAATTCGAATTTTATTCAATAATGGCAAAACTACTGATTTTTAAATACATGAAATGTTTGAAACACCCTAAGTAGTTTTTGACGAGCAATCGATCGGAATTACAAAATTATATGGTTCTCATTTGAAGAAAATTAGATTTCATAGTTTTATTAAGGCTCACTTTGAAGTCCTGTTTCATAAACCCTGTATAATATTTTCTCATGATTTATACAAGAAGAAGTATCAGCGTACTTTCTCTTGTTCCACTGTGGCAAAAAATTCCTACAATGAGGGATTTTGGAGATATTAACTCTAATGTGTGACACTCTTTTCTTTCTGTCGACAAATTCGACAATCATACATCAAATCAGTGCAGAATTAAACGAGGAATTCAAATATGTATCTATAAATATACAGGGTTTTACGTTTGAAATACCGAAGTTCAAATTCGTTTCCGGTAGAACCGGAAGTAGATTCCGCTTGAAATATTTTACAATTCAAGATCATGTACTCTGAAACAAAACTACAGAATCTTGATTTCGTATCAAAATTCCTATCTCGAATACTTCTAATGAAACACTTAAAAAATTCACCCTGTAAATGTACCTGTAATGATCCTGACATATTCATAAAAGAATACTAAATCATTGAAATTCAAAGAAACATATCATTTGAATTAAAATTCTTCAACTTATTATTTTCTTTCGGTGAAAAACTGAGAGCGATATGAAGATTGAACTTACGAGTTCCGGCATTCTCTTTCTATTTTCATAGGACTTGAGCATCAGCAACGTCCCAAGTCGATCACAAAATAACACTAATTCATTTCACACATTAGGACACTGTGGATCAGATGGAAAAACAAAATCCACTCCACTTATAATCAGATTTCGTGTGATTGAATAAGAACTCTTCGTTTTCTGTGATATTTGCGATAACTTTTCGGAGTACACAATTCAAACTCGGCGAAGATCATGTTCGACCAATTTAGGTGGAAAACAGAGGAAAATCACGGTTGTCAGATTAGGGAATGGAAGAAAAAAGGAGTGGAGTCGAGCGCGATTCACGCGACCGAAATGAAATAATGTTTGTTCACGACTGTTGTGTACTGTATTTTCTTACTTATACACAGTGTTGTTTGCTGGGGATGGGGTAAATAAATCAATACTGTAGTATATTTGTACTAAAGCAAGACGAACCGATGGGGTGAAGGGAGTTGCATGCATGTTGTTTACAGGGGAAAGAAAAACAAACAAAAAATGTTAGCTAGTTGTGAGCACAGGCGGGCAAGATCTAGAGCGGACGTACCATTATATCACTTTCTCTCATGGAGGGTGAACGTATGTGTTTGCTCGTTCACCCTCTGTGTTCGGAAACCTCCTTTACTGAAGCCTCGAATTTTAATCATTTCATTATCGATTCGTCTCATTTACTTTCAAGGGGGTAGTTTCGCTAGAAATATATCGATTTCGATTGAGTACAAATGAACTCGCATGTATATGATCAAAGAAGGTGGTTTAAAGTCGAAGAGAGCGTAAAATCTGTCGAGAAGCTGAAGGATCAAAGGTCAATTGGTCATTGTTCGTTAACGGTCGATAAAAAACTTTCTCTCTCTCTAACGAAAAAAAGAATTATCGGCCTACTCCGGAAAAAAATGCATCTCGAGCAGGAATCGAACCTGCGTTTCTTTTGCACCGGACAATTGCTTTACCGTTAAGCTATCTGTTTCCATGGCAATTTTCGGGAATTCAGCATTATTATGTTCAATTGATGCGTGAAGGAGTTCATAGGTGGGGGCACTGATCAGCTGTCAGATACCCCTAGAAAAAAAGTAGTCATCATCAGTGAGGTGAGCCTCATAGTTTGAGTTCATTTTCTGTTCGGAGTCCTAGAATTACAGACATAACGATAACGCTTTGGTCTTTACGAACAGCTCGAAAAAGTCATCTTTCTTACGCAAAAAATTAATGAAAAAATCTTTCCCTACTGACGGGGTCCAAAAATAAATTAAACACCGAAGTAGGTATTCATTACGAAGTTTCAGTGGCGAATTAAAACCATTCGAGTGAGTTCGAAACGTTCAAGATACCTAATTATCTCTACACAGATTTTCACTTCGGCCGCATTTCTGATTGAATCATCTCTTTTGTCCTAATCAGCTTATTTTCCTTTTCGGTTGATACCAAGATCAGGCAATGATCAAAACACTTTATGGATAACCCTCCTGCCGTATTTCCGGTTCATGCACAGTAGAATGGGGGTAATTCGACAGTTTTAGCATATAAAAAAATCTTCTTTTGTACTCCAAATCGTATACATGAATAGTAGAGAGAAAAATCAGGACCTCATTTTACCGTTATCGATTAAATAATAAATAAGAATATTGTGGGTACAAAATTGAATTTGTGAAAGTTATTGCCTTGTTTTTAAAGACTTTTATTTCGATCAGTTATAGTTTTTCTATGAACTGAAGTGCTCCACATGAGTTACAGATACTGACTTGGATTGCAAAAAAATATAGTTAAAATAAGATTTTTGTGATGAAAATTCATATTAATATGATTTCAAGTTGCAAATTAATTTGAGCCTGTTGGTCTGCAGCGTATACAGGGTGATTAAGAAAAATCGAGTAAGATAACGAAATTTTATTCCCAGAGAATTCAAGCATTTTAAGACTATCAATACAATGTATGGCCTCCACCGGCATCAATTACAGCTTGACATCTTCTTTGCATACTACACACGAGGTTGTTGAACATTTTTTGAGGAATTTGGTTTCATAAACGGGGCAGAAGATCTCTCAGATCATTTAAGGATTCTGGGGTAGGTTGATGATTATCTAATCTTCTCTGGAGCATATCCCATGCATGTTCTATGCAATTAAAATCTGGTGAGTGCTGAGGTATTGGTAAATGCGGAATACCAAGCTCCTCGTGCGCATTCTCAACTATGGCTGCACGGTGCGGTCTAGCTTTATCGTCTAGAAATTGAAAAGTTTCACCAATAGAAGCGTGAAAATTTGGCACAACATTGTCAATGACATGCTCCCTATAGTGTAAGGCGGTCATATTCCCAGGACAAATGTATAGATCTGTGTGCCCGTTGAAACATATCCCGGCCCATACCATAACACTACCCCCTCGGAATGGATGGACTTCTTGGACATAGAGACGATTACGGGGTATGCGTGGGATTGTCCACACCCTTATTCTTCGAAAATTTGAAAAACGTCCATATCTGGATTCATCAGTGAAAAGGACACTACGCCATTGATCGTTCCAATTGATATGTTGCCTTGCCCATTCCAGTCTTTGACGCTTATGGTCACGTGTTAATGGAACTCCTCTTAAATGACGTCTAGAACCTAGATTCACCTCTCTCAAACGTCGTCTGATGGTTTCGATGGAAACTTGGACCCCATCTGCATTTTGAAGAGTATTCCGTAGCATTCTACACTCTACACGTTGATGTAGGGTTTCTTCTCGCGGAAACGGTGATGAAACGATCCTGAGCAGGTGTTGTTTTTTTGTCGCCCATCAAGCCTTGGTCTTTCCAACACGGAACCTGTCTCCCTGAACCTATTCCAAAGTCGAGATATCACACTTTGGCTGACTTGGAGCCTTTCCGCTACAACAACCTGAGTAAGGCCACCCTGTAGCATTCCGATAGCCTTATAAGCCTCATCGTTTGTTAATTGACGTCTAGGCATTTTCCCAAAACTCGTTTCAAATCGGAGCCGTTGATGAACTGACTTCATTTCAAAATAAGAACATTCATGAATCATATGCAAAGAACCAAACTCCAGAAAAAAGGCGACCAGTTTGACGAAATGTCTCATACTGATTCTTATTGGATCGATTCAAGTTGTTGAGTTTCAAATGATTTCACAGCGATTTCCTCGAAGATAACATACTTTTAAAAACGATTGAATACGATATCCCTAACTCTTGTGGAGCAGTATATTAGTCGAACTGTATATCAGTTATTTCCCATCGAATGATCTTCGCTTAATTTTAGGATGAGTCCACCGCTAGCACGAGAATTATCATTTATCAAAAAATTTCGATTATTTCATTCATTCCAGAATTATTCCTATGAAGATGCAATTTTATATCGTTTGAAACAAAATGTGATCGGACACCAATAAACAGGTTTTTCCCCGGAATTTATCGTTTCCGCATTCAGATACTCCTCGTATTTGAGCCCATTCACGGAATTCGGCAAATGGAATCCAGCAACAGGTGGTTCTGTGTTGTTATGTTGCCGACGCGTCACATGTGTATTGCTATGCTATTAATTTCGCCCCGAAATTTAGGGTTCAAGCGCCGGAGTAATTTGTCCCAACAACAAAATTCGAGCCAGATTAATCAAGTTCAAGCGAACAAGTTCGTGACAGTTCATGACACCGAACTGCAGACGGCTGGTATCGAGGAAATTATGTCGGACAAGTGAGGTGTTCGAACACGAAACACGGGTTTTTACCGGAAAAACAGGGAAACTATATTGAAAATATAATCAGTTTTTTTATCTTATATAGAAATGGGAGTTCTAATGAACCTCAGTATCTGAGATGGTCTTAGGGAAGTTACTCTTTCACTTTTACAAGATTCTTGTCCAAAGTATTCTTTACGTTGGCTTTCAATAGCGAGGCATTCCGTCACCAGGAGGTTTAGAGTTTCCTCTCCAAAGAATCTGCACTCGTTGTTTTCTGCTAGATCCCTTCTCATAAGGTGCTTCATGAGGCAGCAATGCCCTCAGAGGAATCCAGTGTTGAGGTGTAGCATATACTCGCTAAGATCCAGATTCTTCTCAGATCCCGCAGTATCAAAGTTTCCAAGACACTCCTTGGAATGAACCAACCCAGGAAGAGTCCGCTAGAGTGTCCCTTTCTCAGTTTTTCCTTCCCCTGAAACTCTTTTCTGTAGGTACATTTGTCTATAACACAGAAGGGTTCTGGGCTAGTGAAAGGAGTTGGAGCTCCTTTTTTGGCAAGTGTGTTGTCCTCTTCATTTTCTTCGATTCCCAAGTGGTCAAGAACCCAGACTTAGCAGACCTTGTTATTCGTGCCCATTTCGTTGAGTTTTCTTCGGCACTTTTAACCCTCTTGGAATCAATGATATGAGACCTTAGTGATCTTATCGCAGCCTGACTCTCAGAATGTATCGCTGAATCACATTTCGGATCATTTCTGATATCTGGTGTCAGCCCCAAATACCTAGCGCCATTCCTCGTGGTGGTTCCAGAACTATCTCTGTACCAGTTGCTGGTATTCTTTTCGAGAGCTGGGATTTGTAGGCTTCCTTTTCCAATCTTCTTTTCTACTTACCATCGTAGTGAAGGTTTTGTCAATGATGATATCTTTATCAACTCGTTCCTGGAAAGGTTTGCTGATGGGATGTAATTGGTCAGGGATATCCAGGCTCTCGGATTCCTGATTCGCTCATTGCCAGAACCTTGCCTGTTGATATAGTCTTGGAATAGCCTCATGGGATAATCTACCCATCACAATCTGACGAGGTGTGAGATCTGTAATGATCTCCAATGCCCTAGTTGGGCACGTTCTCATAGCTCCAGTGATGAAACACAGGCGAAGCTTCTTTTTCTGTCCAGGGCTCTACTCGTACTATTTTGACTTGCCTTGAAATACCAGACTATTGCCCTATGAGTTATCATCGGACTCACAGTCTTGAAGTATCTATCGCAATAATTTCTGCTTACATCCCAAAGTCTAACCAGCCAGACTTCTGCACGTCATCAAGCTTGTGATTTAGAGTGATTCCCAGATATTGGTCTTCAGACTTCCACTTCATGATGTCCCCATCAACAGAGAGGGATCTAATAGCCGGAAGTTTCATTTTCTGGGTAAATGGGGTTGTTGTGGTCTTGGTTGGGTTGATGTTTAGCCTCATCGACCTGCACCATTGCTGGATAACTCTAAGGCACTCTTGCATTGAATCACATAAGGTGCTCTCGAACTCTCCTCTAACTTTTAGGAATATATAGTCAACATTGCCTATAAACTCGAAGCCGAGCTCCGTTAACCTATGCAGTGGCTCATCTTCTACTAGGCTCCATAGATGGGCAGATATGACTGCTCTTCGAGTCGTTCCACCAGTGGCTTTAACAGAGGTGGTTTGATTGCCCACCTCTGTCTCTGCTATTCTCGTTCTCAAGATCTCATACGTCTTAATGGTTTTGTCACCACTCACCTTTTGAGTGTCTTTTTAGCCTCAGATATATCAAGGAAAAATAATTGATGTATTTCCAGTGAAATAACCATCAACTATAGCATAACATGGATATTTCCCTAAGAAAATGAAAACGGACATATTCGAATTCCCGCAGCATTTTCGTCTTTGCGGTCCAAATTGTCGCTTCTCCTCCCTGAAGCCTGTCAGTGTGAAAAGCGTAGAAAAGGGACGGAAATTTAATTATGATGGAATGTGAGAGCCACACAACAAAACAACCACCTGTTGTGGATTTCGCTCTCGAAATCCGATGAGGTAAACGTGTGGAATTTCAGCTTTTTCAACCTTTAAAATGAAATAAAAATACGAATGATATTTGATGAAATACTTCAAATATAAAGTGATGACTGGGACTGTTTACAGAGGTAGCAGAATCTTTGCTTTGTCAATTATGTCTAATGTGTTTTTATGTCTGATTCCTTGTTCTTTCCTGTTGAATTTTGGACTCCTGGCCTCGGTCGCTTTCAACGATAAAATCTGTATTAAATTACGAGAATTATATCGCAAGACATGGGCCAGTGCACACTGGATACGGCGTGAGGAGAGAAAAACGAATCGTTTAACGCAGTGAGGTATTCCCCGCTATTTTAAACAAGCGTGTTGTTCAACGGAGTTCCCTGCATTTAGATACGGGAGGATGGGAATGCAGAACTTCCACCGTAACTTTTAGGACATTGTCCCTACTTTTTATAACCCGAGAAAAACTTTTAATTATTAGGGTCCTTTATTTATGACGAAGATAAAACCTCCTGAATTATTGCTACCCAAATATTCTTTCAGCGAATATCGGTTTTTTAATTATAACATGGACGAATAATTTATTGAAATTCATTATTTCAGTCCCTCGAAAAGCCTTAAAGAAACGCCAGTTCGAGGTGTTTTATGAAATTATCATTTCTTTAATTGGTTTTTGGCCCTGAATTAATCATTCCTGAACTGGGCAATATAAGTTACCTTCACCGCGCCTCGAAGTTATTAATTAATTAATCATAAAAGCAGGAGGGAATAACTTTCTTTTCATGTTTGGGCTCAAGCTCCAATTGAATTTCTCGATCATTTCCTGATTCCAACATGAAAATTCACATTCTTTACGACCAATTATCATCAAAATTGGTAGATATGGAATACAAACGTATGGTCTATATTCCTAATTGAACAAGAAGTGAAATTCAACACTTCAAGATAGCAGAAAATTCAAAAATCTCAATCACGTTCAGCAATTCTCTCTTTTCGTTCCACTTGGCTGGATTTTGATATTTGAAAAATCGAAATCAAACTTTTTTATATCCAAAATGGAAGAGCTTGACTTGCAAAACATGTGGTTTCAACAAGACGGTGCCACAGGCCACACAGCACGCGAAACGATGAACCAATTGAGGGGCAAGTTCGGTGAACAGTTTGTTCTCAATTGGCCGCCTAGACCGTGCGATTCAACGCCTTCAGACTATTTTTGTGGGGCAATGTAAAGGCTCATGACTACACTGCTTCAATTGACTTATAAGAAGACAACATTGAAGCATTTATTCGTGAGATCTTGGCCGAAATGTTGAAAAGAGTATGCCGAAATTGGACTGAGCGGATGGACCATTTGAGGCGCAGTCATGGTCCAACATTAAATTAATTATATGGACCGTACTATCGATTCAAATGAAGAATTTTTTAGAAAAAATTTGCTTTAGCTTAAAAATCACCCAATGCAGAAAATAGAAAATAAGGCATGGATAACTGCACTCTTTCAGCAATGAATTTGACTGGCATTATCGAGTAAACTACTTTAATGCCCCATCCGGAGTGAACGCATCGTAAGCAACATTGTACACACGCAAATAACTACAAAAAAGCCCCTCGTATTCGACAGCCCCCTCACCCTCCAACCCTTTTCAGATCCTCGCCCCTTTTGTGAGTCACTATGTATATTTACGTCGTTGTTTTCTATTGATAATACCATTCTTATTCCCGGTCACCCTTCTAGATTGAGTTTCATGCTTTTCTAAACAAAGATTAAATGTTGACAGTTGTGTTTATTTTTAATTAAGTGCTTCGATATTGAAATTTCTCGCCATTCAAACTTTTCTTATGGGGAATAACTTCGTTCATGGTATGATGGTAATGATTCGTTATCATAATATTTGAATGAAGTTTTCCTCAAGAAAGACCATAGCGAATGAACTCTAAAGACAATACTCATTTTTAGTGTGAAATATCCTCAATATGACTCTGAAATGAAGTGAAAAGTTTGTAATTTATTGAGACTTTTTGAATAATCATGTTGTTGCATTTTCCATTTTACCGTCATATCAGTGTCGACTAAGAGTCCAAAACTGAAATTTTAATTAGGTACCTTTTGTATGTTCAACATTCTCAGTAAATTGGTATTGTATATAATTATTTCAATGATTTTCTGAGTGTTATGAGCCTGACATCGATTTTGATTTTTTTCTTCTTACTTTGGTCGTTTTTTGAGATTCATTTCCAGTGATTATTACTTTTCAGAACGTCAAATATATTACCGAAAGAATTGGAGATCACTCTGGTTTTATGGAATACGATTGAAAATGAGTCAAAAGTTGAAAATTTCTTTTTGAGAGCAGATGTTCAGAAAATCATGAAAAAATTCTTTTCATTAGTGTTCCTCGCTTTCAAGTAATTCTAAAAACTTGTTTGGAGCGATAATAATGAAAATAATAAATCCATAATTGCTATTTCAAGAAATATCACTCATTACATTTATTGTTATCAAAATAACATTGAGAAAATAAAAATTAATGTGGTACGAATGTCACTAGGAAATGATTAAAATAATCTCCTGTTCCAAACTACTGCAGATCATTTAACATTCATCAAGTTGGTTTGGATACTTTTGAATATGAGACATCTAAATTTCTGCCTCGGACGTAAACTGGTGAGCCAGCCTGTATAGTATTTTGGGGATGTTTTTCAGTTGCTGGAATTCCTATCTGAATATTTTTATTGGCGCTTCGGAACACGTAAGCTGCATCTGCTGCATCATATGCTGAAAACGTTCTTTCAGCACAACCAAAACACAAAATAATAGGCGGGGGCTGTCAGGGAAAGTGTAAATACGCTTCTGGAAATATGAGCCTTCTTCGTTCAAGGGTTCGCAGTTGCTAAACGCTTCTCTGCTCACGTAGTTCAGCGATTATCGCTGCTGATACCAACAATATAATATATAATAAACGTTTGCCTTTAAATTCTCATTCATGAGTTGCCGTTCTCAGCGAACAGAGAAAGAAGTTTTCGGGGGAACAGCGGGGAAGAGCGAGAAAGAGCAATTTTCCCCTGTATAAAATAAACCGTTATGTTATTATCTTGGCCAATTATACTCACCTACAATTCCAGACAAATTACAAACTATTACAAAGTTTCTGCAGTCGCCGTTTCTTGACTTCCTCTTTTTGGTCTTTCGAGTCCAATACACCAATCCCCTTGTTAATTACTTGCATTTGTGTTTTTATATCCTTCCATTTACCGCATCCACTGCCAGCGGTGTTTCCACCCTGGGTTGTATCATTTCAGAATATTCTATGAATCTAACGTCTTCGAAACTTCAAGTTTTGTATCAGGGGGTTTTGAGTTCATTACGTTTCAGAGCATGATATTGGCTACTTTATCTTCTTCAGATTCATTATTGCAAAAATCTTTTTGTATTTATCTACTCCCATCGAATAATATATCCATTATTCAACTGATTTTGATCTGTAATAGTCTCTATAAACCAATAGTGTGAGGTAATAATAACTTACGACTATAACTCACTCTAATACAAATAGAAAAAATGTAGCTTACGAAATGAATAAAAAAAGTCGGGTCAATGGGGAACTTTATTTCAGACATCAGGGTAACGTTCTCGTCATCCATTTCTACATTTTCTTAGGTCTGAATATCCAAAAATTGCATTTGGAAAACTTGAATTTCTGACGTTTTCTACGGGATTCGATATCGATTCGATTTTCGACCACAAAAATCGCTTTTGACAACTGTTGTCAATTTCGAAAATGCAGATTAATTCGAATTTTACTGAAGTAGTCGAAGATAAAGTATAGTGTTCAATTCGCGGTAATGGTCATAACACACTTGATGAATTACACCCCTCGCCTGACAGCTCGGGCTGCAGAATTCATCTGCTTCTGTTATGACCTACATTACCGCTCATAGAACAATATACTATTTCGAAAAGCCAAAACAGCAATGTCCGTAAAATTTTGAATCTCAAGCACTCATTAAAAACAGTGGCTAATGTTGAATGTTGAATCTGTAAATACTGGAAATATTTTACGTACACAAACGGGATTGAAAGATTCAGTTATGCTTTTTTCTCGTAAGGAAATCAAGAGTCGAGTATTGAAATTTTTCTGAGAAATAATGGTCAGAATAGTCCGTTACTTCGTGATAGTTCATTCGAAAAAAGAATAAAAGTATTCGAATAACCCGACAGAAAAACTTATGGAATTCCCTACTTTTCAACATTCTCAAGAAAAAAGCCTACAGAAGACATTAAAATACCTTTTTGCATAACTTGAAATACTCCAGTATAAAAATTTAGTAGTAGGGGAGCGAGGGGCTTGTTGTAACAGGGGCAAGTAGTAACAGGCTCTTTTCACTAGGATCTTAAACTTTTTTAGCGTTTTCTTTGACACGATTTTACCTATAAACCGTGCCGCATAATGTTGCCATAGCTTGTATCCCGCCAGCCTGCGCAGTGAGCGGAAGTGTGCTCGTGCTTCATTTTTGCCAGGTAATATAAAATTGTACTGTCGTAAAATTTTGGTTTGCGTAAATATTTTCGACTGATTTCAAACTTTCTGTTCATTATTTCTATTCAAATTTATCTATCTTGGATAATGTGTAACAGTTTTTAAGATTGCTAAATTGTTCGAATAGTTATCTTGATAAATGTTGAAAATCATACCATGGGGTTAGTTGTAACAAAATCCCGGGGCTTGTTGTAACGTGGTACACATGCCCCAAGTTATGATTAGATACCTAAATTTTTTTTTTTTTTTGGATGAGGGTGTATAAAAAAAGTTAGAGCGGGCAACACAAAGCGAAGAAGTGATTTAAAAGTGCCATGATGATTGAAAGTAGTGTTTAACTGAGTAAAACTGTTAATTACTCAACTTCTAGGTGTTGATTTCTTAAAAAGTGTATTTAAGTTGATTTTCGATAAGAATTAGATGATACCTACTTTGGAAAGATGTTAATTTCGTTAAAAATAAACAAAGAATAAATGATCAGAGGTATTATTGTTGTCGTTACAACTTGCCCCAAGCACGGGGTAAGTTGTAACACCGCACTTCTTCCAGAAAATAATTGATTGTGAAATAATGACCGATAGTTATGGTATTATTTTTACTTGATTTGGTAGAGGAAGAGTTACAGCATCCATCCATATTCATTCGGTAGCAGTTTAATCAATGGATCTCAAGATTTATCACTTTTCATGAAAACTGTTACAACAAGCCCCTCGCTCCCCTACTACGAAACCTGTGTCACAGTTAAACCCCAAAAGTACTAACTTCGACATTTAACTAGTACCAACCTGCGTTAGTTTTAAGTAGAATATTTGATAAACTTAAATCATGGCCTACTGGGATACCTCATAGGTGAATGGAGTATATGTCACTCCCACAATTCATACGAATCTAATGCAACCTCAAATGTTAAAATCCATCAAGCCAATGGCTTTGTAGAGCGTGAAAAATAAATAGACATACATTCATTATCGTCTTTCTGAGGCAGTCGGGTGAAAAAATAAGAAAGCTGTATATGCCCCACCCAGTGATTGAAAACGAGAAGCAGAAGTAATAAATTTTCAAATATTCTTCATCAGAAAATGCCTCATTTGTGCGTTTATTCGTCACAGAGGTTCCTTCGAATTGGTAAAGCGAATTTTTGAATTGGGTGACCGACGCCTCCGCCAATTTGCAGTCCGACCGAAAACGTATTGAAAATAGTTCAAAATAATTGTAAGAAAGCTGAATTTTTGTGAATTCATCTATATTTTCTCAAAGATCCCTTTAATGTGAAGTAAAATGGAGATATTCGTACTCCGCAAAAAGTGACAACTGGCCCAGACTATAAGAGAATGAAAATCGATATTCCCCTTCTGATTCCCACAGCGATATCGTGTGTAAGTTCATTTTCACGATCTGCAGCCTGTGCAAGGATACGGATATATAGTCGGGTAAATTCTTAATTCAATGTGCCGGGGCAATATAACGCTACAGTCAATTTGTTTGTGCAGAAGAAACGATGCTGGCGCTTGTGGTCAGTGTTATCGCTTCACACTCCATTTAGTCAGCTACCATGATCCGGTCGAGGAACAATACAAATACGATGCACGCAAGTGACCATCACCGACCGCAGGCCTACGCCTTATCTGCCAAGAAGTCATTATTTGGATGACAAAGGCCCGGTCCGCCATTTCTCACTGGCCCATTGACAAGACGCGAATTCTACTGACCACATATATCTTCGTTAATTCAAAACGGAAACGGATGTGCCTGAATCCGACTCACTTTAATGCTGAAGCGATTGTTTTTGATAAATTGCCTTTATTATAATATCGATTACGACGCGTATATTCGGAACACCATGGATTTATTCGCCTTTGTCCGAATATACAAGACCATTATCCGGTTCACGCATGAGAACGACACGCCTCATCCTGTTTTAACTAGGATAATCGAGAAGTTTGCGGAAAGTCAATAAAACAAATATCAAATAGTCAAACTAACGGGTGCAATTTGGCGGAGGCGTCGGTTAAAAATACTCGCAAAACGACTGAAATAATTTAGTAACTGGTGATTTTCAAACTATTCTTTTTTTTTGGCAACACTGATTTTCTCCTGGAAGGCTCTCAAAAACCCATTTGCAATAGCAATAGTGTGATCCCGCTATTCTGCCTTTGCGAAATCACTTCTCCGAGCCGGTGTATATTTCGATAAAAAATTATTCCGCACATCTTGTACTGCCTTCTGAATATACAGCTGCATATTGAGTTGTGAGCCTTTGCTGAACTCTTACCCACACCTTCAGTTTTCATGTCTGAATTACAACTTTTCCAATTTTGTCGACGTGAAACCGAGACGAGTAAGCTAAAATGTAAATATTCCGGACTGAATTTCGCAAGTCAAGTCTGTGTAAGAATTTGGATTATTCAAGTTCGCCACATTTTCTGGGGATACGCCCGTCTCATTGCATTTCCTGCTTTCATTACTTCTGCAGTTCATCACTCAGACACTTCACCTGCAATTCGTTACGTCAAATGAGTGCTCTTTTTGGCTCCTCGGGAAGTTATGGCTTCTTTTATGCTTCACGCTCAGTTGTGCCGGTGCGTTTGCGAATAAACACTTCAAGTACAGGGCAATTTTTTTAAATTAACTCCTGTGAAATTTCGACAGGGCTCCCCTATTTCTTATCAAGTGACACATTCTTTTCTTCTCGTGTAAATAAAGTTAGACTGGTTTAAACCTTATTGATATTCTCTTTATGAGAATGCTGAAATACTGACTTGCAGAATAAATAGTTTGGACAATTTTGATTGACCGTTTATACCAATTGAAATTGGATCAGATCACAGGAATTTGGAAAATTTTGAATTTCAAACTCTTGAAGAAATCCTATTTCCCAGGTGAAAATCTGAACGAGCGACCTCGAAAAACTATATTTTGATACCAAACATGTTCATATAGACCTTCTTTGACATGAATTATTGTGAATTTAATTTTTCGGAATTTCATTTTCGAGTTTTGTTCGCAAGCTCATAGCACTTGAAGTATTGGTGATATCGATCCGCAAAATGTGTTTTCTCAATGGTTCGAATGGATTGTAGATAATCCATATAGAATAACACCTTCAGATTTCTCAGGGATTGCGTTATGTAGACCAATATAGCGTTTTTGGGGGGTCTTACCCCTTAGTCATTTTTGACCCAAAAAGTTGGAATTTTCGAACCCGATTTTATTGCATGACTTGATACTTTGGACAATGCTGATTATCAATATACAAATGAAAATTGGATGCCATCGAAGGAACGGGAGCTATGACGCTTTGAAATTTCCATTTTTTTAAAAAATACCATTTCGCAAGTGAAAATCTAAACCATGATAGATAGGGCCTTGGCTCATTCTTTATTGAATTCAGCGTCCTCGAAAACCTATATTTTGATACCAAACTTGTCCATATAGACCTTCTATAACTCGAATTTTTGCGAATTTAATTTTTCGAATTTTCAATTTCGAGTTTTGTTCGCAAGGTCATAGCACTCGGAGTATTGGTGATATCTATCCGCAAAATGTGTTTTTTCAATGATTCGAATGGATTGTAGATAATGCATATAGAATAACACCTTCAGATTTCTCAGGGATTGCGTGATGTAGACAAATATAGCGTTTTTGGGGGGTCTTACCCCTTAGTCATTTTTGACCCAAAAAGTTGGAATTTTCGAACCCGATTTCATTGCATATTCTGATACTTTGGACAATGCTGATTATCAATATACAAATGAAAATTCGATACCATCGAAGGAACGGGAGTAATTACGCTTTGAAATTTCCATTTTTTAAAAAAATTCCATTTCGCAAGTGAAAATCTAAACCGTGATAGATAGGGCCTTGGCTTACATTTTATTGAATTCAGCGTCCTCGAAAACCTATATTTTGATACCAAACTTGTCCATATAGACCTTCTATGACTTGAATTTTTGCGAATTTAATTTTTCGAATTTTCAATTTCGAGTTTTGTTCGCAAGGTCATAGCACTCGGAGTATTGGTGATATCTATCTGCAAAATGTGTTTTCTCAATGGTTCGAATGGATTGTAGATAATCCATATAGAATAACACCTTCAGATTTCTCAGGCATTGCGTGATGTAGACAAATATAGCGTTTTTGGGGGGTCTTACCCCTTAGTCATTTTTGACCCAAAAAGTTGGAATTTTTGAACCCGATTTTATTGCATGACTTGTTACTTTGGACAATGCTGATTATCAATATACAAATGAAAATTCGATACCATCGAAGGAACGGGAGTAATGACGCTTTGAAATTTCCATTTTTTAAAAAAATTCCATTTCGCAAGTGAAAATCTAAACCGTGATAGATAGGGCCTTGGCTTATATTTTATTGAATTCAGCGTCCTCGAAAACCTATATTTTGATACCAAACTTGTCCATATAGACCTTCTATAACTCGAATTTTTGCGAATTTAATTTTTCGAATTTTCAATTTCGAGTTTTGTTCGCAAGGTCATAGCACTCGGAGTATTGGTGATATCGATCCGCAAAATGTGTTTTCTCAATGGTTCGAATGGATTGTAGATAATCCATATAGAATAACACCTTCAGATTTCTCAGGCATTGCGTGATGTAGACAAATATAGCGTTTTTGGGGGGTCTTACCCCTTAGTCATTTTTGACCCAAAAAGTTGGAATTTTTGAACCCGATTTTATTGCATCACTTGATACTTTGGACAATGCTGATTATTAATATACAAATGAAAATTGGATACCATCGAAGGAACGGGAGTTATGACGCTGTGAAATTTCCATTTTTTTTAAAAAATGCCATTTCGCAAGTGAAAATCTAAACCATGATAGATAGGGCCTTGGCTCATTCTTTATTGAATTCAGCGTCCTCGAAAACCTATATTTTGATACCAAACTGGTCCATATAGACCTTCTATAACTCGAATTTTTGCGAATTTAATTTTTCGAATTTTCAATTTCGAGTTTTGTTCGCAAGGTCATAGCACTCGGAGTATTGGTGATATCGATCCGCAAAATGTGTTTTCTCAATGGTTCGAATGGATTGTAGATAATCCATATAGAATAACACCTTCAGATTTCTCAGGCATTGCGTGATGTAGACAAATATAGCGTTTTTGGGGGGTCTTACCCCTTAGTCATTTTTGACCCAAAAAGTTGGAATTTTTAAACCCGATTTTATTGCATGACTTGTTAGTTTGGACAATGCTGATTATCAATATACAAATGAAAATTCGATACCATCGAAGGAACGGGAGTAATGACGCTTTGAAATTTCCATTTTTTAAAAAAATTCCATTTCGCAAGTGAAAATCTAAACCGTGATAGATAGGGCCTTGGCTTATATTTTATTGAATTCAGCGTCCTCGAAAACCTATATTTTGATACCAAACTTGTCCATATAGACCTTCTATGACTTGAATTTTTGCGAATTTAATTTTTCGAATTTTCAATTTCGAGTTTTGTTCGCAAGGTCATAGCACTCGGAGTATTGGTGATATATATCCGCAAAATGTGTTTTCTCAATAGTTCGAATGGATTGTAGATAATCCATATAGAATAACACCTTCAGATTTCTCAGGGATTGCGTGATGTAGACAAATATAGCGTTTTTGGGGGGTCTTACCCCTTAGTCATTTTTGACCCAAAAAGTTGGAATTTTCGAACCCGATTTTATTGCATGACTTGATACTTTGGACAATGCTGATTATCAATATACAAATGAAAATTGGATGCCATCGAAGGAACGGGAGCTATGACGCTTTGAAATTTCCATTTTTTTAAAAAATACCATTTCGCAGGTGAAAATCTAAACCATGATAGATAAAGCCTTGGATCTTTGTTTATTGAATTGAGCGTCTTCGAAAACCTATATTTTGATACCTAACTTGTCCATATAGTCCATCTTGAACCAGAATTTTTCTTGTTTTATTTTTTCTATAATTCATTTTTGAGTTTTGTTCACAAGCTCATAGCATTCGAAATTTGGGTCTTATCGATTAGCAAATCGGATTATCTGAATGATTCGAATGGATTGAAGAACCCCGGTATTGAATTACATCCCCAGATTCTTCAGAAATATCTTGTTGTTGACAATCATCATTGTTTCCATTTTGATTTCTTGGACACAGCACTCAACTTTCGAACTGAGTCTGCCCCTAGTTCACATATCGAAATGAATATTTTCATTTGCAACTCCTCTAAAAATACCACACTAGACTGATGAGAGTTTTCTGTTTTATATTTTCGACCTACCTTGATATGTTAAACCTGGCATTCTTCGGTATATCGGATCATCCATCCAGTATGGTAACCATATTCAATGGAGTTTCGTTATTCGATGAGAGCGTATCACAACTGTTGTTTACTTTTTCAACATGTGTCGAATACGTGTATACGAAATCGTATACAGGCGCGCTATACCGAAATCAACATCAATTGTGGAAAACCAAACAGGCAGACAATGAAAACTTGTTAAATATTGAAAACAGCCCATAACTGAATGGATGCGAGCATATTATTGCCGCAGATGACGTCCGATAAGATTTTGTCTGGTCGGATGCAATCCAGAATCCTGCAGATTTTGAACTCTGCAGAGACTTATTTTTGTGTCTGTTATATAAGAAGTTGAGCTTCCAATTGTCTATTGAGGTAGCACGGCCACCGTATAAGAATCCCTTGAGGAGAAAAGGTGTTTCATTCGTGTTTTTTTTCTTTAAATTCCGCAGCTTTTATTGTGTGGAAGTTGGAGCTCGATTCATTCCGTTACATTGTTCTGTGTATGGGGAAATATTTCTCGCCGTGTTTTTACAAATTCATATTTCTCGCGATAATTAGCAATAAAAATTCAGAGCAGAGAACGTCCACGCCATAAAGATGCGATAAAATGAAACAGCAAACTATTTATTCATCGGGAGGCTGCGGAGAAACAGGGAACAGTTAAGGAGGAATTCCAAGTTGAAAAAAGCGAATTATATGAAAATTGGCGAGTCTTAAGTGGAAAGTAAAGGGTGGTGAGGTTGTACCTGATTCTTATGCATAGTCCGTCTTGAATCGGGCCCCGAACAGGGGCGAACAAGCTATATATTGGCGTTTTTGCTCGCCATCTCCGTCTTCCGTATTTGCGTAAGAGAAGGATATTATTCAATGTGACTTTGAACACGGGGTTGATATTATATTCGAATCCGCATATATTCGCCATTAATACTGAAACAGTCGGTACTAATTTCAATCGGACGGCGGGGCGGATGGCAAGTTTCTGGCTAAAGTTCCTTTACACGTGAGGCAAACAACTGGAAGTCTTCGGGCGATAGTATTGTCCTTTAGAAACTTGCTCTTACTTCAACTGGTCTACTGTCCCTAATTTACATTCATATATTTAAAGGGCCATTTAGGACCTATTTAGAGATGCATTAGACCTGTTCCTTCGACTTATTTGTTTGCTGCTGCTGCTGCTGAATGAGGAAATTTGGTTGTAACACAGAAGACTCTGTTGTCGTGGTTGTCTTTACAGTACGCTGTCGTTTGTTTTTTTCATCGGTACGAATAATACGTGATTTGAATAATATAGATGGTGCTCTACACGAGAAATTCAATTTCTTGAATATTGATATAGTAAAACCTCGCTCCTGATTTTTTTTGGTGAGAACAATCATCGGATAGTTTTAGAAAATCACAAATACACTCCCCTACAACTGAAAATTATCCGGAAATTTGGATACGATCAGAGGAATGTGAGTTCGGCCACTTTGAAATTTGAATTTAAAAAAATGCCATTTCGCAGGTGAAAATCTAAACGATGATAGATAGAGCCTTGAATTGTTTTTTATTGAATTCAGAGTCCTCGAAAACCTTGTTTTGATACCAAACATGTCCATATAGACCTTCTTTGGCATGAATTTTTGTGAATTTAATTTTTCGGAATTTCGTTTTCGAGTTTTGTTTGCAAGCTCATAGTACTCGGAGTATTGGTGATATCGATCCGCAAAATGTGTTTTCTCAATGGTTCGAATGGATTGTAGAGGATCCATATGGAATACCACCTTTAGGTTTTCCAGGGATTGCGTGATGTAGACAAATATAGTGTTTTGGGGGGTCTTACCCCTTAGTCATTTTTCACCCAAAAAGTTGGAATTTTCGAACCCAATTTTATTGTACGAAGAGATACTTTGAACCATGCTCATTATCAATATACAAACGAAACTTAGATACGATCGAAGGAACGAGAGTTATAACACTTTGAAAATTCAAGTTTTTCAAAAAATGCCATTTCGCAGGTGAAAATCTGAACTATTATAGATAGAGCCCTGGATTGTTTTTTATTGAATTCAGCGTCCTCGAAAACCTATATTTTGATACCAAACATGTCCATATAGACCTTCTTTGACATGAATTTTTGTGAATTTAATTTTTCGGTATTTCATTTTCGAGTTTTGTTCACAAGCTCATAGCACTCGGAGTATTGGTGATATCGATCCGCAAAATGTGTTTTCTCAATAGTTCGAATGGATTGTAGAGGATCCATATGGAATACCACCTTTAGGTTTTCCAGGGATTGCGTGATGTAGACAAATATAGTGTTTTTGGGGGGTCTTACCCCTTAGTCATTTTTCACCCAAAAAGTTGGAATTTTCGAACCCAATTTTATTGTACAAGAGATGCTTTGAACCATGCTTATTATCAATATATAAACGAAACTTAGATACGATCGAAGGAACGGGAGTTATAACACTTTGAAAATTCAAGTTTTTCAAAAAATGCCATTTCGCAGGTGAAAATCTTAACTATTATAGATAGAGCCCTGGATTGCTTTTAATTGAATTAAGCGTCCTCGAAAACCTATATTTTGATACCAAACATGTCCATATAGACCTTCTTTGACATGAATTTTTGTGATTTTAATTTTTCGGAATTTCATTTTCGAGTTTTGTTCGCAAGCTCATAGCACTCGGAGTATTGGTGATATCGATCCGAAAAATGTGTTTTCTCAATGGTGCGAATGGATTCTAGATGATCCATATGGAATTACACTTTCAGATTTTCCAGGGACTGCGTAATGTAGACAAATATAGTGTTTTTGGGGGGCCTTATCCCTTAGTCATTTTTCACCCAAAAAGTTGGAATTTTCGAACCCGATTTCATTGTACCCAGAGATACTTTGGACTATGCTGATTATCAATATACAAACGAAAATTGGATACGATTGGAAGAACGGGAGTTATAACAGTTTGAAAATTCGATTTTCTCAAAAAATGCCATTTCGCAGGTGAAAATCTAAAATATTATAGATACAGCCCTGGATTGTTTTTTATTGAATTCAGCGTCCTCGAAAACCTATATTTTGATACCAATCATGTCCATATAGACCCTCTATGACTTGAATTTTTTCGAATTTAATTTTTCGGAATTTCATTTTCGAGTTTTGTTCGCCAGCTCAATGCTCATAGCACTCGGAGTATTGGTGATATCGATTCGCTAAATTTGTTTTCTCAATGGTTCGAATGGATTGAAGAACGTCCATATAGAATAATACCTCCAGATTCTCCAGAGCTTTCATGTCACTTTCTTAATTCATAGTTAGAAGGGGTTAAAATCCACTGCGATCTTAAGGTCTGTTGTGCCCCCTAACACAGCTGTTTTCATGAGAGGGGGTTTTAGTCCTTGATCATATTTCACCAAAATATCTTATAATAATATTATCTTAGAAAATCACAAACACATCGCGCTACTACTATGCAAAGCTTGGACAATTGAAGGTTATTGTTTGTTGTTATTGAAAAAAAAATTTCTAATAATTTTCTCTATTATCCGTACAAGGTTAAACACCAGCATATAAACCATTAATAAACACCACCATATATCAGATGATGTTGACCACCCCATGAAAACAAAATGGCACATTATATTTCAAATAAAAGGGCGAAACTGTGGAACTGCCCTAATACCCATGCATTTATTTCAATACAAGAAAGCGAATAGAGAATTTCTAGGATGTGGAACCTATCAGAAGTGAAAGATGCTGCAAGGTGCCATCTTACAGCCCCTATACATCTCTATAATGTCGTCACATTTGTATGGACTCTTACTGGGATTGTTAGTATAGTCAACAAGGCAAGGATTTACGTGTGGGGCACGTCTCATTCCAATCTGCCTAGCCTCCTGATATCCCTCTTGGGTGATGTTATGACGTCACCAGGGACGTTTCGGCCTTTTATTTTATCTCTTTTATCAACATAGGATCTACATAATATTGATATTCAATGTACACGGCCATTTCTTCCCTGTTCGACCGAGAAACTTCGTGGGTAGTAGCCGTTTTAAGGATGTCTATTCTTGCTCTCTTTGCTCAGAATGTGAACAGCGGAATTGGGGTTGAATGTGACAAGCAGTTTCAGTGCTCATTTGGAAATTCTTTCGATTTGTGGGCGGAAAATTGCAATTCTGGGTTTTCCCAGTTAAGACAAAGTTCACAAATTTTGAGATTGTTTCGAAAGTTTCTATACCTTTTTCACTATTTTTTCTTGAATATGGGAAATTCAAATGTTACTCCTTTATCCTACTTCATCTTTTGGCCATTTCTTCTTAAGCTTCTCATTCTCGCGAGAAAAGTTATTCTTAGTATTAAACAAACGCAATTCACTCAAAAAACTTTTGTGGAGCAGTTTTGCTTCACTTTAGTCGCCAGTAAGTAAGAAAAGATCCAAATGTAAATTTCACTCTCCGTATTTTTCCATGGATGGCTTAGTGTTTTCTATCGATATCATTAATACCGCAGTACCCACTCCACAAATGAGGCCTATCAAACTTTTTGACAGGTAGCCAAACAGCAGACTATCCACCCTTATTGGATAAGTCCCGTTCGTTATTCTTTTAGAATAGGCGATAATAAATATTGATCTATCCAGTGAGGAACAGAGCTGAATATTCGGAATAACAACTCAATTCAACCCTATTCCCAGTCACCCCTTTTACCAATAAAGCCGGAGATAAACAACAACGTCAATATAAAGAATAACAGGGAAACGAGCGAGCTTGCCAACCTGGCATGGCGAAAATTAAATTAAAGTAACAAATCGCGAAGTTGGAGCTTCGCTAGCATAAACATGTAACTCGAAATTAACGTGCTTGTTATACGTCTCGTGTCCCGTCTTGAGATTCCGACGAACAAACAAGAACAAATGCAAATTAGCGGGGAACATTCATCCAACGATTAGCCTGTAAGATATGCCTCCTGCGAATACGTAAATAAAAACAGTATGGCAGAACTGCTCATCTATTCAACCCTATCTGTGCTTGTATCTCGGCTCAAGCGACTACACCCCCGAGATCGGGGTAGGTGAGGCTCAAACGACTCTGAGGCTGATAAAGATACGTACGAATTTTCTGGAATGGCTTGAGTGGATCCAGTAATAATTTTATTGTCTCTTCTTGTGTGTTGATGGGAGGCATCGCTCGAATTTATTCCGAGTTGCGGAGTTTGTCGTGCGCCATCAAATGTGGAATTAATTTGAATTTGAAATTTAGGATTGCCAGATCGCGAAAGTAATAATAAATTTTTGGGATTGCTTTCGCAACTGAAGAGATATGGTTCTATCAATATTTATGAGTTACATTTTGGTCGAAAACAGAGACTTCGTTGAGAAAACAGGGAATTTAAAACCTCGGGTTTTTCAATTTCCTCTCCAGATGACGCATTGAACAAGTAGCTGTGCATGCAGTCATCAGTCTCAGATTATACTAGTCACTGAGAAATGACTGTTTAATCGCTACTTGGAAGGAGCCCTGACTTATACTAATCACAAATAAAATGACTGTGTATTCGCTTCTTGGAGCGAGTGCCAGTTTATACTTATCACTAATAAAATGACTGAGTATTCGCTACTTGGAGCGAGTGCTAGTTCATACTAATCACTTAAAAATGACTGTCTATTTGCAATTTGGAGCTAGTCCTAGCTTATACCAATCACTAATAAAATGACTGTGTATTCAGCTACTTTGACGGATTGTTAGTTCAAGTCACTAATAAAATATCTGCGCACACCTTGATATAATTGTGAATGTGAAACTAATAAAACTAGTCACTAATAAAATGGCATCTTCTTCCGCTGATTTGGGGAGTGCTAGTTCATACAAGTAGCTAATGAACTGTTTGTGTATTCTGCTATCTTAAGAGAATTCTAGTTTAAACGCGTCACTAATCAAATATCTACGCAAACCTGGATATAATCGTAGTTTATGCTCGTCACTAATAAAATGACTTCTTATTCGGCTACATTCAGAAGATCCTAGTTATACTTGTCGCCCATAAAATGACGATGTATTCTGCTTACTTGGGGAAGTCCTAGTTCATACAAGTCTTCAATAAATTGTCTGTGCATTTCGCTTTCTTGAGGGGGTCCTAGTTTATACGCGTCATTAATCAAATGTTCACGCATACCTTGATTCAATTAAAGTTTATGCTCGTCACTAATAAAATGACTCGATCACCTTGAGGAAATCAGTGTTTTTAATAGTCACTGAGGAAATGACTCTTTATTCAGCTACATTCAGAAGATCCTAGTTATACCAGTCACTCATAAAATGAAGCTGTATTCTACTTACTTTGAGAAGTCCTAGTTCAAACAATTCTTAAACAAATTGTCTATTTATTTCGCTTTTTCATTAGAGTCCTAGTGTATTTCGCTATCTTGAGAGCGTCCTAGTTTATACGCGTCACTAATCAAATGGCATATACCCTGATTTTATTTAAGTTCATGCTCGTCACTAATGAAATAACCCGATAACCTTGAGGAAATCTTAGTTTATAATAGTCACTGAGGAAATGACTCTTTATTGGGCTACATTCAGAAGATCCTAGTTATACTAGTCACTTATAAAATGGCGCTGTCTTCTGCTTACTTTGGGAAGTCCTAGTTCAAACAATTCTTAAACAAATTGTCTATTTATTTCGCTTTCTCATTAGAATCCTAGTTCATTTGCGTCACTAACCAAATGTTTACGCATACCTTGATTCAATTAAAGTTTATGCTCGTCACTAATAAAATGACTCGATCAACTCGAGAAATTCTTAGTTTATAATAGTCACTAAGGAAATGACTCCTTATTCGGCTACCTCGAGGAAGTCCCAGTTATACTTATGACTTATAAAATGAATCTTTCTTCGGCTATCTCGAGGGAGTTATAGTTTATACGAGTTGCTTATAAACTGTGTGTGTATTTCGTTATCTCAAGTGATCCTATTTTATATGTATCACTACTCAAATGTCTACGCATACATTGATATAATTGTAGTTTATGTTCGTCACTGATGAAATGACTCTTTTTTTTGGCTAAGTTGGGGTACTCTTGATACACAGGGTGGTCCACTTTGGTCTTCATTTCAAGAGTCGATAGAAAAAATTATTTGACGAGGACAATTCCGTATGGAGATAATTCCATAGGCGCTTCGTATCAAAATACCGGACGCTTGAAATTTCAATCAATTAATCCTTTCCAGAAAATATGCGATCCGAAAAAATACTGGTGAGACGGAAGGGACGCTATGGTTGGATGTTTTCATCTCCGTATATCTGCACGAGTGCGGTGAAAAAACGGGCGTTCAAAAACAACAAGGTAAGAATTAATTGCTGAGAGCATTTTTATTTTGTCGCTCATTTATCTCGACTTTGGACCGTGTAGCGCTTCAGATATCCCCTAATAAAAATACACACGGTGGGGTGGCGAGCCGGATGAGCGAAGTGTTCTTGAAGTTGGGATGTGCGGGAACATACGAACCAATCAACTGAACAATTTATATAGTTGTGTACGGAATGGAGCAATAAGGGAACATTCGAAATTAATTAAAGCAAAGGGGCTTTACAATAGTCTTAACACCTCCACGATATATAGGCCTTCCTACCTTCCGAATATCAGCTCCTATAAACGCATTGAAATATTAAACACGTTCTTATCTTAATTGCCCTTAGAAGATTATTTATGTAGTTGGTCAGAAAAGCATTAGTTCGAGGTATATTGTCGCTGAGCATCTTAGGGGTGGAATATATTACCAAATACCTCTTGTGTCATTTCTTAGTTAGTTTTACCTCCGGGTGTCTCTTTATAGGATGTTATAAATGATGGAGATAGTTGGGTTAGAAGCGGAATACTGAAGCGGGTCATTTATTAGGCGTTACAATATTCCAACAAGAACACACGTTTCGGATGGCATTTCCTATATCTCCCCGTGAGGAATTCGTATAGAAGTTTCGGCCTGAACTCCTTTGTCCCGCATCAAAATTAAATCGTGTATGAATTTATCGAATCTTAGGCAACAATGGCACAGACTGAAGACGACATGTTTCGGGAAAATCACGAACTTACGGTGGCTGATCATGAATTACGAATCGCATGCGTTAATTTTGAACGTTTATGAATTATTATAGATTTCCCCGGCATCGAGGTAGAATCCTTTTTTCAGTTTTTCCAGCGATGAGTGTCGGTTCAATTTGTCAGGGATGTATCCGATAAATGGATCAGTCGTTTCGTTTATAGCCGGAACCATAAATAAGAGATCCAATTTCCATAATCTGTTTCAGTTCGGCAATTAAGTCGCCTGGATTCGGGCTTAAAGCGTGGAGATAAATACATATAATCGCACTGGTTGGGAACTTATTTACGAACAGTACCAGAAAGATACACCAGAATCTCAGATTCGGCCGTTCTCTAACACATTTCGAGGGATATTCGTGGGCTCGAAATGAAGAACCCTCGTTCTATGCAAATCGGCAGGGAGCCACATGATAATTCGAGAAGCTCCTCGATGTTTATTAAAAACAGCGATCAAAAAACGCCCGAAGTTTCACTTGGAGAGAAATCCGTGGATGTTGCAATTTGGCGGAGGCGTCGGGTAAAAATACTCGAATAAATAAAATGGCGATTGAAATAATTCATGAAGCGGGTGATTTTAAACTATTTTATTTTTGGCAACACCGATATTGACAGCTCACGCACGTTTTGTGTCACTGTCAAACATCTTCAGTTATTCTAATATTTAACCATGAATCGCTTACAAATCATTGAATTTTTTTTTATCGAAATGCGAGCTCTTTTGAGATTCATTTGCATGAAATAATCTTCGAACATTCGATTCCACAGGGTGTTCCTGAATTAAACGTACAAACGAAAAGGGGGAATCCTTGAGTAGGTTCAAGAAGAAAAAGTTTCATAAACATGGGGTCGCAAACGTTTCGTTTTCGAGATACAGAGTGTTGAGGTTCGAATTTTTTTCCAATTTTTCTCTCATAGCATCTACACTTTGCAAGATATTCAACTGAAATTTGGCATAGATATAAACATTCGAGAGTTCTCACCATTTGACATGGCAATTTTGATAGCAGATCTACAGGATGATATTTTTTCTGGAACACTGTCACCTGTTTCACTCCAGAACTTTTTTTGGCGGGCAACTGTTAATTCGAAAAAAATTAGAGAGAAGCCTTATTGGTATACTGAACTTTCCGATCTCCTATAGTTTTGTCGTATCTGCTACCGATTTCAAGAAAAAGATTTTGAACGATTCTCTCGAAATCTTCAGGAGAATAAAAATTGTCATAAAGATCTAGTTAGTATGAAAAGAAATCTAAACTATTCAAGTCTGGGGATCTGGCGGGCTATGACTGATGTCCAATCTACTGTTTTCATAATTTTCTTTTAAGTACTCCCTCAAAAACCTAGTACAGCCTGTATCTTGAAAACGACACGTTTGCGACCCCATGCTTATGGAACTTTTTTTCTTAAACTCGCTTAAGAAATCTCCCTTTTTAGTTTGTACGTTCAAATTGGAAACACCCTGTATTGCCATTCTATGGATTCGAATGAAGATTAGATGCATTTTTCTGAATTTTATGTGTTTTTTTTTATTTCCTTCAGCTCCTAAAAAATCACCCTATATAATGACATATAATGGGGCGGACATTCTCCGTTCATACAGGATGTCCCAATTATAACAGTTCAATCGAAAAGTTTTCTGGAATGAACAAGTTGCTTGTCGTTTGTATTCATATTTTGGAAATGGGGCATTTAAACATGAGATTAGACCTGCAATTCGCGGTAGAAATGAGCATAGTGAAAGGGTAAACACAAATGTTATGAGGGTAGATGTCTGAATGTCTCCAATATCGATAAAACTATCAGTAAAAGGAAGGAAACAACAGCTCCTAATAAATAACTAATCCCTATAACGGGAAATCGGGCTATTAACGACTGGAGATATTTCCTGCCGAGTCTAATAGGTCCCCCATTTCGGGCCTGGAACAAAACAATCGACAATACCTTCTATGCCATTTGTATGGCACGATATTCAACTTTTGCCGAAATAGCAATTCTTAACACAAAAGTTTCCGAACTTATATTGCCGGGGATAAAAACAAGATCCTATAGATTTTATAAGCAACCAGTCTGAGTTGCTTTCACAGCGCTGAACTTGATCGATTGACTTTATATAAAACAAGTCTCTCGATTGACTAATTCGTTGAATTGGGGTCCGCATAATTCGATACAATAACTACACTTCCGCTCTCGGTTGGGGTGTTATTCATTTCAAAATTTCATGCCTTAGAGTTTTCCACTCCTCTGCGACAGAGGAAGCGAAGCAAAACACTGCTCGATGAGTTTTTCTTTCGGTGGAACAGCACCAACCCCCATTATATTTATGACCCTGCATATTTTGTGAAAGATTTCCGAGTTTAAGCAGTTTAAGTTCGGCGTCATTTTTTTCGTCTTCTCGATTCCTGAGACGCCTTCAACGTGGGGCCTCACTACACACATTGTGAAAAGTCTTGGCCCCCCTTAGTTTCTCAAGAAATGAATAATCTGGAAATTAGATGAATATTTTCCTCTACAGGGTGCGTCAGTAAGGCGTACGGCTAAAATAGCGTTTCAACTGTACCGTGTGAAAAAAACTTATATGGCATGGTCGACAAAAATCTACAAACAAGAAATAATTTTACATATACAGGATGCGTCGAAAAAAAGTTATGGAAGAATATGTGGTTTTTTCAAATGGAACAACCTGTTTTTCATGGCATAATTCTTTCGAGGACAACAAGAGTTTTACACCCCTTTTTTTAAATTACATTCCGGCGTTGCCACATGATTCGTATTTTTAGGATATTTTTAGTGTTGTAAGGGGTTCATCGAAATTCTTATAGTAACCGCTGTGTTCAATCTAGATAAACGAAATTTTTACAGAAGTTAGCTCAAGGTATCAGCTTTATCATTCGCTGAATATCTGAAGTTTTTTTATACAGAGTGTCTAATATAAATTTACAATTTACTCAAATTGAATATGCGATAACTCGACTTTTTCTCTTTTATAAAATTTGTTTTTCGAATGTCTTCCTTTTTACAATATAATCGTTGTTTGAAAAATGTGAAATATCTCAAAAAAAGAGCGGTTCAAGTATGGGACATACTTCGTGAAAAAGGTAGACATTTGAAGAACAAATTTCATGAAAGAGAAAAATACAGGGTGTTCCCCCAATTAGAGGAGATGCACCTCGTTCTACCACGATGAAACCGAAACGGCAAAACCGTAGGGATCGGTCTGCGCAGATCGATAGAAACGGCATAAAGATTGGTACCGATAAGGCGGAGAATCGAACAAACTCCGGCATAACAATAAGTATGTCAATTAATTAATCAGGGCTTAATACGTGCAGCCTGTGCAGCGGCGGGATCGACAAAGCTGAATATAGATATCCAATTCGGTGGCACGTCTTGCATTTTCAAGTTTGTTAAGTTTGCCGCTATAGATGAATATTTAATGGCGCACCTTAATTATCGGAGCTAATTTCTGCCGTTTTGTCGCAGACGCCGACCGCCTTTTCTCCCGTTTCCCCGATCTTTAGAAATTAGCCAGGGATTCCGGAACGACATCGGGTTTTATGTGTATGAATAAATAAAATCGACAGACGGAATGCCGTAAGGCTATTCTCTTTCACTACGCCCCCTGTCTCTCTATTCCTCATAAGACAATGTTGGGCCCTCCTGTTCACTCTTCAAATCACGAGAATCAAAAGAAAAACAATTTTGGCAGCTGTGAAAATAAATTTCTGGAGTTGAAAAGAAACAGTGTTCAACAAAAAAACCCTCTAGATTTGCAATCGAAATTGGCATGTGAACTCTGAATGAATATATCAATGTCAAATTTAAATAGTATATCTTGTGAAATGCGAATACTATCAGAGAAAATTCGAATTATAACACCCTGTATCTCGAAAACGAACCGTTTGATGTTCCATGTTTATGGAACTTTTTTTTATGTGAATTATGCAAGGACTTTTCCCCCTTCTTCTATACCCCCAATTTGGGAAAACCCTGTTCTGGTAACGAGATCTGGGCAAAATTGCATGTAGCTTGAATACGTCATTTTCTTTCTTGAGAATATTTAAATTTAATGAAATTGTTGCTTTCTTCAAATTGGCAGTATTGAATTTTCATCAATCGAAATAAATTTAAGGCACCATATGAATTTCAATGAAGATCAAAAGAACCGGATTCTATTATGTCACGAAAGTCAAATTATTTCGAATTTTGATCATTCGAAAGAGATTTCCAGTTTGAGATAAAAGAATGAGAATTGTGAAATTATTCTTTATGGGGATTCAGATTGTCTGTAACTGTATAATTTGTTTATCCAACGAAATAACTATCATGTTATCTCTCTGTCTCTCTATGTAGTCTGTATATTTTTTTATGTTTTCATTTTTTCAAAGCACCTAATGATGAGTAAGAAATTGAACTAACAAATATTCAATTTATAATTTTTATTCATTAAAAATATGAATCAAAAAAACAAATTATGAATTATTGAAAGAGCGCGAGGAGCAAAAAAAAATTCAACCCTACATTTCAATTATATCTATACTCCATTCAGTCCATTCACATTTATAATGTATCCCGGTTGGCCATAATTTAGGTTTATCAAGTTTTTTTCTCTTGAAGCTGACCCAGGTTGGTACTCGTTAAATGTCGAATGATTCTCAGAGACGTTGTCAATGCTAATTTCTATTTACACTTTTTTAACTTTGTGAATGAAGTTAGTTCTTTTGAGGTTTTCCTGCGAGACAGATTTCGTAGTACTACTACATTTTCATACTGGAGTATTTCAAGTTGAGCTAAAAAGTATATAAATATCTTCTGTAGGCTTATATCTTGAGATTTTTGAAATGGGGAATTCCACAGGTCCGACTGTTCGTTGAAACGTTTTTCTGTCGGGTTATTCGAGTAATTTCATTCTTTTTTCGAATGAAGTATCACAAAGTAAGGTACTATTCTGTCCATTATTTTTCAGTGAAATTTCAACACTCGATTCTTGATTTCCGTACAAGAAAATAGCATAACTGAATCTTCCAACAATGTTTATATACGTGAAATATTTCCAGTATTAACAGAGAAGAAAGATTCTTCAACATTCGCCAGGTCTTGAATTCACATAATATTTTCTCGAATTAATTATATTGCATGTAGCTTGAATACGTCA
Source organism: Adalia bipunctata (assembly GCA_910592335.1). NCBI lineage: Eukaryota > Metazoa > Arthropoda > Insecta > Coleoptera > Coccinellidae > Adalia > Adalia bipunctata. The sequence continues at coordinate 2,850,973 of OU342957.1, forward strand.
TTTTCTTTCTTGAGAATATTTAAATTTAATGAAATTGTGAAAAAGATAGTGTTTGTGATGTTCACAAGTAATAACTTTTCACTCAACGATAATGAAATTATTTCTTTTTTCATCAAGAGACGATTTTGTGAAATCTTGTTGCTTTCTTCAAATTGGCAGTATTGAATTTTCATCAATCGAAATAAATTTAGGGCACCATATGAATTTCAATGAAGATCAAAAGAACCGGATTCTATTTTGTCACGAAAGTCGAATTATTTCGAATTTTGATCATTCGAAAGAGATTTCCAGTTTGAGATAAATGAATGAGAATTGTGAAATTATTCTTCATGGGGATTTAGATTGTCTGTAACTGTATAATTTGTTTATCCAACGAAATAACTATCATGTTATCTCTCTGTCTCTCTATGTAGTCTGTATATTTTTTAATGTTTTAATTTTTTCAAAGCACCTAACGATGAGTAAGAAATGAAACTAACAAATATTCAATTTATAATTTTTATTCATTAAAAATATTAATAAAAAACAAATTATGAATTATTGAAGTATCACAAAGTAAGGTACTATTCTGTCCATTATTTTTCAGTAAAATTTCTACACTCGATTCTTGATTTCCGTACAAGAAATAAAGCATAACTGAATCTTCCAACCATGTTTATATACGTGAAATATATCAGTATTGAAAAAAAAGTTTCTTCAACATTTGCCAGGTCTTGAATTCACATAATATTTTCTCGAATTAATTATTTTCCCAAAGTGAATGAACATTTTAATGAATGCGTAATTACTACAACCTCTATGTAGAAAGAACAACGTTGCTTATTCATCTGACAGGAAAATGACTATAACCTAAAATTTTCAAAATATAAACGGTGAAATGTGTGAGAATTTTATAGCCAACCGGGATACATTATAAAAGTGAATGGAGTATACAGTAAGATAGATATGATTGGATCCACAATTCCTATTCGTATGAGCGAAGGTAAAACTCAGTATAACAGCATGATTATCATTTCAGTGGAATGTATCGAAACCGAATCTGTATTATAAAACATTAAGCAATACGTGATTCCGGAACCCTTCTTTCAATCGGCCTACATTCCATTCTCCCCTCGTTCAGCTAGTCCACCTACTAACCCAGTTATGATCCTCTCTTGGTTCGGGAGAGTGACAGAATACCGACGTATGACCTCAAATGCCATCGATTTTAATTCGCTCTTTCCTTATCCGTTCCTCGTTATCCGGAAATTTCGATAGTTCTCCAGAAAAACGGTTAAAAAGTCTGAAAAAATAGCAACCTTCACAACTCATATCTATTCATACTGAAGGCCTTTTCACATATTCGCAGAATTGTATATTTGCGTATATTCACCTTGTAGGTAGATTCACATTTGATACTTGAAACTGACAAAATGTTTGAGTGGGTATCCATTAAATCGTCTATGATCTCAGGTCGTTTGTCACAGAAATATTGAAAATAATTTCGATGATTGACTAGAATTTTATATGTTTCTGGCTACGCTATCAGGACATAGTTTCGTATGTTACTGGTATACATCATTCTTTATCTAATTGCAAAATTTCATCTCGATCAAATTTGCAGTGTTGAAATAAACAGAAGACGAAACTTAATCGCGGTATTCTGAATTTGAATGTACCCTGACTGTTGAAAAGATGTCATTGACTTTCTGCATATACAGAGTGTAACAGCCGAATGGAATAAATTCGATAACGAATAAATGAGGGCGTGTTGGGAAAAACGCTCGGACACGTCGATTCATAATTTTAAATGCGCATATTTTTCAAGAAAATAATATAATTGTATAGTGACCGTGGCCAATACCAACTTTCTTATTTCAAATGCAACCCCCTGGATATTATTTATTTTTTGGATTCTTCAGAGAATTCTAGACACAATGCATGCACAATGTCCTATACCTATCTTTAACTATTTCGGAAGTATTAAGTGTTTTCAGATTTATTGCAAAAATAAACGTTCTAAATAAAAATTAAATTATTTTATTTCACAAATTCGATACATTACACTTAAAACCTAATAAGTTATACTGATTATTTCTTAATTATTTAAGAAAAACACGAATTAAACATTAATCTCAATGTAGGAAATGTTCAAAATGCTCGCCGCGAACGTCTTGGCAACATGCTAATCTGGTGTGGAATTGTCTTCTAACGTTACTCAACATATCTTCTCAGTAATGGTTTTTGCTTACTCTCTTCATATCAAGCGGTAAATGGAAAATAAGTATTGAGTGTAATGAATCGAATTCGTGAAATAAAATAATTTTCATTTAAAATGTTCATTTTTGTAAAAAATCTGAAAACACTTAATATTTCCGAAAAAGTTGAAGATAGGTATAGGACATTGTACATGAATTATGTCTTGAATTTTCTGAAGAATCCAAAAAATAAATAATATACAGGGGGTTGCTTTTGAAATAAGAAAGTTGGTATTGGCCACAGTCACATGGAACACCCTATATAATTTTATTTTCTCGAAAAATATGCGCATTTAAAATTACAAATCGACTGGTCTGAGCGTTTTCCCTAACACCCCCTTATTTATTCGTTATCGAATTTGTTCCATTTGGCTTTTACACTCTGTATTTTCATCCTTTGAGACCAAATTGCAACCGACGATTCCGCCAAATTGCAACAAACTTCAACTTTATCATTTCATTAATTCGAGAAATTTCAACGAAATTTCGAAGTTAAATTCAGAAATCTTGTATTTCAGTACATTCCCCTGTACACAGTGTACGATATATCCCAGAAAAGCAAATTTCGTTAATAATCGACAGTCCTAAATCGGGGTACCGATAGAAACATAACGTTTTGCGATCCACAAACCAGTCACCTGTTGATAGCCAGCAATAATTTGTTCTATTCCCGAAAACGGGAATGAATATTGTTGTTAATGGCTCCTAAATGATACTCGGCACGTAAGCTGTGGAAACTCAACGCATTAATGCCTCCAACCAGCTTCCGGCCTCAACACAACACGCCCGTGTTTAGTGTATCAGCAACACAAACAACCGGCATTCTGTTTTGCTTCACCCCAAATTCTCCCAGCTTACACGATTTTACGAGTTTTTAAAACATTATACCCGTTTATCCGCATGATATACGGAACTGCGATATGTTTTGTATTTGCGGATGTAATTGAGCCGAAAGAACATTTTCATCAGAGTGGTTTTATTGTTTGTCCACTCGTTCTCAATTCACGTCGCGACAGGAGAAACAATTATGTCGAATGGCAATGTTAGAATGAAAAAAGGAAGTGGTCACCGAACTTGTTCGATTGGAAAATCAGATATTGCCCCCTGATCCAAAGCCTGATTGATTCAGCAAAATTATCACAGAGAATCATCTCGAAATCGAAAATTTCAAGGGGATAAATAAATGACTCAAGTCCAAGTATTGTCTGTGAAGATATCCTTGAGTTTTGTACGTCAACTGATGGACCACCCTGTCAATTCATTCGTGCAAGAATATTTTCTTTTCCCCAAATAACTTCAAATAGTACGTGATTATTATTACCCCATTTACTGGAAATATAAGAGAACTAGATTTCTGAGTAGAGCTGTACAAGTATGAAGTAATTTTGTTATAATTCTCGTAACTCCCTTTGAAATGATTCAACTAATGATAGCAATATCACTGTGGTTTTTTTTTAATTACCTGTAGCCTAAACAAATTTGGAAGTCGCTTTTATCGATCGAAGAATAGGTATGTAATAACTCAATGAACTCATCAATAAAGTGTCAATAACTGGAAAAGTTATTGTCTTATGATAAGGAAAAAAATGGTTTATCAGTAACAACAATTCCATTTCGAATGGATGTTTATGCTTTCGTAAACAATTAGTTGAGAAATGCACGATACAAATTTGAGTTCTATGAAACAGAACAACAATGACGTCGAATAACAGGAAAATATTTATAAACATCACAGTTTCTCCAAGAAAAAACCAACATAATAAACGAATTGAATTGGTGCAATCCAATTAATCAATGAATGATCTGAATGTTCAAAAACAATTAAGAATCTTTGACCACTACTTTTTGAAGCTTTTCGTGATTTTTCATGATTCAATTCAATGGTAAAGGTCAAACCAGAAAAAGCAGAATATGTCGAAAAGATATAAATATGTGAAATTTTGCAGAATTTTCTGATTTTTCTAATTCAATTATATTAATTTGAGATATCTTCCCACTTTTGAATTATAAATTTTTTTGTTGTTTTTTATTAGAGATGTCGTGAAATCAGCTGTCAATTTTCGATTGTTACAAGAGCCATTTTCGATGTTTCAACAATTTTGAGATGTTCAGGTCTGGAGTTTAAATGTTTACTGCTATAAAATAGGAAATATCTGCAACCGTAAATATCTTCACATACAGATAATCCTAGGAAATGGACAAGATGCAAATAACCCAATATTACCACCATTAAGCGGTCTCATTGATGAATAAATAACTGTATAATTAATTGTTCTTGAATAATGCAACCGAAATAAATTCTATCTTTTAAATCAATTTCTGCCGCTCAAATGGAAACGGAAGGGTTAGTTCATCAGTTTGTTATTCCACAACTCTAAATTCTCCCATGGAATAATGGCTTCCAAGTTTTTCATTGCTTCATTAATATTAAAAATTAATATTCTACCACTCGTTTGTGGCAAAGCAAGAAATACCAGAGTGGTTTGTTGTGATATGCAGAAAATGATGGAACAAGATATGTGAAAATTTCAATCGTATGTTTCCAACTCGACCCATATCCGGAAAAACTTACAAATCTTTTCCTACGTGAGCATGAATAAATTGAGACCGAAAAATCTTATCAACCCACTCTCACTTTACCTTCTCACTGAGTTCCATCTGATGGAATTGGACCGACTCGATAGGATGTATCTTCGAATACTATAGAACTTATGTCTATTGGTTTTGAGTGATCACCTGTGATTTAATTTCATTATCAAGTCCGACCAATTCTCCAGGTGAACAAAATTATAAAAGCGCTTGTTCAGATAAGCAGCTAGCGCGGTCATTATTGTGGATACTAAATCCGCCCAACGCTAATTTGTAGATGATGAACCTTCTTTGTTGTAGTCATGATAAACTTTCAAACCAAACTGAATGCTGTTGACGAATAAGGCATTTCAGTTCAAAAATGATGAATTTTTGATCAATATGAGACTGAAATCCATCAACTTCTTGGTCTGTTATTGATAGAAACCTTAAGGGTTGTCTATAAATGGAGGATCATTTGCAGTATTCGAAGTCGTCATAAACTGCAGAAATGCAAAAGCCAAAAGGGGTTAAAAAAATCTTATATGGCATAGATTCAAAAGTTTGGAGGGAAACCTTCAGTGGCTCCAAAGTAATTCAAGGTACACAAGTATGAGAACTAAGCAGATGATGATTCCTTCGTATCAGTAAAGAGGCATCGGCGAATTCAATCGAGTGATTTGTTGTGGATTTCGAAATGATTTTTTCGAAATACCGGAGATCTAGACGCACTATCCATCGATGTTGGTTCGAGATCGTCACATATGGATGGTCATCCCGAGAAATGGACCGGATTAAAATGCATGGGCGACGTGATGAATAGTTCTGGAAATGATAGCAGCGCCGAAAGGTGAAAGAGATGGGAGGCTGAGACGCAACGAGGAGGGAAGGAGTGGGAGGCCGGTAGGAGGAGTAAGGAGAGATCCACCTCCAAGGGTGGTTGGGTTTCCCGCCCAATGTCTATTAAAAACTAAAATAATAGGGATTGAATGAAGTTACCTGAACGGGTCTCCAGCGCGGCTCGAGCATCTTGATCGATGTCCTGAGGGAGACGAGAGAGTGATAATAGCGTGGAGAGCGTCTGTATCGAGAAACAGTACACGGCGAAACCGTGGCTGGTGTTAGACTGTGGACGCCTCCACTAAGAGCTGCTGGTTTCCCGTTTCAATAGCGGCGGCGCACTTTAAGCTAACTGCCTTGAACAACACATGCCAATCATCAGGTCATGAAGGATACTCCGGGCCTCGAGGACCTAGGATACATATCCATACTCCTCACTTTCTTCTTTCAAAGAAGCCAATGCATTAAGGGCCACCCTATCTCAATTTGTTTGCTCTTTTCCGATCTTCGATCTAGACTCCTTTGTGTTTTTTTCGTACGACTGCTTATTCGCCGAAGACTTTCAACCGGATTCCTTGAACAAACAGTGACCAGCAGATTTTTGGGGGCTCTCGTGGATGTTTACAGCCATCCATCAAGATATCGCAGTCTGGACAACAGTCACAGAGTCTATAGCTTGCTTCCAGTTGCTGAAGCTCAAAGTTTTCTGAGCAGGGAGCCCAAAAAAAGACATTTTGTATTTTGACCATTTGAGGTCGCCATTTATTTTAAATGGCGGAATTGACCTGTCATAAAATACGAATTTCTAGTACAGGGTGGTTTAGTACTTCAACTCCTTAAGGGGTCCTGGTACTCGTCCGAGATCGCGAGATCCCTTCAAAAATTGGGCTTTTTATTTCCATGATATCTTCTCAGTTCGTATGCGGCGTAGATCAACAATTTTTTTTTTAATTAAAGCTTAATCATTTGTCTAGAATGTGTAGTACTCGCTTTTCTGTTTTTCTTCGTATATTAGGAAAAAAACCTGGTAAGCTTTAATTTCATGAAAATCTGGAGAAACGATTTTATTTTCATGATATATCTGTCAATTCTCGGGATAAATTTATGAAATTTTCAGTATATATGTGGAATAATATTTTGCAGAATGTGTAGTATTCGCTTTTCTGTTTTTCTATGTATATCATGAAAAAAACCTAGTTGAAAATTTGACCAATAAAGTTCCAACTTTGTAATTCATTTAAAAATTAAGGGGGCAATAAACAAAAAACTGATCAATACACATTCTGAAAAATATTATTTCGCATGTAAACTGAAAATTTCATACATTGATTTCGAGAATTGACAGAGATATCATGGAAATTGAATCGTTCATCCAGATTTCCATGCAATTACAACTCAACAGGTTTTTTTCCTTAAATACGAAGAAAAACAGAAAAGCGAGTGATACACATTCTAGAGAAATGATTAAGCTTTAATTAAAAAAAAATTGTTGGTCTACGCCGCATACGAACTGAGATATCATGGAAATAAAAAGCCCAAAGGTCCCCTCAACTATGAAAGATAGTAAGATACATGTCATGTTTTCTTTTTTAGACAGATGTTATCTGTCATTTCACCAAAAATTTTCTTTATGAATTATGCCACTGTTTCAAGAAAATGAAACTAGAATATTTTCCAGTTTCTAGGTGAATCTGAAAATTCTTCAGTCCGAACCTGCTTTCTCGCCTGCTCCTTCGTAGATATGACATCTCTTGTTTTTGTCTTCTTATCTAACAAATTTGCAAAAAATTCTAGTGCGTAGGACAGTTACTTGTGCCATTTGCCTCTTTTTTATAAATTTTTTTGAATTGAACATTTTATATAAGAAATTTTCAGTAAAATGATTTATTTTGATGTTCTATCATCTGTCAAAAGAAAAGCCTCACCTTGAAATACACCCTGTGTATCATGAAATACTTCTGAGTTCACTATATATCGAAAATTTCGAAAAAACACTTTTCGTTCAACAGAATCCAAGCATCACATATATTTTCGAAATCGTTGAAGATCAATTCAGAAATATCATTTTCCATTTGAGTTTCCATTTGAATTATTATCATATTGCTCCAAAATTTGAGCAGGAACAAAAAATACTATAGGACTATTGAAGAGCAGTAAAAAAAGTGCCCGAAAGATATGTTTATTTGGAGAGCGTAGATCCTATAATACGGAAGTTATAATCAATTATAATAATGGACCAAATACCTCTCTCTCTCTCTCTTTCTATCTCTCTCTCTGTGTCATGTTAAAATGTAATTTTTCAGTTCACTTTTCTTCTTTCAAAAGATATTTCCAACTCCTAAAAATTCTCCTAAAAATGTTTGTTCCAGAAAATTTTTCTCCCCTATTTTTTCCCGAAAATTTCTTTTCGAAAAATATTTCTCACCCCGAAAAATTTTTCAGGGAAAATCTATTTCGAGAAAATGTTATATCCCAAAAACGTTTTCTGAAATTTTCTTCGAATTTTATTTTCGAAAATCCCAAAAAAAATTTTGTGGTACCTCAAATACAGGAAATTTAAGGCAAATGTTTCCTCACAATTTCCGAAATTTTCAGACCCGAAAATTTCAGCCTCTTAATTTTTGTCCTCTGGAAATTTGTTCACCTGACAATTTATTCACCGAAAAATGGTCACGCAAAAATCTTTTCTGATATTTTCCCCAACTATGTTTCCCCGAATAAGACGATTTTCGAGAGGAAATGGAGAAATAATCACGGTGAAATTCGCAACTATTCCAGAAACCTGAATTTCCTTTCCACAAACAACCCTTCAGAATAATTATTCCAGAGGAAAAATTAAGCCGAACAAGGGAAATAAGGAATCTCGAAGGCGGGGTATGAAAATCACCTCATAATTTCATAATTCTGAAATGGCCTTGTTCAAAATCCACGTAATTTGCGGATGATGTTGTTTAGGAGTCCTTAATGCCCACTTTCAGCAAGAAAAAAGCCATTGTCATTCAACTGATTTGCATAAGAAACCCCGCATAAAAGGTTCTCCCGATTTTAAAATCATCCTTTTCAGGTGTATCCTTCATACAAGGTGCTTAGCACTCTGGAAAACTGAAATTTCACGCATTCAAAGAATCTCAATCATACTTTGGTGTATAATCAGATTCCTTCATTATAATTCCATCAAATGATGAAAAAGTTCTAAAAAAGCAAATGGTCTAGTTCCAGAACAACCCTTGGCGTTTTGTGTACCATCCTGGCATCTCTAGGTAAACTAATAATTGTAACATGAAACAGTATTGTCTTGCCTGATTGTTGATTTAGGTGAGAAATAATGTGCAAATATCCAACATCCTATTTCCACAACGATCACCTTGGATACACTAATTTGTACATTGATATATCTAAATAATGCGAGCAAATTCAAAATAGAGTATTTGAATATACAGGTGTGCCTAAATCAATAATTACCCCCCTGAAAATCAAGGCTGAAAAAAAGAGCAATAGCGTTAATTAATGCACTCGTTTCCACGCCACCCTGTAGGTAGAGCGCTTGGCACGTTTTTTTTAAGTGGTATCCCCAATAGGCCTAATCCACTCTTTATCGAAATATGCCAATTTCATCTCTAATATTCTGTTAATTATTAAATTAACTAGATATTAGAGGATCGCAAATTCGACCTGAATACGAGAATTTGCATTCTATATCATTGAAAATATAAAGGAATTGATTTCCCATTTCGTAAACATCAAAATGCATTAGCAATGAAAATAAGCCCGTTTTTCATATTCACAACGAAAACAAAAATAGTCGAAAAAAGGAGTTTTGAACACCCTTGTGAATTCGTTATGTCGTTTATGTAACTCTAAGTAATGCGAAAAACCAGTTGATATATTCTAGTCTTCGATGAATAATGAGTGGTCAGTTGAAATTGTTCTCTCTTTGAATACGGTCGTTGGACTCGGTTGGAATTTGTTTCATTTGTGTGTGTGCTCATGTAGTGCGTGTGTGTACTCCAGTAGTGCGTGTGGTGCTTTAGGTCTTAGTGGCATTCCATGGGAATTGTGTGGTTCTTCAGTTCCGAAAAAGGATGAATTAATAAGAAAAATTGTGAGTTCAATCCAAATTACACCTGATTTAAACGTGAAAATAATTCCTAGGAAATATATTGAAAATTTTTATCGCCAAACTTCTGATAAATTTTTGATCGCATTTAATCAAAGTATTATTTGGCTGTTTATGCCTGAATTCTTTCGAATTTCTTTAGAGATTTTGGATTTGAGGATTCCGAAATGCTTCAAAATGGAAGTAACGAATAATTTTTTTATAATTAATTTCATATTTCGTCATAATCGAAATTCAGATGCATCAGAAATATGATCATTTCCCTATTCACAGTGAATATGAAAACAAAAATAGTCGAAACATGGAATTTTGAACACCTTTGTGAATTCGTCATGTCATTTATGTAACTCTTAGTGATGCAAAAAACCAGTTGATATATTCTTGTCATCGATGAATGAATGAGTGGTCAGTTGAAATTGTTTCCTCTTTGAATACGGTCGTTGGTTTTAGTTTCATTTGTGTGTACGCTCCTGTAGTGTGTGTCGTGCTTTACGTCTTTGTGGCATTCCAAGGGATTTGTGTGGTTCTTGAGTATCGAAAAGAGGATTAATTAATGAGAAAAATTGTGAGTTGAAACCAAATTACACCTGATTCAAACGTGAAAATAATGCCTAGGAAATTTTCAATGCTAAACTCCTGATAACTTTTTGATCTCATTTAGTTGAAGTACATTTAGAGTATTATTTGGTTCCGCAATGCTTCAAAATGAAAGTAACGAAAAATTTTACGATATATAAGTTTTCAGCTAGAACAAATAAAATTACGTTTGATGCGTTCGAGTGTTCAATTGAATATAGTTAATTACGAAAATTTTCTACATAATTGAGTGCTCTTCATAACATTTCAAATGATTTCAATATTATTCAGGGGAATTAAAATCCATATGTAGGAGAAAATTGAATGTTAGTTCCAGCTTGATTCTATTTCATAATCAACTTGAAGTGGGGCATTTGAACGCCTTCTAATATAAAAAGGTCTTTTTTAAATAAGTTTTTTCAAATAATGATAAAGCATACACGACAGCTTCCTGTTCAAATTTTCCGATATAATTGCAATTATCCAGAAAATATCAAGAAATTTCAGTTTTTAAATTTTCAATTCGAACAGTAAAATCATCCTTAAATTCAGTATCGTTTTAATATTTCGCTAAAAATGCCATACATTAAAAAAGGCCATTGAGGTAGGTCGTTCCGCAAAAAAAATCACAGGTGCATTCTAAAGATGAATGGTCATGGTGAAATATTTCATTTCTTGATAATTATCGAATTATTTTGGTGCACCCTATAGGTTACTCAACCCTTCTACAAGCAGAATCATGAACAGCATTACCCAAAGGGTGACTTATGAGTTAATATTCAACAACTTTGCTAACTTTATTTGTACCCACAGTCATCTCAACACAAAAATTCATCCCAGAGTGCTGTCTTGGGAAATGTCAGGGTGTATATTGCGTCCCTGAGGTTAAATCTGTGGTGTTATTTGTCAAAAACGAAGCTGCGATAAGTCTTTCCCGTGAAAGATTGCCCCGTTTTATTAATGTTCCAGGAGTCCTGAATATCTAATTACTGTTAATCCTGGAGGCTTTAAATGTAAGGTTGTTACGTCTTTTGGCGGTGCCAAATTGAAAAGTATAAATTTGTCGGGAGAGCAAGGGGTCGGCTTGAGAATTGTTGTAATTTATGGAAGAAATATGATGCAAGTAGGACATCGGATTTATGCATGATTCAAGTCGTATTTTTTCAATTGGGGCTTGTGAAGGATGTTTTGTTGGAGGTTCATATGGAGAGGATTGAAATTTATTCGAAAACCTCTATGAACTGTTGTCCAAGCTGAAGGCGTAGATCTAATGGCTTCACTAATAATCCAGATAGTTAAAATAGTTGAAAAGGTCTTCATCGTTTTGTAAAATCGAAGGCATTCTGAAATATTCTGTTCAAACTTTGAAGCTCTAAAAGTCATCAATCGAATTATGTCGGAAAGAAAGTGGCTCCACATCAACTTCATGCAGGAGTGAATTTTTTTAGAAAAGAAATTTTCTGGTCCGCAAATCGCACCTATCAGACGAGGCCACGTAGCTTGCTGATGTTTCCTTGTTGGCGGTTAATTCGTCTGAACGTTTTATTGCAGTGTGGCAAGTTTCGATGAATAAGCTGTAAAAATACGCATTAGAGTGGCCTGAAGGCAGAAGGAAAATCCAAAAGGAAAACAAGTATAGCTCGTTAAAGGAATGGATCTATTGATGGCCGACAATTCCTGCGGAGCTCTGGGCCTCCTAAATCTTATCTCTGAGTAGTATTGAAGTGGGGTGCTCGCAATAGAGCGATAAATAAGAACGAAACACGAAAGATCTCAGCACATGAGTATGAGAAGTGTTTGCTTCATTCCTGCTGATTGGATACACCTTGTTTGAGTCGATATTGATTGAGGTATTCACCCAAATGTTTCGTAGCTGTAGGTCAAACTTCCAATCCTTCGGAATGTTTTTGATTCATCGGTTTTGTCTAAGTTAGGGAGCCCGGCGCTTCCACCAAATTGCAACCAAATTCTCAATGATCGTTTAATCATTGTATAAGCTATTTCTTCCTTATTGTATTCTTCAGGGAGCTTCAGGATAAAGTGGGTACTTTGTTCAATTCGATTCGTCAAAGTCGACTGTTGTATTTTCAAATTATTGAGGATTTTTGTCGCACTTATGTTTCAATATGCCAAATATAAATTTCATAGGCAGTGGTTTTGGTTTTTGAAGCTTCAGTTTCGATCGTATCAAGCATCGAGCCTTGTTTAGTCCTGTTTTTTTTTTAATTTTGGAGCACTTTTTTGAAATAGCCATTCCTCTTGAAAAATTCGGTGAATCTCTTCATTGTCAGAAAGTTTGATCTTTTTTTTTGCACATTTTTGCTATTCTTGGGGGACTGGTGGTCATACTTTGAGTTTAGGGGAAAGGAAAGCATGAATACTTGAAATTCATACCCCTTTGTCATTTTTCATCCAAAATTTGAAATTTTTCAAATCGCTCATATTCTGCACAGAGGTACTTGGGACTATGCTGATCAACATAATATAAATAACTATTGGCGGAGATGAGAGGGACAGCAGTTATGACAGTTTGAAATTTCCGATTTTTTCAAAAAATGCCATTTGACAGGTCAAAATCTAAACGGTGATAGTTAGGGCTTTGAATTGTTTTTATTGAATGGAGCGACCTCGAAAACCTACATTTTGATACCAGAATCATCCATGTAGCCCCCATAGATAATGAAATATTTAACTTTTTATTTTTCGATTTTTCATTTTCGAGTTCTGTTCACGAGCTCACACCACTCTAGGTAAGGGTGCTGTCGGTCCGCAGACTTGCTATTATTGAAGATTCAAATGGGCAGTACAACTTCCAGATTCAATAATAACGTGAGATCCTCCCCAAATATATTTTTTATTGACAAACATGGTGTTTTCAGGGGGTCATACCCCTTTGTCATTTTTCATCCAAAATTTGAAATTTTTCAAATCGCTCATATTCTGCACAGAGGTACTTGGGACTATGCTGATCAACATAATATAAATAACTATTGGCGGAGATGAGAGGGACGGCAGTTGTGACAGTTTGAAATTTCCGATTTTTTCAAAAAATGCCATTTGACCAGTCAAAATCTAAACGGTGATAGTTAGGGCTTTGAATTGTTTTTTATTGAATGGAGCGGCCTCGAAAGCCTACATTTTGATACCAGAATCACCCATGTAGCCCCCATAGATAATGAAATATTCAACTTTTTATTTTTCGATTTTTCATTTTCGAGTTCTGTTCACGAGCTCACACCACTCTAGGTAAGGGTGCTGCCGGTCCGCAGAATTGCTTTTATTGAAGATTCAAATGGGCAGTACAACTTCCAGATTCAATAATAACGTGAGATCCTCCCCAAATATATTTTTTATTGACAAACATGGTGTTTTTAGGGGGTCATACCCCTTTGTCATTTTTCATCCAAAATTTGAAATTTTTCAAATCGCTCATATTCTGCACAGAGGTACTTGGGACTATGCTGATCAACATTATATGAATAACTATTGGCGGAGATGAGAGGGACGGCAGTTATAACAGTTTGAAATTTCCGATTTTTTCAAAAAATGCCATTTGACAGGTCAAAATCTAAACGGTGATAGTTAGGGCTTTGAATTGTTTTTTATTGAATGGAGCGGCCTCGAAAACCTACATTTTGATACCAGAATCACCCATGTAGCCCCCATAGATAATGAAATATTCAACTTTTTATTTTTCGATTTTTCATTTTCGAGTTCTGTTCACGAGCTCACACCACTCTAAGTAAGGGTGCTGCCGGTCCGCAGAATTGCTTTTATTGAAGATTCAAATGGGCAGTACAACTTCCAGATTCAATAATAACGTGAGATCCTCCCCAAATATATTTTTTATTGACAAACATGGTGTTTTTAGGGGGTCATACCCCTTTGTCATTTTTCATCCAAAATTTGAAATTTTTCAAATCGCTCATATTCTGCACAGAGGTACTTGGGACTATGCTGATCAACATTATATGAATAACTATTGGCGGAGATGAGAGGGACGGCAGTTATAACAGTTTGAAATTTCCGATTTTTTCAAAAAATGCCATTTGACAGGTCAAAATCTAAACGGTGATAGTTAGGGCTTTGAATTGTTTTTTATTGAATGGAGCGGCCTCGAAAACCTACATTTTGATACCAGAATCACCCATGTAGCCCCCATAGATAATGAAATATTCAACTTTTTATTTTTCGATTTTTCATTTTCGAGTTCTGTTCACGAGCTCACACCACTCTAGGTAAGGGTGCTGTCGGTCCGCAGACTTGCTTTTATTGAAGATTCAAATGGGCAGTACAACTTCCAGATTCAATAATAACGTGAGATCCTCCCCAAATATATTTTTTATTGACAAACATGGTGTTTTCAGGGGGTCATACCCCTTTGTCATTTTTCATCCAAAATTTGAAATTTTTCAAATCGCTCATATTCTGCACAGAGGTACTTGGGACTATGCTGATCAACATTATATGAATAACTATTGGCGGAGATGAGAGGGACGGCAGTTATAACAGTTTGAAATTTCCGATTTTTTCAAAAAATGCCATTTGACAGGTCAAAATCTAAACGGTGATAGTTAGGGCTTTGAATTGTTTTTTATTGAATGGAGCGGCCTCGAAAACCTACATTTTGATACCAGAATCACCCATGTAGCCCCCATAGATAATGAAATATTCAACTTTTTATTTTTCGATTTTTCATTTTCGAGTTCTGTTCACGAGCTCACACCACTCTAGGTAAGGGTGCTGTCGGTCCGCAGACTTGCTATTATTGAAGATTCAAATGGGCAGTACAACTTCCAGATTCAATAATAACGTGAGATCCTCCCCAAATATATTTTTTATTGACAAACATGGTGTTTTCAGGGGGTCATACCCCTTTGTCATTTTTCATCCAAAATTTGAAATTTTTCAAATCGCTCATATTCTGCACAGAGGTACTTGGGACTATGCTGATCAACATTATATGAATAACTATTGGCGGAGATGAGAGGGACGGCAGTTATAACAGTTTGAAATTTCCGATTTTTTCAAAAAATGCCATTTGACAGGTCAAAATCTAAACGGTGATAGTTAGGGCTTTGAATTGTTTTTTATTGAATGGAGCGGCCTCGAAAACCTACATTTTGATACCAGAATCACCCATGTAGCCCCCATAGATAATGAAATATTCAACTTTTTATTTTTCGATTTTTCATTTTCGAGTTCTGTTCACGAGCTCACACCACTCTAGGTAAGGGTGCTGCCGGTCCGCAGAATTGCTTTTATTGAAGATTCAAATGGGCAGTACAACTTCCAGATTCAATAATAACGTGAGATCCTCCCCAAATATATTTTTTATTGACAAACATGGTGTTTTTAGGGGGTCATACCCCTTTGTCATTTTTCATCCAAAATTTGAAATTTTTCAAATCGCTCATATTCTGCACAGAGGTACTTGGGACTATGCTGATCAACATTATATGAATAACTAACTATTGGCGGAGATGAGAGGGACGGCAGTTATAACAGTTTGAAATTTCCGATTTTTTCAAAAAATGCCATTTGACAGGTCAAAATCTAAACGGTGATAGTAAGGGTTTAGAATTGTTTTTTATTGAATGGAGCGGCCTCGAAAACCTACATTTTGATACCAGAATCACCCATGTAGCCCCCATAGATAATGAAATATTCAACTTTTTATTTTTCGATTTTTCATTTTCGAGTTCTGTTCACGAGCTCACACCACTCTAAGTAAGGGTGCTGCCGGTCCGCAGAATTGCTTTTATTGAAGATTCAAATGGGCAGTACAACTTCCAGATTCAATAATAACGTGAGATCCTCCCCAAATATATTTTTTATTGACAAACATGGTGTTTTTAGGGGGTCATACCCCTTTGTCATTTTTCATCCAAAATTTGAAATTTTTCAAATCGCTCATATTCTGCACAGAGGTACTTGGGACTATGCTGATCAACATTATATGAATAACTATTGGCGGAGATGAGAGGGACGGCAGTTATAACAGTTTGAAATTTCCGATTTTTTCAAAAAATGCCATTTGACAGGTCAAAATCTAAACGGTGATAGTTAGGGCTTTGAATTGTTTTTTATTGAATGGAGCGGCCTCGAAAACCTACATTTTGATACCAGAATCACCCATGTAGCCCCCATAGATAATGAAATATTCAACTTTTTATTTTTCGATTTTTCATTTTCGAGTTCTGTTCACGAGCTCACACCACTCTAGGTAAGGGTGCTGTCGGTCCGCAGACTTGCTATTATTGAAGATTCAAATGGGCAGTACAACTTCCAGATTCAATAATAACGTGAGATCCTCCCCAAATATATTTTTTATTGACAAACATGGTGTTTTCAGGGGGTCATACCCCTTTGTCATTTTTCATCCAAAATTTGAAATTTTTCAAATCGCTCATATTCTGCACAGAGGTACTTGGGACTATGCTGATCAACATTATATGAATAACTATTGGCGGAGATGAGAGGGACGGCAGTTATAACAGTTTGAAATTTCCGATTTTTTCAAAAAATGCCATTTGACAGGTCAAAATCTAAACGGTGATAGTTAGGGCTTTGAATTGTTTTTTATTGAATGGAGCGGCCTCGAAAACCTACATTTTGATACCAGAATCACCCATGTAGCCCCCATAGATAATGAAATATTCAACTTTTTATTTTTCGATTTTTCATTTTCGAGTTCTGTTCACGAGCTCACACCACTCTAAGTAAGGGTGCTGCCGGTCCGCAGAATTGCTTTTATTGAAGATTCAAATGGGCAGTACAACTTCCAGATTCAATAATAACGTGAGATCCTCCCCAAATATATTTTTTATTGACAAACATGGTGTTTTTAGGGGGTCATACCCCTTTGTCATTTTTCATCCAAAATTTGAAATTTTTCAAATCGCTCATATTCTGCACAGAGGTACTTGGGACTATGCTGATCAACATTATATGAATACCTATTGGCGGAGATGAGAGGGACGGCAGTTATAACAGTTTGAAATTTCCGATTTTTTCAAAAAATGCCATTTGACAGGTCAAAATCTAAACGGTGATAGTTAGGGCTTTGAATTGTTTTTTATTGAATGGAGCGGCCTCGAAAACCTACATTTTGATACCAGAATCACCCATGTAGCCCCCATAGATAATGAAATATTCAACTTTTTATTTTTCGATTTTTCATTTTCGAGTTCTGTTCACGAGCTCACACCACTCTAGGTAAGGGTGCTGCCGGTCCGCAGAATTGCTTTTATTGAAGATTCAAATGGGCAGTACAACTTCCAGATTCAATAATAACGTGAGATCCTCCCCAAATATATTTTTTATTGACAAACATGGTGTTTTTAGGGGGTCATACCCCTTTGTCATTTTTCATCCAAAATTTGAAATTTTTCAAATCGCTCATATTCTGCACAGAGGTACTTGGGACTATGCTGATCAACATTATATGAATAACTAACTATTGGCGGAGATGAGAGGGACGGCAGTTATAACAGTTTGAAATTTCCGATTTTTTCAAAAAATGCCATTTGACAGGTCAAAATCTAAACGGTGATAGTAAGGGTTTAGAATTATTTTTTATTGAATGGAGCGGCCTCGAAAACCTACATTTTGATACCAGAATCACCCATGTAGCCCCCATAGATAATGAAATATTCAACTTTTTATTTTTCGATTTTTCATTTTCGAGTTCTGTTCACGAGCTCACACCACTCTAGGTAAGGGTGCTGTCGGTCCGCAGACTTGCTATTATTGAAGATTCAAATGGGCAGTACAACTTCCAGATTCAATAATAACGTGAGATCCTCCCCAAATATATTTTTTATTGACAAACATGGTGTTTTCAGGGGGTCATACCCCTTTGTCATTTTTCATCCAAAATTTGAAATTTTTCAAATCGCTCCTATTCTGCACAGAGGTACTTGGGACTATGCTGATCAACATGATATGAATAACTATTGGCGGAGATGAGAGGGACGGCAGTTATAACAGTTTGAAATTTCCGATTTTTTCAAGAAATGCCATTTGACAGGTCAAAATCTAAACGGTGATAGTTAGGGCTTTGAATTGTTTTTTATTGAATGGAGCGGCCTCGAAAACCTACATTTTGATACCAGAATCACCCATGTAGCCCCCATAGATAATGAAATATTCAACTTTTTATTTTTCGATTTTTCATTTTCGAGTTCTGTTCACGAGCTCACACCACTCTAGGTAAGGGTGCTGCCGGTCCGCAGAATTGCTTTTATTGAAGATTCAAATGGGCAGTACAACTTCCAGATTCAATAATAACGTGAGATCCTCCCCAAATATATTTTTTATTGACAAACATGGTGTTTTCAGGGGGTCATACCCCTTTGTCATTTTTCATCCAAAATTTGAAATATTTAAAATCGCTCATATTCTGCACAGAGGTACTTGGGACTATGCTGATCAACATTATATGAATAACTATTGGCGGAGATGAGAGGGACGGCAGTTATAACAGTTTGAAATTTCCGATTTTTTCAAAAAATGCCATTTGACAGGTCAAAATCTAAACGGTGATAGTTAGGGCTTTGAATTGTTTTTTATTGAATGGAGCGGCCTCGAAAACCTACATTTTGATACCAGAATCACCCAGGTAGCCCCCATAGATAATGAAATATTCAACTTTTTATTTTTCGATTTTTCATTTTCGAGTTCTGTTCACGAGCTCACACCACTCTAGGTAAGGGTGCTGCCGGTCCGCAGAATTGCTTTTATTGAAGATTCAAATGGGCAGTACAACTTCCAGATTCAATAATAACGTGAGATCCTCCCCAAATATATTTTTTATTGACAAACATGGTGTTTTTAGGGGGTCATACCCCTTTGTCATTTTTCATCCAAAATTTGAAATTTTTCAAATCGCTCATATTCTGCACATAGGTACTTGGGACTATGCTGATCAACATTATATGAATAACTATTGGTGGAGATGAGAGGGACGGCAGTTATAACAGTTTGAAATTTCAGATTTTTTCAAAAAATGCCATTTGACAGGTCAAAATCTAAACGGTGATAGTAAGGGTTTAGAATTGTTTTTTATTGAATGGAGCGGCCTCGAAAACCTACATTTTGATACCAGAATCACCCATGTAGCCCCCATAGATAATGAAATATTCAACTTTTTATTTTTCGATTTTTCATTTTCGAGTTCTGTTCACGAGCTCACACCACTCTAGGTAAGGGTGCTGTCGGTCCGCAGACTTGCTATTATTGAAGATTGAAATGGGCAGTACAACTTCCAGATTCAATAATAACGTAAGATCCTCCCCAAATATATTTTTTATTGACAAACATGGTGTTTTCAGGGGGTCATACCCCTTTGTCATTTTTCATCCAAAATTTGAAATTTTTCAAATCGCTCATATTCTGCACAGAGGTACTTGGGACTATGCTGATCAACATTATATGAATAACTATTGGCGGAGATGAGAGGGACGGCAGTTATGACAGTTTGAAATTTCCGATTTTTTCAAAAAATGCCATTTGATAGGTCAAAATCTAAACGGTGATAGTTAGGGCTTTGAATTGTTTTTTATTGAATGGAGCGGCCTCGAAAACCTACATTTTGATACCAGAATCACCCATGTAGCCCCCATAGATAATGAAATATTCAACTTTTTATTTTTCGATTTTTCATTTTCGAGTTCTGTTCACGAGCTCACACCACTCTAGGTAAGGGTGCTGTCGGTCCGCAGACTTGCTATTTTTGAAGATTCAAATGGGCAGTACAACTTCCAGATTCAATAATAACGTGAGATCCTCCCCAAATATATTTTTTATTGACAAACATGGTGTTTTCAGGGGGTCATACCCCTTTGTCATTTTTCATCCAAAATTTGAAATTTTTCAAATCGCTCATATTCTGCACAGAGGTACTTGGGACTATGCTGATCAACATAATATAAATAACTATTGGCGGAGATGAGAGGGACGGGAGTTATAACAGTTTGAAATTTCCGATTTTTTCAAAAAATGCCATTTGACAGGTCAAAATCTAAACGGTGATAGTTAGGGCTTTGAATTGTTTTTTATTGAATGGAGCGGCCTCGAAAACCTACATTTTGATACCAGAATCACCCATGTAGCCCCCATAGATAATGAAATATTCAACTTTTTATTTTTCGATTTTTCATTTTCGAGTTCTGTTCACGAGCTCACACCACTCTAGGTAAGGGTGCTGCCGGTCCGCAGAATTGCTTTTATTGAAGATTCAAATGGGCAGTACAACTTCCAGATTCAATAATAACGTGAGATCCTCCCCAAATATATTTTTTATTGACAAACATGGTGTTTTCAGGGGGTCATACCCCTTTGTCATTTTTCATCCAAAATTTGAAATTTTTAAAATCGCTCATATTCTGCACAGAGGTACTTGGGACTATGCTGATCAACATTATATGAATAACTATTGGCGGAGATGAGAGGGACGGCAGTTATAACAGTTTGAAATTTCCGATTTTTTCAAAAAATGCCATTTGACAGGTCAAAATCTAAACGGTGATAGTTAGGGCTTTGAATTGTTTTTTATTGAATGGAGCGGCCTCGAAAACCTACATTTTGATACCAGAATCACCCAGGTAGCCCCCATAGATAATGAAATATTCAACTTTTTATTTTTCGATTTTTCATTTTCGAGTTCTGTTCACGAGCTCACACCACTCTAGGTAAGGGTGCTGCCGGTCCGCAGAATTGCTTTTATTGAAGATTCAAATGGGCAGTACAACTTCCAGATTCAATAATAACGTGAGATCCTCCCCAAATATATTTTTTATTGACAAACATGGTGTTTTTAGGGGGTCATACCCCTTTGTCATTTTTCATCCAAAATTTGAAATTTTTCAAATCGCTCATATTCTGCACATAGGTACTTGGGACTATGCTGATCAACATTATATGAATAACTATTGGCGGAGATGAGAGGGACGGCAGTTATAACAGTTTGAAATTTCAGATTTTTTCAAAAAATGCCATTTGACAGGTCAAAATCTAAACGGTGATAGTAAGGGTTTAGAATTGTTTTTTATTGAATGGAGCGGCCTCGAAAACCTACATTTTGATACCAGAATCACCCATGTAGCCCCCATAGATAATGAAATATTCAACTTTTTATTTTTCGATTTTTCATTTTCGAGTTCTGTTCACGAGCTCACACCACTCTAGGTAAGGGTGCTGTCGGTCCGCAGACTTGCTATTATTGAAGATTGAAATGGGCAGTACAACTTCCAGATTCAATAATAACGTAAGATCCTCCCCAAATATATTTTTTATTGACAAACATGGTGTTTTCAGGGGGTCATACCCCTTTGTCATTTTTCATCCAAAATTTGAAATTTTTCAAATCGCTCATATTCTGCACAGAGGTACTTGGGACTATGCTGATCAACATTATATGAATAACTATTGGCGGAGATGAGAGGGACGGCAGTTATGACAGTTTGAAATTTCCGATTTTTTCAAAAAATGCCATTTGATAGGTCAAAATCTAAACGGTGATAGTTAGGGCTTTGAATTGTTTTTTATTAATTGTTTTTTATTAATTGGGCGTTCCTCAGGGTTCGGTTCTGGGGCCGCTGCTGTTTATTCTCTTCATTAATGACTTGCCCGAGCACATTGCTGCTGAGTGGCTGGTCATTTTTGTCGATGACACTTCTGTGGCGGTTTCGGCGCCGAGTCTTGGTGAGCTTGTTGATCGCTGTCAATTTATAATGGCGAGATTTGTGAAGTGGTGTCAAGATAATGCTCTGGTTGTGAATGTAGCCAAAACTGATTTCATGCTATTTGAAATAAGGAATTCTGTAGCAGAACCACTTCTACTACAATATCAAAATAAGAAATTAAAATCCAGTGATTCATTAAAGTTTTTAGGTATATTTGTAGATAAAAATTTGAGATGGTGTGAGCATGTAAACCATGTTAGTGGGAAGATGAGCTCAGCTTACTTCGCGATCAGACGTATCAGAGACTCGCTCCCCATTGACTCACTACTGAATGTTTATTATAGCCTGTGCTATAGTCATTTTGCCTATAATATCTTGGTATGGGGAAATTCTATTGAGTTTAATAGAGTTTTCCTGGCACAAAAACGAATAATAAGGATGATGTTTGGAGTTGGCTCTCGAGAACACTGTAAACCTATATTCATTAGCCGGGGTATATTGACTGTTCCTTGTGTTTACCTGTATAAATCTGTACAGTATGTCAGGGAGAACGAGTCACTTTTTGTAAAATTGACAAGTTTTCATGACTATTGTACAAGAGGTTCGGAAACATTATCTTTGCCTAAACACAGAACTAGCAAATTTGAAGCGTCTCCAACATATCAAGCCATGAAACTTTTCAATCATTTACCTGATGTAGTTAAACGCATGGATATAAGAAAGTTCAAACAAACAATTAAGTGTATGATGCTTGCTAAAGCATACTATAGTGTGAGAGAGTTCTTGGAAGACAACTCTCTTCTATAATTTATTGTAATTTTAACTGACTTGTCCTATACATTTTATGTCTGAAAGGATCAATAAATTATTATTATTATTATTATTATTATTGAATGGAGCGGCCTCGAAAACCTACATTTTGATACCAGAATCACCCATGTAGCCCCCATAGATAATGAAATATTCAACTTTTTATTTTTCGATTTTTCATTTTCGAGTTCTGTTCACGAGCTCACACCACTCTAGGTAAGGGTGCTGTCGGTCCGCAGACTTGCTATTTTTGAAGATTCAAATGGGCAGTACAACTTCCAGATTCAATAATAACGTGAGGTCCTCCCCAAATATATGTTTTATTGACAAACATGGTGTTTTTAGGGGGTCATACCCCTTTGTCATTTTTCATCCAAAATTTGAAATTTTTCAAATCGTTCATATTCTGCACAGGGATACTTTGGACTATGCTGATCAACATAATATAAATAACTATTGGCGGAGATGAGAGGGACGGCAGTTATGACAGTTTGAAATTTCCGATTTTTTCAAAAAATGCCATTTGACAGATCAAAATCTAAACGGTGATAGTTAGGGCTTTGAATTGTTTTTTATTGAATGGAGCGACCTCGAAAACCTACATTTTGATACCAGAATCACCCATGTAGCCCCCATAGATAATGAAATATTCAACTTTTTATTTTTCGATTTTTCATTTTCGAGTTCTGTTCACGAGCTCACACCACTCTAGGTAAGGGTGCTGTCGGTCCGCAGAATTGCTATTATTGAAGATTCACATGGGTAATACAACTTCCAGATTCAATAATAACGTGAGATCCTCCCCAAATATATTTTTTATTGACAAACATGGTGTTTTTAGGGGGTCATACCCCTTTGTCATTTTTCATCCAAAATTTGAAATTTTTCAAATCGTTCATATTCTGCACAGAGATACTTTGGACTATGCTGATCAACATAATATAAATAACTATTGGCGGAGATGAGAGGGACGGCAGTTATGACAGTTTGAAATTTCCGATTTTTTCAAAAAATGCCATTTGACAGATCAAAATCTAAACGGTGATAGTTAGGGCTTTGAATTGTTTTTTATTGAATGGAGCGGCCTCGAAAACCTACATTTTGATACCAGAATCACCCATGTAGCCCCCATAGATAATGAAATATTCAACTTTTTATTTTTCGATTTTTCATTTTCGAGTTCTGTTCACGAGCTCACACCACCCTAGGTAAAAGGGTGCTGTCGGTCCGCAGAATTGCTATTATTGAAGATTCACATGGGTAATACAACTTCCAGATTCAATAATAACGTGAGATCCTCCCCAAATATATTTTTTATTGACAAACATGGTGTTTTTAGGGGGTCATACCGTGAGTTGAAATACATATTCAGAATTTCGGTTCTTCCTGAGATTTTATACTTTTTCAATATTGTTTTCTCGTTTTTTCTTTGAAATCTTTTTATTCTTACCTAAACTCAGCATAGTTCAAAAGGAAATTGGGTTTCAGGTATCAAGCCTTGTTTAGTCCTGATTTTATTGGAATTTTGGAGCACTTTCTAGAAAAAGCCGTTCCTCTTGAAAATTTTAGTAAATCTCTACATTGTCAGAAAGTTTGATCTTTTTTTGCACATTCTTGCTATTTTTGAGGGACTGGTGGTCATACTTTAAGTTTAGGGGAAAGGAAAGCATGGATACTTGAAATATTCAGAATTTCGGTTCTTCCTGAGATTTTATACTTTTTCAATATTGTATTCTCGTTTTTTCTTTGAAATCTATTCATTCTAACCTAAACTCAGCATAGTTCAAAAGAAAATTGGGTTTTTTTTGTCTTTCGATGGGCAGTTATCAATTTTCAAAGTCTTTGTGTTAGAACCCCCTGTATAGTGACGGAGATAGAAACAGGAATAGTGGATAGTTCGGAGGAGCCGAGATACGTGACAGCATCAGGCGATGCGGGGCTGACGAGGAGCTGGCCGGTCGTAATCATTTGCAGCACTTTTGAGTGTGACACCAATCTGTATTCGGAAGAAATGACGTTCTTTGAACGCCCGCATGCCTGAGGCTTTTCCAGATGACTACAATCGGAATCATTACGGATATAGATACGTATCAACCTATTTGCGTCTTCACTTTGACGGCGGCTGTCTTTTGTTGTATTCCGCAAGCCGCTGATTAATACGCAGACCTTTTTGCTGAATGCGAGGAATCTGTGTGACATCGCACGTTTGATTATGCCGCTCGTGAATGCTTCTGATTTCCGGCTTCGAGACACGACAGTCCGGTCGATTAGTAAAACGCATCCTCGAATGGATTATACAGAGTGATGAGATTAGTTTTGTGGGGATAGTTTTGAAGGGTCACAACAGCCATGTCGTTTTTATTCCTCCCAAAATTGGTGCTTGTGTTTATAATTCTTAGGCCAATTATTTCTGAAAAAATTGATTTCATCCCCAAAAATTTCCACGTTGATAACCAACTTGACCATAGTTCTTTTTCGACAAGGAATCGAATCGAAATGTTCTACAAATTCGTAAACACCTCGTGTATGAAATGAAAACGTTTTCCATTAGCCGAGTTCTGCGTTCTCTACAATTTTTCCTCGAGGCGCATATTGGGTGCTTTATGGTCTTGTAATTTCTTCCTCAGCCTCCTTCTTACCCGAGATGCTTATTCTAACTGCGGAAACGACAGGGATAATCACATCCGAAACAAGAGACAACAAATCATTCCGCCGCAGAGTTTCTTAATCGTTCTCCATTGTGAAAGAATGTCACATTCAAGAATAACGGAGTTGGAATTATACCCCTGAGTGAAATTCTACCTTAATCATTTCATTCTAGTGGAGTACTTATGTGTACGTTAATTTTTAGGTAACGCAGTTTCTTGTTGGAAGTTAACTGCTTTGACTTCCCCATAAATGAGCCGAAAAGGCAGGGAGAATCCTCTTGAATGCAGTGTATATTGCCTATTAACCCTTCTGTACGAGGGTATAAACCATTTGAATTTTTCTCAGGGAATTGCATCGGCTTGTTTGCTGTTTTCCAGACATTTAGATCCGTTTGAAACAAGGTTAATTCACCCGAAATGGTTGAAAAATGCCACCAAACGATTTAGCTCATCTTCGAATTGTTTTATAGAAGGAATCGTCTTCATTGAATTGTGAAAAGAGCCTCTTATTCTTTTCTATTGCTTTTCGTTTTGCGAAAATAACATTCTTGTCGGAAATCTCTGTGGACTATCAATAAAACTGATTCTGAAATGCGCCAATTCTGTATTCGGTCTTCGAACTCGCAACGAAAGAGTTCGCCCCATCCCTAATGAACACTGAAAGTAGTCTAGGTACTATGGAAATTTCTTCGTCCAATTCCGAATTTTCTATTTGCCGAGTTCTGGATGGAAATGAATAATGCATTGCTCAAATATCACTTAATTCAGTATCGGACTATCGATACGGAATTTCTAGTTGTTGACGCGTTCGCGGTTAAGATGGTCAGTGCTAACATGGGGATGAAATCGAAGACAGCATCGCAGGGTTGTTTACAATCAGCCAGAGGCGAGTCATCCACCGCAGAAGTTCACTAGATCGAAGGGGTCCTTCGGGGTGCAGATACGCCCTTCTGGAGTCTCGATAACAAGATCGGTCGCTTTGAGTTTTCGGTTTTTGATTTCGGAAATTTTACGTCTTTTTTCTGCTTTCTGGGTGGATTAAATTAATACAGGGTGTTTCAGACCCCCAGAGGAAGTTAGAGCGTCGACAAAATCATTCGAACGATGTTTCTTGAAGGAAAATATAGGTTTCTGCTGCTCTCTTTCAAAAAGATAGCTATAGACATCGTCAAAAGACTTGGCCCCCTCTAGGTTTTTCAAGAAATAAACAATCTATGTTCTGGAAATGAGATGAATCTTTTCCTCTATCTCAACTAAAAATTATTGTTTGCTACTCTCTTTATGCAGGATGAGAGAAAATAGGAGAAATGAGAAAAAATCTAAATTTATCGATTATTTATTTTTGATTAATTATAATTTTTCCACAATCCAAATTCAATGGTCCGTATTACCACCGCTTCTTCCAATCAACTGCCCAATGTATAATACACTGCGCAAAAAAATTAACGCACATTCTGAAAATCTCAATTTTAATGAAAGTTAACTCTACATTGACTTTATAACTTATTTTTCATGTTCTCTCGGGAAGGTTTTGAACGGAACAAGACACATTAAATGGAAGAAAAATTCAGGATTTCACCGAATCTTATGTGAAAGAAGAGAAATGCACAATTTTCAAAATACTGAAATGCTGATAAGTGATTTAATGCTTGGTATTTCCACCCCTTGCGTTAATTACAGCTCGGCAACGACGATTCATACTCAAAATGAGTGATCTTAAAATGTTCTGATCTAATCCTTCCCAGATTTCTCCGAGTTGGATTCCTAAGTCATTAAGAGTAGCTGGATGATTTTCTGAACTTCTCAGCCTTCTATTGAGGTTGTCCCAAACCTGCTCAATCGGATTGAGATCTGGACTTCTTGCTGGCCATTCCATTCGAGAGACTTCAACCTCTTCAAGGTACTCCTGAACGATGCGCGCACGATGGGGTCTGGCATTATCGGCCATAAAAATGAAATTTTCACCAATGTATGGGGCAAATGGCACTACATGCTCTTCAAGAATGTTCCTCAGATACTTATCAGCATTCATAGCTCAATTATCAGCGACCACTAGGTCTGTGCGAGCAGTCAAAGATATTCCACCCCATACCATAATCGATCCTCCCCCGAAACCAGTAGTATTCAGGAAATTGCACTGAGTATATCTTTCATATGGACGTCTGTATACTGGGGAACGTCGATCACAATGGTAGAGGCAGAATCTACACTCATCTGTGAAGAGAACTCATTCCCAATCGGCCCTTTTCCCAATGGATATGCTCTCTCGTAAAATCCAAACGCGCCCTTCGATGGGCTGGGGTAAGAGCTGGGCCTCTTGCCGCGACACGAGGCTTTAAATCATATTCTCTGAGGCGATTTCTTATTGTCTGAGTGCTAATTTGCACCTCATGAGTTTGCTCAAGCTGATTTTGAAGGAGGTGAGCGGTTGCAAACCGTTGTCTCAACGAATAAACTCTCAAGTAACGTTCTTGAATGGCAGTTGTTACCCGTGGTCTACCCTGTCCTGGTCTTCGGACATTCATACCTGTCTCCCTGAATCGCTGCAACATTCTGGACACACTTGTATGGGAAACTCCAAACCTTTCTGCAATTCTTGTGTATGTCCACCCTTCTTCTCGCAAAACCTCCACTTGGGAACATTCCTCTTGGGTCAAATTGCGTGTTTCGCGTTGCATAGCGATCGAGTGTAGAAAATCAAACGAAAGAAAAACTATTGATCACTAGAATTGATCGAGAACAACTAATTTTAGAATGGAGCTAATACATTCAAAGTCTGATAATATCATCTTTTTTTATTCCTGCTGGGAGAAAACATCTGTATTGAAGAAAAACGTTGAAAGTGGATAACATATGCATGCATAATTCTGATAAAAATAATTATCATTGAGAACACCTTCAGTTGTTGAATAAATTTGAGATTTCCATAATGTGCGTTA
Organism: Adalia bipunctata; assembly: GCA_910592335.1. NCBI lineage: Eukaryota > Metazoa > Arthropoda > Insecta > Coleoptera > Coccinellidae > Adalia > Adalia bipunctata. The sequence goes on from OU342957.1 coordinate 2,879,395, forward strand.
ATTTTTTTGCGCAGTGTATTTCGGATCAGAAAGTGAAGAGGAAACACGATACAGTGATCTCTCTCCCTCGTCGGTACCATGGAAGGAACACGCATAGGATGACCCTACCTCAAGCCATTGTCTGTCCACAGGGGAGCCCTGTTCTTTATCAAAAACTCCAAACGCTTTGCTGACGTCCGCACACAAGGTATACTAATTTTATTGCCGATCAAAAGGCGACGCGCATTAGAACCCTCTTTTCCAACCCCTCCGGTTTCTTTCTTGCAATTATAAGAATAATGTTGGGGGGGTCGAAATCTTCGCTCTGAAATTAACCAACATAATTAGCAAAAACTTTGAATGGTTTTCAGCGCGACGCTTTGAGAGACAACTCCCTATTGTGAAGTGTTGTTTTATAATTTCTGAGATCGATTTTTATCGGCTTGGGCTCGTTTTTTGGCATCGGTGGCGTCTTTAGCGCCTCCAGTCTTTAGGCGTCCAGAACGAGGTATTTATTTAGCATCCTTCACCTCTGAGGGGGCAGAGGAATCGATTATTGCAGTGTTTCCACTTCATGTGAAGATTTTTCTGTATACTTATGAGCTGTAGGAATTCATGTTCTTTAAATTCGCAAAATGACGCGCATCATGAAAATGACTTCAAATTTGCCAGGGATTTCTTTGGGGTCTTACATCTTGGTCATTTTTCACCCAAAAAGTTGACATTTTCAGAACCGATTTTATTATTCATTTTTCTCCATTTGGTAGGTGAAAATCTAAACTATGAAAGATAGAGCCTCGTATTATTTTTTGTTGAATTCAGCGTCTTCGAAAACCTACATTTTGATACCAAACTTGTTTATTAATGATGTTAACAATATTTGACTTGAATGGTGCTTTATGAAATATCTATCAGTTGTTCTTCTCCATTTCTTATTCTTCATTGGATCATATTCTCGTTCCCTTGATGCACATTCTATGGAGAAAAATCAAACGTTTCTCAAACACTAAGTTTGTTTCCAACTAGATCCGGCTCTTTTCCGAGCTAACAGCGAACCGACGAACATAAATGAAATATATATGATTGTGTTCCCGGATGAATATTCATCAAATCACGATAAGCTACTTCAATCTGAAGATTTCCTCTCCGCTTAATTCGCGAGTCCCATGCAGAATGTTTGCGTCATAAATAAAATACAAATTAAGTTAGGAGTACTCCTTGACGTGATACGATGCAGATTATTGCAAATTTATTTCTCTAGGTGGCTGAGGTATGGCAACCCGCCAGAATACCAATGTGCATAGTCGAGGGGGGGTTGGAGTGGAACGGAAAGGAGGGTGGCGACCAGGTCGCCCCTTCAAGCAGACAACGACATAGTTTATGTTTTTGAACGATTGAATCGTTTAACGTCCCAACGTAATCCTTTCTATTCCGATCCCTGAATGAATTAACTGAGAGATATATCCGGACCTTCGCAGTATCTCTCGAATATACAAGGTGGCCACGTGAATACGAAACAGGCTCGTTTCCAATCGCCCATAATGAATTCGTTGAAAATCCCAAAGACGTACACAAAATCAGACTCATACGTTATCAGTTATCACCCTGTATATACGCTATTCGAAATCATTTTTGATGCCTCGAATTTGTCCTAAATATTCAACATTTCGAAAAATGGAGATTAATAGTTTCGAAAAAATAATCAATAACCTCATTCCAAAGTTCATTTTTCCTCCAATTTATAAATACAACGCTTATTTATCGAATTCCTAATTGAACACCAATGAAACATTCGTGAATGAAATCGTCTATACTATTTTTACGACTAGAGTACTACAGGAGTACTACTGGAGTACTATAAAATGTGACCTTGCAAAGTTGTAGAGGAATTTTGAATGGAAGGGCGGTTTATGAATGAAATTATAACCCCGAAATCATGAATGAAGGATGACATATCGGAAAAACGATTGGCGACACTGCATGTCACCGACCTCTGTGTTTGTTGTCATCTTCCCTCTGTGTTTGTTGTCATATTCTCTCTGTCATATTTGAATATTTTATACGTTTACATAAGCAAATTATGGAATTCCTTCAAGTTAATATACAAAAATGAAATGTTTTTTGTTTTTGAATACAATCTCGCACGAATTCGGTAATATTTCTAGAACAAATCACCAATTAATTATCGTTAACACTTGTTTCTGTGGGGAACACTGAAATTATGTTCGACAGAATTAGCATTCCTATGCTCAAACAAATCCTGTTCAACTACAGTTTCTGTTTATTCAAATATAATGGAGATATTCACACAAATAGTGGTGAGTGCAGAACTATACACACTGTATGGTTTCATAGGTTATAGATTCGATAGGCTTGATTATATCACAGTTTCATATTTCAAAGCAGTTTAATTTCATTATCGAATAGATATTAAAGAAGTTTGGTGTAGATAATATCCCAATATATCACCACAGAAGCCTGTATTATCTTCGATGATAAGTACTGAAATTGATAGCATCGTATTTTCGAACCGAAATTTTCTTCAACAGCAGTACCTTCCTATCAAAATAATCTTTGTTTATGGTTAAACTCTTCATACAAACGTATATTCTCTCATGTGAATTCGACAAATTCCTTGTTTTCATAATTGAAATATAACATTTCTTTGAAGTTCACAGCATTTTTTCAGTTTCTTGTTTCTTCTAGAAATAGTTAGGTTAGGTCAAATAAACGGCTGTATGCAAGCAGTTGTACCAACAGATTTTTCTGCGATTTAGTGGTCATTAATGAAATTTGAAGGTCAATATTTCATTCATTTAACACCCTACCATTCATAAATTCTACTACAACCTGGCAAGGTCGTATTCCGTAGTACTCAGTAGTACTCGAGTTGTGAAATCGTTGTACGCGAGTTCATTCAAATTGTTGTAGATGGAGATATGAATGGAATTTCATTTTTCTATAGGAGAAACTGAGTTATCGAAGGAATGTTGATGATATTTTTTAATTAATTATTATCAGAGCTCAATTGATGTCATTTTCCTGAATAGCAGGACGGAATTCCCAAGAAACTTGCTGCTCAATTAGGCTATCATAAAGTGAAGAATCATATTGTTGAGGAAACTCACAAGTGTAACCCATATTAATTTCCGCTCCAGCTTTTCCCGCTATTAACTGACAGATGCAAGCATTAAAACAAGGATAACAATATATCCTTCCCAACTGAGAAGGCAGATTCCCCGTCAAATATTTATTAGGAAAGCCGAAGCTTTTACATTTTGCGACAAATCGAGCTACTTTATGATTCTTCCTTAATAACATTACGCTCACTGTCTTGTATTAGTAATTCCAACGTTTGGAGAAGGGCGTAAGGATGTATGTTCTGAAACGAGTAATTTGCTGAATCATTAATTTCAGCCGCGATGTAAACACTTCAGATTAATTACTTTTTATCGTCATATTGGTGGAGAATCCCTAATGGCTTCCACTATTCGTATATTCTCCAATAAATGATGCGACGATGTCTACAAAAACTCAAGGACCTCTTTCTATACTCATTTGGAGGAATAAAAGAAATTACATCGGACATTATCATTGAACAATTCACATTTTTGCCAATTAATGAATAATTAATGGGGAGGGGTGAGAGTGGACAGTTCGTTTAATTTTTTCTTCAGAAATTCATTGCTGGGTCAAATCAGATCCGATACGATTTCAGGTGCTTCCTGTTTATCCGATCCATCTTTTTTTCCACATTGATTTATTTATGTATTTATGAGGAGGCGTTGCGAATAATTGCATTCGGCGTAACTTAGGTGGCAATTTAAATTCAATAGGATGCTTAAGTAATTTTTAATGTGGGAATAAATCTTCAACGGAGCGGAGTTTTCTTTTCTGCCTTTAAAAGGGAGGCAAATGTGCGGGACGTGCATGCATGACGCAGATAACCGCCAGCTACTTTATCTCCGACCCCTGTTGCTAAATGCTGGCCAACGCGTATCTTCTATCTTGAATTCTTTCATCCGCCCCGACCTAGATACCATTTGTTTTATATATGGTGAAGTGATGCAGAGCCTCCCAAAATGTTTTCTATTGACTTACATCTCATTTCATTCGAAATTCAGAATTTCGATTGAAAAACCTCTCTCAATCGTATGATTTCGAAATTGTGCAATATATGTTTGTTTAATACAGAAATCCTTCCTGTTGAAGTCATCTTGGCATTCAGCAATAACAAAATTCATCTAAAAAAATTGCAGAATTCATTTGGGTAGTGGTGAAAAAGGAATTGCATCAGTACGATTCGTTCCATTGTAATCTTGATACTATCAAAATGTGTTAATTCGAATTTCGATGTTTTATAATGAAAATTTTGCTATGTTTTAAGCTCACTATTCAGTGAACTATCCCTGCGAAATATTGTGGACATAACTGAAAAAATCCTGGTTCGAATAAAAGATAAATGATTTCGAATAGGGTACAACAGATTTCAAAGCAATACATTCGTCTAGAAACATTTTGGGAAGCGCCGATACTTGATATAATATATATTTTATAACGATCGTTAAATGGCGCTATCAATCTTGAAGTTTGGCAACACAATGCGAATAATTTCAGAAATGATGTGGACCTCCCTGCCTTTCAAAATAACGATTTTTTTTCTATATAAATTCTGGCGATCTTCAATAAGGTTGCATTTATATTAAATAGCGATGATTTCTTTTTGCATCAATATCTTCTACTAATGTATTCTCCTTCGAATTACGAACGATTGTATTATGAAAGTGATGCTGTAATTCAAATTGTTGAATCCAAGATATCAAATCACGAAAAGCAGGGCTCAATGCTTGTGATTTGCGTCTTTTAAATAGTCAATTCTGTAATGGATTCGTTGACCAAAACACTTCAGAGATTTATGAGATGTCTCCATCCATAAAAAAATGTACCTATCTTATATTTCTGAATAGTTTTATTTATTTTCAATAAATACGGAGCCAGTATGCGCCAATAAATGCGGAAACCGTATGTGCCAATAAATGGAAATAGTTTGCGTAAAAAATAGTTATCGATAGCCTTTCCTTTTTTCAGCTTTGTTCAGGTGGAAGAGAAGGTAGGTCTCTGAGAAGCCTTGGCCTTTCCTGGCTGAGTTGCATGGGATGTCATGGATGCCATTCCCAACTTCAGCCATTGATTGACCAAAAGCGGAAAATCAGTGTGAGTGACTTTTAGGGTTTTTGGTGGTGGTTAATTTCAGGTATATTGACAATAATGTCGCAAAGGTTCGTACGAAGGAGAAATGTCTCAGAGAACACATGCTGCAATAAGTGCGAAAAAGAAATCCGCCAATAAATGCGGAAATAGTATGCGCCAAAAAATAGTTAGCGGTAGCGTTTCGTTTCTTTAGATTTTTCAGGTGGAAGAGAAGGTAGGTCCCAGAGAACCCTTGGCCTTTCCGGGCTGAGTTGGGATTTCATGGATGCCATTCTCAACTTCAGCCATCGATGGACCAAGAGCAGATAATCAACAATTTGAAGGATCAAAGTGAGTGACTTTTAGGGTTTTTGGTGGTGGTTAATTTCAGGTATATTGTCAATAACGTCGCAAAGGTTCTGACGAAGGAGGAATGTCTCAGAGAACTCATGCGGCAATAAATGCGGAAATAGTATGCGCCAAAAAAAAGTTAGGGGTAGCGTTTCTTTTTTTCAGCTTTGTTTAGGTGGAAGAGAAGGTAGGTCCCAGAGAACCCTTGGCCTTTCCGGGCTGAGTTGCATTGGATGTCATGGATGCCATTCCCATCTTCAGCCATCGATGGACCAAGAGTGGAAAATCAATGTGAGTGACTTTTAGGGTTTTTGGTGGTGGTTAATTTCAGGTATATTGTTAATAATGTCACAAAGGTTCGCGTTTATATTCCCTTGGTGGAATTCGTTCAACTGGATAATGCGGAGCCAGTACGCGCCAATAAAAGCGGAAACAGTACGCGCCAATAAAAGCGGAAACAGTATGCGCCAATAAATGCGGAACAAGTATGCGCAAGTAGTGGAGTAGGCCTACTGGGGATACCACTCAAAAACAAAACGCGCTGAGCACTCTACCTACAGGGTGGTGTGGAAACGAGTGCATTTCAATATCGCGTTCATATTCCCTTGGCGGAATGCATTCGAGTAGCCGAGCACTCTACCCACAGGGTGGCGTGAAAACGAGTGCATTAAAATAACGCGTTTATATTCCCTTGGTGGAATTCGTTCGAATAGCCGAGCACTCTACCTACAGGGTGGTGAGAAAACGAGTGCATAAACTATCGCGTTCATATTCCCTTGGTGGAATTTGTTCGAATGGATAAAGCGGATCCAATATGCGGAAATAGTATGCTCCAAATTATGCGGAAATCGTATGCGCCAATTGATGCGGAAAAGTGAATTAGGCCATCTGGGGATACCACTTAAAAACAAAACGCGCCGAGCACTCTACCTACAGGGTGGTGCGGAAACGAGTGCATTAGCTATCCGTTTATATTCCCTTGGTGGAATTCGTTTCGGTAGCCGAGCACTCTACCCAGAGGGTGGTTAGAAAACGAGTGCATAAACTATCGCGTTCATATACTCCCTTGGTGGAATCGTTCATGTAGCCGTGCACTCTACCCACAGGGTGGTTAGAAAACGAGTGCATAAACTATCGCGTTCATATATTCCCTTGGTGGAATCGTTCAAGTAGCCGAGCACTCTACCTACAGGGTGGTGTGAAAACGAGTGCATTAACTATCGCGTTTATATTCCCTTGGTGGAATCGTTCAAATAGCCGAGCACTCTACCTACAGGGTGGTGTGAAAACGAGTGCATTTCAATATCGCGTTCATATTCCCTTGGCGGAATGCATTCGAGTAGCCGAGCACTCTACCCACAGGGTGGCGTGAAAACGAGTGCATTAAAATAACGCGTTTATATTCCCTTGGTGGAATTCGTTCGAATAGCCGAGCACTCTACCTACAGGGTGGTGTGAAAACGAGTGCATTAACTATCGCGTTTATATTCCCTTGGTGGAATCGTTCAAATAGCCGAGCACTCTACCTACAGGGTGGTGTGAAAACGAGTGCATTAAAATAACGCGTTTATATTCCCTTGGTGGAATTCGTTCGAATAGCCGAGCACTCTACCTACAGGGTGGTGCGGAAACGAGTGCATTAGCTATCGCGTTTATATTCCCTTGGTGGAATTCGTTTCGGTAGCCGAGCACTCTACCCAGAGGGTGGTTAGAAAACGAGTGCATAAACTATCGCGTTCATATATTCCCTTGGTGGAATCGTTCATGTAGCCGTGCACTCTACCCACAGGGTGGTTAGAAAACGAGTGCATAAACTATCGCGTTCATATATTCCCTTGGTGGAATCGTTCATGTAGCTGAGCACTCTATCCACAAGGTTGTTAGAAACCGGGTGCATTAACTATCGTGTTTATATTCCCTTGGTGAAATTCGTTCAACTGGATAAAGCGGATCCAGTATGCGCCAAAAAATGTGAAAATAGTATGCGCCGAAAAATGCGGAAACAAAGTTGCGCCCAAAAACCGGAAACAGGATTGCGCCAAAAATGCGGAAACAAGAGTTCGACAATTAAAAATATTCACGTCGTAGTTCGCCAAATCGAAAAAATAGAAGGAAAAGTTATATTTCTTTCTGGATCTCCGATTTTCTTTCGGCCACAAGGGGCTTTAATGGCATGGTTCCCCTAACCCCACATATGCTGTACGTATCCATTTGACTTTGAGAAGAATCGTAGGCTAGAACTAAATTGAAACTTTTCCTTTCCGCGATCCCCTAATATCTTGTTAATTTGATTATTAACAGATTATTAGAAATAAATTTGGCGCATTTCGACATAAAGTGGAGTAGGCCTTCTGGGGATACCACTTAAAAACAAAACGCGCCGAGCACTCTACCTACAGGGTGGTGCGGAAACGAGTGCATCAGCTATCGCGTTCATATTCCCTTGGTGGAATTCGTTCAAATAGCTTAGCACTCTACCTACAGGGTGGTGTGAAAACGAGTGCATTAACTATCGCGTTCATATTCCCTTGGTGGAATTCGTTCAAATAGCCGAGCACTCTACCTACGGGGTGGTGTGAAAACGAGTGCATAAACTATCGCGTTCATATTCCCTTGGTGGAATTCGTTCAAATAGCTTAGCACTCTACCTACAGGGTGGTGTGAAAACGAGTGCATTAACTATCGCGTTCATATTCCCTTGGTGGAATTCGTTCAAATAGCCGAGCACTCTACCTACGGGGTGGTGTGAAAACGAGTGCATAAACTTTCGCGTTTATATTCCCTTGGTGGAATTCGTTCAAGTAACCGAGCACTCTACCTACAGGGTGGTGTGAAAACGAGTGCATAAACTTTCGCGTTTATATTCCCTTGGTGAAATTCGTGCAAGTAGCCGAGCACTCTACCTAAGGGGTTTTGTGGAAACAAGTGCATTAGCTATCGCGTTTATATTCCTTTGACGGAATTCGTTCAACTGGATAATGCGGAGCCATTATGCGCCAAAAATGCCGAAACAGTATGTGCCAATAAATGCGGAAATAGTTTTCGCCAAGAAACTGTTAGCGGTAGCGTTCCTTTTTTCCAGCTTTATTTAGGTGGAAGAGAAGGTAGGTCCCAGAGAACCCTTGGCCTTTCCGGGCTGAGTTGGGATTTCATGGATGCCATTCTCAACTCCAGCCATCGTTGGACCAAGAGCGGAAAATCAATGTGAGTGACTTTTAGGGTTTTTGGTGGTGGTTGGTTTCAGGTATACTATTAATAATGTCACGTATAGGTTCGCGTTTATATTCCCTTGGTGGAATTCGTTCAATTGGATAATGTGGAGCCAGTATTCGTCAATAATTGCGAAATAAATATGCGCCAAAAGTGGAGTAGGCCTACTGGGGATACCACTCAAAAACAAAACGCGCCGAGCACTCTACCTACAGGGTGGTGAGGAAACGAGTGCATTAACTATCGCGTACATATTCCCTTGGTGGAATTCGTTCAAGTAGCCGAGCACTCTACCTACAGGGTGGTGAGAAAACGAGTGCATAAGTTACCGCGTTCATATTCCCTTGGTGAAATTCGTTCAACTGGATAATGCGGAAAAACGTATGCGACCAAAAAGCGGAAACAAGATTGCTTCGAAAATGCGGAACAATGTAAAGCCAAAAAACAGTAAATTAACTGTCGCGTTCATATTCCCTTGGTGGAATTCGTTCAAGTAGCCGAGCACTCTACCTACAGGGTGGTGAGAAAACGAGTGCATTAGCTATCGCGTTTATATTCCCTTGGTGAAATTCGTTCAAGTAGCCGAGCATTCTACCTTCAGGGTTGTGTGAAAACGAGTGAATTAATTATTGCGTTCATATTCCCTTGGCGGAATTCGATAAACTGATACTGAGCAACCAGTATGCGCCAAAAAATAGCGGTAGCGTTTTTTCTTTTCAGCTTTGTTTAGGTGGAAGAGAAGATAGGTCCCAGAGAACCCTTGGCCTTTCCGGGCTGAGTTGCATGGGATGTCATGGATGCCATTCCCAAAGTCAGCCATCGATGGACCAAGAGCGGAAAATCAATGTGAGTGACATTTAGGGTTTTTGGTGGTGGTTAATTTTAGGTATATTGACAATGATGTCGCAAAGGTTGTGACGAAGGAGAAATGTCTCAGAGAACACATGCTGCAATAAATGTGTAAAAAGCATGCGCCAAAACTGAGGAACCAGTTTACCAGTATGCTACAAAAAAAAGCTTTAGCGTTTCTTCTTTTCAGCTTTTCTCAGGTCGAGGAGAAGGAATGATTGAAAGGTCTCAGAGAACACTTTGGCCCTCTTAGGGCTGGGGTGGTAAGGGATCTTCTGGATGTTATTCCCGAAATTAGCCATCGTTGAACCAAGAGCGAAACATCTAGTATTTCAACATCAAAGTGAGTGACTTGAGGGTCTAAGGTGGTGGTTAATTTCTGTAATATTAATGTGAAAAAGTAGAATTGATATCCCTGATTCCAACTCTGCGCACCAGGTATTCCCAATAGACCTCACGACTCTCATTATCCCCGTGAAAAAAAGTGAATACCGCTCGGAAATATCTAATGAAACTATGTTTCATAAAAATATCAGGCATGCCTTCCAAATCAACTTATCGGATATGGATTGCAGTGACGGCTCGTCAGTGTATGCAGGATCTGCCCGTTCGACCATAAAATAATCGAAAAATAGAGAATAATTATAGAAAATTGGGTTATGATAGGGCTGAAGGCGTGGTATCCCAATGAGAAAAAATACTAACAGTTGTTAAATAGTATCTCGTAGGTGATGTGGAGATCTATTTAAAAATATATTTTTATATTGGGTCTTGTCGACCCAAACCTGAGCCGTCTCTGATGCATTGACAATTCGGAAGGTAAATGAAAAAAGTGTGAAATATTTCATGAATTCGCTTCGTCAAATAAAAACGCTAGTTATGTGTAAAAAAAGACCTTACATTGTCTGATGAAGTGAAAATTCACTGACGCTGATCCGCGTGTATGCCACCCGGTTTTTTTTCAGTGTACAATTTCCCTCGACCTACCAATCGAACGTATCCGTTGGTGTAGAATAGGCATTTCATCGTAACTAATTAAGTTGTGAATATTTCAAAAAATGGATATGGCGTTCTGGCCAACGGTGATCGCTGATTTTCGTCTCTCTGTGAATCCGTTTCGGTTTTCGAATTCGCATATTCACACCGAAAAGTTTTTTCTTCAAACGTCCATTTATCCACTCCTTTCGTGTGTATATTTAGATGAAGCAAATTTGTTGTGCATTTCTTTCTATTTTCGTCGTGGAGTTCATCCGAAATCACCGGATCGATGTTGACATTTCATAATCGTGATTGTTTTCCGATCGTTTCATACCGGAATGGGTTTATTACGGATCTGCTCGAGAATGCTTTCGGAACAGTTTATCAGGGCCATCCGTTCAATCAGAAAGACAGCGAATGCAGGTCGATATTCCTTCCGTAAGGCCCTAATATCTTTCTTCGGCGTATGTTCTGCGAGTTGAAGTGAAACAGAAGACTGTGTAGTGAAGTATGTAGCCTGGAATGGGTCGTCTGCCTGCATTTGCTTCCACCTCAATGGGTCCCAATGCCTCCTAAACGCCACCAAGCGGCGAAAATCATTGCAGGATAATGATATTAAACTCATTAAATCAGAATAAGAAGCCGGGGCGTTTTTTACCGGATTTATAAGCTTGGCTGAGTTGCTGAGTAGTTTTCGGAAAAATGCGAGGCGAGGGCGAATAAAAAACGGCGCGGAATACGTACTGCTAATTTTTTAAATCACTGTCACGTATTGGGTATCACCCCCCTATTCCCTATCGATAAGGAACTTATTTAGCTTTCCCTTTTGCCTCCCATTTTTCCAGCGTTTATCACTCGATAAATTTTATTCAAGCCGGGTGTAATTGATCCCTTTGTTCTCTTCTCTTCAAGGCGGCTGAACTTGCAGGGATAAATCCTCGGGACTTCTGATTATTGTATTGCTGTAGGCAACTTCGATTATCGCTATCGCCTTCTTATTATTCGAATCGATTTATGTGTTTCTTCCTTTCGTGCCATCACTGATGAATGTGGTTATAACAGACAATTTCTCACCTTTCAATTCATTTTCAGTCTCTCGAACTTTGAACGAGGGACACACCAGTTGTATTTACTCAATTCCAATCACTTTCTTTCGAAGAATTGAAATCTTGAAGCATCCCAAAAACGTTGTCATAATAAAAAGTCGATTTTGAATTGCATAGAACCGTTTGATCTTATTAGAAACGAAATGCAGACAGAAAAATTCAGTAAACTTGAGTCGCAATAATGAAAACTTGAAATGATCCTCCCCATACTTGGAAGCAGATAGCCAATGCTCATTTGGTTTCTCCTCGTCGAATTCAAAGAAATGGGGCCCCAACAATCCAACTTAATTTCGTAATACAACCCAGTACGTACAAATCGGTCGAATTCATAATTGATACGTCAAGGATACTCTGGGGATAATCATTTGATTTCAATGGAAAGCCGGAGCTTGGAACGGGAACGAATGAAAGAATAAATTACGATATCGGTGAAGTTCTTATTTATTCATGTTGATCAGGTCTGCTTCTGGAAAGAAAAGAAACGAATTTAGGAGTGGTAAGTTGCAGTAGGTTAGAGTCGAATATGCAAATTTACCGAAGACGGTGTCAATTAAAATTCAGAATTTCGATTTGGGTCGTGGCTCGATAGGAAAATCAAATTTCATTTCGGCCGGATGAGTTTGGAATAATAAAGTGTTTCCCTTAATGCAGCTTGTTTTCAGAACTCGGCTCCCGTTCAAAATGTTAATTCGTCTGATTTTTACCAACGCAGGGGTGATACCGAGTTTTTTAAAGGATACCATTGTTTTTCGAATGTGTTCCTTTCCTCAAAACAATTGCTGTTAGGAATTTCCAGTTTTCTCCACCAAATAACTGTTCCTCAAATCGAGGAATATTGAATGGTTTTTTTTACGTTGGAGCAGTTGATCACGCGTTAAAGGAAGGCGTTCGACGGGTCTTGACTTCATTTCATACGGCACCCAATATTCTACCTTTCGGATCATCCCCATTACTTTTGAGCGATAGCAAATGGCTGGTTGAGTGACTCCAAGTGTTTTGCCAGGTCCTTTTGCAAGATTCGCCTCTAATTCCTTATCCTTCAACTTTAGTGACGTTCTTCCTCTTCCCAATCAAGATTGCCACTTTCTAATCGGGCAAACCCCTTCTAACACGTTCGTTCAGCTAGAGAACATCGTCGCCATAATCTTCGACTAAAAAAAACACATTATTCGGTACAAAAGTCGACATTTTCAGAGCACAGTGAATATACACTGCGCAAAAAATTAACGCACATTCTGAAAATCTTAATTTTAATGAAAGTTAACTCTACATTGACTTTATAACTCATTTTTTATGTTCTCTCGGGAAGGTTTTGAACGAAACAAGACACATTAAATGGGAGAAAAATTCAGGATTTCACCGAATCTTATGTGAAAGAAGAGAAATGAACAATTTTCGAAATACTGAAATGCTGATAAGTGATTTAATACTTGGTGTTTCCACCCCTTGCGTTAATTACAGCTTGGCAACGACGGTTCATACTCAAAATGAGAGATCTTAAAATGTTCTGATCTAATCCTTTCCAGATTTCTCCGAGTTGGATTCCTGAGTCATTAAGAGTAGCTGGATGATTTTCTGAACTTCTCAGCCTTCTATTGAGGTTGTCCCAATCCGGCTCAATCGGATTGAGATCTGGACTTCTTGCTGGCCATTTCATTCGAGAGCCTTCAACCTCTTCAAGGTACTCCTGAACGATGCGCGCACGTTGGGGTCTGGCATTATCGTCCATAAACATGAAATTTTCACCAATGTATGGGCCAAATGGCACTACATGCTCTTCAAGAATGTTCCTTATATACTTATCAGCATTCATAGCTCCATTATCAACGACCACTAGGTCTGTGCGAGCAGTCAAAGATATTCCACCCCATACCATAATCGATCCTCCCCCGAAACCAGCAGTATTCAGGAAATTGTACTGAGCATAACTTTCATGTGGACGTCTGTATACAAGGGAACGTCGATCACAATGGTAGAGGCAGAATCTAAACTCATCTGTGAAGAGAACTCTTTCCCAATCGGCCTCTTCCCAATGGATATGCTCTCTCGCAAAATCCAAACGCGCCCTTCGATGGGCTGGGGTAAGAGCTGGGCCTCTTGCCGCGACACGAAACCTTAAATCATATTCTCTGAGGCGATTTCTTATTGTCTGAGTGCTAATTTGCACCTCATGAGTTTGCTCAAGCTGATTTTGAAGGAGGCGAGCAGTTGCAAACCGTTGTCCCAACGAAGAAACTCTCAAGTAACGTTCTTGAATGGCAGTTGTTACCCGTGGTCTATCCTGTCCTGGTCTTTGGACATTCATACCTGTCTCCCTGAATCGCTGCAACATTCTGGACACACTTGTATGGGAAACTCCAAACCTTTCTGCAATTCTTGTGTATGTCCACCCTTCTTCTCGCAAAACTACCGCTTGGGCACATTCCTCTTGGGTCAAATTTCATGTTTCGCGTTGCATAGCGATCGAGTGTAGAAAATCAAACGAAAGAAAAACTATTGATCACTAAAATTGATCGAGAACAACTGATTTTAGAATGCAGCCAATACATTCAAAATCTGATAATATCATCTTTTTTTATTCCTACTGGGAGAAAACATCAGTTCTGTATTGAAGAAAAACGTTGAAAGTGGATAACATATGCATGCATAATTCTGATAAAAATAATTATCATTGAGAACACCTTCAGTTGTAGATTAAATTTGAGATTTCCATAATGTGCGTTAATTTTTTTGCGCAGTGTATTTTGTTTACACTTCTGCGAAATGACAGATACTGAAAAAAAAGCTTTTCTTAGAAGACGTGTAGTTAGTAGTTGTCACTTGTCACCTGCGAATGAAGCTGTAGGTGTAGCAATGGCGCGATAGTTTCAAAAATGAATCATACATCACTGTCTTCCCTGGAAAGCCCATTTAATGGCAAGGATTCAGTTTGGAGTTAATAATGAATCCTCCCCCAAATAAGAGGGGACAAGTTAGTGTCACTGTTTTCAGGACAAGTCGTGCGTATGACGTGCATTTCGAATAGAAGTCGTGCGAGTCAGCCAATAGCTTTTTAAACTTTTGGGAAAACGCATTATACGAATCTTTGGCTTCGCCCTGCCGGGGGGAGATAGATCCCGAAAGTTCATTTCGACTTGAGGAATCGAGTTTGGAGGATATTTACCTACACCAACTTCAGCTATTGAATATCTCATGGTCTGTACTTTCTTCTTATTTGGTTTCCAACGGGAATAATGGTTGATACACAGACTGAATCGCATCTGACCCACAACAGAATGTTTTGCCTCCTTTAAGTGATGACTTAGCTCTCATCGTTCAATTTCATATCGACCGCTTGTACTCTGGGTTTCTCAAGAAATAAACAATCCATGATCTGCAAATGAGATGATTATTTTCCTCTATTTCAACTGCAATATATTAGAAAATCTTTGTTTGTTACTCTTTGCTTCATATAGGATTAGACAAAATAGGAAAAATTAGAAAAAATCTAAATTTATTATTTATTTTTGATTAATTATAGTTATTCTAAATTCAATTCTTGAAAAAATTAAATTTGGTTTTTGGGGATCGGATAGTGCTCTCCCTAAGTCATCCCATACATGCTCAATTGGATTAATGTCCGTTGAGTTTGCTGGCCAGTTCATTCTCTGGATATTGTTATCTTGAAGAATGTTTTGAACCCTTCGTGTGCTGTGTGGTGAGGCGTTATCATCCTGATGAATGAAATTACCCCAAATTTGTTGCGCAATTTTTTACGTAGATGGCACCAGTCATTGTTCGTTCAAGGATAATAAGAGAGGAACGAACGAGTATTCTCTCGAAGAAGAAAAATTTTTTGCTGGTTTATTGTTTTCATTTAAGTGCTGAGATAGTGAAGATTCCACACACAAAGAATTGTCATGTTAAATTCAACAAGTTGAGAGTTGAAAGAGGGGGGCAAGACTTTTGAGGATGTGTGTATTTTGAAGCCGCTTCACAAGCATTCCGCGAGAAATAACAACAGGACCGTGCACTGTGAAAGATCCCGCTCCCATCGAAAACAAGATTAGCCGTAACATTATTCATTGAACGAGTCGCAGGAATGAATTCTGTAGGATAATTCGATTAGATTTTGCGAAAATATTTTTCCAATGGCACTGCCAAAAAGCGTTTGAACGATCGAGAATTTAATTCGATGAAACTGACCAGTTGGACCGAAGCGCCAAACGAATCCTCATTTCGACTGACTGCGAAAGCGGAAATTGATGTAGGAGTTTTCTAAACTCTCTGAAAATTCGTCTGAGAAACGTCTCTACCTTTGCCAAACTTTCAATTCGTTTCTTTGACGAAATCTGGGTGTATCGATATGAAAACGATTCGATAGTTGAATTTAGGTTCTGCGAAATGGTGGATGCGTCGGTTCAATATTACAAGCTCATTTGTGTTTGAAAAATGGGAGTTCTCGTGAAAACGGTGTTGATATCCCATTCTTGCTAATGAAATAGCTGTCTATGTGGGCTTCACGTCGATATATCTTGTACGATTAGGTGAAAAACACAACGCGAACGGATCTGCTCGCTATCAGCCCCTTGGATGTAAAGCACCTGGATTACTCAATGGTTTATCAAGATTGATAGTCCGAGACTCCTTATAAATATAGTATTTTATTCCTCAGCCGTGCAGCATTCCGAATGGAGAAGTCCATATTCATCCTCTTAAGCGCGAACAGTTTTTGGGATGAATTCATAAGATTAATAGTAGACCGTGTTTATCCTATGTAAATGCTATTAGCGCATTTGCTCGGATCGAGGAAACTGTGCTCCGGCATTTATTTGTTGCGAAACTACAGGCAAATATTGTCAACTTGCCCTTATGCTAATCGCTTCATCGGTTTTTGAAGAGAGGAACAAGGAAGCATCGGAACTTTTTTAAGAGATCCATTTCTTGGTATTGGCAAGAGTTTAGAGCTACTGAATCGTTTTTTTTTTGTTTCTATCGCACAATTAGCCCAATTGACTTCAATTGTAGTATTTTGATTTGAAAATAGTTTTCTGGGTTGGACTATAAGTCGTGTAATTTTCAGAGAATGGTTGAGATAAATGGCTGGAATCGGTTATCATTTTACGGTATTTTCTTTAAATTTGTGGTGGGTATATTCCCGTTCCCGTTCCTCTCTTCTGCTCAGACCTGTACTAAAGTTTTTCTCCGTACCAACTTTCTTGATCATTAGATCACTTTAAAGGTTAGGAGATGAAATGTAGTTGTTCAGAGAGGACCAGACTCTCTGACTCTTGATACTCTCGTTACCTGCACTTTTAGATATTCTGAGGATGGCCCCATGGGCTACCCTATCAATCACTGGATGTAGAGGTGTGCTGGAATCGGTACAAAAGTTTCTGAGTTACTAATCTTTGAAATTTTAATTTCCCAATATTTGTAAAAGTAAACATTCGATCGGGTTGAAATTTGGTTACAAGCTGTCCAAGCAGATCAAAATGTTTCTCTTCTCGTAATATTTATTCTATGGGATTTCGTCCTTCTTCTAGTTTGATGATTTCGTATCGTTCCAACTCTGCAAATGATATTATTATTATCCCGTCAGCTTTCGTCAGTATCATCTTTCCCGGGTCAAATTCCTTATCGATTCAATTAAATCGATCTGAGCATGCATGGCGTTCATTTGCTCGACTTATTAATCCTCTTAAAATCTGTTCACAACCATAAAGGATGCAGATTCGGCCCTCATCCTCAGATTACCTGACCATGTCTTGCTAATCAAGCTGGAAAACGATTGCTCCTAACGGACACTGGTTTACTTTGTTATGTATACTGAGCCTCTGGAACTTATTATCCCTCCTAGAGATGGACCCTGATTCCATTTAATCTCGTGTTGTTAAGATGAGGGCTTTGTAACTTAGCGCAGATCGCTGCGTTCGATAATGCCGAAAACAAAATTGAATAGAGTTAACTTGTGATGTAGCTTTACTGGAATGAAATGGTGCACACGTTTGAAGAGTGCCTTCGTTATGATTTTGGAAAAATACCCTCGAATATGCATGATGACAATTTTCCTTACCTGCGTGAGGGTGATAATATCGCGCGAAATTAATAAATCATATTCTCGATGTACGACAAAAAATTTAATTATGATAGATACGCGTAATATATTTTCGGTGAAGTCAAACTCCCTATCTGCCTCACCCCCGACAAATTTATGTATAATCGAAGCTCAATAACGATTCACAAGGGGGATATATTATATTTTGCAGCGGATCTGTTTCTTGAATTGGTAAATACCGAGGTTGGTTGCACCTGTTACAAGTTGTTGATGAGAGCTACAAAACTGAAATTAGTTCGATGCTTGCTTAGATTTCTGTCATTAGCCTTCTGTAACCAGCCGGTGGATATGAAATTAGAATCCTCCCAAGGAAATGTGTCCCATCATATCATCCCATACAATTAACGAGCATGGTGATCATTTTATCGGTTATTAAATTGGGGATTGACTTGTTTTGGAAATTGGGTATTTTACGAAATTCTATCGGTGCTGGAGTGTTATTTTTATGGGCACATTTCTCAGTTTCTTACCTTGAATTCTATTGATGAGATGTCAGAAAAAGTCGTAGTCAAATATTCGAAAGTAGTGATCCGATTCTGAAAAGTTTTTTAATGCTGATAGGGATTTTTTTGTAGGAGCTTGCATATTATTTCGAAAAAGAGGTAGATCTTGAAATTATTTTTATAAAATGATTTTCTGTTTCTGGGATTCTCAAAAAACCATCTGGTTTTGTTTTGATTGCGAATCAATCTTAGTGATTGTTGAAGCGGTCCAAAAATTCTCATCGAGTGGAAAATCAGAAAAATCCTTGAGCCTTTGGCCTTGCATGGCATAAAAATCTCTATATTCCGTGTCTATTGAAGTATAGGGTTCTCCAATAAGAGGTGTCATTTTGACATTCGAGGAAAAATTACATTTTTTTTAGATGAATGATGTTTATTTCACTATAAAGAACTCTATAAGCCTTAAGACCCAAATCTTTTTGCAAAATACGTGGAAATGACTATCGTGGAATGCCTAATTCCAAAGAAGGACGAGGAATGGGTTTTCTTCAACACTTTCGTCTACAGCAGCAATATTCTCGGCTGTTCTTGAGCGACGTGCACGGGTTTCATTCTTCACATCCCTAACTTGTCCCAACAGCTCAAATTTTTCCTCCAATTTCTGTATTACGACTTTCACGGACCGTCTCTGCCAAATTTTCACCATTCTTATAATGAATTTCAAAAATTTTCATGCGTTATGAAAGCGTGTATCTTTCCATTTTTATTAATGGCGCAGTTTCTACTTGTCAACTGTCAAAAAAAGAAAGCTTCAAAAGTGACATCTACCGAAATAGCGGGCTTTACAAAATAACACCCCTTATTCGAAAATCCTTTAGGTCCCAATCTTGTGATCCGCCACTGATCCATTTGTTCCCCTCCGGAAAAATAATCTATGAAAGGAAACGGAAATAGCCCTGAATGCCTTAAGAACCACTCTAAGACCCATTTTCAATTCATATTTCCTCGAAATATGACAATAAAACAATAAATCAGTTTCTCAAATAAGAAAGAATGACAAAATGCAAATGATGGGAATAACAATGCGTCTCAAAATACATCAAAACAATTCGGGTCTTCTATTTCACGCCAGAAAAACGACCAGAAGATTTGGGAATAATTATTACCCCAGGAATTTGCCTTCCCTCTCACCTCCTGCTATTCGGATGAGAAAATCGATTCGGCTTCGAGAAAAATAAACACATGATGAATGGAGATTGTCGTCGATGGTTTTCTGCAGTCCTTGTGGGGTTATCCTCGAAGATTTCTTGAATTTCATTTCCGTTTTGTTCGGCAAGATGTAGCAGGCAATTTTGTTGCCATTTTTCCCAGGAGATTTCCGAGCCAATTATAAACTCGGTATTGAACTAAGAAAACAAGCAGAACGGATTCATTTGACTGAAACTTTGGGATTCACATTACAATCATCGATTTTTATCAACTTTGAAACTGTGAAACCGTTTCTATAGTGTCCCAACGAAGTATAGGTGATATCGTCGGTCCCGTGCCAAAACCATGAATGTGCAAAATTGACCGTTTTGACCTAAGTGCATCCTAAGTCTCAAAATGACCCATATTATTTATTTAGACAACATAAATCCGTCAATACGACTTCTACTTCTTGCAGAGAATATTTAAAGTCACACAAAAACCCTGTTTTTCCCACTAATCACAAACTTCAAATGCGATTATCTCAAAACTGTAATTTTGCACATTCATGGTTTTGGCATGGGACCGACGATATGGATTCGCAAAATAGGTTTTGTCGATGGCTCCAAAAATTGTAGATGATCCATATCGAATGACAACTTTAGATTTCCCAGGGATTGCGTGATGTAGACAAATATAGTGTTTTAAGGGAATCTTACCCCTCACTCATTTTTCACCCAAAATTTTTGAATTTTCGAACCCGATTTTATTCCATGCAAACATACTTCGGACAATGCTGATCATAACTTTACGAATGAAAATTGGATATGGTCAGAGGATCATGAGTTATAACACTTTGAAAATTCAATTTTTTGAAAAAATACCATTTCGCAGGTGCAAATCTAAACTATGATAGATAGCGCCTTGGTTCATTTCTTATTGAATTCAGCGTCCTCGAAAACCTACATTTTGATACCAAACATGTCCATATAGACCTTCTTTGACATGAATTTGTGTGAATTTAATTTTTCGGAATTTCATTTTCGAGTTTTGTTCGCAAGCTCATAGCACTCGGAGTATTGGTAATATCGATCCGCAAAATGTGTGATCTCAATGGTTCGAATGGATTCTAGATGGATCCATATTGAATACCAACTCTAGATTTCCCAGGAATTGCGTGATGTGGACAAATATAGTGTTTTTGGGGGGTCTTACCCCTTAGTCATTTTTCACCCAAAAAGTTGGAATTTTTGAACCCGATTTTATTGTACCCAAAGATACTTTGGACCATGCTGATTATCAATATACAAACGAAAATTATATACGATCGGAGGAAAGGGAGTTATAACAATTTGAAATTCAATTTTTTGAAAAAATACCATTTAGCAGGTGAAAATCTAAACTATGATAGATAGCGCCTCGTTTTATTTTTTATTGAATTCAGCGTCCTCGAAAACCTACATTTTGATACCAAACATGTCCATATAGACCTTCTTTGACATGAATTTTTGTGAATTTAATTTTTCGGAATTTCATTTTAGAGTTTTGTTCGCAAGCTCATAGCACTCGAAGTATTGGTGATATCGATCCGCAAAATGTGTTTTCTCAATGGTTCGAATAGATTGTAGATGATCCATATTGAATACCACCTTTAGGTTTTCCAGGGATTGCGTGATGTAGACAAATATAGTGTTTTTGGGGGGTCTTACCCCTTAGTCATTTTTCACCCAAAAAGTTGGAATTTTCGAACCCGATTTTATTGTACCTAAAGATACTTTGGACCATGCTGATTATCAATATACAAACGAAAATTATATAGGATCGGAGGAAAGGGAGTTATAACAATTTGAAATTCAATTTTTTGAAAAAATACCATTTAGCAGGTGAAAATCTAAACTATGATAGATAGCGACTTGAATTTGTTCCTATCGAATAGAGCGCCCTCGAAAACCTACATTTTGATACCAAACATCGCACCTGTCGTGGAATACTGTAACATCTCGAAAATCTGAACTTCTGGGAAATGACGTTTGAAGTTTTTGTTTTTTTCAGTTCATCATCTGCATTATAACTTTTTATTTGAGCGTAGACTTTATGTAAACAATTTTTTACCTAACTATTCTTCTTTCGATTTGTCCCTCGATTCACCTTATTGTGTGTACTCGTTCGCCAAAAAAAATTGTTTTTTTCAAAAATTTGTGGATGTTACATTGTTGCTTGGACACTTTTGCTTTGGGACTTCGCTTGTTATTGTTTTTCGTGGACACTTTCTTTCATTCCTCAAATTTATATTATCAATCTCTGCTGTATAGGAACAACATAATTTTTCGGGAAAGTTCGAAAATGGATGAAAAAAATATTTTCATAAAAAAATAACTTTATTCAAGAAAATGTAATTCAACAGTCTTATATAATTTTGGAACATAATAGTTTTTCTAAGATGTTTTCATCTATGTACTTAGTTAAAACAAAATAACAAATTCAGGTTACTCATTAATAGTAGTTAAATAATCACAGTTTGTTGTGTTATCACATCTTTTCATTAGTGCTATCGCGATTTTTGACTATTGAGTATAATAATTCGGAACAAAAAATTAAACAAAATTCTTACAATGAAATGTAGTGATTTTCTAGGGAAGTATTATTATAAAGAATTGTAAAATTCGAAATAAGTCGGTTTTAAGTAATTATTATTGACTAAGAACATGAGATCTTTTTTTTTATTAGGAGCGATTGGGATACGTGAGTTGTACGCTTTCTTAACTCTCCAGTCTTTGACGTTTTGTATATTATCTTCAGTAGTTAGAGAAGCCCCCGATGCTCTTGTGTTTTTTATTCTCGTTCTTGATTGGAAAATACTGATATGCTTGTATTCGACATCTTGATAAGATGTCTTATACTCAAAGGTGAAGGGATTTTCCTGCTTCAGTTTAAGAACTTTGATTTTGGAAAAGGGAACGGTTTCGTTATTAGTGTTGATAGAGAAGTTGTCCCCGAGTTCGCTTGCTAAAGATTTAAAATCAATAAACTGACAGAAGCTTATTTCGTTCACCTCATAGAATGGTGCTTTCTTTTTGGCGGTTCGCATTATCTGATAATATTGGGAAGGTACTGATATTGTTCCAGATCTCAAAGTTCTTTTGATTTCCTTTTCGATAACTGAATGAACTGTGTCACCTTCATTTTGGGTATGTCCTTTAATGAGAAATTTGTGTTCTATCGTTTTTATGTTTCGGAACATGCATAACGCATACATGTACATAACTATCAAATATCTATTTTTTTGCTGACCAGAGCAATTGTCAGTATAAAAAATGAAACTAATTTCACCAGATGCAGCCGAAGCAATATTTTCGATGTACTGATAGACAGCTGTGCATATTTCTACTGCTCCTCTATTTCCTTCTCCTTCATGCCAAACATTGCAGACCGCTTGATTCGTTTTTAAGTTGTATATTGATAAATTGTATGTAGATAGTTTCGATCGATAATAAAAAACTGACACCTCGCCTCTTGGAGTTGGAAGAGCTGCCTGCAAGTCGAATACTGATACTATAGAAGTCTCGTCCTCGTTTTTATCATTTTCTTTTTCTTTCCTTGAAAGTTCTTTTTCTTTTAGATGCTCTTCATATTCTGTAGATTTGTTTGCTTTATTATTTCCATATGCAATGCAGAGCTCACATTGATCTTTTTTGGGAATGAAAAATGAAATATTAAACTCGTTGAAAACTTCATAAAAAACAGAACGCATAGCATGTGGTTGCCCAGCTTTCTCGCATTTTTCAACATAATCTCGGAATATTTGGGCAATCGTTCTTCCTCCATCAATATACTCTCGCTCCGTCTGAGCCCGGAGGTAATGAGACTGTATTCTTGGAATCGAGTTAATGTGGTCACGAATTCCGTCTCTTATACTGTTTGGTAACTTCTTCTGTTTACCATGTTTCCCTCGTTTGTCTTCTTCAAGAGGTCCATCAGCTAACTTGCTCCTAACTGTTGTAACAGTCGTAGAAGAAATGTCAAGTGTGGCTATAAAATACTTTTTGCACACCCGGGAGTCAATTCCATTGATTCTAAAATAGTAAGCAACATTAAGCTTACGATGGTGACTTCCTGGCAGTCTCTGAGTGCTTGGTTTGATTTCCTTTATGCAGCGACTTACGAAATCCCGCCGTTTGGTGACGTCTCCAAGGTTCCAATATTTCCGGAAAACCGAGAAACGCTCAGCTTCGGTTATTTTTCTGGAACATTTAAATATACATTTTTCATCGCAGCCAGGTCTCATTTTTCTTCTATCCATTTTTTTCCCGTTCTTTGAAGTATAGGTTTTTCCCAAATTGCATCTTTTTTTCGATTTATTTGTCTTCCATTCACTCGGATTTTTACACCTTTTGCGGGTTTTCCTCTTCACAGAATCTTCACAATCTGACGAATCCTCATTTTCACCATTAGAGTCAAAATTGGGGTCTGCCTCTGAGTCATCAAAAGTGGAACGGATGGAAGTTAAAGAACAAGATCCTGAACTTGTTGAACTGGATCTGGAGTTGGAATTTGAACTCGAAAAACTGGATCTCGGAGAACTTGAATGATAATTCGAATTTTTGCCGTTGAGAATAGCTATTTCAGTTTGAGGATGGTGTAGCTCAATGGAAAACACATTTTTAAGCCTATTTATTTGGGACTGATCTATTATTTTGAAAAATGTTTCATTTTCATAAGGAATAGGTTGCCAAACTTCTCCAGAAAGAAATGGATTGGATCTTGATTCAACCTTTTTCGTAAATGCTCTGTCGGGGCGATTTTGATCAGCTTGTGAGCGTAACAGTTTGAGAATTTTGTGTCCTCGAGATTCCATTATTGGAAACGATCCTAATCAAAATAAAAAAAAAATTATTTCCGAATTACCGATAATACAGAAAAGATACATAGAAAACGATCAATTCGAAACAAAAGCTGGGATTTGAAAAAAAACTGACATCTCTTTCAAACTGAAAATTTGAATTGATATAGGATTTGAGAAAGAAATTGCGATTTTCGACAAGAGACATAACCCCTTTAGGTCTTTTTTCACATTTCCGAATGAAAAGAGATTTAGAGTAACTTCAAAATTGAAATATTTCGTCTGATAACAACAAAAGGTATTGAGCAATATTTATCAGAAGTCGGAATAATCATCCATAGAACACAGCAACATATATCAAAACGTATTAAAACCGTCCGCAAAAAAGTGTAACATCTCACCTGATGGCTCTTGCACGTCCGGTGTCTGGAGAGCGAATGAATTATCACAGTCTTTCGCAAACGACTTTGATCAATTCCCCCACTTTCGAAATGAAACTTCCGCCTCTCCTCGGCCAGCGCAAGAACTAAATTTGTTATAATTTATACCACACAAAGGTAAAGTCATCCCGAATGTTTTGGTGTAACAAACTGAAAATCGCACATTTCGGAGATGTTACAGTATTCCACGATAGGTGCGACATGTCCATATAGACCTTCTTTGACATGAATTTGTGTGAATTTAATTTTTCGGAATATCATTTTCGAGTTTTGTTCGCAAGCTCATAGCACTCGGAGTATTAGTGATATCGATCCGCAAAATATATATAGTCCACCTTTGGCTAGAATTTTTCTTGTTTTATTTTTTCCATAATTCATTTTCGAGTTTTGTTCTGAAGTTCAAATCACTCCAAGTATAATTGGCATCGATCAGTATATCTGGCCAATCTTTTCATTCTGAACTCTATTCGCTTGAGATGTTGACATTTGAATTGTGTCCCTCACAAAGCTTTCCAGCAGAATATATCGTATTTTTGTATTCCGTTTGGTATACTTTGAGAGAATCTGCATAATCATTAATTTTGTGGATGCCATATTTTCGTTGACACTTTTTCTCAATTCCATATCAAACGAAAATTCAGGTTTATATGGGACACGCTGTATACACCGATTGAATCGAGTCAAATCTTCGGGATCGGATGTTCGAAGCTCCGAAATATAGCAGCATTCAGATATTGTGTAAGGGGTTGTATCCAATTGCTTCCGAGTAGCTACTCTAATTAACACAATGTAATTAAATCAATTACGGCCACAGGGTCCGTGGATTTCCCAGCGAATTATACTGAATTCTCGGCAAGATGTTGACTCCTCCTCAGATTTAAATGCCCATATTGTCTCAGATTGTACTTATGTAAGATTTGATGATACATTGCTTGCTTGATATTCTTGGGATTGCAGAGAATGGCGAGAGGGTTTGGTGCTGGGATGTTAAATGGGACCATTCGACCTTCCCTTCTCGATGTCGAAGAATGTTTCCCAAAATACACGTTCAGTTGATTAAGACTTGCTCTTTACATCGGAGTCGCGAAAGAAAGTGCTTATGGCGTTGATTTATTCATTTCGATCGACAAAGACTATTGACGATGTGTGTATTCTAACAATCATTTCTTAAGCATTCGAAAAAAGATTCCTGAATGAAACTGAAAGTATTTAATTCTGGGGGAAGGAAAAAGAATGAAAGTAATTAGGCAGAATATAAGAAAGTGGTCTAGGTAGCAACTTTTTTAATTTTCTCCTATAAATAGACACAAATCCCCCGATAACATATGATTAGATTTCTGGAACCCCTCTTCGTCGAAATCATTTGAACCTGAAAAGGGTCTGGGCCATTTATTACAGACAAATGGACGTCTACAAGTTAAAGGCGGCCGAAGAGCTCTTTTCTCATCTTCATTTACCTAATCGAAGCAAAATCCCAGCCATGTTCCAAATCGTAGAGGACAGTCTTGTGAGGTTCCTGGAAATTAATCTTGATAGGCAATTGCGAAATGTATTCCTAATATTCAAATGGGCGGTGGCACAATCCCACATTGTTATCCTATCACGATTGAATCAGTCGATTATATTGTGAAAATTCACACTTAGCATGCGGTTTAGCATACATATTCCATCTGTTTAATCACTTGTACAGAGTACTTAGAGGTGTGTAAAGAAAATATCAATATCTGGATAATTTGATCTGGCAGAACTGATTGCATTTGTCATCGGCCAATTCTTTTTGAAGACTTTTTTTCATACACCACTTCTTCAGTTTCCACAAATAAAAGTGAAGAAACTGATGGTGTATTTTCCAGAATGAAATCGCTTATTTTCAAATCTGAATATGCTGTGTGTGGGGTTTTCTTACCGGCGAAGTCCATATTTATATTTTAATAGGTATTGACCAGGCTTGGGATGATATGGAAATGAAGCTGGAGGGTTAAGAAGGGGCAGTGGCTAAAAGCTCATATGGTCAATTTCGAACGACTTCAAGTAGATAAGTGGTTTTGGTGGTAGGGTGGCGTTCTGCTAAATGACCGGTAGTGAGGAACGGATACCAATTCGATCGACCATGAATCTGTGGGGTCATTCTGTACTTCCTTTCAAGTATTTGAAATATATTTGGGGAGAAAGTGAGTAGGGCATCTCTGAGAGAGCGTTTCATGCTCGACGTTTCAATTCAGCTCGATGAGAGTGCCATATCGAAAGCATCTGTCAAACTGATGGAATTATAAACGCATGAGGTAGAAATTAAGATTTCGCCACATTCTAGAATTATTCCATTTTTCTTCTTTGGTCTGAATAGATCTATGTTTCAGTGTACACTCTTTCTGTTCGTAATTAAAGCTTCGAAGCCAGGGATTTTTAAAGATCAACAATTCCTTGAATAGTTTTCGATATATCAGATTATTGGTTCATTTCGTCTAGGATCTGTTCGAACTGAGATAATTGGAATATTCTGTTTTCCAATTACAGAATAGGAGATGTTTAATCCACGTTGTAGCTTGAGCCCCGATATGCTGTATACTTTTAATTTCCACCGATCGTCGTTTTGCTTCTGCCATGTTCATGATGCGGTTATTTCTGGAATTCATATAATTTCGATTCGATTTTAGGGGTATGGATGAAGGGATCGAGATGAATTTGACACGTTCATTATTCGAAGGAACTATTTGACAACCGGAGCATTCAATCAGTAGAACATTTCAAGTAGGAATCTGAAGGTTTTCGAAATAGTTTTTCCTTAGAAAATAGGTATATTTTCGGAATGCTCCGTTTTCAACCCTCAAACTGGCGAGGACCGCATCGCCGCCACTGTTCCACACCAAAATTGTATGTTTTTTCTGTGTAGATACGAGAAATATTCTGACCGGCGCCTCCGCCAAATTGCAACGATTTTTCCAAAATCTTTTGCAAGCTTGATTCTTCGATTGAGGGCTTTATAGTTTCGTCAAAATGTTTGCCTAGGACGAAAATGGTCTTCAACCATTAAACTAGACTCGCCCATGGTCAAATCGAATTATGCCTGGTCATCCGGTCATAAACACAATAACTCTCGAAAGAAAATACCTACAATCTTGAAATTTCCAGAGTGCGTTTAGCTTGCAAATGTGTGGATTGAGTAAAAAATGGGCATAATCAGTCTGATGGTTTCGGAATTATGAATTCTTCAGATTTTATTTCACCAGTATTTAAAAAACTACGACTCCGAACGTGTGGAAGTTTGTTTCTAATCTGTACAATCACGACCTTAGAACGTTGTTTAAATTTCGTGAAAATTGTATGATCAAGATCAAAGGAATCATAAACAATAATTAAGATCATTCGATGAGCACTATGGAACACTATTTGAGAACCGGCGCATCCGCCAAAATGCAACGAAGTTTTTTCCCTAAATTTTTCAAACGCCTAAATTCGATCGTTTCAATTGGATATTCGAATTTCACTCTCATTTTTGCTGAAGAATGAGAAGTTGTGACTTCTGTGAGGTAGGCCTTGTTCGATGTAATTAGAATCGAATCAAATTAACGCGAAAAATCGATAGTTAGGGGATGAAATTTGGCAAAATTCGATATTTTTCGGGAACCTTCAGAAAATACGGCTTCGAGATTTGTCGAACCGGAAAAAGTCACAGCGAACGTGTTCTAGCGATTCAAAACGTTCCGAAGGGAATAATCGTAGATTAGCCGAATATTGGAAGGGTACAAGGGAGCAGAAAAGGTCCAGACTGGACTCTCCCCTATATATACTTTATATTTTATTATGTTTCTTTGTGAAAATATCATAAATCGAACCGAAAGTGTCTTTTACGTTCGACTATTTTCATAGAATATAGAAATTTATTTTCGATGGTGAATGCCCTTAATAAAAAACAAAAGTGTATTGTATTGTAAGGAGTCCGGTTTCTTTATAGTTCCTTTGATTCCACCGCAATTCTTTATCTTAACGAGACGTCGCTCCTTTTCTGATGGTAATTTATACAATTTTAAATCGAAATCTTTCGCAGTCACATTGAAAGATGGCATGATAAAAGTTTGATTTATTAGATTTCGTTTTTCTACGTAATTCAATTTTACACAAATGAAAACGTGTTAAGAAACATGTATAGATTAACCCTGTCGATACTAGGGGTTCTTTCTTCCATCGGCATTTCGCTGAATTAACCCCGTTTGAGCCTGTTTTAAGCCGCTCAATAATTCGCATAACTTTCGGAATTTGAGTTTTTATGGGCCACACAGAAAATCTCGTAAAAGTGAATGAACGACAAAGAAATTCTTTCCTGAATCTGCAATTATATTTTCCGTTCTAAACTGACGTGAAGGGGACGGAAAAATCCCTCGGAGAAAATATGATCGGAGCTGTATCAGTAATTAATGCAGAAGTTCGTTAAGATAAAAAGTTGTCTCCAACAAAATGAGATTGATGAAGGAGTATTTAACATGGACTATTTTCCTCGTCTTTTCAAGGTGTCGTTCAGGCCGGAAGAGCTAAGTCGAGACAAAATGAACGTTGTTTTTAATTATTGCCGGGAGATTGAAATATGCAGCCAAAATGCAAAGGATATTACCTCATTTATAACGTTATAAAGGAGGAAACACAACGCTCAAATTATACGGTCTTAACGGATTCTGGGCAGGATCAATTATAAACTCATTTCTTCTTAATTTTAATGTTTTCCAAGTAACTGAACTGACTCGTGAATTGAAATCAAGTCTATCATTTAAGCGCTTCAATATTTGAGGTGTCTATCCACGAAATTAAACTTTCTTCATCACTTTCATCACACCAATTTTAATCTTTTTATCTCTGCGAAATTAGAAATTGCGCCGTCGTTCATGGTGAATCATTACTGGAATCGACAGACCCTTTGAACAATTTCGATTTTTCCGAATTTACAAAATAAGAAATAAGTATCACGAGAGCTCAAAACTTTTCATAAAATTCTTCATTCAACGACGATGTTATCGATTTAAAAGGAAGAAAGCATCAACCTGAGTTTGGGAGCTTTTGTGCACTTGTTCAAATACGTAGCTAGAGCGGTCACCAATGCAGTTACTTATAATCCCCCTAACGCTGCTTGGCTTCCAGATAATAAATTTTCCAGATAATAAATAATCCGTCTGTGTAAGGGCACGATGATAACAATTATTCGGATAACTCAGTTTGCCTATTTCATCGACGTACATGGAAAATTTCATTTGAATTGGGCGACTAGTTTCAGAAAATTTTTTTCGAAAATATTTTTTTATTCTCGTATTGTGAATGATACGATCTTTACGAACATCTTTGTACACTCAGGAGTCGATATTGTACAGCTTACAACAAAATTTCAATCCGATCGGTTAATTATTATTGATATCTTGCTATTTATGTGTAATAATAAACTCACAAATCTGATAAATCTTTGTTTTTCAATTCTCAATATCAACTTCAGACCTTTCATCTCATCGAACTTCACACTTTACCTACGAATAAAGCGGTCGAAATCAGATGGGAGACTTGGAGGGACACCTAGCGTTATCCTTCTGAAGTATTGGCCATATTCTAGCCAGAGAACTATGTTGAATAATTCCAGATATATGGCTGGAAAATATTGAAATTCCTAGCGAGCTCATCCACCATTTTTAGTGATTGTAGTAACGCCTAGCGGAACCCTCTGAACGATTTACCATTTATCCTCTGAAAAACTACATTTAATTGCTCTGGAATTTTCTCCGGTACATTATCCTGATGGTTTATGACTCCTGGAGATCCCTTGAGCCTTACTTTTGGGTGTCATCATGAGAAATAGTTGGAATTAATTTTTTATTCATAGTGGCTCATCCACCATTTTTACCGATCATGACCCCTAGCGGTAACCCTCTGAACTCTTCACCATTCATTTTCTAGAGAACTTGAGTTGAATATGATTCTAGGTTTTACACCTCTGAGGAATTACGTAGAACTAATTGTTCTTGAATTTTTCCTAGCTTGCTTATAGCTTGAATCTCACCTTTCCATATGATGAATTCGTTTTTTTAGTTTCATTCCTGGTGAGCTCATCCACCATTTTCAGTGATTGAAGTAACGCCTAGCGGTACCCTCTGAACGATTAACCATTCATCCTCTGAAAAACTACATTTAATTGCTCTAGAACTTTCTCCGGTACATAATCCTGATGGTTTGTGAGTCCTGAAGATCCCTTGAGCCTTACTTTAGGCGTCATCATGAAAAATAGTTAAAATTAATTTTTTTATTCATAGTTGCTCATCCACCATTTTTACTGATCATGACACCTAGCGGTAACCGTCTGAACTTTCTGAAGAAATTGAGTTGAATGGTTCTAGGTTTTACACCTCGGAGGAATTACGTTAAAATAATTGCTCTAGAATTTTTTCTGGCTTGTTTATACCTTGAATCTTAGTATTCCATATGATGAATTCGTTATTTTAATTTCATTCCTGGCGCATCCACCATTCTATCTTTGAAAGATTACAGCATCCTTTTCGAATTCATGATTCAGTTCCAACTCCTCAACTAGAGCATTCTGGGAATTTCTTGATACCTGAGTTTCATTGCTTTTCGCGAAAATCATTTCTATAGTCTGTGATAACGTTCTTTCAAATTATAAGTTTAGTATCAATAAAAATCAAATTCAATATATGATCAGAAAACTATTAAGCCATACATATTAAATCTTAATTTCGAAAAATTCATCGAAGCAATAACCTAGTTAGGTGCTTTCGACCGCTCATTAAGATTCGTAACTAGCTCAATCACTCATTCAGGTACTAAAACCGCCCACCACTGCTTGCAAATTTCGATCCCATTGGACGGTCATTCAGAGATATTGAATTTGTTTTTCTTTTTAATTATTCCTACGAATGGTAGCATGGACCACATTATTGAAACCAGAATTTGTTTCAATAGGAAAGCTTCCAGGGAGTGAAAGGTTTTGGAAATTTTCAAAAGTAATGCAATTCTAAAACCGAGCTTTATTAACATGTATTATTTACAGCACCAAAATGATCATGTTATTGTGGAGATATGATCTATTAATTACGACTGAAATACTTTCTCTACAGCATATTAAAAGGAAAAACCATTCTCAATGATTGAAGAAGAATATGTGTAACAAATTCCAAAATCGCACATATTAAAATTTAACATTTTGCTAGGAATAACTCAATGAAATAATGCATTTTCATTTATTTGTATAGTTAGATTTTTCCATTTCCCCATGTAGGCTCAGTATTAAAATTTTATATTGATCCTACTTCTGATTATGGACAGACAGTTTAATCTATAATTATTTTATTCTATTCTATTCGCAAATCACGTGAATAATTCCAAGCTAAAATGATGCCAAGACTTCACCTGGCTGCTTTGTCGGATTATAAAATTCGTTTCATTTGGAAAAAGGAATTCCATCATTCAAAAGTTGAAAATTGAAGCTCTTCTTCTGAATAAGTACGATATATTTTAATTTCATGAAAACTCAGTGATTTTGCATCATCTCACGGCATTTTTACGGAGTTATATGGCAAATATAGTCCAACAAAGGTTCACCAATTGTAATTAGAGCAAAATCTTCAATCATTCCAAGAAAGATGAAGCATACCTCTATACAAGTCAAAAATAACTCACTTAAAAAAAGAAATGTTTTCATATTTAGTTATGAGTTCAAGTGACAGTTTTCGAAATCCGATAACATTTTCTAAGGTTTATGATGAATTGACGCTCACTTCAAAGTTTCTTTTCTTTTATAATTTTTCAGCAATAGTTCAAATCAAACAGTTTTCTTACCTCTTACTCCATCTTGTATGTATTCAGAGCTTTGCAACAGAAAAACAGTGAATTTCATAAAACAATACGAAGATTCAACAAAATATTAACAAGTTTAATAATTAAATTGCTACAAATATGGAGGATTATAATCATGCCTTAGCAATACCAATTGAAATACTTGGAATGTTAATATTAATATTATTCATAAATATGTATATTAAAAGTCATTATTTGTATACTTTCCATTACAAAACAAGCTAATATCATAATATGCCAATCAAAAGCGAATCTCAACTTCGATTCAGCTAAAAAAACCTAAACCATCTAAGAAAAGGAACTTTCAAGAGGCAACAATAAAATTCAAATAAACATAACAAAGAAGTCGAACACTCTGTGCCAAAGTCCCTTAACGTAAATCTGGACTCTCATTGAGTTGCTTCTTAATACGCAACAGTATTGTGGTATACCACTGGTCTAAACGGGAAACTGCATCATAATCTTTCACTGCATCAGTGAATCCATCTAAATTCTGTTCTTCCATATGTTCAATCAAAACTTTTATTAATTTATATTCCCTTGAATCTTGGAAGGCAGGATACATTTGGATGTATCTCTCAAGAGCATGTTGAGCATTCAATAAGTCTACACAAAGATGACATAAGGCTGCACGGAAGAGATATTCTTTCGCACTATACTTCAACAATGAACTTTCTAGAGCAGAAGTTGCTACTTCCTCATAAATTTGTATTGCTTTCTCGTATTTTTCGAGTTGGGCAGCATACTGGGCTACTTTTAGGAGACACTTGTTGGCTGAAGAATTGCTTTCTTCACCGCGGAAATAATCGGCAGCTTGTTCATAATGCTGGACAGACCTTTCCAGATCTACCGCATCTGTTTCATACATTTCAGCAATCGTTTGGTGATGTTTCGCTGCCATAGTAAATCTACCCATGTCGGTATATATTTCAATTGCTTTCATCAGACAGCTGACTGACTCTGTAAAAATACAAATAAGTATCCTAGTTTATTCTGTTCTTGGTATGAAACATGTCCTCAATAAGCTTCAGAATATTTCAGAATTTCATTTAAAAACCAATCTAAATTATACACAATCAGATTTGGCTTTATTTCATTAAGCTCAGTGTGATGAGAAAATGCAGTGTGGATAATGATTTCAAAACAAATTGAAAGGAATTATTCAGTACTCATTCATATTGTTCGATCTGAATATCTAAAATACAATTTTCCTGAGAATGACTAATAATAATAGCAGTTATCAGAACCTGATAGCCAAAACAATTACTGAATGTCATTAGTCATCCAAATATGGTTCCACACTTGTCACTGTCATAACAACTATTGTTCAGCACTAATCAAAGGGTTCCATAAGGAATCTGATCTGATTCCTTTGATGTTTCACTGAGTACAATACACAATGTACTATACCCTTTTTATCTTCCTGCGCCAGAAGGAGTGAAATTACATTCATGATCGTATTGCAATTCAAAATTGTTCGACATGTATCACTGATATTCGCACTACAAATTCCAGGTAGAAACTTACCGTTGATATCAGATTTCTTATAACAATTTGCAGCATCCACATAGTTGGTAGCTGCATCATGCCGAGCTCCACCTCTCAGGTGTAAATTTGCTGTTTCGCAGAATGCACTGCCAGCTTGGGGCCAATTTTTGGCCATCTTGAATAGATTGCCAGCCCTTTGATAACATTCTATTGCATCTTCGACCCTACTGTTACCGCTGGGGTACAAAAATATTATTTAGTATTTCCACAACACTTTCACTTCACTGAAAATAGGGAACTTACCCAAAGAAGGATCCGAAAAATCCTTTGGTGGTATTTAATTTTTTCTCAGCTTCGGCAATTAGTTGTTGAGCTTTCTGTTCGTTACTAGCCATTTTTGTTGATTGAATTTATTTACATGAAACACCTAAACACTTCCCTGTCCAATCGACACAAATATTGATGTTATAATTTTACGACATTCCCATAGGGAGAGCTACGATCGATTCAAGGTCGCCAACCATAGAACTCAAAATGTTGATCTTCAAATTTACTGATGATTATCTATAAATGTGACACGTATTTTGTTGATAACTCATATTTTTCTTGAAAAATTCACAAAAAAACATTGATTCGTACGTTCTTTATCGAAGTATTTCACTCCGGAAACATTCATTTTTGAAAACTCTGACAGATGAAATGCAATTTTTTACTGCAATAGCCTACCAGAATACAATCAAACTGAAATAATTGTACGCCTATAATATATTGAAATTGGAAATATCGGAATTCATTCATTTGATAAAATAACTCATGGCCTTTAAACGAGTAGAGCCGATGTAAACCGAATAGTGTAGAGATTTTTCATTCTTTACTACTGCTAGTGGCTACACTGAGTGGAGGGAGGTTATTATTTTATGACTGCGTTCTGTCTGTGGGTGTTCAGTGAGCAAATGTTGTGATTTATATTTAATAAAAATTAGGTAATAATCCATAAAAATCATTAATTTTAATTACGGCGATATGGATTATTAGTACCAAGCAATATTCATGTAGTTATAAGCACAAAGGAAAATGTATGATTTCATTTGACAGAAAATGTTTATTTACTATGAAGAGGTACTATAATAACATTCCATTCATAAAATAGGATTTGTTTATTGGTCATGATAGTAATTGTAGAATAGTATTTCAAATCTTCCTTCTTGGTTGGCGTGTTTCATTGCATACATATTTTCTTTTCAGGATGATTTTGTGAAAGATGAACCACAAAACTCTAGTGTATATAGAAATACATACTTTTAGGTGATAAATACACAAATCAAGGTGAGATGTCAGACTTGAGACACAACAATAATGCCTCTATGGGTTCATCGAAATTCCTTAGTTGAAGTTGTTTGAACATGTCAAACATGGATATGTGTGTACGGAAACTTCCTAAAAAGAGAAAATTTGATCCATCTGAATTGGAAGAGAACATTGTTCAGAACTTGGGCACTCCATGCATTCCTGTATCTGTTGTTCAGAGTGTTATAACTACACCACAGTCAACTGCAGTGGACTATTCATGTCCACCAAGATTGAATGAAGACAATACATTCAATAACAAATATAATGTCATCGATCTGAGTGAGTGGTGTGATCATCGGGTACTTGCAAAACAAGGGGATTGGTATTATCCTGGTGTTATTCGTGATGCAAATGGAGCCAATGTGAGTATTATGTTTTTTGTTCAATGTGTGAAATATATTTTATGGTTTCATATGAAAAGTATAATATGGGATCAATATTTTTCTATGAAAACAAAATGGTTTGAATCAGATTCTTCATGATCAAATTGGCGATACCATCATTTTAGGTAATCTACTCAAATTATATTTCATTGTGTGTATTCTGAATCAATAGAGTTTGTCCGCTTTTCTAATTTGTTGATAGGATCGATTCTAGTAAATAGTGTATATTACCCTGACTTATGAGTGAATATTAAAATTACACTCTGATGATTTCATTTAATCAAATTGAAAATTTCGCCATATTTTAGTTGGAAAAAGCCCTTTTGATCGATTTCTTATAGCAAAATTAATTAATGAATCAATTAAGACTTCCTGGAGGAAAATAATTTACACTAAGTAAAATATTTCTTCATGTTATTGCCATGAGTGAATCAGGTTTAAAAATGGGTAGTTTTTAGTTTATTCCTTTATCTAGGTTTTCTTCTATTTGACATATTCATTGGTGCATTCATTGTTCTGAATAACATAAACCTATAGAGAGGATTTCTTTATTATTTGGTATGTCATGACATGAAAAAAGTTTTTCAACTCTTTATTTCCGCTATAAAATGGTTTGTGTTTTCATCGTTTCTGGTAGAAGTCGCTTCCGCATTTTTCATGTGGTTCACCAAATAAGCACTAGGTTTTGTGCGCTTGCTTTTCCCTATGGCCAAGAGATGATCATTTCACCCAAATGTGAAAATTGTGAAATTTTGTGTCGAAAATGATCTTAAATGTCAAGTTTGGACCCATGAATCCATGGTCAAATTCAATTCTGATAACACAATAATTTGTAACTTGTGAAGAAAAGGACCTAGAGTCAGGTAGGTTTGATGTTCGAATGCTACATGTAAGTTCGTAAAATGAGGATATTCGTCCCAATAGTTTTGGAGCCATAAGTTTTTTGGAATTTCATTTTCCACCATTTCAAAACGTAGATATTCGCTTGAGTTATCTCTGAAACTAATATGGTATGTGATCGATGTGGCAACTAATATATTAAAAAAAAAAACATATTATTTGAAATTATTGAATTTGTCGAATGCAAAATTTGTTTTGCATGAAAATAAGCAGCGGGAAAATATAACGTCGTGAAAATGGTGCGCACAATTTCATGCATTCTAAGATAGAAATTCCAGTAATAGTAATGTAGTAAACTGATATTAATTAATTATCAGTAAAATTATTTGCTCGCATAATTATCTATCTAAAAATGATTTTGGTTAATCAATAGTCGGTAGGAAATTGGAATTTGTAATCATATTGTATTGAACGATTGATAACAATTTTACTTCGATTCACCAATATCCTAAGATTCGTGAAAAGGCTCTGTTTTCGATAATATATCGTCCTTTTCGAGGTATACGTTATCTTTTTCAGGATAATATAGTTTCAGACGATTCTGCTCGTGAACAAATGAATTTTATTGGCGCAGATGTATTTTATCGTAAAAATTATAATTCGTTTGCTAGTCAGGTAATATTGAAAAGAACAGGTGCAGTGCGTTTCAGCAACTTAGACCACCTTTTTTGTCGTTGAAAACGTCTACATGAAACTAAACCATATTTGTAAAGTATTCCGTATTCCAATCTTTAACTGTTAGTGTGAAAATGTCGTCTAGAAATTGATACATTTTGCAACTTTCGGAGATAGGTATACGGCCTGTATCTGGCGTCGAAAGACGCATCACCCTGTGTAAACTAGTTCGCTCTATTCCAAGTTCATTGCAGACTTCCAGTCTCTCAAACCACGTATACAGGTATATCTGCAATATGCATTACTATTTTTAATCTGACATTGAATTTTGCGTCCGGTAAACTGAATGTATAGTGTGAAATTCGATTACGAAAAAAATCACGTTTTGCAGAACCGTGCTACTTGCGCTAGCGAGTTTCATGTTACAACTTTTCAATACGAATAGAACGTGAATTTCAGGAATTCAGCTCTAGACGCTATGATTCATTCATGGAAATGATCGCCACTCGCTTTAAGCTAATCGCACACGTGACGATGTGCTTGCTCAGGTGCATTTTTATATACCGGTAGCAAAACTGGTCGTGTATGACACGAGTTTAAGCTCGTTTGTACAGGTGTTTTTATTCCGGTTCGATAATTACTTGTTGCCAAGTTTCGGTAAAACAAAAATTGCCTGCTACATTTCTTTCAGCACAATGAAAAATGGTTCCATTATACAGCGTGTCACTTCGGAAGTAATTAGAAACATTTTTGGGGATGTTTTCATATGGAAGAAAAGGTGAAAAAACTTGGTATTCTGAGCCTCCAACACTGGTTTAGCGAAATTCCCTCTTGTATAAGTTTTCTCTGTGTGCTCTCCGTAACTCGTGTCTGTATCCTGTATAAACCGTTCATATTCCTCGAATTCTGTCTCTTCATGTAGTCTGACGGTGACAAAAAAATAACATTTGTTTACTTCTATTTTCAGCGAAAATGCCCGCCTGCAAAATTGAAATGTGTTCGCAGAAAATTGAGATCATGCATCTCCGCAATTTTCGTTTTGTCGAATTATGTTAATAGCCAATTGAGAACACTAGAATCATGTAAATATAGTTGACTTTCCGCGAAATTCAAAACAGATTAATCAACTCGATTCCAGCATATGAAGACCGGAAATCAATAGCGCGCCAGGGGTTTCGCATGGCTTGTGTTCATCATTCAATTCATTATTTTAACTGGGTGAACAGAGCGATTTTCAAATATAGCACATATCAGGACCGGAATGATGGGCTTGTCTTGAGCAATGAAAAGTTGTAGTAGAAATTTCAATAATTCCCAAAATGACGTCATATGCTCAAAGTGACATGAATAAAACCTGTTTTGCTTAGAAGCGGATTCGAAGTTTCTTCAAGGAAACATAACATATGTCTTCTATTCAGAAATGCCCTGATTCTGTAATGTTCGTAACATCGAAACACGTGTTGAAACCGCATTTTCACTGAAAATCGTATAATTAATCTTTCTTATTTTTTGGCATTGTTTGAAAATTATATATTCTTCGAATCCATTTGCTTATGCATGAATAAATGGTAATGTCAGGTCGAAAACGATGTAGATAAATGAATTGAATAGTACATTAAAAACTCGTTTCGAAATCAATCGGTCTTTAAGGCATATTTTGTTAGTAAATTTCATCTTGGAAATGAACATTTAGGAATTCATTGGGGAAGTATCATTATTTTAACCGAAAATGTCTATTTTCTAAATTCGGATGATGCAGGTTTCATTTCATTCCTTGTAATTATAAAAAGCGCATAATTAATGTACGCGAGAATTAATTGATATGAATAAATAATGATATCGAGTATGGGGAACATCACATGAAATTCCGGATGTGAGGTTAAACATCTGAAAACATACTTGCGCTTGTACTTAAGGCAAGGACAGTAATTATTCACGTGTGCTGAAGTTGAATGAACATCAAGAGATTAGCAAAATATTCTGGAATTCATTTATATAATTTCGCGAATACGTTTTCATTTTTTTTTTCGAAAAATAGTTCTTCAGTTGATTCAATCAACAACGCAACAGCATTAGTAGTCTAAGAAAATGTAAACACATCAATTTGGCTGTCGCTTCGTTGTTCAACGTGAATATTTACGACTCGGGTTCAGTCATGCATAATGCTGAAAAAAGTGTGGCTGAATAGATGCTAATCGATATTTTGAGTATCTGGCTAAGGCTTTCCGACTTTAATCAGAGTAGCTCTGATACGGTTTCATTCAATTAGATATATTTCCATTTTCAAGTATTTTTATTTCATGCGAAATGGGACAATATACTTGATCTTAAAGGAAAGGAACTTGTACCGATTTTATGTCTTTGAAACGTGAATCTGACTTGGATACTTGGTTTCGTTATCGAATATGAGTACTTTGAGACATTGAATTTGCCTTTTTCAAGAAATAAAATGAATTCTGTTCCTGCAACTATTACTGCATTATAAATGAAACAATTAATAATAGAAATGGAAAATTAATTCTATTATAATAAATGCCCTAATACACTATTCACCGATTGAATAATGAAGATCATAAGTATAATAAATACTTGATTATACTCTCGACCATAGCCCCCCCCTCCTTGAATAGCAACAAAAAACAGTCCTTCGTGATTTGAACCAAAATTACAGAAGGTTGTGGGATAAATATCAAGGTGTAGTTTCTTTTCAGATAACAGTGGTAATCGATGGTAAAGATGAAAGAATTCTGCATTACAGTAACGTTCTGGACAAGGAATGTTACGATATAATAGGTGATGCTAGTCCCTCTTTCAATCAGATAACTCTTGGAGCTAGAGTGTGCGTCAGACATGATCAGTCCATGTTCGTCGAAGGCGTAGTTTGCAAAATAGAAGCGCAACCTCCGAAATTCCTGGTGGCAAAATTGGGCGAACAGCAGTGCTATATCACGGTGAAGAGATCAGAATTGAGACTTCTTCGTCCGCCCTGGTACGACGAGTTGGAGAATTTGGAAGAACCACCCGGTATACTCTCACCTCCTCAACATCAACCGGAATATTATCCTAGAAACGTATCGTCGCCTCAATTGCATACGCCAGTATCCGTGAGCACCCCAGTGTCAACTTCGAGAAATTACGAAGATTTCAACGAGAGTGAAGATGAACTCGGGAGAGAAGATATTATATTCCCATCGGAAGGCAATGATAAGTTATCCGGAAGTAGTAAAAGGAGCAGTGTACATAGTCGAGGTAGCTCCTCAAGCAGTGTAACTCCTAGATCCCAACCGACAACACCTAGAAGCCAAGCTGCCACTCCACATAAGTACAAAAAAGGTGACATTGTTTCAAATCCGAACGGTATAAGGAAAAAATTTAATGGAAAGCAATGGAGACGGTTATGTTCGAAAGATGGTACATGTAATAAAGAATCGCAACGAAGAGGTTATTGCTCTAGACACCTCAGTCTTAAGGGTAGTAGTCTTCGAAGTAATTCATCATATCCCAGATCTAATAGCAAAGGAGATGGTGAAGATACTTCCAGAGATTCTGAAACATCACCTAACTGTAGTGAAAGACGTATCACTGGTCGTTTTGATCAAGATGAAACAGATGTAGCTAATATGTTAGGTATGTTAATGAATAACAAAATGTTGATTGCTTTCAATTATTTTTCAAATCATTCATTTTTAAAGCAATTATTTAATTTGGAACTTTGTACTTAACCAGTTTCCTTGTTTTCTAATTTTTAAATTATTCTCCCCTTTTTGTGATTCATTTTCTTCCCAGAAATATAATTGTACGAATATTAAATGATTTGGATATAATGAATCGCAAACAAGGGGGATCATTTCATTCTCATTTTTGCTAATGCTGCACCAGACATATTTCCGAAAATAGAATGATAATTTGTTTGCAGTTTCCTTGGGCAGTTCGAGGTCAGCTACTCCAGTTTTCTCGCCAAACGGTCAGGGTACTTCGCCTCATCATATGCAGTCGCCCATTACTGTAGGTTCCAGGCAGAACGTTTTCATGCCGATCAGTAGTCATTCCCACACACTTCAGAAAAGGACATCTCCCGTTCCTCCTGGATATAATACTCCCTATCATCAACCTGTGATTCGGTAAGCATCAAATATTCTGTTTTGATTAAATCACACATTTACTTTATATCTTGACCTTTGCAGACCTGAGTTAGTCAGACCGGTCCAACCAACACCTAGTGTCATAAGGGTATCCCCAAACCCGAGACAGTGGAACCCTGTAGTTTCTGAACAGCACAACGTCATTCTACAACACTCTATAAGCAACACAAATACTCAGCCTATTGATATCGAACCACATCAACCACCACAAGGTTTGTTCATGTGTATAAATCGATTTCTTTTGTAATTCAGTTTTTATTTCAGTACCAAATGCTGTTTTCCGGGTAACACCTCAAACTATTGATAGAAATATATTAATCATAAAAAATGGGGATAACGATACGAAAGAGATTACATCTTTCCAGAGACAGGTTAGTTGTATTTAACTGGAAATTTATCATTTTTCGAGTAATAGGAGTATTCTGTCTTCAGGAATGTGTAATGGCAATACCTCAATGTTTTTCCAGGTAATCCAAAGTGATCATCTACAAGCAACTTCTACAATTAGAATTGCAACAAACGCCATCAGTAGCATAAGTAACAGTCATACAAATAACACTGCTCTTCTACAATCCAACTCTCTGGGAACGAACCTGCTGCCAACTCAGTTGGTTCCCGTATTGCCTGCAGCAACTCAATCAGTGGTGAAAAGAGTTCCCACCGCCTTAGTTCAACATGCACCTCAACCGAAAGTTTCAACTCCAAGCAATAATAATCAGATTCCACAGTCGGCGTTTGTCATTCCTTGGCATACACTGGTCCCGATTTTAACGACAACAGGACCGATATCGCCGCCTTCTTCGGAGCTTTCGCCACCGCTGTCTGCTCCCCCCGTTCCGGTGACTAGAACAGGTGTGGATTTGAATGACGAGGAACACGAGATGGACTCTCTGCCTGTTACTATCGAGGAGGACGATGATGTTTTCGAACCTGAAACAACTGATTCCATGGATGCTTCTGCTGGCAATAAAAGGAGGAGTCAGAGTCTCAGCGCCTTGCCCAACAACAACAAAGACGGGAGTTTAGGAAAGGTAGGAATCATTATTCTGGCAAATCGGTTTATTTATATGATGAGATGTTTATCTTCTGATTCCAGGCTAAAGACAGAATAAGGAGACCCATGAATGCGTTCATGATTTTCTCCAAAAGGCACAGGGCAATGGTACATCAGAGACATCCCAACCAAGATAATAGAACTGTGTCTAAGATCTTGGGAGAATGGTGGTATGCTTTACCACCCGATCGAAAGAAAAAATATCATGAATTGGCTTCTGAAGTGAAAGAAGCTCACTTCAAAGCTCATCCGGAATGGAAATGGTAAGTTGAACTATTTGTCACATTTAACCAATGGTTATTCTGCAATAATTCTTGTCAGGTGCAATAAGGATAGGAGGAAATCATCAACTGGTTCAGTGAGGGGTAAACTGAACTCTTCAAGTGATATGGGAGATATAGGAGAAGCTCTGGCGAGTCCTCAGGCTCCGCAGACTCCCCCAACCGCAATGGAAGCACAACGACAGCCTCTGCAAGAACAGGACAACGCTGGCGATGCTTCAGATGATGACCAAATGGTGATATGCGAGGACACAGGTCCCGAGATTGATCTCAAATGTAAAGAAAAAGTGACTGATTCTGATGCGGAATCTCATAGTGATAATGAATCTGCTGAAAGTAAACTGTATTCTCAACAACTTTATAGCCCAATCAACAGTGGTTGTGCAGATACAACGTGTAGACCTAAACCGATCAAGGCCAGATTATCTTCTTCAGACTGCCCAAAGTACAGTCCTGTTTCAACGCCGAATACTTTGAATCTACATTATTCGTCACCGGTAAACCCTAGTGGTGTTTCTGGGTTTCAACCCACCGGTGGCGCTTTTCAAAAGATGCCTATATCCCCGAAGGTGGTCAAGTTGGAGAAGATGGAAAGTGGAATGGAAATGGACTCGTGGTCTGGCAGTTACAAAACTGATATTTCAAATAGTATAGCTATATCAAAAGCTTTAGATTCCTCCAATAACCTATGGAATAACATTCCATGCAGTCAGGCTGGGACAAATTTGAGCAAAATGAACAATAACTCGACGCTTATACTTAAACAACAAGTGAAACCGAATTCTATAATACATGTGAGCGATACTCAAAGTCAGCCAATGGTGGCTATATTTAATTCTACAATCGGGGGGAGACAAACTGGCTTGTGCTTGACCAATGATCCGGAACGGTCTCAACCTGTTGTCATGGTTTCTTCATCTTCTTCAGATCATCCAGTGCAATATGTAATGATGCAGAACTCCTACGCCATATCAATGGCCGACTCAGGAGTTAGAGGATTGTTGCCGACTTTGCAGTTATTGCCAAAGTCTGCTCCGACGCAGTCGGTTATCGTCAACCAATCCCAAAATAAGATTGTGAATTCTTCGCAATCCGATTATTCTTCCACTCAGAATCATCAGATTTGTGCCACCACAACATTAGCAAATAACGCAGGTAATTTTTATGAATTTTAATATGCTGGTAATTTTTGTTTGAAATGAGAATTGTTTGACAGAAAGGACGAATGTTTAATAATTTAATGTTCCAGGTGTGATGGTGAGAATTAACCAAAAGGATTCTCATGCAGTGAACAATGAGTACAAATCTTCGCAGTGCGATGTTCCACAGTCACCACATATGACCAATTCCGAATCTTCAGCGGTGTCTGAAGAAAATAAGGAATTCAAGCTAGCTCCCACTCCGGCACAGTTAGGTAAAGCGCCGTTGCAGAGACGTCAATCTTTAGGTAAGAGCATTTCTCGTTTTGTG
Organism: Adalia bipunctata; assembly: GCA_910592335.1. Taxonomy (NCBI): domain Eukaryota; kingdom Metazoa; phylum Arthropoda; class Insecta; order Coleoptera; family Coccinellidae; genus Adalia; species Adalia bipunctata. The sequence goes on from OU342957.1 coordinate 2,923,591, forward strand.
CATATTTTAATCTAATTATTCTTCTCCTTCAGCTATCTTCAGCAATGTCAGTCAGAATCAGAGTTCTAATGAAAATTCTCCGAACCACCTTGGAAATGAGCAAAACATGCAACAGCAGGACCAGCCCTTGACCCCTCAGCACCATCAACAAAATATGGAAGGTCCTCTAATTTCACCATCACAGAAAAAAAGTTTCTTCAAGAGGAATATCGAAGATGGCATGGACAGGTAAGTTTATTTATGAAATTTTGCTGGACAGGATTTGAAAAATAATTACTTGTTACAGAGTGTTGGAACAAGTCAATTTCCAGAAAAAATTCTCCTCTTTACCCCAATTCAAACCGGAAGATTGTCAGTCGCCGAGTTCCATAACAGTGCAGAGTCCTAGTATATTCAACTATAAAAAGACAAGAAATCTACTGAATACAAATCGTTTGTCTGTTGAAGAAGAATCTGAACCTGAAACACCCCAGTCTGCTGTTCCAAAGTCTGCATCTTCTGCGAAACCCATTGTGATTGGAAATCAATTTTTTGGTCCTGACTTCAATATCGATAACGTTCGAGGTAATTATAATTATTATTGTTTGATTTACTTTGGTTTTGACTATTCCAATTTGGGTATTGTTGTTCCTGCTCGCTTTGTTTCATTATTAGATTCTTGTTAGAGATTGTCATTAAGGTAGACTACTGTAAATAGTCGATAAGCCATTGTGAAATGATTTGCAGCGTTTTTGAAACATGAAATTGTTCATTTATAGAATTGACTGACATGAGTGAAGGAAACTCGCCGAGAACACCAAGAACCCCTGGAACTTCTAGAGATTCGGACAGAGGACATCGCAAAATATTAGAACAGAGGCGTCAGTTAGTTTTGCAGCTCTTCAAAGAGCACAACACCTTATTTCCTTCGACACAGGCAACATCTACCTTCCAAGCACAGCATTTGGATATATTTCCCAACAAAATGAGCTTGCAGTTGAAGATACGGGAGGTACGTCAAAAAATGATGGCGCACAATAATCTCACACCTCATAGTGCAAATAGTCAGAGTAGTCCTTTAACTCCTGCAGAACCCGTAAGAGTTACATCCAGCAGTTAGCTAGAAATGTGCAATAGAGTTTTGTCTTCCTTTTCATATGTTATTCTTAAACTGACTGACAATGACAATTAGTAATCTTAAAGCTTTATCCACAGAATTTATTTATACAATTAGCAATTAACGATTTAAAGCAGTAGCGAACAGACACAACTTCTAACCTTTCTTGGGGTCACTAATACAGTAATTCTTGAAAGGAAATAGCTTACTGTTAACATGCACTAATAATTGAACATCAAGAGCCAGGCAATTATTTCAGAAGAATCCATGAAGTCTTATTGAGAAAGTGCCAATCCATATAACTTTTTTTTTCAAGAATTACAAGTAACAGCCTAACATCATCTTTTCTGTCTAAAATTCAAATTTTTCACAGAATTCAATATATTTTATGCTTTTGATTGTTAAATTATTTTAATTTCAGATTCATATTAGTAATATTACACTTAAATATTGGTCAAAAATATTCAAAATTAACTCCTTTTTATGATGGAATTAAAATAAACAAATACTTACGTGATAAGTGAAGAAGACTTTACTGCAGATGATCACTTGAGGTAGTTTCTCATGTAGTTAAAGTATTCTCTTCAAAACAAATTAGTTTTTTCGCGTCTTCCCTCTCTGTGTACTGGTCGTTTTAGAGGGAAGGGGTCACGTTTATCTAATTTTTACTGGGAATAAGGTGGAATTGCAAATATTCTCTTCGGTTTTATCGTTGAGTATTTATATATTATTATTATTATATGAATACTTGATGATTTTATGGAAGATTAATGGTAAAGTAACATTTATATATAAACAAATTTAATTATCGTGTCAATTCAGTTGTGCATTAGGTCTATTCGAGATCTGCTGGGTGTGGACTTGCAATTTATTGATCGATCTGCTGAAAATATGAAAGCCCTTTAATTATTCTGACATTCAACTTCAAACATGTTTTTACATGAAATGACATTTAGTCAAGATGAATCCTTTCTGAGCATTAATGAACATAGGGATATGGATTAAAAAATACAGTTCGATAGGATTATCATTTCACAATAGAAAACATACAAATTAATATATTTTGGAAATCATTGACTTGCCGAATTTCAATCATTATTCATTGAATGAGAAAGAACAAATTTGTACATAAATTAAATTTGAACTGTGATTCTATATTTTCCCATTACTTGAACTTAATTTATTAGGAGTTTGTTGCTAACAAAAAGTCCAAAGCATAATTTGTTGCAATATTAAATTAAGATATCATATAAATTTCTGGTGTCGAATTTCCTGTCCTGAATTGAAATTGAAATTTTTTTATATTAACAAGCAGATCTTTGATAGAAATAAACACAACTCAGTCAGTGCACAGGGCAATATAAAAGACAGAACCAGAACTCATTTTATATATTTATGATTAACTTCGGAAGTTCACATTGAATAATATGCACAAATGTTAAAAAAAGTCTGTTGTTGTTTGTTTTATAGTGATATAGTATCAATTGTAGAAAATTAATTGTTAACTATACTAATGTTCTAATGAATATGTCATTTCATATGCATATTTGCTTAAGGTAGTCGTGTTATAAAAAAGGCATCGATGACTTGTGAAGTCCATTAGTCTCTTATCAAAACAAGATTTATGAAATGTTGATTTCAATTTCTTTGTGATGTAAAGAAGCTTGAAAAAAAATTATCAGCATTCTAATTTGGTATTCCAATGATACTTCTTTGTTGAATGTATATTTTCGTCATGTAGTTATCAATTTGTAGTGGAAGGTTGAAGTTCAACAATCATGATATCTTGTTTGATACAGCATTTTATTAATTGAATTTTATTCAGCTGAGGAAACTTTAAAATTTTTGGTGCTAAATACTGAAACACTTGCGTTCTCTGGCTTTTTCATCTATGAATCTCTAATTTTGAAAACCATTTTAAAGGATATAATGAGGAAATGTGGGAGAATGCGGTATTTTCTGCTCATTCTTTTAATCAATTTCTGTAAAGCAAGTTATGTTTTAAGTTATGTTCATGATTAAGCAACTTTGTTACAGAAAATGATGAAGCAATTTTTGAACACCATTTGTAGTTTATAAAGTGTTGTATATTTATTGTTGTACTTTTAAACGTTCTGAAAATATTTGTACATTGTATTTGGATATTTCTCTCTGATTTCGATGCCAATGTAAATATTTTCGAGATAATTGAAACATCCTAGGTTTAATGTGCAAATATCTGGGCTGATTATTGTTTGATACCTTCGATACAGTAATATTTTATTTCGATTATCGCTGTATTGATTTGTTATGTGATGTACTTAATTATTTTAATATCTTTATTTTTGTATATATACCAAATTGAATTGATTTATATTCTTGGTGAAAATTCAGAATTTTATGTAAGCATTAACTGCTTACAAAGCGTAGATGTTAATGATTAAGAGAAAAATCTTCAGATTTAGATCCTGTTTTGTTTTAGACTTTGTTTTGGAAGAAAATGCAAATCTTTTTTTTTCAATCTGGATTATCTTATAATTATTGCTCAATTCATTTTGTTCGTAAGTGGTTATATTTAGTTGAAAAATTTCATACTTACTCATGTTTTGAAGGTTTTTAAGATTTGCATTCTTTCAAGTTCTCCAGTTGTGTCAGATTATTGACCCTCTGATAAAATGAAACCTTGGATATCTGGTCATACTTGTTACAAGGTGTTGCATTTTATATAGCAGATTGATCTCGTAGTGAAAACACATGTGTATAAATATTATTATGCACATTTGGTGTTCTAATTTGAACACTGGATTACATTTCATGTAAATAAATTACACTTATAGATACCATTTGTACTACCATATTCTATTTTATTTAATGAAACGATTGTAAAGATCACATCTAAATCACAATAAATGTAACAGTGTTCATTTGTCTTATTATTATAACAATTTTTAAAGAACAAATAATTGTTATTTTCATAATATATCCATTTTCGATGTGCCCCTTTTTTCAAAAAATCAATCAAAAATCGTTCCGGGCTGCCTGCCGAACGGTGTTCATATACTATCAAAAGCATATAATAGGGCTACGTACTGTCCATAGGGAAACAAAGAAAGAGTTCCTGTTCTGCACTTAGGTTTCAAAGTCTGTGAAAACCCATATTTTAAATTTCTAAGTCACTAATTATACGAGGATTACGCCAAATCACGGAGCATCCTTTCCGTTCTTTTGCTCTCCGCATTGTCTCGGACAGAATCGTTCAGAAAAACAAATAAATATAACAGACACCAGTGGCGCCATCTAGCGGTTCGTACACGTACTAAAATAGCTATAGTTTTAAGGGGGTCAATTGATATAGTTAGTTCGACCGGTTTTCCGCTAGATGGCGCCATGATATGATATATTCTAAGTCAATGAGAAACACTTAACTGTTAATAACAACGTAAATGTAAATATTTTTTTTATAATTGTCATTGGAATTTGTACCCATTTCGAAGTGGCAAATTATCTCCCATACCACATCAAGTTTTACCTATCAATTGGGTAACTCAATAGTGAAGAGTTTGGAGTCTGACTGCTCATTCCATATAAAATAACTGTAGTTGGCAATTTTGTTTGTGAAAGTTTCCATTTCCGTAATTTCTATTCCTCATAATGGTTCGCGTATATGTTGTTGGTGTTGGAATGACCAAAGTAAGATTCTGCCTTTTGTTGTTTTTTAAGTGAGCGAATCCTAAGCTTTTCATTTGCTTCTGACGTCTAATTTTATTCATTGTTAGTCTCAAACTCTCAAAATAAACAAGCTTTATTCATTATAGTTCGAAAAACCTGGTGTCAGACAAGATGATTACCCTGAATTTGCTAAAGAAGCAGTTGAGAAGGCACTTCAAGACTCTAAACTGAAGATAAATGACATAGAATTGGCAACAGTTGGATATGTGTATGGTGAGCAATAATGATCTACTATTGTATTGAAAAATTGAAGGGGAATTGTTTTTTCCCAGGGGATTCAACTTGTGGCCAAAGAGCAATTTATGAAGTTGGTATGACTGGAATACCAATTTTTAATGTAAATAATAATTGTTCTACTGGATCTAGTGCCTTATTGATTGCCAAAGAATTTATCGAATCTGGTAGGGATTGTGTATTAGCTCTTGGATTTGAGAAAATGGAAAGAGGAAGTCTTACATCTAAAGTAAGTCATTGCCAAACCATATCATAATTACAAACTATAATTAGTGAAGCAATGAGAGTAGGGTTGCCATATCGGAAGATCGAAATATCTGGAGAAAATTAGAAAATGTCAGGATTTAGGGATTGTTGTCAGGAGAAATTCACAATACAAAATGAAATGAAAACTTGATCTTTTGGTTGCCACATATATTTGGCATTTGATTTCACCCAGTCCACTAATTTTTCCCCCAGTGCTGCCCAAAAATGATTTGAAATTCGAACACCCTTGTTCAAAGTTCAATTTTATAAGTAATTCGGCTTTCATTAAGTCCATGGCCATTCGATTCATCTCTTTGCAGTATACATTATTCAGTAAACTGAACACCCTTTCACAATTAGCATTGCTCACAATGATTGATAAAACAAAAGATATAATTCTTTTCAAGTTGCTTGTATTTGAAAAATATGCCTAAATTTTGTCATTGGATATATCTTTATCTTTCGGAAGGTTTTAGTATGTCAGGCATTGCGAATAACTCCTCCCATGCAAACAAATTTTCAACTTTAAAAACAACAGATATCTTTTTATATAAAGACTTCTCTACACAGAACACAACTGGTTCTCCTAACTCGCACAAGCTACAATCTTCTGAGAGGTCTCCTCTAGAGACCTAGGAGATATCAGTATAATCATATTATTATCAATTCTAGTTCACAGATAGAACAAATCCTATGGATAAACATGTTACCTTGATGGCTGACCTTGTCGGAATAAATGAAGCACCTATAACAGCACAAATGTTTGGAAATGCAGGATTAGAACACATGAAAATGTATGGCACAAAGGCTGAACACTTTGCTAAAATAGCTTATAAAAATCATAAGCATTCTGTTAACAATCCGTGAGTAAAAATGGATTGGAATTTGGCATATATTACAATATTTTGAATGATTTACAGCAATTCCCAATTCCGAGATGAATATTCACTGGAAAAAATAATGACTTCTCCTAAAGTATTTGGACCTTTAACTAAATTACAATGTTGCCCAACAAGTGATGGAGCTGCAGCTGCTGTTATAGTTTCTGAGAGGTTTGTTAGGTCACATGGTCTTGAAAATCAAGCAATAGAAATTTTGGGTATGGAAATGGCCACTGATACACCCTCTACTTTTGCTGAAAAAAGTATGATAAAACTGGTAGGGTGCTAAGTTATAAATGAGAAAATTATTTGACCTCCATTGTATTTTGAAGGTTGGGTATGATATGACTAAAACAGCAGCTGATCGTCTATATCACAAGACTGGTATCAAACCAACAAATGTACAAGTTGTGGAATTACACGACTGTTTCTCAGCCAATGAATTGATAACTTATGAGGCCCTTGGCCTTTGTCCTACTGGTAAAGCTGGAGAACTTATTGACAGAGGTGATAATACCTATGGTGGTAAATATGTGATCAATCCAAGTGGAGGCCTTATTTCCAAAGGCCATCCTCTTGGAGCTACTGGTCTGGCTCAATGTGCAGAACTTTGCTGGCAGCTCAGAGGAGAAGCTGGAGCCAGACAAGTGCCAGGAGCTACTCTGGCTCTACAACACAATATTGGGTGAGCATATTCAGTATAATTTCATAATAGACTTCGAAGCAGTTATGAAAAATTAGTATACTGGCATAATTCGGGACCCCAGTCGAATTTTTCCATTAACTGTGGTATTTGATATCTGGGGTTATAATAATAATAATATAATAATAAGAGTTTATTCACAGGAACGAACTTCTTACAATATTTATCTCGCTCAGAAAAACAAATTGTGAACAAACAGTAATCCGCAAAAAGCACGCCTTTCATAATGCTTTTCATAAATCAATGTAATTTAATGAGACGTGACCAAACACCGAATTATTCATATGAATTTAGATCGTTATTGTAATAATGATCGAATAACCAATTTCATAAGTTGCTACAAAAATTATTCATTATTCAAAAATCAAAAGGGACTGAATTACTGGAAACATTTTTCTCTTACACTTATAGTTTTTGAGGTACTCTCAGTGAGCATCGAATTTGGGACACCCTGTACATATATAAATTTCCCAACTTATAATCAGTAAATCGAAATTTTGTAATGTAAATTTTCAGACTTGGTGGGGCTGTAGTTGTAGCTCTTTATGCTAAAGGATTCCCCCCTTCATCTCTCAATACAGTGGGTGTTAGGAAATCGAGTGCTTCTGCAAATGGCGAAGGATTCATTGTAACGCCCTACCTGAAAATCTTGGAGCAAATTATGTTGATAGACAACGAAAACACTGTTGACAAATTCAGGGGAGTGTTCGGAATTAAAGTGAAGAAAGAGAACGGAGAAGAAGGATATTGGGTTGTAAACACAAAGACGGGAAAAGGAACAATTGAATTCAACTCAAAAGGTGAGTTTATGTCATTTTATTTATTTATATTGGTCAAATTGCTTGCGAAACTTTTCATGTTTTCACCGTATTTTTATGACTTTATTTTTGTTTCAGCTAAGCCGGATGTGACTATAATAGTTAATGATAACGACATAATAGAGCTGTTCTCTGGAAAATTGAATCCTCAAAAAGCTTTCTTCCAAGGTAAAGTGAAGATTCAAGGAAACATAGGTCTGGCAATGAAATTGACTGAACTGCAGAAAGTTGCAAAACAAAGAATTGTTAATATTTCTGCGAAATTATAAATTTGGAGATTGTTTTTACTAGGTGCATTTGTGTTTTTTTATAATGTATTATGTTATATGTTGTGGGAATAAAAATATTTTATATTTCTGTGTTTATTTAATGATTTCTTGAAAGAATTCCTTACAAAAAATCGTCGTTAGTGCATCCTACGAAAAAAAAAAATATATTGGAGCCATCCAGGGCAAACTGAGCGAAGTTCTACTCACCTAGTGGCGCCCTCTGCCGGAAAAGTAATCGAACTAGTATAGTTCGACCGGTTTCCGCTAGATGGCGCCACCGAACTTCAACTATAGCTATAAGTACGGTGGCGCCATCTAGCGGAAAACAGGTCGAACTAACTATATCAATTGACCCCCCTTAAAACTATAGCTATTTTGGTACGTGTACGAACCGCTAGATGGCGCCACTAGTAAAACATGGATTTTCGCAAACTTAGGTTTCAAAGTCGCCAAAACCAATGTTTTACTAGTGGCGCCATCTAGCGGTTCGTACACGTACTAAAATAGCTATAGTTTTAAGGGGGTCAATTGATATAGTTAGTTCGACCTGTTTTCCGCTAGATGGCGCCACCGAACTTCAACTATAGCTATAAGTACGGTGTTCGTAGAAATGATTTTTTTATCTTAGGGTTCAAATTATCGGTGCTATCCATTACCGGACCGTTGGAAATCTTTCAAACTATACAGGTCAGCGTGAGTAAGTGAGATCGCCACTTTTTTTTTCGAAATCTTTGGCCACCCAGTATAGGATTCGGATTTGTCGAACGCGTTGTGTATCGCTAAACTCAATCTGTTCTGCGTTTTTCAATACAGATGTTGTTTATCTCTTGATTCTTATCGCCCCGATTTTTCATCGCCTTCTTATTCAAATGCGCATTTGATCGTCACTTCGTCAGTGTTCAACATGGGTGCGTTTTTGAATCATTGAGTGAGTGATTTTGGTGATTTCAATTCGCCAATTGCCATTGGATAATATACAATGTGAGTTTATTTAACGAATATTCTCTTTGTTCTGTGTTTTTTGTTATATTATTGAATACTAATAATTACTTGTTCTTGTCTTGACTGAAAAGAAATTTTTTATACAGGCGTATTATTATAGTTCCAATCATCAAGCAGTGGGCGGAAGGCGATTTTGAGATTGGACCTAAGGCCCTGGCCTTTTTTCTTGAAATAAATACAAGGTGAGTTTTTTCACAAAATTTTCCTTTGTTCAGTCCCGTCTATTATATAATTGAATATCTACTATTAATTACATATTCTTGTCTTAACTTGAAATATATTTTTTTATAGTTCCAATCATTAACCAGTGGGCGGAAGGCGATTTTGAGATTGGTCCTAATGACCTGCGGCCTTTGCTCTTCAATTAAATACGAAGTGAGTTTTTTCACAAATATTTCCTTTGTTATATAATTTGAATACTAATAATTAATAATTAATAATTGGCTTAACTTGAAATGATTTTTTCTCATTGTTCCAAGTTCCAATCATCATCCAGTGGGCGAAAGGCGATTTTGAGATAGGTCCTAAGGACGTGGCCTTTATTCTTGAATTAAATACAAGGTGAGATTTTCACGAATTTTCTTTTGTTCTGTCTCGTCTGTTATATATATAATTGAATACTATAAATTACATAAATAATTTTTTTCTTATAGTTCCAATCATTAACCAGTGGTCGGAAGGCGATTTTGAGATTGGACATAAGGACCTGGCCTTTGCTCTTCAATTAAATACGAAGTGAGTTTTTTCACGAATATTTCCTTTGTTATATAATTTGAATACTAATAATAACATATTCTTGTCTTAACTTGAAATGATTTTTTCTCATTGTTCCAAGTTCCAATCATCATCCAGTGGGCGAAAGGCGATTTTGAAATAGGTCCTAAGGACGTGGCCTTTATTCTTGAATTAAATACAAGGTGAGATTTTCACGAATTTTCTTTTGTTCTGTCTCGTCTGTTATATAATTGAATACTATAAATTACATAAATAATTTTTTTCTTATAGTTCCAATGATTAACCAGTGGACGGAAGGCGATTTTGAGATTGGACATAAGGACCTGGCCTTTGCTCTTCAATTAAATACGAAGTGAGTTTTTTCACAAATCTTTCCTTTGTTCTGTCTCGTCTGTTATATAATTGAATACAAATAATTACATATTCTTGTCTTAACTTGAAATGATTTTTTCTCATTGTTCCAAGTTCCAATCATCATCCAGTGGGCGAAAGGCGATTTTGAGATAGGTCCTAAGGACGTGGCCTTTATTCTTGAATTAAATACAAGGTGAGATTTTCACGAATTTTCTTTTGTTCTGTCTCGTCTGTTATATAATTGAATACTATAAATTACATAAATAATTTTTTTCTTATAGTTCCAATCATTAACCAGTGGACGGAAGGCGATTTTGAGATTGGACATAAGGACCTGGCCTTTGCTCTTCAATTAAATACAAAGTGAGTTTTTTCACAAATCTTTCCTTTATTCAGTCCCGTTTGTTATACAGGGTGTCTCAGAAGTACCGCACTTCCTTCAGGGGATCGAAAGTGAAAAATATTCTAAGCCCAAATATCCATGTTTGAAATTTTTTGATAACGTAGTTAAGTAGTTATTAATTAATGAAAGTGACCATTCAGGAGCGCCCGACAGAAGAATAAGTAGGCAGTGGGGACGCGAGAGAGAGACGCTAGAGCAGCGGCCGGCTTTTCACGCTGTAAACAGAGAGAGCGTCTCGCTCTCGCGTCCCCACTGCCTACTTATTCTTCTGTCGGGCGCTCCTGATTGGTCACTTTCTTTAATCAATAACTACTTAACTACGTTATCAAAAAATTTCAAACATGGATATTTAGGCTTAGAATATTTTTCACTTTCTATCCCCTGAAGGAAGTGCGGTACTTCTGAGACACCCTGTATAATTGAATACTATTAATTACATATTCTTGTCTAAACTTGAAATCATTTTTTCTTATAGTTCCAATCATCAGCCAATGGGCGGAAGGCGATTTTGAGATTGGTCCTAAGGACCTGGCCTTTGCTCTTCAATTAAATACGAAGTGAGTTTTTTCACAAATCTTTCCTTTGTTCTGTCTCGTGACGAAATCATAAAAGGTGATTATTTTAAGTGACGTATTCGAGGAAGGAATTTTGATACAAATTCAAGATTCTGTATTTCTGTTTCAGAGTACATTAACTTAAATTGTAAAATATTTTCAAGCGGAATCTACTTTCGGTTCTACCGAAAAAACTTGTAAACTTCGTTATTTCAAATGTAACACTCTGAATATTTATACATATTTTAATTCTTCGTTCAATTCTGCACTGATTTGATGCATGATATGCGCAACCACTTCGAGCGATTGTTGAGGTACCTCTAGCCTGATTATCAAATTTGTTGACAGAAAGACCGGAATTACAAAATTATATGGTTACCATTTGAAAAAAAAATTTGAATTTAATAGTTTTATTGAGGCTCACTTTGAAGCCCGGTTTCAGGCACCCTGTATAATATATCGTCATAACTTATACAAGAGCAGTATCACGTTCATTTATTCTACTGTTGCAAAAAAAAATTCTTACAACGAGGTATTTCGGAGATATGAACAATAATTTGTGACACTCTCTCTGTCAACAAAGTGGTTGCGCATATCATACATCAAATCGGTGCAGAGTTAAAGGAAGAATTCAAATATGTATAAATATACATTTGAAATAACGAAGCTAACATTTGTTCCTTGAACATAGACGAATAACGATCAGATTTTTCACTTGAGGCCAACATTTCCATAATTTTTATCAAAGTTACGAATCTAGTTATTTTATGTATAGAAGTACAATTCATGGAGATTAAGTTACACAAAGAATTTCACAGAGAAGTCTTGTACCTTTTTTTTAATATCTCTTTTAAGATGGTCAAGTCGAAAATTCTCAAAGTTCATAAAAAAATTCATAACTCGAAAACAGTGAAAAATCGCATAACATATACATGGGGGTGATTCGAGTAGCCCATGACACGAGGGACCTGTTTTTTTCTTTTCGACTTCAATCTCTTGGCCACCCTGTATATAACCGATCAAATATTCGTTTGTTTGAAGAAATTAATTAACTTGAATTATTTTCCTATCCTAAAAAAAATTATTTCAAATCAAGAAGTCAAATTGTTAAATGAAAATATTGAAAAATTTTGTTTCGAGACTTTCGTTTTCTTGACTTGAAAAATTCAATTCTCTTATTACCATCATTTCATTTCTCCTATGTGAAAAAATAATTGTTTCATATATCGAATAATTGTGATTTCCATTGAGACAATTCTCATTTTGTAGGTTCGGGAAAATCCATTTTCTTGAGAAATCAATTATCTTTTTGAAAAAATCGATTACTCCTTTCAAGAAATATTTGGTTTTTCATATAAAGAATGAGTTAACTGAATTACTTGGCCAGAGATGAGGATTTTCTTCATTGGACAATATGAAGTAATTTTTTTTAGACGCACCCTGTATATGTAACATTATTTTTTGTTTGAAGATTTTTGTCAACCTTATAACTTATGCCATATAAGTTTTTCCCACACGGTACAGTTTGGGCGCTATTTGAGCCGCGTACGCCTTGCTGACGCACCCTGTAGATATGCGGTTTAATCATATTTCCTTCTAAACGGTTTCATCTCTATTGGTGGTCTATACTTAGACCACTACTGCAATAGTAAGTAACTTTTTGAGAATTGATGGTTAATTGATTGAATAGTTTGTTTATAACGATTGAATTGGATTCATGTTGATGAATTGATATTTAGGTAACCGGAAAAAAGTGAAATAATGAAAAAGAAAACTTATAATTCATGTATAATTTTATGAAGAATCATCATGAGAGAAATTTCAACGAATCTGAAAATTCAACCGATTTTTCATTTTTCGCTATAAATCTGAGATGAAGAATTTGAGTTGTTTATTCTCTCTTCTGAAAATTTTCTGATGAACGGCCTTCTTGAATGACCTTGATCTCGAAACAAAGAGCGGTATGAAACATTTCAGAGTAATGTGAATAGTTGAAGAGTTATCCTTATTTCATTTTCGAATCGTCGCTCAGATCGGACAGGCATTTGAATTTTTTCTATTCCGTAACATGCGGGAAGGTAGAAGTGATGTTCGGCACCATCGGAAAATCGAAACTTTGCGAATTTCTTACAATCCGAACATTTCGCGATCGATCGCGTTTTGAGACATAGACAACTTCGCAAGGCTGTTTCAAAATTAAACAGCACACGATGGCTCGGGCCGCAGTTCGACCTGATCTGCATCTATCCGATAATCCGCTTGTGGCATCCGCTGAACCGCTTTCTAAGGCCGGCCACTCACGTACAGTCTGTCAGTTAGACTGATCGCAGTTGAAATTGTCAGTCTGAACTGAGGACTGAGATGTGCACACATGGGCAGTTCAATACTTCAGTTTGTTCCAATCATGGATTCGAGCAGGTCCGACGATTTGGCCGTCCTCGGTTTGATTTTCTTGCAATTTTACCAAGAATAAAAAAGAGAAAACGTAAACAGTGGTGCAAGAAGTGGCTACAAAAACGCAATTTATCTTCCCACATAAACTTATTGAGAGAGTTGGAGGAAGAACCATTAGATTTTCTCAATTATTTGCGCATGACTTAACCGGTGTACCAAAAATTGCTATCGTTGGTTTCCCTATTGATTGTGAAAAAAGATACAGTCATGAAAACTGCAATATCTCCACATGAAAGGTTGACTGCTACCAGTGGCGTATATAGGGGGGGGGGCCCAGGGGGCCCGGGCCCCCCCCGAAATCTAATAATATTCATCTAACCTAATCTAACCATTGGATCATTTGATGGTGTAAGCATCTCGGGCCCCCCCCGAAAATATTTCGGGCCCCCCCCGAAAATATTTTCTATATACGCTACTGACTGCTACCCTGAGATTTTTAGCCACAGGACGTTCGTACGAGTGCCTAAAATTTTCTACAAGAATATCTCCTCAAGCACTCGGAAAATCTCGATGAAGTCGAGTAAAACTTGGTTTCCTCTGTAATGATTGCGCGACATCGTGATATGCTCCCTTCCTCGGCTCACGCTGAACTGAGAACTGAACAGTCCGAACCCCCACACACGGTCATTTCAGGTAGTCCTTTCAGTTTAAAATATGAAGAAAGAAGAAATTCATTTCTCTCAGTTAGACTGAACAGTTGGCAAAATCGCGTTAAACTGAGACTGAAATGCCCACTCACGTAAAGTTTAGACTGACAATTTCAACTGCGATCAGTCTAACTGACAGTTAGACTGTACGTGAGTGGCCGGCCTAAGACGCAGGACGACACGCAAGGAAGCGGGCTAAAGCGGCCTACAGACGAACAACCTAGTTGACAACTATGTTGTCAACACGCGGGTGTTGACAACTAAGTTGATCGTCTGTGGGCCGGTTGGTCTTCGGTATCACCAACAAACGGCCCACAGACGATCAACTTGGTTGTCAACACCCGCGTATTGACAACATAGTTGACAACTAGGTTGTTCGTCTGTAGGCCGCTTAAGACATTCCTCCTGTTTCAGACGAGCTATGATCATGCTAATGCTTTTGCTCTGCTCCCGCACCGCAACGAGGCTAGAATTAATGCAGCTGAGCTGCGTATTATGTGTAATATGCGAAAACACATTTGGCTTATTCTAGAAAGACATGAGATATCAGTAAAGATGTAGACGATGGGGGGTTAGAGTAATGCGAAAGGTAATCAAACCACCCTTTCGTTGATACTCCATTTGCACTTTTACGGTTGCTGTCAGACGAATTCCTCCTCTAAAATCAAACTTAACAAGTTCAGATCGATTCGCCCTAGTAGTTAATCACATTGAGCAGCTTTTATAATATCACTGAAAATGATCCTTTTTGCTTGAAATGAAATTAGTTGTATATTTTATAAACGAAGTTTTTTAGATTATCTTGTTTCCTGAGCCTGTATATTCGAATTCTTGATGGTGGACAACACATTTTTTTTGCACTATTCCCTATACATTTTCCATTGAGTCTTCGTGAAATAATTTGTCTTAACAATAATAGTTTGGTCTCGAAATGAAATTAATAAAAGAAAAACAATGTTTCTTTCATAATCATAGACATTCTGTTTGATCACTGCCGTCTGTTAGGGAAGGCACCGACTGACATTTTTCCTTGTATTGGATTTACCGGATGCCAGAAATGCGCATGTATCTATTAAATTGAAGCACACGTTTCTTCTGCTTTTAGTAAATGCTCTCAGCATGAAGAATTCACTCGGCTCTTATTTCATCATTAAACGCCACTGAATTACCTGAGGATGCAAGAATTTGAGCTTTCGCAGAACTTTGTTCATAATGTTATAATCAATCCCGAAAAAACACAGAAAATAATTTTGATACGGAATTCTCATCCATGTTAACAATTAATTAAACGATTGTCGGGAATGTGGACTTCATTGCTGCTTGAAAAAATTTTTACAGCTTTGAAAAATAGGATAAAAGTCCTTGAAACGTTGGCATATTTTTTGTAATAAGCAGCAATAAAGTCCACATTCCGACAATCGTTCGATTCAGAGAAAATAATTTTAATCATTCATTATCGAAAACGAATAACCAAAATCGAATATTGGGCTCATGAATGTATTTCTTGAAATCTAAAAACTGCTCAATTTTTCCATCGAATGTTACTTGGTATTGCATTTTCCGAATTCCTGGTTAGCAGGCCACCCCGTGTATCTCGAAAACGAATTTTCATTTCTGAATTATAAAGCGCTTCACTGTGATCGTCGGTGCTCTTCCGATACCTAAATTTTTCCAGGAACAAAAAATTACCAACGTATTCATTATTTGATTCAGAAAAAATTCCGAGGCCGATTGATCGGGATCCAAGCTCGCATATATCACTGCGATAATATTGAAATAGGGATGAAGTTGGAATACACTTTTCCAGTAAATCAGCATCTGTCAGTTAACGAGCTATAAAACTAGGGTTGCGGACATTATTCTCAGAAGATACCGTTGAAATATGTATAGTTTATTCAATCCGCTCTGTAGTCGAACTATCAGATCATCTGTGTTAAATAGAATTCAAAATGATCCACCCGTTATGCCTGATAGGAAGAATCCTGTGACATTATGATATAACTGAAACTCATTCAATATTCACAAGTCTATATCCTTTACTGTGGCAATGGTGCTTTCAAGGAGTCTGAGAAATGTAGAATATTGTTGATATATATTTTCATTATTTTGAGATGGGAATGGTCTCTAATGATGAGGTTCGATCCGCGGTCAATTTCAACTCCGGTCGTCCGTCTTAAAACATGTCGAACGGAAAAACCGAACAACACGAATAATTCAAGCCACATGTAAAATTTTGTCAGAATTTCATGACCAAAACCATATGAAATCCTTTCGAATTATCAAAAAAATATCAGATGATCCGGAATTTTTAATTATTGGAATAAACGGAGCTCTGAAATGAGCGCTCAAAAGCTCGTTCCTTTCGAATTTAATTTTGCGGTTTTGCAGTATCCACAAATGAATTCGAAGCTGCTGTCAGAGTCTGAAAAAATCTAAAAAATATCTGATCACCAATTCAGAAAAGCACACTCTGGTTCCCTATCAGCCAAGCGGAGAATCGCTCTTGAAATATTCTTTATCTACTCCCATAGAATAATATATCCATTATTGAACTGAATTTGATCTGTTATAGTCTCTATAAACCAATAGTGTGAGGTAATAACGCCTATAATTCACTCTAATACAAATAGGAAAAATGAAGCTTACGAAATGAATAAAAAAGTCGGGTTAATGGGTAACTCTATTTCAAACATCAAGGTAACGTTCTCGCCATCTATTTCTACATTTTCTTAGGTCTGAATATCCAAAACTTGCATTTGGAAAACGTGAATTTTTGCCGTTTTCTACGGGATTCGATATCGATTCGATTTTCGACCACAGAAATCGGTTTTGACAACTGTTGTCAATTTTGGAAATGCAGATTAATTCGAATTTTACTGAAGAAGTCGAAGATAAAGTAAAGTGTTCAATTCGCGGTAATGGTCATAACACACTTGATGAATTTTCGAATACAGACTGTTGATGTTTTTTGTACTTTAACCAAAGTTGACAACCTCCTATGAATATTTTGGAGATTAGAGACACACATATGTTTGTGGTATTACTTTTTCCGAAAATCAATCCATAAATATAGGCAGTGGTGCACCGAGGGGGGGGGCTGTCGGGCTGCAGCCCCCCCCGAGCTCAAAAATAAAGGATTGTTTTCGTCGTTTTCGAGTTTTTTTGTATGTAAAACCCTGATTACTCTCGAGCAGCCCCCCCCCGAATGAAATTTCTGGGTGCGCCACTGAATATAGGGTTTCGAATTAATCCTAGAAAAAAATATGTCTAGTGGTTCTCTCTGTGAAACAGAGGAGTATTAAATGTGTACTGTGCAATATTTTCTCGTCAAACTATATCGAAGAGAACGTTTTAAAAATATGCCTCTCTGACGTTATACGTATCTCCTGATTTCATTTATACAAACGTCTGCATGACTGCATGCAACAGAAATCCAATCTTTCTTTTAATAAATAGAAAATGAATCTGGGCAATTTTCAACTTTAACACCCCCCCCCCCCCGTATTTAGAAAACCAGCCATAGGATTGGGTTGGCCCCATTGACACTTTTGGTTACTTAGACGGGTACAACAACATACCAAACTTTCAGAAAATTTGAGCGGTCGCCACAAGTCCTTTTATTCCTACGTACAGGGTGCCAGATTTCGATGATTTGGTACTAACATCTCTTGAAGTATAAGAGATAGGGAAAAAGTAATAAACAAGTCATGTCTTCCCTGTTCGAGAAACATAAATTGCTGACAACCCCAAGTTGCTACGGCGTCTAGTTTCCGAACTACAGGACTTTTTTTTAGAAAGGACTAACAGGCGATCCTCATAGAGAGCCTCAGTTCACATGTTTATTCGCTTTATTCATTAGGAAATTGTATCTAGGTTGAGTTATTTACAAATAACTCTATTATATTATTATTATAACTATGTTATTATTATTATTTAGGTATTTGGTCGAAATGAACACATCTTTAGGGCACTTTTTCTATTGCTTTTCAGCGATGCTATTGGTTTTTTTGTATCTGCTCAAATTTCGGAGCTAAAACTAAATATTTTTTTTCAAATGGAAAGGGAAATGATATTTCTGTTATGAAAAGATATTTCCAAATTGACCTTTCTTCAACGATGTCAAAAATGCATATCATGATATATCTCAGAGTCACTATACAGGGTGGCCAAGAGATTGACGTCAAAAAGAAAAAAACAGGTCCCTCATGTCATGGGCTATTCGAATCACCCCCATGTATTTTATGCGATTTTTCACGGTTTTCGAGTTATGAATTTTATATGAAGTTTGAGAATTTTCGACTTGACCATCTTAAAAAAGATATTAAAGAAAGTGCGAGATCCTTTTGTAACTTAATCTCCATGATGTACTTCTATACATAAAAAAAACCAGATACGTAACTCAATTGAAAAAGTTACGTGAATTGGATTATGATCTGAATTTTCGAATCAAAATTAAAAAGTACACGGTTTCTTAGTATGCTTAAAAACTGCGCTCAACAGGCAGCTTTTAGAATCATTGATAAAAAATGGTACTTAACACTCTTCTTTTGCTAGAATTAGCTTTCAAAGTCATCGAGGTGGAAGAAAATCAAAGAACTAGACATTTACTACAAAATTATTTTTTGCCATTTTAAGATTTTTCTAATCAAGTTGAGACAGAAAAAGCAGAAAATTAATGAAAATTAGCTTTAGATGTTGGCTAAGAGAAGTTCTAGATAGGAAAAAGAAAAGGTTATGGCAATAAATCATACATCATAATGTGAATAACAAGCTATAATAAAAAAATCATTTTTTAAGACAAGCTTTTATGATAACAACACTCATCCACCATATTGAAGCCGCCATATTGAATTCCTCAATTTTGAAGAATCGTAATTTCCGACCCAGAAAACCCCCAGATACCCATTTCGAATAAAATCGGATCATAATTACAAAACTCGTCCGCCATATTGTAGCCGCCATCTTGTTATGACTCAAATATTACTTGGTCCATCAAAAGTTTTTTTTCAATTATTTTTCCTGACCTTTCTGATTGTACATGATAAATATACAGGATGTCCCAGAAGTCGAGCACCCCATTGAGGGGATCGAAAGTGAGAAACAAAAATCCATGTTTGAAATTTCTTGATAACGTAGTTAATTAGTAATGAATTAATGAAAGTTACCAATCAGGAGCGCCCTTCAGAAGAATAAGTAGGTAGTGGGCACGCGAGAGTGAGACGCCAGTCTAAGACAGTTGGGCGCTCCTCATTGGTCACTTTCATTAATTAATTGCTAATCAGAGCCGGACCGTGGGCGTGGCGAAGCCGGCATTTGCCACGGGCGCAAATGACCTAGGGGCGCAAAATGTGAAATATGATATATTCCATTTCAATGTTTATCTACAGGGTATTTCACCATAAACTGGACAAACATAAATAGCCGTGTAGACGACACCGAGGAAGTAATTTTTTCCTAATGACATCTCGTTTTCGACGCATAAGCGAGATACAGGGTGTTTAATGTCAACTTTGAGCAATGTTCTGATAACTGATTCTGATAAATAAACTATTAATATATAAAATTGAAGATTGACAAATGTGGGTGACTCATCATGAAAGAAGAGAAAAAAAGGTCCTTAAATCCCACAATCTTTATTTTTTGACGACTAGTTTCGAGACTTTAGATTAGTCCCATTTTCAAGTCTTCTAAAGCTACAAAAAATTGTTCCAGATTAGGTGTAAAGGTCACAAACTATAAAATTGAACAAACTTACATACAAGCCACTACTTTAAGAAAACACAAATAAATATATAATATAATAAAGAAAGGTCTTCATCACGAAACGAATGAACAAGATGGAGTCAAATATCAATTCTAATCAAAAAACGACTCCACAACAAAATCACAATTTTTAAAAGACGAATAACGCGACATCTAGACTAAGGTAGTCCTCTGGCCCCACTTTTGGCTGAGATCTATATGTCCCATTTTGAATGTGAGAATATCGTCAACGCAACTAACGTATACTCTTCTAAGATTAAATTTTATTCGAGATATGTGGATGACACATTTATAATCTGGAGTGGAACTCTTGATGAACTGAATAGTTTCCTAGTTTACATCAACTCCATACATAACAACATACAGTTTACTCTGGAAGTTCAAAATAATAACCGTCTCAATTTTTTAGATCTCGAGTTAACGAAAGTTGATAACAGAATTTCTTTCGATATTCATAGAAAATCCACTTACACAGGATTGATCATAAATAATTTTTCCAACCATCCCATACAACACAAACTCGCATCGTTTCATAGCTATGTCAATAGGTTACTCAAGATACCATTGAGTGTTGAAAGTTATATTAAAGAGATCAATATTCTGAAGCAAATAGCAGAAATGAATGGTTTTAACCCTAAAATAATAGATAAATTGATCAATAAAAAACTAAACTCATTAAATGAAAATTCTGTATACTTGAACAGTAGAACTGATAATACCGCTTTACAGAGTGAAAGACCATACAGATCATTAACTTTCATTAATAAATTCTCTTACAAATTGGCGAACATCCTCAAACCTTTCGTAAAGATATCATTCAAGGCCATTAATAGTTTAGAAAGAAAACTAATTAATAACAAAGATTTAATTGCACCTATGGATCGCAGTGGAGTTTATAGACTTTCTTGTAACTCTTGTGACGCGTTTTACATAGGGAGAACTTTCAGGAACTTTAAAACTCGGATAAAGGAACATTTGAGTTGTCTGAATCCTAATTCGACTGGCTTTTCACATTTTGCTAAGCACCTTATCGACAACGGTCACACATTCGACATGCATACAAATTTCACTGTATTACACTTGGCAAATAAGGGCCCCCTGTTAGATAATTTGGAGAGCATGGAAATCCTGAAAGGTCAAAAAAACGACAATAATAATATTTTAAATAAACAAGTTGGTTGTGACTTCGCGCCTGTCTATATTTCGTTGCTATGAACGACATCTTGTGTGGGAGAGTATTTTTCTTTAATTTGGATCGCAGTTTACTGTCCCTGTTCTGCATATTTGATCAACACCTGTTTGTTCCTTAGTCTAGATGTCGCGTTATTCGTCTTTTAAAAATTGTGATTTTGTTGTGGAGTCGTTTTTTGATTAGAATTGATATTTGACTCCATCTTGTTCATTCGTTTCGTGATGAAGACCTTTCTTTATTATATTATATATTTATTTGTGTTTTCTTAAAGTAGTGGCTTGTATGTAAGTTTGTTCAATTTTATAGTTTGTGACCTTTACACCTAATCTGGAACAATTTTTTGTAGCTTTAGAAGACTTGAAAATGGGACTAATCTAAAGTCTCGAAACTAGTCGTCAAAAAATAAAGATTGTGGGATTTAAGGACCTTTTTTTTTCTCTTCTTTTCACTATTAATATATATTTGAACTTATCAAATATTCGAGTAATTCAAAGATCTGATTCACATGGATGTCCTTATACAGGGTGTTTCACCATGAACTGGACAAACATATATAGCCGTGTAGATGACACCGAGGAAGTCATTTTTGCCTTATGACATATACACCGTTTTCGACGCATAAGCGAGATACAGGGTGTTTAATGTCAACTTTGGGCAATTTTTTGTGAACTGTGGTGAGTTATGTGTGACATTTGAAATAACAGTTACTGGTCACATCTTAGTATTTTTAGGGCTCAATTCAATTGTGGTGTAGAATTTTGAAAGAAAATTTCAAAAGGGGGCAAAAGCCTGAAAAGAATTTTTTTTTCGGTTTCCAATTTGGAAAGCACTATTTCAACGTACCCGATTTTCTAAGATTTTCCGTGATAAAATTTTTTCAAAATTCGAACTCAACTTTATTCTAACATGTCTTCAGTAGAAAAAACAATTGCGCCAAAAATGTTTGGAATTTTTTATGATTGAACTATCTCAATTTCTGAATACTTGGGTGAAAACAGAATAAAAAGATATCTATTGGTTTTCTTTTTGTAGCCATCCAAAGATTACGCTCGGAGAACTTTCATAATTTTTACTCAAAAAACTGGAAGCCGTACGAATGCCAAAATTGTGCTAATGGGCTGCCAGAATGACCCGGACAGAAATATGAATTTAAAAACCAAAAAAATTTTTTTCAAAAACTTTTGGTAGAATTCGAACTCTCTACGGGTATGAATTGGGTTTATTTTAATCTTATGAATGTCCGTTACCAAAGCGACGCTATAGTTAATCGAAAGTGGAAAGTTCGATTCTCAACAAAGTTTTTTGAAAAAAAATTTCTTGGTTTATAAATTCATATTTCTGTCCGGGTCATTCTGGCAGCCCGTTAGCACAATTTGGGCCTTCATATGGCTTCCAGTTTTTTAAATAAAAATTATGAAAGTTCTCCGAGCGTAATCTTTGGAAGGCTACAAAAAGAAAACCAATGGATATTATGTACCTATTTCATTCTGTTTACACCTCAGTATTCAGAATGAAAAATAGTTCAACCATGAAAAATTCAAACAATTTAAGCCGAAATTTCTTTTTCACTGAAGACATGTAAGAAAAAGTTGAGTTCGGAATTTGCAAAAATTTTTTCACAGAAAATCTTAGAAAATCTAGTTCGTTGAAATTGTGCTTTCCAAATTGGCAATCAAGAAAAAAAATTCTATTTTGCAGGCTTTCCGCCATTTTGAAATTTTTTTTTCAAAATTCTACACCACAACTGAAGTGAGCCTTGAAAAATACTAAGATGTGACGAGTAACCGTTATTTCAAATGTCACGCATAACTCACCACATTTATCAGAATATTGCTCATAGTTGACATAAAACACCCTGTATCTCGCTTATGCGTCGAAAACGGGGTATATATCATAAGGCAAAAATGACTTCCCTGGTGTCGTCTACACGGCTATGTATGTTTGTCCATTTTATGGTGAAACACCCTGTATAACAGTATATATTATTTTAAGAATAAATAACAATTTTTGTATCCTTTTCTATTCATTTTGTTGATTGAGTTTTTGTTCATTAGGTATCTACCTTTTAAGAAATATGGGATATTATTGTGAATAAAAAAGTTCTTCAAAAATACAATCAATAAATGTCAATTATGAAAAACATGTATCTATTCATTGAAAAATGAATTCCTCAAGGGCGCATTTTGAAAGTTTGCCACAGGCGCTAGAATCCTAGTTCCGGCTCTGTTGCTAATTAACTACGTTATCAAAAAATTTCAAACATGGATTTTTGGGCTTAACATGTTTTTCATTTTCGAACCCCTTAATGGGATGCGCGACTTCTGGGACACCCTGTATATCAGTGTGTTTACGTTAATTCAAATTATTTTGTGCTGAAAAAATATGGTGAAAGAATATAACTCTCTCAAGGTCATGTTGAAGTAGAATGGTATAATTGTTGAAATCAATGAATACTTCACTTTAAAATCCAGTAACACTCAATTGGGTATGTAATCAGGGTTTGGATTGTTTGGTGAGGATTGCATTTTCTTACATTATGATATATCCGTGATATGAAAAGATCGCAGATTTGACTTTTAATCAAAGGTAAAATTAATCAAATGTATCCATAAAAAAAGATTAGGAATTTAAAAATCCTGAGTATGAATTGCAAATATATGGAGCCGCATCATGGTTGAATCTCAGTACAACCTTGAACAAGAGTTAGTCTATAGGTGAAAGTATATCTTCAAGAGGTACCCTAAATTGAGAAGTTTGCTTTTATGTTCAAACACAGAACACATTATACATAAAAAAACCAGATTCGTAACTTAGATGAAAATTATGGAAATGTTGGTCTCAAGTGAAAAAGTTACGTGAATTGGATTATGATCTGAATTTTCGAATCAAAATTAAAAAGGTTGAAAGGCTAATTCACGGTTTCTTAGTATGCTTAAAACTGCGCTCAACAGTCAGCTTTTAGAATAATTGATAAAAAAAATGGTACTTAATACTCTACTTTTGCTAGAATTAGCCTTCAAAGTCATCAGGTGGAAAAAATCAAAGAACTAGACATTTACTACAAAATTATTTTTTACCATTTTAAGATTTTTCTAATCAAGTTAAGATAGAAAATGCTGAAAATTAATGAAAATAAGCTTTAGATGTTGGTCAAGAGAAGTTCTAGATAAAAAAAAGAAAAAGGTATGGCAAGAAATCACACATCATAATATAAATAAAAAGAAATTTATTTATAGAATAGGTTTTCAAAGTGGCCACCTCTAGCCTCAATTCACATTTTACACCTTCTTAGAAAATTTCCTTTTGATTGCATAAAACGTGCCCTATTCTCTCTTAGGACACGATCGGCAGGTTAAGGCTTCTCTTAACTTCAGTCGCAGCTCGTCTTTACTCGAACATTCTCGGGCGTAAACAAATTCTTTGAAATAACCCCAAATGAAAAAATCGATGGGATTAAGGTCAGGTGAAAGTGGGGGGCCACTTGATTGGTCCGCTGCGTCCGATCCATCTGTTCGTGTAGCCGAACGTGTCCTAAGAGAGAACAGGGCAGGCTTTATGCGATTAAAAGAAAATCTTCTAAGAAGGTGAAGAATGTGTATTGAGGCTGGAGATGGCCACTTTGAAAACCTACTGTGAATTTTATAAATAAATTTCTTTTTACAAGCTTTTATTTAGTTTCACCTGTCCCGGTGTCTGTCTGTCTGTCTGTCTGTAATCAAATCTTGCAAGTTAAATATGACACACTTCTAATCGTCCGATTGATTTGAAAATTGGCAGGTGTACATAATTCTGGTGACAATGCATCATGAAATATTTTTTATAGAAAAAAACAAAATGGCGGATGAGTTTTGTAATTATCATCCGATTCCGTTCAAAAATAGTATCTGGGGGTTTTTGGGTTCGACAATGATGATTCTTCTGTCAAAATTGAAAAAGTCAAGATGGCGGCTACAATATGGCGGACGAGTTTTGTAATTATGATCCGATTTTATTCGAAATGGGTATCTGGGGGTTTTCTGGGTCGGAAATTACGATTCTTCAAAATTGAGGAATCGTAATTTCCGACCCAGAAAACCCCCAGATACCCATTTCGAATAAAATCGGATCATAATTACAAAACTCGTCCGCCATATTGTAGCCGCCATCTTGACTTTTTCAATTTTGACAGAAGAATCATCATTGTCGAACCCAAAACCCCCAGATACTATTTTTGAACGGAATCGGATGATAATTACAAAACTCATCCGCCATTTTGTTTTTTTCTATAAAAAATATTTCATGATGCATTGTCACCAGAATTATGTACACCTGCCAATTTTCAAATCAATCGGACGATTAGAAGTGTGTCATATTTAACTTGCAAGATTTGATTACAGACAGACAGACAGACAGACACCGGGACAGGTGAAACTAAATAAAAGCTTGTAAAAAGAAATTTATTTATAAAATTCACAGTAGGTTTTCAAAGTGGCCATCTCCAGCCTCAATACACATTCTTCACCTTCTTAGAAGATTTTCTTTTAATCGCATAAAGCCTGCCCTGTTCTCTCTTAGGACACGTTCGGCTACACGAACAGATGGATCGGACGCAGCGGACCAATCAAGTGGCCCCCCACTTTCACCTGACCTTAATCCCATCGATTTTTTCATTTGGGGTTATTTCAAAGAATTTGTTTACGCCCGAGAATGTTCGAGTAAAGACGAGCTGCGACTGAAGTTAAGAGAAGCCTTAACCTGCCGATCGTGTCCTAAGAGAGAATAGGGCACGTTTTATGCAATCAAAAGGAAATTTTCTAAGAAGGTGTAAAATGTGAATTGAGGCTAGAGGTGGCCACTTTGAAAACCTATTCTATAAATAAATTTCTTTTTATTTATATTATGATGTGTGATTTCTTGCCATACCTTTTTCTTTTTTTTATCTAGAACTTCTCTTGACCAACATCTAAAGCTTATTTTCATTAATTTTCAGCATTTTCTATCTTAACTTGATTAGAAAAATCTTAAAATGGTAAAAAATAATTTTGTAGTAAATGTCTAGTTCTTTGATTTTTTCCACCTGATGACTTTGAAGGCTAATTCTAGCAAAAGTAGAGTATTAAGTACCATTTTTTTTATCAATTATTCTAAAAGCTGACTGTTGAGCGCAGTTTTAAGCATACTAAGAAACCGTGAATTAGCCTTTCAACCTTTTTAATTTTGATTCGAAAATTCAGATCATAATCCAATTCACGTAACTTTTTCACTTGAGACCAACATTTCCATAATTTTCATCTAAGTTACGAATCTGGTTTTTTTATGTATAATGTGTTCTGTGTTTGAACATAAAAGCAAACTTCTCAATTTAGGGTACCTCTTGAAGATATACTTTCACCTATAGACTAACTCTTGTTCAAGGTTGTACTGAGATTCAACCATGATGCGGCTCCATATATTTGCAATTCATACTCAGGATTTTTAAATTCCTAATCTTTTTTTATGGATACATTTGATTAATTTTACCTTTGATTAAAAGTCAAATCTGCGATCTTTTCATATCACGGATATATCATAATGTAAGAAAATGCAATCCTCACCAAACAATCCAAACCCTGATTACATACCCAATTGAGTGTTACTGGATTTTAAAGTGAAGTATTCATTGATTTCAACAATTATACCATTCTACTTCAACATGACCTTGAGAGAGTTATATTCTTTCACCATATTTTTTCAGCACAAAATAATTTGAATTAACGTAAACACACTGATATACAGGGTGTCCCAGAAGTCGCGCATCCCATTAAGGGGTTCGAAAATGAAAAACATGTTAAGCCCAAAAATCCATGTTTGAAATTTTTTGATAACGTAGTTAATTAGCAACAGAGCCGGAACTAGGATTCTAGCGCCTGTGGCAAACTTTCAAAATGCGCCCTTGAGGAATTCATTTTTCAATGAATAGATACATGTTTTTCATAATTGACATTTATTGATTGTATTTTTGAAGAACTTTTTTATTCACAATAATATCCCATATTTCTTAAAAGGTAGATACCTAATGAACAAAAACTCAATCAACAAAATGAATAGAAAAGGATACAAAAATTGTTATTTATTCTTAAAATAATATATACTGTTATACAGGGTGTTTCACCATAAAATGGACAAACATACATAGCCGTGTAGACGACACCAGGGAAGTCATTTTTGCCTTATGATATATACCCCGTTTTCGACGCATAAGCGAGATACAGGGTGTTTTATGTCAACTATGAGCAATATTCTGATAAATGTGGTGAGTTATGCGTGACATTTGAAATAACGGTTACTCGTCACATCTTAGTATTTTTCAAGGCTCACTTCAGTTGTGGTGTAGAATTTTGAAAAAAAAATTTCAAAATGGCGGAAAGCCTGCAAAATAGAATTTTTTTTCTTGATTGCCAATTTGGAAAGCACAATTTCAACGAACTAGATTTTCTAAGATTTTCTGTGAAAAAATTTTTGCAAATTCCGAACTCAACTTTTTCTTACATGTCTTCAGTGAAAAAGAAATTTCGGCTTAAATTGTTTGAATTTTTCATGGTTGAACTATTTTTCATTCTGAATACTGAGGTGTAAACAGAATGAAATAGGTACATAATATCCATTGGTTTTCTTTTTGTAGCCTTCCAAAGATTACGCTCGGAGAACTTTCATAATTTTTATTTAAAAAACTGGAAGCCATATGAAGGCCCAAATTGTGCTAACGGGCTGCCAGAATGACCCGGACAGAAATATGAATTTATAAACCAAGAAATTTTTTTTCAAAAAACTTTGTTGAGAATCGAACTTTCCACTTTCGATTAACTATAGCGTCGCTTTGGTAACGGACATTCATAAGATTAAAATAAACCCAATTCATACCCGTAGAGAGTTCGAATTCTACCAAAAGTTTTTGAAAAAAATTTTTTTGGTTTTTAAATTCATATTTCTGTCCGGGTCATTCTGGCAGCCCATTAGCACAATTTTGGCATTCGTACGGCTTCCAGTTTTTTGAGTAAAAATTATGAAAGTTCTCCGAGCGTAATCTTTGGATGGCTACAAAAAGAAAACCAATAGATATCTTTTTATTCTGTTTTCACCCAAGTATTCAGAAATTGAGATAGTTCAATCATAAAAAATTCCAAACATTTTTGGCGCAATTGTTTTTTCTACTGAAGACATGTTAGAATAAAGTTGAGTTCGAATTTTGAAAAAATTTTATCACGGAAAATCTTAGAAAATCGGGTACGTTGAAATAGTGCTTTCCAAATTGGAAACCGAAAAAAAAATTCTTTTCAGGCTTTTGCCCCCTTTTGAAATTTTCTTTCAAAATTCTACACCACAATTGAATTGAGCCCTAAAAATACTAAGATGTGACCAGTAACTGTTATTTCAAATGTCACACATAACTCACCACAGTTCACAAAAAATTGCCCAAAGTTGACATTAAACACCCTGTATCTCGCTTATGCGTCGAAAACGGTGTATATGTCATAAGGCAAAAATGACTTCCTCGGTGTCATCTACACGGCTATATATGTTTGTCCAGTTCATGGTGAAACACCCTGTATAAGGACATCCATGTGAATCAGATCTTTGAATTACTCGAATATTTGATAAGTTCAAATATATATTAATAGTTTATCAGAATCAGTTATCAGAACATTGCTCAAAGTTGACATTAAACACCCTGTATCTCGCTTATGCGTCGAAAACGAGATGTCATTAGGAAAAAATTACTTCCTCGGTGTCGTCTACACGGCTATTTATGTTTGTCCAGTTTATGGTGAAATACCCTGTAGATAAACATTGAAATGGAATATATCATATTTCACATTTTGCGCCCCTAGGTCATTTGCGCCCGTGGCAAATGCCGGCTTCGCCACGCCCACGGTCCGGCTCTGATTAGCAATTAATTAATGAAAGTGACCAATGAGGAGCGCCCAACTGTCTTAGACTGGCGTCTCACTCTCGCGTGCCCACTACCTACTTATTCTTCTGAAGGGCGCTCCTGATTGGTAACTTTCATTAATTCATTACTAATTAACTACGTTATCAAGAAATTTCAAACATGGATTTTTGTTTCTCACTTTCGATCCCCTCAATGGGGTGCTCGACTTCTGGGACATCCTGTATATTTATCATGTACAATCAGAAAGGTCAGGAAAAATAATTGAAAAAAAACTTTTGATGGACCAAGTAATATTTGAGTCATAACATCATTTTCAGTTAGTATTGGTGGATTCGAAGAAAATCAATTCAGAATCTTGCATCGAGCACTTCAAAACTATTCGTTATAACTTTTTCATAGTCAATTCCTAAAGCTTCAGCGAATATATTCAAGTGCAGGCTCTGAGTCAATAATATAAAAAAAAATATTATTCAATTATTTTCTAAGTGACATTCAACACACAAAATATTTTATCACTTATTCTTGTTTCCTTCTAGAAGTAACTTCGCAAATCTTCGTTGCTCATTGGAGATCCCACTTTCTTGTTTGCAGTTCTGGAAGCTCTGATCGAAATGAACTCAATTTTAGGGTAATAATTATTGTCAACTTTTTTTTCTTTGCTACATTGTTTAGTCTAGCATCTTATCTCAAATTACTCATGTTGTATAATATTTAATTATGAATAGCTCCTCTTTATATTTAGCTGTAATGAAATGGCTTACATACAGTCGAACTTCGATAACGCAAAAAAAATACGAGTTTTCAAGACTTCGATTTATTGAAAAACAATAATCTTTAATCTTGGTGCTGTTGCCAACCAATTTGATTCGAGTTATCAAGAATTCGATTTATCGAAGTTCGACTGTATTTATTTTCAATCAATTGCTTAGTGTATCCTTCTTCCAGAAGGGACATAACAGATTTGAAATTTAGGCCATGTATACATGTTACATTCATATACGGAATTTGATCTTACTTTGAAACGATAGAGATTTTTTGGAGTCACAATTCTGTCAGGGTTCGTCGGTAATTAATTGTTATGTCCCTTTTGGTTGATATGATATGTGAACAGTGCTGCAAGGTATTCTTAGCCTACACTTGAATTGATAAACAATCTTAATGTAATATGATCAGGTTGTGAATAAATGTATCAGAACCGAAGAAAAACTTAATAGCAATTTTTCCACTTTCCTTACCTGTTTTTCCCTAATTTCTCTAATTTTTTTTTCTTCTCTCTCTTTTTTTTAGGCGCGCTTCGCGCGCCCTAAATAGCAATTTTTCCACTTTCCTTACCTGTTTTTCCCTAATTTCTCTAATTTTTTTTTCTTCTCTCTCTTTTTTTTAGGCGCGCTTCGCGCGCCCTAAATAGCAATTTTTCCACTTTCCTTACCTGTTTTTCCCTAATTTCTCTAATTTTTTTTTCTTCTCTCTCTTTTTTTTAGGCGCGCTTCGCGCGCCCTAAATAGCAATTTTTCCACTTTCCTTACCTGTTTTTCCCTAATTTCTCTAATTTTTTTTTCTTCTCTCTCTTTTTTTTAGGCGCGCTTCGCGCGCCCTAAATAGCAATTTTTCCACTTTCCTTACCTGTTTTTCCCTAATTTCTCTAATTTTTTTTTCTTCTCTCTTTTTTTTAGGCGCGCTTCGCGCGCCCTAAATAGCAATTTTTCCACTTTCCTTACCTGTTTTTCCCTAATTTCTCTAATTTTTTTTTCTTCTCTCTCTTTTTTTTAGGCGCGCTTCGCGCGCCCTAAATAGCAATTTTTCCACTTTCCTTACCTGTGGTATAATTTTCCCTAATTTCTCTAATTTTTTTTTCTTCTCTCTCTTTTTTTTAGGCGCGCTTCGCGCGCCCTAAATAGCAATTTTTCCACTTTCCTTACCTGTGGTATAATTTTCCCTAATTTCTCTAATTTTTTTTTCTTCTCTCTCTTTTTTTTAGGCGCGCTTCGCGCGCCCTAAATAGCAATTTTTCCACTTTCCTTACCTGTGGTATAATTTTCCCTAATTTCTCTAATTTTTTTTTCTTCTCTCTCTTTTTTTTAGGCGCGCTTCGCGCGCCCTAAATAGCAATTTTTCCACTTTCCTTACCTGTGGTATAATTTTCCCTAATTTCTCTAATTTTTTTTTCTTCTCCCGTTTTGATGTTTTGTTTTTTCTATCTTCAAAAATTTTTTAGGGAAACTTGATCACCGACAGCATTCTTTAGACTTAGAGTATAATTAATTACGTTCAAATGAAGTTTGGCTCTATTTGCAATAATAATGAAATAAGTTAGGTATAAAGGATGCAGGAGTTCGGCTAAAGGGATGTGGACATGAAAGTCGCGTTTATTCTTACTCGACAATAATCATAGATGGAAACATTCTAGAGTGATTATTCTCTAATGTCTTCATCCCTGAAGAATAAGTTGCTTCGGATCTTGAGATAGCCTCAGTTGTCAGCAGGTGCAGGTTCGTTTCCCAGAAAGTTCACTGAAATAAAACACAACTCCGATCAGGAAATTCCCTTGAGATAATGCTATCAAGACATATTCATTTGTGATGTTACGAAATGAGAAAATACGAACAAAATATCGATGTTAATTAGACCTGTGAAATTTCATATGTTGAGATGATTTTTTACGAAGAAATTCTAGTAGAAAAGAAATTGAAATAATTTTTGATCAGTTACAAATCGATAGAACGACATCGATACGGAAATGTGAAATGTCTAGTATGATTGGAATAATGAAAAACGTTATAACGTTAGATGATAAAAATGAAACGAATTATGTAATATCATTTAGAAAATACCAATGAATTTGCAGCCTTTGAAAATAAGTAATTTCATAGCTTTTTCCACACTATCATAACAAATTATGATAATGTTCTCATTTTTCCAGTTTGCCGCAAATATTTGAGATATATGTCCTCAGTCCTGTTGGTTCTGTTCAATTAATTACCACGCTCGAGACCATTATACAGTGCGCGTCGAAATTATGGAACAAATTCATTTTCTCCGAAGAGAAATATTCGGCAACAAAATCCTGAAACAGGTCAATTTGTGTTTCATTTTTACTAAATTTGTATGCATTATTGAAGGATCTTTGTTGCACCCTGTGCCATCCCCATCCCTCTAAATTTTTTGAATAGGGAAAGTGGGTCATGTGGTTCTTTTTCGGCAAGGTGTTTGTAGATCCTTTACATACGTGCAGAAATTTTCAAGAAATTTTTTCTTTAAATTAGTAAGATCAAAGAGGTTTTCAGTATGTGCACTTCGTCATGGGTCATTTACCTTGAGACGATGGTATATGATGAAATTTATCACCCAATGAAAGTCGACCATTACAGTTTTGTTCATGCACAACTTTCAACCCCCCTCACGTGAAAAATTAGAATGTGTGAGGGGGTTGAAAATTGTGCATGAACAATGGTTGACAAATTTCATCAGATACCGGTCTCAAAGTGAATGAGCCATGACAAAGTGCACATAGTGAAAACCTCTTTGAACTGATTTTTCAAAAACAAAAATCTCCTTGACATTTCTGCACGCCTGTGAAGGAGATATTACAGAAGACCTCGCCAAAAAAACCCACTCGCCCTAGGGTTGATGGGGATGGCACTAGGTGCAACAAAAATCCTTCAAAATTGCATAAAAATTTGATAGAAGTGAAACAAAAATTGACCTATTTCAGGATTTTGTTGCCGAACATTTTTCTTCTGAAATGAATTTGTTCCATAATTTTGACGCTATATGACCGAACTCCAGAGATGGATGTTCAAAAAAAGGATAAATAAACTTCAAAATGAGAGTTGCAACGACGACTGCTCCTGTTAGTACCTCAAAGTGAGCCAGCTTGTTTTGGATGACTATTTGATTTTTATCATGACTAATTTAGAAACATTTCTGAAAACAACAAAAGGAAAAAACAAAATATCGATGACCGAAGTAACTTTTTTTTCATCTTGAAATTCATGTCCTTTTTGATTTTTTTTAAATTTCAAATCATATTATGGGGAAAAAATTTAATATTTTTTTCACTGTTTAATAAAGGTCAAGTCAACGAATTTTATTCTTATTGACCACTATAGATAAAAGAAAGTGAGGTCTTGAAAATCGCAATTTTTCCAAAACGAACTCTTATGATGAACATGAGGGGAAATTTCACGCTCAACTTCGTATAAGACGAATACATTAAAATAAATTATGAGGAATAACATACATTATTCTCTGATCATTTCAATAAAATATGAATCGATGTATGCAATAAGTGAAACCGAAAATTACCTTTGCCATGGTTCATCTGGTTCATCCTTGGAACTCGACAAGATTCCACAGAGACTGAGAACCCCCATCGATTCTTCATTTCCAACTGGAAAAAAAATTCTATGCATCATTACTGTCTTAGATATTTCAGTATCTGATAATGAGTTTTGAAGGCAAAATAACACGATCAGAATTCAAAACTTTCAAACAAGCCAATGTCTCTGATACTTTATCATCAAGATCGAAATGAAATACGCAAGTCCACGGAATCACCCTTCGCCCAAATCGATGAAAATTTTATATTCAATAAATTTTTTGTACACAGAATGAATTAAATAAAATTTCATCGTTCCTCAAAGAGGAATTGTCCCTTCGACAAATTCATGAAGAAAATATACATCAATTTCTCGATGATTATATTGGACCTCAATACAGATCAACTATGCAATAGATCTTACCTTTGTCGAACGGGATCCATCGACCATCAGTTCATCTTAGAATCGGAATCCACGAAGAATGAGAACTCACATCGATACTAGTTATCGTAACTGAAACAAAAAATACATTTTATGTCTTCCTACTTCAGATAATACAAAATTTAAAACTGGATTGTTACCAATGTCTGTAATACTTTGTCATCAATAAAAGGAACGAATTAAGCACATCTTCAGAATTCTTCTGTATGTGAAGGGGCATGCGAATAACTACAATGTCATCTCTAATCAAACAAAAAAAATCAATTTCATCCAAATCGAGCAGAAAAAGGTTATGAATTCAGAATGAGATTGATGAATGTGCCTTTTTCTCGATGAAAAATTCGGTAATTATTAATATTAGTTAAGCACCTTCTTATACGCCGCATAAGTTATTTTATCATAATTCATTTTTCCTTGAGATGGAATTGTCCCCAATCACAAATTAACTTATCGATAATTACAATGAAACCCAATATCGATCCAAATATGCAACAGTAAGATCAAAAAGTTACCTTGGCTGAACTGCATCAGTTCTCAAAACTCATCAGTATTCCACAATGGTTGAGAACTCCCATCGATTGTGGTCATCCAACTGGAAAAAAAAATAGAAATATTTACATTCTGTATTTCCGTTTCCGAAAGAAAAATATCATGAAAATCATAACTGCTCAACCATTGATTAAACTGGAGTTTAACCATGCCATCTTTTCGTCAATTGAAAGATAAGATACGCAAGTCTGAGATTCATTTCTTTTCAAAGTCTTCAGTCAACAAATAAATAAAGGAATTCATAAACTATTTTTTTGATAACCACCATATTTGAACACAATATAAATCAAGTATGAAACAAGAAGATCAAGAAGTTACCTTTGTTGGGATAGGATCCTTCGATCAACAAATTCAGGATTCCACGAAGGTTGAAAACTCCCATCGCTTCTAATTATCCATCTGAAAAAAATATGAATTCCTTTGAATGCTTTCTTGCTGCCTTATTTCAGTCTCATTTTAATGATGCACAACTTTCAACCCCCCTCACGTGAAAAATTAGAATGTGTGAGGGGGTTGAAAATTGTGCATGAACAAAACTGTAATGGTTGACAAATTTCATCAGATACCATCGTCTCAAAGTGAATGAGCCATGACAAAGTGCACATAGTGAAAACCTCTTTGAACTGACTTTTCAAAAACAAAAATCTCCTTGACATTTCTGCACGCCTGTGAAGAAGATATTACAGAAGACCTCGCCAAAAAAACCCACTCGCCCTAGGGTTGATGGGGATGGCACTAGGTGCAACAAAAATCCTTCAAAATTGCATAAAAATTTGGTAGAAGTGAAACAAAAATTGACCTATTTCAGGATTTTGTTGCCGAACATTTTTCTTCTGCAATGGATTTGTTCCATAATTTTGACGCTATATGACCGAACTCCAGAGATGGATGTTCAAAAAAAGGATAAATAAACTTCAAAATGAGAGTTGCAACGACTGCTCCTGTTAGTACCTCAAAGTGAGCCAGCTTGTTTTGGATGACTATTTGATTTTTATCATGACTAATTTAGAAACCTTTCTGAAAACAACATAAGGGAAAAACAAAATATCGATGACCGAAGTAATTTTTTTTCATCTTGAAATTCATGTCCTTTTTGATTTTTTTTTAATTTCAAATCATATTATGGGGAAAAAATGTTATATTTTTTTCACTGTTTAATAAAGGTCAAGTCAACGAATTTTATTCTTATTGACCACTATAGATAAAAGAAAGTGAGGTCTTGAAAATCGCAATTTTTCCAAAACGAACTCTTATGATGAACATGAGGGGAAATTTCACGCTCAACTTCGTATAAGACGAATAAATTAAAATAAATTATGAGGAATAACATACATTATTCTCTGATCATTTCAATAAAATATGAATCGATGTATGCAATAAGTGAAACCGAAAATTACCTTTGCCATGGTTCATCTGGTTCATCCTTGGAACTCGACAAGATTCCACAGAGACTGAGAACCCCCATCGATTCTTCATTTTCAACTGGAAAAAAAATTCTATGCATCATTACTGTCTTAGATATTTCAGTATCTGATAATGAGTTTTGAAGGCAAAATAACACGATCAGAATTCAAAACTTTCAAACAAGCCAATGTCTCTAATGCTTATCATCAAGATCGAAATGAAATACGCAAGTCCACGGAATCACCCTTTGCCCAAATCGATGAAAATTGAAAATTTTATATTCAATAAATTTTTTGTACACAGAATGAATTAAATAAAATTTCATCGTTCCTCAAAGAGGAATTGTCCCTTCGACAAATTCATGAAGAAAATATACATCAATTTCTCGATGATTATATTGGACCTCAATACAGATCAACTATGCAATAGATCTTACCTTTGTCGAACGGGATCCATCGACCATCAGTTCATCTTAGAATCGGAATCCACGAAGAATGAGAACTCACATCGATACTAGTTATCGTAACTGAAAAAAAAATACATTTTATGTCTTCCTACTTCAGATAATACAAAATTTAAAACTGGATTGTTACCAATGTCTGTAATACTTTGTCATCAATAAAAGGAACGAATTGGCACATCTTCAGAATTCTTCTGTATGAAAAGGGGCATGCGAATATCTACAATGTCATCTCTGATCAAACAAAAAAAATCAATTTCATCCAAATCGAGCAGAAGAAATTCATGGTTATGAATTTAGAATGAGATTGATGAATGTGCCTTTTTCTCGATGAAAGATTCGGTAATTATGAATATTAATCAGGCACCTTCTTATATGCGGCATAAGTTATTTTATCATGATGCATTTTTCCTTAAGATGGAATTGTCTCCAATCACAAATTAACTTATCGATCATCACATTGAAACCCAATATCGATCAAAATATGTAACAGTAAGATCAGAAAGTTACCTTTGCTGAGCAGCATCAGTTTTCAAAACTCATCACTATTCTACAATGGTTGAGAACTCCTATCGGTTCTAGTCATCCAACTGGAAAAAAAAAATAGAAATATTTACATTCTGTATTTCCGTTTCCGAAAGAAAAATATCATGAAAATGATAACTGCTCAACCATTGATTAAACTGGAGTTTAACCATGCCATCTTTTCGTCAATTGAAAGATAAGATACGCAAGTCTGTGATTCATTTCTTTTCAAAGTCTTCAGTCAACAAATAAATAAAGGAATTCATAAACTATTTTTTTGATAGCCACCATATTTGAACACAATATAAATCTAGTAAGTATGAAACAAGAAGATCAAGAAGTTACCTTTGTTGGGATAGGATCCTTCGATCAACAAATTCAGGATTCCACGATTCCACGCTTCTAATAAACTCCCATCGCTTCTAATTATCCATCTGAAAAAAATATGAATTCCTTTGAATGCTTTCTTGCTGCCTTATTTCAGTCTCATTTTAATGAGTAATATTGAAGACAAAATATAAAAAAAATCAGAACACTCAAACTGGATTATTGAATATTACATTGTATTATTTTTATCGTAATTCTTTTTCCCCCAAATTATAATTGTCTCCAATCTTGAAATCAATAAAGGAAACTATCCATTATTTTCTTAACCATATCAATTCCTTGATGACAATACACAATATTCATCCAGTAAGATCAAATGTTACCTTTGCTGAAACAGGGTCCACCGCCCAAAGGACCTTCTTAGAATCCAGGATTTCACGAAGGTCGAGAACTCCCATCGATCCCAATTATTCACCTGGAAAAAATAAAAATTTTCAAATTATATGTTTCCTTATTTTCAGTTTCAGAAAATGAGTACCTATTGAAAGCGATATAACATAATATATTACAATGCAGCTATAATGGTTCAATTCATACATCCCCCTCTTTTCTAACAATTTATTCGGGTGTTTCTTTTGAAAAATGTTTATAGGTTATCCTGTACAAAGATATACAGACCAATTTGATTTTGATATCTTCAAGAAATAATCGATCTGGTCATTCACAATTAATGATTGTCAATAGGAACGTGATTTTTTTCTCGATCACAATTATTGATCTGAGAGAAAGTCCCCTGTGCAAGCAACCCTCATTAATTTAAAATTGATGACTCACAATAATTGGATTGGTCACTTTTATATTTCGCAATTCATTCGGATTGGCACTTGAAACTGGGGAAAACAAATCCTGAAGTAAAACGGTCACCAAATCATAATTTATGAATCAACTCAAAACGTTTTCTGATCATGTTATATTTTTGCAACTATCAAAAACAAATAACCAACTCAACTTCTTAGTTGAAATTTGCGATGAACTGTTTCAATGTGACGCACTAATTCCACATGTGCATCGGCCGGCTGCGGATAAGTTTTTCAGGAGATAAACGCGAGTTTTTATGTACTGAAAATAAACAAGATCCTGTTTTATTGTTACTTGGAATTCGTGAATTTTATTGAAATTCTTTTTAAAGTTATATATTGTAAATAAACTTTCCCAATTTTCTGAAGGTCTGGATTTTATACAGGTGTTTCATAAACATTCGTCATTGTTCTGCTAGATTAGTTTTTGGAATTATATTTTACCATGAACTCTTCTTGTTCTAAATTGAATAGAATTCTGGAAATGAATTAACTTCCGGAAAGGCAATTAGGTCAAATCTATGCCAGTGGGCAGGTTCAAAAACTTAGGAAAATATTAAGGAATGAATGAAATATAAAATGTTTGACAACAGAGATGATTCAGATTCTAAACTTGAAACACACTGTATAACTCGAGTATTTTTTTGAATAACGGAAAGTAAATTTTTACTGAAAAGTCCTAACCTGAATCAATTACAAAAAAGATCAGACTTCCTGAACTGAATAGAAATGAATTTGGTTTCGGAAAAGGCACTCACTACAGAAGAAAGAATAGAATCTATACTTACACCTGCATATAATTTGGTATTGCATAGTTTCTGAACTTTCACTGAAATGTAAAAAAATTGTTGAATTCTCCGTTTTTAACAGAAATTACTGAATTCTATATATTATTTGGAATTCCATAGTTTCTAAACTTTCACTGAAATGACTCATGTTTCAAACTGTTGTTGTTGTTTTGGAAATAGCAATATTAGATACAAACTTGAAACATCCTGTATTAAACGCCAGTATTTTTTGAATAACGGTTAGTAAATGTTTCCTGAAAGTGAAAAAACACTTCTTGTTTGAACAGAAATGAATTTGTCAGGCACAGAGAATAGAGAACGACAAACAATAAATAATTTAGATAAACAATATGGAGGATCAAATCGAATAGACACAATAAATGATTCAAAACAATAAATAAAAAAAAAGTATAAACGACAAATCTTACAAAATTTTACCTTTGTTTTGTTAGAACTTGCATAATAATTCACATAACACAAACACCTCATCACACGAACTTCGAAGAACTGAATTGAAACTGATTGGAATCTAGAATATACTACTGATTGGAATCTAGAATATACTACTGACTGATATCACACTTTATCCGTGTAGAGCAGGCCTAATCAAAGGAAATTCGAGCATAGGTTTGGCACCCATGGGGGGCAGAAACTCCCCCCAAAGGGGGGACACTAGCACCTGAAAGAAATCATCGAGGATGCAACGTCATCACGTGATCCGAATCCCGATAAATGAACTCAAAATGAGAACTAATTATCAACGTGATCCGAAATCACGATAACGTACACCATCGATGACTCATCAGTGCGCGACAACTTCATGCCCTAGCGCGTGGTAATGTCCCCAACAATATAATTTTGAAAATTGTATTTATGTTACAAGTTCCTGGGGAGTATGAGTATTATCTACGTCACATTATGCGCGATTAATTGGATTTGCAAATATTTTTTCGAAAGTTATTCTGGTAGAAAGTTTCGAAATATGATTATTTTCAAGTGGAAAGTCTTTTTGACGCCAAAATGATCCCACGAAAGGCCCTTTGCCACTTTTAAGTGTCACGGTAGATAACCGTCGGAAAATGATAAAGCGACCTCTATAGTGCGAGTTCGTCACCAGAGATAAGGTGCGTCGGTAATTTGTTGAACGAATGATCTGGACACAGGCGGAGCACTTTCTTGAATATTTCTACTCATAAACAGGGTGTCTTCTAAAGTGAGTCTTGATATCTATTAGGATTAGGAAGTAAATATAATTAAATGAACCTTTTCTTTGAAAATCGCCAGCTTCCAACATTAATTTTAATCACAAATTCCTGAAGTACGGACCTTATCCAGGCCGATTGCTCCAGGTCCAGGCTGTTTGGGGTCGCTCACTACGGGATCTAGGAGCGGGCGCGTATTAGGATGATGATTTTTTTCTGAACTTTTTCATTTTGAGACATTTGCAATTGGTGCAATGGATTATTTTGATGATGGCTACTTCTAATTCGATCATCAGTCATATGTTTTCGAGGTAGCTGAAGCGAATATGAAGTTGAATTCAAAACGGAATGGCGTTGAAAGATGGAGGACACTTTTTTTCCTGCAACCTTCTATGAAACTTGAAAATCGGGGGTTTTTGAATTAGCTGAATGCTAATATGAATCTGAATTCAAGAAAAAATTTCGGACAAGATGGCGGACAAGTTTTTGTTACGACAATTCCTATTTCCAGGATACGCGGTTATCACTTGAGTTATGAAGCCTAATGCGTGCGAATATGACAAAGTGAATTTGAAAGTGAATATTGGAAAAAATTTAAATTACTACAATTTCCACAATTTATTTAATATAACAACATTTCTACATTTTCGATGTATTTCAAGTGAAGAAGAACAGTTCCAAAATCCGCTGCCAGTATTTCAACAAAAATTCATATCACGGAAATATCGGTTACAGAATAGTCAACACAAATGTCTTTGACACGTCCTGAAACTTGAATATTGATGTCGCATTCTCCATTTTGTAGTTCTCCCGAACAAGATACTTTCTAATAAAGTAAATCAGAATTTTTGTTTCCTATCGGGATATTGGGCAGCATAAGTTCGATTTCCTTGAAAAACAGGTTCTGCAGCACTGCCCTAACATGAAAATCATATCAATTATCAACCATCCTATTTTTTCCAAAAATTCATACTGATTCACTGTATTCGAAAGTATCTTTGAGCTCTGAGTAGCAATAACTTGATCAATATTTTTTTGGAGAGCCGATAAAAACTGATATAATAGGTTGAATACGTGATCAATATGTATTGCTTGTAAGTTCGGAAAAGAAATATTATTTTTATGATGATGCTCAGGAAGTATGATTCTGGGAAGGGGTCGAAGTTTGTCAATAATTATTCATTTAGTTTCATTCCATTGTTTAACCTCTTTTGAATGTCCGTTAGTTTTTATTTGAATAAAATTTGCAGTTGCGTGTCTGCTGGATGCGGGAGTTAAAATAATCCTGAGGTAATTTCTGAGAAAATGTGAGGTATTCAATTTTCTACATCATTGTGGAAAAAATACAGGGTGTTCTATTTGAAAAAATCGAGAAATAATAGATAATTTTAAGTTCTCCATATTTGGACCTTAATGATCGTTTAAGAACCATGTCAAGGCGAATCCTTCAATTAAAAAACTTTTAGTTCAAATTCATGTTAGTATCGCTTCTGGATAACGTCAGAAGACTTTTACTGAACTGCTTTTCCCTCACCTTTTTGCAGTTTTCTTAAAATAAGATCTGAACTGTTGAAAAAATGTCCCCAAGATTTTGCGTCATGAAAGAGGTAATGAAGGTCATTGAAAATATGTGAAAATATATGGGGTGATCCATTAAAAAAGTCATCCATTTGTTGAATAACATTTATCGGGGACACCCCGTATATCCGAAAATAATTTCCTGAGATGCAGGAATGAAGGCACACTTTCCAACGAAATCTCTGAGATGTCTGGTTCGGCCGCTATGGAAGAAGAACGCACTATTGCAGGACCCTGTATATTTCATCTTCAAATGAAACCAACAGGGATATTATGTATCACTCATTAACTTTTCCATTCTACTCGGAAACTCTCACAAAATGATAAACTGGAATTATATTATATATTATTATATGAACTGATCTTGTTTCTTGAAATATAATAGACACGTTGAATTTTTTTTCCTCTCAAATACTCTAAACAGTCTAAACGGCATAGCAGACCTTTGGTCAAATTTGCCGAAAAAAAATTAATTCTCAGAAATACATCGAATGAGGTGTCTACAGAAAGAGGAACTCGAGAGCTGCCAACAAACGCAAACAAAACACTGATAAATCCATTTTCCGATGAATGAAAAGGAAAATTGTTGACGAGAAAATGTGATATATGTCTAGAGCTAAGGTACTTTATTGTTGATCCTTGTTCCACATGAACTAGCGCAAGGATGAAATAGAGATAACACTCGGTCTCTAGACTTTTAATTTGGCTATAGATCGAGTAAACATAATGATCCGCGAGACGATCCCAAGAACATTAAATGAGGTTTCTAGAGGTAGAGGACCTTGAAAGCGTCTTATATATTGAAATAAAACAATCGTTCGTCCTTTTTCCGACAAGAAATTTAGAAAAATATGCAGACGAGTTTTATCGATTTAACGTTGATAAACTGGGTAATAGAGACCTTTTTTCATGATTTTCTTTCATTTAAAGTGCTAACGAGTCGATAGAAACATAAAAAACACTAAAATTGGAGAAAAAAGTTTTTCCGCAAAAATCCCATAGGACGAAGAGGAATAGAAGCTCTACATTGCACCGAACTCGCATCGCTCTAGCTCGACCACAGGAAGAACAACGAATTTTCAAAGTTTGAGAATTGAAGAAAAAAAACTTTTTTTTCGGATTCAATTATTTTTTTCCTGATCTAATCACCGCAGAATATTCTAGAAATGTGTTTTCTGTAGAGGAATAGAAGCTCTACATTGCACCGAACTCGCATCGCTCTAGCTCGACCACAGGAAGAACAACGAATTTTCAAAGTTTGAGAATTGAAGAAAAAAACCTTTTTTTTCGGATTCAATTATTTTTTTCCCGATCTAATCACCGCAGAATCTTCTAGAAATGTGTTTTCTGTAGAGGAATAGAAGCTCTGCATTGCACCCAACTCGCATCGCTCTAGCTCGACCACAGGAAGAACAACGAATTTTCAAAGTTTGAGAATTGAAGAAAAAAAACTTTTTTTTCGGATTCAATTATTTTTTTCCCCGATCTAATCACCGCAGAATCTTCTAGAAATGTGTTTTCTGTAGAGGAATAGAAGCTCTACATTGCACCGAACTCGCATCGCTCTAGCTCGACCACAGGAAGAACAATGAATTTTCAAAGTTTGAGAATTGAAGAAAAATAACTTTTTTTTCGGATTCAATTATTTTTTTCCCGATCTAATCACCGCAGAATCTTCTAGAAATGTGTTTTCTGTAGAGGAATAGAAGCTCTACATTGCACCGAACTCGCATCGCTCTAGCTCGACCACAGGAAGAACAACGAATTTTCAAAGTTTGAGAATTGAAGAAAAAAAACTTTTTTTTCGGATTCAATTATTTTTTTCCCGATCTAATCACCGCAGAATCTTCTAGAAATGTGTTTTCTGTAGAGGAATAGAAGCTCTACATTGCACCGACTTCGCATCGCTCTAGCTCGACCACAGGAAGAACAACGAATTTTCAAAGTTTGAGAATTGAAGAAAAAAAACTTTTTTTTCGGATTCAATTATTTTTTTCCCGATCTAATCACCGCAGAATCTTCTAGAAATGTGTTTTCTGTAGAGGAATAGAAGCTCTACATTGCACCGAACTCGCATCGCTCTAGCTCGACCACAGGAAGAACAACGAATTTTCAAAGTTTGAGAATTGAAGAAAAATAACTTTTTTTTCGGATTCAATTATTTTTTTCCCGATCTAATCACCGCAGAATCTTCTAGAAATGTGTTTTCTGTAGACATAGCAGACCTTTGGTCAAATTTGCCGAAAAAAAATAAATTCTCAGAAATACATCGAATGAGGTGTCTACAGAAAGAGGAACTCGAGAGCTAACAACAAACGCAAACAAAAATCCATTTTCCGATGAATGAAAAGGAAAATTGTTGACGAGAAAATGTGATATATGTCTAGAGCTAAGGTACTTTATTGTTGATCCTTGTTCCACTTTAACTAGCGCAAAACATTCAATTAATGAGGTTCCAAGAGGTAGAGGACCTTGAAAGCGTCTTATATAATGAAAGAAAACAATCGTTCGTCCTTTTTCCGACAAGAAATTCAGAAAAATATGCAGACGAGTTTTATCGATTTAACGTTGTTAAACTGGGTAATAGAGACCTTTTTTCATGATTTTCTTTCATTTAAAGTGCTAACGAGTCGATAGAAACATTCCTCACCAAAATTGGAGAAAAAAGTTTTTCCGCAAAAATCCCATAGGTTAACCTTTGGTCAAATTTGCCGAAAAAAAATAAATTCTCAGAAATACATCGAATGAGGTGTCGACAGAAAGAGGAACTCGAGAGCTACCAACAAACGCAAACAAAACACTCATACATCCATTTTCCGATGAATGAGAAGGAAAATTGTTGACGAGAAAATGTGATATATGTCTAGAGCTAAGGTACTTTATTGTTGATCCTTGTTCCACATGAACTAGCGCAAGGATGAAATAGAAATAAAACTCGGTCTCTAGACTTTTAATTTGGCTATAGATCGAGTAAACATAATGATCCGCGAGACGATCCCAAGAACATTAAATGAGGTTTCTAGAGGTAGAGGACCTTGAAAGCGTCTTATATATTGAAATAAAACAAT
The DNA here is from genome assembly GCA_910592335.1 of Adalia bipunctata. Classification (NCBI taxonomy): domain Eukaryota; kingdom Metazoa; phylum Arthropoda; class Insecta; order Coleoptera; family Coccinellidae; genus Adalia; species Adalia bipunctata. The sequence goes on from OU342957.1 coordinate 2,968,077, forward strand.
CGTTCGTCCCTTTTCCGACAAGAAATTTAGAAAAATATGCAGACGAGTTTTATCGATTTAACGTTGTTAAACTGGGTAATAGAGACCTTTTTTCATGATTTTCTTTCATTTAAAGTGCTAACGAGTCGATAGAAACATTCCTCACCAAAATTGGAGAAAAAAGTTTTTCCGCAAAAATCCCATAGGACGTAGAGGAATAGAAGCTCTACATTGCACCGAACTCGCATCGCTCTAGCTCGACCACAGGAAGAACAACGAATTTTCAAAGTTTGAGAATTGAAGAAAAAAAACTTTTTTTTCGGATTCAATTATTTTTTTCCTGATCTAATCACCGCAGAATCTTCTAGAAATGTGTTTTCTGTAGAGGAATAGAAGCTCTACATTGCACCGAACTCGCATCGCTCTAGCTCGACCACAGGAAGAACAACGAATTTTCAAAGTTTGAGAATTGAAGAAAAAAACCTTTTTTTTCGGATTCAATTATTTTTTTTCCGATCTAATCACCGCAGAATCTTCTAGAAATGTGTTTTCTGTAGAGGAATAGAAGCTCTACATTGCACCGAACTCGCATCGCTCTAGCTCGACCACAGGAAGAACAACGAATTTTCAAAGTTTGAGAATTGAAGAAAAAAAACTTTTTTTTCGGATTCAATTATTTTTTTTCCGATCTAATCACCGCAGAATCTTCTAGAAATGTTTTTTCTGTAGAGGAATAGAAGCTCTGCATTGCACCGAACTCGCATCGCTCTAGCTCGACCACAGGAAGAACAACGAATTTTCAAGTTTGAGAATTGAAGAGAAAAACCTTTTTTTTCGGATTCAATTATTTTTTTCCCGATCTAATCACCGCAGAATCTTCTAGAAATGTTTTTTCTGTAGAGGAATAGAAGCTCTACATTGCACCGAACTCGCATCGCTCTAGCTCGACCACAGGAAGAACAACGAATCTTCAAAGTTTGAGAATTGAAGAAAAAAACCTTTTTTTTCGGATTCAATTATTTTTTTCCCGATCTAATCACCGCAGAATCTTCTAGAAAAGTGTTTTCTGTAGAGGAATAGAAGCTCTACATTGCACCGACTTCGCATCGCTCTAGCTCGACCACAGGAAGAACAACGAATTTTCAAAGTTTGAGAATTGAAGAAAAAAAACTTTTTTTTCGGATTCAATTATTTTTTTCCCGATCTAATCACCACAGAATCTTCTAGAAATGTGTTTTCTGTAGAGGAATAGAAGCTCTACATTGCACCGAACTCGCATCGCTCTAGCTCGACCACAGGAAAAACAACGAATTTTCAAAGTTTGAGAATTGAAGAAAAATAACTTTTTTTTCGGATTCAATTATTTTTTTCCCGATCTAATCACCGCAGAATCTTCTAGAAATGTGTTTTCTGTAGAGGAGTAGAAGCTCTACATTGCACCGAACTCGCATCGCTCTAGCTCGACCACAGGAAGAACAACGAATTTTCAAAGTTTGAGAATTGAAGAAAAAAATCCTTTTTTCGGATTCAATTATTTTTTTCCCGATCTAATCACCGCAGAATCTTCTAGAAATGTTTTTTCTGCAGAGGAATAGAAGCTCTACATTGCACCGAACTCGCATCGCTCTAGCTCGACCACAGGAAGAACAACGAATTTTCAAAGTTTGATGAGAATTGAAGAAAAAAACATGGTTCATTCAAATCGCCCGATGTTTTCATGAACCGAATCAACTGGAGGTGATCGTGGGCTGCTTCGTAGGCTCTTGGGGGTTCGAAGATTTTCGGGTATGGTCCGTATATCAACCAATGTACCAGAGACAACCTTGTCTCTGAATGTACCAAACAAACAAACCAACGTTTTCAGAGCGGTTACGTCAATTTCTGACAGCGGTACATGTCAATTCATCAACCAAAGCTGTATTTACGGGACGCCCGGTGATGAACCATTTGTTTTTATTGTGGACTTAGAATATTTTTCGTCAATGGAATGGGTTCATTCCAACTTGAGAAACTGATATTGTGCAAAACATTGGATTATGGAATCGTTTCGCATTGTTTTGGCTATTCGATTTATTCAAAATATATATTGTTTGAAGCTTAAGCTTTAAGTCTTGATTATCTGGTGGATCTCTTCCTAGAAATAATATGCAGGAAAAAAGATTTTCTGTATGAAGAAGGTAATTATGATAGGTTCATTCAAAATTTCACACTTTGAATTTTCCTATCCTGCTCCATGGGCTTGACGTTGGACTGCTACCTGGCCTCACTGAAACCAGTTGAGCCACAATTCGTAACTGTATTTTTCGAATAATTTATTATCCATATGTGAAACATTCAATGTTCGTATAGCAGCAGCAACATTGTGAGGAAAGTTAAAAATGTAATGGTGTTTTTAAGCCTCTAGTATCGGTGAATGGCCCACTGACTCTGACAGATACCTTAGATTGTTGATTCTTTGTTTCACAGAAACACTCTTTCCTAATTTATTGACAATATGCATGTAAGAAAACCAAAGGACTGTTTGTATCGTATATTCACATAATTATTTGTGAACAATTTTTTTAGACCATTTACGATCATAAAATGAAATTTATTCATTCACCCAGGCAGAGTTGGTTCAAATCATGAAGCGTAGTTAGATCTGGACCTTCATGAACCCTATGTTGGAAAATTCTAGATAATACTCTGTTAGTTGGGGATAAGACTTACTTCTCTTTACCAGAATTATTAACTATAAAAACAATGATCATTGAATAACGTCCAAAAAAAAACTAATTTTTATGGTCAAAAACAAGAACCATAATAGAATTCTGGAGAAGGACTATGCAAGAAAGGGGGTGAGATATATCAACCATTATTTATATTGCAGTTGATAAAGCAACTTGTGTGGAATTGGTGGTTGCAGTTGAATGGTTTGAAGAAAATAAACTCTTGTTAATTAAAGACAACCCAAACATTGACTTTCTCTCCTCAACACTCAGACAGACTCAGTTGACGATATTTTAAGAGTATTATTTCAACAAGATCAGAAATGGAGTGAACATTTAGAAGAATTATTCAAGAAGCTGTTCTGAGGTATTTTCACTATATGTAGAATGATGCACATTGGAAATTAGGAAAGAGCCATGGCTGCTTACAGAGCCAACTTCCGTAGTTGGGGCCTCATATATTATTTATTTTTTCACACCTAGATGCTCAACATCTATATTTATCACATGCAACCTCTAGTTTTCTCCAAAAAAAAATAGGATTCATTCATTAGGACAGATACATAAAACTCCTGTAATTTTTATGAACAAATTCATGACATTCTCTTAAGTAAGAATCTCGAAGGTCTATATAATATAAATAGATTCCGTATACTAAGTGTCTTTGTTGAATAGAGAAGTCTTGTAGTATATAAACTGATGACATTTTTTATTACTTTTAAAAAGTATGTATATGCGATTCCTAATTTATATAGTGTGTTATATAAAGACCTCTCCATATGAGTACATATACTGTATCTGAGTATTGATTTGGCTAGGGATTAATAAACTAAGATAAGCCAGTCTCTTTTTAGGATGTTCTTAATACAGTAAAATAAGTATATGTACAGATAACTGAATATATTTGACAGAGATTTGATATGAAAATTCCATTTGAGATGTTTAAAGAAAATGAGGCGTAGATATTTATGATTGTCTACTTTGTTCATTTCCAATATACATAAATAAATGAAAACTTGGGGTGTGTGGCCATTGTCTAGAAGAATACCATATACTTTTTCTTTATATCAAGCGACAGTTTTGTTTGTGATGCCATATTTAAATTTTTTCCATGGTTCTACTCATGTAATTTTTCACCGCAGGCCAACTGTTACCTTTCGTGATCAGAGATGTATCATCAGCATATGATGAAATTGAATGAATTTCTTTGTCTGAATTTAGGTATAAAATTAATACAATTGGACCATGAAGTTTTCCTTGTGGTATTCCCATCTTTGCAATTGTTTGGCGAACAGTCCACAGCTTTTGTCGGTACTGAGAGATGTGTTCAGATTATTTGATATATTTCTACTTCAATACTGAATTTAGATATAAAATAAAAAGAATTGTTCTAAGTACATATTTCAATACAGATATATAAAATAAATAGAATTGTACCAAGTATTTCAATACAGAAGTGGATGGATTTATATGAGTACTTATTTGTTACGCTATTTAAATTTTTTTATATTCCAATAAATTTACTCGTGGAAAGCTGGATGATTTCATCATTGTTTGACCAATGATTCAATTTACCTATACATTCTCTTTTGTTCCTCAAATTTGGAATGAAATGTGCTTTGAATCGACTCGTATTTCCTTGATAATGAATGAAAAATACAACTTCAAATACAGTTCTTTATTTCAAAAAGTAAAGATTTTAATTATTCTCTCGAATAAATTTTATATAATAATGCACAAAAAACTATACACCTCAGAGGTTTTGCACAGGTGTTAGTAAAAACGTATCTGAAATATCATATCAGAAAACTTGATAATGAATTCTCAAATAACCCGAAATATATTAATAGAAAACGATAACGATAGGGGGCGTACTGCATCTTTGGTTTCGCCTATTGGACAAAATCAAAGATATTCTACAATTGTAGAATATCTTTGGACAAAATACACAAACGAGGAGTCTTTGATTCAAAGTCCATCGCGAGAACCCAAAAATTTCATCTCTTTTAACTTTCGCTTGATCTGTGAGCAATATAAACCCAAGGAACCGACGAAAATCTTCGGTCAATAATGTACCGCTGTCATCAGGAAACATCCGCCGAATAATAACAAACCGAAGAAACCCGAAAGCCTACGAAGCAGCCCACGATCACCTCCGGTTGATTCGGTTCATGAAAACATCGGGCGATTTGAATGAACCATGTCCCGTAAATATCCGATTTCCATGTACCAACCGAACATATTTCATTTACGGAACGGCATGACAGCCACCAACCATAGATTCTCATGAACCAACCGAACTTGGTTGATATACGGACCATACCCCTTGTGACATAGGAGTAATGTGTTGTATTAGTTCTGTGTTTATATTTGCGTTATAAAAATTTGATTTTACAATAAATATAAAAACAGTGAACGAATGTGTTACTGTGTTTATAATTTAATTTTAGGTCAAGGCGGTAGGAATCATCATTTGTTTCAGTTCAGTCTAGTATTATGCGAGGTTAGAAGACTTCAAAAAATTATGAATAACATTCGTAACATTGTCCCCATAAATATAACCTGAAACTTCATGTGTAATCCGTGCTAACCTCGATAAAAATGATCATTATTGGTAAAATGCATGGAACATGCTTCCATATGTAATTCTTGTCGCTGATCTACCGATCTTGAGTTTCAGTAGTCAAGCTTTTTGTCGATCCATCAGCACTTTACCCCCAATTTCCCTTCCACCCAAACACAATATTTATCACCAGTTTGAAGGAAAGCATGGAAATTCATATGTATTTAAACAATAACGATTCGAATGACTCATAACCATCAAAATGATGTAAAAGTATGAATATTTGTAGAGTATCACACAAACACAGAGCACATTGCAAGAAGTATGTCAAGATTTTCAGTTACTCTGATTGTCACTAGGTGGCGTGGCGCTTTTTTCCAGATGCCTATGGCCCTGAGGCCAAGCACAAAAAAGAAGAAGAATTGCAAACGCTGTCAAAACGGATGCCTTTCGAAGTTTACATACACTTCTATGAGTTCTATGTTCACATTTCTATGATGACATTTTATAAACAAGGTTATGTTTTCTCAATTCAAATCGGAGAAATAACACAAATATTAAAACCAAAAATTCATAGTTGAAGTGAAATATGTTTCGTAAACCAATAAAGATTAAAAGCAACACACCTGTGAAGGGTTCTGAAAGGTGAATTTTTGTTATCGAATTTACTTGTTACGAAATTTATTAAGTTTTATTTTAGAAAAAATATTAAAGACAAAATTCATAAGCAGTACCCTATATTATCAGAAGAGGATCTAAATATTTTACTGCCAAAAAAAGAAGGCTTGAATATTCTGAAGGTTGTAACGGCTTCAAATGAAATCATTCAAGTGTATAGTGTTCAAAAACGTCCAATATGTTTTGAGTTACGCGATAGAATTTTCCCAACTCTCTATTTATTATGGCAATTTCCAAATATCGTACATTACTTCACCACACACAAAGAGGTTATGAATTTTGTATACTCAGGTGCAGATTTAATGTTACCTGGGGTATTGACTCCTCCTGTGCAGTCTGGTCTTCCAAAATATGGTTGTGCAATACAAAAAGATGATACTGTTGCAGTTAATCTTTCATCCAACAAAGTAGCCATGGCTGTTGGATGTGCTGCGATGAGCTCTGCTGAAATGGAATCATCTGGAAAAAGGGGAAAATGTGTAACTATTATACATTTGTATGGAGATAAATTATTCACTCTGGAAGGAAATAACACTCCTATTCCAAATATGAGTCCACCTGAATGGTTGAATTTCAATAATGATCAAGATTTTCCTGTGTTAGGCGCTCAACCCAGTCGAAAAGTAGACATTTGTAAAACACTTGATCTGGATTATGATACTTCAAAAGACGAAAGAGCAGATGATGTAGATGTTAATAATGAAAATACTTCTGAGGTGGATGAAAGTCCCAAAGAAATGACTGTTGAAGAAGTGGATGAGTTGTTATACAATTGCTTTTTTACAGCAATTAAATACTCGAAAACATTGACACTGCCAATCTTGACCTCGAATTTTTACAAATTACAGATGCTAGTTAATTGTCCTCCTGGTAGAACGTTGGACATAAAAAAATCTTCTTTCAAAAAATTGAAACCATTTTTAGATCAAATGTGCAAGGTACTTATTATTTGTAAACTTCAAGTGCCACTTATGAGGATTTATTTTCAGGACAAAATCATATCTGTGAAAGAAATGAAGAAAGGTGTTGAATCAATTGTTGATATTAATAAGTCCCATCCTAAATACGAAGAATTCTATGTCAAACCAGAAGACAGACCTAAGAAAAATCAAGACGAATCGTCTTCTAAACCAGACACTACAAACATAGTAGAATCTTATATTGTTACTAATACTGTACTTCCTATTCTTAATTTCAAAGAACCCAAGTGGCAGTAAGTTATTTTTCATGGAATTTCCTATTTCAAATAATACTTTTTTTAGCAAAGGAGATACAGTGAATGGTAGTGAGGTGAAAAAACATGTCAGGGAATATATCACCCTCAATAATTGTCAACTAGAAAATCCAAAGTTGGTGAAGTATTTCATTATCAATGAGAATTCTATTCTAATTTTTCACAATGTGAAATTTCTCTACTATACACTTACTGTTGAACTAAGATTTTCCATATGTAAATTTCAACATTTCAGGCTGGTCCAACCCGATGCAGCATTATCCTCAATTTGTAAAAATACTAATCCGATAGCTTGGGAAGAAGTGTATGAAAAAGTTTGTGGGGCAATGAAGAACTGTTTCAAAGTACAAACAGGTTATGAAGAAATTTTAAACAAAGGAAAAGTTAGTCCTATAAATATTAGTGTAGCAACACGGTCAGGAAACAAAAAGGTTACTCTTGTTGACAATTTGGAACTTTTCGGAGTTAAAGTTGCTGAATTCGCTAAAGAATGCCAGCATGGAGTTGCTGCTAGTACTAGTATCAGCACTCCCCCAGGAAAGAAAACTGAACAATTGCTTGTTCAAGGAAATCAGGTCCTCTTCGTCTATAATTTATTAGTTGGTGAGAACATTCTTAGAATGACTATAAATTGCATTGTATGTTTAATTTAAATTTCTTTCAGATAAATATCAAATTCCAAAGCGTTATATAAGAGGATTGGAAAATGCTCCAAAGAAAAAGAAATAGTATTTTTGACTTGCATTTTGACAATAAAAATGATTCATTGTTTTTTTTTTCGTTGTTTCCTGTTTATTTTTGGTTCCTATGTTCCTGTCATTCAATTATTCTCAAGTTTAAAACTCACATCCAACAATCACCATCAAAAGGTAAGATCCCTTTAGAGGTACATGTCGATGAATATTGCACAGAAAAAATTTAGAATCATTGATTTTTTAATGGCAAATATTAGGAATATGCTTCATGTATACGCATTGAGATTGAATTCACTGAATGTCCTCAGAACTTCTAGAGATATGAAACTTTCTATATACTTGGAACGTAGGGGTGATATAATTACTTCTTATATATACCAAAAACAGTTTTCAGTAGGGGAAATTTGAAGGGACGATTCATTTCCTCGCTAGGTCGATTTCGACTACACTTCAAACAGGTGGAATGAGAAAAGCTTTGCAGGAAATAGGCTCCAGTTGATCCTGAAAAATATTAGGTTCTCCAGCATATTACCAAAGAGGAAAATAGTCTTTGAGATTACCAAATACGCAATTTTTCTTTTGGAAAAATTGAATAGGCGACAGTTTTATAAATAGTTATTGTTTAGCCAAAATTTTTTGACTTACCGGCATTCCTAACGCGTGAAAAGTTCATTTGAAATGAAATCACAATGAATCTCTAGCAATTCATTAAATATTCAATTTAAAAACAAATTTTGACAATAGTGTAATAAAACATTCGAAATTATTTTCATGTTGGTCACAAATTCAATTTCCCTCCAATACAAGCGCCATCTACACATGTCAAGATGAAAACAGCGGTGGCAAAACACTTGTGTGGTTTGTTTTGTTTGCATCTGTGAAAATGATGATTTTCATAAATAAAATCTAGTGAAAGTCTCCCTTTAAACGATGTTCCGTACCCCAAAACGTAACAAGGGAGTATCTAACAACAATGAAATCGTTACATTAACACCAGAAAGGGCATTAAAACCAAGAATTCTCAATTCGATAGACAAAGACGCATGTAACGGGAATTCGTCAAACGAAATTATTTCTGGATCCCCGAATGAAAATCGGAGAGGTCGTCCAAGGGCTGATTGTTTGAATGCTCTAATTTTGGAGGGTTCAACATCCCCAAGTTCGATCAAGTGCACATATTGCGGAAGGGTTTTTCCTAGGGAAAAGTCACTGCAAGCTCATCTAAGAACCCACACAGGTAGGTGAATTGGACATTTAAAAGACATTTAAATCTCGTTGAATAACACATTTCTGGTACTATTGCGAGGAATTCTTTCTCTATTTCAAATAACATTCAATTCAATATGAGTTTTGTGATATTTCTGACGTATCTTTCTGTAAATTACGAGAAATATAGTTTATTGAAACAAAAGTAAGAGCATTATAGGAGTTGAATGAACTCTCCTTCCATCACTATTAATCTTGAGACCAGCGATCTGATTCTTCGTATGAAGTATTCTTAATTTTTTCAAATGGGTGTTTCTTAATAGAAAAAAAAATTTTTCATTTAAAGAATTTCTTTCAAGTCAAACATACTTTTGAAATTCTGAACGAATCTTAAATTGCATTGTGAATGGTTAAATTTTTCAAGGTGAAAAACCGTATTCTTGTGATTATCCAAAGTGCTGCAAAAGATTTGCACAATCTGGACAATTAAAAACTCATCAGAGGCTTCATACAGGAGAAAAACCTTTTATTTGTTCTGCCCCTAACTGCGACCAAAGGTTCACACATGCCAACAGACGTTGTCAGCTTCATCCTGATTTGCAGCTAAAGCGTTTTAGCTCATCTAATAAAGTTGAATATGACAAATCAATGGATGAAGCACACCATGCAGAGGTACGAGCCTGGTTGACAAACAATGAGAAGTAAGTACTCTTTTTCAGTTATTTGTGTCTGGTTAAAACATTTTGCCTTGATTCTTATCAGGAGAATAAAAAGATGTTCTTCTGGATCTTCTGGAGAACTAGAAACGACTCCTAAAAGGTCGAGGGTGAGGTCTTACAGTGAAAAATCCCCTTCATTGTCACTCAATTGGTTGAGCTCGAATGAAAATTCAAATCAAACTGATATTGAGAACACACCTCCTCCTTCTGAAGTTGAATTCCCAACTCTTTCAGGCGATTGTGAGGATAATTTTAGCGCCAAAGAGGAAGCAGGTAAAGTTTTTTATCTTAACAAGGGAATAAATCAATTTTACGTACAATGCTTGAGAAAATTTCTTTTCTTAATTTTTATTAAGTAACACTTCATTTCTGCCTTCATCATTAAATAACATGGGATGAATGGTGGAACATGTAATTTTCATAGAAAAAAATGTTCCTACAAATTGTTCTCGCGACTGTCCCGGATAAATACAATGACAACTTGTACATTTACAATTTTCCTTTGGATATGTCGCTATCAAACAAATTCGAAGTAAACAGTTTAACAATTACATAAGGTACCAGAAACTTGGTTATGGTAGTATCGAAAAAATCTTTCTTTGTCAGACTGCAGTCGAGACGATAAGGAGCTACCAAAGAAAAGATGGCTTCGTGAAGCCATAAAAAAGGGGGATCTGGCCTTGGATGATCATGAGAACAATCATGAAGAATTGGCCCAACCTTTGAACTGGGATGAACCCACTGAAAGTACAGAAAATAACCCACCTTCCGAATTATCTTGCCCTGCTGAGAACCTGGTGATTATGGAAAATCAGAATAGGCCGTCAGTTCTTGTTTGTTTGCATGATGGTAAGAAAAAAGCCATGACCAATGATGAGATCCAAACAGCAATTGCTTTGGTCGAACTCAAAAACAGTGGTAATTGTTATAGTAAATGTAATTATAGAGTTTAATCTTACTAAATTGTTGATTTAGAATTTTTTAGTTATCAGACACACTGACACAAGAAGGAATTTTAATCTGAAATTCTTGAAGTGGCACCTCAGTATTCCTTTATCTTGTATCTCTGATTATTCTAGTTATTACCAATTGAATTATTTATTATCTGATTATTGTTATTTCAGTACACCAGTATCTATAATCGTTCAACTATTTTGCGGATATTTCAAAACTATTGAATCATCTTGGAAATGATTTCCTTGATGAAAATTAATAATGGGTTATTTTTATTCATAATTTTATGTCAAAGTAATTTTATTTTTCCAACTACCTCTTTATGTAAGGTAGCATTATAGAGTTAAACTAAAAAGTACTTAAACTACTCAATTATTTAACTACACAAACTTGCGACTCAAGGCACCCCTCGTTTTTGATGAATGAATTGAACAATAAACTGAAAAAAATTCAGACATCTTGCCTAGTGGTCTGAAAAAATTTTTCCATTTTAACTTTTTAGTTTACTTGAATGGAGCACTAAAACCTGCGACATATGGTGTTTCATTTCGAGTTGTAAGTAGTGTTCAATGATATTTATTGGTGCTGTTGTTGATCCAGAATCGGATGCATTCAAATAAGAGAATACCTATTCCCAGATTTCTAAATGAAAAATATTTATTCTGAGTTAAATGAAATTTATATTTATAATTCATTTGATATTTACCTTATTTATGTTTTCGAAGTATAGAAAAATAATGTATATTCTTTCGATGAAAATAGGAAAAATTAATTCTATTTTTTAAGAGTGTGGAGGTGTATAAATTTTAATTACTAGTATCCGTTCAACATATTTTTCAGATAAGAATAAAATTTCGCACCGTCATCTATACTTCAAATGCTATCAATCAGTAGAACAATGTATCAATCTATCCTCTTAATACTGATTGATCCTAGAATTTTCCTATCTTGTTTACGTTTGTTTCTTGTGATAATATATAGTTTTACTGAAGGTTATATCTGATGGAATTGATATTTCACATTGAAAATGTACCTGTTTTGATATATAGCTTTACAGATATAATTTTGGTTAAGCTAGAATTTTGAGAATTTTTAATCATGTTCCTTATTGAAATTTTTGCAGATCCTTTACTGTTATGTATATTCCTTCCTTCTTTTACCATTTATAAAATTTTATCAGATTCCACATATGCAAAATTTCTGTAACTTTTTTTCAGAATAAATTTTATCTATTAACAGGAAAATAATTTTTTGTCCTTTTTACTGCAAAAATAACGTCAATATGAAGATATTTGAGAGTTCAGTTCCCCATATGTGTAGGGTGTCTCAAGTACAGTGAAAAGGTCTCAAATCAGAAGTGAGAAAAGACGAACACAATTATTCCTGAAAATACCACAAAAATGAGACAGAGGGTAAATAAAAATATTGAGGAAAATCAAACTATTGAATTCGGTCAAATTTATTTTAATATATGACATCCTACCAATCAAAACCTCAGCCATTAAATGCTACTTTAAAATACTGTCATTTGGCTATTAAGTAGAAGTATAAAGCGGACCACCTTAGTGTAAACAATGCATGAATATCAAATGAGTATTTTGATAGAATGCTGAACAGAATGAAGCCTAATTTTTTTGCGGAACTTTGGAACAAATCCAAAAAAATTATGTCACAGAAATATTTTTAAAATAACCTCATGCAAATAAAATAAATATCTTAAATTAACAATTTATCACTGATGGAAAAAGCATCAAATCACTAGATTCAAGATTAATCTTGAAATCTTGGAGGTATTACTGTTAATTGAATACTGATTGTTGCTGCATGAATCTCAAACTTCAATCTTCTCAAAAATCTTAGCTACCTCATCGAATACTTCGTTTTCTGTCTTGGTAGCATCAACAGTCTTAACCATATCCATCGATTTGTAATGTTCGATTATGGGTTCTGTCTCTGATAAAAATGTTCTTACTCTTTTTTGCAAGCTCTCAAGATTATCATCAGAACGACCACTACCTGCAGCTCCTCTCGCTAAACATCTTTCTGTACAGGTCTACAGAAATTTTTGGAGGATAAAGTAATCAGCAATTGACAAAAGTACTTTGTTCTTTTTCTACTTACCTCTAATGGACAGTCGAAATATAATACGAATGAAAGATCGATCCTCTTAGCTGCTGTATTATTCCAACCATCCAAATTATTTTTACTCCTTGGAAATCCATCTATGAGAAATTTGTCTTTTCCAGACGTTTCTATAGCTTTCTCTAATAAACTACATGTGATTTCAACGGGAACTATTTTACCCTCACGAATATAGTTTTCAATTAGCTCTCCATATTGTGATCCAGGTTTAGCTCTTTCTTCGCGGAGTAAATCCCCTGCTGATAAATGAACATATCCATATTTCTAGAATTAAAACATAGTGACTTGCAAAAAAATATGATTCATTTTTAAATATACTTTCATTCATTAATCTCACATACTTACCTCAACAATTCTTTTACATTGGGTCCCTTTTCCAGCACCAGGAGGACCGAGTACAAAAATTACTTTGGGTGCAGGCATTTTAAAAATACGCTTCAAAACAGGCAGTGATATAAATAAAATTTCAAAAAAGTTTAAAATAATACTATTGTTAGTTGCTACGGTTTCACTATCACGTCGACTGCGTCAGTATTCTAAGGTTCAATTGCTTCGAGTTGTGAGGTGGGAAAGTGAAACTAATTGATTATATAATATCCAAGGTTTCCTACGGTTTATAAATACACAATAAAACATCAAGTAACGAACTCACAGACTGAAGCTTTGTTGACAAATTCCCGTTTTGTTATTCCCTTTTCGTTCATCGATTCATTCTCTATCTGATCTAACTGAACGATGAGATGACATCCGCCATCTAGTGGTGATGTGGTCAACTAATCTATACTTCACAACCATATCACACATAAATTATAGAAAACTAGAATTCGTTCACCTAAGTTTGATAGTAGCAGGTTAGAGGGCACGATGTGCAGAATTTATCAAGCAGATAACCCGTAATACAGTATTTTCATTAGAGAATGCCTAACTCTGAATGACGCTCTCATTCTTTTCAAATTCGTAGCTAGAGTGAAGAGTGATAATATCCCAAGGGCGCACCCAGGCAAAATTTCGGAGTTCAATTACAGACATTTGGACACAATGATAACTATATCACACAAACCTATATCAACCCAAAGAAATTATAATTAGAGAGTGATACCCACGACTCAATTTTTCATTGATTGGAATGGTTTTTGGGTGAAAGATTTTCGAAAATAGTATGTTGACATCAATTTTAAATTCCAGACGTTCCATACAAACAGAATGATGACCATAGGCGCATTCTCGAATCATGAGTAATGATGAGTTATAATAAATCATTATTGAAACGATCCGCTGTCAGATCATACATCGATAAACTTTTTCACGGAATCGTTTGTATTGTCCACCTGCAAACCACGAAAAGATCTTTAATCTTTTTTACACCTGAGTGTTTATTCAACTTTTGAAAGAATAATTAGATGGAAAGGTAGATGGATTCTGAGAGGATTGACTTGTTAAATATTTATGTAAAACTAGATCTGGTTTTCCATGCACTTACTGATATGGAAAGTTCATTAACCAGTTCAAGACGAATGTTATCATCTTGATAATGATTTTTTTTTCCGGATCAGTATTCATCGTCTAACTATGGAAATAAAAAGACCTTTTTATATTTGTTCGTAAGTCACAAAACTAAGTTCTGGAGGAAAGAAACGCAAACAGTTATTTTGTTCAACTTATTCCAGACAAACAAATTTTCTCAAACAAATCAGAAAAACTTGATCAATAGGGAAGTTAGAAATCTCATTTTAACTTCACATAAAGGACTAAGGGAACATTTGGTAGTAGAAGTAGAGTTTTTGATAAATCTGCACCGTTTGAACAATTTTTTTCTTCACTCAATTATGGAATCATGGTTCCCTTGAAAGTGAAAAATTCTAAATGAACTGAAAGCTAAAAAGGTTTTATTGAATGCGAAAAAGGCTTAAATCAAAGAGCAAAAGATTCATTCCAATGGGAATACTACAGGCAATTTACCTATAAAAGAACTGCGACTGATGAGTAAAACCATAGTTTAAGCTATGGTGAAACCAAAAAACCATTCTGGTGCGAGAAGTGGTTGGCAGTGTTTTTGCTCAGGAGTTTATAAGGGTTTCCTAATTCCATCGCAGGTACAAAACCCTTAAACCCAGAAAATATGTGGAGAATTTTCTGGTGGTCCAACCAAAAGTGAAACTGTGAATAAGTGATGAGCTCTTGTCGATAATTGAATGAATCCAACCCAAAATGGGACTCTAGCAGCTGTGGCAGCCTCTAGCTCGAAGCTCCCAAAAAGGCCATCTTCCTTTTTGCCTCTATATCCGATACATAATCGTCTGCAGCTCCTACAGTAATTTTTTTGGCACACTCCGTATACAAATCCGAAGAGCAGAAACCAGTTCCTTGGAAATTCAAATTGGATTTATTTTGCGTGTTCCATCGAGATTAAATCAGAATTGTATGGACTGGTACTCCATATGCCATCAGGTTCCGTTACTGAGAACGTTTCTGGCTAAATGAGATCACCTACACATCGTTTCAAGAAGCAGAGTGTCCTCCAATTCTTTCCGATAGACAAGTTGATCCTTCGCAAATTGGCTTCCGAGAGCATTGAGGAGGGGATGAAGCTTGGTATTATAGGAGCCACTTTGTAAAATTCAAACATTGTACGCTCGTCGCACCAAAGACAATTTTGGTTTTTCAATTTCGGTATGGGGTTCGCAAAACCATGTTATTTTTTTGTGTTTCTGGTGGTCATTCTTCCCGGCTCATACGCTGATTTGTTGGACGATTCTGTGGTCATCGAAGGTGAGTTTACCTTATTCTTAAGTCTGTCCGAAACACCAACGAAGTATACCCAGAAGGGAAGAGGATCTTACAAAAATATCTTCGTTTTGAAAGTTCCAAATGACTTTTCTCGCAAGTTGAAACAAGTTGATGGTGCGGACTCCACCGTTAGATAATTAAAAATCGATACACAATAATAAACAACCGAGTTCGTTGATTTGATCGAAAACAGAATCGCTAACAAGGTTGAAAAACCGAGTGTCGTTCTTGATCTTGAACTTCACAAGTTCGAATATTTAATCAGTCTTCTATTCGTGGATGAAGCTCGCAATATTGAAGGAAACAAGTCAGATCATCCTTTTCATATCACTTGACTGAAACAACGAGTTTTGATTGAAACAAGTTCTTTCCAAATTATTTTCAAACAAAGGGAAAATAGTTATTTTCGGCAAATCATTTTCAAAGCAAGATCTTCACTCAGTAATTACGTGAATTGGAAAATTTGCAAATGATAAAATCCAGCAAATTTGATTGTTCTTCACGTTTTTTGATTTCAAGATTTCAGAGAAATCGTAGTGGAAGAAATATAAATATTTTTTCATCTACTTCATCGTACTTTTTGAATTTTTTTGTTGAAAAACGTGCAGTTATTGGATGGGAATATCAAGCGAATTCAAATATTTTTTTGATTTGGAACAATTTGAAATGAATCAGAACACAGAATGATAACTTCAAATTTGTTTCAAATATTGATTTCGGACAAAAAATAAATAAATGCAGATGAAATAACATTTGATTCTTGTCTTTCCAACAAATATATCGACTATTTCTCTTGAATATAAAAAACATTATAATTAGACATCTTTCTTACATTTTGCGTAGATATTGTTTCAGTTTATTGTGCAATAATTCCCAAATTTCTTCAAAGAAGTGGCAGATAATGATTTCGACTACAGGATGAGCTCTCATAACATTTGAGAGATTTTATTCTCGAATTATTTTTCACTTGGATGCGACGTTTATTAGGCACTAAATAAACTTCTCATTTCCTCAAATATCTCATTAATCCCGTGGAAACACTCAAGATAATATTCGAAGTGAATGTGACGGAGCTTTCAGAAAGCGTCATTCAAATCGTAGGTCGTATTCCGACCTTTAGTAAATCATGAAACCTATTCAATTTCTGGTCATTACTAATGACTCTGATGGCACTTGTCTTGCGACTTGCAATCAGTAGCGCCTATACCAAGGTTGAGAAGGCCATTCACCTGAACCAGGGCCGGTTTATTTACATTTTCCAAAAATTAATCAAAAACATACAGTTACTCAGCTATCCACATCGATATCCTCAATTTTTTTACAACGGCTCTTTATGTTGCTGAATTTGAATTTCGACATCATGAATTCAGCCTCGTATTCAATATCCCTTTCGAATTTTGTCTAAATGTTCAAAACTCGAATGGATTTATTCAATAAAAATAAGGTAGACAGCTCTCATACCATAAAGATGTTGTCACTATGCTTAATTCGGACAACAAAGATAAAAATGCAGTTTTAATTAATCCCCCTAAACAAAATTTGATCGAAAATAAATCGTCATTAAAAGGTTTGAATTCATTGATGAAAAGAACTTAAAAAACTGTTCATCAGTCCCAAGTGGGTACCCCATGAAAATGTATAATTGAACCAAAATATTATGGATCGATATACACCTGATCTGATCCTCAAGAATGAAAGACCTTGATTCAATCATCCGGTCAATGACTGATATGTTTTGCATACAGAATGTGATTCTTGTAGGTAATCTATGGTTAAAAAATTCTTTCTCTTCTACATATTCAAATGACGGCGTTCGTGATGACCAGAAACGATTGGTGTTGTAATTCAGTATTATTGAATGATAATACATAGTTATAAGGTAAAGTGGGGCAAGTGTGACCGTGATTTGCATTAGTTCAAAATTAATTGAGTCCATCTAACGAACCTGAAATAATAGAATAATGAAAGTTTGCACGTATTCACTTCGAATGTCAACCTTTATAATACGCCGCAGAAAAGTATTAATAAAAGTAAAGCATGAATGTTATTTATATATTTATATATACAAGACCGTAGGTCACACTTCCCAGGGAATTTGGGGCAAGTGTGACTCTGGCCATATTTAAAGTTATTGATGCACGTAAATCTCTCTTTGGGGCAAGTGTGAGTAAACAGTAACAGAGCTTTCACCACAATTTTTTTTTTTTTTGGGTATCTTTATTCAAAAAATATTTATGAACTTTTCAACTTTGAATTGGAAATGCCATATTTCCGGAGAAAAAATTACAGATGGAAGTCGGAAAAATCGAATGAGAATTTCATTGATCCCCATCTGCTGACGAATGGTGATGGAAGTATGGTTGTTATTTCATCATCAGAGAGTGTATCGATGTCTTCCACAACTGGCCAGGTGAACTGGTTGTCTCTGAACTTTGTAAATTTTACACACCACAAGTTATCCTTTGTCTTCTCTGTTATTAGCCCAACAAAATGTTTAACACATTTTCTGGTGTTATACTCCACCAAAACCCATTTATCTATGGAGAGCTTCAGTTTTGAATTTTCTTCATACTGTTCACCTCCTTCCTCTCCTTTCCCTGCTTCCTCTGCTTCCTCTTCTTCCTCCCCTTTCTCTCCTTCCTCTCCTTTCTCTCCTTCCTCTCCTTTCTCTCCTTCCTTTCCTTTCTCCCCTTTCTCTCCTTTCTCTTCTTCTATTTCTTCTTCTTCTACTTCCTCTTCTTCCATTTCAAATATCTCAGGGTCTAAGTCATCGTCGGAGTTAGCGTAAATCACATCATCTGATTCGTCTGAATACTCACTACTCGTACTTATACGGATTTTTCTCTTTTTCGATACTTTCTTAGGAACCACTTTCTTGGTTCCATCATTTTTTTTCTTCGGTCGTTTTTGCGTTTTATTTTTTGATTTCGTAAGCCTCTCCTTCTCTTCGTCAATGAGTCTCTGAATAACTTCAGGGTGAGTTATGACCTCCGCACCATATGCTACTCTTTTTCTTTTAGAAGAACCTGGTGTTGTTGTTTGTTTCACCGTTCTCAATAACAGTTGTTCGAACGAATGTTGTGGTTGAATTTCGACGGTACTGTCACTTCTCTCGTTAGCAATATTAGGAGCTGGGGGAGCAGAGCTAATAATATCGGTTTGTTTATTGATTGAAATAGTGTGGATACTGGCTTGATAATTGGAAGTGGATGGTACTGGTTCAACGGACCTCTGCTTATTTCTTTCATCTTCCCATCTCCTCAAAGATTCTGGATCGAATGATTCAGTAGATATAACATTTTTGTTGATTGGCACAATTCCTGCCTTCCGGAAACCATTTTTTATTACATCAGGATGAAGATTTTTCCATACTGAGCCCAATAGCTCTGAAAATTTTTTTTTGGGGATTTTCAGACCAATATTTTGCCTTTGCCACATGACAAGTTCCCTATCCCAAGCATCTTTAAGAGATTTAAACACAGCCAAATCAAGTGGTTGCAAGAGATGTGAGGTATGCGGAGGTAATTTAAGTATTATGATATCATTATCTCGGGCTAACTCCACTAACTTCACATTTATATGGGTACTATGACCATCATATATTAGTAAAATTGGTCTTTCTCGGCCTAGTACTGGAATAAGAGTTTTTTGGAAATAGTTAAAAAAAATATCCGCCTCCATCCAACCCTTGGCACTCGCAGCATAAGCCATCCCCTCGAAACTATTCCTATCATCAGCTATCCAGCTATCCCAAATGTGTTTTCCTTTAAAAACTATGAGTGGTGGGGCCTTCAGACCTGAAGCAGAAATAGCAGAAAGAATCGTCGTGTTTTCTCTGCCTGGTCCGCTTGTTGTTCTGGAACTAGGTTGACCTCGGGCTCCCACAACTTTCGATTTTTTTGGATCATGTGAAAAGGACGATTCATCTAGATTCCATATTAACTGTGGTTTCAGGGACAATTCATTGTCCTTAATTGCTTTCTCGAGAATCTCAAAATATTCATAGATGACAAACGGGTCTGTCATTTTCTTTCTAGCATATTCAACACTCTGGGGTTTTTTGATACTCAAGCGATGTCTAGATTTGAACCTTAAGAACCAGTCCTCCCCAGGGAGACTGTCTTTGAAGGGCGTTTTGATATTATTAGTGATAACATACTCGGATACAATACGTAAAACTTCTTTTCTTGTAATTCCGAAGCCCCATTTTTCCATTATTTTGAGGGCACTTGCTAACCTTTCTTCATCTTCCAACGGTATCGCGGGTGCTCTTCCCTGAGTTTTACTAATTTTGCCTCGAACCCCCTTCATGTGATAAAACAGAGTGGTCTTGGGAATATTATACTTTTTATGTGCACGATAAATCGTTGAAGTACCAGACTTCACCTCGTCTAATGCATGTGCTAAGGCCTCCGTGGTATATTGTTTGGCTCTCTGAGATTTCCGTATATAGTTTCGTACCATAGCTGAAACAATATCATTGTTCAGATTGGCCAAATGAAACAGGTTCACACTTGCCCCGACAAATAGGTCACACTATCCCCAATAACATTTTATCACGGGGCAAGTGTGACATGCATTCAAACAATTTTAAAAAACAATTTCAAGAAAAAACGGTAATCTTATAGACTAATTCATTGTTTGAGCAGAAGAATCGTATATAAAAATGGATCCTTACCTTCGATTTCAACAATAAACTGACAGCTCGAAATATACACCTCGTACTCGTTCAGGGTTATGAATTGTAGGTTAGGAAAATAAGGAATATATTTCGAATTCGCCAGATCTCTTTTTCATTTTAAATGATTGTTATGGATCCATTATAAGCATGAGCTATTCCTCACTAGATGGCACTAGGCTGTCGCCTGGTTTAGCAAAGATATTAGGCAAATTCACACTTACCCCAAATTCACACTTGCCCCACCTTACCTTACTACGTCTGAAAAAATACTATTCGATAAAATACAGGGTGTATTTTGAGGCGAGGCTTTTCTTTTAACAGGTGATACTCATCAGAATAAGTCATTTCACCGAAAATTTCTTACATGAAATGTTCAATTTGAAAAAATTATAGAAAGCGGCATATGGAAAAATGATCTGTTCTACGCACTAGAATTTTTTTTGCTTATTTGTTAGATAAGAAGACAAAAAACAAGAGATGTTGATATCTACGGAGGAGCAGGTTTGGACTGAGGAATTTTCAGATTCGCCTAGAAACTAGAAAGTTTTCTAGTTTCATTTTCTCCAGGGGCATAATTCAAATAAATTTTTTTTGATAAAATGACCTATTTTGATTAGTTCTACCATCTGTCAAAAGAAAAGCCTCACCTCAAAATACACCCTGTATATGCTTACACCGTTTCGAAATCTCGATGAAACAGGCATGTTCTTTCTTAAGTTGGCATTCAGGTGAACATATTTTTTCACATCACTCTGAGGTAAACTTTTGGAAAACATATATGAAATTTGAGTTAGATCTTTATAAAAAACAACTATGCATGCACCCCAAAAATCATAGTTTGATGGTGCATCTATCTAGGAATACTATCCGAAAAACAGGTTGAAAAAATGTATTCATTTGGAGTGTTGCCTTCAAAAAGAGTGGCCAAGGGTAGAATTCTTTCGAATTTTCGAAAATGTCGAACATCTCCAATATAGGGCGACTTTTACCAAACATAAAATATATACAGGGTGGGGTGGCCAAGAGATTGACGTCGGAAAGAAAAAAACAAGTCCCCCGTGTCATGGGCTATTCGAATCACCCCCATGTATGTTATGCTATTTTTCAAGGTTTTCGAGTTATGAATTTTTTTATGAACTTTGAGAATTTTCGACTTGACCATCTTAAAAAAGATATTAAAAAAAAGTACAAGACTTCTCTGTGAAATTCTTATTGTAACTCAATCTCCATGAATTGTACTTTTATACATAAAATATCCAGATTCATAACTTTGATAAAAAGTATGGAAATGTTGGTCTCAAGTGAAAAAATTACGTGAATTGGATTATGATCTGAATTTTCAAATCAAAATTAAAAATGTAAAAAGGCGAGTTCACGGTTTCTTAGTATGCTTAAAAACTGCGCTCAACAGTCAGCTTTTAGAATCATTGATGAAAAATGGTACTTAACACTCTACTTTTGCTAGAATTAGCCTTCAAAGTCATCGAGGTGGAAAAAAACAAAAAACTAGACATTTGGTACAACATTATTTTTTGCCATTTTAAGATTTTTCTGATCAAGTTATGATAGAAAATGCTGAAAATTAATGGAAAACAGCTTCAGATGTTGGTGTGAAAGAGTTCTAGATAAAGAAAGGAATAGGTATGGCAACAAATCACACAATAATTTAGCTAGAGGTGGTCACTTTGAAACCCTACTGTAAATTTTATAAATAAATTTCTTTTTATTTACATTATGATGTGTGATTTATTGCCATACCTATTCCTTTTTTTATCTAGAACTCTTCTTGACCAACATCTGAAGCTAGTTTTCATTAGTTTTCAGCATTTTCTATCATAACTTGATCAGAAAAATCTTAAAATGGCAAAAAATAATTCTGTAGTAAATGTCTAGTTCTTTGATTTTTTCCACCTCGATGACTTTGAAGGCTTGTTCTAGCAAAAGTAGAGAGTTAAGTACCATTTTTTATCAATGATTCTAAAAGCTGACTACTGAGCGCAGTTTTTAAGCATACTAAGAAACCGTGAATTCGCCTTTGTACATTTTTAATTTGAATCGAAAAATCAGATCATAATCCAATTCATGTAGCTTTTTCACTTGAGACCAACATTTCCATTATTTTTATCAAAGTTACGAATCTGGTTATTTTATGTATAAAAGAACAATTCATGGAGATTAAGTTATAAAAAGAATTTCACAGAGAAGTCTTGTACTTTTTTTCAATATTTTTTTTTAAGATGGTCAAGTCAAAAATTCTCAAAGTTCCTAAAAAAATTCATAACTCGAAAACCGTGAAAAATCGCATAACATACATGGGGGTGATTCGAATAGCCCATGACACGAGGGACCTGTTTTTTTTTTACGTCAATCTCTTGGCCACCCTGTATATTTCTGAACCGCCATAAACTCCTCTGCCTACAAGTACAATTTTATTTGTTCATTACGCCACACCCTGATGTGGATTTGTAGACGAATTTTTTCATTTGCAAGTTCAAAAAAATCAGGAAAGGATGCATTTTCATCCACAAAAATGAATGTGATCTGTAACGCATACAAGGGCCGGTACGAATAGAACTGTCATAGTTTTCGACAAATGAGTTTGTGGGAATCGGGAGACGTCAATGAGTTCCTGGAATGTATAAATCAATTAAGGTTGATTTAAATCTGGGTTGGGCACTCAGCATCGAATTCACGATCACAAGAATCCAGTTCTCGAATTGATACCCAAAGTTGACGTTTCGTGATATTTTTGTTGCATGATAATTTATCGACTTGTCTCGTTTTTTTATGCAGAAATAATTACAGATGCGATATTTAATTTCAGCCAAGCCTTCGAAAGGAGCAAAAAGATCGGCAAAACAGTTTTTAGTACCTGGACCTGGTTTTCAAAATAATCCATCCTTTGTTTCATCTATTAATGGCGATTGGGATAGGCTTCGACAACAAATCGCCAACACCGGCGCTTGTTTCACCAGCAAAGGAGCCCTTGGAAGGTGCACCTCGTTCAGACAATGCTACCCCTACTTCAAGCTGCCCGAGTTGAATAACTGGGACACCTGGATACTAGGGATGTACGATACTTGCAGTTATTACACTCTGCAAGGACGACAAGTTAGTTTTGAACCTCAATTATATCCGCTAAACCAGTATGGAGAGTTCAAGATCAACGGAGTTGATCAATATTTATCACATTCTTGTGGATAACGTGATATATTCTTCCACAGATGTTTGGCGTATGCTGCACCAACCCAGTTAACTCTGAAGAAATGCCCACCTCGACATACCCTTCCCCAACTCAACCGACAAATCCAGCACCTGGAGAAAGCATTAAGTACCCTCTTCAACAGGTTGAAATTTCGTATTGGCCCCCTACGCATGCCCCACTTCCTACACACGGCCCGAACAATACCATCCCTCCTTTACCAACCCACGCTCCATCCACCCAATACACAACACTTTCCACCCTTTCAACATCCTTCCGACCCACTTGGACCACCAGACCTTGGACCCTCAAGCCTAGCCAGAAGCCTAAGCCGCCAAGTATCAAGCCGACTCCTAAGCCTACCAGTCCTCCATCGATTGGAGGGCCGATTTCGCAAGCGGAATGTGGGGCCAAGAATGGTTATCAAGACCAGGAGAGGATTGTTGGGGGGCATAATGCGGACATTAATGAGTGGCCTTGGATAGCCGCCCTCTTCAACGGTGGCAGGCAGTTTTGTGGGGGTTCTTTGATTGACGATATCCACATCTTATCTGCTGCCCACTGTGTTGCTCAGTAAGGATTTTTTTACGATCCTCATCCAGTTTAGAGAACTTTTTTTTTTCCAGTATGAGTTCTTGGGATGTAGCTCGCCTCACTGTACGACTTGGGGATCACAATATCAAAACAAATGTCGAAGTGAAACACATCGAGAAAAAGGTGAAAAGGGTGGTGAGACACAGAGGATTCGATGGAAGAACTTTGGTAAGAATTTGAGACACGGCAAAAACCAGATAGTGATTTCTTCTTTTAGTACAACGATATTGCCTTATTGACACTTGACAGCCCAGTTACTTTTACCCATCAAATAAGGCCCATTTGTTTACCAACTTCTGGAAGTGATTATGCTGGAACTACTGCTACTGTTATTGGATGGGGAAGCTTGAGAGAAAGTGAGTAATTATTTGAGCTTTATCAGATGAATTGTAATCCATTTTTTATGAAGGTGGCCCTCAACCTTCGGTGCTTCAAGAAGTGAACATTCCGATTTGGAGAAATAATGAATGCAGACTCAAATATGGCCATGCTGCTCCAGGAGGAATTGTAGACCACATGTTATGTGCCGGCCAAGCAGCTAAAGATTCTTGTAGTGTGAGTATACCAGAAATCAAAACATGCCTTTTTCAAGAGCCTGCCAAAACTGATCACGAGAGGGCCCTATCAAAAAAAGATCATCCTTTAACCACTCAATATTCTTGAAAATCTACCGCAGCAGAATTTTCCGAGATAACGATGTTTGTACCCGATTCACGAACATCCTGTATGAATTTTTCGAAATGTTTCTAATGATAGAAAAAACTAAAGGTCCCATTCGAACAAATGTTGAAATTTTGGATTTGACTGGCTTGGATCTCGAAATATTAAATGTGCTCCATTTTCCGAAAATATAATTTTTTTTTAGGGAGACAGCGGTGGGCCTCTGATGGTAAATACAGGACACAAATGGACTCAGGTGGGCATAGTTTCGTGGGGAATCGGTTGCGGAAAAGGTCAATATCCAGGGGTCTACACAAGGGTGGAGAAGTTCTTGCCATGGATAAATAAGAACTTGAAATGATACAACTCGATGTTTTAACGGAAGAAAAGAAAGAACGCCAATAATTTCCATATAAAAAATTGCCATGAATTGATATCAATGTGAAAACGATCATTTGTCATGTGTATTTATTGAATGTCAATTAAATTAATTTAAGCGTAAGTTTTTTATTTTTTTCACCGAGATATCCACTCAATTTCCCATAGTAATTTGTCTCGGCACAAGAAAACTGATGTTTACAACACTGTTGACATTTTATAGAGTAGCAACCTCTTAGAAGCCAAAATAAACATCTCCATATGATCCTAATAGATTCCGTAAGAATGATGCATGAGAAATATACAGAGACTCTATTCAGATCAGAAATTATTTGATGATGTTACACTGATTTATTGAAGTTTTAATGAGTTACTAAACTCATTACTATTTTATGGAAGCTACCTAATCGATAAAAGTTGTGGAAACAATGGTAGGATGCATATCGATATCACTGATATCAGGAATTTATTTTGTATCAAATGCTGGAAATACAGTGTGTGAATGTTATTGGAACTGGCGTATTTTTTCCTGATGTGACACTTAGGCGATCCAATTTTTTTCCACCGCGTTAGGTTGAATAATGATTTTGAGCTAGATCTTCGTATACAGAATGTAACAGCCAAATGGAATAAATTCGATAACGAATGAATGAGGGGGTGTTAGGAAAAACGCTCGGACACGTCGATTTGTAATTTTAGATGCGCATATTTTTCAAGAAAATAAAATTATATAGGGTGTTCCATGCGACCGTGGCCAATACCAACTTTCTTATTTCAAATGCAACTCCCTGTATATTATTTATTTTTTGGATTCCTCAGAAAATTCTAGACATAATTCATGTTCAATGTCCTATACTATCTTCAACTTTTTCGGAAATATTAAGTGTTTTCAGATTTTTTACAAAAATTAACATTTTAAATGAGAATTATTTCATTTCACAAATTCGATACATTACACTCAATACTTATTTCCCATTTACCTCTTGATATGAAGAAAGTAAGCAAAAACCATTACTGAGAAGAAATTAAAAAACGTAACGTAAGAAGACAATTCTACACCAGATTAGCATGTTGCCAAGACGTTCGCGGCGAGCATTTTGAACATTTCCTACATTTTTTTTGTTTTTTTCAATAATTAAGAAATAATCTGTATTACTTATTAGGTTTTAAGTGTAATGTACCGAATTTGTGAAATGAAATAATTTTTATTTGAAACGTTTATTTTTGCAATAAATCTGAAAACACTTAATACTTCCGAAATAGTTAAAGATACGTATAGGTCATTGTGAATGATTTGTATCTAGAATTCTCTGAAGAATCCAAAAAATAAATAATATACAGGAGGTTGCATTTGAAATAAGAAAGTTGGTATTGGTCACGGTCAGATGGAACACCCTATATAATATTATCTTCTTGAAAAATATGCGCATTTAAAATTACAAATCGACGTGTCCGAGCGTTTTTCCCAACACGCCCTCATTTATTCGTTATCGAATTTATTCCATTTGGCTGTTGCACTCTGTATATAATCCATTCATTACGCCACACTCAGTATATGGAAAGTGATCAACTCTATCTCTCGAGAAAAGAGTTGATTCAAAAATTATTTTTTTTTAACCAAAATGATATTTATTCTCTTTTCAATGCGACATACTGTATATCCAGGGTTCTATTCTGGAGTAGCTTGTGAAATATTTTCGGGAAGAAAAAAACGGACGAGTATTTTAATGAGGGTTGAAAATTTAGTGTGTTAACAGAGACTGCATCTTGATAAATTGTTGGGCAGGGTAACAAGATGAGTAGAAAGCGTTGTTGTAAAGTCTTCACCATCGAAATGCTTAATGAATGTTAGTCTTTGTCTAACTATGAATTGTGGTAGGCGGTTACTTTAGTCGGATTTCTTTCAGTATCATGTATCAATTTATCTTATTCATCAAGTAGGCTCAGTTTTGACGAAAATTGATTCCTCTGAGTTATTTACAAACTGTAGGGAATACGAATGTGTAATAAATTATCTAAGTTTTGACCGATAATAAGGGCTACAAAATTTGTAACTGCAATAACCTGCGGCTAAGAGCTTTCATGGCACGATGATAACGAGTTTTTATAGAATAATTATTTCAAATACAGCCGGAATTCAGACAAATAAAAAATAGACAGAGAACGACCGCTCAATCATAAATAGTATTCAAATCAGCACCTTATTTCTCGTATCTTATGAATGGAAATATTCACTTAAAATGAAAAAGCGCCCAAAAAAATTCAAGGAGCAGAAGGCTAAGAACTTTTACTGAGTTTTGTGTACGAAAATTGTACTCAGTAATAGTTCAGACCAAGACCTCGAATATTTTTGAACGCTCATTTTATAGTTTGTGAATATTTTCATTCATAACATACGAGAAATTATGGTTCGAGTACCGTTGTTAATACTCAAAGGACGAACAAAAGGACCACCTATTTTGCGGAGAAAGTGAAATACCCAAACAAGAATTAATCAACTCTTTATTCCCTATTTTCAATAACACATAATAAACAATTAATTTTTACAATAAACTTTCTTATTGCTTCAAGGATATTCGATTTTTCCTTTCGAGATTCAATACCAAAATAAAAGAAAAAACATAAATAGTAAACTATCAATAAAGTTGAATTCTATTTATATCTCACTATAATCATAATATATAAAATTCTTAAATGGTAGGTAAATGTATACAAAAGGAGCCATGTGGTTTCACTGAAATAGATTATATACAGTCTGAGGAAGTTTCTAAGAATGTAACATCTTTGAAGGATCTCATTTCCATGTTATAAAATTATTTAGAACCTAGTCGGAAGTTCATAAATATCGCGAAAATAAACTGAAGAGTCTTCATGATAAAAATATTGACATTCTGTTTGGAATTCCGTTTTACGAATCAATTCCATCTTCAGTTTTCTTTGGTAAGAAATGGTAACTTCTATTGTTTTGACTAGCTCGGAACGAATGCCTGAAGAAATCAGGATTTTGATTAAATTACATAGTTCATACGAATGCACTGAAAGGGAATTCAGTTTCTGAACAACGACTATAATCTACGATCCACTTGAATAATACGAAATCTTCAGAACAATTATGATTAGGTTGAGTAATAAATGACGCCTAAGGCTGTAGCTTGGAGCACCCACACAGTTTGATAATTCCCTGTGATTGACTGAAAATGTGTGACCGATATAAAAATCAATAAGATCATTGTAATATTGAAGGATTCTCCTGATACATAATAATGAAATCCATCATTATTCATGCGCATCAAAGAATGTTCTCGAGGATTCTCAGATGGTCTGTTCTTGCTTCAGCTCAAGGGCCCACACGTGTTGAGGCCAACCTGTACGTCCCTTTGCTTTCCTTTGGTTGTCTTCCTGTTTACAATGTGGAATAAAATGAGTAAACATTCCTTCCGAAACATATTAATTAAAAATTTATTTGGAAAACACCTTAAATGGAAGTGATCGCGAGTTTTTGCAGATGCTTAGCGTTTTTCATCACCCCTAAACAATTCAGCGGGTCGATTTATTTTTTGGTGAAAAGGATAAGGAACAGAAGCAGGTAGAGATAACAGCACTATAGATTTGATGACTTTGTCGCCATATTTTGGGTCTGCCATTCGTCAAATACCCACATTGCATCCAATTTTGCTTTCTCGGTGTTTTCGAAGAGATAATAAATCTTTCCAAGTGGAAAATCATGCATAAAAAGGGTGCTGCACTTGTGCAGCTCAGCAATCATCTAGTAAATTTTGTCGCATTGTTCACTACCACTTCGAATAAAAGCTAATAATGGGAAAATTCTATTTTCTCGGTTTGATGAAGCATTCAACACAAATCTAATTACGCTTATTTATTTGGGTAGGACGGAAGGGTGTTAATCACATCATTTTCCCCCTATTATCTTATTTGAGTCTGATAATGATCTCCGCGATGTGCCACTAATGTATCGAGTCACTCTATCAAAGGGCAAAGAGACAAAAGCTAAGCGGGATGCCACCAAATAAATCACTAGACTTAATGGTGACAATATGCACACCCACCGTCTATACCCCTGAAAAGTAGTTCGATCAAAAAGCCAAGAGGATTTTGCTTCAACATTCCCAAGAATCATCGGAATCTATTACACACAAAACTTCTCGAAAATTAAATCTGACTCACCGTAGTTTCTGTGGAAGATTGTGAGGGTAATTCTTCAATAGATTGCATACACTGATTCGCAGATTTTTTCGTTAAATTCGACAATTCGGCTTTGAAACCAACAGTAGGGTCATCTGATTCAAGAGCTTTGGTCAAGTAACTTATGTAAGATGTTGCGAGTCTCAAAGTTTTTATCTGAAATAAAATGGTTAGGTTAACCTTCATACACCCTCATAATTTTCTCACCTTTGACAATTTCGTATCTGCTGGTACATTTGGTATGCAATCCCTAAGATCAGCATAGGCATTGTTTATGGATTGGGTTCGTTTTCTTTCTTTCTTGTTCGCTGTTGTTCTTCTTTTCACTACCCTCACGTAAGGCACATTCGTTGGTATATCCGACATTGCGAAATGGGAATAACCTATAGGAGAAGTAGAAACTGATGTATTTGACCCAATGGGATTGGCACTTCTTTTTTGAAAACACTTTACTCTGATTCAAAGCATTTTTAAAGTCTGGTTATTCTATCTTCGAATTAATATTGGATCGCCAATTCTTATCAAGAATAAAAAGACACAAAAAAAAAATCTAACAAAGAGATCGGTAAAGGATAAAGCTTTTCTGGCCATAGATCAGTTTTCAGTTTTCACTATCAGCTTTCCCTTCTCTTTTTCGCGTTGAGTCTAATAAAACAAAATTTCAAGCAAAATCTCACCAGCTCTATAAGTTATCACGTGATGGTCAACCGAAGAATAGCTCATTGGTTTGTATAATTGGTATGGAGGACAAATACTGTTCTGTATATATGAATTAGGCGAAGGAGTTTCTGATCGAGGACTACTCGACCAGATATTTGATTCATCGGTTCCAATGCTTCCGTCTGCAAAAAATTGATAATCTTTCACACCTTATACATATCAGGGTATACTTGAAAAGTTTTCAAAGCAAAACTTCTTGAGCACCTTCTTAAAGTTCCATCCAGATATTTGAGCTGGAAATCTGCTCTTTCTTTGGAGCTATTCATGGTTGGTCTAAAATCCAATAAAGAGTACGACTACAAATTGCAGAAATCATTACAACTTAAGGAATACAGTTGTGAGTTGATCGATTACTTGTAGAGTGGTAAAAAGATTGTTGAAACCATTCAGAGACACAAGATCTGAACTTGTAGAAAAGATCTGGTTTGCACAAGAAAATGCACTGACTCATGACTGAGGTGCTTCGGAAATAGCAAAATTGTGAGATTAACATTACGAATTGTCCACCCTTTTTGCCAGATATGGCTTCTTTAGGCATCCATCAATTCAAATATAGGATGACATCACATATGCGAACAAGATTGATTATTTGAAGAAGAGGAATATTTCACACATGTAAAAAAATGTTTATTTTCTCAACAAGACTCTGTCGTTCATCACAAATGGTGTTCGTAACAAAATTAATATAATGACGAAAAAAGACATCATTGTAACGTAGTTAATATTAAATCTTTTCAACCAGAATTAAGTAGAATTCGTAAGAAATCCTCGAATCCTTACGTCCCAAGAATAAGAAAATCTAAGTTCTTGAGCTTTCGTTCGAGAACATCAAAAAGATGAATAGATGAAAAATAATGATCATAAAAATGAAGAAGATAATAAATGAGTGACATTAACAATGTGTTGACTGTATTTTAATCCAGTTTTAATTAGCTCATTATCAATATATTAGATTCAACACTTATTGATATTTTTCGATAAAAGAAGTGAAGCACAACGAAATATTTCGCACGAAAAAATGTGGGATTTTCAATTTGGATATGACAAGAATCTGAATTGATTCTTCTCAAGAAAAGAGGATGTTCAGATGATGAATGTGTACCAAAGCACTGGATGGAACTAGAAGGTTTCGAGATTCGAATTTTTTTTTTGCAAAGTGTGTAGCTCACCAGACATGAAGTGTCCGTAGTTATTCCCATTATAGAAGTGATACACATCCTGTTGGTCACTAGTGTTGGTGTAAGCCATTTGAAAGTCACTTTCGAAAGTTTCTTGTGTCATCGGAAACACTTTAACGTCAATCAACTTTTCACGTATGCCTTCAGGCTGAACTGTGGTAGTCGAAAAGTCATCTGTGGGATAAAAACAAGAGGCGGAGTCCCGAAATATCAGTTCTCCCAATGGGATCCAGAACTGGAGAAAAAGGGGAGTTGCCTGTAACCGATCTCAGCCTCTGAAATGGGGTAATCTATTTATGAACTGGACTGAAATATTGCCAAATGATTTCTAAAGGACACCAGCGAATTCAAACTAATCTAGAAACAATTTTCCGAGTAATTCGGCAGATAAAATCGATTCTTCTAAATTCGAGACAATTGCTCGGTTTGATTACGATTCATGGTAAAATCTGCTTGCATTGTTAATAATGTTTCTGGAAATGATATTCGAAGAGATATCTTGAGTAGAATTATTCTTGTAATCGTTCGTTTTCACTGAATTATATTGTGTATATAGGTAGGTATCAATTTATCAGTGTACAAACATATCACAAATAAATTCCAGTCAGCAAATACCCTCAAACAAATGGGAAATTTCAGAAAATTCATATTATTCATTTAGCAAATTCCAAAGGGATTCTTAGATTAACATAAGAAGAATGGTAGAAGCAATAATCGTATTGTATCATTGATATAATTATTTATTGCTTAATGATCAATGTTACAGGGTGTGGCGTAATGAATTCCCTCGGAATTCGAGATATTCGGTATTTTCGACAGTTCAAAAAATTCCATTTTTTCAATCTGTTTTTTGGATAGTATTCCCGAATATATGCACTATCGAATTTTGAATGATCTTTAGGGCGCATGCATAATTTTGAAAAAAGATCTAGCTCAAATTTCATGTTTTGTTTATTTTTTCTTGAGTTTACGAGGTGTAAAAAAATATGCCTGTTTCATTTCCAACATTTAATACGAAATAAATTCCTATTACAATGGGTCAAGAGCTTTTTTATTGATTACGAATGTGCTAAAATTCACTTTATTACTTGAAAGCAATTAAGGACTTTCATCTTTGAAAGTCCTTTATTGCTTCGTTTTAATGAAGGAATAATTATGAAATTGATATTGTTAAGATAATTTCAAATAATAAAGTGAAGATGAGATGCAAAACATTCTCTATCTTGTGATAGATTTTTACCTGCTTTCCGAATCTGACCAAGCACGCAGAAGCTCCTCACCGCAGGATAATGCTTTTATAAAGCACCTTGTATAACATACCTCTCATGTTCTTATATCAGGAGCATGTTGACAGATGGAGAATCGTTTAAATTTCATTACCCTCAACCTCAGAAAACGATTACAAAAATAATCGACTATCAGATATTTCACGACCAAAAGTAATATACCCCATTATACAGTCATCTTCCACCATACAAGGGGGTCGGTATAAATTACACGAAGTGACAGTTTATTAGGGGAATCCTGTTGCGTCGAACCGTCCCGTCATTTGACATAATATGTCAATAGAAGTGCGACATGGTAACTTGATTTTAAAGGTCCGTGGCGTCAGTCTATGATACACGAGAAGGGCTATTCGTGAAATTGAGAGGCGCTAGACGCATAAATGTTTTGAGTGACACCTAGTACAACGTTGTCTTTGTATTATGTAAACTAATACTATATTCGATGCAAAATAAGATGTTTATAGTCTGGGAGCTGAACAATCATATGGGTGTCCGAAAAGAAAGATGATGATTTTTTAAATCCACACTGATACTATACAGGGTGTTACTTCAGTATTATATTCCGATTTTGATGAATTCCTTGCGTGCTGATTTCGTGTTCGTATGATGTATGTCCCAAAAAGGTTGTTTCTAATGGTGCAGTAGATTTCGAAATGTAAAAGGACATTTTTCAATTTTTTTTCTGAAATGTTTCGTGAAAAGGACACAGGGCATTGAAAATATGATAATCTTCAATATTTCCTTCCATAACTTTCACAATCATGAGAATAAACTGCTCCACATGAGTTAGGGATATTGACTTAAATTGCAAAAAAATATAGTTGAAATTAGATTTTTGTGATTTCAAGTTTCAAATCAATTTTAGCCTGTAGGTCTGCAGCGTATATTGGGTGGTTAAGAAAAATCGAGTAAAATAACGAAATTTAATTCCCAGAGAATTCAAGCATTTTAAGACTATCGATACAATAAATGGCCTCCACGGGCATCAATATCAGCTTGACATCTTCTTTGCATACTACATACGAGGTTGTTGAACATTTCTTGAGGAATTTGGTTCCATAAACAGGGCAGAAGCTCTCTCGGATCATTTAAGGATTCTGGGGTAGGTTGATGATTATTTAATCTTCTTTGGAGCATATCCCATGCATGTTCTATGCAATTCAAATCTGGTGAGGTCGGAGGTATTGGTAAATGTGGAATACCAAGCTCCTCGCGCGCATTCTCAACTATGGCTGCACGGTGCGGTCTAGCGTTATCGTCTAGAAATTGAAAAGTTTCACCAAAAGCAGCATGAAAATTTGGCACAACATTGTCAATGACATGCTCCCTATAGTGTAAGGCGGTCATATTCCCAGGATAAATGTGTAGATCTGTGCGCCCGTTGAAACGTATCCCGGCCCATACCATAACACTACCCCCTCGGAATGGATGGACTTCTTGGACATAGCGACGATTACGGGGAATGCGTGGGATTGTCCATACCCTTATTCTTCGAAAATCTTAAGATCTTCCATATCTGTATTCATCAGTGAAAAGGACACTACGCCATTGATCGTTCCAATTGATATGTTGCCTTGCCCATTCCAGTCTTTGACGCTTATGGTCTCGTCGATTCACCTCTCTCAAACGTCGTCTGATGGTTTCGATGGAAACTTGGACCCCATCTGCATTTTGAATAGTATTCCGTAGCATTCTACACGTAGATGTAGAGTTTCTTCTCGCCGAAACGGTGATGAAACGATCCTGAGCAGGTGTTTTTTTTTCGTCGCCCACCAAGCCTTGGTCTTTACAAAACGGAACCTGTCTCCCTGAAACTATTCCAGAGTCGAGATATCACACTTTGGCTGACTTGGAGCCTTTCCGCTACAACGACCTGAGTTAGGCCACCCTGTAGCATTCCGATGGCCCTATTAGCTTCAGCGTTTGTTAATTTACGTCTTGGCGTTTTCAGAAAACTCGTTTCAAATCGAAGCCGTTGATAAACTGACTACATTTCAAAATAAGAACATTCATAAAGCATATGCAAAGAACCAAACTTCAGAAAAAAAGGCGACCAGATTGACGAAATGTCTCATACTGATTTTTATTGGATCGATTCAAGTTGTTATTGAGTTTTAAATGATTTTACAGCGATTTTCTCGAAGATTACATACTTTTAAAAACGATTGAATATACCCATAACTCTTGTGGAGCAATACCTATAGTTTGAATGAATTTGAAAGGATTTTTTCGTTCAATTTGAAAAAAATACAACTTAAATTGATTCAGGGGTGTACAAGACAGTCGGGTGTTGGCTAGTTTTACGGATATAACATATTCTGGGAATGAAACAGTTCTTGATGTGGCTGAATCAATTATTTCAAGTAGTAAGCCCCCTTTACCTAAACGCAAATGACAATAAGGGAAATAAAAGTCGAGTTTGGTGATAATAAAATTGAAGCATCCCTTCCCCGATTATCAGTTAATATTCCCCGCTCTCTCACGTCACGCTGGGATGCCTGAGAAAAGCCAGACTTCTGTAATCAACTAAGTACCCTACAACTATCTCAGCTTCCGTACTTTAAAAGTCCATAACTCCTCGTAATGATGAACACTTCGCTATAGAAAATGAAGATTAACTCGCTATTTTTAGATGTTTCGATTTTCGGAACAACAAAAAAATATATTTGTGCAGCGAGTATAGTTAGGAAAATATCACACTGGTTATACTTACTATCGATGATACTCATTCAGCAAATGGGTGATTTTTTTTAAAGGATCAACTCATATATTCTCACATATTTTCAATGACCTTCATTACCTCTTTCATGATGCAAAATTTTAGGGGCATTTTTTCAACAGTTCAGATCTTATTCGAAAAAAACTGCAAAAAGGTGAGGGAAAAGCAGTTCAGTTAAAGTCTTCTGAAGATTTCCAGAAGCGATAGGAACATGAATTTGAACTGAAAGTTTTTTAATTGAAGGATTTCCCTTGACATGGTTCCTAAACGATCAACCTGTCATATACAGGGTGTCCGTTATTAAGGTCCAAATATGAAGAACTTAAAATTATTATTTCTCAATTTTTTCAAATAGAACACCCTGTATTTTTTTTCGCAATAATGTAGACAATTGAATACCTTACATTTTCTCTGAAGTAACCTTAGGATTATTTTAACCCCCGCATCCAGCAGACCCGAAAACTGATATCGCAAATGAAAATTTTATTCAAATAATAACATAATAAAACTAACGGACATTCAAAAGAGGTCAAACAATGAAATAAAATTAAATGAATAATTATTGACAAACTTCAAAAACTTCCCAGATACTTTCGAATACAGTAAATCAGTATGAATTTTTGTTTCCTATCGGGATATTGGGCAGCATAAGTTCGACTTCCTTAAAAAACAGGTTCTGTGGCACTGCCCCAACATGAAAATCATATCAACCATCAACCATCCTATTTTTTCCAAAAATTCATACTGATTCACTGTATTCGAAAGTATCTTTGAGCTCTAAGTAGCAATAACTTGATCAATATTTTTTTCGGAAAGCCGATAAAAACTGATATAATAGGTTGAATACGTGATCAATATGTATTGCTTGTACAGAAAAGAAATATCATTTTTATGATGATGCTCAGGAAGTATGATTTTGGGAAGGTTTTGAAGTTTGTCAATAATTATTCATTTAGTTTTATTTCATTGTTTAACCTCTTTTGAATGTCCGTTGGTTTTTATTATGTTATTATTTGAATGAAATTTTCAGTTGCGATATTATTTTTCGTGTCTGCTGGATGCGGGAGTTGAAATAATCCTGAGGTTACTTCTGAGAAAATTTAAGGTATTCAATTTTCTACATCATTGTGGAAAAAAATACAGGGTGTTCTATTTGAAAAAATCGAGAAATAATAATTTTAAGTTCTCCATATTTGGACCTTGATAACGGACACCCTGTATATGACAGGTTGATCGTTTGGGAACCATGTCAAGGCAAATCCTTCAATTAAAGAACTTTTAGTTCAAATTCATGTTACTATCGCTTCTGGAAATCGTCAGAAGACTTTTACTGAACTGCTTTTCCCTCACCTTTTTGCAGTTTTCTTTGAATAAGATCTGAACGGTTGGAAAAATGTCCCTAAGATTTTGCGTGAAGAAAGAGGTAATGAAGGTCATTGAAAATATGTGAAAATATATGAGGTGATCCATTAAAAAAATCATCCATTTGTTGAATAACATTTATCGGGGACAGCCTGTTTATCAGAAAATAATTTCCTGAGATGCAGAAACGAAGGTACAAGAGGTCTACTTTTCAACGAAATCTCTGAGATGTCTGGTTCGGCAGCTATGGAAGAAGAACGCACTATTGCAGGACCTTGAAGAATATTTTATCGTGTGCAAAAAAATAAATACACTAATGATAATGATGAAATGAATCAAAACAATCGAATACGTATAATTCAATGAAATAAAATTGCTAACATTAATAACTATTAATGTTAACTGCTCATGAACAGCATCCGAAGAAATTACCAGCAAGCAGTAGATATTACTAAGTGTAAATCTAGGTCTTTCATACGACCCATCATGAGAAAATGCAAACATCCACCTGAAACAAATAAAAAAATTAATAGAAGTAATGAACAAAAATATTATTAACTCACCC
This sequence comes from Adalia bipunctata, assembly GCA_910592335.1. Classification (NCBI taxonomy): domain Eukaryota; kingdom Metazoa; phylum Arthropoda; class Insecta; order Coleoptera; family Coccinellidae; genus Adalia; species Adalia bipunctata. The sequence continues at coordinate 3,005,290 of OU342957.1, forward strand.
AGTAACAGTATGAAAAAGTATATGCGATTTCGAATATAGACCGATTTGTTATAGTTAGTTTTAGTTATACCATTAATTACCATCAAGTCAGGAGCTTTGGAACGCTCGTTCATTAATCTTGTAAGTGAATCTTTTTTGTAGGTAGATTCACATCAAAAATTCAACGAGAAAAAACTCGAAAACAGCTGTCAAATAAATCGATATTGCAGAAATATTTGGAATTATTTTTGTCAATAATTACCTAGAATAATTTCCTCTAGGATTTATAGTTTTAAATGTTTTAACATGTTTTTCATTAATATGCAATATGCAAATTTTCTCAATACCTTATACATTTGAATAGGCTAAACAAATTGTCTTAAGCCCATGAAGAATATTTCCATTAAAGTTGTCACAAATTTTGCGTGAATTTAAAAAGATTAAATATTGCCTTCTTCAAAAAAGACTTTTCCCTAAACCACCCTGAAAAGCTCTCAGAGTTCCAACAAGCCCTTAAATTGAACCCCATTCAGTCATCAACATCTTGAGCGAACAAATCAGTTTTGAAAAAAACATGGTCGTCCCATCATCTGAGGTGCAAAATTCGGAACAATTGGAGAGTCGTAAATTTGCCGAGGACAAGGGTTGTAAAACATATTCCTTGTATCCTATATTCTTGTCTGGCGCCAAGTCCCATGTGTACATGTACTCTGTGCCTCTTGAAGAATTAGATAAGGTTCGGCATTCACGTTCCACATGTTGCATTATTTTTCGAGGAGATATTATGGCTTCTTGCTTATGATAAAATTAAATGGTCAGATTAAGAAACCATCTCACGCATATAGGCCGCAGAACCTCTTGAGTCCCTTGTCTTGCGATACCGATGAGAATGGGGTCATTGAAAAGATTGATTTAGTCAATTATTAGTGTAGTGAAATGGTACCCAAGGGGAAGATTGGAAACTTTTTTTCATCGACCGATTCGGAATGTTTCGGAAGGCTTGTTTCATATTTTTCCCACATTCAATTGAAGTTTTCAGAAGGTTTGAACACATACAAAATTATTATTTTCGGAGATATGAATTTTTCAATGAAAAATCAGATCAACAATATCTTTTCGTCAATTCTAGAGGGTTTTCTGTAATCAAAAATAATTTTTTTGTTGTTTTCCAGGTTGGTATTCTTGAAGCAGTCTAAGGCACGTATTTTGGTGAAGAAACTATCGCGAAACAGGCATTCGTTTCGGAGATATGAATTTTTAAAGAGGAATGGAAAAAATAATAAAACCAAATATGATTTTTTCCTGAATTCTGTACTGCTTCCTGAAATCGTTTTCAGGTTGGCATTCGTGAACATTTAAATGCACTCATTTCAGTGAAAAAACATTCGATATCAAGGCTTTCGTTTCGGAGATATGAATTTTTAAAGAAAAAATGAAAACAAGAAAAATAAGAGAAATATTTTTTTTGTTAATTCCAGTAGACTTTCTGAAGTAATTCAGGTTGTTAGTCGTGGAGCATTCAAATGTACGTATTTCGATCAAAAAACTATCGCGAAACGAGCATTCGTTTTGGAGATATGAATTTATAAAAAAGAAATGAAAAGGATAAAAAAAACAAAAACAATTTTTATTGTGAATTTCAAATGGCTTGCTGAAATCAATTTAAGGTTTGTTTTCCTGAAGCACTCAAGGGCACGTATTATGGTGAAGAAACATCGCGAAACAGGCATTCGTGTCGGAGATATGAAGTTTTAAAGAAAAATGTAAACAATAATAAAACCTAATATGATTTTTTTCTGAATTCCTGACGGCCTCCTTGAGGCATTTTCGGCTTGGTGAGCGTACAGCATTCGAATGCACTAATTTCAGTAAATAAACAATCCAGAAAAAGGCATTCGTTTCGGAGATATGAACTTTTGAAGAAAAATGAAAACAATAAAAAGCAAAATATAATTTTTTTCCTAATTCCAGAGGGCAGGTCAGGTATGATCAGGTCGAGACAAGTGTCGAGTAAATAATTAAGAAGAAATCGCTTAGAATATGAGAAGGTGTTTCACATTCTCACTTCGTCAGAATATCCGAATTCAAAACCTGTTCAACGATCTAGTGGACAACTTCCAAACGGGACTTCTCCAGAAGTAGACACCAGACTCACGAACCGCAGCTTCGAGCTTTTCAATGTAGATGGCAACCAGATAGTGCCAGATAGGACCTTTTATAATATGGGATTTTTCCGATGAATATCTCGAAAATGAAAGTAAAATCGAATGTTTTTTTAAATTATATGTAAATGAACGAAAACTAGAAGAAACATAAAAAACTATGGCTGGTATCCCGTAATCCCGTACTTGTTCGAGAGAAATTAAGAATCTCAGTATTTCCAAAACTTTGTAGTTTTTCAAGATGAATATTTAAAGGACATTCTAACAGAAACTACACAACTTTTGCGGGCAAAAATGTTGGAAATAGTTCTGTATTGAAAATGTACCGTTGCTCTGAAGCAAATACAATTGTATCCAAAATGTTATCTTCCACGTTATGAAGTGTCTACTCAATGTTGAAAAGTGCATTGAATGTTGAGGAAAATATTGATAAAAGGAAGTTTTCAAAATTGGTCCCGCTCGTTAAAAACAAAAGCGTTGGATACCAAGGAAAGAAATCTGAAGTGTTATCAAGGGATGATATCAATAAATTCATTCAAGATGCTGATGTCGAAACTGATTAACTTTATAAGGTACAGATTTAATCATAATTTCGTGAGGCCAGTTGTATTTTCAATATTCCTCATTTGTAGGTTGTTCGTATTTTGGGTGCTTGTCGCCGTGAAGAATTATTAAATACATATAACTAATGATGCCATTGTAGAAGCTAGATCTAATTGTTGAAATACCTGATACCTATTTCATGTTTATTGTTCTTCTTCTTTTCTTCACAGTTTTTTAACGTTGTCTTTTTTAAAAAGTATTTTTCACGGTGAAAAAAGTAATCATTTACGCATCCATAGTGATAAAGGAAATTCAAGATTTTTTGACAGTTGTAGAAAAAATTAATTTGAAGACTTTTATCGCCCCATAATGTTAAAAGAATTATTTTACCTTCAAAGCAGAAGTGGTAACTGACTAATCAAACAACTATGCAGTGTCTGAACGAAACGGGTATGAAGGTATGTTAAGTTACAGACAAAAAAAGAGATTTTATAGAGAACGCTAGAACACTTAAACTTTAGTTTGAACAGGGAAATATTTTGATAAAAATTGTTACCTATACTGGCAGAGCATAAGGAATATCAACTTCGCTTCAAAGTATTTTTTGGGGATGTAACTAGCTAATTAACTTTTTGGGGTTTCATAACTTCATACCGAAAAGTTCACCACAAAGCAAATAGTTTCAACTTTCCACTAACTTGTTTTTTTTTCAAATTCTCCCACTAAATATCAAATAAAATGATTGGAATAGATGAATGACACTTTTTTCAGAATCTGTACGGAATAACAAGCTCATCCTTAAAATCGATAGTGTTGTTATTCAATAATAATTATAAATCCCTAAAAAATTGAATACGTTTCGATGTCATTCAGTATCGAGGATCTCCAGGGAAAATGATAATTATTAAAGAAAGCATCGTGAAAACTTTACGTTATACCCCTCCCAAACAGAAAATGCGATTTTATCCATATGTTTTTTCTGCTGTCTTATGTTGCTATTTGATAAATTACTATTTTTAATTTTATTCTGTTTCTTGAATTCTTGGTTCCAATTACACTCTATAATGTTTTTGTTTTGCATTTTTTTATTAGTTGTCTACCAATTTTGGCCTTTTCAAGGCTGAAATATACAAATCATTTAATTTAAATGAACTGCCACAGAACAAATCCATCACTCACCTCTTATCTGAATCTGATTGAATTCCGTTAGTTCATTTAGTTTAAATTTTGTGTATATTTCATTTCAGCCTTGAAAAAGAATCAGAAAAGATTCGAAACGTTGGCAATGTTTTAATAAATGAGCTAATAAATTTGTCCGAATTCCTGAAATGAAGCTTTTGCTAATAACTACTTATAGTTATTAATGTTTTTCTTCGGAACAAGATGTGTATAAAACATTAATTTTATTGAGAATGAAAATAGGAATAGGGTGAAATGAAAGTTCGTTTATAGTAACCGTTTTTATTCAATTCCATTTCTACTATATATTATATACTAGTTTTGTTTTCATTTTGTATAATCCAACGTGTCCAAGCACGCTTTCTAATTTATGCATAGCAGCCAGTGATATAAAACACTATACAATCATATATTTGACAGGAAGCAAGACGAACTACCTAATTTTTACAATCACACTCAATCTGAGCTGCCCTGCCAACTATATGAAAAATTTCAATTTACCATTCTCTTATATTAGGCGTGCCTTAACTTCAGCAATTGAAACAAAAACTTAACATAGTATTTAACAAAATCATGAATGATTGACGTACTATTCATTGTTAGTTCAGAGCAACAAATTTGAACGTAAATTCGTCACACCCTATAGAATCTTTGCTCACCATCTCAAAGAAAATACATGGATTTGTGATATAGCTTTCTCGAAGGTTCGCATTGCGAACCTTGGTCATATTTGGCCCATTTGTTTAAACTTTAATCAAGAATATTCTTCAGCCATTTATGTATTACCGACAACATTTTATTCGCACAACAAATAATTAAAAAATATGTCGAATTATGGTAACACCAATGTATCCTTAAAATTATGTTATTGACAAGTAGTTATAACAATTCACATTCTTAAGAACCGATATTTTCATTATTTCTAAAACACTTGTTGATACAGAGTTCAGCAAAAAAGGACAACCAGGATTTCTGTTGACAGTAAAGGAAGGATCCCTAACTAAGATGATCCTGACCATCAAGTAAGACAGTCAACTTGGAAAGTATCGCTTAAAATACGTGGATTCTTGTGCGACTTCAGAATGGTCCGCCCAAGTTATGATATGTACTACGAGAAGTGGTCAAAGTCGCATTCCAAATATGTGGACAACAAAATTCAACAAGTTCAGGGGAAAATTGCGCATGTGTGGGATAGTAGATGGACGGGTAGTACGAGATTTCTGCAGTTTGAAAAGAGGCCGTAGAACACTAGAAAAATACTCATTTTCGAGTCGTATTATACATGTAAGGGCTCAAAAAAGGATAATGAATTCTTCTCCGTTAGATCAGGCAAGGTAAGAAGAAATTTCAAATACTCGAGGATGAGCAATTTCGGAGCTTCAAACGGGGCGATTGAGAATTTAGTAATCGGTTCTTTTACATTTAACACTAATACATCAGCTGTTATATACGTGGTGCGTCTACAGTATAGCGTGCAAATTTTCTTTGTCTTCAACAAATATACCGTTAAAGCTATTTTTTAAATTACTGGGTTTTGAACCATCGATCTTCCAGCCCTCTTTGATTCTGGATCTCGAATAATATATTTGTCCTAATCAAAATGCTTTCGTCACCTTCAAAATAAGGAATCAGTAACTGGAAAATCTGAGTCTCAACCTCCATTGTCTCTCATATAAATGCTATCTTTCGCCTCACTAGGTCTACAATAGTACAGGATACTATTTAAATCTTGTATCAAAACTTCCCTTCTTTCATTTATTTTATTATATAAAATGGTTGAAATCAGCGATATCATTTCAGTTTAAGATAATTCAATACTTCCTTGGTTCATTTGTATGCAATACAAAACACCTACAAAAAGGATTTTGTTATTTTTTCACCTTTCCGATATACGTTTTTATAAATGGATCATTTTGTCTTTGGACTCACAGGTCGGAACTCCATCTAGCCACTGTCACAACGCCATTTTCGGCATCCTTCATTAAACAATAGTATACAGTTAGTCATAAGTCTCTGTAGATAGCTGAACCAAATTTGGCATCAATATTTTCAGAGGTAATAATTAAAATAATTGTTTTTTAACGCATTAAAATTATGGTATCGACTGGCATCAAACGGAGAGTTTATGGGTCTAGGCTAGAAAAAAGAACTAAATATAAGGTACCCAATTAAATTATTGAAACCCAAAATTTTTTATTTGCTGAAACAATATAAAATAATATAGTTAGTCAACCTCCTTTCATTAAAGACGATAGCAAAATAAGTTTTAATAAGAAAATTCCATGTAAACGAAAAAATATCGAGTGTAGAAATTTTCGAGAATTTTTTATGAGAAATAATGAAAAATAAAAAAAAAATCTATGTATTTATCCTAATTTTTTTTCTCGTCAAAGCAATAAAAAATATACACTCAGTTAAATTTTTGCTTTCAGGACTTGAATAGACGATAGCAAAATAAGTTTTAAGAAGAAAATTTCACATCAACATAGAACCATAAATGTTTCGGTATCCAAAAATGGGTCTCTATCGATATGAATTTTTTTCAAACAATTCGTATTATTATCGAATAACCAAGTTCTGCTAGAAAAAATTTGAGCTTGTGTAATTAAAAAAACAAATATAGGGGGGCATAATATATTTATAAAACCAAATACAAAAAATAGTTTCTCCTCTTTTCTCATGCAGGCTTTCAATAGACGATAGCAAAATAAATTAAAAGAAGAAAATTTCGCATTAATATAGAACCATCAATGTTTCAATATCAGGTGTCAAAATTTCTAAAAAGAGATCAATTATTTTTTATAAGGCGTTAACTTCTGGAGATTGAACCAAAGTCGGTATCAATGTCTTCAGAGGTTGTTGTTATATAAAAAATATTTGACGATCTTATCGAAAATTTCACCCCCTTCCATCTAAACGGTTTTTTGATGGGTCTATGTTGATGAAAGATTTTTTTCATTAATTTATTCTATCGACTTTTGAAGTACTGGCAGAAAAAATTGAGCTAGAAAAAAAAAAGCAAAATATAAGGGGGTACTTTATTTATTGAAACCAAACATTTTTTCTCCGCCAAACAATATAACTTAACTGAAAATGAAAGACCACGAAATATTTCTTTCAAAACCATAAATATATCCATCAAGGCGAGCTGTGAAGTGCGTGGTGAGAACAGCTCTGTTGAGGGGCACAAAAGACCTTAAGGTCGCATAAAACTGTACCCCTATCTAACTGTATGTATATCCATCACGAAAGCCTCTCATGGTATTTTGAAATTTTGGAAAAACAAAAGTGTATCCTTAGTGATAGTCGAATTTGACAACAGCTTGTTCAGTGGCTGAGAACCCTCGACTACTCAATCATATTACTTAAACTCTCTTGGTATGTACAGTAATATTACATATTATTATTTTATATTAACACATTTTCCAACATTTCCGAGGCTGCTTAGCGAGCAATTTGGCCGCTTCACCTCAAAACATCCGATTACATAACTACCACTAACCTATCTACTACCTATCTAAATAATTTTAACTATTCTTTTTTTTTGTACAATAAAATAAGACTGCTGGGTACGCAACAGTGTATAACCTCTAGAAAAACGTCAGTTTAGGCTTTCGAAGAACGATATTGACTTTGAACGTTTCGAATATCAAATGCGAACGCAATATTCAAAATGACACGAATAAATAAGGGGTAGAAATAGACGATTATATACACGGTTGCGTCCACCTTCATGAAGTACATAATTTTTGAAAAATATAAATTCTTACAATCTAATATGTTCAACATTTATATTCTTTTATAATGTAGTAACACTACAGCAGATTACAGGTAACTAGTGTTGAAATTGGTAATGATTGTTCGTTCGGAAGTAGTGTGCTCTAAAATATCCCACCCCATCCAGGATTGTCACTGTAAGGGGCCGATCACACTAGTAGACTAGGGGCAAGCCAGTCTTCATCGCCAAGCTGCCAACACACACGACTTAAGTCAGGAGTTGGCGGGGGAACCAAATATTCAGAGAAGACGCCGCGATCCCTTCCGAGCCCTTTTGGTATCAATTAAAAAAATCTGATTGAGTTGGGCGACAATTGCGGCATCTTCTCTGAAGGAATACAGGTGAGATTTGTCAGTGGCATGCAGTAGCATTGGTGAAAAACGGCTTTGGTGCGGTGCGAAAGACCAAGTTTGAATAGAATCCGGCCGAATTCGGATAATTTGAAGAAGACAGGAAAGTCAACATTTTTATATACAAACAATATCCAATATCACAATTTTTAAAACCAAATATACACTAACACGACCTTCTCGCACTTCAAAATAATACTTCGAGCGTCGATAAGCAAAAGACAACATTACCGCCGAAATAATCAACGAATTTATCGAACAAAAAAGCAAACACCAAAGAAGAATAAAACTGCCGAATTCTATTCAAACGTCTGACCGCCCGTTGTTGAGAATTCTCGCCCCATGATGATAAAAGAAAAGAGCATAAAGAAGGTGTCGCAGAAATTGTACAACATTGACTAGTTACTCGGATTTGGCACGAATAAAATACAATTCGCGGTGATTAAGATATCGTTCTTCTAATGGCTCTAAATGTCATCGTGTGTGTTTCATTGTGCCTGAAAGAAAAACAGAATGATGGTTAAAATTTGAATGGGACTGATGCCTGGAGTTGAACGAACGAACAAATTTTCAGTCTAGGAGCTCACGGAAAAATACAAAAAAAACATCGCTTGACTTTATGTACAATCGTACTGTTTCTAAGTATGTACAAGGTATTTCACGACCATATAAGGCGGTATGTATATGGAAAACTACCGATACTTGTTTTCTGTGAAATAATAAAAGAGAGATTTCGAGAAAAATTATCTCAGTTAAACTAATTCACGTATCTACAACTTCTGGTTATAACGAAAATGGAGCACCATTCGGCGCAAATTTCTGAACACTCTGTATGAATTTTATGAAATATACCAGATGATGCAAAATGCTAATGATCCTACTCAGACAAATCCTGAAAATTGTTGAGTTAACTCGCTTATAACGGGTGTTTTTTTTAACAATTTTTTTGGCCACACTGTTTTGACAGCTCACGTTACGTGTTTTGTGTCAACTGTCAAACATCTTCAATTTGATCCATAATTTAACCATAAATCGCCTTACAGTCGCGGTCAACATTTGCATGAATTAATCTTTAAAATTTGAATTATATGGACCGTATCAACTCAAATAAATTTTCCATGCATTTTTCCAAATTGTATGTGTTTTTTTCGAAAAAATTTCCCATAGCTCTTAAAAAATCATCCTATATCTAGAGATGAATATTTTGTGGAGTGATGCATTTTCCAAATGAACTGCTCCACATGAGTTAAGGATATTGACTTAAATTGCAAAAAAATATAGTTAAAATAAGATTTTTGTGATGAAAATTCTTATTAATATGATTTCAAGTTGCAAATTAATTTTAGCTTGTAGGTCTGCAGCGTATACAGGGTGGTTAAGAAAAATCGAGTGAAATTTTATTCCCAGAGAATTCAAGCATTATGAGACTATCAATAACTTCCACGGGCATCAATAACAGCATGACATCTTCTTTGCATACTAAACACGAGGTTGTTGAACATTTCTTGAGGAATTTGGTTCCATAAACGGGGCAGAAGCTCTCTCAGATCATTTGAGGATTCTGGGGTAGGTTGATGATTATCTTATCTTCTTTGGAGCACATCCCATGCATGTTATATGCAATTCAAATCTGGTGAGTGCGGAGGTATTGGTAAATGTGGAATACCAAGCTCCTCGCGCGCATTCTCAACTATGGCTATACGGCGCGGTCTAGCGTTATCGTCTAGAAATTGAAAAGTTTTACCAATAGCAGCGTGAAAATTTGGCACAACATTGTCAATGACATGCTCCTTATAGTGTAAGGCGGTCATATTCCCAGAACAAATGTGTAGATCTGTGCGCCCGTTGAAACATATCCGGCCCATACCATAACACTACCCCCTCGGAATGGATGGACTTCTTGGACATAGAGACGATTACGGGGTATGCGTGGGATTGTCCATACCCTTATTCTTCGAGAATCTGAAAATCGTCCATATCTGGATTCACCAGTGAAAAGGACACTACGCCATTGATCGTTCCAATTGATATGTTGCCTTGCCCATTCCAGTCTTTGACGGTTTTGGTCACGTATTAATGGAACACCTCTTAATGGACGTCTAGAACCTGGATTTACCTCTCTCAAACGTCGTCTGATGGTTTCGATGGAAACCTGGACCCCATCTGCATTTTGAAGAGTATTCCGTAGCATTCTACACGTAGATGTAAGGTTTCTTCTCGCCGAAACGGTGATGAAACGATCCTGAGCATGTGTTGTTTTTCGTCGCCCACCAAGCCTTGGTCTTTCCAACACGGAACCTGTCTCCGTGAACCTATTCCAAAGTCGAGATATCACACTTTGGCTGACTTGGAGCCTTTCCGCTACAACAACCTGAGTTAGGCCACCCTGTAGCATTCCGATAGCCCTATTAGCCTCAGCGTTTATCAATTTACGTCTTGGCATTTTTAGAAAACTGGTTTCAAATCGAAGCCGTAGATAAACTGACTTCATTTCAAAATGAAGCATGAAGCATATGCAAAGAACCAAACTTCAGAAAAAGGCGACCAGATTGACGAAATGTCTCATACTGATTTTTATTGGATCGATTCAAGTTGTTATTGAGTTTTAAATGATTTTACAGCGATTTTCACGAAGATTACATATTTTTAAAAACGATTGAATACGATTTCCCTAACTCTTGCGGAGCAGTATATTTCTAGAAATTTCAATGACAGTAAAATTCATCCTTGATTTAATAATAATAATAATAATGCGATAATATATACGATGTTCCATTTGAAATAACGAAGTTGCGGTCCATTTCCGGTACAAGCTGTAGCAAACTGAGATTTCCCATATACCTACTTCTTGATCTGTAAGACGCTGTAAACAGATCTGCCGAGAATAATGAATAATTGAAGGGAATCACACAAATGAAACAGGGTGCAACTGAAACAAAATCAATTTCTACATGTTCATGTTCATCAAGAATTCACTCGAAACATCTGATCTTCAAGTCGATTCTCAGCACATATATAATATATTATTCTTCTTCGCATTTTCTCTCTTGAATACAGAATTGTATCTGATCTATTTTCTGCTGGAATCGTAGCAGAACGTCCAAAAAATTGACGTCTTATTCATTCTGCGTTTGAAATCATGGACAGTGATGTAATGTTTGTGACAGGAAAAACAGGGGGGTATTACGATCGATTGAAATAGCAGTGAAAAATTCAGGTGATCCAACTAAAAAAAAACAAATTGAAGATGTTGATAACAATTAGTTTTGTTTGAAATAACGACGATGCTCCTAGACCATATAATAATCTAATAACGTTCAGATTGCTACACATCTTATACCTTTGAAAATTTCCACGATGATCTTTTTATTGAGTTATTCCAAGTAAGGCCTGAAACAGGTAGTAAGCGGTGATTTTTTCGAAAATATGTACATGCCATACTAAATAACCACACACGAGCCAAGGACAAGAACAAAAAACAACACAGGTAAAAGAAGTGAGGCGCAAATAAAGGAAGTCTAATTGCGACAATTGGAGATAGTTACTTGGTATTGTTGGAGGGGAAACACGATCCCTGGCTGTTGGAGAGTGGCCCCCGGTGCAGCTATTTGTTGGGGCGTCGTTGCCAGTTGAGGTTGGCCGGGGATACCCTGCCATGTGGTGGGCACTTGCATGCCCATACCCATGTAGGACTGCTGGTAGCCAGCGAATTGGCCGTAGGAATACCCCTGCATGCCTTGTAAAAACTGGCCCTGCATTTGAGCGGCTGTGGCAGCAGGGAAACTCTGCGGGTACCAATAGCCCACCTGCTGGCCGTAGGCTCCGTAAGGGTACTGAGTTCCCGTCAAAGCCTACAGAAGAAACAAATTCACATTGGTGAAGACTGATCCCGTTTTCATATCGAGTAAAGCTGATAAAATTTTGAGAAGTCCTTTTACGTCATGAGATGTGCGAGTTATTACCTGTCCAGCCACCGGAGCGTTGTTGGGATCACCGGATTCTTTTCCCCACGAGCATTTCACCACTTGGCCGTTGATATCCGTGTTGTGGACTGCAACGATGGCGTGTGTAGCAGATTCCTTTGTTGCGAACCTGAATGAAAAACAATTAATAAAGCTGAAAGGAAGATGCTTCCTTGGAAGGCTTTCTTCGAGAAATAGGGCGGGGGCGGCTTTCAACAACTCACTCGATTCAGTACTTTTTGGTGCTACTCAATTTTATACCAAATATACCATTTCCAATGTTTATATTTCTACAATTTCATGCATCTGTAAATCATTCAAATGAATTAAATGAGTCATATTATTCGAATCAACTATTTGATAAACTCCGTTTTTTTACCTTACAAAAGCATATCCTTTTTCCTTGAACACCCTGATTTCCTGGATAGTCCCGAATAACGCGAATGTCTTCTGCATCAATTCTTCTGTGAGTCCATTCGTGATGCCACCGCAGTATACGGTACAGTTTGTGGGGCTGCTCTGATTGTAGACCTCGTCGAAGGTCAAAGGTTTGGAATTTACTGAAATTAATAATTCAGGCTCTTCTTCAGTGAGCTTTCTGCTAACACATTGCAGCAGAATCCAAACAAATTCATGCATAAAGGGTTTTCCAAAAAGAAGTTTTATGTAACTTTTGAAGCTGCCATTTTTCAGATTCGACAGGTTGAAACTACGCCATTAATAAAAATGGAACGATACACGCTTCAACAACGCATTGAAATTATTAAAATTCACTTTGAAAATGGTGTAAATTTGGCAGAAACGGTTCCAAAAAACTCGAACATTTTTGGGTCGACGTGAATCACCTTGCGGATGTGCAAAATCACATATTACATCACATAGAATATGGCTGCTGTAATCGAAAGTGTTGACGAAACCCCAGGTTTGTCCATTCCTCGTAGTTCTTTAGAATTAGGCATTCCACAAACGTCATTGCACAGTATTCAGCATAAAGATTTGGGTCTTAAGGCTTAAAGGGTTCAGTTTAAATAAGAACTCAACAACGTCGTGTCTTTGTTGATTGGGTCCTTGAAATGCATGAAAATGATCCGGAATTCCACCGAAAAATCATCTTGAGTGATGATGCCCATTTCCACCTCAGTTGCTTCGTCAACAAGCAAAATTGTCGCATCTGGGGCTCGGTAAACCCAAGAGTTATTGTTGAAAAACCTCTCTATCTCAACGTATGACTGTTTGGTGCGGTTTATGGTCCAGTGGACTTATTGGAAAACCCTTTATATGAAAAACAATGTTCATACGAAGGTTCACAGATTGTCTATTTCGATATGACAAGTCGAGGAGGAATTGAAAATTTTTTGGAAATTCTTTCGAGTCCTGTATAAATTCCTTGCGAGAACGGACGAAAAAATTGTTGTTAAGATAATAAACCAGGATGACGATGAGCCTGATAATAATCCAGTACGGTATATTCCATTCCGTAGCTGGTTGTGGCTGTTGTGCTCAGCATGATTCATTGTTCAAGAATCAGGTTGGTGTGGAAGTTCCGTATCCATGAGCCTTCGTTGAGATATGAATTGTTGTGGAGCAAAAGCTTAAGCCAAATTACAAACGGCCTCAGAACACATGGCGCGACTGGTGTCAGCAAAAATTATTTCATCATTAAACCGACTAATGTCTGCACCAGAACTGCATCTGCAGTTGCAATACCAATTAAATGAAGTTACGTATTATGATTGCGTTTTACATAGTTTTAATTGTACAACTAGGGAAGCACCTTCATAACGATGGCAAGAGGAATTGTTATTTCGGTGGGGCGTTTATGAAACCAAGTCAAAACGGAAGTTGTTGTTGTTCGCCTTTCTACCATTCATTCCGAGACCATATTGTTGTGAATTTGAACATACAAAGCTCTGGGTCATATTTTTAAGAAACTACTCGGAATTTTCATTACGTATCTTTGCATTTCTTCATAATAACTTTTATATGAACGGATACTTTATGAGTTGATTCCGGTTACGGAACCCGTTTTGTGTTTCTTGCGTTCTTCTTTTCGGCGATATTCAAAATTGACACACGGTTAATAGGCTTTGTATGAGAAAAGGAATCCGGAATTCAAAACCGAAATGACTTTTGCCGACCGAATATGAACTGATTAAACATGAAAGGCTTCTTGGGGCCGCGCCGCAAAGGAAATACGTTCCACGCGAGTGGAGCCGCGAGCAAGGGCTCCTAGTTGATAAAATTTCCCATTATTCATTCTCTGTAAGTAGGTCCTTCGTCATGGCACGTATTCGTGTGTTTGGAGGCAAAAGTTGCTCCGCTATTTTCATTTTCTCTGTTTGCATGAAGCCTCAAGTCTCGGACGCATAAAACATGTGTCTTGGCAGACACGAAATCAGCCCTGATTAGGTCAACCGTAAGGAAGACTCTTCTTTGTTCGCCCCCTCCTTATTTCTTCACCCGGGGGGCCCATTTTGCTGCATGGTTGACATAGCGGTGACGCAGACATATTTCAATTTACCGGATAAACTGTTTAGTGGCGAGTGCCTCCCAGGGTAACCAGTAGCATTCAAGTTCTTTGGGATTTATACAAGTTTTCTTGGATATCACTCCACTCAACTATGACTCTTTCCATTGAAGAGATTGAAAATAAAGAAACGCAGAGAGCTGGTGCTGCATAATTTATGCCTTCGGGAACATGCCGCAGCTTTGTTGCAAGTCGAATCAATTCATGTGGATCTTATTCCTTATCGAATTTCGTTATTTCTTCGAAATCAGTTTATACTTTATTGAAAAACTATAAATTTAGGCTCGAAATGATGATTCTTGATGTTAATTTGAACGGTTCAAACTCACTTGCCGGTGAGATTCATGAAATGTTGAACATCAGCGCACGAACCGAATCCTCCGCCAATTTGTAACAATGACTAAAACTGCAAATATATAACACGTTACTTGAAACTGTGAAAAGTGACACATTTCAAACACCAATGGAACACATAATTCAAAACTTAGGTCCCTCGTTTCATAACACCCCAAAATTTCTAGTCGATTAGATTAGTTAAAAAAATTCTGTTTTGGAATATGTATTCGGACAGAAAAACAAACCTTCATTTTTGGGTGCTGGTGGCTTTCTAGTGGCCCAGTTCGTGCGAATACTTCTACTCCCTAACCATTGTCCATTCATGGCAGAAATGGCACTTTCAGCCTCCTGAAAAGAAGACAAAATTTGTAAGGTGAGTTGAAAATTCAAGATGATTAAGACCTTCTTTCACACGTATCTGCTGTACAACAAAATCTATGTTGTCATTTGATGTATACTTCATTCACTTCAATAAAGTACCCCGGTTGGCCAAGATTAAGGTTTGACAGGTTTTTTCACTTGAAAATAACGCAGGTTGGTACTCGTGAAATGTCAAATAATTTTCAGAGACGTTGGCAATGCTTATTTCTATATGTTCTTTTTAAACTTTTGTCTTCTGTAGGCTTATTTCTTGAGAATTTTTAAAAGTGGGGAATTCCATACGTCCGTCTGTTCGTTAAGAAGTTTTTTTGTCGGGTTATTCGAGTACTTCCATTATTTTTTCGAATGAACTATCACAAAGTAACGGACTATTCTGTCCATTATTATTCAGTAAAATTTAAACACTCGATTCTTTATTTCCGTACAAGTCTTCTGTAAATGTCTTCGGTAGGATTATTTCTTGAGAATTATGAAAAGTGGAGAATTCCATAGGTCCGTCTGCTCGTTTAGAAGTTTTTCTGTTGGGTTATTCGGGTACTTTTTTTTTCCGAATGAACTATCACAAAGTAACGGACTATTCTGTCCATTATTATTCAGTAAAATTTAAACACTCGATTCTTGATTTCCGTAAAATTTAAACACTCGATTCTTGATTTCCGTACAAGAAAAAAGCAAAACTGAATCATCCAGTCATGTTTATATACGTAACTTATTTCCAGTATTAACAGAGAAAAAAGTTTCTTCAACATTCGCTAGGTCTTTGGAATTATTGAATTCACATTGATATTTTTTCAAATTCATTATTTTCCCAAAGTAAATAAACATTACGATAAATACGGAATTACTACGACCTCTATGTAGAAAAGACAACGTTGCTCAGTTATCTGACAGAAAATGACTATAAGCTAACATTTTCGAAATATACACGGTGAAATGTGTCAGAATGTCATGGCTTACCAGGATACATTATAAAAGTGAATGGGGTATATGTATTTGTATTTTGGTCCATCAATTTCCAGAAATGTACCAAAAAACCTTGATAATCAATGGAAACATTTCAAATCATATACATTCTTTTAGAGAATATTTATACTTGTTTTGTATCTTCAATAAACACTGAAATTACACCTGATTATTTAGTACCTGTCGTAAGTTTAATTCTGAATGAAGAGAGTTTTGCTTTCATCCCAAACATTCTGTATTATATTGAATTTTAAATACATATCCTCCTTATCAGCGAACCCTTTATTAGACCAATTCGCGTAGGTATAGTAACAACAAAGAAACGGAAACCATGGAAATGTCCATTGTTTAGGAATGAGCTTATAATATACGAAGCAAGATATACATGCTTTATCGAAGTTGAATAATTGTTCTCCTCTATTTGTGAAGGCTTGGAAACTAAACAGAATGAAAAGGTAACAACAAAACCGCAAATATACCCCAACTGGTGCAAGGGTGGTTTCCACCAGCGATAAGACACGGCGTCTAAATAAAAACAGAGCGAGTGCACTGTAAACAATTTTTTCACCTAATGGAACGAACTTTTCATATTTGGGAAATATGGAAAGTGAACCGTGAAAACAGGGAATCTGGAGTTCCGCCTAATGACAGGATATGCGCAACAATATCAATGATAATATCATATTTCAATGTATATATTCCTTTTTTTCCAGCCCTAATGGATACGTTTTTGGTGTCCAACATCAGTTGCGGTTAGAAATCAAAACATCTATTGGAAAAAGCCATTTACCTAACTGATATTAACGATATTCATGGTGGATAAATAATGATGATATTGAACTAGCGATATCAAATAACCACAAATCAAAAGCTATTTGTATTGATTGAAATACGGACTATTAATTGAGAATTAAATGATGCATATACAGTGTGTTCCGCCCAAATTTCAAGACTCGACAAAATACGAGATAGGACAATATGTTAATATGTAGCACACTGTGCATAGACTTCTTAATAATAACGAGAAGTTACCTTCAATCTTCAATTTAACTAATTTTTTTGGAGGCAAATTTAAATAGAGAAGTTACTTAATCTATTTCCTTTACGAAGAACACAACTGAAATGAAACTATGTATTTAATTTCGAGGAACCTTTCATGAGATGACTTCCAGATCGCGAAAGAAAGAAAAAGGTCTCCAAATATTGTCCTGTTCGTTGCAAAGGATAAAATGTTAAAGTCGAAACTAAGGATGTCAAGTGAGAAGGTTCATTAGGTCGATTATCCCTTTGTTTCTCAAATGAGATACTCGTGTTGGATTCCTCGAACAAAGCTCTTCCAACATTTCGAACCGTTAGAACCTATGTTCTGGTACACAACTCATCACTTACCAAATTGGACTTGTTGTTCCTTTCCTACTTCTACCATTGTAATTAACCTAGCTTTTAGGCAGGGATGAGTATGATGTTTCAACGTGAATAATTATAACATTATGCTGTGAAATATTGGATTCACCTGCGTTAGTAACGTACAACACATCTAGTTGACCCCCGGTATGAATTCTGAGTTAACAGGCTGAGCCTTGAGGCGCAAGATTTTCTCGATCAGAAACAGAAATTGATAATTGCACTGTCCATTGCAGGATGCACACACATTACCATCAGTTTGCCCAAAGGTCATTCGTACAGGTGAGCTTTGATCAGACTAATGGAAATTTGATTTCCTATTGTGAATTCGTATGCCGGTTTACACCAACAAATTTGAGGAGGATCAATGTCATGGCAGACAGAATATGCATGTGTTTTGAGATACATTCAGTAAGTCGTTCGTTTTTGGAGGCTTTAACTTCGAAAAATCTGTCGATGTGATAGTGACGGAGGTTTAAATTGTTGGAATTTTTGTAAGCGAAATGTTTTTGGAGGTTTTCGTGCCGATCGCGTTTTCTCCTGGCATAGAAATATTCGAAAAACGAAAACCATAAAATTCGAGCGTCAACGCTGTCTACGAAAATAAAGATTTTTATCTCCCCGGTCGACGGATTAGGGATTGCTGGGTTCCGAAAAGACTGGCAAGAAAGCAACATGCTGGTAGTGGTGGCACAAGGAATGGAGTTGCTCATAATGTGCCTTGATTAATTATAATGCGGTTGTATAATCTGCATAAGGTTTCGTGAAAATCGATTTGTACACGTCATAGTAATAGCGTGCTTAGCATCACTTGCTTTTCAGGAAAAGGGTTAGCCAGTTCAGTTTCTTGTTTATTTGCTACTAGCGTAAAATAACCTTTTGTTGACTTTGTTTTTCAATTAGCGCTCCCGTGGAAGAGGAGTTGATGTATTGATATTCCAATCACTTTATCACCGCATTGTCGATTAATCGATGGGAGAATCCTTTGTTCAAACGTTCTCCAAGTGGAATTCAGAAGAGGTGTTGATCTTTAAGCTCACCGAAAGAGTATTTTGGTATTGATCATCAAGTATGATTTTTAATCAGCATTTGATAGTTTTTTCGTGACTACGAATATATTGTATCTCTTCATTAAGTAAAAATTAAATTCGAATTGTGACATTCAGCTTTCTTGGCGAATAATAAGGCGCCATTGGAAAGTTTTTGTACAAAAGTATACAGAGAGAAAGTTCATCAGAACACCGTTTTAAAGTTAAGGGTTTTCCAATAAGAGGTGTTGTTTTTAATAGCCAGCTATTTCGGTGAATGTCACTTTTGAAGCTGTCATTTTTTGACATTTGACAAGTAGAAACTACGCCATTAATGAAGATGGTACGATACACGCTTCAACAATGCATTGAAATTATTAAAATTCACTAAAAAAATGGTTCCTTGTCGAACCGCGATACAGAAATTGGTGAAAAAATTCGAGCCGTGTTGAAGAAAATCCAGGTTTGTCCATTCCTCGTCGTTCTTTGGAATTAGGCATTCTACAAACGTCATTACACCGTATTTTGCATGAAGATTTGGGTCGTAAGGCTTATAAAGTTCAGTTTACACAAGAACTCAAGCCGGCCGATCATCAATAACGTCGTGTCTTTGCTGATTGGGGTCTTCGAAATGCATTGAAATGATTCGGAAATCCATCGAAACATCATATTGAGTGATGAGGCCCATTTTCATCTCGGTGGCTTCGTCAACAAGCAAAATTCTTGCATTTGGGGCTCAGAAAACCCAAGAGTAACTATTGAAAAGCCTCTCTGTCCTCAACGTGTGACTGTTCAGTGCGGTTTATGGTCCGGCGGGGTCATTGGACCTCACTTTTTCGAGAATGAGGCTAAGGGCCCCCGCAGACTGCAGACTTTTTATCGGCCGATAGTTTGGTCGGCTTCTT
The DNA here is from genome assembly GCA_910592335.1 of Adalia bipunctata. NCBI lineage: Eukaryota > Metazoa > Arthropoda > Insecta > Coleoptera > Coccinellidae > Adalia > Adalia bipunctata. The sequence goes on from OU342957.1 coordinate 3,024,787, forward strand.
AATCAGTATGGAGAGGAATGCATATGCGCACACTACAACGGTTCCTCTCCATACTGATTAAGAAGCCGACCAAACTATCGGCCGATAAAAAATCTGCAGTCTGCAGGGGCCCTAAAGCAACAGTTACGGTGAATGGATTGCGCTATCGAGAGATGATCAATGATTTTTTTATGGCCGGAATTGGATGGTATTGACCTGGACAACGTTAACTTTGAATAAGACGGAGCTACGCGCCATACAAGCAACGAAACCATTGATCTTTCACGAGAAAATTTTCGGAGGCTATCGAGGACATAGGCCCGCCATTTTTCGATTTGATTATGGAAAATTGCAGGAAAAGGATATGGTCCTGTAGTCGTGGTCCTGGTGGTCATTTGGCTGATGTTATTTTTCATTATTCACGGCATACCACCCTCTTCATAATAAAATAAACATCCGATCATTTATAAAAAAAAATGGCATTTTTCTTTGAATGTCAAAATAACATTTTTTTTTGGGAAACCCTTCATCATTCAAAATTCCTGAAATAGAACCATAATTTTATTTCTGGACGAACTTTTTCCTAGGATATTTTTTTTTTTCAATCCGAAAATTCTCAAAATCTGCGCCATTGTTAATAATTTAAATTCGATCTGTACTCTACGAAATGAGCTAACCTTAAAAAATTCGAGTAGAACGAGCGTTCAGAGATTATTTGTAACACGTGAGGAAGTATTTTAATTTACAGTTGTTGCACGAATTACTATTTTCGTTATTAATAACTCCAGCGCGATATCAAAAGTTTCGGTCAATTTCGGCTCCAACAATCCCGAACTCATCGCGACGGATTGTTTTCAATGGCTTCAATAATATATGTGTTCACATTTACGTTATTACATTCTACACATTCTGCCGTGTAGCGCTTCATCAATCTCAATTTTCAGAAGTTTACACACACACGCCTACGAAGAAGGACCGAATTTAGCATGCAGTCACGAAAGCGAACGATCCTTCGGACCACGTTGCCGGGCTGCAACAATAACGAACAGAAAAAACCGAAACGAAACCCGGTGACGTCATTGTTTCGAACAAATTAGATAAAAGTACACGGCGAAGTTACGAAATGGCGGAGGCGACGGGTTCATCGCGCCATTCATTACCGGTCGTAACGAATGTTTCGAATTTGAGAATTAATTACGAATTCCGTATGTCTACTTTGAGGATGGAAATAAATTGGAAGAGATGAATAATAAATGCTCCTAGCCTGGTATCAAATATTTATTTCGGGAGTAGGAGGTAATAGGCAGATGATAAAGAGTTACTCCGGACAGAGTTATACGTTTCTTCGAAGAAGCTACAGTGCCACAATTACTTATCTTATTGATATCGAAGTAGACTATGCAGAAGGCGAATCTCAAAATGATGCATACCAGGATTGCCTCATTTAGAAAGGAAAAAGTTTCAGATATCGATAATGAAAGATCGCAAACGTTGAGTCTTCTCCAGTGATCTAAATTCTAAAGGGTTTTCCCGTAAAGTTTCGTTGGTGTGGTGTGGCTTGTAGCGCCGTTTTGTTGAAGGTTAAGGTAGTCCAGATCAATACCACCCAAAATACGTTGTAATGACATTTGTGGAATGCCTAATTCCAAAGAACGACGACGAATATACAAACCTGGGTTTTCTTCAACACTTTCGGCTACAGCAGCAATATTATCGGCTGTTCGGTTCGACAAGGTGCTTCACAACCACCCAAAATTGTTCGAGTTTTGCGAACCGTCTCTACCAAATCTTCACCATTTTACAAGCTTTTATTTAGTTTCTGTCTGTCTGTCTGTAATCAAATCTTGCAAGATGAATATCACACACTTCTAATGGTCCGATTGATTGGAAATTTGGCAGGTGTACATAATTCTGGTGACAATGCATCAGGAAATATTTGTTATAAAAAAAAACAAAATGGCGGCTCCAAAATGGCAAATGAGTTTTGTAATTATGATTCGATTTTTCATTCAAAATTAATATCTGGGGGTTTATGGGTTCGATAATGATGATTTCTCTGTCAAAATTGGAAAATTCAAGATGGCGGCTACAATATGGCGGACGAGGTTTGTGATTATGATCCGATTTTATTCAAAATTGGTATCTGGGTTTTCTGGGTCGGAAACTAAGATTCTTCAAAATTGGGGAATTCAAGATGGCGGCTTCAAAATGGCGGATGTTGTTATTATAAGAGCATGTCTTGACAAATGTTTTTTCATTATAGCTTGTTCATAGTGAATGTTGATAATTTCGTGTATCGTTCCATGTTTATTATTGGCATAGTTTCTCCTTGCAAATGTCGAAAAATGACCTCTTCAAAAGTGACATCTACCGAAATAACGTGCTATTCAAAATATCACCTCTCATTGAAAAATCCTTTACTTCAAACGCAAATCCACGGAGTACAGTACCTGAGCATAAACATTGCCCCATATTCCAGATGTAAATCATTGCTACATTTCCTGAAATACTTTTCGAGGGGAAACGCCGTGTAATGATATAACCCCCGGTTATTCCACCTTATTAATAAGGTAATACGTGATGTGTTTCTCTCTGAAGAACAGCATGAACAGGAGACCGACGTTATACACCGATTTCGGAATTTCTAATGCTCTTTTGCGCGGAGCGTTAGCCTCAAGCTAGGTGTTGAACTTCCAAACCACCCTAGTTTCATGTTTTCGAATAACTCGGAGAACTATTGGATGCCCAGACCAGACGAATAAGAACTTCAACCGCTACCTGTTAGCAGGAAAATGAAAACAATATTCCTTCTCCAAATAAAGGCCGACCCAAAGTTCATTGAATAATATGAATTATACAGGAAGGTGAATAAAGACGTCAAAACTTGGAAGGCAACTTTAAATGGAAAGGCAATATTGGACTTGATCAAAAAGTAAGGCCAGTTTTCTGATTCCGCCAAGCTCAGCGTGGGTTCCAGATAAAACAACATTTTGTCTATTTTATTGATCATCACGAAACATTTCATCACAGTCTCCGATTCATTATATATCTCATTGAGTCAGGTTAAAAATAATCGTAAAATTGATACCAACCTATATTTAATGGTGAGAAAGTAGAAAAAAAGATTAAATAGTAACCAGGTATCCATGGAAAACTCAGTTAACAACGCATATCACTTCTCAGTTCCACTCGGATTGAAAAGAAGTCAATTATTCAGCCATGTAGGTATATTACCTCTGTGGAAACGAATGTAATTTATCAGGCCCAATATAAAGCTCACGCCGCAAATATTTTAATGGAATGAACATCTCGACAAGGCGTTTCATGTGGAAATGAACATTTCGAATGTGGGGACGAATAATTATGACTGATGTGTTTCATAGTACAGTACAGTAGCTTGAAGCGAGTGGAGCGAGCTTCCTGAGGCGCTTTTTGATACACAATTTTTGTTGCGTTAGCAAAATGAATTCGAAGAACAGAGGGGTTTGAAATTACATTGCCGCAAAAGAACAGTTTAGTTAGGAGTGGAACAATGTAATGGTAGATAAGGTTATTTATGTTTGATGAAATTCATTTTAAGTAACGCAAACACAACTGAATACACGGTACAAAACGATATAATTTAAGTTGGCCTTAGGTATATGTTCTCGACTGTTTATAATCATGTAATTTCATGAACCATGTTTGCAATTTACAGTTAGTTAAATTGCCCCCAATATCGTAGGAATTAGGAGTCCATTCCCCAAAAATAATGGGGCCAAGTGCCCTCATTTAAGGAAGGATAATGAAATAAGGAATTCGGAACGAATTTATTATTCCATTCAGTATTTTTCACGTCCTTACACACGGAATTTCTGAAATAAGGACTCGTTTACGTGGCAAATTACCTAATGCGCATATTCTATAGTCACAAAAAGAGTTCTCATTATCGATTTAATTACTTCATTAGCAAACCTGAAATGATGTCCAAATTCAAAATTAATTGATTTCAATCCGGAAATCATCAAATATCAGTTTTTGGACCGATTTAATGAATTCATTAGCAGAAATTTCCAAAGCGATTTAATTCCGATCGTCCCGAAATTATTTATTCATATGTGATAGCTGAATGATTTTCCAAGCCGTTATTAATTATAGAACTCACACAACAAACCACTCGAAAAACAAATGATAATAACAGAATCGTCAAACGCACAACAAAAACCAACAACAATATTTGGGAATTTTTTCGAAAAACACTTGTTTCAATTTTGATTTGAAGATGAATAGAAATAGATTTCAATGTGGAATAAACATGTCAACATAAAGTTGAACCCTAAGATCAATTGAATATGGATCTCCGCCAAGAGGATAATTGAAACCTCAATAATTTCTTCTATTTCGAAAGGAAGAACGTTTTTCTTTGTCGGTGTTGATCTTTGAAACTACTGATCCTATTTTTAAATCTTCTTGTCGAAAGCTACGTGCTAAAAAAACTGTATAAAGTTTTGATTGCTTTTTCATGTAATTAGAATGAAAAATTAATCTGTATTCGATTTTATAATAATTTCTCTCGCTCGCAACTCGAATGGGTCGAGTGTAAACCAGGAAATTCTGAAATTAAGTTTCGCCCGAACAAACATTTTTGTGAAGTTCCGGGCAAGTCCAAATTCCGGTGAGCAATAAACACTCGGGCATTCCGCATCATCTGCCTCCGCAGTGTATTTCAGTATGAAAAATTTCCAGCTGCTATCTTTCTTTCGGTTGACAACTAACCAGAACAAATGACAGAGCTGCAGCATCATTTGTTCTCCTATTATGCAGTAAAAATGTTGGAATTGGAAATACGTTTCCCGTTCAAAACAAGTTCGATTAGTAGGCCTATTAAATGGGATAAATGGCGAGACAGAGAAGGCCACACCGAGCAATTATTCTGATTGTATTTAGAGCGGCTCTAAGGAAACGTTGATTAATTAACGGCCCATGAGTTTTAATTTGGGAATATGGGGAACTTGGATTTCGCCATTTCAACCAACGAGGACCTATTTTGCAATGAATGTAGGTTTTAGACGTGATAATATACCGGGAGCTTCAAGTAAATCTTGAAATCTCAAATTCGAAAAAGACTGTCATATTTCTTCGAGAAAAAAACTAAGAAAGATTCACAAAGACCTTTCTCGATATGAAGCTATACTCCATTCACTTTTAGAATGTATCCCGATTGACCCTGACATTTTGACACATTTCACCGTGTTCATTTTGAAAATGTTAGGTTACAGTCACTTTTCTGTGAGATGACTAAGCAACACTGTCCTTTATACGTAGAGGTCGTAGTAGGTACCTATTTTTATCGAATTTACTTTGGGAAAATAATGAATTTGAGGAAATATGTGAATTTAATAATTCCAAAGAACTGGCGAATGTCGAAGAAACATTTTTCTCTGTTAATACTACAAATATTTCGAGTATATAAACATGGTTGGAAGATTCAGTTATCCTTTCTTCTTGTACGGAAATCAAGAATCAAGTGTTGATATTTTACTGAAAAATAATGGACAGAATGGTTCGTTACTTTGTGATAGTTCATTCGAAAAAGAATGAAAGTATTCGAATAACCCGCCAGAAAAACTTCTGAACGAACAAACGGACCTATGGAATTCCCCACTCCTCAAAATTCTCAAGAAATGAGCCTACAGAAGGCATTTGAATACCTTTCTGCACAACTTGAAATACTCCAGTATGTAAATGTAGTAGTACTACGAAATATGTATCACAGTTGAACCTAAATAGAATTAACTCTATCTAAAAAGTTAAAAAAGTCTAAATAGAAATTAGCGAAAAAGAAGATCACGTCCTTTTGTTGGACCAACAAAATACATGTGAGAAATGAACTAGCGGAGATCTAGCTTCCGAAGTACACCACCAGGTAACACCACCACAGCAAGACAAAGACATGCCGGTTTCTGGCTTATTAGCCGTCATCAGTGCCATATAGCCTTATACTGCGGTAGTAACCAAATGAAACGGAAGAACTCATATGGTAGGGAGTAAGATAAGTTGTTTTATTGTTATTATTTGGGGTGTTCATATTCAGAACGGGCTGAAACTAAAATTGTTCTAATCCTATAAATAGATTAAATTTCGACCACAAACTCTTCACCACCTTGAATCAAAAGATGGCGGACCAGATTTCGAACCAAATATTTTCGAAGTTCGGTTTATCTTCCCGTTAAAGAACACATAGTCAGTTTCTGAGCAAATGCGCCGAGAATAATTCACGACTTGAAACCGCATCATGGCGGCAACTCCAACAAATTTCAATCCGAAATGAGGAGCGTTATCCGCATTTTCGCATGAATGTCCCCTCGACCAAATTTCCCCCAACGTATTTGTAGCAGGGCACATGCATTCAGAGCAGTAATGGAGAGCACAACAATTTCCCATCCGTTGTCAAATGAGGGTCTCAAGAATAACAGCACCCGGATAAAAACGGTAATTCTTCAGCGGTCATTCAACAATACGGACATATTAAAAAAACTGAGTCCATTTCGTCGTCCCATCTTTCTAGTTTTGTAAAAAATCATTCAATTACACGAAGTGATGCCGGAGTAGCTCCTTTTCCTTGTCCACTTTTTAAGACAATACGAGGCAATGGCCTGTGTTTTGAGGTCTAGGGGCGGTGACTTACATTCCACCCTTATGGATCTCATTTTCCGGAAACTGTTTGGTCGCCACGTAAAACGACTCGTATCGCTAACAATACAGTTTGCATCCCATTTTCAGGGCTCGGGTGTCGTTCCCCTTGCTCAAAAATCGTATACATTCATTTGTGTTTGTCCTTCACGATTTACAGGAGAAAGGTAAATTTTCGATTCACAAAGGATCAATCTGTATGCAAAAAAATTAGCATCTGTATAAATAAATTTTTCTGGGGAATACGGCAGTCCAAAAATGACCTATTTTCGCGATTTTTCGACTATTTCGATTATTTTTACATGTCCGAATTAGTGAATAAAATGACCCGGGTCGATATACTCCGAAGAAAAAAATTTTCGATCAGACTTAGAAGTGTGATTTCACTGTTTTCCGCTTTTCAAGCGGAATCATGGATCGATTCCTCCGGAATTCACTCACTGGAGAAATGATTCCTTGACAAATTGAAGGTCAATTGTTTGTGAATGACACATTACGCGATCTCGACGCTTTCACAACCTAGAAGGCAAACTATCTATACTCCATTCACTTTTATAAAGTATCGCGGTTTGCCATGAAATTTTGACACATTTCACCGTATATATTTTGAAAATGTTAGGTTATGGTCATTGCACTGTCAGATACGCCCACAACGTTGCCGTTTCTGCTAAAAAATCGTAGTAATTACGTATTTATGTTCCTTTGGGAAATTAATGAATTTGAGAAAATATTATGTTCATTCAGAAGACATTTAACTACATTTTTGCACAACCTGAAATACTCCAGTATGAAAATGTAGTAGTTCTACGAAACCTGCGCCACAGTTAAATCTTCGAAGAATAACTCCATTTACAAAGTTGAAAAAGAGTAAATAGAAAGTAGACCTGGCAATGTCGCTTAATTTTCAAGAGTGCCAAACTGCGTCTGTTCTAGGGGAAAAAACTTGATAAACCTAAATCATGGCCAACCGCGATACTTTATAAAAGTGAATGGAGTATAGTTTATCCGGAAAATACTGGGTTCACCAAATCCTATTTTCTCCGTTTAATTCAATAGATTCAACTGAAACATTTGAAAACTCGACCCAATGGTTTCGGAGTTATTGATTTTCGGTATCAACCAGTAAAATAGCGGTGTGCACATCGATGAAGCAGAGACTAAAAAAATTGTTAGGATATTTTCAAACAGTTTTTTGTCTTTTCGGGCTTTCCCCCCGTATCGTTTCGAATTGCATTCATTATTCTATTCGAAAACATCTGACCGCCGAAACAATAACGAAACAACAAGGTATCGCCAGTGTTTTTATTCGATGGAAATACACCGAGCTCTTAATTTGGAGGGATGAACATAAACGAAAACAACGCTGTACGACCCGACATGACAGCATAATCGGGGGATTTCACGATAGTGTGTTTAGGAAAAAAAAGGTAAGTGATTGATTTACGCAGGTATTAATTCGCCTGTCGCAACAGCCATGACCGGGAATTCGTTTTGAATTATGGCGTTATAATTATGGCCATCTCGACAAGTAAATCCCTGGAAAGAATGGGCGGACCGGTTCGGATGAAAATCAGTTTTCGAGTTTCCTCTAAAATGCAATATAATAAGTTATCGAGCATTAGCTGATGGACGGAATTTATCGATCCGAGTTTTTACGGACACTCTGAAATGCGGTAACCAGATATGAATTAAACGACTCGAAGAAAACGCAATACATTTCGCATTTCGATGTCTGAACCTATACAATGATCACTCAACAGTTTTTCTCTTCATATAATCGCGAATTGGGATTTTCATCAATCTTTATCGATCTCCACCTACGCGCATGTTGAAGGGTCATCATAGGACTTTTTTTCAGTATCTGAATTTTAAACAACATAGTTTCTGTATGCTCGGAAAATGTCCACTTTTGTACCTATACTCCATTCACTTTTATAAAGTATCCCAGTTGGCCATAACATTCTGACACATTTCACCGTGTATATTTCGAAAATGTTAGGTTATAATCATTTTCCTGTCAAATAACTAAGCAACGCTGTTCTTTCTACAAAGAGGTCATAGTAATTACGTATTCATCGAAATGTTTATTCACTGTGGGAAAATATTATGAGAATTCAATAATTCCAAAGACCTGGCGAATGTTGAAGAAACTTTTTTTCCTGTTAATACTGGAAATAGTTCACGTATATAAACATTGTTGGAAGATTCAGTTATGCCATTTTCTTGTATGGAAATCAAGAATCGAGTTTTGAAATTTTACTGAAAAATAATGGACAGAATAGTCCGTTACTTTGTGACAGTTCATTCGAAAAAAGAATAAAAGTACTCGAATAACCCGACAGAAAAACTTCCAAACGAACAGTCGGACTTATGGAATTCCCCAGTTCTCCAAAATTATAAGAAACACGCAGCCTGTCCCAGCTTCGGGTAGAAATTTGTTTCATTAACATTTCACGATGAACTCAGAGTAAATCTACAACTTTTATTCCATTTATAAAATCGTCGCGTGTCTGAAAGTTGATCCACGCGGCTACTCTTTTATAGATATGCATGTCCTCCTCTCACACTTCGGTGCCCTCTCCTATCCGCCTACCTAGCACGGAGACGCATTTAGGTCCGGTAGTGCGGTTTCATCTTCATCACTCAAACCTGCTATATCTTTTGATGTACTCGTTGTAATTGTATGATGTAGAGAGCAGTTTCGTTCTGAATTAAATACTGGGGATAAATAACGTATGAAGTTGGATGAGGATCAATACCCTATTCAAAAAACGCACTCCCAAATAGTGCATAGTTTTGGAAAACATCTGATTACCATAAACAGGTAATAGCAAGTCAATCTTGAGAGATAGATATATGTTATCAAGGACTTTTTTGTAGAACTATTTAAGAGGTATATTTCCGTCATACATTGTGTCCACGTAAGTCTTACGGTTTTTGCAGCGCACGTGAAAATAGCTGATTATGGCTGATTTTTTTGTAATTATTGAAGTTATAGTAGGTACCTTTTTTCGGGTGAAAAGTATAGCCCATGTCACTCGGGGACAATGTAGCTTTCTAAGGGTGAAAGAATTTCTGAAATCGGTTCAGCAGTTTTTGAGCCAAGTCGTATCAAACACACAAAAATACAAATCTTTCCTCTTTATAATATTAGTATAGATAAGCCTACAGGAGACATTTAAATACCTTTTTGCACAACTTGAAACCCTCCAGTATGAAAATGTAGTAGTACCACGAAACCTGTGTCACAGTTGAACCGTGAAAGCACTAACTCCATCTACAAAGTTCTTGGGAATCAAAGTGAATGATACACTGTATTGGGAAGGACATATTTCTAAACTGGAATGAAGCTTAACTTCATTCTCTTATCTTTGAGTGTAATAGCAACGAATTATTTTGAGATTGATTCACTGAAACAGTCATTCGCCATCATTTTTGAAAACGATGGTAATGATTCGAAATCAACCCCAAACAAAAAAATATACTCCTTCCTCATTCTTTCAATACGACTCTGGGCGTCCTTAGAATTCAACAGAAAATTCCGTCATCCTTCCACCGAACTGGCAAATTGTGGAACACACTTCGTCTGATGTGTTTCCAGCGAACTACAACCTTCAACTCCTCAAGAAGAGGATAAAACGGACGTTACTGCCCTCCTGGGGCACCAAATAGATGACATAGGGTTGCCTTTTCCCCGGGTGGTTCTACTTGGACAAATATATATCGATGTCGAATTAAATTTCGAATACTGGCGAGAATTAGAATTCCCCAAATTCGATGCCGTTCCGAATAATTTGGCTGAAAAGACCCATTATACATTGACCGGGCCTAGAATGAGCTGTATCCTTTCCGAATATCGATGCCTTGAAAGCTGTCGTGCTAATTTCCAGTTAAATGATGCCGTCACGTCATCTAATTTTCATTCAGCTTGAAGGCAGAGCCTGCCAGAATCGATCACTTCTTTACGTGTTCCAGGCCCCCCAAATATTTACTCCGCAAATGTGAAATATATATCATTTTGGATCACAGATCCGCCATTTATTCCGTCCGTGGCCGGGGAAATTTTCGGTCGCGCTCCGTTTAGGGAAAATCGAATCGACAAAATGATTTCCCAGCTGAAATATCAGTTTTATTATTTGGTTTCATAACGATGACGTCGCTTTTTGTGCAGCGACACCCGCTGCTCCTCATTTCCTGTGACATATTGACGTGAAATTTTCCCTATGTACTTTTTGCGAACAACCGTTTTAGGGGCGACACAGAGCAAACAGCATTTCGCCGAGGTCAGTTATCTCCGGTGTAACTATTAGTACACAAACCGCCCACAATCATGCTAGCTATACAAACGAAATTGAATTTCAAATGCTTCGGTCTTTCGTTTGATTTCGCTGATTCGATTATTCGGAGAGGCCACCGGCTACGGGGCATTTTCTAGTTGTTTGCATAGTGACAAACTGCAATAATTGCATTTCCGAGAAGAAAAAGTATCCGGCAATACCGGCCTCATTCACCGAATTACTGATGGAGGGAATGTCAATGAAATGAAGACTAAAATGGATTCTACTATTGTAGGCCGAGCTATGGAGCTTTTGTACTGATGAGGACTCAAATACCATAGACGAACTTGTCGATGAGCTTCAGGAGAATCTTGAAAAACCCACAAAATCATTATTGAGCAACTATATCCTCGAAAATTAGACCGTTTTCCAAAAAGCTTTCAAATCAATTCCGAACTAGACAAACTGAAGCGTTTTCCAATAGGACATGTTATTTTGAAAAGCCCGCTATTTTGGCAGATGTCACTTTTGAAGCTGTCGATTTTGGGGGCGCATACATAGTTTTTTTAAACAAAGATCTAGCTCAAATTTCATGTTCAGCTTATTTTTTTCCTGGGTTTAACCTAACGCTAACACACTGCATTCCCAGCATTTAATACAAAATAAATTTCTATTACAATGAGTAAAGAGCTTTTTTTTCTTCATGATGCCACACCCTGTATAATGGGGATCACTAGAAGCAAATATTTCACACCTTCGAAAAGTTCCAGCCCCCATACACTGCGCAGAAAAATTAACGCACATTATGAAAATCTCAATTTCAATGAAAGTTAACTCTACATTGACTTTATAACTTATTTTTTATGTTCTCTCAGGAAGGTTTTGACCGAAACAAGACACATTGAATGGAAGAAAAATTCAGGATTTCACCGAATCTTATGTGAAAGAAGAGAAATGAACAATTTTCAAAATACTGAAATGGTGATAAGTGTTTTTATACTTTGTATTTCCACCCCTTGCGTTAATTACAGCTCGGAAACGACGGTTCATACTCAAAATGAGTGATCTTAAAATGTTCAGATCTAATCCTTCCCAGATTTCTCCGAGTTGGATTCCTAAGTCATTAAAGCAGCTGGATGATTTTCTGAACTTCGCAGCCTTCTTTCGAGGTTGTCCCAAACCTGCTCAATCGAATTGAGATCTGGACTTCTTGCTGGCCATTCCATTCGAGAGACTTCAACCTCTTCAAGGTACTCCAGAACGATGCGCGCACGATGGGGTCTGGCATTATCGTCCATAAAAATGAAATTTTCACCAATGTATGGGGCAAATGGCACTACATTCTCTTCAAAAATGTCCTTATATACTTATCAGCATTCATAGCTCCATTATCAACGACCACTAGGTCTGTGCGAGCAGTCAAAGATATTCCACCCCATACCTCATTCGATCCTCCCCCGAAACCAGTAGTATTCAGAAAATTGCACTGAGCATATCTTTCATGTGCACGTCTGTATACAAGGGAACGTCGATCACAATGGTAGAGGCAGAATCTAGCCTCATCTTTGAAGAGAACTCTTTCCCAATCGGCCTCTTCCCAATGGATATGCTCTCTCGCAAAATCCAAACGCGCCCTTCGATGGGCTGGGGTAAGAGCTGGGCCTTTTGCCGCGACACGAGGCCTTAAATCATATTCTCTGAGGCGATTTCTTATTGTCTGAGTGCTAATTTGCACCTCATGAGTTTGCTCAAGCAGATTTTGAAGGAGGCGAGCGGTTGCAAACCGTTGTCTCAACGAAGAAACTCTCAAGTAACGTTCTTGAATGGCAGTTGTTACCCGTGGTCTACCCTGTCCTGGTCTTCGGACATTCATACCTGTCTCCCTGAATCGCTGCAACATTCTGGACACACTTGTATGGAAAACTCCAAACCTTTCTGCAATTCTTGTGTGTGTCCACCCTTCTTCTCGGAAAACTACCGCTTGGGCACTTTCCTCTTGGGTCGAATTGCGTCTTTCGCGTTGTATAGCGATCGAGTGTAGAAAATCAAACGAAAGAAAAACTTTTGATCACTAGGATTGATCGAGAACAACTGATTTTAGAATGGAGCCAATACATTCAAAATCTGATAATATCATCTTTTTTTATTCCTGCTGGGAGAAAACATCTGTATTGAAGAAAAACGTTGAAAGTGGATAACATATGCATGCATAATTCTGATAAAAATAATTATCATTGAGAACAACGGTTCCTCCACCATTTTGCAGCAGGGGATAATTCAAAGATATAATTTCCTTCCTAATTTTAGCCTCACATCCATTTTAATTTTTTTTGCTCCATGTTCGTGTGTGGTGATTTATTTCGATTACAATCGTATCTTCGAAATTGAATCATGACGCGAAATGAACATCATAACGTCATCCGATATGTTCTACTCATGTGACAGCACGTGATTTCGATTTGAAACTGAGCAGAAACTTCTGAAATCTCGGGTGTCTGAAGAGAAATCCAAAGCAAGCCATCGAAAGACACCGGTAATTATTTGTAATTGAGGAAATCGATGATTTCTGATCGATTCCGGTTCTTCGATGTGGAATGGAAAAAAATTTCCAAGAATAAAATGGCTCGATTCTGTCTATAACAGGGAACAACAGCGTTTATATCTCTGCAATTCTTCCCGGACAAGAACTTCTTGATATTGGAAAACGTAATTGAGAACGAATTTTGAAGAGGAAACGTTTTCAGTGAGCCGATATTCGGTAGTTTTTCTGATTTTCGACTTACAATCGCCCTGAAAATTTTTGTCTCAATCAATTCGTAAATAAATATACACAGTAGAAACTCCTGCCAGTGTGGAGTCCCTTTCCCTGAAACCGGAATAGATCCTTAAACCTACGCATGCTCACAATTTTGAATCATTCATCCAGTTTTCAATGTTGGGAATATTTAAAAATCCATTCAGATATCTAAGCACGAAATTATCCATTTTTATCAAGATGACATTTGAAAGAATGTGCTCAATGGACCAGATGAAAACACAACCTTTTTAGAGGGATCCTATAAAATGTACCATTTACCTATTGAAATCGGCAGTTCGTTTTTATTATTCTTTGAAACGGTTATTGCAGCTCATTTTTCCCAAAGATACTAACCAGATGAAAGCCGCTCAGGTCGAAAACTCGAAATAAAAATATTCATCCTTTCCAGTTAGAAGCTTGGGAATCTTAAGAAAGCGATAACATTGAAAATTTAAACTCTTTCAGGATTCAGCCAGCAATCTCTTCTTCATGGAAGATACTTTGACGATTCTGAACAATATGAAAAATTCAAGTTGATGCGATTACAGGACCGACGGCTTTGACAGACTGAAATTTCGACTTTTCAAAAAAATTCCATTTTGGAGATGACAACCCTCGTTTAAACTTGAACTTAGATAGATAGGGCCTTGAATTATTTATCATAGAATTGAGCGACCTCGAAACCCTAAATGTTGATAACAAAGTCAGCCATGTACCCTTCCTAAGTGAAGATTTTTTGTTGTTTTATTTTGAGCAAAATTCAATTTAACAGGTGGAAATCTAAACTATGCTAGTTAGGGCTCTGGGAATATTTTTTATTAAATTCAGCGACCTCGAAAAACTACATTTTGATACTTAAGTTGACCACGTAACCCTGATAATTAATGAATTTTTCAATTTTATTGTTTTTGATATTTCATTTTCGAGTTTTGTTCACAAGCTCAGACCGCTCGAGGTTATGGTGTTATCGATGGCTATTATGGAAAATTCGAATGGCTTGAATAAGAACTTAAATGATGTTTTTATTGAGAAATGTGATATTTTAGGGCCACTTGATCATTTCAACCAAAAAAAGTTGGAATTTTCGAACCTCATTTCATTGCATGTACAGATACTTTGGACAATGCTGATTGTCAATATACAAATGAAAAGTGGATACGATCGAAGGATCATTTCTGCAGCCTTTAATTATTGATGTAACTTACCGATTTTTTGACGAAAGACACGAATCCATATCCTTTCGATTTTAATGTCTGTGGATCTCTCACAACCCTACAATCCCTGAAAAAAAAAATCGAATGATTAATTAATCTGAAACGAAATTTTAATTCGAAATGAAAAAACAATAATATTCGAGAGTTGGTGAGGGAATGCTAACTGACCTCTCTGTCAATTTACGAAAGTTTGAAGTCGGACGGCAATAGATTTGGACTTTGCCAAACACTTAGCTGCAGTAATTTCAGTTTCTAGGACTTTTAGTTCTGGTCAGCCAGTGCTTCCTACCAATTCGCAATAATTGAACTATCTATGCATCAAAATTGTTCAATCAATCCCAATATAAAAGCAGGTGGACATGACCCAATGAATTATTTAGAAAGTTTTCATTTTCAAACACCCATGTACCTTATTTCTGGATATACCTTTCAGTGAACCGAACTTTTTGATTACACTCCGTCAATGGAAAATGGATATAGTTTCACAAAACTTTGGGAAAGTTTATGAAGTTTCATCATAACAAACTACTCAACTGAAGAATAATGAAAATAATTATTTCATTGCATCATGGAAACTTTTTGGTTGAAAATTTCACCGTCCTATGAGTCCATCTGACGAATTTTAGATTTACCAAGACAAAATTCTTGAACATATTTTGTACCAGGCAGCAAAGATAACCCCTCAGAAAAAAATCCGTCTCAAAGAATATAATAATGGAGTGAAAAGGGAATTTCAAAGTTATACGTTTCATGGAACTCGAAAAATGTTTTCCTCTCTAATTGTCCCGAGTGAGATAACGAACTGAAAAAACAGGACGGAAACAAACCATTGCATCCTCGGAATTCAAGAATGCTCTTATTGACATAAGTTGAATTTCCCCAGAAAAAAAATACATTCCTTTCTGGACAGAAAATTAGGAATGCTTCAGACGGTTTCTGCATTTCCGCCTTTCTTGAAATGAATTTCGACATGGAATATTCCGAATTACTGAGCGGACTTATAAATGTTTCATTTCTGCAGATAATACCATGAATTCCTGCTGTTTCCAAATAATTCTTAGGAATTAAGTCTCTAAGAGCATAATAGGTAAGGCCGGATATCTGATAATCTTACGCATTCTTACCAGACGGAAATTCTGAAATGTTAATGACGGAAGCTTGCTTTGATATTTTCCAGGAAATCTTTTATGAATAAATTGAAAATTCGTAAGGTGGTATCTCATTGCTCCGGAAGTATTCATCTCGTGAACTCATTCACGCTTAACTAAACTCAATAATCCGCTGGAATACCCAACTTTAAGAGGTTTTTATTCAAAACCAACTCATGATGCGCCTCAGTTGAGAGGATTCGAACCATTCCTATTCATCAGGCTCCCAACCGATGAAAATTCAGAAGACGAAATATAATTATCGGATTTTTATGTCGTTCTCTCCGGAATGATCGATATATTCGATCGCTAATTTAGGTGAAGTAGAGAAGATCAATCTGCAATATAATGACGAGATATTACCATTTCGATTTTTCATATTTCTTCCATCGGATGAGAAATACAACATTTTCAGACTAGGGTTATAAGCACGTATTTTTTGAAGCAAATTCGCTTATACGCGAAATTTTCAACTGTTCCAGGGCTTGATAGAAGCACAGACGCTTATACGCTCATATGAGAACGGGCTTGTTGTTATGTAAACGCTCTAACAACCCTTCTTTTGTGGCCAAAGCAGTCCACAGAAATTGAATATAAAGCCAAGTTCAGAAGTATAATGGGCCACAGAGACAACACCACTTTTTAGCTCATAACCGGCCTCGAAATGGTAATGGATTACACAACTATCTTGAAAGAAGAATCAGATTACTGAAGCAAAATTGCAAATAATTGATGGCCTCGCTAATTTAGATGCGAGCTGTATAACCGGCAGGTTTTCCGAAAGTTTTAAGGGGGCTTAAATTTTAATTTGCCGAAGTAGATTTGTGTTTTTAATATTCCTTACTAATTTTTTATCATGACGGAAAAGTTCGAAAGAAATATAATTACTTCTTGTATAGGTTAGCACGGTATTCCCCGATCGGAAAAGAAAGGAAAACTCACGTAATGAGTTGTCACGTCACGAGGATATCTGTCAAACCACCAAACTTTGGAGCAAGAGAATTATTTCCAGTTCAATTCCAAGAATCATTCGCGTTTTAGCAACCATAGGCGGACATTCCAAACAGCATTAATTATTTGGGCACAGGAAGAATTGAGTTTTCCTTCAGCCGTGGGATAAATAGACTTAGCAGTGAAAGTTTTGATCACATAATTCCTCCATTGTCCATTGAGTTCTCTTTGACATCCATTACGTCACCTTACGTTCAAGACCTACTCTTCGAAAAGTCGTAACTACACTGCGCAAAAAAATTAACGCACATTCTGAACATCTCAATTTTAATGAAAGTTAACTCTACATTGACTTATTTTTTATGTTCTCTCGGGAAGGTTTTGAACGAAACAAGACACATTAAATGGAAGAAAAATTCAGGATTTAACCGAATCTTATGTGAAAGAAAAGGAATGAACAATTTTCAAAATACTGAAATGCTGATCAATGATTTAATACTTGGTATTTCCACCCCTTGCGTTAATTACAGCTCGGCAACGACGGTTCTTACTCAAAATGAGTGATCTTGAAATGTTCTGATCTAATCCTTCCCCGATTTCTCCGAGTTGGATTCCTAAGTCATTAAGAGTAGCTGGATGATTTTCTGAACTTCTCAGCCTTCTATTGAGGTTGTCCCAAACCTGCTCAATCGGATCGAGATCTGGACTTCTTGCTGGCCATTCCATTCGAGAGATTTCAACCACTTCAAGGTACTCCTGAACGATGCGCGCACGATGGGGTCTGGCATTATCGTCCATAAAAATGAAATTTTGACCAATGTATGGGGCAAATGGCACTACATGCTCTTCAAGAATGTTCCTTATATACTTATCAGCATTCACAGCTCCATTATCAACGACCACTAGGTCTGTGCGAGCAGTCAAAGATATTCCACCCCATACCATAATCGATCTTCCCCCGAAACCAGTAGTATTCAGGAAATTGCACTGAGCATATCTTTCATGTGGACGTCTGTATACAAGGGAACGTCGATCACAATGGTAGAGGCAGAATCTAGACTCATCTGTGAAGAGAACTGCTTCCCAATGGATATGCTCTCTCGCAAAATCCAAATGCGCCCTTCGATGGGCTGGGGTAAGAGCTGGGGCTCTTGCCGCGACACGAGGCCATAAATCATATTCTCTGAGGCGATTTATTATTGTCTGAGTGCTAATTTGCACCTCATGAGTTTGCTCAAGCTGATTTTGAAGAAGGCGAGCGGTTGCAAACCGTTGTCTCAACGAAGAAACTCTCAAGTAACGTTTTTGAATGGCAGTTGTTACCCGTGGTCTACCCTGTCCTGGTCTTCGGACATTCATACCTGAATCGCTGCAACATTCTGGACACACTTGTATGGGGATCCAAACCTTTCTGCAATTCTTGTGTATGTCCACCCTTCTTCTCGCAAAACTACCGCTTGGGCACATTCCTCTTGGGTCAAATGGCGTGTTTCGCGTTGCATAGCGATCTAGTGTAGGAAATCAAACGAAAGAAAAACTATTGATCACTAGAATTGATCGAGAACAACTGATTTTAGAATGGAGCCAATTCATTCAAAATCTGATAATATCATCTTTTTTTATTCCTGCTGGGAGAAAACATCTGTATTGAAGAAAAACGTTGAAAGTGGATAACATTTGCATGCATATTTCTGATAAAAATAATTATCATTGAGAACACCTTCAGTTGCAGAATAAATTTGAGATTTCCCATTCTTCCTAGTTCCTACGAAAGTGATGGTGAAAGACATTGGTTCTTTTGGTGTCATTTATACCTCTGCGAGTGTGAGTGTGGAGAAGACAATGTCGACTCCTATAACACCCTAGAATTCTTAGCTCCAGCCACTTTGACATTCTTCCGCAAATGACATGAGAGACTAGTGATAGTTGTTTCTTCTGGTGGAGGCATCATCCCACAACTGAATTTTCACGTGGAAAACAGGGAGGGCAAGTTTGAAAGCTCGTATAAAAACTGTTTTACCTCCCTCCATCATCCGAAAACATTTTCACAGATAAGCCTTAACATATGTAAAAATACTTCATGTAGGAGGATCCATTTCCTTCAACCCAGTTTGTGGCAAATTTGAGAAATAAAGAGAGGAAAGTGATCATTGGAAAAAATTCGTCGAAAGATGCTCTAACAGTTTTGGGATTATGATAAGTGCACAAGACCTCCGCCTCCAAGTGTATTTTTATGCACAAATCTCTATACGTCGAGATTTCATATTTGCTGCATGTTGAAAAAACTTCCCGGGGTACGTCAATGTGAAATCTAATATTCTGGCTCCGTCGCGAATATCTTGGAGCAGGCAAATGTTGAACCCTCTCACAATTGCCCTGTGTAGTAGGAGAGTTATATCTGCAGAGAGAACGAGTACATAAAGGTGGATTCAAGAGGCAGAATATATAAACTTGGAGAATTTTATGAGGGTCATTAATGCGGCGTACAAAATAAAACAGGAACCTATATACTCTTTACATTATATAAAATTTCACCATCAAACGAAAGTTGCGCCACCGTATACTCGTAAAATGGACTTATTCGCCGGTTTCGTTCCACCGAAAAATTCTGACAACTAATAAAGATCAGCGCCCAATTTAACTGATGATATACTCGGGGCTTAACATTTGACAAGTATTATGGAAGAAAGGAGAACAACCCCCCAATTGGTCCTTCTAGAATTTGAATTGAAATAAAAACCGATTAATCAAATAAAGTCCAATTTTTCACCTTATATTCGAGCATAAATTGTTGAATCATTCCGGTTGGAAATCTGTACACGGTCCAGTTGAGTCTCGAAAGTTCTCCATCGCTCTGTAGAATTCAGAGGGCCGAGTGTGTAGAAAGAATTTCATTCCGAATAAATACCCTACAGGTTTTATCGTTCGGGAAACAATTTCTCCAAGGACCTTTGAAATACAGAAAAGTTCCAATCTCTGTTGAAATAGTGGTCAAAGAGAGTTCACGGAATTAGACAAGAAATTCGATTCCAGTCTCAGAGTCGAATCGGAACTAAATAAGATATTCATCAAAGGGAAACGCATAAATTCCCCATGGAATTTGTGGAGAGTTAT
The DNA here is from genome assembly GCA_910592335.1 of Adalia bipunctata. Classification (NCBI taxonomy): domain Eukaryota; kingdom Metazoa; phylum Arthropoda; class Insecta; order Coleoptera; family Coccinellidae; genus Adalia; species Adalia bipunctata. The sequence goes on from OU342957.1 coordinate 3,044,939, forward strand.
TTGTTTCAGTACGAGGATCACCGTTTATTCGTTAGATCGATCAAAATAGTTAACTAAGGAAAATTCGCTATTGATAAACACATTTTATACTCACGATATCTCTCCGAATACTTGGAATGCCTCCTTGAGCGTTTGGGTCTCTATTTCTGGACTTAAGTCACCGACAAAAATGTGATGATGTTCTGAAAAAAAAAATCAGTTATTCAAAGGATGACCCGATACAACACCTGTAATGAAATTCATAAAAATCTCTTCACTTGCTGCACCAATTGACAATTCAGATCGTTTTTAAAGTTGATTTTGTACCATCTCAACTCGGTTCGAAATTAATTCTTAAAATGGATCAGAAATTCATTTCATATGCGATTCAAGTATCTACGTGTTTGTGGTTGAGGGTGAAAAATGAATCGAGTATTAATGAAACGTAAAATGGAAGAAAACTGATTGTCCGTTGGAGATATAAACGACATAAGTTGCGTCTGTGTTTGATGTGTGTACAAAACTGTTAGCCAGGAAACAAATATTCATTCATAAATCTTCTTTCGTACTCGATTCGCAGAATAAATAGCAAAAAACGGGGTCTATACCCTGCCTCAGGGACTGGCACAACAAAGAGGAAGAGGGAACCACATTTTTCCGCGAAAAATGGGGCTAGCTCTGTTTGACTCCTCAGTAGGGCACTATGTTATACCGTTTCGAGTGATATTGGAAGCTCACATTATGAATCTACATATTTCTTCGAAAATAATATGATGCAGGTTGGAGAAAAATCTACAGCACTGACGAATATTGCTTGTTATTCATTTCACAATGTCTTTTATGGCAGTTATCTTCGAAAATTCGATATGGAAACCCGGCGCATACACCATTTCGTTCATCTCAGTAATGACCCTAAAGAATCTTGTCGAGGATTGACTGAACAATTGGAATTTTCTCGTACGCATGAACGCGTGAAAGGGTCGTCCTGCGATAAAGTAAGCATGAAATTAAAGATATCAAACATGCCCACTGGTGTGATTATCCCTCTTCATCAACAGATGCCCTTCTTTTGGGAATTACATGATTCCATTCTTCCCGGCCGATGGCAGGTCGAAAAATCCCGTTGATTGTGCCCCCAAGACCCCTTTTTTCATGTTCAATTAACCAAACATACCCTTTCACGATAATTCCATTCGGGATACGGAATGTGTAAAAAACGCAGAACATAATAACAAAGGGAGAGTTCCTTACGGTCAGAGAATTTCAATTGAAATCTAATTACATCGTCTCCAAATGACTATAACACAAATGGAAGTCCGTAAAATCGATTTCGTTAGTCTATTAAACTCTTTTGTTGAGACAACCACAAAGAATATTAGATTGGTCAGATGGCTCAATGTTCTGTGGGGGGGAGAAGCTGTGAGTGTTGACCGCATTGCCGAATTTTGCGGGCCCGATCTTGAATTCCACAATTTTCCCGCATCGGAGAGGAATACGGAAAGATTTGGTACATCGCACAATTTTCTTGGTTTATTAATTCTGCTCTCTCAACAATTTCACTAATTTGGTATGCATTTCAGTTACGAAAAAAACCCTCTCATTGTAAACCATTTGACAGATCCAGTTGACATTCATGAAGTATCAGTATAAAGGATGGAGCTTAAAGCTTTCAAAAATGCTAAGGCAAAAATACACACAACCAAACTTATATGGAATCACCCAGTATTAAGATGAAATATTATTTTGATATCTTTTTCGTTAGAAGCAAATAAAAAGTGCATGTGTTTACTCACAAAAACAGTTAGGTTCGTAAGCACTTGATAAGATTTGGCTTTGCAGTGTCGATTTTAACATTTCGTTCGAACTTCGCAGTGAATTTATATTTTGTTTTTTTGCGAAGTTTCAAAAAAAATGCCTTATGTGGGGTTATCGGAAGTCCAGAGAGGAAGAATTATTACTATGGCAGAACAAGGTATGTCACAAAGACAGATTGCAAGAACGGTGGGGGTTACACAAGGGGTTGTTTCAAAAACCTATGCAAGGTTTCTGGAGTTAGGAACCCTAAAGAATAGGCTGAGAAGAAGTCGTGGAAGAGTAACTACAGAAAGGCAGGATCGCTTTTTAGCCCAAACAGCAAGAAGAAATCCCGCAGTATCTCATTCAGAGCTTCAAAGGCAATTTTTGCAAGCTACAGGTGTTAGTGTTTCTGTCGAAACTATCAGAAAAAGACTTCGCGCTCGGGAATTATACAAGAGAAGAGGGTTAAGAGTTCCAGAACTATCAAGGCAAAATAAAATTGACCGTTTCAATTGGTGTTTAGAGCATGAAAATTGGACTATTGAAGATTGGAAAAATGTCTTATTTCCGGATGAGACCAGAATTGGCCTACGATCAGACGACCGGCGTGTTCGCATTTTAAGAGGTAGAGGGAGGCAAGCCAGGCTCCAAGCTGCAAGACCGATCCCTAAATACAAAGGAGGTACTGTAATGTTTTGGGGCGGAATTATGTTTGGCGAGAAAACTCCTTTAATTCCCATTAGACAATCTCTGACAGGGCCTAGGTATGTTGATCTAGTGCTACAACCTGTAGTGAGGCTCTGGCGAGGTGCTTTTGGAGATTATTTCCTATTTATGCAGGATAATGCACCTCCACATACCAGCAGAGTTGCAAAAATTTTTTTCGAAACAGAAGGTGTGACTGTTTTAGAGTGGCCTTCTTGTTCACCGGACCTTAATCCTATCGAGCACTTGTGGGATAGGATCAAAAGAAAAATTAGAGCTCGTCAAAATAATCCTGGTAACGCAGAGCAACTTATACAAGCGGCTTTAGAGGAATGGGCAAATGTTACAGAAGAAGAAATTAACAACTTAATAGAAAGCATGCCTCGTCGAATTCAAGCTTGTATCAATGCCAGGGGTGGTAATACTGATTATTGATTTGTTAAAATCGTTTTATTTGTTGTTCAATTCTCAGTTTCATAAAAATTATTTTTAGAGAAATTTACACTTTTAATTTTCTGTTCTATTATAAAATAATCTTTTAATAATTTATATTATTTTTGTAACAAACTTGTTTTGGAGAAACTGCTCTTCACTTTTCAGCGACTTTTTTTTAATTAAAATTCGTTTTTTTCAAACAACAGGGTGATTCATATGAGTTTGGTTGTGTGTATATCAACTTTGTTACAAATTGGCGGAGGATCCGGTCTATGCAACACTTCTGAATTTCTTTTGAACGTATGACCAACATACAAACGAGGTCCTGGATTCTTTACTGGATCGCCAGGGAGTTATAGCTGTCTTAAAAATTTCAGTCAGTTCAAGAAGGAATAAAAAGTTCGTACACAAGAAATATTTCCTCCCAAAAATCATCATTTCGGCGGAATGCGCCGACAACGTTTTGTCCTCGCATCTCGAAAGGATACGCAAATTCGAATACAGCGCAATACGTCTCTGGAAGAGCAGCAATTCGTCTTCCTCTCTGACTTTTCAAATTCTAATGGATTGTATTTAATATCGCGAACGACTAAGCGATTGATGAATTCGAATGTGTCTTAGTTGATTTATGAACTGGCCTCATTTTTTTGAATTGAAAAATCATTTCGACCGAGATAATCTCTCAGCCGACGGAATGATTGAATTTGGGGAAACAACAGATTATCGTGAATAGGAAACAAGAATAGTTTTCCTAAAGTGACGCCGTCGATTTTGGTTTCACTGGGAAACAATTTGAATAATCTCCAGCACTGTTCGCAAGAAATTAAACAAGACTAAATAGAAGACTTTACACGGAAAGTACAAAGGTCGCTATTAGATCCGGAAATCGATCATGTTTAGTTGAAATAAGTATGGATTCGAGCAGGCACGTAGCCAGGATTTTCTTTCGGGGGGGCCCACAATTTCGGGGGGGGGGCCCACAATAAGTAAACATTGCAAATTTTGTCAAATATACAGGCATTTTTTGATATATACAGCCATTTTTGATATTTCGGGGGGGGGCACGGGCCCCCGAGCCCCCCCCCCCCCCCCTCGCTACGTGCCTGGATTCGAGTGGTTCGAGATTGAAAACAAAGTGGAAACTACTGAACAATTTCAGTGAAATTGAAAACTCCATTCAGAACGGCCGAGAGTAAGTTATGAAACCCTCCATATAATGCAACATCGATTTTCTCGTTCCTTTCTAAGTTCCACTAAGCTATTTCCGTCTATTCATATTTCAATTATCGAAAAAAATATGGGGGAAGATAAAACGTTATTATTTTGAAACATAATATGCATACGTGACTTTATCCCCGCGATTTAAATTTTATATTTTCACCGAGGAAGCACCATATTTCCCAAAATGAGCGTCTGCCTGCCTCCAGAAACAATAATAATAGATGCAACTTTATATGCTTTTATAAATTGTGTATTCGAAAGTTCATTTGTGGAAGCCGTTTGTTTCCTTGTATACATGTTATCTCTACAGGGGCTCAACGTTTGCTTCTCATTTACGAAGCGAATATTGTTTCAGCTCATATTTACTTAGTCTTTGAATCCTTGTGTTGCAACTCTCAAGTACAATGTACGATATGTTTGGTTGTTTCTTCATCACCATTGAACTCGAATCACCTCATTCGAAATTTCAACATAAATATAAATTCATTCCGACCTATTTGCTCATTTCGAGAAATATGAAAACAATTCACAAATAAGTTGATTGAAAAAAATGAACCAATCAATCGAATCCGATTATTGTATTTGCGTGAAAGCCATGAAAATTGCCAGGCATTAAATATATAGTTTTTTCGAACACGAAACCGTGAAAAATAAATCCAGTAGCGAAATCTGCGTGAAATTTTGTTGATGTTATTTCACGAGACATGAAAAATTCATTAGTTCAATAGATAGAACATTGTATAGATACAAAAATTCATTCAATGGGAATAATGGGCATATCGTTGCGTTACCTGTGCGATATCTTCATAATCTCGATTATAGGCTATTGAGGCAAGGGCAGTTAATATTGGACAGTTGAATTCTATTAATCGATAATTGGACATGACGTATCCGCAATAATTATAGCCTACCATTGATCAACTTTCTCCAATGATCTGATAATTCAGATCATCAGAAATTAATATTTACAATAGACAGGAAGAATATAAATTCATTCCTGACCTGGAAGCGACAAATCCAGAAATATGGGCTAATCCAGAAATTCTTGACAGAGCAAAACGTTCTTTATTAGATTTGGCCCCATAGTTCTCGCGTTTCACATATTGCTCTTCAATTATTCATAAAAACGTATTTCAACAGGATGTTAGACATTTATTTCATAGAAGTTGGATCTGTCATTTCCTCCCTCTCGTCTTGCCAAGTGACACGCACCCAGTTTGTCAATTCGATATTTGATAGAATATGATATGAACACCTGATAATATTCTCAAGAGTATAAAAGAACCAAATGTGTAATAATATTTAATAGTATACAGAAAACACACAGAAAGAATTCATATTGAAGGTTCACTCGAAATAGTTGCAATTTCAGACGGTTTTCACACATTTTAATCGTCAGCATTGCCGAAGTATTGAAAGCTGAACGAGATAAAAATTCCTTTGCATTTCCACATTCAATGAATGATGAATATCATTCTGTTTGTTGAAGGAAATTGAGAACGAATGCATTTCGATTCAGTCGTGGCTGGAACCCGTTGCTGTTTATTCAGTTGTTAATTCTGATTTCTCGATGATCAATTGATTCCAACGAAAAACCAATAATCTCGTCGAACTCAACAAGCTGCCAACCTCATTAATACCATTTTATGAGGGAGCATAAAAAATTGAACTACGAAGAAGCGAATGGACTGCATTTTGAGTGGCTAATAAAAATGATGACAACTATCTCATAATCACGATCACGCAAGGAAGTCGATTCGATAACATTTTTATTTTTCTCCCATTAGGAACATTTGTCCGGGCCTGATTACTTAATATACCGCCTCTTATCTGAAATCAATGCCATAAAAGGCGTTTTATAACTCATAAGTGGGATGTGTTATACGGAAACCGGACATAACCGAGTTATTGGGGCTGATGGTCAAACTCCTGTACACAAACACCGGATCGAGCTGTTTTGGAAGAAAGCGACCGATAAAGAATGAAGGAAACTTTTCAGTCTCCCGAATTGATGCGTTGAAGCGTCAAGCTCTGTCGAAACGAACGACTCATGATGATCTCAATAAAAGTCACTCCAATTTTCATGACAGGACAACTTTGAACTGGGGCAATTGCTTTCTTGAAGCGAATCTACCTACAAGATGAATCTACCTACAAGGTGAATGAACAAGCGTTCAGCAGCTCCAGACAGATCTCTAAATGCTGACGCCGATTTCCTGGAAAACGTTGAGGTTTAGAGCTTTCCACCAATTGTGGCATTTTTGAAGAAAAATATTTAGGAATTTCTATTCCGTCGAAACATTTGAGAAAAGTCAGTGGCGTTTAAGTAGAGGACGTTGTAGTATCGGATATTTGATGTTGAATGTGTATAGAAATAAAGAACACTGGTTTTACCATCGATCATTGTGGGTTTCTGTAGACTTTCCGTTTCCAATAAGAAGGATTGTTGCAGATACACATATCGGAATGCAATTTGGGCAACATCAATGAAATGGGGCACTGCGATTCCTGTGAGCCAGAAATAAATCGACGTTTGTATCTTTATGCGGATGTTTTTTAATATTTACTGTTGCGGGCCCGATTCGCCGATAAAATGGCGCAAGTGCATATTGTCACCAAATCCAACGAATTTATTTTATTAGATTGGGGCCAGTAAATTTTCGAGCAGGGATTCAAATTCGACGCTTGTTTGAGGGCATGCATTATCGGGCACAACGTATCGATAGAATAACTTGCGAGAGACATGCACAACCTGCAATTGTTATACTTATCGCTTCGGGCGATATAATTAACCGATTGAACAGTTATTGTAAGCAAGATGAGCGGTATCGATTACAACTATCGATAATGGTGAGTGAAGGTTAGTACAGCTTGTGTTGATGGTCTCAACTTGACTAAATGGTGGTATTCAAATATAACAACAATGGTGGACTAGACAAATAATTTCTCTTCAATCTGGGTTCTCGAATATTTGGGAATCAAAGGAAACGCCAGAGATGGCAAACAAACGCCAATCAATGGCCCAGAACTTTTCTATGGTAAAAAGAAAGAATCCTTTGGGCAAGAAACTTGCAGGAATGAGGGACTAGCCTCGTTCAAACCTTTGCAGATATTGGATTCCATTAGATCTCAGGAACTGGAAAGCGAGCTGTAAAGTGCGTGATGATGTCAGCTCTTTTAGGGATACAATAGACCTCAAGGTATCAGTGAACTGTAACCCTTTTCTGAATATAACTATACCATCAATGAAATAGGACTGGGGTTTTTTCAAAATGACCAAATAGATTGTTCAGGTTGTGATGAGATGGCATATCAAGAATCACCCTGTATAAGTGCCAGGTTTGCTCCGCAAGTGCCCGGTATCGAAACATAATAATAAAGATGATCTCTTTGCCTCATTAGAACTGCAAATGATTGTACTTCTCCAATCAAACATCGGTAGTGTAAAAGCTGATGGCATTATTTTGCCTCCTCTCATCATAAAACTTTAACTAGGTATATAATACTGAGTTTCGCTAACGTAAGCGAAAACTGCGCTTCTTGTATGTCACTGGAGGCATTACGTCCAAATAGGTCCCATAAATGCAGTGTATCGGCCTTAAATGCAGACTCTGAGATAAATGTATCATAAACATAATTAATTCCCAGCCATGACCCTCATATATTCGCTTTATTGGCACGGATAGCCCTAAATCAAAATCAAAATCTGTGACACTCCCTTTAAACCACTCGGAAGATATATTATTCGGACAGTTTGCTGTACTGTTGAGAGTTGACAAATGCGTCTTGCAGAACCACAGCATTTTATATAATTTTGGTAATGCAATATAGACCCAATTTTACATATAGCTTGAATACGTCATTACCTATCTGAATGCGAAATTTCATTCGGATTGGATTTGCAGTTTTGAAATTATGAGGAGAACAATATTTAGAACAACCAGATTTGCCCATTAACGGATTCTATAACATAAACCATGGAGATGTGATTCTTAGGAAAATATATTACTTTCATGTGGAAATATCGAAAAGAAATTGTCTCTATAAAATCATCTTATTCTATTTCAAGAAAATGAAATAAACAACTGATAAAAATGTGACTATAAGAATGTTGTGTATAATGAATACTTCTACGTGTCTGAAGGGACATTCTCTGCAGTTGTTTGATGAACTGAATGCCTTGATAACATGTTCCAGACCAGGTGAACTTTAATTCTTCTCTTTATCGCGAATCAGGCCATTTATACATTATTTTCCAACTCTTGATTCTTAACAATTATTCCTGATTCACCCAGGGAAAAAAAAATAGAGACCAATATGTGGACAAAATTTAAAGATGAAACGTATTGAAAAAACGAGAAGTGTTCATTTCGAATATGGAGCGATCGAAATTCACAAACAATCCTGAAGAGAATCGAATAAAAAAGAGTAAATGAAAGGGAATTAATGACTACGCATACAGTCTGAGACCAAATTACAGAATATCATATATCAAAAACATTGCAATCTGTTCCCTATACATTTGTGAACTTTAGTATCAGAAATATTCATTTACCTTTGGAAATGAACATTAATTGAAAATCTGCTGTTGGTAAAGGTTAATTACACACGATATTTTTAAAAAGGTCATAGGAATTCTCATTTTCTGCTCTGAAAACTTCGATGGGGAATTATATACCATTGATGTATGATCAATATTTTCCGCTGCGTTTTTTTAATGATGAAATCCTCAATCCACTAATGGTTGAAATTGAATTGGAGAAGCTTCCAATGACAATATAACATCACACATTCTTCAGTTTTATTGGACAAATCAAGAATACGAAAACATACAGGCTATTTCGAGCAGTAGGAATATGTATGCGGTATACAGGAAGAGCCTTTTCACCTCGAATATATCAGAGGGCTGTCCCCTCCCGTCAGTTCCCCACCCTCATAATTTAAGACACGTCCGATTTTCAGTTTTCCATATATCGATCGAGATTCCCAGAGGACCAACCTGTATATTCAAGAGATAATGGGGTGCATTATATAGACCCCCAAACCGGACACCACTAATCGATAAAGAATGTGGGAAAAGAACTCAATTCATTCATACGCTAAAGATGAACACACACCTGTTATTGATACATGCAATGAAATGATGAAAGTGTTCAGAAGACTGCCAAAGTTGGTGTCCAGGCGGCATAAAGACCGAGAACCCGAGACGATCAGAGTTTCAGGAGAAAATTGAATTCCAGCAGTCATCCGATGTTAGTCACAGGTTATCAATAGTCTAAACCAACAGGATCGACACAACAGTATCGAATAAATTATTCAAATAGACCCCATTAGGCCTTGGTGTGTCCATGCACGCTTCACTAAGATGCGAGCACATCGATTTGGCTTACTGCACCATGCGATAAAGCGTCAAGGGTGTGGGGGTAGTTACCCCTGCGGGGGTATTGCGACAATATTCATGAGCTCGACGGAAGGGTAAGCAGACCTATTTGCTGAATGCTGCTTTTTCTGAACACGTATACACTGTTTTACATTTGCAAACTGATTGGGGACAATGTCTCGATCTGAGGGTATAATAGGGATATGAACAATCGATTCCCTTGCATTCCCCATAACTTGACCATTCAATTTTAAATTCGCACAATCCCGAAACCGAGCGACTTCGGAATAAATGATGGGTCGGTTAGCGAGGCCTTTCGGAAATCAGGCACTAGCTCTTTTCGGGGTCCACTTCATTCGTATTGCGCCCGTTGAAATATGTTTAGGCTCGAATTCAACATGATTTTTTCGGAAGAATGATTTGTGGACCAATATACAGGCTGGGACATGGACATGGACCCATGAACCGTAAATAAAAAAAAATAATTCAATAGACATTCGAACGTTTTTATATAGACTTCGTCCAGCTACAAACAATGAAACAGGATATTCCAAACACATTTCATTGAAATTTTGTTGAAAGACTCCTGAAAATATTTTCACGAGAAATTTTAAAATCGTTATGAAGTTCTCTCATTCTTCACGGCACGTTTCTGGAAAAATTCGATCATTTCGTTGAAGGAAAAGGTTTACACCACCAATAAAATTTTTGCATGAAAGAAAACCAAGTTCTACATCAAAAAGTCGATATCCGACTTGAGCCCGATTTTATTTGTATATATTGAATTTTCCGAGAATGGATTGTATGGAATAAAGTCCTCTCCAACTTTCTTGGTCGAGGAACGTATTCAACGATCAAGTTCAAACGAAAACGAAATGGCGGGATGGTAGTTTCTGTGTCAAGTTTATTGAAACCTGTGGAGAAATATCCACAACAAAATTGATAAATTATGCTCGAATTGCCCTCAAATTGCCGTGGTAAACTTCGAACGAGAGACTGCCGCCGACAAGAATAACTTTGGACGCAATATTGCCGTATTATCAGATGGTTGCAGAGTGCGATGTCCTAGGAATATATGCCCGTTAGCGGAATAGAGAACCTGAATCACTCATTAGATTAATGGATGTTCCAAATGAAGGTTACACCCCAAAGCTGCGGATTGATTATCTAGAAAGAGCTCACGGAAATACAACTAACGATTTTGTGCACCGAATGGGATGAGAACGAAAATCTTATGAAAGCGAGTGAAGAATTCATTAATATGACCGGCATTGTCTTAAATAAACAAACACTAAACAGGAAAAAAAATCATAGTAACATGGAATCAAACAGATCAAAAAGTGGATAAAACAGCAAGTTTTCATGTTCCATGTTTCCATGGATATGAGCTGTCACACAGAAAAGAAAAATAGAAATTTTTTGCCGAAGTGCCAAGAGGATTTTTGACGATTAGTTCCAAAGTATTTTGGTGTTTCTGTTCTTTGTGACAGCTCATATTCATGGAAACATGAAATAACCGCTGTTCCACCAACTGGAGATGTTTACCCATTCTCTTAAGCTGAGCAGCAAAGCTAATATCATTCCATTATAATGTAAGTTTAACGAGAAAAATACAGAGAGAGTTAAATGGGTTTCCCAAACTATCTGAAGATTTCAACAAGAGAGATCTATTCACATCTGTTTGCTCATTTAAAAGATTTTTTTAGGGAATTGTACCTGCTAATTGTAATTCTAGATGTATTAATCTAGAGCTCTGATAATCGATATGCAGAAATTCATGTCTATCGTTGAAATTGTGTCCGAATTCTTTCAAATGGTTCGCATATCTTGAATGAGAAGTTTCTGATGTATAGCTTCTTCGGTTCCCATGTATTCTCTCCTTGAAAGAACAAGAACAAACAAGTTATACATCGGAAACTTCTCATTCAACAAATGCGAACCATTTGAAAGAATTCGGTTACATTTTCAATAAAAACTATGAAATTCTGCATACTAAAATTTATACTCCATTCACTTTTATAAAGTATCAACTACTTTGGGAAAATAATGAATTCAAGAAAATATTATGTGAACACAAATTCCAAAGACCTGGCGAATGTTGAAAAAACTTTTTTCTCTGTTGATACTGGAAATATTTCACGTATATAAACATGGTTGGAAGATTCCGTTATGCTATGTTGAAATTTTACTGAAAATTGATGGACAGAATTGTTCATTACTTTGTGATAGTTCATTCGAAAAAAGAATGAAAGTACTCGAATAACCAGACAGAAAAAACTTCTAAACGAACAGTTTTTGTTATTAAAAATGAATTTCCACCACATGAAGATGGAATCTATTGAATACTAGCTGGCCCGGCGAACTCTGTTACGCCTAAATGATACCTACTTACGATGGATTTCATAAATCGTAATTATCATCGCCATCTAGTGGCGGTAATATCAAATATAATACCTTCACGTCTACGCTACAGTGTCTAGATAAGAGCCATTAACCGTAGCGACATCTAGTGGCATTATTCGAAAGGATGAAAAGCATTTCCTACATTAACAAATTTTTCATCGAATTTTTCAGAGTTTTAATGTATTTTATAATAACCAGGCCGTAGACGAATCCATAAATGAAGTTCCATAACAAACAGCCCATCCGGTCTCGAGTTATAAATGGTGTAACCAACAACTTTGTTTTATATATATAGATGTAAGTTATAATGAGTAGACCAAAGACGAATTATTAGTGATCTGCACCTCGAACGTCAAAGGATGTTGCGATAAATGAGGAAAACACAATAGTACGTAGCAGAATTGTTGAGTAGGGGTTTTAAACTCAGCTAGTAATACACAGCGAGTGTGAACAGGTGCTGGAATATTCCCTTTTGTTCATTATTTTACTTGGGACACCTTCAAAGAGGAATAATTCAATAATACTCGAAAGCAAATACTTAAAAGCTCTGTTTGCCGACAACGATGATTCATCAGAACCCCTCCGATTTTGTAATCCCAAAAACAGACGTAATTTTTGTCTGCGAATAGGGTTCTAGTGATTTTTCTAAATATTTCCTCGTGAAGCGAGGCATTAAGAGGATTTAAAGGAATCCGCGTTGGCACAACGACGCTTTTTACGATTTGATTCCAGTGGTGTAGAGCGGCAAAGAAGAAAAGAAACACAACGGAATCAGCGATGTCATGTGACCAACGGTAGCGGGACTAACCAGATTATAATTTTCCATTCGCAGAGGAAATTGCACTGATATATTATACATGTACGATAATTAAACTCCATGTCGGACTGCGCGGGGATTAACCTTCAATCTCCACTATTTATTTATTCATTCCATCCGAAAATATTTATTGAAACAATGCATATAAAAAAGACCGATTAATTCCAGAGTTTGTGCGGCAAGATCAATAACCGGTGGTTAATCATAAATTCACCGGTAAATTATTTAATAAATTACCGCTTTCGCGTTGATGTTTTGCATGTTAGGGAAAGAATGACCCCTTTTACCGTATCAACCCCAAGGGACAGACAATGAAATGCCATACAGTAATTTTCCGAAAATAAGAGTTGGTTCCATTTCAGGGGATTCATCAATATCTACTGAATTCGAACAGATGAATAATGGATAGGTTCTGCCTGTCCCACCTAATAAATCTACGCCCTGATATCTTGTTGGGGTGGCTGATGTATGGTGAAGCCAGAATATACCTGATTAAAATCCCCATTTTACGAATTACAGCCAAGTTCCCAAAATTTCCCAGGTTAAGCTTTCATTTCTGAATTTCAACTTTACCTTCCGTATAAGGAATAAATTCGATAACGGATAAATGAGGGGGTGTTAGGAAAAACACTCGGACACGTCGATTTGTAATTTTAAATGCGCATATTTTTCAAGAAAATAAAATTATATAGGGTGTTCCATGCGACCGTGGCCAAACTTTCTTATTTCGAATGCAACCCCCTGTATATTATTTATTTTTTGGATTCGTCAGAAAATTCTAGACATAATTCATGTACAATGTCCTATACCTATCTTCAACTTTTTCGGAAATATTAAGTGTTTTCAGATTTTTTACAAAAATTAACATTTAAAATGAAAATTATTTCATTTCACTAATTCGATACATTACGCACAATACTTATTTCCCATTTACCTCTTGATATGAAGAAAATTAGCAAAAACCAATACTGAGCAGAAATGTTGAGTAACGTTAGAAGACAATTCTACACCAGATTAGCATGTCGCCAAGACGTTCGCGGTGAGTATTTTGAACATTTCCTACATTGACATTAATGTTTTTTTTTATAATTAAGAAATAATCAGTATTACTTATTAGGTTTCAAGTGTAATGTACCGAATTTGTGAAATTAAATAATTTATGTTCGACTGCTTCATAAACACTTGATTCATTAATTCGTTCAGCGTCCGTAAATGACAACTTTATTGGACTCATCTGTTACAGTCTTTTCTCGATTTTGCAATTTTCTTCGTTTCACATCACTTGTTATAGGCCGCATACGAATTTTCATAAGCACTTTTAGTGGGTAGGATAGATTCTTTGGCACTTGCGGCTAAATTGTTTACGCTTTCCTCTCCAGAACTATCGATTTTTGGGATTATTATGACGTTTGTCACAGAATTAACGAAGTGAACAACTTTGTTCAGTGAGGTTGCTAAGGTCGCTGATGGTAACTAAGGTAAGAAAAGCAAAAGCACACTTAATGTTTTCTTGAAATGAAGCGACGAATATATTAATTGCCATTTCAGAAAATAAAATTTCTGCATTGCAGTCAGACATAAAGCTTTGTATGCAACTCGTACATAATAGGGCTTATGGACTTGCCCAAATTATTGGCCTCGCTCGCTCTGCCATAAACTTATGGACTCGTCCATAAAGACCTAATTTATGTACTTGTTACATACATAGCTATTTTATTTAAAACGTTGATTTTTACAATAAATCTGAAAACACTTAATACTTCCGAAATAGTTGAAGATAGGTATGGACATTGTGCATGAATAGTGTCTAGAATTCTCTCGAGAATCCAAAAAATAAATAATATACAGGGGGTTGCATTTGAAATAAGAAAGTTGGTATTGGCCACAGTCGCATGAATATTATTTTCTTGAAAAATATGCGCATTTAAAATTACAGATCGACGTGTACTAGCGTTTTTCCCAACACGCCCTCATTTATTCGTTACCGAATTTATTCCATTTGGCTGTTACACTCTGTATATGATTATGCGGAATTCCTCGAGAATAGAATGCCACTAAAATCTTCGCACATCGATTTTGGAACAGCTTTCTGTGAAGGACAAATCGAGATGTTGCATATAATGAGCCAAGCAGGTCGGGCCGAATTTTCAGTGTGCAACTGCCCCGGTTGAAAATCTGCAGCGAAGATCGAAGGGCCAAGTCTGGAAAAAGTGTTGTAATTGAGGGAATGTCTGAGGATGCACACCGGAGGGTGAATCCCGATAGTCTTGTCGTCTTCTTTGATGGAAATTTCAGAGGAAAGGTGAATTCATTGAGGCTGATTTGCAGATGCCGCGAGGCACAAGGCCAAACCGGCTTATGAAATGAGTACAAAGGAAACATTTTTCATCATTATGCTGTTAAGAATATTTACGAATTTTTCATAGAATACAGTTTCTTTTGTGGCTTTAAATGAAGAAAAATCTGCTTATATATTGAAATGCATCCCACGCCCTACGATGTTCGATATCGTAATATAACCATAATAAGGAGGTCTTGTTCCTTGCCCCTGTCCGTTATCTATTATGATGCATTTTTGGGGATTCTTTCATTTCATCAATCACTCAAGGAAATTTTCTTAAGACGTTTTTTCTCAAAGGAGGCCGGCAACATTACCTTCACCTTATAGGCTTCCCTACTGAAAAATTGAAAGAGAGAACCACACAACAACTATAACAAATATCAAACTGACCAGCCCCCGAGCTATCGATCCGGATAATAAACGAATATGGAATTGGGATTCCGAAGAACCCCAGTGAGGAAGAACTCCTGCAACTGAACGGTGCAATATATTTCATTCGGAAGGTGGCCTTAGTTGAAAATAAAAAATTTTCTGTTTGTAACCTCTTATAAGCTTGTGGAAGTGAGGAAAAAGCTGAGGCGGGCCAAACTATTGCCGGCTACCCCTCAACCCGAATTTAAACCATGAATGGGGGAATTATTCATAACCGGTGAAAATCCAACCGAGATGTGGAAATCCGGCATAAAGGAAACTCATTCACAGAATTTCGAGCTACGTGTCAACTCCGAGCCGAAGTATATGGAGCAAGTTTTTCCATTTGGACGATAGTGTGCTTTTGATAGTATCGGAATTGCCGGGATCGCTCGCATGTTTTTCCGTTGGTTCGTTCAATTGGTACAGGATAAATGATGCTTTTTTAGCTAACTCACTATATGCAGATGCAGTGAACTACGAGTATCGACAAACAGACCAACTAATGGACGAGTGCGTATCCCTCAGAAAATGGAAAAACGGCTTGTTCGCATTTCAACAGATTTTGAACAGCAACACAATATCAATATAACGAATTTTGAACATAATAGTTCCTGAAGAACTAGACCTATTTGGAGTTTGAAAATTTAGACTATGACATTTTTGGAAATTCTCTGGTCAGCATTATTTCTGGAGCTTTTCAGCTCTTATACAGAAGATAAATTTCCTAAAAAAAAAATGGTTTTTTATTATTGTTCTCTAATAAGTATAATCAAGTTTACGATTTTCAATGAATTTTGGTAATCTGTTTTCACATTCTTGAAGAAAAGCTTATGGGAATGACGTGCTTCTTTGGAATTCGGGAAATTTTATCACGGGAAGTTTCTAATATTGCGTCGAAAATTGTGAACGAAATTCGAACATAACTTCTGTTTTTCAAATAAGTACACTATATTTTTATGATTGCTTTGAATTCGACGAGAAAAACTGATGATATTGATTACTTGACAATTAACGGGAAATCAAAATCACCTTTTAACCAAAGAAACCAATTCGAAAATAACACAATGGTAAAGTGAACAATTCCAGAAAACATAGCAATTTCCAGGGACGGGCCGAAGCCAAATTTTTTGGGGGGGCATAGCTTCGAAAATTTCCCAACTGTGCATTAAAGGATTATAAAACCAATGGTTGAAGGGGGGTGTTATTTTGGACTGCGAGCATTAAAATATTTAGAAAATTTTGTAGTGTAGTTTTTCAATTCTGCATTACCAGATTAACACACTCCACACTGCAGGATTAAACAGCATCTGTTATCATTATTTTGTATGTTTCGATTTTTAAGTTCAATTCCGAAGAAAAATAAATGATTTATTCACACACTTCACTTCAAATCTTTTTCAGTTCATTTTTGGGTACTTAAGGGGCCGTTATACTTCGGCCGACGGCTACGGCAACGATTCTCCATTCAAAAAGTGCCTTTCATTTTTCACGCCCTCAATTTTCCACCTGAAAGCTTGATTTTTTTTTTATTGAAGTTGAAGGATGTCTTGAGGTCACTCCAATTTTTTCTCTTTGATAAAATTATTTTTTCGCATGAAAAAATCGGCCACGGCACCGATTCTCCGTTCAGAAAATGCCTTTCGTTTTTCCAAGTTCACGCCCTCAATTTTCAATCTAAAAGCTTGATTTTTTCTTTAAATTGAAGTTAAAGGATGTCTTCAGGGCACTCTGATTTCTTCTCTTTGAAAAAATTATTTTTTCGCATGAAAAGATCGGGTTGAATTTGAGAGTCTATGAAAATTGACTTCATAATCGTTTTTCAGCGGTTGTTCATAATTTTTTTTTTTTCATTGGAGTGCCCTCGAATAATCAATTTTCTATATTTTCAAAAAAATTCCATTTGGATAGGCGCTCAATTAATGCAAAAAAAATATGGAAATACTGAAAAGAAAGTGTGAAATCGCAGAGAACTGTTTGAAATTCCACGAGATTCAAAAAAATCAAGCTTTCTGGTGGAAAATTGAGGGCGTGAACTTTGAAAAATGAAAGCCACTTTTTGAATGGAGAATCGGTGCCGTCGGTCGAAGTTTAATGACCCCTTAACAGATTTACGTGTTGAACGGAGATTCGATAGAATAATTAAGAATGAGAAAAATACTGCCACTGCCCGACCGAGAGAAATAGCGCAAAATGGTACCAGATGGTTTTTTATGACACAATCGATGCGGCCAAACTGAGAAATTCACAACTACCTGCTGAGGGATGACGTGAAAGATGAAAAATTGTTAATCTTTTCAAACACTTGGTAGCAATATCGGAATAAATACCATTTATTGCTGGGTAAACACATTCCATATTGGGCCAAATCTGCCAAATACCCTGAATGTACTCTAACAAAAATTTGTACAATTATCGCTTTTCTCTGCATGCTTTTGTCCGGCTAAACGTGGGCTTAGTTCTACCGGTTTAATAACCATCAATTTCAAAAAAAATTATTAAAAAAAAGTCGAATTCATTCACATTTTAAGAAAACTTTTTTAGAAATATGTATTCCAACTCAATTGAAATCTTTCCAACTGCTTCGAAAATTTTTCGAAAATATTCCAACTGCTTTTAAAATTTGCCAACTCTGTTCAACATTGGAGGAGGGATCGTTACCCCCATCCCCCCCTTAGCTCGTCCCTGGCAATTTCTGAACCAGAAAACAAATCTCATGACCGTTAATCAAAAATATTGGGGAGGCCGATAGAAAATGTATTCGAGAAAAAATTATAGCTTGTCTGTCCGAAATAGGTATCAATATTAATGATGTATACGTAAAATAGAAAAAAAAAACGGAAACATCATAAGATTACATCGGTATTCTCAATCGAATTGAAAGGAATTTGACTGCCTGTTTACTTCCCTGAGTTCGCATAAAACGGGAAAATATGGCCTGACAAATAAGGAGCTATCTCATTGTGGAAAATAGCCCCGGATTTCCCTTGAAAATAAACAATGAGCAGCTTTTCCAATGCTTGTCGTGAGTTCTATCAGATTTCAGTCATGAATTTCCCAGCATAATGGTCTGAGCCAGATCTGGTCCTTAGGGAGTGATAAAAGTATTCAAATGAAAAAACCGGCCTTTCGGGGAGGACCTGACATTTTTTCGAAAGACACATATACATCTTTATTACAAGATACATCTTGCATTTTTAATCAGAGCATTCCAATACAGAGCGAAGTCCCCTAGATATTCCGACGCATTCCTCCTTTGTTGCAAAGATCATCTCATCCAGATTCCAGAAAACAATTTTCCGTTCCTATCCTACATTCCTGTGCGAGGTATAGGTTTCCAGTTTCACACAGTCTCACCGATGAGGATTCCTTGTCTTGGAATATCAATTCCGTTCATTTAGGAAATAATCAAAACGGAACACGCTTCGAAAATGAACATACAAGCAGATAAGAATCTAATTTTTCGAACTAGATTTCTTGATTCCGAAATTTCCAGAATTGTGATTCAGTAATTATTAACTGCAGAATCTTCTGCCACAAAAATATTCGAGGGAGGGTGGTTTACTTTTTGGACCAGGCTGTATATCGAATTCCGGATTCTCTCCGAATTTTTCCAGTAATTTAGCTCGGGCCGCTTTTTTCGCGTTATTCGATGTCACAAGAAATGGGATCGAAGTGAAATTCGATTCGGTTTTTAAAATGAGGAACATTTCCGGGCGGTGATTCGTCCCAACAGATTCAGGCCAGTAAATCCTTGGGTAGATCTAGTGCCGGGTAGGAATCAATATCATTTTGGCAAAGGATAATAATTATTATGGCGGACGGTGGAATCGTTCGTATCAAACATTAAAGCCCGGTTAGCAATAAATTCAGCCGTCAGATTTGTCGGTCGCATATACTTCCCTCATGCTGAAACCTATTTGGCACGAACGATTTCGGAGCAGAGTCCCCATTTTTCGCGCAGCGGCATGATTATTGCCTCTTTTCAAGGGACTCCGTATTTTCCAAAACAAACCAAGGAGATAAGGCGAACCAGGGGCGGAATACAAGGCCTATAAGATCCCGTTTGCCGTGACCTGGCTTCCCTTTTTACGATGTTCTAATCCCGATACCATCAGCGCACGCATTCTCAAGGATAATTCATATTCTCAGCCGAATCGGAGGTGCCGGAAATATTCACAAACTTGTTTGCGGTTTACTTCAAAATTTCGGGAAAACAGGAATAGTATTCCATAATCGAAGATTTTCGAAATTTTCAGATTGAATCCTTGAAGCAAGATTAGATTTTCAATTTGTCCATATCTCATTTTCGAGTTTTGTTCACAGGAACGGGACCTTTGACACTTTGATTTCTAACTGAAAATACCTCTTCGCAGGTGAAAATCTTAACTACTATAGATAGAGCCTCGAATTATATTTTATCGAATTCAGCGTCCTCGAAAACCTATAGCTTGATACCGAACTTGTCCATTTTGTCCATCTTTGAGTGGAATTTTTCTTGTTTTATTTTTTTCGAAATTTCATTTTCGAGTTTTGTTCAGAAGCTCATAGCGCTCGAAATATAGGTGGTATCGATTAGGCTTCCGGAGTTTCTGATTGATTTGATTGAGTGGAAGAACCTCAGTATACAGGGTCTTTCACGAGGAACATCACCCATATCTATACGGGAAACTACTGACGTATTTTCATGAAATTCAGCACTTATAAGTATTTCACGATGCTGATGAAATCTAAAATATTTTCAAGGCATGAGCACCTCCGGTTTTTCCGGAAATGACGTCAACTTCCGTTTTTCAAATTAGAACACCATTTTTTTATTGCAGAAATAGATTCCTTAGAAAATTTCAAGTTATTTTGATGTAACATTTTTCAGTTTTGGTTGGAAAATTCGAAAAAAAAATCGAAATTAGAGCTCCGCTGAAACAAGAATAACTTCGAGGTTTTTGGACGGAAAATGTTCATTTTTGGGATTTTTCAAGATGTAAGATTGATGTATCCACTTTGAAAATCGAAATCGCGATTCATGATACAGGGGGTGAAAAAATCGCTTTCAAAGTTAGGGATGACAAAATCGTGAAAAATCAATTTTTTCAAATTAGAACCCCATTTTTTTATGGCAGATATTGAATCTACGTTAAAAAATAATGTGAGTGTATGCATCACACCCTTGCCCTAAAATGGATATTTTCTGAGTTAATATCCACTTTAGGGCAAGGGTGTGATGCATACACTCACATTATTTTTCAACGTAGATTCAATATCTGCCATAAAAAATGGGGTTCTAATTTGAAAAAATTGATTTTTCACGATTTTGTCATCCCTAAGTTTGAAAGCGATTTTTTCACCCCCTGTATCATGAATCGCGATTTCGATTTTTAAAGTGGATACATCAATCTTACATCTTGAAAAATCCCCATAAATGAAAATTTTCCATCCAAAAACCTCGAAGTTATTCTTGTTTCAGCGGAGCTCCATTTTCGATTTTTTTTTCGAATTTTCCCGCTCAGAGAGAATTTTCCAACCAAAACTGAAAAATGTTACATCAAAATAACTTGGAATTTTCTAAGGAATCTATTTCTGCAATACAAAAATGGTGTTCTAATTCGAAAAACGGAAGTTGACGTCATTTCCGGAAAAACCGGAGGTGCTCATGCCTTGAAAATATTTTAGATTTCATCAGCATCGTGAAATACTATTATAAGTGCTGAATTTCATGAAAATACGTTCAGCAGTTTCCCGTATAAATATGGGTGAGGTTCCTCGTGAAAGACCCTGTATACTCAATCCTTATTTTTCATAACCGATGCCAATCCGGTGCGAATGTGCACTCCTAGGTAAAATATTATATGTACATGCCTTTGTGTTAAGAAAAAATCAGGTACGGTACTGTCATCTACCAGATGACATGGAAATTTCCTGAAGATATTCGGAATTAAATTATTGCCACCCTTCAAAAGGCGAATTTCTTATCGGTAGCGCAATGAACTTCGAAAACACGAAATGAGTGGGAACAAGGAGTCTTTTATCGGTCACATTTCGGTATAAAACTTTCCCATTTTCTTCTAAGCGTGCTAATAACTTTCGAACGAGTGCCTAAGTGAGGTTTTTTACGCACACAATTTCATTCAGAAAACTTAATTGACTATAGTCGAACATTTCATGTATAAAATGCTGATAGTTTCCTCACAGAATGAATTGCGAATCATTTCTAGCCATATCTTCCATTCAGCATCTCAATGAATGTTGAGGATTTGCTTAGACAAAGTTGACGCACATCATCACAGATAAAATGCTGCATTCAGATCGAGCATTTTCACGAAATAACGAATCTGAACCGAAAAAATGCGTGGTCCCTTCGCGGAGCCTCAAAAATAGGGCATAGCGAATTGGCAAATGGCTGTCTGTACGAAACAATCGGAAACTGATCCAGAGATGAGGTTTATGAATTCTGCGGGAACTGGCGCGCTTATAAAATATAGAAACTCCCCAGAGCCGGATAGAGCATGAATTTCCTGATGTTTCCAATACGGCCGAGATCGCAATAACTAGAGCATATCGGCTCGAAAATAATAAAAACATTAAGGAGATGGCTTCCAATTACATCGTTTACCCCAGGGAGGGGATATAAAATGAAATACATAATGTTTCGAATCGAATATGTGGCGGAAATGGAATATTATCTGGAGGAATCGATAATTCCCAGCAGGGTGGGAAATTAATTTTTCGATATACGTTACGTGCTAATAGAAAACTTTGTCATGTAATCCGGGGCTCGACAGAACCAACTTTACGGCCGTTCTTTTATATGGCTCATTATCGGAACCGTAGAAAGCTCGTCTTTAATAAGTTGGAAAAGTATACCTATTTGTCTACATTGTGCAGAGTACACAATGCGACACATCCTGCACCCTGCGACTGTTATTCACAGGGATTTTTCAGAACTACCAGAGTTCCAAAGCGAAAAAAGATTCATCAAGATTTTCATTAGAAAAAATAAAATTTCAATTAAAAATTTGAGGTATTACGAGATCGATGCTGAAATGGATTTTAGTCAAATCTTGATTTGAGTTTTCATGGATGAATTCGTATGTTTATAAGGGTTTCTGCAGTTTTTCATGATCACCCTGTGGCATGTCAAAATCTGCGGGTCCTAGAGTGAAAACGCTGTCCAAACTTGAGCTGAATACCCCCAAAACTTCCCGAGTTTCACAGAAAAACTTGAAAAAATCGCGGAACTAACTATTCGATCGATGTTACTGTATTCATTTACCGAATGAACGAACATTTGCTTGTTCTGAACTGTTTTGAACACTAAACGAAATAGCGACGTCACACAATTCCCAAGCACCACATTATCGTAGTGGAAACCCCATGATGAATTCATCAATTTCGAAGCGTAAGCCTGCCTATTAAGTTCTTTATGAAAGGTAATCAGTCTAATTGAAGTGTAATAATAATCACGTTTAATAGTGCGATCAATATTATTGTTAATTAGTGTGAATATAATTCAATTGAATCCGAATAGGTTAGCGGGTTCAGTATTTGCCATGTTCAGAGTACAAATTGTAAATGGTCGAGGATCACATATTTATACCAAAGTAAATCTTCAGGCTGATTATGTTTCGGATGCGATCGCATGTAAAGCAATTAGAAGAACAATATTAACGATGACCGAATTGTGGATTGAAATTGAAATTCTGGTGCACATATCTATGTTTGGTGTTTATGGATAGCTATTCGTAGAAATATAAGGTCCTAAAAGACGAAATCAACACTGAAATTGATTTAGATCAAACAGACTCCTGAATAATCCATAGGTTCAATTTAATATTGAAGAGGTTGATCTATATTCGGAGAAAACGATAGAATGGATGATTATTTATAGGATGAGATTTCAATAGACATATGACGAATAAATATTTATTATAATTTTTTGTTCGCGATAACTTTTTCCTGAAAAACTTGCCCTTCTGATCAATCAGTTTTTTTGGCGAAAGCCCCCTTTGGAAATCGACCGATAACGAAATGATGTGACTGCATAATTTACCACAATAAGCACGGAATACATTCGTCACAACGCAATTCCCTAATCAATATTCAGTAAATTGATAGCCGATCCAAAACAAAACGAACAGTGACAGCATTGCGCTCCCACAAATGAATTGGGCTTTTTATGAAGAGCAGATACGAATTACGGGTCCCTCCAATGTTTTTTCTGAATCCTACCGTCACAGGAAAAAGAGTAGGGGAGGAATAATAATTGTGGGAACTCTACAATCAACATACAGTTCCGCAGAAGCTATAAAATCGTTAAAAATTGCAATACACTTTTTTTGGAATTTTCATGAGCCTACAATATTAATTTAAACTTTGATGTTACTCAAAAATGTAACTGGTACTATTGAAGGACGGGAAGGAATGTGCAGATTGTCAAATGAATCCATACGTATTCAGTTTATTCAATGTCAGATGTTTATTTCTTATACAGCACGTATTTCTAGAATTTATAAAGCGGTGGAGCGAGCTCCATCAAGGGTTTTCGAATCCAAGATCATATGGAGCAAGTTTTGATCATTAAAATATAGTTTTTCCTCACCATACTCAACACACTTGTTTCATGTTACCTCCAAATTACTGCAAAGCTCGAAAGAGCAGATTTTGGAATATGAACTTTAATTTGTATATTCATCCGAGCTCCATAATAAATTCGGCATATAATTCTCATTAGAGAGACGAGATCGAATGATCATTTGCCAGGACCAGAATCTCATCGAGTTTTGTGTGAAAAAAACTCTAAAATTGAGGGTGAATCTTCGACCTCTATTTCTGCAATTTTTCCACGACCATTTTTTTCATTCCCTAGAGCCTAGAATATTCTCTACATACATTGCTGCACCCAACCAGAATACCAAAATATGCGGCAAAGAGGAAGAGAATGTTACTTTTTTAATTGAACACCCACCAAGGGAGTAGCGCAAAAATTGGCGGAATTCAATCAGGATCCCTTCCTTCGTAAATCTATGGATCGAACCTGCATTATTTATTTATTTATTTTTCCACTAGCGTAAAATACACCGTGCACACAGTCTCTCTGGCGTAATTTCGAAACGATTTGTTATACCCGCACCGGTCCCCCTTGTTCGGTTGTTCCTCTGAGTTTGATTCGAATGTTATCTAATTATCTCCCTTTTGAAGTGCCGCTTCTGTAGCGTACCAAAAAGGACAGTTTTAGCTGGATTATTGGGGAACCTGATGTTCAGAGCGGAGCCGAACATTTCCAAATCCGCTGGTATGTGTTGAAAATTAGGATTATGGAGCGATTCATTTCAATAATGACGGATTTTCAGCGGAGTAACTCCCAATCTTTGTGCTCGAAACTCGTACGGATACTCCATTGCCCTCCGGGTATCATCGTAGCGACTGGATCCCAATCACCTCTCAGCACACACACACAACAATCAATTTTGTTGCCAAATCTCGATCCCAGTAGGGTGGAAAATAAAAACAGATTCCTTTATGACTATCCAGAAAAATATATGTTTTATATGTATTTAGTAAAAATCCCAAGGTTTCCGAGATATGCGGCATATTCGAAAAATAAAACAATCAGAACCTTTGTCGCTCTTTTTGGTGGCAAGACTCCATATGAAAGAATATTTTCCATCCGTTTTTTGAGGCGTATGCATAGTTTGGTTCAATTCATGTAAACATTTTCACATACAAAACCTAAGCCATAATTTACTGACGTTCATCCCAGCAACATCAAAATATAACACATTTATTCCTTGAATAATTATAAGATCCCCATCATCAATCTATCTTTTTTCTGGAATTGTGGTCTTGCATTCCTAACTTATCTTGATGAATTTCAGAAAGCCTAGTAAAAGAAATAAATGTCTTATTCCTCAAATTGCCATCCCCAAACTAGCAGTTTCCTCGTATATGAAAATTTGAGGACTGAATTATCCTCCTACCAAAAGACGGACAATTACAGTTCTTGCAAAAATTAGAGTCGGCTAAATAAACTTGAATCCATTGTATTCCAAATTCGTATGAATAATTTGGATATTATTTTTTCGCCCCATGTATCTCATGGCAAGACGAGTCGTTGATATTTGTTTGTTTTATCACTGACTTCTGTCTGCTGCATTTGCATATTGAATGAAATGGAAATTTCGTGTACATTTCATTTTTCCCTCAATTTCGTTGAGGACTATATGGAATAATAAATGAATTGTTCATTTCAACGTATCCAATTCGAGATGAAAAAACAATTATTGGTAAAAATATTCGAGGAATGCAATTACATCGAATTTTTTGCACGAAAGACTCAACTTGAATGAAATTGACGGAAAATCTAGTCTTGTTCATTACATGTAAAATTTTCAGTGCAACTTTTGTGCCAGAGGTCAATGGCGCAGCACGAGCGCAACAATTTCATTTCTTCTCACAGTAGAACACTTGGAATTCATCAATACGTGAATTACATTTTTTTCTTCGAAAGTATCGAAGCTCAAAGAGAATGTTGAGCGATATCGGAATTGAAAGGATGAAAGAAATGAAGCTCTGAAATATTATATCGGATGAACAATTTTCGACGGTCGATAATCGCAGGGAATTTCTTCTTCGTCGTTCTTATCGAAGTGCAAGCTCAACGCCAATGCGATAAGAAAAAGTATGAATTACTGCTGGCGAAAGGACCCGACTCCATTTGTTTATTCATACAGAGTGATAATTTATCTCTACGCGATACTGAACAAATTGCTGTGGAAGCAGTGTATAATTTCCTCTTGAAAATGTATAAATTACACTATGATTGGCTAAAAAGCTGACTAGTCGAAAGAGAGGAGCCTGATGGGATCTCTATCAGGGTTCCGATTGAACACTGGATGGAGTGAAACCAGAGCCAACTGAGAATGAGACGAATTTAGCCAGTGTCAGATGGAATTGCAAGATTTTGATTCGTTCTGTCATATGGGATATGCTTCCATTTTCACGCTCTTACTGTCGTTGAGTTCATCAAAGTTGTTATTCAAAATTCAATTTATTTGCTGAAAGTTCACTTGAAATATTCTTTCGTCGCAACAATTACAATCATTCCTGTTGAGTGAATCCAGGAAAATTGAACCCCTTTTATTCAGAACACAAACGCCTTACCAGTTGGTTTTTTCATTACTCTATTCTAAATGTCATTATTGAAAATAATACAACAAAAAGAGTTCCAGAATCGCTTAAATAAATTATATCTGAAAGGGATTACTTGCAGGACGTCGAGAATGATTGATGAATAAACAAAAATTTTCCGGGTGGAATAAAAACCATCGTTATTGTTTGATCCAACTTGTTTTCTGTATATGCGGTCTATTTCTACGGAATTACCGATAATCCTCACTTATTTGTGTGGATTTGCATTCGGTATTAGGAACTGTACTGTAGAGAATATTCTAAAATTGTTGATCGAATAATTCTGAGAGCTTTCTGTCCAAATAACACAGTTTTTATTAGAGCATTTCCTCGGATTTCCATAAGGGTTTGAGGGAAATACAGTGTGTCCCAGAACTCAGTGTACATTTGAAATTATAAATGCGACTCCAAATCTTTACTTCGATAAATTTTTTAATGGATGAGGTATGCGTAAAAGTCTATATATTTCTTTCTCATCACAACATACCCCTGAATCAAGTTGTTTTCTAAATATACGAATGGAATAAAAATTCGGTAAGAGCATGTTACTTTTTTAACTACGTCTTGAGTTTCAACGGTTTCGTATCAAATATTCTGATATCATTCATTACGAGCTCTGATCTTCATCATAAATATGTCGGAACGCAAGGGTAACCCGTTTTAGGTGAACATCCTCTAGTTTCGTCATTTCGAGAAGAAACATCTTGGATATCAGATAAACCGCGGTTCTGAATCTGATTCCTTATTTTCCTCACTTACATTCTCCGGCGTCAGATTACTGTGCAGTTCTTTCATGGAAAAACGGAAAGACAATATCCACTTGGTGAAATGGACGCCTAAACATTCATCCTATCTGCTCTTCAAATGAGATAGTCTTGAGCTCACTGCATATTTGGTTTCATGCGAACCTTTTGATTAATTGATTATTAAATCTGGAGGAATTCGGATTATTCCTCTAGTATTCATTTCGCGGGATACTAAGCATGAAAAGCTCCCATACATTCGCTGATTAAGAAAGATAACAAGAGACGATTGTTTGAATTCGGATAGGATCCAAGAAGTTTCATAAATCACTTTTGATTGCATTCATCATTAGCTGCATTTTGGATGATGAAACGTGAAGGCCATCATTCAAATACTGTATTACTTGCAATATCGAAATAATTAATTTATATTTTTGTCCACACCTCACCATAAGGCCAGAAAATAGGGATGAATACGCAAATGTCACATTATAAACAAAACTGAAGAATACCATAGCTTTTCAAAATTTTGAATGTTGTTATTCTATAGACAACTAGCTGGCCCGGCGAACTCTGTTTCGCCTAAATGATACTATTGGTCTTATTCGAAAGAAGGAAAAGCATTTCCTCCACAAGAAAATTTTCCATCGAATTTTTCAGAATTTTAATGTATTTTATAATAACCGGGCCGTAGACGAATCCATAAATGGAGTTTCATAACAAACAGTCCATCCGATCTAGAGTTATAAATGGTATAACCAACAACTTTGTTGTATATAAATAGATTTTTTGACCTCGAAACCGTTCGACGAATTTTATTGAAAACACTTCATTCACAATAATAATGTTTTTTCAACTGGCAAAAAATGACACTAAAGATACTTGTTTCCACTGAAGGCACGAACTCCAGAACTACTACAATGCGACTTTCCGACAACTACACTGCACGTTATTACCTGAAGCCTTAGCGACAGAATTTGGTACCTCTTCGAACAATTACGCGTCGAAACGAGCAATTATTGCATGACGGCAAGAAATACGAAAATTTGGCATCTCCTACCCAAGGGCCAGCTTAACATGAAAAGAGGATTCTGTTGGACTTTTACGACTGCCAGGTACACAGTTCCAAATGAATAGATGTGTCCCGTCAGAGACCGATTAATTTATCTGTGAAATTTCAAGAACTGACAGGTTATGCCATCGAAATAAATTATGATGTACGAAAGATGAATAAGCAATGAAACAATAATTTTTCAGTGGAATAAAATTGGAGCTTTCAGCGTGTCTAATTCAAGCTGTCACGCTCCAAGCCCCATCGAGAAATAATAACAATAACTATTATAAATAGGATAAATAGGAGCAGCATAAATTGACCAAACCACTTGAGAGTTAATTTTTAGCGCTATCGAACATATAAGACGTATGAGAATTAGCGAAAACTAAAATCAGGTTATTGAATCAACAACAATTACAACAGAATGAAAGTTTTGAGAAATAAACACCCATGCCAATATAAATTTTAAATAGAACATATTGATCAGAAGAAAAAAATCAGTACGAGGATCCATTTTCGTATTTTTCGATAATTTTAGAATTTTGCGTAAAATTCACCCCTAAAATCAATTGCCTTCGGGATATTCTCTCGAAATTTTGCGAAGCCAATACTTTGTCAATTTTCTAATGCCGTCTCACGTTTTTTTTTTATGAAGTAAATTGCTGTTGTTGAAATCGTTCCTCAAATAAATATTTGTTTGTTCTCATGATTATTTGTATATTTCTATATAAACGCTGAAATATCTGAAAACTATTGAATTTGGGGTAGGCTATGATGAAAAAATCTCGTATTTTACGCAGAATTTTTAACTGTGACAAAAATTTAGGGGGTGGTTCTCCCACTTTGCTGAATCGTGGTTATCTGAACCAAATTCAGACATAAACAAAACAAATCAACGACTTCTTATATGAATCTCAAATGCAGGTGATTTAGAAAATCTTCAATTTTGAGGAATTTGGCCAAACTATAAAAATCAAATAAATTGATGGACAGTTCAAACTAAAGAAAGAGACACTTTGCCAAGTGTTTGGTCAGTTTGGTGCGAACATTAATGTTAAAGTGAAGGTAAAGAATCTGACAACTGGAGGAGATAAAGGTGATGGAACACGTGTTGCTCAGGAACTGACGTACCTGCTTTGTTGGAGGTGGTGTTGTGATTTAGAGCAATTTTCGTTTCGATTTTCTGCATGGGGGGCACGGGGGTAGACATGGTTATGGAAGCGGGGGCTGGCATCATCAAAGTTGACATAGTTAACATATTTGTATTCGAAGCGTTTAAAGTCACTGGGTCACTATTAACTCTGCAAGAACATGTGCGTTAGCGCGTGGAACAGCGAGCGACAGCCGCACAAGCCAAAACTAGACTGATAACGTGCTCTTTGCGATTCACATCACGCTACTAAGGGCGCAGGACGTATACACACTGCCGTTTGAGGACTCGAACTGCCGCAACATAAACCGGGCAAATTTGTTGAGGGAGCGTGTCTGCTTTCAGACACCTGAATATCTGCGCTGCTCAGCTTTGGCGCAAGCCTTCCAACTTGCACAACTACGTACCGAACACCCGGTATCTTCCGTTGCTCGCCCAAAGGTTTGCACACGGGGCCCATGTACCTACCCTCGCATTTTTGCAAATCGCAACCGAGTGCATTCCTAGTGCGTGAACAAATACCCCAAACATAGTTTCTGAGCGCTCAAACTTTGTACTATCGATTTCATAAAGAAATTATCCTATTAGGACACTAAATAAATAAGGAATTGCAGGCAGGGACAAACTCAAAGTAGGAAACATATTGTGAAATTTGAAATGTCAGTTTGACCCCGCCAGCAATACATTATAGCATTCACGTCATGTTTATATTAACTGCTAAGTTAGGTAATAATGTTTTTGCAGTCGGGTTTTTTGTTTTTTCATTATCTAATAATACATAGTTACTTTGGAATTCCCAAAGACTTGAAAACGCTCTTAATTCAACAGGGATAAATTTGAAAAAAGAGAAAAACGGTTCTCTTGGACCTCGAAATAAGTAGAAAACTCAGCCTGTATATCCCATTCTAAGCCTCTGAAAGTTGGAAAAAGTTCGTAATAACAATTCGAAGAGACAAAAGTCCCAATTTACAAATCTCCGATGCAATGCTACAATGGGAGCGCTAGAACAAATTTTCTAATATCCCCGGGAAGAAGGCAGTCCGTTTGTGTTCCTCCACCTCTTGGCGATATTGAATCCAAGTTTAATTAAATGAAAAAAGGAAACAGATATCATAAGGGTGAATTTAGTTTTAATTACTCTTTCTCGGGCGTGGAGTTATATTATCGCTCCCTGAAGGCAGATAGCACGTTCGTTCTTAAATGTGTCAATAGCACGCCGTTCAACAGTTTGTGCTGCAATATAGCTACAATACGGACCCGATTGTGTAGTTAGTTAGAACCATTACTATTGCCATATATTTCTGCTTGGATCCTTTATTTTCGTTTCACATATCGGACGCCTTTCAGAACGCCTCACGCGTAGATAGCGAGAAAACTTACTTGTCTCTACAATTTGGAAAACTTTTGAATCGAAGACTGAAATACATGAACATCTCAAACTATAAAATTCACATTTGAATCCAATCAACATCCTAGCTGTTGAATTTTTCCCAAGTATTTCTGTCCTAATCAATTGGTGCGAACAGAATTGGAAACTAATGACTTCTTTATTGAACACACAAAATTGAATATGAATATGGAAATCCTGAATCTATGTACAACTAAATTTCAGTTAGAAAGAGTTCGGATGCAAAATTCTCCTATATAACCCTTTAATCCAATCACAGCAACAATATCCCAATTATCCCATCCTCAATTCAAAGAAAAGAGTAGATATCGTGTCTAAAATCGTATTCACCTATACGAATCATTATCATTACATAGTATAAAACGAGGTATAAAACAAAGTCGCTTTCGCTGTCTGTCACTATATATGCTCAAATCTTCAAAACTACGCAACGGATTTTGAAACGTTAGATGGAGTGATTCAAGAGGAAGGTTTATATGTATGATACATGCATTAAATTGTAGAGAAACACTGATGAATTTACAGGTTTCTAATGTGAAGTCGTAAATAAACACATTTTTTGCGCTTACATTGCAAACGCTGACTGAACCACACGAGATAAATCAAAATAATGTACTGGGTATTGTACTCCTAAAAATGGTCAACAAAAAAGTCCGCAATGGTTTATGTCTATCTCTTAAGGATAACCCACAATAACCATTTTTTATCCTTCACATTTTACGGGAAAAAATGGCTTATTTAGGAAGTTATTTCAAGCAATACAGCATTAATCCTTATCCAATTAAGTACCTTAAATACATTGTCCATTCAATATAGATCAATATGGCCCTTTACAGCATGTAATTTAAATGAATTTTTCCGAAGAAATTTCAGATTTAAAATGCAGGGACATAGCGGTGCGGCGCCGGCACTACCGTTGTTTATGAGGATTGCAATGCATTCGTGCGAAGCCGGGGCGGGTCGCTAGTTCAGAATGAAAACAATTCTGAAATACTCAATCAAAATTCAGGAAAGAAACAAGGCTCAAGTAGTCATTCAGACTGGAAATAATTATCTGGTTGGATATAGAAGATCCAATTTTAATCACAGCAGAAACGAGTGATAAAGAAAAGTGTTTCAACAAATTGTTGTACACTTCCTGGTGTGGTTTCTGAAGAAACAAAGGGAGGGTTATTAGCTAATTATGACTGAAAAAATCCTCCAAAATAGTATTTAGATCGGTTTTTATCCTCCCTCCGTCAAGGGTGAAATTTCTTCACTGCTCCTCTAATCCAAGACTACGGGAGTTTCAAATTATCCAGAACTTCCGGCAGTTCAACAACAAGGGAGCTTCAGGTAGATGAAAGAAACAATTTCATATTTATGATTTGTGGCAAACTTCATTATAGAGTCGACTTTTCGATTTTCCCAAAACTATCGGCAACCGTAGACTTCGGGGAAATAAAGAAGTTTACTCGATGAAAACTCCCGCAAACTATTCAAAATGGAAAAATAAAATGGATTTCCTTCACTTCTTCCCAATTCAATGAAGTCGTTCTGTGTTCAGAAAAAATATGGAGAGCCACTTTTTGTTTCATTTTCTGATTCGATTTACGAACGTAGATTTTCACTCAGATCCGATATATTCTTGCGGAATGAAAAACAAAGTATACTAGACATTCAAGCCTTCTTCACCTTCGAATGAACCATCTCTTAAAGAAAAATTTATTTGTGAGATACTCGAAATTTCCACAAAAAAAACCAATAAGTCAAATCGAGAGGTCGAAAATTAGAGTCCGGATAAGTGGGACCCTTCAAATTCCACCTCGTTCTATCGTTGACTGACATTAAACGAGGGAAAGAAGAAAACGAGTTGGAGCAGTTGAATTTCAAGTGGCTTGAACTGTCAATATGGTCGTAAACAATGGTGCAGAAGAAGAAGAGGGTCACCGTACCCTTAACAGATGCTGATAATATATTGGCTGATTCATACTCGGTGTCCACTATTCCTTTCTTGAATGCATTCAAGTCGAAGAAAATTGTAAAGGGTGGTGAATCCATATATTTTGTACTAGCAGGACATTAACAGTCGATAGAAAAATAACTTTTCTTGATCCTTTCACAACCTGAATCAACAAATATATCGCAGAAATTCAATTTCAAAATACTGTAATGGTTTTTTTATTCAAGTTAAGAGATTTGTTGTATGGCTAATGGAACTCCCTAAAATGACGATGTCGGAAAAAGTTCCGAACCCGAAAGAAGGCCAATAAGGTAGATTTTCGAACCCCTGATTTCCAATAGACACATATTCAACATTCGAGCGATATTTGTAGCCCCCCATCTTGGCCGCAAACACATTGAGTTTTCTCCTTTCATATCGATTTACATACTTTTATAACAATGCGGCAAACTTCCCTCACTAGCCAGCCTTTCGAAATGGAAGGCTCTGCGTCGTGACAACATCAAATAAAGTAACAGGTGGTTAAAGGTCCTCACCCATGAGCTAATTCGTAGAAATTGTTAGCTGAAGTCTTCTTCAATCGACTGACAATTTGAATCTCACTTATTTTCAAACATAATTCAATAAGTCGGAATAATCTGTATATTTTTCGGTTCTACTAGTTTCGTCAAAATAAAACAAATACCCCCACTGCCCACAAAAATTCAGCTATCCATTCGAACATAAAAAGATTAAATTTAAAACATCAGATTCAGGTCCAGTAGAATATTTCGATATGGATTAGAAAATATCGAAGAGAACTTTTCGAATGTTTGCATGTTCTCAATAAAATAATCAGTGAATGAGGACTGAAGAAAAACAGGAGAATCAAGTGGAGATGACTTACCCCTGGAAACCTCCCATTCAAAAGTAATAAGACCCAATAAACCGAAAACGAAGAAAGACTCATATTCTGTATCGTTATTGTTAGTGTCACGACGAGATCGAAGCATTTTAAACACAACACTGTATGATGGAAAATGCAATATTGAATCACAACACAAATAGAAAGACACCAAAATCTGAGACAACAAGACGCGTCTCCTCACGATGAACCGTTATTCTGCCCTACGCAATATTCTAACCCCCTTCTCTTCAACTGTCAAACGTCAATTTTCGAATTTCAAAATTGGATAAACGCACAAATACAGAATTCTCAATGATTTCCCAAATAACTTGAGAAGGGAATAATCTTTCAGTAATCGCCTAGAATGAAGGGGATTCTCGAACTATATATACAATTAAAGACTCAATAAATTCCAATCACCCACTTTAAGAATTGTCCCTGGTCTGTTAAATTCCGGAATCAAAGACTTTTCGATGACGTGAATGTCGTGAATGCGCATGAGCCACAGAGGCAGCTTTCGCATGATCGAGAATAGTAGGCGGATCGAGCAGGCGCAAAAACACGCGTTTCGACTACTATCGCTGACATTGCCGCTGAAGTCTCGTAGTTCATTTGACTTTAACCTTTAAACGCAAGACAGAAAATGATTGATACCAACTAGATTTTGCGCAGAAGGCAGGAGCTCTTTATTCATGGAATTATCTAACAGCCGTGTTTGTGAATTGTTTCATAAATTAATAATTATCAGGAAAGCAATGCGATTTGTATTGACGATATGTCCATGCTTCCAATGTAGAAACACGTAGAGGATAAAGGTCGGTATTCAATTGTTTTTTCTTTACTTATTCGCAATCATGCAAATATATATCTTCTCATTTAGGCCCATTTCAATGTTTTGATTTAGAAATGAAACAATAACATTTGTTTCAGGGCTATTTGAATATGTGTTGCACAAAATTGTTCAACAAATTCATCGTTATTGACATAGAAAATTCAATGAAACTAAAAATTCATAAAATGATATGCAGGCACAAACCCCTACCTTACATACAGGGTGTCCCTAACTTATCGTGGCTTTGAAAATAAGAAAAAATTTTTCACAAACTGAACTCATTTATTCAAATTATTACGAGGAGAAATAGGAATACAGTAGTTATTGAACGTTCTCGTTTCCTTCAGATTCTTAAGAAAACAGTGGAGATTTTCATCTGGAAAGCTGCATTTTCAGGAAATCAATTCTGCAAATGAAGCTCGTGTCCCAAAGCAATTCCGTCAAATGACATAAAAATCCATGATTTGTAATTTATTAAATCGCTACTTTTCAGCGGAACCATAGGCAATTAACTTGCAAAGCTTTGTTAATAGTTTACCAATTTGAATATTTATCGCGAGCGCAATAATTCAACTGTGTTGTGTATGAAAGATATCATATTTTAATGCAAGGTGAAATTACAAAAGAATAGAGCTCTGTGAAATATATATAAATTATTACATGCGATAAAATGCATTGGTGGAGCTGCCTATGGGTTTTGTCATGGATAATTTATTGGTTGGATCAATGCTGTTAACCCCCATGCAGCAGGCGCCTTTCTGAACTTAAAATGTATGATAAACGTATACGCTTGGCACTCATTCAATTCTTCCATGGCCACGGTATATTGCCAAGGAAATTGTAAAACGGCACAATTAGAATTAAGTAGAAAAACAATATCGCGCCATGTAACCTCAATTAAATATCTCAACAGAACGGAGACATGGATTCAACTGCAGAGCAGTCTCTTAATGGAAAAAGCACAACTCTTAAATATTGCCCAGCATCGAAGATTAATTTTTTTAGTATGCATCGTCATATTTCAGTTTTCTGTATATTCAAAACGAGGCGTTTAAGGGCCTTTGTTCATGTAAAATTTCCTTCTCAAAATATAACTTCATATCGATGTTGAATGCACCCTGTATATCGAGACCGTTCTTTCCTTCTGAGGCAGTGCGCACCAATATTCTTCATCTTACTGCCATTCAAGCCCCAGGCAAATAAACCTGGATATTCCAGAAAGCAGTTCTGGTTTACAACTCCGTGTTTATATAAAGTTTGTTGCAAATAAAATAGCATCGTGTGATTTATTTTTAGGAATGTTAAATTCAAACGACAAACTAAATATTTCAGACATCCCTCTTCGTTACGATGGAAGTATCGGACAAGAATACTCGGAAGTACATCTCTTCGTTCCTCAATAATGGGGCAAGATCAGTTGGATGATTTTGTTCCCAGAATGGAAGAACTGAAATTGCTGAAACTCGAAATGGAAACCTATATTTATTTGGTAATATCTGAAAGGGTTCAACGTCTGTGATAATAATTAGAGAAGGAGTTAACGACATGCAGACAATTTTTTGAAATTCCGGGAAAAGTATCACATCGGTAGCTTAGACGTAGAGTAACCAGTCCGAAAAACAGGGAGACGCAGGTTCGATTCCTGCTCGGTGTATAATTTTTTCCGGAATCAACTCTTTCTCTATTTATTTGGTAATGTTTAGTATTTTCGCATTTATTTTTACAAAACACACATTTGCTTGATATTCGACATGAAATAACGAATTTGTTCCTGCATATTTCAGAAAGTAACTTTTTTCGAACATTAAGGTAATTAAAAATTATACCAAAAAAATTTCTGCTATGTAGGAAAATTTTCATCGTTTCGACTAAGCCGCCCATTATATTTCGAGAAAATATCGGGAAAGCGTTAAGAAATATTTCTTAGAAAAACACGGGGGTCGAAGGATTACTGGAAACTTGCATCTTATAGAATCCTGGAAAGCGTGCAAATCCTTGAAGATCGGGGATCCTTTGAAGCCCAACATACTGCTAAAATCTCAGCCACCACGCGGTGTGAATCTTTACAAAATAAACACCCCAACCCTTCAGTTCAAAGGAACTATAGGATCAGTAAATCTTCGACGCAGCCCCCCAATTCCATCGTTTAATAAAATATTAATTATATCGAACACAATATGCTTCTGCTCAGCAATAATTTACGGTTATTAAGATGGATCACGCAAATGAAATTTTAGAACTACGGCAAAATCTATCCGACCGGCCAATTATTTATACGCCAAATTTGAAATGAGGATTTATGTATCAGAATTCTCGGTGCTTTGTACTCAATATTCGAGTTTTATTAAAAATACAAACCGCGATATTCTTCTGAAAAATAAAACGTGGCGCACGAACGCTATATTCTACGATTGTGGGATATGTTTTGAAAGGAAAGACTCTCCTGGAAAAATGATTTATTCATTCATTTCTTTGTTTTCAGGAAATCGCGAGATCGAAACTGCGGACCACACTCCCGATACTTTGTTTATAGGGGATATATACTAGTATATGTATAGTAAAGTGTTTATTTTTGAATTTGTAAACAATTAGAAACACAAAATAAAATTGTTTGAGTTGAAAATAGAACATTTCATTTTGTTCTATTGTGAATTCAGTAACACAATTAAAATCTCTCCATATACCTAACTGTCGTTTTTTCAATCCTAATTATTGTTTTTTTTTTCGAAAAATTCCAATCTTTTTTATGTGATAATAAATATTTCGAAATATAACACTATCATCGTTCATTTTTGTCAACATTTTCATTTTTAATAATACATATTATTTTGATGTTCAATTTTGCTATCTCAGTTTCTAATAAAATCTTGAGATTAAAAAAGTTTCAGTTTTCTTGAAACGACCTGTCCATGTGTAGGGTAAATAATACAGAACTGTACTAACGATTACTTGTTTTGAAAAAGGGATATAATTTTTTTTAATTATGGAGTCAAAGACTCAAACACACATCTTTCATAAAAAAGACCCCCTTTTAGCTTAGTAGTCATGTTGGATGCTCATGTGGACAAAATGCAAACAAGACAATCACAGTATTCCCTCTGATGACCTCCAGTCTCAGGGAAGACCAGGAAAGAATTTTGTTTCAACTCCCATCATAATTTCCAGATTATATCCGGAATAGACCATAAAAACTAATGGTCTCCGAGCTGCGAACATTCCTAACTAACAAAATATTAACACAACTGATCAAAGGAGAGGCCCCCCTTTTAATATTCCGCGGGAGTACTGCTGAAAGTCGCCCTCAAAGTGATGTCATAAGAGGTACATTTATCAAAAATATAGATTTCTTTGTGTTTCTCAAAAAAGTTTATAAAGCAATTTGGGTTTGATAATGAAACCGCTGGGGAGCCAACCGAATTGGTCACCCCAGGCTGCTGAACACCCAGGGCGCTGTTAACGTGAAAACCACCCCGAAAAAAGTTTGTACGACGAACATTTCAAGCTGGATGCAATATCGATGCTTGCTGTTATCATCAACTTTTTGTTTGGTGCTCATTGAAATAAGAAAGAAAATGTGGAAAGAATGTGTAGAGTCAGACGAATATTTTTCTAAAGATAAAACTTTTTCGTAATTTTTTTTTAGTGTGGCTTGAAAGAAGCGCTTGACAGCTCTGGTGGCTTGTTAACAAGAACGAAAATCCGGCACTTTTTCTATTAAAGGGCATAAATTCTTGGAGCAAACTTTGAATGTGGAATCAAATAGAGATGGTTGCTGGCTGATGTAAATTTACATTAACGCACTAGCGGTATGTTTTCATGGCACAGAGCGCTCCTTAAAATGAGTTATGTCAGATGGAGGAACGTAATGTGTACTAATAAAACCTTTGAAGTGTTTCGGCAGAGTCAGGATGCTCGTATGTCCTCATTGTAGTGACTCAACATTCCCATCCATTCTCATTTTACGGACCCCGTGAAAAAATACTAATTGCATTTATCCATTTGAGTTTGTTAGTTTAAATGAACTTTCGCTGGCCGCAGTTTCACGCTTGAAATTTCACCAAATGAACTACCGGGGTCCGGACAAAACAACTATGAGAACAGTAAATCTTCGTCGTCCGAACTGCCCCTCACCCTTTGGTATTCATTCGACGTCAATAATGGCCCGACCGCAGCAAAAATTGGTGCTAGTTAGGCTCCTACTATTTTTGTTCTCGGTATATGCGGAATATAAAACCTCGCCTTTTTCTCTCGAAACGATCGAAATTTGCCCCTATAAATGGGAAAATGGATATACAGGGCCAAACACTGAAAACGAAACAGCGGTCTTTTCTTGTAGAAGAATCAAGATTTTGAAAAATCGCTAGGAACTCTCCATTTCGTTCGTGAGGAGGTTTTTTCTCACACCCACTTGGAGAAATATCGAATACAGAGTGTCCCACGAAAAGGATGTATGTCAATTTGCTGATTGTAGGTTTTGAAATTGTTTCAACACACTTTTATCTACCTCTGCCGCATAAAAACTCCGTTCTTTCAACAGTGTATCTTGTGAATGTTGAAACCAAAATGAAAACGAATCATTCCAGGTTCTCCCCTAATACAGGCCACCCCAACCGCTGAATTTGACAAGATCGTGAATAACGGAGTCGGTGCGAACTTCAAAAAGCAGAAAACAGTTTGAATCTTTCATCAGCTGCCAGAAGTTTACCGTTCAAATTCTGTAAGGATCAAGGATCGTGTGAGGAGGGCTTTAAAATCAATTCGTAATTTGGGAGCACGTGCCTCTACCTCGGAATTATTCATTTTTCGGAGTGAATTGGCCGCTTATGTGTTAAGGCTTTGAAAGATTGATGAGGGTAGGTGGAAACAAGGAAACAACAAATTAGACCTCGGTTGCTGGTTTCCCTTTTCTTTAGATCAATTCAATTTGCATGGGAGTCCCTGAATATGGCGTATCATGATTGCGCCCATCAGGACTGCTCGCATATATCGGTGCCAATGTTTTTATCTCGAAATATACAGGCTGAGGTACCTCAAGGAAAGGCTTCCCCAATGAGACTTGAGAAAGAAAAAAAAATCGAACAAAAATTTAATTCGACAAAACTTGATCCTGGTGTGCTTTACGTGACAGAAAAAATGTGGTGGCACTAAACGTAGATGGTTGATTGTGCCAGAGATTGAATCTTCAGCTCCAGAAAGAATAGATTTCTCAGATTTCATGTATATTGTTACTAATGTTACTCATGACTTATCTTTATACACACAAACTAAAACTGTTTGTTGGTCTGTGAATAGGAAAAATATCGATTTCATAGTCGAAGAATGAAGACGAAACTCGTTGTGGTTTCATGGCTATACCCTGCGTTGTTCTCTAACGAATCTATCACGTGATGATATAACTTCTTCGCCGTGTGAAATCTGGAGGATGTATTTTATGGAGCCCTTCGGTTGTATTTTCACGCAAGCAGGATAAAATATAGTTGAGATCAATATAATTTGTGACCTTATCCACTCTGATAGTAAAGATGCCAGAAGCTTAACGGCAAATGAAAATGAATATCAGTAATAAAAATGAACGTTGCTCAGTTTTATTCCGATATGTTGTGATCAGAATTTTGCAGGAATAATTACAAGAAATCCCACACGAATATTTAGACTTTGAAGTGGATCATTGTCCCATTTTTATTTGGAGATGAAATGGAAGAGCTGTTTTTGTCAAGGGGAATAAAGCATAATTTCTGTCTGAACTGAAAACTTCATTTCACTTTGAAATCGTGCCACAGAAAAAAACGTCTATATTCGAAGGAACAATATTAAGCAAACCATTAAAACGATCCTAAACTATACTGGAAATCGTGCAATGTGTTGATATGGATAATACTAAATATGAGATATCTAAATTTCCGCTCGCAAGTCAACTGATGAGCTGAATAATATCGGTGTTGATTTATTCAATGAATGAGCTGACCAATTCCTTCAATCGAGGATATGGACAGGTATAAGTTTGCGCATATTATCACTTCCATATTTAACAAACGGAATGGAGGCTGGAATGAATACAAACCATTGTTAGAGAAGCTGGAAGCTCATATATCAAGCTCTCACCTATTAGGCATAATTATTAATAATTAAACTTACGTGCTAGGCAAATACATGGCGAAATTGAACAATAATAAATTCATATTTGAGCAACCAAACAAGAGTTAGGATGCGGGCTGAAACACTGTTAATCTGTGTTCAGAAATGATGATTTAGTATTTAGTTCGTCGATCGTTGAATACTGCTAAATAGGTCTGCATGGGATTGTGTAACGTTCACTATCATTTATTTGTCCCATAAAAGCTATCGGATCGATTAAATATGGCTGCTTGTGTGATCGTATTTACAATATGTCTCCTCATTACCCGGCATTAGGAGGAACCATTTTGAATCGGAAGCTTTGCAAGTGCAGACTTGCCAGCCACTAATCAGTTCTTTCATCGAACCTTTTTGTTCATCAGTAATTACCGCATATTCCATACAGACCTACTTTCGATAGGATTTCGCAGGAACTGAAGATATGGCTGAATGGAAACATTATTTTTGAAATAAATGCATTCTGAAGTAGAGATCAGATTTTTGAAAATACTGAACTTGTTTTCACTATGATTTATTTGTCTCATATATGAAAGCTGCCAGATCGATTAAATATGGCTGCTTGTGTGATCGTATTTACAATATGTCTCCTCATTACCCGGCATTAGGAGGAACCATTTTGAATCGGAAGCTTCGCAAGTGCAGACTTGCCAACCACTAATCAGTTCTTTCATCGAACCTTTTTGTTCATCAGTAATTACCGCATATTCCATACAGACCTACTTTCGATAGGATTCCGCAGGAACTGAAGATATGGCTGAATGGAAACATCATTTTTGAAATAAATGCATTCTGAAGTAGAGATCAGATTTTTGAAAATACTGAACTTGTTTTCACTATGATTTATTTGTCTCATATATGAAAGCTGCCAGATCGATTAAATATGGCTGCTTGTGTGATCGTATTTACAATATGTCTCCTCATTACCCGGCATTAGGAGGAACCATTTTGAATCGGAAGCTTTGCAAGTGCAGACTTGCCAACCACTAATCAGTTCTTTCATCGAACCTTTTTGTTCATCAGTAATTACCGCATAGTCCATACAGACCTACTTTCGATAGGATTTCGCAGGAACTGAAGATATGGCTGAATGGAAATTTCATTTTCGAAAGAAATGCATTCTGAAGTGAAGATCCTATTTTTGAATTGATTGTTTTCCCTGAAGGGGTTGAAATTTCTTTCACTGGTCTATCGCGCAAGCTGACGCCATTGTGAAGCAGAAAGGGTGTAATACAAGCGCAATGTTAATGCTCAGAAGCTTTGATAAACGAGGGAGAGCAAGCAAAAGTATTTCGTCCCTCAGTCATGCCAAAATTCTGGTCGAATTCTATCTAATGACCCCATCTCGACGCTACTGAATGTAATATCGATAATGCTAGTGATAGGCTTTTCAGCCGAAGGGTAGGTATTATCGGCTTGGGTCCAACTTTCAAAGAAATCGTTGGAGTGTCAGTAATTAGTTTGGATAATGATTTCCTGATTCTTTGTACGTTCAGTATTTCACTCCGTCTTATCCAGC
This sequence comes from Adalia bipunctata, assembly GCA_910592335.1. NCBI lineage: Eukaryota > Metazoa > Arthropoda > Insecta > Coleoptera > Coccinellidae > Adalia > Adalia bipunctata. The sequence goes on from OU342957.1 coordinate 3,087,278, forward strand.
GTAAAGTAATTAGACATTGTTGTGATGAAAAACAAGTAGGGATACAGAATGAATTTGAGGAAAATCAGAGGGCAATCGATTTGTGTTTACTATTTAGTATTTACACAATGAAGCCGAAACAACCTTTATAGGAACGATCAACCTGATTCTAGCATGTTTTTCATGACAAGTGCCAGATAGTGACGTTTCAACCTGTCACAATACGACCACTGAAAAGCCTATCGACTATTGAGAAACCTTTTCACAGCTCAATGTCACAATGACCCTTCCTACTGGAAAGTTTAACGTCGTTTACTGTGTTTCATTATCCAGAATAATTCCTTGGAAGGTCTACTACCAGAAAGGGCCGAACATTGGCATTCCTGAGAGCTCAATTCTGTAAGAGGACATGATATGGATCTTCGTAGTTCTGGATTACTAAAAATCTGACATACTCAAGCCCAACTATTTCACTTCAATATGGGGTAATGTGCCTGGAGAACAGGACAGATACGCCATCAAATAACAATGTGGATGTGATACGCATAGTTTTACGTTTAATGGTGGAATATATGTTAGAACGCATCCCCTATAGTAATGTTTCACTTCCGGTCTGTGCACATGTACATATATATGCAAACTCCACATTCCTTATCTGAATAGAATTACTATTTTAGTTCCGCTACTGTACTTACTAGCTTGAATTGCAGTTTCGGATGGAAATAATTGAATGCGAATGAAAGCACTCATAATGGACATGAATTTGAATACAGTGGAAAAGAAATACTCCTGTGATATTCTTGTGATATCGCATTGAGAAAAAAAATAAGGTCTGTTATTCGTCTGGGCCTTAGTGTCCAAAAAAAATTTCCGCTGAAACATCGATTTTGCATGAAAACATTGCACAGACCGTGAATGTGGTTAATCCACTTGCGTATTGTAATGAGAAAATGGCCACTTCAAAGGATATTTCCCTTTGTACATATTTTGGCGAGCGATATTCGGGTTCGATAGTATTTCAAAATCGGTCATGAATTTTAACGCCTTGTTGCCAATACTATTTCCACTGACTCGTCTGGAACGGGATGAATTATTCGTTGTATGTATACGTGCATAAATTTAAAGGGTTCCAACAGATTATGAAAATATTTGCACATCGCCCCGATCGTTTGTTGTCCCGAGTGCGTTTTCCATTGGAAAATGAATTTGTTTGGTTAATTTCTGACAATAAAATCGATGCTCTTGATATTTGATGAAATGTTTTTCATCAAGTTGGATAAAATATTTACAATATGAATGGTTTTTTGATGAATAAGATGTAGTTTTGAAATAAAATACGAAATACTAGGGTTTCCCCTTAAGTTTTAACATATGGTAACACTGGTGAATATGTCAAATTTGACAGTCGAAATGGTGATTGTATTCACTTTTATAAAGTACCCCGGTTGGCTAAAATATAGGTTTATCGAGCTCTTGTGCTCAAAACTGACGCAGGATGGCACAAGTGAAACTCAAATAATTCTGAGAGATGTTGCCAATGCAATTTTCTATTTTATCATTCCTAACAGCCTGCATTGCTTTTCTGCTCTAGAATATTGCACATAATTTCTTGACTGCCAGTTAATTCACAAACGATGTTCCTAATAAAAGATGTACGGGGTCATAAATCAGTCAGATATGATAATGAGTGGTTGAAAAATGCAAATTGAATATGCAAATAAGATTTTTAATAATTCTTCATTTGAGATTAAAAAGAGCACCGGGCGCGATCAAAAATAACACAAAGAAAGAAATACAAATTTCCGTCTGTTATATTTCGAATTATTTTTTCATTGCGATAACGTATACATTCGTTCGGAGCTTTTCTCGCAAAGCCAACCCTCCCCTTTCGATCAGAACATGAAATTCAAATTGAAATTTTATCACATCTGATATTTCATTTTGGCAGCGTATGTTAATTTTTTTTCACTCCTGCCATCCGACCCAAGTGCTACGGAATCGAGAGAAATTCGTTTCGTGCTCTACTAATCTACTCCACAGGCATTTTCACCCGATTTCGCTTGCATAAATCGATTTGCCGGATGAAAGAATGCATGTTATTCAGAATCTGTTATGAAGGATGAAAGAAATACCAACATTTTTACCCACTCGCGCAATTCGAAATATTTTCTATATCACACTTATAAAACTGCGAGGTGTTATTCTCCGAAACAGTTATGGCGATTTATATCCAGTTGGATGACTGGAAAAATACATTCATTACACATGTTACGTTGAAGTTACGAAATGGCGGAGGCGAAGGTTCGAAAAAATAGCATCATCTGATTTTATATCAATAAAACCTCATCAAATTGAACCAAACGGGCAATTCCTTCAGATTCTTCTCAGGGCTAGAGGAATGTGATTCACCTAGAGTTCTACGCACGCTGGTGGACTGTGAGTCGCCACACAATGAAGTACATTTTTCAAAAATTTGAAGTCAAACCGCTTCTACAGTGAGAGCTTGTTTCTCATTGGGGCTTCTGGTCTCGATGTCAGGGGGTAATTATACCGAGTATCCAACCCCAGATATGGGCGTTAGCCTTTTATTCAAAACGCAGTAAGCCGAAAATCTATGCTGAATAAGAATATTAATGCATTTTAATCCTGTCGTGTGTGATAACTTTGACGTGGCATTATTTGCATTCGGATTTGGTTACGTTGAATGTGATACATTTTTTCCATTGGATCGCGTGACTTTTCAATATTCGTGTAATCCAGTGGGGCACGCGTGTCACTAGTTGCCTATCCCTAGTTAAAACCCTCGACAATTCCTTGTATTGCAGAAATATGCTTCGCCTTCATTAAAAGTTTTCACTAAATGAATATGAGGCAGACATGCCTGAACCACTGGTACGAAGCAACTTTATCAACCCAAAGGCGGCAAAAACGACAATGGCCATGGGATAAACTCTCCGAGAGAGTTCGATTCCCCAAAACAGATTCTCCAGGCACATTCTCATTTTTTTCCCTCGCTAATTTGGACAATCATCGGAGGAAATCGTACGCCGTTGGAATTTTCATTTTGGCCCATTCGAAATGGCTCGTGGAGGCTGAACAATGAACATCCAGGGGGATATCCCATGTGCTTAGGACATAAGTTCCCAGTAGTATTTCCTGCAGTATTTTATTTTCCTGCGCTATACGGCACTAGTCGAAAACTGAATGAAGCAGTGAATCCACATCTGTTACATGTAACAAATTTATGACATGGACCTTTTGAGGTCAGATAACACAGGCTCGCGCCAGTGGCGTGGCGAAATCATCGTGCTGAATGTATCATAATAGGAACGGCCGCAGAATGGCGAATGGGTCGAATTGATCCTATGGGAATCCCTTACATAGCGTCGGTTTGCTCACGGCAGTCATATAATAAACACGAAATATGACTAAATTGCATGGGAGGTTATTCCTAAGGTGCATAAAGAAGCTTTTGGAATAGTAACGACAGAGAGTTTCTTTCGGAGTTTATGTGAAAGTTGCACGAATTCGAGTGTACCACCAGACAATTATCTAATCATATTCCTTTCAACCTGAAAAAATCTGAAGAAACTGCTAGTTTGGTTCAATTTGATGAGGTTTTGATGATATGAAGTCTGGTTATGCTATATTTTTGAACCGTCACCTCCGCCATTTCGTTACTTCGAAATACAGGAAGTGGCTTGATGAATAATGGATAATATGGTACCTGCGGGTAGAGAACCTTGTGGTGGTTCAGAAAAATATGTTTTATGTCATTACACCGTATTTTGCATGAAGATTTGGGTCTCAAGAGTGTTAAAACAAGAACTCAAGCCGGCCGATCATCAACAACGTCGTGTCTTTGATGATTGGGTCCTTGAAATGCATGAAAAGATCCTGAAATCCATCGAAAAATCATCTAGAGTGTGGAGGCCCTTTTCAACCTTGGTGGCTATGTCAACAAGGAAAATTGTCGCATCAAGGGCTCGGAATTCCCATGAGTTTTTGTTGAAAAGCCTCTTCATCCTCAATGTGTGGTTTATGGCCCGGCGGAGTCATTGGACCTTACTTTTTCGAGAATGAGACTGAAGCAACAGTTGCGGTCAATGGATTGCGTTATCAAGAGATTATCAATAATTTTTAATGGCCGGAATTGGATGGTATTGATCTTGACAACGTTTACGTTCTACACGACGGCCACTCAAGCAACGAAACCATAGATTTTTTAAGTGGACACCGAGATCTTGTGATTTAACACCTTTCGACTTCTTCCTTTGGAGCCATGTGAAAGAGAAGGTATACGCCAAGAGCCCAGCGTCGATTCAAGACCTCAAAGATGGAATTCGTGAGGCTATCGAGGAAATAAGGCAGCCACTTTGCGATTTGGTTATGGAAAATTACATAAAAAGGAAATGATCCTGTTGCCGTGGTGGTCATTTGGCTTATGTTATTTTCCATCATTAAGGGGACCTGGTACACGTCCGAGCTCGCGAGCTCCCTTCAAAAATTGGGCTTTTTATTTCCATGATATCTCAGTTCGTATGCGGCGTAGACCAACAATTTTTTTTTCAACTAAAGCTTAATCATTCCTCTAGAATGTGTATAACTCGTTTTTTTGTTTTTCTTCGTATATAAGGAAAAAAAGCTGGTGAGCTGTAACTTCATGAAAATCAGGATAAACGATTTTATTTCCATGATATCTATGTCAATTCTCGGGATAAATGTATAAAATTTTCAGTTTACATGCGGAATAATATTTTCCAGAATGTATATTTTTTTGTTTTTTTGTTTATTGTCCCCCCAATTTTTAAATGAATTATAAAGTAGGAACTTTATTGGTCATGTTTTCAACCAGGTTTTTTTCCTAATATACGCAGAAAAACGAAAAGCGACTCATACACATTCTGCAGAATATTATTCCGGATGTATACTGAAAATTTTATACATTTATCCCGAAAATTTACAGAGATATCATGGAAATAAAATCGTTAGTCCAGATTTTATGAAATTACAGCTCACCAGGTTTTTTTCCTAATATACGAAGAAAAACAGCAAAAGGAGTAATACACATTCTAGAGAAATGATTAAGCTTTGATTTAAAGAAAAATTGTTGGTCTACGCCGCATACGAACTGAGATATCATGGAAATAAAAAGCCCAATTTTTGAGGGGAGCTCGCGAGCTCGGACATGTACCAGGTCCCTTTAACGGCGAACCTTTCTCTCTACAATGAAATAAAGATCCGATCATTCATCTAAAAAATGGCATTTTTTTAATGTCAAAATGACACCTCTTATTGAAAAGTCCTTGAGTTCTAGCGGGATGGTGCAACAACTCATTTTACACACGAAACATTCACGTTATCGAGGACGACTGCAAGTATACGAAAAAGTTCGACTTAATTCGAGAGAACTCCGGTATGAAGCGGAGCAAGATATTTCGTTCGTTTAATCGGAAGAAAAATGTAGAAGATAGCGATTTATTTTCTTCACAGATGGCTGCTCTCACGCCTTGTTGTAGTAATCCTTCAAAGTGATTTCCACGTCAAGTCCATATAAGAAAACAGCCCGTGGGGTTTCTGGGAGATCAGAAAGACTTTCTAAATTTAAAACCGTGCACCCTGAATCTACGTAGTAATTGTACGTCGTTGCGGCTAACAAAATCCACTGAATTAAATTGTGAAGTAGCTCTTTGTTTGTAGCTGTCGAAGTAATTATTTTCGTTGGGGCCTTTTGAAAGTATTCGAATCAAAGGATCGCCGACTGCGCTCAGGAAACTCAGCGGGGACTTGAGCTGCGTTCACGGCGGAGACACATATCGCCAAGCCTTCTCTCCAATTAATAATTTACACGTACCTTTGCGTGAGCCACACATATATCCTGACGCATTTTACGTATATACCTTATTCAGGTGAAACAGGGTTAACGTCTACCTTATAATGGTCACGGCTACCGTGATGCTATCACTGCATTAATTAATATTCCTAATCTACCAAACAACCGTGTCCTAGGCGTAAGTTGGCCTTTTTCAGCCTGAAAGAATGCATAATGAAACTCAAAACCGTTGGAGAGTGCGAGGGTGCTCCTCCATTTCGAACTCTGTATGCTGATTTATTCATTACTGCGTAACCCGTTTTTATTCGGCGAAAAAACGGAAAATACGCTCATTGTTCTGTTTGGAATTCATTTACGAACGATTTTTGCGGCCCAGGAAAAGCCATTTTCGTTTTTGGTAAACTCCCGTCAATTGAAAATGTCGAACAAACTCAATCAAATGTACGGGTAGTTTAGGTCCTCTCCGAACAACTACATCTCATTTGCGAACCTTCCTAGAGATCTCATGCATGATCAAGAAAATAAGCACTGTTTAGCAAAGGGAAAAAAACAACGAAATCAATGAAGTGATAGAAGACAGATTTGGTTTGTATCGTATCTTCAAAAACACCACTGGATTCTATGTAGAATTCTGTATCAGACAGAGTTTTTAGCTCAGCATTATTTCTAATAACTTCGGATATAAAGGTGGGGTCCGAAAAGTATCAATTTCCAAAATCGCCCTGTATCTCATGAACAGAAAAAGTTATGCAAAATCTGATTAGGCACACTTGAGTTTCACAAAAAAGTAGGAAAGGAACATAAAAACCGCAAGGCTCTATCTTGAATAACAAGCGATAAACCTGGCTGTATCACCCAAAATAGGATCAACATAAGCAACATAAAATAACCTTAAGTTCACTAGAGGTAATCGGAAAATTTTGGAGAAACTGGACTAAAAAACTCATGATCTAAAAACTTGATACTCTCAAAAACTACCGATTGATTCCTTTCGCTTTCTACATAAAATTCATCCGATATTTTCGAAGATCCAACTGATGTAATAACTCACGATCGTCATCGTGACATAATTTTCATTATTGTGGAAATTTCAACGGTATTAATCGCATGCGAGAAAGAATTGTGAAACGAGTGTTGTGCTTTCGTGATTGGACGAATTCATTATTTATTCAGTTATCAATTTGAAAACAATCAATATATTCATTGCATATGCATCGTTGGCAGTATGAAAGTTATGTGAAAATGTTTTGTATCAAAACTGGAATTAATTTTTAATCATAATCAAAATATCGAATATGACATTATTATTCAGGGAACCCCAATAATGGGAAATTTGTTGCGGATGAAAGTCTCTCAAACCTGAGAGTTTTCATATTGAATTTTCGCTATGTTTTCACTGTCGACAATATGAAAGTATTTGAGACCGAAAGGAATGCCAACTGCATGTCATATATCAATCAATATTTTACTCCCATTTGGAATCATACAGGATAGTTTTTCATTAGACTTGATAAAGCTTCATCATATAGCAATTATTGGATTGCCTCAGGAAATAGGCAATTTCAATCTCGTCAAGGGGTATTCAAATTGATGTTGCTCCCACTCAAACACACAAAGGGATGCGGTTATCAAAATTATTCCCTGGGAATCGCTGTGTTTAAGGCCTAGAGTGTAATTCATGCATTCATGAGTCCCCACCTGGCATCTACAGCTTATCGCCAATAGCCAATGGATATTCAGAATACTACATCACTGTTCTACTATTATTTATCACGATGTCATTCACAAGAAGAGTTGAACAATTTCGAACAACTTCAGGCTATTGTTTGGAGGGCATTTTTTGTGGAGAAAATTTTTCTCTCTCGATAAATGAGTCAATTGAGATAGATAAAGACGAGTAATGAAATGATTCTTCGATAACTATTTCCACATAGAACCACATTTGATTTCGATGGCATCTGCCACAAACTCAAGAATCCGCTAAAAGTTTCGATTTTAAATTGTATCCTTATACTTTGAAGCTTGAGCAAACTAGTTTGTATTTCACCTTCTCGAAGTTATATTTCGGTATTTTTACAAAGGAGTGGAAAGCTCGAGTTTTCCAGGTTTATCGTTTCAATTCCTCGTGTGACTGATTATATCCGAAGAATATACAAGTTACTTGGAATCTACTGGAGAGCGAGAACCTTCTCTCCATATTTTATTCACAGTAAATATCTCACGGTCCCGTGTTTTTCCAAGAATATTATGTAAGAAAGGAGATGTTCTGAAAAAGCAAACACAATGAAGAAAAGCTGATATCATTCACATAATCCCTACGTTGCGGAACTCTGAGAATTTGCAAACACCTTACTGAAATCCGCATGCCATTTCATATTCTGATCTCAACAAAACGACATTCCCATGTAGGTGAAGAACTCTTAATGGCGACGTGTCGAACTTTAGCCATAAAATATTTTCATCCCTAGTTGGCGACTGTTCCTTTTTCAACTTTCCTAATCTCTAATTCAATTCCCCGTGCACATGGCCTTCTTAAAGACTATGCTAAAACAGCATCATAAAGCTAAGTACATTCGCGAGTAGCTTGCTATATGAAAATTTGAATATTACATAAATATTCATTTATATTTAACTCTCTTATTCTCCAGGGGGATGCATATCGTGCCATCCCGTTTTCATGATAAGTCGAAGTAAATATTTATATATTCGGACTCACTGAGTTGAAATTCTCCTTCACACACCTTTCAAAAATTGATACGTTCACTTTTTCACGATTACAGAAATTTCATCCTTTTACTTGTACGTTTTAAGTCTCACCGGCTCTTATCGCGAAAATATACCTAATACCTACAATGTTCCACAAAAAATCTACACATGTTGAGATTTTCGAACTAGATAAAATTCTTCATATATACTTCAGATAATGCTGATAAAAAATAAACGAATGAACAATGGATCCGATCACAGGAAGTACAAGAACGAGAGTTTTGACAATATGAAATTTCGGCGTTTGAAAAAATACCATTTCGTAGATGAAAACTAAGAAAGGAAGGATCTTAAATTATTTTTCATTGATTTCAGTGTTCTCGAAATCTTATATTTTGGTACCAAACTGGACCACATAGTCCATCTTTTGATACGATCAAAGGAACGGGAGTTCGGACACTTTGAAATTTTCAATTTAAAAAAAGAATGCCATTTGTCAGGTGAAAATCTAAACTTTGATAGATACGTCCTTGAATTATTTTTCCTTCAGTTCAGCGTCATCGAAAACCTATATTTTGATACCAAACTTGTTCATATAATCCATCTTTGAGAAGAATTTTTCCAGTTTTATTTTTTCCAAATTTCATTTTCGAGTTTTGTTCAGAAACTCAGAGCGCTCGAAATGTGGTTGGTATCGATGAGCCTTATGGATTTTCTGATTGATTTGATTGAGTGGAAGAACCTCAATTTAGGATATCACCTCCAGATGTCCCAGGGATTCCGTGTTGTTAACAAATATGATGTTTTTGGGGTCTTACCCCTTACGCATTTTTCACCCAAAAACTTGGAATAATCTAACCTAATTTTATTGTATGCATAGATACTTTGGACGATGCTGACTATCAACATCCAAATGAAATTTGGATGCGTGCGAAGAAACGGGGGTTATAACACTTTGAAAATTCCAGTTTTTGAAAAAATACCATTTCACAAGTGAAAATCTAAACTATGATAGATAGAGCCTCGGATTATATTTTATTGAATTCAGCGTCCTCGAAAACCTATAATTTGTTACCAAATTTGTCCATATAGTCCATCTTTGAGTACAATTTTTCAAGTTTCATTTTTTCAAAATTTCATTTTCGAGTTTTGTTCAGAAGCTCAGAGCGCTCGAAATATGGGTGGTATCGATGAGCCTTATGGATTTTCTGATTGATTTGATTGAGTGGAAGAACCCCAGTTCAGAATATCACCTCCAGATGTCCCAGGGATTCTGTGTTGTTAACAAATATGATGTTTTTGGGGTCTTACCCCTTACGCATTTTTCACCCAAAAACTTGGAATTTTCTAACCTAATTTTATTGTATGCATAGATACTTTGGACGATGCTGACTATCAATATCCAAATGAAATTTGGATGCGTGCAAAGAAACGGGGGTTATAACACTTTGAAAATTCCAGTTTTTGAAAAAATACCATTTCACAAGTGAAAATCTAAACTATGATAGATAGAGCCTCGGATTATATTTTATTGAATTCAGCGTCCTCGAAAACCTATAATTTGTTACCAAATTTGTCCATATAGTCCATCTTTGAGTACAATTTTTCAAGTTTCATTTTTTCAAAATTTCATTTTCGAGTTTTGTTCAGAAGCTCAGAGCGCTCGAAATATGGGTGGTATCGATGAGACTTATGGATTTTCTGATTGATTTGATTGAGTGGAAGAACCCCAGTTCAGAATATCACCTCCAGATGTCCCAGGGATTCCGTGTTGTTAACAAATATGATGTTTTTGGGGTCTTACCCCTTACGCATTTTTCACCCAAAAATTTGGAATTTTCTAACCTAATTTTATTGTATGCATAGATACTTTGGACGATGCTGACTATCAATATCCAAATGAAATTTGGATTCGTGCAAAGAAACGGGGGTTATAACACTTTGAAAATTCCAGTTTTTGAAAAAATACCATTTCACAAGTGAAAATCTAAACTATGATAGATAAAGCCTCGGATTATATTTTATTGAATTCAGCGTCCTCGAAAACCTATAATTTGTTACCAAATTTGTCCATATAGTCCATCTTTGAGTACAATTTTTCAAGTTTCATTTTTTCAAAATTTCATTTTCGAGTTTTGTTCAGAAGCTCAGAGCGCTCGAAATATGGGTGGTATCGATGAGCCTTATGGATTTTCTGATTGATTTGATTGAGTGGAAGAACCTCAATTTAGGATATCACCTCCAGATGTCCCAGGGATTCCGTGTTGTTAACAAATATGATGTTTTTGGGGTCTTACCCCTTACGCATTTTTCACCCAAAAACTTGGAATTTTCTAACCTAATTTTATTGTATGCATAGATACTTTGGACGATGCTGACTATCAATATCCAAATGAAATTTGGATGCGTGCAAAGAAACGGGGGTTATAACACTTTGAAAATTCCAGTTTTTGAAAAAATACCATTTCACAAGTGAAAATCTAAACTATGATAGATAGAGCCTCGGATTATATTTTATTGAATTCAGCGTCCTCGAAAACCTATAATTTGTTACCAAATTTGTCCATATAGTCCATCTTTGAGTACAATTTTTCAAGTTTCATTTTTTCAAAATTTCATTTTCGAGTTTTGTTCAGAAGCTCAGAGCGCTCGAAATATGGGTGGTATCGATGAGCCTTATGGATTTTCTGATTGATTTGATTGAGTGGAAGAACCCCAGTTCAGAATATCACCTCCAGATGTCCCAGGGATTCCGTGTTGTTAACAAATATGATGTTTTTGGGGTCTTACCCCTTACGCATTTTTCACCCAAAAATTTGGAATTTTCTAACCTAATTTTATTGTATGCATAGATACTTTGGACGATGCTGACTATCAATATCCAAATGAAATTTGGACTCGTGCAAAGAAACGGGGGTTATAACACTTTGAAAATTCCAGTTTTTGAAAAAATACCATTTCACAAGTGAAAATCTAAACTATGATAGATAAAGCCTCGGATTATATTTTATTGAATTCAGCGTCCTCGAAAACCTATAATTTGTTACCAAATTTGTCCATATAGTCCATCTTTGAGTACAATTTTTCAAGTTTCATTTTTTCAAAATTTCATTTTCGAGTTTTGTTCAGAAGCTCAGAGCGCTCGAAATATGGGTGGTATCGATGAGCCTTATGGATTTTCTGATTGATTTGATTGAGTGGAAGAACCTCAATTTAGGATATCACCTCCAGATGTCCCAGGGATTCCGTGTTGTTAACAAATATGATGTTTTTGGGGTCTTACCCCTTACGCATTTTTCACCCAAAAACTTGGAATTTTCTAACCTAATTTTATTGTATGCATAGATACTTTGGACGATGCTGACTATCAATATCCAAATGAAATTTGGATTCGTGCAAAGAAACGGGGGTTATAACACTTTGAAAATTCCAGTTTTTGAAAAAATACCATTTCACAAGTGAAAATCTAAACTATGATAGATAGAGCCTCGGATTATATTTTATTGAATTCAGCGTCCTCGAAAACCTATAATTTGATACCAAATTTGTCCATATAGTCCATCTTTGAGTACAATTTTTCAAGTTTCATTTTTTCAAAATTTCATTTTCGAGTTTTGTTCAGAAGCTCAGAGCGCTCGAAATATGGGTGGTATCGATGAGCCTTATGGATTTTCTGATTGATTTGATTGAGTGGAAGAACCCCAGTTCAGAATATCACCTCCAGATGTCCCAGGGATTCCGTGTTGTTGACAAATATAGTGTTTTTGGGGGGTCTTACCCCTTACGCATTTTCCACCCAAAAAGTGGGAATTTTCAAACCCGATTTTATTAAATGCATAGATACTCTGAACAATGCTGACTATCAATATACAAATGAAATTTGGATACGTGCAAATAAATGGGAATCATGACACTTTGAAATTTCCAGTTTTTGAAAAAATGCCATTTCACAGGTGAAAATCTAAACTTTGATAGATAGAGCCTCGGATTATATTTCATTTAATTCAGCGTCATCGAAAACCTATATTTTGATACCAAACTTGGCCATATCTCTGTTTAATTTTTCCATATTTCTTTTTCGAGTTTTGTTCACAAGTGCAAAGCACTCGAAGTACAGCAGGTATCGATCAGCCAACTATGATAGCTAGGTCTCGGAATATAAAAGTTTGTTGGGTCAGAATTCATTTTAATCGATTATATTCTGACCAGAAACACTCTGGTCAACGCTCATTACTAATATATGAATTTCAAGTGTTAATTGCGGAGTTGAATATGCAATTATCTTTAGCCAAGCTCGTGATTGTCCGGTTTTAATCGATCAAGTTATAATTATCGTGATGTGATAAGCAACAACTGAACATTGTTAGTCATTTAGAACCAGCGAGTGGACCACTGCTTGTTTTCGTCATTTTAGAAGCGGAAATATGAATATACCCTTCTTTTGATTTCGTTTACTACCCTTCAAACTTTGTGAATACATCAATTTTTATAGGTTGTGGGAGGTAATAACCAAATATGGCATCATAATTTTCACTTCATTAATAATGATCCTTGAGCATTAATTATTGTTACTTCTATTCATTCGTCCACATAAATAAATCCGGCAATTTCCACACTGAAATTATAACCAGATCCTTCGCCATTTAGGAATTTCAGTAGAAAAAGTTTCACTTCGTAGTTCCTTTTGAATAGTTTCATTTTATTATGATTAAGAGTTTCCGAATAAGAATCTTCGTGCAAAAATATAGTTTCATAAAACATCAACTCATTTGGTACCATGTCAGTTTTTATAAAATGGGGAAAATTAAAAAAACATTGAAGTATTCGATACAGATATTCAGAACATTTCCGAATTATTTGTATATTCACATAGAAAAATATATCGATGTTATATGACCCAATTCACATAATTATTCGTCCGCCATTTCAACCCATAATGCTCCCTTCACTGAACTAAACCTATTGAAAATTTCATGGTATCGGAATGAAGTTTAAAAAGCATTTCAGTGTTCTGCATATCCGTCTATTCCCTTGGTACGTATAAAATGGCCATCTAAAAACATTCCTGAAATTGACATCCAAGTATTAGACCCAAGCTTTCCAATTTGTTATATGATATACAAATATCGAATTCAGGTGGAAAGAACCATCCTAAAACACGAGATCGGATGTGTTTCAGAAGTGCATTTGATCAATTTCATCCCTTGTTTTCATACCCTCCGGTATAAAGTTACAGTCACCCCCAAAATTCTGTATTATCACATTATCGCTCATCTCTCATGCTTTCACTCCATGTTTTCGATCTGCAAGATTTATTCGCAGCATCCCCGACAGACAATTTCAGGAAGGACCGAAATGCACACATCTGAAGATAGTCAAATCGAAAAAGTCCATCCTAAGAAATCCATCAACCATCAAGTTCGGAAAACTCCCGAATCATTAATAATAAAATATACTGAATTCCATAATGGTTACTATTCGGGTTTTGCATTCTGCCTTTTTGGGATTTGGACAGTTCTTATGGATTTAGAGTAAGTTACTCTGAGGCTATAAACTATCACTAAGGCTTCAATCATTATTATTCTTTGAATTCAATATAATGAGAAAGGTTTTTCGTTCTGAAAAAATGAATTTTCTGTGAGGCCTACAGGATAGCTTTATCCAATTTCATAATATTTAGAAAAAATTACTGGATTACTATAACAGAAGATGTCATTCAGAGATCCTTTGAGAATTCATGTCCCAGTATACTCGTCACCTTCAAAAACTGGATAACATTGAGCCAAACAGTAGAGGAATGAAGCTGGTGAAAACAGAATAGCAAAGTAACACAACAAATGGGTTTCAAGGTTATATTTTTCATTTCCGTTTGTCCCGACAGTAATATTAAATTCAGGGAGGATTATTTCAACGGAGACATCATGTCATAATATCCATTTCAAAACAAACAAAGTTATGCGAAACTGAATTAGGCAGCCAACAATATTGGATGAATAAGATATCCGACTGTCCACCAGGAAAAATTCTGTTCTTTTCTTCATCTATCTTGGATGTTAACACCAAAATTCAGGACAGATTTAATTCGAATTTTATGTCACATTTTATGTCCCCTACAAATTGATCTTTGAGAAAAAAAAAGATGAATTTATATCTCAAAAATTCGACTTATCAGGAAGTACAATTTCACTTTAAATATTTAAGAGCACTTTCTCCCTTCACAGTAAGCGATCTCGAAATTTCAGGCACGTCCAATTGAGGGGTCTCGATATATCATTCGATGGATTTCCCGGCGGGACACCCTGTATACGATCTCTAGTGTGTAGAAGTAAGGACGAGCAGTAAACCCCAGATAAGAAGATTGCAATCCGTTGCATCATTGATTAGCCAGATTGATTTTTCGTTTAATTTTACACGTGCCTCTTTGCTGGTCCTCATGAATTACTTATTCTCAAGAATGCGCAAGGATAATCCCCAAACTCGCTGTAAACAACAGGGAGGAAATCCGGAAGAATTACGCCAAATGCGTATTTGAAAAGTTTTATGATGAAAATATCAGGCGGAAAATCCAAAGATCATCCCTAATGAAGATGCTGAAGAAATTCAAGATGATGTACCTAAAATGATTTGGCTTCCTTTGAAGCGGAGCCTCTCAGGCTTATCAATAATATATAAGCCTAATGCCGAGAGAACGGCAACCAAGTAATATTATTCTTCGAAGCATTCGGGCTCTCATTTGGAATGTAATTACTTTATTGGAAAATTAATAATTCCCTTCATTTATGTTTGAATTTCATGGAATAAACAGCATTCTGGTGTTATGCTACTAAGATATTCCCTTTGCTCCCACTTGATTCTGGGTGGTGTATAACTGCGATATCGAGTTACCCCTAGTAGTCCCCTATATCAAACGAAAATCAACGTGTACGTCAGAATGCTGTATATTCAGCCTCGAATTTCTAGGTGTTGTATATCATTGAAAGTTCATATATGCAAATTTTATTTCATCTCCTCAGACGAAATATGGGACAGAAGTAGCTTTTCGTCTTGTTTTTCGATCGGAATTAAATTCAAATTTAAATATACATCGGAATGAACCATTTTAAAGTGAAAAATATTCGTCGAAAGACATTTATGATACCTAAGATTATGTTTACTTCATTCAGTAAAATATTCATTACTGCCGTTCTTTTAAATTCTCCTCGCTGCTTCAAACACATCAATATGCACGACTTAAGACATGAGTTAGAGGTCAGCGCCTGCGTTAAATGAATTGATAGGTATTTGCGTTTGCGCAGTAGGTACGTTGAGTGTTGCGCAGACGAGAACAAGGACGCTTACGCGAATTTATTGCGAACTGAAAAGGCCATTCCGGGGTCTGCCTGTCGCAATCAATTCTCATTAATTAATAAACGAATCGATTTATTGATTATAATTGAGAATGATAACAATTATCCAAGGTGTATGTTGAGCTGCCGAGGTTTCCCCTCCAGCTTCTGGATTCAGATCAATACAAAACGAGTTGTTGCTGTATCAAGCTGCGAGATTTCATCAAAATTAAAAGGGCAACATCATACATTTGGGACCGCATTCCGGATGAAGAGTGTCAACACAATTTTGATTGAGGATTTCAACCACTCGTACCTTCTTTCATTTCCACGTTTCCTGACGTAATTATCCTTGATGGCATGAAAGGACACCTTGGATAGCTGGTATTCCACCCCGATTTTATCAGTTTCATTCCGTAATACCTGGATACGCTCGGCTGTAATAAGCTACAAGGATTTTCTTTATCCACATACATTTCTGCGAGTTTGAAAAACGTTGATGCAACACGACAAATTCCATCCTCTCGTACACGAATGAAATATTTAACACATGCGTTACATTACACCAGCTATAAAAATGAGAATATAAATTATTCAGAATGCTTCCGGACTCCTAGGTCTACACTTGATTTAGCTGGCCTCTGCGAGGAGATTTGCTCGTTTTATTTCATCAGACACTGCGACAAAACATCACTTTCCGAAAACGCAATAACTGACGCAATTTGTACCTGTCAACGTCGAATTGCATTGCGTCACAAGTCTGAAAAAATGCGGACATTTCCATGGTTTCATCGGGGAAAATTATAAACCGTATAAAACAAAATGTGGAGATCTGTTCTGGCTTTGTTATTTTCGTAGAAAACCCCATTTTGAGTCGATTTCTACATCGAGTGAATTGTTTGCCGTATTCAATCGATTTTAATCGTTTCAATCTTTCCCTATACAGGGTGGCCAAGAGATTGACGTCAAAAAGAAAAAAACAGGTCCCTCGTATCATGGGCTATTTGAATCACCCCCATGTATTTTATACAATTTTTCACGGTTTTCGAGTTATGAATTTTTTTATGAACAGAATTTTAAACTCGACCATCTTAAAAGAGATATTAAAAAAAAGGTACAAGACTTCTCTGTGAAATTCTTCTTGTAACTTAATCTCCATGAATTGTACTTCTATACATAAAATAACCAGATTCGTTACTTTGATAAAAATTATGGAAATATTGGTCTCAAGTGAAAAAGTTAAGTAAATTGGATTATGTTCTGAATTTCCGATTCAAAATTAAAAATGTGAAAAGGCGAATTCACGGTTTCTTAGTATGCTTAAAAACTGCGCTCAACAGTCAGCTTTTAGAATCATTGATAAAAAATGGTACTTAACACTCTACTTTTGCTAGAATTCGCCTTCAAAGTCATCGAGGTGAAAAAAATCAAAGAACTAGACATTTACTGCAGAATTATTTTTTGCCATTTTAAGATTTTTCTGATCAAGTTATGATAGAAAATACTGAAAATTAATAAAAACTAGCTTCAGATGTTGGTCCAGAAGAGTTCTAGATAAAATAATGGAACAGGTATGGCAATAAATCACACACCATAAAGTGAATAAAAAGAAATTTATTTATGTTTTTTCCTTTTTGACGTCATTCTCTTGGCCACCTCGTATATTCTTTTGTGCGACAACAATCATTGGTGAATTAACTTTTGAATAATCTTTTCTGTTGAAAATTCCATCTTAGATTTGATCGAAATAGCGGTCAAATACTCGGGTTATAAGAGGATGCGGAAATAATAAGAGACTGAATGAAATTTGGAAAATGCTCAAAGCCGCCCCCTTGCACATAATTTTCAATGTTTTCACAAAGGACACTGCGACACTCCAATTTCATCAGTATATCCTAGATACACCATCCTTGATACTTTTCTGTACTGCGAAATTTGCATATTGGTTTAAAAAAGGTTTTCCCGCAACTTTTTCTCATCTCTCAACATCGAACTTTTCTCCCATTCACCCCAGAAAACTATCAGGTTATATCATTATTAAAAAGTTCAAAAATGACTCTTTCGCTCCCTCCCATGTCTACGTGTAGCGAAATTGAGAAAGTGGTGAAGTTTTAAATGGGTAATGTTGTGAATATTTGATGCGGGGTGGTTTACCTGAGGACAGATCCAATGAAAGCTTAATTTCCTACTCTGCTTCGCAATGTAATTAACTCCAACTTGTGATTGTTCTACTGACTGGATAAAAACACCTTGCGAATAAACCACTCCACTACATGCATATCTGCACTGCCGAAATTCACCGCCGGCCAGAATGGAATGATCAATATTTAATGGTGATAAACTGGAAGAATTCACGGTGTGGATAATCTATGGTCCAAATGAGCCGGCAAAAATTCAAGACTCTTTTGGAATTCTCACAGTATTCGGCCAAATTCACAGTCTTTTGCGACATTCTCATAATTGATTGACATTGGTTATTCAGAGAAGCAGTTGTGTTCTGTGTAGGATTTGTTACTGTGCCCTTACGCCACCTCAGGCACAGCCCTGTTAATTTTCGACCCCACAGTGAAATGGTGGACCACTACCAAGACTAAAAATTTGTTTCCTAGCCTTGGGATTGAACTCGCGACTTTCCGCGTCACAGTCAATCGCCTTAACCACTGGGCTACGGGCACTACATAATGAAAGAATACACCGAATATTCATTCATTCAAAAGTTTGAAGCTGTCTGCTGTAGTATCTACCTCTCAGCTTTTCGGGAAGTCTCAAGTAATCGGATCGAAATATTACTCTGGAATTACTAACGCTCATTCTATGAAGAAACTATGCGACTAAGAAATTATTCGCTCCCACTCAGAGCTGATTTGAATATAAATCGAAAGATAAATACATGACTTATTGGAATGCATGACACATCTGGAGATTCATATTCTGGCAGAGCAGAATAGGCATGAATAAGAAACATAAAACTTAGGAGGACATGTAGCTACGTTCCCCCACAGATGAGTACGAATTTTTAATTTGCATTTGGGGTGTGCAGATGTGAACTCCATACATCGATATGGGTTATGTTTGGTATTCAACGATCAATTATTTATTTATACCTTCTCTGCTTCGTTCGCTGAATGTGTAAAAAAGGATTCCGCAGAATAAATTCTTAGTGTGTTGCACCACGGATATTCAGATTCACATTCTCTCGATTTTTTATAGCCGGGAATGTCCGCATTCTTCGTGGCTGGTCGATTGTTGTGCGATAGGAGCAGTTAATTATACAAGAGCTCTCTTGGGAAGAAAATTGGACTGCTGTACCAATACTTATCACCACGGGAATCAAAGAAAAAATGAGTGTTCGAAATAGAAACAATGCCACAAAGTAATCACGGTTGGTCTGACTTGACGAGATGTATCGGCTGGTTTTCTGCCTCGTGTGTTGTTTATATTCTTTTTTCGGACGGAACTAATTCACTTCATTAGTCACGGAAGTAACGGGTTCCGTCGTGGGGAAGAATACGAGGTGATCCTTGATACGGTGCGAACTGAAGGCCGTTGTGAGACTGTTTCTAGACGAGTAGCAAAAGTGTTTTTTATGAAATAGGTAGAGAACAAAGCGTTCTAGGTCTTCTTCGTTACTGACGAAGTCCATACGCAGTGGAACTTTGTGGTATTAAAAAATGAAAAATACGGATTTCGAACAGGAGCTGTGTCATCATTAAATGATAAAAAATGTTCTCCTTCAATCTGAAATCGCTGTTTTCTGTTGCCACCCTGTATGGCCCCCGAAAAGTTAATTAATAACGTCCCGGTTTGGTTTCCGAGTATGGAATGATCAACAGGGATTCAGTCTACCTGAAATCAACTTGTTCTTGATATCAAACAATTTCGAAGTGAAACGTAATACCGAAGTGTAAATAGATAGAAATTGTTTATCGTTCTCAACCTGAATAAAATCCGGCGGTTGGAAATAACCATTTTGCGGAAACAGCGTACATACTTAATTAGTCGAAATTATTATCAAACATTTCCCGACGTAATTGAATCAAAATATTTTCGTTCAATTCGTGCAATCTGATTCTACAACCCGCCTAAGGCAGTACAACCTGGATTCAACAATTATCTGCATGTTGTTGGTTTAATATGTATATCTCATAGGACAGACCTCCATTATACAGTCCGAAAGTTAATTGAATTAAAGTTTCGCTTATTAATATCAAACGGTTAACGAAAATAAGGATTAAACTGGCGCTATTCGAATCAGACTTCATCTCAACATATTCAATCCTGTCTGTACCAAACGAATCGGAAGCATCCTTTTCATTTTTGTAAAATGAAAATTTGATCGTTTTGAAATAGGTGGAAGCTTCGCAGGATAAGAGGGTAACTATGGGAAATTCCGAAATGTTGACCCCGTTAAAGCGTCATTTTCCTACGGGAGGCCGTTGACATCCCGCAATGTCAGAAGACATTTTGGTAAAGTTCGTCTTTGCGAGAAAGGGATCCACTTTGATGTCTGGAGGGATAATTTAGAGCAGAGCATATATCCACTTTCATATTTCAGATACCGGCAATAGCGGTAGACCGACAATTTCCTCTGTATCAAGGTGTTTGTATCAAAATATGTCCCTCGATAACTTAACCATATTACCTTACAACCCCACAAACACAGGCATGAGCCGATGTTTTCAACTATTCGCGACTTACGCATTTTCGGAGGGACCCACTAGATAAGATATGACCAACAGGGATACTCTCATCCTATCTATTTTCGGAATTTCCCATCAATATCCTGATCCGTGAACTGAAATGTAGCTCGATTTGACAGGCTGGTCTCATTCCAGTGCGCAATCATAGTTTACTGATACGTTCCCGGAGAATAAATTGTTCTGCATGAATTTTTCCGGTTGAAATTAACAAATTGTTGTTTATAAATATTAGGAATGTTCCTATGAGTTTGGTACGAGGATATATTGAAAAATTCTGAGCCTACTATAGAACCAAACAAAATTTCAATGTCAGAATATTTTATTACTCAACATATTCTCCTTTTAATTGAATACATTTATAACAGCGAATCTGCAACGTCTCTAGACCTTTCAAAAAAAAATGTTTCTTCTTGCTCTGCAAACCAGTCCTCCACAGCTTTCATTATCTTCTCGTTGAAAGAAAATTTACGACCTTTTAAACATTTTTTTAGTTGGGGAAAGAGATGATATTCGGACGGAGCCAAATCTGGTGGATAAGGGGGATGTTTTAGTAATTCTTATCCTAAATCACGAATTTTTTGCATGGCGACATGAGATTTGTGTACTGGGGCGTTGTCCTGTAAAAACAAAATACCTTCGGATAGCTTTCCGCGTCTTTTCTCTTTAATTTTTCCCCTGAGAGTGGTCAGTAATGTCGAATAGTAATCTCCAGTTATTATTCTCCCCTGTTCCAAAAAATCAATCATGATTACTCCATGGCAATCCCAAAAAACTGAAGCAAGAACTTTCCCAGCAGATTTTTGGACACGAAACTTCTTAGGTCTTGGAGAACCAGAGTGTCGCCATTCCATCGATTGTTGCTTTGCTTCTGGATCGTACAAATGTACCCAAGTCTCTTCTATAGTAACAATTCGGTTTAAGAAGTCAACATCGTTTTCAAATCGAGCACAGATCGAACGCGATGCTTTTACACTTGCACGCTTTTGGTCAACATTCAAACATTTATGGAACCATTTTGCAGAAATTTTTCTCTTGTCCAAAATGACTTGAACTATATGATGAACGCGTTCGTATGAAATCTTCAGTGCTTCAGATATCCGTTTTAGCCCAATTCGACGGTCTGATAAAATCATGTCATGAACCGCATCGATATTTTCGAGGACTGACACAGAAACTGGCCTTTCCGATCGGTCATCATTTTCAATGGAAAATTTACCTCTTTTGAAGCTTGCAGTCCAATTTTTCACGGTCGCATACGAAGGACATTGATCACCAAGGGTATAAAGCATATCTTCGTAAATCTGCTTACCTCTTAACCCTTTTAAGTACAGGTACTGGCTCGATACTCCAATTTTCCGATTTTTACAATTTCGGTGGACATCTTTTTTTTTAAATTTATTGCGTGACTCTGGTTTACTTTTTTGACGTCGTACTCTACACTGACATTTCTAATAAGTTATTATTCGTTGATATGGTATCACAATATTTTGTTTATGCATGGAACTGGCCTAGGCTAACTAGATATCAATACATCCTCGTATTATTAATCGAACTGAAAATCCACCAAGTGAAGACCGAAGCAATTGAATAAGAGTGCATTGGACGGATCGATTCGAAATTAAAACCGAATATCTGAAATGTACTCGTGTGGTGTGATACTTAAGCGAATTAGAATTTGATTAATGTCCTCGAATTGTGTCCAGCAGTGTATATGAAAAACCAGGATGTGCCAGCTTGTACGAATATCGGAAGTATCGTGGTATTTAGTTAATGGCAATACGGAGGTCGCGTACATTTACATGAATTACAGACCGGAAATTTCAGTATTCGTATAAATTAAATACGACCTGAAAATAGAACTGGGAAAAAGAAAGGGGTGATGTAAACGAACAAATGCAGAATTATGATGAATCTGGTTCACATACAGGGCGACTCTCTAACATCGGTTTCGATGGAAAAACAAATGTCGATATTTCCAGGAATCTCGGGAATATGATGAACTAATCTTTGAGTACACGAAACATAAACATATCGAATTGAGTGTGGGAGGGGATGAATTCGAGGATGAAATGGATAAGGCGAGGATATCCCTCTTTATACAGAATGTCCGTGTTTTTCCAAATGAAAAAGTCCCCTCTGTATTAATATTCTATTTAGAATATTTTCTCGGATTTCACTTCTGAAGGAATCACGAATGAATGACTAACCAATAGACGTCGACTCCGAGTCACGTGCCCCATTTCAGATTCTCAACATCGTAGAATGCTCATGTCAAGCGTTAAGAAACCTCATTTTGTTTCAGGACGGAAATGCTTGACAGAAGGAAGAGCAAGTCGGTTGACAACTGTTTGACATTCTAAAATCCCACTTACGACAATAATGCGATTTTCAAAATCCTGAACGCTACTCAACTGTCATGGCTTCTAACGTCGGTCGTGAAAAGTAGGGCTTCAGGATTAACGGCGAAGCAATCTTTTAATTTCGTTTCGCGTATTCTTCTTTTCCGGGATCGGAACGTTGTCGTATCGGAGAAACAGTACAAAAAATGAATTCTCGTCGAGAGCTTTCTACTCAACAGGTATCCCGCACCTCGAAGATGTGTTCAGATGAAGATAAAACACAAACTTGAGTCTTACTTTTATCTATTCGAAAGGAATTATAATCAGACGCCGATCAAATACTTGTGAAAGAGTATTAAAATGAAGGAAAAATTATATTTAAAGAAGCTCCGACTGAAATGAACTTTTGAGCGCTCGATTCATTCACCTTGTAGGTAGATTCACCTTTTAGGTAGATTCACCTTGCAGGTAGATTCGCATTTGCCAGGCCCGGATCTAAGATTTTTTCTGACGGGGGGAAAAATTCATGATTGCGCCCCCCCAATTGTTTAATATGTACATATATGAACAAATATATGTACAATAGAAAAAACAAAAATAAATAATACGAATGAATAATGAAAATGAAAACTAATAATAAACAAAATATCACAAGGAAAGAAATTGGACTTTTTTCTTCACATAGCATCACGCGGCGTGATTTTCTTTCCGCGAACGCATCTATCAGCTCCTCGAAATCTGTTTCGGAAGCAGTTTTGTATTCTATAGCTAAGATCGAGAGGCCATAGAGACTTTTCTGACTCATTAAGGAACGCAAATAATTTTTTATTATTTTCAATTTGCTGAAACTGCTTTCACATCTTGCAGACGTGGTAGGCAATGTGCACTATTGTATTCTATATAATGTCAGCTATACTGACATTATAGGGAAAGCATCTTTCAGATCTTGAATGAAGTCGATCTTTCACTCTTTTCAGGAACCAACATTTTAAAACCGCTAGTTTCTAACAAAAATCAACTGCATTCAAGTCTCTTCAATATTTTCGCGCTAAAAGGGTCCCATTTTCTGCAGATCCTCTGTTTGCATGTTTAAAAGGGCATGGCCATTGAGGAATGAGAAATTCGTATGCAGACTCTCTGCGCTTTCTAATCTTTTTTTGATTTCTGACAATAATCTGTCGAAAACAACCTTAATTTCCTCAGAGAATAAACCAACTAGATCCGTTCTTGACTCACCATCGCACATTTCGTCAACCTGCTTTTTCTTCTTGGAAACACGTTTATTTCTAAGAATTGGCTCCACATCCAATTCTTCTGAAAGAAGTGTAGCTTCCGAGATCCAGTTTTCAATATGTTTTTCTATCATTCCTTGCAAGGTCTTTATAAGACTTTGCATGAACGATAATGAACGTGAAATAACTATATCTCCTTTCTGAATTTCCACGTTGACCATATTGATCTCTCGCAGAATATTATCCCAAATTGTTAGGTTCAGTATGAATCTAAAATCCATCACGGCATGAAGCAAATGACCAGCTGCATACTTGTATTCTGCGACTAGTGAGGATTCTTTGATTTCTTCCACTGCCTTCACAACTCCCGGTAAATTATTGAGCAAGGCATTAACAGCTTGATGTTTAGTCCATCTAGTTTGGCTACTTCCTTTAAAATTTGTTTCCATCCACTTTTTCATAATTGTCCATCGTATGGTTGAACTAACAAAAAATAATACAGTTTTTGTACAACACCAAATGAATTTACTGCTTCTGAACATGATGAATACGAATGGACACCCACAAGATTCAGAGAGTGTAGAATTTTGGATTGGACTCCTTTATATGAATGCCAGCTTGTCAACTTCTAAGAAGTCAATAAAACTTTCCTTTATTTTAAGTTTTATAAGTCTTTGCCTTTATCTCATATCCAGACTACGTTCTCTTTAAATATCGTATCAAAAATAAAAAAAAATTCACCTCTGGTTGTTTTTAGCGCCCCCTTAAGCTGGCGCCCAGGGCAAGCTCCCCGCTTGCCCCATCCTAGATCCGTGCCTGGCATTTGCAAGTACGATGAAGCAGTTGTTCGAAGTTATCTTGTTATGGAAATTTTTTCTATTTTTTAAACGGAAGATATGTGAGGTTAGATCAATATATTTCCATTCATATTCAATGATTTTGATTCGCACCGAATTTATTGCTCATGCGTAGGTCTAATTTCAACCTGACCCAGCTACAAATGAGCGAAAACAAATATACAGAAAAAGATGATTACTTTCAGTATCGTTCCAAACTTAATATATAATTGATGGTATCGGTCAAGGAACAAAAATAAAGAATACTATTCCTTCAGCAACGTTTCGGCTCCTTTATTGGGCCTTCTTCAGGCATCGGAATACAAGAAAAAACTAAAAAATTGAAAGATTGAATCTTTCCGTTGAAGGAAATCGTCGATTACATAAAAAAATAGGTGTATGCAACAAGGAGAAAAAAGCCATCAATGTATACGGAAACAACACGGCTGACACAAGAATGGAGACAAAACCTCTCCATTCAATTATATACAGAAAAATATTGTCCTATTTGATGAATAACCATTTATACTCCATTCAATGTTATAATGTATCCCAGTTGGCCATGAAATTCTAACAACTTGTATTTTTTGAAAATGTTATCTTATAGTCATTTTCATGTCAGATGAATTAGCAACGTTGTCCTTTCTACATAGAGGTAGTAATTACGTATTTATCGAAATGTTTATTTACTTTGGGAAAATAATGAATTCGATAAAATATTAAGTGAATTCAATAATTCCAAAGACCTGGTGAATGTTTGGTGTGTTTCCCCTGTTGATACTGGTAATATTTCACGTATATAAACAAGGTTGGAAGATTCAGTTATGCTATTTTCCTGTACGGAAATCAAGAATCGAGTGTTAAAATTTTACTGAAAAATAATGGACATAATAGTCCGTTACGTTGTGATAGTTCGTTCTGAAAAAAAAATAAAAGTACTCAAATAACCCGACAGAAAAACTTCTAAACGAACAGACGACCTATGGAATTCCCCACTTTTGAAAATTGTCAAAAATAAGCCTGTGTCACAGTTAAACCTTAAATGAACTAACTCCATTTACAAAGTTAAGAAAGAGTAATTAGAAATGAGCAGTGACAACGTCTCTGAGAATCATTTGACATTCAACTAGTACCAACCTGCGTCACTTTCAAGTGAAAAAACTTGATGACCCTGAATCATGGATACATTTTAAAAGTGAATGGAGTATATGTGATTTTCACGATTGAGTTTGGCATAAAAATCGACCTTTCGCCTTAAACCTTTCGGTTTAAGAATTTTTTTCAGAAGTTTGAGAAGTGGGCAAATTAACCCAATCTATTCATACTGCTCAATCTTAAGGTTGTTATATCCAGATTGGCTTGAGAATTCAACTTAATTAAAAGTTTTTTCAGCAATTCATACCACTGATCCTAACGCTTCAAAGATGCTTTTTTCTTCCTGCAACTATCTTCGAGTCACTGTCCATCATTACACTAATTGAAATAATTTCCGAAAGAACTCGATAAGAAATTCGAAAAGTATGAGCCAACGATAGTGACATTTCTGCAATAACGAATTGTTACCTAGCAACGACTATTTCTCTACCACAAATCGCAGATATGAAACACAATTTCCTTTTAATTATCCACGTTTTCCATATATCCTCTCGGTGCCTTTTCATCAGCGATAGAAAAACATATTATGATTTATGAAGAGGAAAAATGTAGGATCTGTATTCTAGTCGTAAGACCTCATCTTTTAATGGTTCCAAGAATGCATTCTTAATGGCTTCCAAGAAAAGTTACGGTGATACACAGACGACCAGATACAAAAAGGCTGACCTTCGGCTATTTCCTCCTCATTTTCAAGAAAAAAAAATTGAAGAGAAATTGGAAAACCTTCCAATACTTATGGCGGTTATGATTTAATTATTTATGCTAACCGTCTCCTCCACCATTTTGCATCACCGTAATTCCATGACGATTAAAGCAGTTATGAAGAATTCTACTTACTGGAAGTGTCCAATTTGAGTTGCTGAGCAGGTGCCTGCGTGGACGGTATCGGAGTACCGGTGTGGGGCTGAGCGAGCACAGGCTGAACGGCCAGTAGCGTAGGAGGTGCCGGATTTCCAGGGGTCGTACTGCCAGGGGATGAGGCCGCCCATCCACCTTTCATGTCCTGTGAATGAACACCTAACATTAATCAAGTGCATTTCGCAGCTGGTCTACCACAAAGCGATTCCGTTCTAGCGGGTGAGAGGACAGGTCAGGACTCTCCCGCTCCTGGCCTTTCCAAAGCTCGAACGAATCGAATCTAGGTATGATTTGAACGGGAATTTAGCCGATGGAATAGATGATATGCCAAAATTGATTCAACAAGTGAAAGGCAGTTTGTAAGGTTTCATTAATAAGATTTCAATGTCGAAAAACGTCAATTATTTCGACAGATATTTTTATACATCTTACACAGCCATGATTTGACTTTTTCTATTTTTACATGGTTGGGTTAGATTTGAATTGTTAACGATTTTGACGAAGTGCAAAACGCTTTGTGAGAAATATAAAAGGGAGTTCTAATCAGAGCTTCAATATGAAATAAAATGAAAACCATATAGTTTCAATGTTATCATTGGCAAAACCCATTTCAGGTAATCAAATCAGGATATATCATATTGTTTTTAAAATCTTGAATTGTTGTTCTTTTATGAGGGTAGATATTACGAACTGTTTTGGGAATAACGCTTCAAGAAAACAGCAAAATGACAAAATTCATTTTGAAGGTTCAGCAATACTGATTATGGATGTGCTAAGAACGTCTGTTAGATTTTTCTATCGGCATGGAAAACTCTTTCGGAAGGGATGGATTCAGTGCTTCAAGTCTTGGTGGCTATCACACAGGGTGTTCCTGAATTGGAGGTTCAAATGAAGAAGAAGGATTCCTTGCTTAATATCAAGAATAAGAAGTCCTATAACATTTTTTTTTCAAGTTTCATTTTCTCATAGTATCTGCTTCCAACAAGACATTCAACTGCAATTCCTCATAGATATTAAAACTTGAAGTTTACACCCTGTGACATGCAAATATCGATTACAAATATACAGGGTGATACTTTTTCTGGACCACTGTCCACTGTTTCCCTCTAGAACTTTTTCTTTATGAGTCAATGTTGATTTGAAAAATTGAATAGAATTAAATTGAAAGGAAGCTTGGTTGTTACTCTCAATTTTATGGTCCCCTATAGTTTCGTCGAATACACTAACTATTTCGGAAAATAACATTCGAGAAATTCTCTAGACATCCCCAGAAAAATCAAAATAGTCATAAAAGTCCATTTACTATAATAAAAATCGAAACAATTTGAGTCTGTAGACCTAGTGGGCCATGATTAATGTTCAATCAACATGTTATCATGTTCTAGTTCAAATACTCTCTGTACCTTGAAAAAGAAATGTTTTCGGTCCCATGTTTATGTCACTTTTTGCCTTAAATCGATGCAAGGAAACTCCCCTCAAAGTTCGTACCTCAAGTATAGGAACACCTTGTATATACTCTCAAATTTGGGCGGTAGCTAACGGGTGACCGTAGAAAATGGACGGACACGCGTCAATTACCACCTTATTAATTTTGAAATCGCATCAATCGGATACGATTACTTCGGGCAAAATTCATTTCCAGATCCGGATATGGGCTTCGAATCGTCGCATACGCCTACTGTTTATTCGCCGCTATATCAGCTTGCAACAGACCTATTGAGTTACACAAGGAAAAACTCGGCTCGAATCATTAAGTTGCGTCACGAATTTATTCCTCAACGTTATTCATCGCAGGTTGTGCTATTTCTTCATTCGGCATTCCCGCCATATTTTCCGAGACATCGGATAGTTTCATTCCGACGTGAATTTCTGGGCAATCTGGAGAATTAACCGAATGAATCTCACTAAATTAACGATGACATATTACTTAGGACATTATTCAGGCTTCACCCATCGTTTATGAATAGAATTTATTGTATTCAACGTTTCGATCTATCGCTAACCTGAAGATATTTTGCGTAATCGAAACAAAATGTTGGATACAATTAATTCTATAAGAGATGGATGAAGCTTAAATGGTTTCTCATTGGAAAAATAATGAATCGTGGTTCTTAAAATGCGGCAATATTTATATTGTCCAATCTAATTGTGGCTATTCTGAGGAACAGGATATTGAAGTTTTCATTACATTGCACAGCGATCGGAAATTGAAAATCTCTGCCTTTTTCTATCATGTTTTCGTAGATTGCGGTTTTCGATAACAGAGGTAATTATGAATTGCGAACTGGTACCTGATTTCAATTTACTCGAAAGAGCTTGTTCACAATCTGAACCATTTCTTGAAAAAAAAAACAAGCTTCATCAAAGTCAGTCTTGGTGGAGATATTGAATTTTCTTGCCCTATTCTGGCCAATTAATATATTCGTTGAGGAGGAAAACAATTATCGTCCAACCCTTTCTGTTGACTCACTCTGTATATTCAAGAATCTGTTCAGGTTATGGAACGTTGTCATATATTTTAAAATTACCTCATCAAGATATACGATTAGTTAAATTAACTTTCTTCTCGAAGAAAATAAGATTTTAATGAAAGCAGCTCTTTGAATTATAAATTTTGTTTTTCCTTCCACATTTATTTTCTCAAATTCAAAAATACTGAGTATAACTAGAAACCCACACTAAGTACACTGCGCAAAAAAATTAACGGACATTATGGAAATCTCGAATTTATTCTACAACTGAAGGTGTTCTCAATGATAATTATTTTTACCAAAATTATGCATGCATATGTTATCCACTTTAAACGTTTTTCTTCAATACAGATGTTTTCTCCCAGCAGGAATTGAAAAAATGATATCAGATTTTGAATGTATTGGCTCCATTCTAAAATCAGTTGTTCTCGATCAATTCTAGTGATCAATAGATTTTCTTTCGTTTGATTTTCTACACTCGATCGCTATGCAACGCGGAACACGCGATTTGACCCTAGAGGAATGTGCCCAAGCGGTAGTTTTGCGAGAAGAAGGGTGGACATACACAAGAATTGCAGAAAGGTTAGGACAGGGTAGACCACGGGTAACAACTGCCATTCAAGAACGTTACTTGGGAGTTTCTTCGTTGAAACAACGGTTTGCAACCGCTCCCCTCCTTCAAAATCAGCTTGAGCATACTCATGAGTTGCAAATTAGCACTCAGACAATAAGAAATCGCCTCAGAGAATATAATTTAAGGCCTCGTGTCGCGGCAAGAGGCCCAGCTCTTACCCCAGCCCATCGAAGGGCGCGTTTGGATTTTGCGAGAGAGCATATCCATTGGGAAGAGGCCGATTGGGAAAGAGTTCTCTTCACAGATGAGGCTAGATTCTGCCTCTATCATTGTGATGGACGTCCCCTTGTATAAAGACGTCCACATGAAAGATATGCTCAGTGCAATTTCCTGAATACTACTGGTTTCGGGGGAGGATCGATTATGGTATGGGGTGGAATATCTTTGACTGCTCGCACAGACCTAGTGGTCGTTGATAATGGAGCTATGAATGCTGATAAGGAACATTCTTGAAGAGCATGAAGTGCCATTTGCCCCATACATTGAAAATTTCATTTTTATGGACGATAATGCCAGACCCCATCGTGCGCGCATCGTTCAGGAGTCCTTGAAGAGATTGAAGTCTCTCGAATGGAATGGCCAGCAAGAAGTCCAGATCTCAATCCGATTGAGCAGGTTTGGGACAACCTCAATAGAAGGCTGAGAAGTTCAGAAAATCATCCATCAGCTACTCTTAATGACTTAGGAATCCAACTCGGAGAAATCTGGAAAGGATTAGATCAGAACATTTTAAGATCACTCATTTTGAGTATGAACCGTCGTTGCCGAGCTGTAATTAACGCAAGGGTTGGAAATACCAAGTATCAAATCACTTATCAGCATTTCAATATTTTGAAAATTGTTCATTTCTCTTCTTCCACATAAGATTCGGTGAAATCCTGAATTTTTCATCCATTTAATGTGTCTAGTTTCGTTCAAAACCTTCCCGAGAGAACATAAAAAATAAGTTATATAGTCAATGTAGAGTTAACTTTCATTAAAATTGAGATTTTCAGAATGTGCGTTAATTTTTTTGCGCAGTTTATTTCTTTATTTTATACCGGCTCCTCCACCATTTCGTACCGACCGAGAAATTCTCTAAAATAACATCCGATGCGTGTTTTAATATTTTTCCATTTTCGGTTTTTTCAACTGCACCATCGAATTTCGAGTATTGACCGAATGCGCTGTTGATTGTATATGATTGCGGTTCGAAATAGCGTGAAAATCAGCATTGGCTGTTTAATTTATATCGTCATAAAAAATTCCCATGTAAGTCAGGTGTTTTTGCAAAATGCGACAGTTCCGAATTGAATTGCTGGTAAAATATTTGACATCAAACAAAACCTATCGGAATCCCGTGAATTGGTTGGGATAAATAACGGGGCACCTATTTTGATATTTGTATGATTGGCTGGAAATTAAAATTGATATGACTGAAAACACACGAAGCGTGAGTTTCAGCAGGTTCGTGTATTGATGTGTATTCAATTAGACGGAATTATACATAGGGCGTCGATATTACTGAAATATTATATCAACCTAAAACCATGAGAGTGTGCACAATGGCCGGACTTGTTTGTTTTGGTTCACACAAATACGTCTGGCGTGAGGATTTTCAATTTTATTTATTTCTCCGTATGGATTTCACCCAGTAAATACCTGTTGAGGTTATTTTTTTCCCTTTTATTCCGGTGCCTTGAGCCGTGCTATTTTGACCTACGACATTTCTCTTTCGCACCCAATTTTCGGACATATCCTCACATGAAGACCTAGAATGTTTTTATTTGATAACAGCACTGATGTATCGTGAATCTCCGACACGAGATGAGGGATTTAGTCGACGAAAAAAAAAGAGAGTTCGCATTTACACAGTTTTGATCATCAGAACACATGCATGGATATGACAACTAGGGAGCAACTATGAAGGGATTACAAGAACCGTTATGGCAGTCATATTCAAATTTGCAAAAATGTGACTAGCTTTCATTCGGGAATAAATATTGAGAATAATTTGTGTCAGTTATCTGATAATTCCCGATTGAGAATGCCTTGTTCGACACTTTAAAAGAATCGGAAACACATTTACAGGAGTTTTTATGAGAGAGTTCCTTCAACTGCTGCAAATAATTAGTCCCTCGATTAGAAA
Organism: Adalia bipunctata; assembly: GCA_910592335.1. Lineage (NCBI taxonomy): Eukaryota > Metazoa > Arthropoda > Insecta > Coleoptera > Coccinellidae > Adalia > Adalia bipunctata. The sequence continues at coordinate 3,119,474 of OU342957.1, forward strand.
GGACCTGGGAGCATTATTGTTTTAATGACCGTCGAATTCGAAGGGAAATGGAAACGATTTTTCAATTAAGTGATCTTTTGACGGAACAAACGTTGAATATTAATATTTCGAACACAGAGATCTTCGTTCTCCGAATATGAACGAAATTCATCAGAAAAATGTGATGAAATTTGAATTTCACATCGAATATTCTCCTTCTGCGAATGCCATGAAAGCGATTATCCAATCAAAATGGCACTATTGAAGGAATAATGGGCATTTCCAGTCATTTTCAGAAAAAAATTATTTTGACATATTGGATTCTCACGTAATTCGTGATTTTTTTTTCAATTTCTTCTTCATCAATTTATACCCTGAAAAATATTGAAAACACAAAAATAATCTACCGAATTCAAACGAGCAGAAGAAGCGGGAAATCGTGTGACGTCAGTGGCTAGAAACATTTTTGATTGGTTGTACTCGTCATGACATGCTGCTGATTTGAAAATGACAGCATTGCCAAATCACAAAAAAAAATTGCCAGAAAAAGCCCTTGCTTTCACTTTCCTAATAATATCATAATATAATGTTGAATTTGGATGTTTTATCTTTTCTCTTATCATATTGACATTTTCATTTGTACTCCATAAAGCTTCATAATATCATTCAATCTTCGACCTACTGATCGAAGATAAAGAGGGTTAAAGTAAGTAAATAGGTGAGAAATTCAATTGAAAATAATCATCCCTTGTTATATGACGATGTTTCAAAAACATTAGAGTGATCACATCGAATATAATACGATTACTGAATACATTTATGGATAAATTCAGCGATTTTACAAAGACTTGACAACAGCGGAGTGTCTCTCAGTTACTCTGGGCTTTGTCTCCTCCATCACAAACTTCAACCAAGCATATTACAATTTGAATTCACACGTGTTGAAATCACATTTTCAATATCGAATAATTAATCAGTTCTTCAAAATTCAGAGTGAATAAATGGCAACAAATGTTTTATAAACTGCCCTTCATTATGTCATGGAAAGAAAAGTGCATATTTTAAGATACTAGATACTGGAAATACCCATTGAATATGTCTATATTTTTGTCAGGTATAGTTCGAACGTTTTCTGCTTCCATCTCGAATAATTCGAATTTCATTGGATTTCGAAAACATATTATTCGTATTGGGACACTTTTCGCATTTGCCAGTTTGGGCATCCCATTAACGCAAGTCTTCGGGGATATCCGAAGGAATATTATTCGGATTATGGACCGAAAACATTGAGAATGAAGGCTCATCACGCCAAATAAGATTTGTACATTCATTCGGGATTCGAATTAGGAGGGGAAAATCAGTTCCTGCGGGGATATGCGCCTGTAACTCTCCCTTCTGGATCTTCCCGTGGATAAAGAGCTTTAGCGTTCCCCTCCCATTTCTGCAGGATATACAGGTGGGATGCAGGAACTTCCGGTGCACGCTGCCAGAGAAACGTCTTGCGTAAAAACCGAATGCGTACCGTTCTCTCTAGAGATGACGATCTTCCGCAGCTGTCGCATACCTAACTGTTTTTTTATTCTTTCACCCTCCAGTGGGACCAAGAGCAGCGTTCTACCGTCAGATACCCATTTGTTTATCTTCCATTATCAAGGATACCGATAGAATTAAACGAAACTGGATTTAAAGCAGAAATGAAAGAGGAAACGGACGAATTTATACGGAATAATTAATTCGCAACGAAAAAATTCGTTGCAGTCTGAGGAAAAAATGAATATTACATCGGTTTCTGTATAATTCATTAGGAGTCAAGGGAGAAGAATTCGGCCTTTGTTTGTTACTCAACATAAAGAAAGCTTTGATTTTTTTAGTTGTGGAAATGAACTTTCCCCTAAATTTGATTTTTTTTTCATTTAAACAGTCATAGGAAAACGTTCACATTTTTAGTCATTCACTTTTGATTACCCAAAAGGGATTAAAGCATCATCACTCGAAAGAAACACACGTTAACCTACAAAATAAAATATCAGTTCCCGGCGCCTCCACCAATTTGCAACGGTCAGACTCAGCTCAAGCAAACCAGGCTCAAGCAAACTGATAATGAGCTGTAAGCGACCTTAAGGGATGATTGTTGAGGTTCTATATGTCAATACAGAAAAGAGTGTCAAAAATCGACAGATAACTGTTATATATAGTGAAGTGAAATTACAATTCCTTCAATTATCAAACATCCAAATTTTGTTTATCTGCAATAAAATGGCTTCTCATCGCTTCAACGACGATCCACACTTCCAATCATAGCAGAGTGAAGAGCGGTGAAATCCAGAAACACGTAGAAACTCTTTCTACTATTCAACACCGTAGATTTGATTCTGTGGAAAGGGGTGAATAATTTATCAAACATTATAAAATTACACATTCAATTTAATTTGGTCGGCGGTTGGTTGGTTTGGACGGCGATTCAATTAATGCTGAAGTGAAATTGCTCTTTTATAACTTTATTTGTGATGTACCCAGGTTCTGGACCGTAAAGATTTCCGAGAGGGCTGTTTGAATTTACCTACATTAGGGGGTAAGTCTACACTGACGGTATCTACGAGAATACTGTTCATTTTCTGTCCAGATGGGATTCAGGTTCTGGCGTGCTTCTGAATCCGCGGCGCAATTCAATTCAATTCTAAACAAAAGTAATTAATTTCAGAAACTGCCTTCGATATATTCAGAGCTCAATAAATATGTTCCCACGGCATTTTCATCTCTCATTCAATGTCAATTCACCTTACCACAAAATTTTTCTGGATCTGTAATAACGTAAGAATTAACTGACCAAAATTTATCAAAAGCACGTAGATATTTCTCTGAGAAAGAAAAAAGCTTCAATGTAAAACACGATCAAATAAAGCCAATTTTCGTGATAAATTCGAGAATGCCTCTTCATTCAGATTTCATCTTCAGTCAACGGAGTACCTTCCTTGAAACTGATGAAAAATTTTAATTCCCATGCAATGGCAACATGAAACTTTCTCGTCTGTTTGAATCAGTTGATCCGGACGTTCACAGCAGGCTCTGGAATCGAACCTGGAGAAACGAACATAATCCTTTTATCGTAAATTGTGAGAGGTATAATTTCTTCGAGTTGAGAATACCGCATAAATAACGGGGAACAGCATCTGTTGTTTCTTCATTCTTTAATTCCTCTTGTCTCAAATTACATAAACTTGTTCAAGATTGGTATTATTCAGGAAAGCTGAGCTTACAGAAGATCACCTCGAGATTTTCAGATTCAGATTGAATTTTTCACGTAATCCTCTCCTTGATATTCGGATTATGTTATTCGCTTCTTCCATGAATCATGGAGTACGAAGCCCTCCTGAAAAATGCTAGGTATTTGTATGTTCAGTTTGAACAGGAATGAAGAGAGTCTCATCTGTTCGTGGAAAATAAATATTCAAATATATTTAACGGAAAATATAAAAAAATAAGAAGGGAGCATTTTTGGATATAACTATTAACACGATTTCGTCATCAATTTCAAAATAAAATGTCGATATGATTAAAATCGCCAAAAATGGAAACAAAACTTTATTAATAACGTTTCATTTTCAACATCACAAAGTACACTCTGCCAATGGATTTCGTCGGTAACAAAAAAGACTCAGAACTCTATGATTCACCCACTTTCTTTGAATCTGTGGTATGAAGGAATGACACAGAATCCCACAAATATTCTACCTGTTCATCACTAGTCTATAAACGGTCATACAGCACCCTCAGTTTGCCACCCTATCACCTCATATTCTTCCTCACACCGGAACCCGTAAGTTTCGTATCGATAAAGTGAATTCGTTCCGTGAGATTATGACTCTACTCAATACACCTACACAAGACCTGAAAACTATCAGGTCAGAACAACAATAAATACCAGTGCTCGCATTCATTCAATTTTTTTCTTTCATTCTCCTGGTGTTAAGATTTGGTACAGCAGTCGTTTTTTCTCTCCAAGAGAACTCTTGCATAATCAACAGACACCTTGCCGACATAATGGTCATATTTCATTTAGAATAAGTTTCGCTCCCATTTTGTATTTTATTGCATTCAAAAAAGTATCGACCTTATTGGGAAACCCGTCACATTGCATTCCCCAACTTTGAGAACATCATAATCGAATCGGGATAAATTTCGGCGCGGAAAACAATTGGTGGTGTTGTAAAGAAACCCGAGAAGTAAGGGAAAGAAAATAGCCCCTACATAATGAAATTATCTCGACAAACATATTGATGAATATATTTAAAATTCCAGAGGGAAATCTGTAATACCCGGTAATTCAATTTGGAAAGTTCCGCAAGAGGAAAATATCTGAGAGGAAATTGTGGGCCAGAACTTGATGCGACATAAGTTTTCGTCTTCTCATATTGTTGTGAATATTTCATACAAAGGTTCCATAAAATGCCTCTATGAAAATCATAATAAATCCTTATTGTTTTGGAGCCCCGTGAAATATCGTTGTTTTTATTGAATATTTGATATGGCCGAATTATGTTCAACACCTAACCCCTATCTAGAGCCCGGAGTATTTTATGAAACTTTATGCGTTTCCCAGTTTATTATGAAAATATAACGGTTTTCACGTAACATCATTATGTCTTCCTAACTGTGACATACTTGGCTGGAAAACTAGGTAATTCCATTACCTCTTTAACCTCTCGTTACGAAATGGGCTCCCATCTTTCATGTTATAATAATTTGTCATCGTAAATTGAAAGAATGCCATCTTCCCAGCGTTCACCTTCGGAATTAAGCTTCTACTATCAAATTTAAGCCTCACTCCGTAAACAAAGGAAGTACTAATCTCATATTTTATGTACATATCACATAAACATATGTACGTCTAGTGTATTCAGAACAGAACTTGCATGATAGCATCGGAATAACAGCTCCCCGAATGATGTCATCACATTTGTAATGAGAAAACAGGTGATTGGGGACTTGATACTCAGTTTCAAGCTTATTAAGTCCATAATGAAACCCAATGTTGTACATTCCACATCGCAAGAGCGGGATTATTCGAATTTACCATTCCGATACAGAAGGGTTTTCCAAAAAGAGGTGTTATTTTGACATTCAGTGAAAAATGCCATTTTTTATAAATGATCGGATGCTTATTTCATTATAAAGAGGAAGGTATGCCGTTCATAATCAGCCAAATGACCAAATATCCTTTTCATGAAATTTTCCATAACCAACTCGAAAAGTGGTGGCCCTATGTCGTCGATAGCCTCATAATTTCCATCTTTGAGGCCTCGAATCGACGCTGGGCTCTTGGCGTAGCCCTTTTTTCCACCTGGCCCCAAAGGAAGAAGTCGCAAGGTATTAAATCACAAGATACGGGTGGCCAAATGTGATTACCTCTTTGGGAGATAAATAATCTCTCGATAGCGCAATCCATTCACCGTTACTGTTGCTCTAGCCTTATTGTAGAAGAAGTAAGGTCCAATGACCCCGCCGGACCATAAATCGCACAATTAGACACACGTTGAGGATAGAGTGGCTTTTCAACAACAACTCTTGGGGTTTCCGAGCCTCAGAAGGGATAATTTTGCTTGTTGACTATGCCACGGGAGTGGAAATGGGCCTCATCACTCAAGATGATTTTCAGATGGAATTCCGGATCATTTTCATGCATTTCAAGGGCAATCAGCAAAAACACGACTTCTTTGATGATCGGCCAGCTTGAGTTCCTGGTTAATTGAACTTTATAGGCCTTGAGACCCAAATCTTCTTGCAAAATGAGGTGTAATGTGGAATGCCAAATTCTGAAGAACGGCAAGGAATGGACAATCCTTAGTTTTCATCAAAACTTCCGGCTACAGCAGCAATATTCTCGGCTCTCCTTGAGCAACGTGCACAGGTTGTATTCTTCACATCATCAACTTTCACCATTATCATAGTGAATTCCAATAATTTCAATGTTTTGTTGAAGCGTGGATCTTTCCGTTTTCATTAACAACGTGGTTTTACTTGTCGAATGTCAAAAAATGACAGCTTCAAAAGTGACATCTACCAAAATAGTGCGGGCTGTTCAAAGTTACACCTCTCATTGGAAAAATCTTTATTATTCAATGGGTATTGGTCTCGTACAGTGCCTTCCTATTTTTCTGATTCGTAATTTTGACTAATAGATCTTTCAAAAATTCAACACCTTCATCTGACTACAAATTTCATATTTATATCAGTAAAATCCAGATTAAATTTGTCTTTTCTATTCCATCGACATTGCCTCGATATTCATGACTCAGAATGATGAATTCGACCACTTTGAGTCTAATTGATACTTTGACATGAAGTTTTTGAATTTCAAAGCATGAAAGGTTCGCTGATACTTCAGGAAATAGCTACAGGCAATCGGTCTGATGTTGGGTGGAGCAAAGCTGGCTTTGTTGATCGACGGCTTAAAGGAATCCCTCCGAACTGACCAATCGCTTTGGCACATCTGTTTCGGTATCATGAATACCAAGAATATTCCGCTCGTGTTCGATGAAAGAATGGTCTGAGGCATTTAATACAGTTGACATATATTTCCTGAGGTTACATCTGCGGAGGTGAGGATGTTGGCGTATATAAATCATATTTTCCGAGGCTTGCGAATGGCAATCAGTCTATTAGGGCAATGGAATAGAAACAAGCATAAACGTGCGGCAAACGGTCAATCGACCCAAGTTCCCACCTGCTCAATCTATTCCAATAGAGTAAACAAGTTGTTAGTAGGCGATAAATGGTGAAATGTTTCAGTTAAATAGTCTGAAAGAAATATAAGCTGAAACGAAATGGGAAATAGGGCTCTTTACCGTCATTTCATCCAGTTTGACCAACGCAGATCTTATCTTCTATTTCATAATAAAAGGCCCGTCAGGCAATATCGCGTGCTGAACCATGACAATGTAAAATATGTTTTCTTCTTTTCCACTGTATTAGTTTTATTTTTTCCTCGTTTTCACTAATTAAAAAGACGAATATGTTGGGCAGGAATATTTCCAACTTCAGCATTATGCAATTCATAATCTCCCTATTTATTCATTCCCCTTCGTATCCATGCCGTTATAAATATAAAAAGGTATGATCAGCATTCATTTAACCGTTACGTATCCATCAGCCTTCTCTCTCGACATCAAATTCAGGAAAAATAAGTAGTCTCGGTAGTTCAATGGTTATAGAAACACTCGACCGGAAATATGAAGATGAGTGGTTCGATTCCCGTTCGAAGTGAAAACTTTTTCCGGATTTCCAAATCGATAAAAATACTCTCTTTCCTTCCTTATTACTGGTTACTCAAAAGCAGTTGACGTTATTCCCATTTTCGAATTGACGAAGGAATGACGTTAGCAGTCATCTAGAGGCAAATTTTGTGGGCAACCGAGTATTTTAATATCATACATCTCCATACCGATAGTTAAATACAGGGGAAATCGCATATGTAAATCAACGGATTAAGACACCCCACAATTATCCAGTATAATTAGATTGAACAGCGATGGTGCATTAGGAAGGAACAGGGGTTACGTTGTGACTGTTAAAGATCATCCCATTAGAGTTGAACCAGACACATATGATGTCTCATTAAGGGAGGATGGAGCAGGGTAGGACGGTTCATTTGGTAGTTTTCATAACGCGGAAAAATACGCTACTAATTCCCATTTTCCTTGTTATATCCTGTTATGCTGTGAGAGAGCTGCTCTCATAAAGACCCTGACTACGAAACTTCTTCAATTTTTTCTGATTATCACACAAAACAACAGAAGCCAGAGAGACTCATGCAGATGCTGATAAATGATTCAATTATCAGATTTCAAAATCAAATAGTTCACTCAACATCAACGAGACAACGAGTTTTATAGAATAATCCTCATTCTGGGGCATCTTCATATGAATAGAAATAATTTCAGATGTGCCTCATTATAGGTTTTATCGCAGAAAAAGGTTATGGAATATGGATCCCCTATATGTAGAGTTTATGAATATCAATTCAAGTAGTTCCACCCCAATTCATTCACTCAGAATCTGAAAATTTGGATTGAAGGAGATCAAACAGAAATTTTCGACCCTTCGCATCCACCAATTTGCGACATGAAAATATTTTTCATTGACGAAAATTACGAGTACCTCATTTTAGCTGGGGTGTTTGTATCTTCGAACTTATCTGTAATATCAGTCGAAAACCTGCTTGAAATAAATTCCAAGACAGAGTTTGCAGAGTTTATATGACGCTGCAACTTTGAATTAAAATATACTGAAACTTGGACGATCATCGAGTAGAGGATTCAATAATTCTAGCGTAAATTCACAAGAGTGGTGTTTGAGTGATCTCATTAAGGGACAATGTGTAAATTTCGAACAAAGTTATAATTCGGCGAACTTCGAGATTTAGACGAGAAAAAGAAGGCTGGTTGTCGTCAATGTATTTACTTTTAATTAGCCGGATTCCTCAAAGATATGTGTTTAGGCAATTTAAGTACAAAGTTGGGCCATCAGAAATTCATTGGAATAACGACAGAAATTAATTTTTCACCAGGGGCTTCGAGAGACAAGGAAATTACGAGTTTTCGCTGCTTGTAATTCCAACCTAAAACACTGAATGAACATAAGGGCAATCATTAAACAACAATGTCCAAAGGCTGGAAGAGAGGGAATGAGATCGATACAGCGCCCTTTGATATCTCGTTTTCCATTCATTCGGTTGTTCACAGTGAAGATGTTTTCTCGACCTTCATTCATTGAGGCACGAATACCCGAATGACGAATTCCATTATATTCGCAAATTTATCGCAACCAATAGGTTCTTAGTTGTATCGTTATCGGCTCACAATATACTTCGAGAAAGCTTGTTATATTAAGATGTTCTCGGAAAGGCACAAAATCGAAAAATACGTTTTCACGCATTGTTATCCACATTATCGATACCGTTTATACTGAAATTATTAATGACGAACCCGAAGATTCTAAAATGTAAATCGAAATTGTTGAAAAATGTATGTTGACATAATTGTCATGCCCAATCATCAAGAGAAACGTTGAATATTCATATCTTCAGCGGGGAATATAATCATGAAATACTCGTAATATGCTGCTTGGAATCACGCGACAAAAAGAATAATTTATAAGACTTTTCCTAAGTGAAATATTACGATTAGAATTGAATGTATGAATGAATTAAAAACTGTGAAGTGTAATGATAAGTTTGACTCTTTCGTAAATGTATTGCGTTATTATCAGCTTAATTATTAGAAGGAAAGTATTTCTGAATTACGTGAATAGGGTGCGACATATGAGGACATATCATTTGCAATGTGAGTATGCATACTGGGTGCCTCAGAGTCTTACAAACACGTCCCAACTAGTAACTAATGCAGAGGGATGATGTTGGATAATATAAAGAGAATTTGAGAAAAATTTGAGATCTCATTGAGATATCAAAAAAGCCTTCAATATCTATATATATAAAACAAAGTTGTTGGTTACACCATTTATAACTCGAGATCGAATGAACTGTTTGTTATGAAATTTCATTGATGGATTCGTCTACGGCCTGGTTATTATAAAATACATTAAAACTCTGAAGAATTCGATGAAAAATTTGCTTATGTAGGAAATGCTCTTCCTCTTTTTGAATGAGTTCGCCGGGCCAGCTAGTTATCCATTAAAAATGTTTGAATCATGCAGGAAACATGAAAAATTTGATCTAAACAAGCAGTGATTCTTTTCTGCGTCACGAAGAAATATACTACAGCCGTTTTGGAATTGTTGCAACGAGTTATTTCCACACCTTCAGTGTGAAGAAAGTTAGGACCCATCTTTCAGATAAAATTGTTCGTATTTTCATTAGTTCTACCCGATTATTCGAAATAATGAACTGAAACTGAACAGTCCCACCAGATTTCCTCCAACGAAATATTGCGCTCCGTCCAGAAACTGCGGACATACGAAGAAGGTAAAATACGAAAAGATGTCCCTGTCTACCCATTCCCTGAATCATTTCTTTCGGATTAGAGAAAATTGGCGAAGCAATCTGTCTGAAAATCTAGATGACCGACCTTTGTGATTATTTGTACCAGATTCGCAGCCAATTTTATAGTCTCGTCCCCGGAATGAAACGGAAATTAGTTTTTTTTCTAGTTCACTTCGTCGGCTCATATCTCAATTTTCACGCGAGTTTTCTCCCCAAACTGGGCTCATTCTGCCAATTGAGGAATAGATCTCGAGGCTTTGGCCGGTCGGGATCCACTGTTCTTTCGAGCAATTCTCGACGATATCAGAACTACACGAGAATGATCAGGAATATGCCATCTCCAAACAGTTCCCAATGAAAGCTCCAGGTACATATTTGATGGAAATAAAAACAGAGAAACTAAACACACTGTATTTTGAAAGATAAGATAATTCGGACATGGACTTTCATAAACTCTTTTCCATAAGAACATAAGAGAATGAGGCATATCAATCAATAAACTGATGGCATGAATTCGAAAGCTAATTGTGGGTCGAAATAAATGCCAGGAATACAATTCCACTTAATGAATTTACAAAAAGGCATGACGAGTGTGTGCCTCTGATTTCGTTGTAACGAAATTCACTCAGCCCATCGAGAGCTTTCAGTGATTGATTCACGAGAAATATGAGTTATTTTCCCTGCGAAATTGAATACTGCCCAAGTGTAATATAATTTGGATATCAGTTATGAATGAACCATATCAACAATTTCGAACTGTATGATTATGATAATTTAATAATCGATTATTATGACTGATCATCAGATACCTATTGGTGTTATTTTATGAAATATAATTACATTCATCTTGAAATTGTTGTTTGTACGAGTCAGCGTTACCATTAGCGTACACGCAGCAATTTTCTACAAATATTTCACCGAAATTGAATATCGCATAATTGTTCGATTTTTGTTGTGTATTTATCATCATGTATGATGATTATAATAGGCTTCACGGTTTTGGGTCAGTGCCTATCTGTGTACATAATGTTAATATTATGTAATGGATAAATCATAAATATTTATCATTCAATTTAATATTCATACAACAAAGTTGAGTGTAAATATGGCCATTGCGTATGGAGTTATAAATCTCAATGGCCAGATACATTATCTGAATTAATCTGATTCTCATTTGCAATCTAAATTTTATACTGCTATTGAAAAACGCCGTTTTTGGGGTTCCTTAGGGAACAGAAATAATTGAAATTTGGAAGATTTGTGGAGGTTGATAGCAAGACGAGAGCAACTTCAAAGCAAAGGTACGACTTCTCATTTCTAAAAGATATTTCGAAGGGAAAATTGAAAAGTTTAAATAATTTTCAAGTGTATCAAATGATAAAAAAATCGTACTTCATTTCAATTCAATCAATTCTCGAAAGAAATATTTAATGGAACTTCAAAGAAAAACAATAACTATTTTTTACATGATATAAAATGGGACTTTCAGTTGCAGACAAGATCAATCGAAACTTTCTGTTTCGAAATTAGAGCGATGGAAATTGAAAAAGTACTTGGGCTCAGGCTTTTCTGAACTATCGTTCTTCCTCCTTAGGCAGGAAAAAAAATCGATCGGTCATACCTCAAGTTAGCATAAACATTAAACATTGGTAGCTTAGGACAGAGCAACCCGTCCAGCAAACGGGGAGACGCAGGTTCGATTCCTGGTAGGTGTGTTACTTTTTCGGAATTTCAAAAAATAGCCTGCATGCAATATCGAATTTGACTGAGGATTCGGCATCAGTGAATCGAACCTCATCCTTTGACACCATTGCCAGCTCAAAATTCGGCTTCTCGACGAAATGAAATGGCCCTCATTCAAGAAGAATCAGCTCAATTCCCCTTACTGAGAATTAAGCAAACTGATTGATTGTGCTTGCTTCTATGGTTGAAATATTTCCCGAAGACTCAGCTTATGTAGGTGGAAGAGCGATATTTCATAATTCAGAGAGATGGATTGGCAGTGTATTCGCGTTCTTGAAAAATAAATGTAGCAGCAACGTTGTTTTCCCTATTTTTCGATTCGGAATATTGTTCGGGATGAGCGAACAGCTTTTAAACCCGAGCTTTGCGAATTTCCTTTTGATCTGCTTATGTCGCCCTTCACAACTAGCCTCATAGAAATATGTTCGGATAGGATATCCGAGGATGCCAAGAGAATTAGAAACAGTCTCTTTTGTAAATTTCATCCGACAGGGTGAGGAAGTGTCATATTCTGCCTTTTCGACGAAAATCCAAAGAATGCGATAGAGGAAAAGAAACAAAGCATTGATAGTCGATGCGTGAGCCTCTCTCGGAAATCCAACTTTGATCGTCTATTCAGATGTGTCTTTGTATTTGAAAGCATCCCTAAGTGCCGCACTTCAAACGGACATCACGTCGATATCGGAAGGCATACTGGCCAGAATTTGTGAAATTCCCCTTTTCCTCTCTTGGGAGTCAAAAATTCCGCTAATAAAAAGTGCAATATACGTTCTATCCATCCTCCAAGGGACTGGAGATTTCTGTTCCGTTCCAACAAAGCGACAAATAACACGTTAAAAGCGACTTCCAACCGGCTTTCTCTGGGGTATGATACTACTTTTGGACACCGACCTAAAAATGTGATTTCTGAGAACATTCCCTCCTATTCACAAGACAATTATTCCAAACTTTTCTTCCGCTCAGAAATTCTCCAAACAGGCGGATCTCCGACAGGACTTATCGTGCAAAATAAATTCAATAAAAAATTTTCATGCGTTGAGTATATTTTCAAAATGAGAACGTATAGGTTTTCTTCGAAAATCTCTCATCAATGTGCCTTTCCAGTCATTTTCAGAAAAAATATATTTCGACATATTGGATTCTCACGTAATTCGTGATTTCTTTTAAAATTTTTTCTTCATCAATTTATACCCTCAAAAAAATATTGAAAACTCAAAAATATTCAACCGAATTCAAACAATCAGAATAAGCGGGAAATCGTGTGACGTCGGTGGCTAGCGAGATTTTTGATTGGTTGTACTTGTCATGACATGCTGCTGATATAAAAATGGCAGCATTGCCTGAAAAAGCCCTTGCTTTCACTTTCCTAATAATGTCATAATTTAATGTTGATTTTGGATGTTTTTCTTTTATCATCATGACATTTTCATTTGTACTCCATAAAGCTTCATAATATCGTTCAATTTACGACCTCCTTATTGAAGATAAAGAGGGTTCAAGTAAGCAGATAGGTGAGAAATTCAATTAAAAATAATTATCCCTAGTCTACACAGGTAAGAATTGGTATATATAGGCCGATCTTTTAATTTAGGAAGCATTAATAATTATTTTAATTTTGTGAAGTGAAAATTAGTGGTAAGAATAATTATTGATTTGGAAACTGTGTTTAGGGACCATCTGGTCGTCGGTCGTTGACTTAACCTAGGATTATAGAATATAGAGTATAGAATACTCCCAGACTTAACTGTAAGAAACGCCATTCTATAGTACGCAGGGAAGACGTCGAAATGTCGAATAATGACAAATATGTTTTTATTTATAATTTGTAAGCGTGGTTGCCACATCAGTATTTGTATTTTCAGAGAATGAGTATTATATCAACCTTAATGAAAATTAAGTTGTTATATGACGATGTTTCAAAAACATTTTAGTGGTCACATCAAATTTAATACGATTACTGAATATGTTAATGAATAAATTCAGAGATTTTACAAAGACTTGACAACAGCGGCGTGTTTCTCAGTTACTCTGGGCTTTGTCCCCTTCATCACAAACTTCAACCAATGATAGATATTACAAATTGAGCCACTGACGTCCACAGCAGAGGGTATTTGAATTCACTCGTGTTGAAATCACATTGTCAATATCGACTATTTAATAAGTTCTCCAAAATTAAGAGAGAATAAATGGTTACAAATGTGTTATAAACTGCCCTTCATTACGTCATGGGAAGAAAAGTGCATATTTTGAGGTACTGGAAATCCCCATGCATTGTCAATCAACCAATGCAGAAACCGAAAAATTTCTCAACTGTTCGAAATCTCAAATCATTTCGTGTGTAGGCACTCAGAAAATGAAGTTATTCCAACACGATGTGATTACGCTATAAAATTCAAGAAAAACAGGCTCCTCCCACTTCTAGCAGTATTTACTGCTTCTGACAGCTTCCCACTCTGCAGAAAATCCCTATATTTCTCGGTAGACAACATGGAAAAAATAAACCGCAAGAATGTTCTTTTCGATTTTCCAAATAGCTAATGGAACATTCGGAGTAAATTCACGGTTCATCATGAGATGTATGGATCTCTTTTCAGCTGCATCAGTAATAATCACCCGCTGAATTCATGTTTGAAAGTAGTGGATGTGAACGAAATCAATGACAGAGTTTCTGTTAGGACAGATTGATATTTGCTTTCAGATAGATTTGAAAAAATTGTTCTCGAAAGGACTAAATCTATGTTTGAATGGAGGTACGCGAACTAAGGGAATTTCGCTAATCAAAGCTACGGCAGAAATGCTTTCACATCGCATCGAAATATCAGCTCGCTATCTCCGTTATCAAAATAAATAAATATACTGAATGCCGCTGAAACAACATGACCCACCAGTTTGTATTGGTTTTTAATTAACCATACCATTATATACGTATTTTCTTTCGGCGTCCTGTTTTCATTCCATATGAAACATCTGTTTATCTACAATCAAATTTTCATTTGGTGTAGTCGTTGAATCAATTCAATAGACAAAAATTAGTTCTTTGAATATTATGCAGCGTCCTCAAAAATCTATGATTGATCCGATTATAATAATGAAACTAACAGAATCAGCAGTGTCTAAATGAGAATGAGAATTCAGCGACCTCGAGAACCTACATTATGATACCAAACTCCGCCATTTTACTCTCATAAGTAACGAATTTTTTCAAATTTAGTTTTTCGATATGTTAATGATCAGCAGAATGGCTATTGTTGAAGATTCAAAAGGTTGGAACAACTTTCGAGTTTTGTTCAGACTCTCAGAGCACTCAAAATATAGGCGATACTGATCAGGTAAATGGGTATTCTGCATGATTCGAATGGGTATTAGATCTTCACTTTCGAAAAACGACTTTGGATTCGCCAGGGATTCCTTGGTGATGACAAATATGGTGTTTTTGGTGGGTCTTACCCCTTTGGCATTTTTCACCCAAAATTTGAGATTTTTAAAATCGCTCATATTTTGCACAGTGATACATTGAGGTATGCTGATCCATATGATATGAATAATTTTTGGCGGAGATGATAGGAACGGAAGATATGATAGTATGAAATTTGCAATTTTTCGAAAAATGCCATTTGACAAGTGAAAATCTAAACTATGCTAGATAGGGCTCTGGAATATCTTTTATTGAATGGAGCGACCTCGAAAACCTACATTTTGATACCAAAATCGTCCATGTAGCCCTCATAAGTAACGAATTATTGGGTTTTATATTTTTCGATTTTTCAGTTTCGAGTTTTGTTCAGACGCTCAGAGCACTCAAAGTATAGGCGATACTGATCAGTCTAAAGGGTATTCTGCATGATTCGAATGGGTAGTAGATCTTCACTTCCGAAAAACGACTTTGGATTCGCCAGGGATTCCTTGGTGATGACAAATATGGTGTTTTTGGTGGGTCTTACCCCTTTGGCATTTTTCACCCAAAATTTGAGATTTTTCAAATCGCTCATATTTTGCACAGTGATACATTGAGGTATGCTGATCCATATAATATAAATAATTTTTGGCGGAGATGATAGGAACGGAAAATATGAGAGTTTGAAATTTGCAATTTTTCGAAAAATACCATTTGACAAGTGAAAATCTAAACTATGCTAGTTAGGGCTCTGGAATATCTTTTATTGAATGGAGCGACCTCGAAAACCTACATTTTGATACCAAAATCGTCCATGTAGCCCTCATAAGTAACGAATAATTGGGTTTTATATTTTTCGATTTTTCAGTTTCGAGTTTTGTTCAGACGCTCAGAGCATTCAAAGTATAGGCGATACTGATCAGTCTAAAGGGTATTCTGCATGATTCGAATGGGTAGTAGATCTTCACTTCCGAAAAACGACTTTGGATTCGCCAGGGATTCCTTGGTGATGACAAATATGGTGTTTTTGGTGGGTCTTACCCCTTTGGCATTTTTCACCCAAAATTTGAGATTTTTAAAATCGCTCATATTTTGCACAGTGATACATTGAGGTATGCTGATCCATATAATATAAATAATTTTTGGCGGAGATGATAGGAACGGAAGATATGATAGTATGAAATTTGCAATTTTTCGAAAAATGCCATTTGACAAGTGAAAATCTAAACTATGCTAGTTAGGGCTCTGGAATATCTTTTATTGAATGGAGCGACCTCGGAAACCTACATTTTGATACCAAAATCGTCCATGTAGCCCTCATAAGTAACGAATTATTGGGTTTTATATTTTTCGATTTTTCAGTTTCGAGTTTTGTTCAGACGCTCAGAGCACTCAAAGTATAGGCGATACTGATCAGTCTAAAGGGTATTCTGCATGATTCGAATGGGTAGTAGATCTTCACTTCAGAAAAACGACTTTGGATTCGCCAGGGATTCCTTGGTGATGACAAATATGGTGTTTTTGGTGGGTCTTACCCCTTTGGCATTTTTCACCCAAAATTTGAGATTTTTCAAATCGCTCATATTTTGCACAGTGATACATTGAGGTATGCTGATCCATATAATATAAATAATTTTTGGCGGAGATGATAGGAACGGAAAATATGAGAGTTTGAAATTTGCAATTTTTCGAAAAATGCCATTTGACAAGTGAAAATCTAAACTATGCTAGTTAGGGCTCTGGAATATCTTTTATTGAATGGAGCGACCTCGGAAACCTACATTTTGATACCAAAATCGTCCATGTAGCCCTCATAAGTAACGAATTATTGGGTTTTATATTTTTCGATTTTTCAGTTTCGAGTTTTGTTCAGACGCTCAGAGCACTCAAAGTATAGGCGATACTGATCAGTCTAAAGGGTATTCTGCATGATTCGAATGGGTAGTAGATCTTCACTTCCGAAAAACGACTTTGGATTCGCCAGGGATTCCTTGGTGATGACAAATATGGTGTTTTTGGTGGGTCTTACCCCTTTGGCATTTTTCACCCAAAATTTGAGATTTTTCAAATCGCTCATATTTTGCACAGTGATACATTGAGGTATGCTGATCCATATAATATAAATAATTTTTGGCGGAGATGATAGGAACGGAAAATATGAGAGTTTGAAATTTGCAATTTTTCGAAAAATGCCATTTGACAAGTGAAAATCTAAACTATGCTAGTTAGGGCTCTGGAATATCTTTTATTGAATGGAGCGACCTCGAAAACCTACATTTTGATAACAAAATCGTCCATGTAGCCCTCATAAGTAACGAATTATTGGGTTTTATATTTTTCGATTTTTCAGTTTCGAGTTTTGTTCAGACGCTCAGAGCACTCAAAGCATAGGCGATACTGATCAGTCTAAAGGGTATTCTGCATGATTCGAATGGGTAGTAGATCTTCACTTCCGAAAAACGACTTTGGATTCGCCAGGGATTCCTTGGTGATGACAAATATGGTGTTTTTGGTGGGTCTTACCCCTTTGGCATTTTTCACCCAAAATTTGAGATTTTTCAAATCGCTCATATTTTGCACAGTGATACATTGAGGTATGCTGATCCATATAATTTAAATAATTTTTGGCGGAGATGATAGGAACGGAAGATATGATAGTATGAAATTTGCAATTTTTCGAAAAATGCCATTTGACAAGTGAAAATCTAAACTATGCTAGTTAGGGCTCTGGAATATCTTTTATTGAATGGAGCGACCTCGAAAACCTACATTTTGATACCAAAATCGTCCATGTAGCCCTCATAAGTAACGAATAATTGGGTTTTATATTTTTCGATTTTTCAGTTTCGAGTTTTGTTCAGACGCTCAGAGCACTCAAAGTATAGGCGATACTGATCAGTCTAAAGGGTATTCTGCATGATTCGAATGGGTAGTAGATCTTCACTTCCGAAAAACGACTTTGGATTCGCCAGGGATTCCTTGGTGATGACAAATATGGTGTTTTTGGTGGGTCTTACCCCTTTGGCATTTTTCACCCAAAATTTGAGATTTTTAAAATCGCTCATATTTTGCACAGTGATACATTGAGGTATGCTGATCCATATAATATGAATAATTTTTGGCGGAGATGATAGGAACGGAAGATATGATAGTATGAAATTTGCAATTTTTCGAAAAATGCCATTTGACAAGTGAAAATCTAAACTATGCTAGTTAGGGCTCTGGAATATCTTTTATTGAATGGAGCGACCTCGAAAACCTACATTTTGATACCAAAATCGTCCATGTAGCCCTCATAAGTAACGAATTATTGGGTTTTATATTTTTCGATTTTTCAGTTTCGAGTTTTGTTCAGACGCTCAGAGCACTCAAAGTATAGGCGATACTGATCAGTCTAAAGGGTATTCTGCATGATTCGAATGGGTAGTAGATCTTCACTTCCGAAAAACGACTTTGGATTCGCCAGGGATTCCTTGGTGATGACAAATATGGTGTTTTTGGTGGGTCTTACCCCTTTGGCATTTTTCACCCAAAATTTGAGAATTTTCAAATCGCTCATATTTTGCACAGTGATACATTGAGGTATGCTGATCCATATGATATGAATAATTTTTGGCGGAGATGATAGGAACGGAAAATATGAGAGTTTGAAATTTGCAATTTTTCGAAAAATGCCATTTGACAAGTGAAAATCTAAAATATGCTAGTTAGGGCTCTGGAAAATCTTTTATTGAATGGAGCGACCTCGAAAACCTACATTTTGATACCAAAATCGTCCATGTAGCCCTCATAAGTAAGGAATTATTGGGTTTTATATTTTTCGATTTTTCAGTTTCGAGTTTTGTTCAGACGCTCAGAGCACTCAAAATATAGGCGATACTGATCAGTCTAAAGGGTATTCTGCATGATTCGAATGGGTAGTAGATCTTCACTTCCGAAAAACGACTTTGGAATCGCCAGGGATTCCTTGGTGATGACAAATATGGTGTTTTTGGTGGGTCTTACCCCTTTGGTATTTTTCACCCAAAATTTGAGATTTTTCAAATCGCTCATATTTTGCACAGTGATACATTGAGGTATGCTGATCCATATAATATAAATAATTTTTGGCGGAGATGATAGGAACGGAAGATATGATAGTATGAAATTTGCAATTTTTCGAAAAATGCCATTTGACAAGTGAAAATCTAAACTATGCTAGTTAGGGCTCTGGAATATCTTTTATTGAATGGAGCGACCTCGAAAACCTACATTTTGATACCAAAATCGTCCATGTAGCCCTCATAAGTAACGAATAATTGGGTTTTATATTTTTCGATTTTTCAGTTTCGAGTTTTGTTCAGACGCTCAGAGCACTCAAAGTATAGGCGATACTGATCAGTCTAAAGGGTATTCTGCATGATTCGAATGGGTAGTAGATCTTCACTTCCGAAAAACGACTTTGGATTCGCCAGGGATTCCTTGGTGATGACAAATATGGTGTTTTTGGTGGGTCTTACCCCTTTGGCATTTTTCACCCAAAATTTGAGATTTTTAAAATCGCTCATATTTTGCACAGTGATACATTGAGGTATGCTGATCCATATAATATGAATAATTTTTGGCGGAGATGATAGGAACGGAAGATATGATAGTATGAAATTTGCAATTTTTCGAAAAATGCCATTTGACAAGTGAAAATCTAAACTATGCTAGTTAGGGCTCTGGAATATCTTTTATTGAATGGAGCGACCTCGAAAACCTACATTTTGATACCAAAATCGTCCATGTAGCCCTCATAAGTAACGAATTATTGGGTTTTATATTTTTCGATTTTTCAGTTTCGAGTTTTGTTCAGACGCTCAGAGCACTCAAAGTATAGGCGATACTGATCAGTCTAAAGGGTATTCTGCATGATTCGAATGGGTAGTAGATCTTCACTTCCGAAAAACGACTTTGGATTCGCCAGGGATTCCTTGGTGATGACAAATATGGTGTTTTTGGTGGGTCTTACCCCTTTGGCATTTTTCACCCAAAATTTGAGAATTTTCAAATCGCTCATATTTTGCACAGTGATACATTGAGGTATGCTGATCCATATGATATGAATAATTTTTGGCGGAGATGATAGGAACGGAAAATATGAGAGTTTGAAATTTGCAATTTTTCGAAAAATGCCATTTGACAAGTGAAAATCTAAAATATGCTAGTTAGGGCTCTGGAAAATCTTTTATTGAATGGAGCGACCTCGAAAACCTACATTTTGATACCAAAATCGTCCATGTAGCCCTCATAAGTAAGGAATTATTGGGTTTTATATTTTTCGATTTTTCAGTTTCGAGTTTTGTTCAGACGCTCAGAGCACTCAAAATATAGGCGATACTGATCAGGTAAATGGGTATTCTGCATGATTCGAATGGGTAGTAGATCTTCACTTTCGAAAAACAACTTTGGATTCGCCAGGGATTCCTTGGTGATGACAAATATGGTGTTTTTGGTGGGTCTTACCCCTTTGGCATTTTTCACCCAAAATTTGAGATTTTTAAAATCGCTCATATTTTGCACAGTGATACATTGAGGTATGCTGATCCATATAATATAAATAATTTTTGGCGGAGATGATAGGAACGGAAGATATGATAGTATGAAATTTGCAATTTTTCGAAAAATGCCACTTGACAAGTGAAAATCTAAACTATGCTAGTTAGGGCTCTGGAATATCTTTTATTGAATGGAGCGACCTCGAAAACCTACATTTTGATACCAAAATCGTCCATGTAGCCCTCATAAGTAACGAATTATTGGGTTTTATATTTTTCGATTTTTCAGTTTCGAGTTTTGTTCAGACGCTCAGAGCACTCAAAGTATAGGCGATACTGATCAGTCTAAAGGGTATTCTGCATGATTCGAATGGGTAGTAGATCTTCACTTCCGAAAAACGACTTTGGATTCGCCAGGGATTCCTTGGTGATGACAAATATGGTGTTTTTGGTGGGTTTACCCCTTTGGCATTTTTCACCCAAAATTTGAGATTTTTCAAATCGCTCATATTTTGCACAGTGATACATTGAGGTATGCTGATCCATATGATATGAATAATTTTTGGCGGAGATGATAGGAACGGAAGATATGATAGTATGAAATTTGCAATTTTTCGAAAAATGCCATTTGACAAGTGAAAATCTAAACTATGCTAGATAGGGCTCTGGAATATCTTTTATTGAATGGAGCGACCTCGAAAACCTACATTTTGATACCAAAATCGTCCATGTAGCCCTCATAAGTAACGAATTATTGGGTTTTATATTTTTCGATTTTTCAGTTTCGAGTTTTGTTCAGACGCTCAGAGCACTCACGATACTGATCAGTCTAAAGGGTATTCTGCATGATTCGAATGGGTAGTAGATCTTCACTTCCGAAAAACGACTTTGGATTCGCCAGGGATTCCTTGGTGATGACAAATATGGTGTTTTTGGTGGGTTTACCCCTTTGGCATTTTTCACCCAAAATTTGAGATTTTTCAAATCGCTCATATTTTGCACAGTGATACCTACATTGAGGTATGCTGATCCATATAATATATATAATTTCTGGCGGAGATGATAGGAACGGAAGATATGAGAGTTTGAACTTTGCAATTTTTCGAAAAATGCCATTTTTTGACGAATGAAAATCTAAACTATGCTAGTTAGGGCTCTGGAATATCTTTTATTGAATGGAGTGACCTCGAAGACCTACATTTTGACATTTTGATACCAAAATCGTCCATGTAGCCCTCATAAGTAACGAATTGTTGGGTTTTATATTTTTCGATTTTTCAGTTTCGAGTTTTGTTCAGACGCTCAGAGCACTCAAAGTATAGGCGATACTGATCAGTCTAAAGGATATTCTGCATGATTCGAATGGGTAGTAGATCTTCACTTCCGAAAAACGACTTTGGATTCGCCAGGGATTCCTTGGTGATGACAAATATGGTGTTTTTGGTGGGTCTTACCCCTTTGGCATTTTTCACCCAAAATTTGAGATTTTTAAAATCGCTCATATTTTGCACAGTGATACATTGAGGTATGCTGATCCATATAATATAAATAATTTTTGGCGGAGATGATAGGAACGGAAGATATGATAGTATGAAATTTGCAATTTTTCGAAAAATGCCACTTGACAAGTGAAAATCTAAACTATGCTAGTTAGGGCTCTGGAATATCTTTTATTGAATGGAGCGACCTCGAAAACCTACATTTTGATACCAAAATCGTCCATGTAGCCCTCATAAGTAACGAATTATTGGGTTTTATATTTTTCGATTTTTCAGTTTCGAGTTTTGTTCAGACGCTCAGAGCACTCAAAGTATAGGCGATACTGATCAGTCTAAAGGGTATTCTGCATGATTCGAATGGGTAGTAGATCTTCACTTCCGAAAAACGACTTTGGATTCGCCAGGGATTCCTTGGTGATGACAAATATGGTGTTTTTGGTGGGTTTACCCCTTTGGCATTTTTCACCCAAAATTTGAGATTTTTCAAATCGCTCATATTTTGCACAGTGATACATTGAGGTATGCTGATCCATATGATATGAATAATTTTTGGCGGAGATGATAGGAACGGAAGATATGATAGTATGAAATTTGCAATTTTTCGAAAAATGCCATTTGACAAGTGAAAATCTAAACTATGCTAGATAGGGCTCTGGAATATCTTTTATTGAATGGAGCGACCTCGAAAACCTACATTTTGATACCAAAATCGTCCATGTAGCCCTCATAAGTAACGAATTATTGGGTTTTATATTTTTCGATTTTTCAGTTTCGAGTTTTGTTCAGACGCTCAGAGCACTCACGATACTGATCAGTCTAAAGGGTATTCTGCATGATTCGAATGGGTAGTAGATCTTCACTTCCGAAAAACGACTTTGGATTCGCCAGGGATTCCTTGGTGATGACAAATATGGTGTTTTTGGTGGGTTTACCCCTTTGGCATTTTTCACCCAAAATTTGAGATTTTTCAAATCGCTCATATTTTGCACAGTGATACCTACATTGAGGTATGCTGATCCATATAATATATATAATTTCTGGCGGAGATGATAGGAACGGAAGATATGAGAGTTTGAACTTTGCAATTTTTCGAAAAATGCCATTTTTTGACGAATGAAAATCTAAACTATGCTAGTTAGGGCTCTGGAATATCTTTTATTGAATGGAGTGACCTCGAAGACCTACATTTTGACATTTTGATACCAAAATCGTCCATGTAGCCCTCATAAGTAACGAATTGTTGGGTTTTATATTTTTCGATTTTTCAGTTTCGAGTTTTGTTCAGACGCTCAGAGCACTCAAAGTATAGGCGATACTGATCAGTCTAAAGGATATTCTGCATGATTCGAATGGGTAGTAGATCTTCACTTCCGAAAAACGACTTTGGATTCGCCAGGGATTCCTTGGTGATGACAAATATGGTGTTTTTGGTGGGTCTTACCCCTTTGGCATTTTTCACCCAAAATTTGAGATTTTTAAAATCGCTCATATTTTGCACAGTGATACATTGAGGTATGCTGATCCATATAATATAAATAATTTTTGGCGGAGATGATAGGAACGGAAGATATGATAGTATGAAATTTGCAATTTTTCGAAAAATGCCACTTGACAAGTGAAAATCTAAACTATGCTAGTTAGGGCTCTGGAATATCTTTTATTGAATGGAGCGACCTCGAAAACCTACATTTTGATACCAAAATCGTCCATGTAGCCCTCATAAGTAACGAATTATTGGGTTTTATATTTTTCGATTTTTCAGTTTCGAGTTTTGTTCAGACGCTCAGAGCACTCAAAGTATAGGCGATACTGATCAGTCTAAAGGGTATTCTGCATGATTCGAATGGGTAGTAGATCTTCACTTCCGAAAAACGACTTTGGATTCGCCAGGGATTCCTTGGTGATGACAAATATGGTGTTTTTGGTGGGTCTTACCCCTTTGGCATTTTTCACCCAAAATTTGAGATTTTTCAAATCGCTCATATTTTGCACAGTGATACATTGAGGTATGCTGATCCATATAATATAAATAATTTTTGGCGGAGATGATAGGAACGGAAAATATGAGAGTTTGAAATTTGCAATTTTTCGAAAAATGCCATTTGACAAGTGAAAATCTAAACTATGCTAGTTAGGGCTCTGGAATATCTTTTATTGAATGGAGCGACCTCGAAAACCTACATTTTGATACCAAAATCGTCCATGTAGCCCTCATAAGTAACGAATTATTGGGTTTTATATTTTTCGATTTTTCAGTTTCGAGTTTTGTTCAGACGCTCAGAGCACTCAAAGTATAGGCGATACTGATCAGTCTAAAGGGTATTCTGCATGATTCGAATGGGTAGTAGATCTTCACTTCCGAAAAACGACTTTGGATTCGCCAGGGATTCCTTGGTGATGACAAATATGGTGTTTTTGGTGGGTCTTACCCCTTTGGCATTTTTCACCCAAAATTTGAGATTTTTCAAATCGCTCATATTTTGCACAGTGATACATTGAGGTATGCTGATCCATATAATATAAATAATTTTTGGCGGAGATGATAGGAACGGAAAATATGAGAGTTTGAAATTTGCAATTTTTCGAAAAATGCCATTTGACAAGTGAAAATCTAAACTATGCTAGTTAGGGCTCTGGAATATCTTTTATTGAATGGAGCGACCTCGAAAACCTACATTTTGATAACAAAATCGTCCATGTAGCCCTCATAAGTAACGAATTATTGGGTTTTATATTTTTCGATTTTTCAGTTTCGAGTTTTGTTCAGACGCTCAGAGCACTCAAAGTATAGGCGGTACTGATCAGTCTGAAGGGTATTCTGCATGATTCGAATGGGTGTAGATCTTCACTTCCGAAAAACGACTTTGGATTCGCCAGGGATTCCTTGGTGATGACAAATATGGTGTTTTTGGTGGGTCTTACCCCTTTGGCATTTTTCACCCAAAATTTGAGATTTTTCAAATCGCTCATATTTTGCACAGTGATACATTGAGGTATGCTGATCCATATAATTTAAATAATTTTTGGCGGAGATGATAGGAACGGAAGATATGATAGTATGAAATTTGCAATTTTTCGAAAAATGCCATTTGACAAGTGAAAATCTAAACTATGCTAGTTAGGGCTCTGGAATATCTTTTATTGAATGGAGCGACCTCGAAAACCTACATTTTGATACCAAAATCGTCCATGTAGCCCTCATAAGTAACGAATAATTGGGTTTTATATTTTTCGATTTTTCAGTTTCGAGTTTTGTTCAGACGCTCAGAGCACTCAAAGTATAGGCGATACTGATCAGTCTAAAGGGTATTCTGCATGATTCGAATGGGTAGTAGATCTTCACTTCCGAAAAACGACTTTGGATTCGCCAGGGATTCCTTGGTGATGACAAATATGGTGTTTTTGGTGGGTCTTACCCCTTTGGCATTTTTCACCCAAAATTTGAGATTTTTAAAATCGCTCATATTTTGCACAGTGATACATTGAGGTATGCTGATCCATATAATATGAATAATTTTTGGCGGAGATGATAGGAACGGAAGATATGATAGTATGAAATTTGCAATTTTTCGAAAAATGCCATTTGACAAGTGAAAATCTAAACTATGCTAGTTAGGGCTCTGGAATATCTTTTATTGAATGGAGCGACCTCGAAAACCTACATTTTGATACCAAAATCGTCCATGTAGCCCTCATAAGTAACGAATTATTGGGTTTTATATTTTTCGATTTTTCAGTTTCGAGTTTTGTTCAGACGCTCAGAGCACTCAAAGTATAGGCGATACTGATCAGTCTAAAGGGTATTCTGCATGATTCGAATGGGTAGTAGATCTTCACTTCCGAAAAACGACTTTGGATTCGCCAGGGATTCCTTGGTGATGACAAATATGGTGTTTTTGGTGGGTCTTACCCCTTTGGCATTTTTCACCCAAAATTTGAGAATTTTCAAATCGCTCATATTTTGCACAGTGATACATTGAGGTATGCTGATCCATATGATATGAATAATTTTTGGCGGAGATGATAGGAACGGAAAATATGAGAGTTTGAAATTTGCAATTTTTCGAAAAATGCCATTTGACAAGTGAAAATCTAAAATATGCTAGTTAGGGCTCTGGAAAATCTTTTATTGAATGGAGCGACCTCGAAAACCTACATTTTGATACCAAAATCGTCCATGTAGCCCTCATAAGTAAGGAATTATTGGGTTTTATATTTTTCGATTTTTCAGTTTCGAGTTTTGTTCAGACGCTCAGAGCACTCAAAATATAGGCGATACTGATCAGTCTAAAGGGTATTCTGCATGATTCGAATGGGTAGTAGATCTTCACTTCCGAAAAACGACTTTGGATTCGCCAGGGATTCCTTGGTGATGACAAATATGGTGTTTTTGGTGGGTCTTACCCCTTTGGTATTTTTCACCCAAAATTTGAGATTTTTCAAATCGCTCATATTTTGCACAGTGATACATTGAGGTATGCTGATCCATATAATATAAATAATTTTTGGCGGAGATGATAGGAACGGAAGATATGATAGTATGAAATTTGCAATTTTTCGAAAAATGCCATTTGACAAGTGAAAATCTAAACTATGCTAGTTAGGGCTCTGGAATATCTTTTATTGAATGGAGCGACCTCGAAAACCTACATTTTGATACCAAAATCGTCCATGTAGCCCTCATAAGTAACGAATAATTGGGTTTTATATTTTTCGATTTTTCAGTTTCGAGTTTTGTTCAGACGCTCAGAGCACTCAAAGTATAGGCGATACTGATCAGTCTAAAGGGTATTCTGCATGATTCGAATGGGTAGTAGATCTTCACTTCCGAAAAACGACTTTGGATTCGCCAGGGATTCCTTGGTGATGACAAATATGGTGTTTTTGGTGGGTCTTACCCCTTTGGCATTTTTCACCCAAAATTTGAGATTTTTAAAATCGCTCATATTTTGCACAGTGATACATTGAGGTATGCTGATCCATATAATATGAATAATTTTTGGCGGAGATGATAGGAACGGAAGATATGATAGTATGAAATTTGCAATTTTTCGAAAAATGCCATTTGACAAGTGAAAATCTAAACTATGCTAGTTAGGGCTCTGGAATATCTTTTATTGAATGGAGCGACCTCGAAAACCTACATTTTGATACCAAAATCGTCCATGTAGCCCTCATAAGTAACGAATTATTGGGTTTTATATTTTTCGATTTTTCAGTTTCGAGTTTTGTTCAGACGCTCAGAGCACTCAAAGTATAGGCGATACTGATCAGTCTAAAGGGTATTCTGCATGATTCGAATGGGTAGTAGATCTTCACTTCCGAAAAACGACTTTGGATTCGCCAGGGATTCCTTGGTGATGACAAATATGGTGTTTTTGGTGGGTCTTACCCCTTTGGCATTTTTCACCCAAAATTTGAGAATTTTCAAATCGCTCATATTTTGCACAGTGATACATTGAGGTATGCTGATCCATATGATATGAATAATTTTTGGCGGAGATGATAGGAACGGAAAATATGAGAGTTTGAAATTTGCAATTTTTCGAAAAATGCCATTTGACAAGTGAAAATCTAAAATATGCTAGTTAGGGCTCTGGAAAATCTTTTATTGAATGGAGCGACCTCGAAAACCTACATTTTGATACCAAAATCGTCCATGTAGCCCTCATAAGTAAGGAATTATTGGGTTTTATATTTTTCGATTTTTCAGTTTCGAGTTTTGTTCAGACGCTCAGAGCACTCAAAATATAGGCGATACTGATCAGGTAAATGGGTATTCTGCATGATTCGAATGGGTAGTAGATCTTCACTTTCGAAAAACAACTTTGGATTCGCCAGGGATTCCTTGGTGATGACAAATATGGTGTTTTTGGTGGGTCTTACCCCTTTGGCATTTTTCACCCAAAATTTGAGATTTTTAAAATCGCTCATATTTTGCACAGTGATACATTGAGGTATGCTGATCCATATAATATAAATAATTTTTGGCGGAGATGATAGGAACGGAAGATATGATAGTATGAAATTTGCAATTTTTCGAAAAATGCCACTTGACAAGTGAAAATCTAAACTATGCTAGTTAGGGCTCTGGAATATCTTTTATTGAATGGAGCGACCTCGAAAACCTACATTTTGATACCAAAATCGTCCATGTAGCCCTCATAAGTAACGAATTATTGGGTTTTATATTTTTCGATTTTTCAGTTTCGAGTTTTGTTCAGACGCTCAGAGCACTCAAAGTATAGGCGATACTGATCAGTCTAAAGGGTATTCTGCATGATTCGAATGGGTAGTAGATCTTCACTTCCGAAAAACGACTTTGGATTCGCCAGGGATTCCTTGGTGATGACAAATATGGTGTTTTTGGTGGGTTTACCCCTTTGGCATTTTTCACCCAAAATTTGAGATTTTTCAAATCGCTCATATTTTGCACAGTGATACATTGAGGTATGCTGATCCATATGATATGAATAATTTTTGGCGGAGATGATAGGAACGGAAGATATGATAGTATGAAATTTGCAATTTTTCGAAAAATGCCATTTGACAAGTGAAAATCTAAACTATGCTAGATAGGGCTCTGGAATATCTTTTATTGAATGGAGCGACCTCGAAAACCTACATTTTGATACCAAAATCGTCCATGTAGCCCTCATAAGTAACGAATTATTGGGTTTTATATTTTTCGATTTTTCAGTTTCGAGTTTTGTTCAGACGCTCAGAGCACTCACGATACTGATCAGTCTAAAGGGTATTCTGCATGATTCGAATGGGTAGTAGATCTTCACTTCCGAAAAACGACTTTGGATTCGCCAGGGATTCCTTGGTGATGACAAATATGGTGTTTTTGGTGGGTTTACCCCTTTGGCATTTTTCACCCAAAATTTGAGATTTTTCAAATCGCTCATATTTTGCACAGTGATACCTACATTGAGGTATGCTGATCCATATAATATATATAATTTCTGGCGGAGATGATAGGAACGGAAGATATGAGAGTTTGAACTTTGCAATTTTTCGAAAAATGCCATTTTTTGACGAATGAAAATCTAAACTATGCTAGTTAGGGCTCTGGAATATTTTTTATTGAATGGAGTGACCTCGAAGACCTACATTTTGATACCAAAATCGTCCATGTAGCCCTCATAAGTAACGAATTGTTGGGTTTTATATTTTTCGATTTTTCAGTTTCGAGTTTTGTTCAGACGCTCAGAGCACTCAAAGTATAGGCGATACTGATCAGTCTAAAGGATATTCTGCATGATTCGAATGGGTAGTAGATCTTCACTTCCGAAAAACGACTTTGGATTCGCCAGGGATTCCTTGGTGATGACAAATATGGTGTTTTTGGTGGGTCTTACCCCTTTGGCATTTTTCACCCAAAATTTGAGATTTTTCAAATCGCTCATATTTTGCACAGTGATACATTGAAGTATGCTGATCCATATGATATAAATAATTTTCGGCGGAGATGATAGGAACGGAAGATATGAGAGTTTGAAATTTGCAATTTTTCGAAAAATGCCATTTGACAAGTGAAAATCTAAACTATGCTAGTTAGGGCTCTGGAATATCTTTTATTGAATGGAGCGACCTCGAAAACCTACATTTTGATACCATAATCGTCCATGTAGCCCTCATAAGTAACGAATTATTGGGTTTTATATTTTTCGATTTTTCAGTTTCGAGTTTTGTTCAGACGCTCAGAGCACTCAAAATATAGGTAATGCTGATCAGGTAAATGGGTATTCTGCATGATTCGAATGGGTAGTAGATCTTCACTTTCGAAAAACGACTTTGGATCCGCCAGGGATTCCGTGGTGATGACGAATATGGTGTTTTTGATGGGTCTTACCCCTTTGGCATTTTTCACCAAAAATTTGATATTTTCAAATCGCTCATATTTTGCACAGTGATACATTGAGGTATGCTGATTAAGATAATATAAATAACTTTTGGCGGAGATGATAGGAACGGAAGATATGATAGTATGAAATTTGCAATTTTTCGAAAAATGCCATTTGACAAGTGAAAATCTAAACTATGCTAGTTAGGGCTCTGGAATATCTTTCATTGAATGGAGCGACCTCGAAAACCTACATTTTGATACCAAAATCGTCCATGTAGCCTTCATAAGTAACGAATTATTCGGTTTTATATTTTTCGATTTTTCTTGAAATTGCTAAATGGCGGAGGAACCCGTTACAATAATGGTGATATTTCAGATTCATCATATTTGTGAAGGAGAAATGAAATTCTCTGGGTTTCTCCTTGGGTATATCGAATGAAACGTTTGTGGAGAAGTTTTTGGTATCAACACTTCCTGGTTGCTACCATATTTTTTTTCAATGTTGCGAAAGGAATTATAATTCCGGGCAAATTCAACAAAGAAAAAATTCCCCTCCACAAAGAAATGTCGCTCGAGCAATACTTACTAGAAGAGTTTTGCTCCTAGTGAATGGTCTATTTTTCAATGCTCTCTACTGTCAATATCAATAGTCTCGATCTTGAATCATTCCAGACATTCCAAGATCATTGCATAACGAAATGTTTCTTCCATTGAACCCAACCTATGTAGGTATAAAGCATCAGATATCCTCGGTACAAACACACGAACTTCTATTCGCTTGCTTCATTTCATTCTCGACATTCGAATTTAACTACTTTCCATTCGTTCTCTCTTTGTGAAGCCAATCTAAAGAATCATGAAAGGTTTCGAAGTATTTCCGCAACCTTCCAGATCTATTCAATCAGGAAAGGTCTATTTCACTGAAGTGCATTAATCAAGTGAATCTGGACCTAACCAAGATCCTAAAGACGAAACAAAGTTCGGAGGCTATGAATAGAAATTTTTTTAAATTTATCCAAGGGATTTAGCAGTTTTTTCCTCAAATGTTTACGGTTTCCACAATCTTTTCATCCATAACGTCGTGGAAGTGAATGTGTCTGAATTATCTTAATTACCAACAAAGATGAGATAATATGGATTGATTTGAAATAGGAATATAGGACCAAATTGCAGAAGCTTTTTATTACTGCAAGAAATCTTGTTTTTCGTCACTGTTAAAGAATTACTACATCTGGTTTACAGCTTTATGTTGGGTGATGTGAAAATAAAGTCTCTATCGAAAAATATTTTGTATTTGCGGAAAAAAGATCTGAACGAAAGTAAGAAAATAGTGTAGAAATTTCCTAACATTCGGAAGGCTACACGAACCATCGAAAATTTTCATGAGAGAATAAGGGATGAATTTCCACAAGGATATACTTTATTCTTTCCTTTTCAACTGGACGTTTCTCGATCCAAGGGGCACGTTGTTTATTATTTCAGACCAACTGAATTTTTGTTTCGTTGTATTGGTTATTCGTTTGAGAATGAAAATATTGGCATAGCAAATGAGCGTAGATATTATTCTTGAGAAAAGAACAAAAATGTTAGGACCGCCTGGCACTCGCCAGGATAACTTTACTCTTTTGGCTAACTGGATGCGCATCCGAACACGTGGTTCAAAAGTCGGAAGCTAAGCTCAGAGTCTGTGTATAATGATATATACGTCCATTCGTGGATATTTTATTGGTGCAAACACGAACTCGCAAACTAGAAAATAAAGCACAAATGATTAAGTGTAATAGTTTGTTCCGCAGATATTTCATTTTAGTCGATATTATGGCACGAATTTCCAGAAATTATACATGGAAATGCATTAATGAGTGCCAGCGTTGGTTTTTTTCTTTCAGGAAAAGGATAACGATCGCAACAGAATCTTGGATTTATTTTTCAGTGGAATTTTGGGTATATCGATAAGAGAACCACAAGTGAGGTCATGTTAGGGACATTGTCTCTGTAAATAATGAAACAGATAAAAAATGCTATGTTCTGTCATAGAACATAGAAAAGAGGTGAGCTTCGATAATATCCACGTGAAAATATAAAACTGTGAAATATGTGATTGGCTGTGATTTTTCGATGTTTCGTGATACACTTCGACACCTGTCAAAAAATTTTCATTTTCTTCTTACTATTACTTTTAAATGCGAATCTACCTAACTCATAATATCAACCTTATGGGAAGATCTACGGGCTCTACTAGTAAATACTGAAACCTAAAGAAAAATGCGTTGATTTGTCTTTTTCGAAATCCGATCATTTTCTGGAATTCGTCCTCCTTTGACCGACATTTTGAATGTCCGTGATTGAATCATAGCAACTTCCATAGAGAGCAGTCAATTTCACAGTTCACAACGTAGGGCAAACGTTCACGAAATAAAGTAATTCCGTTATAGAAATATATAATGTGACGAAATGGGAAAATGGCATGCTTTTGGGCAGTAAATGGCGTTTTATACGAATACCAGTGACAACGGCAGTAATAGTGATGAATACTTCTTTGTTATCGTGAAATACTGTGTGAATTTCCGACTGGACAACAACCACTCGAAATATGAAGTCCTTTTATAAATGGATTTATATCAACTCGAAATACGGTTCCGAAACTGCTGCCGGAATAATGCGAAAGAAATTCATGATGTTTCGTTCGTCCCTGAAGGACCCCAATCCTTTCTAACCGATGCCTCGTTTTGGAATTCCAAAACCTCCACTCTGAATGGAAAATGGGAAGGTTTATTTTTTTATTAATTACTCACGATATTTAAAGTTATTATATAATATAATCATTCCTTTTTAATTTCGTATTTCTCTCAAAATCAATTATTCATTCTCACTGAAATAAAAGGTATAATCCGAAAGGAGTTGTTCCCGAAAATCGATTAAAATTCAATGGTAATTTTCAAACTGGTCTCAAAAAGGCATCATATTCGATCGAATACTTTTTTGCCACCTCAATAGGGGCCCTGTAATTAGTGAGATATAGAAACAAGCTCCTGCGAACAATTGTTACCTATTAATGTTGTTTCCTCAATTCGAGTTGCATTTGTGGCTGCGAACGTGTCAAAAACCTATTTTCAGCTAATTGAACGCAATTGGAATTAGTAAAATTGATGACGACCAGGAATTTCAATTCTGATATCTGTAAACTAATATAACTGAATAAATATTGATCGTTTTGAATGCAATTTATTCCATCATGAATCCGCATTCTGATTATGGTCCAAACATATACGGCGTCAATTATTTGTCGGAATAAACATCAACGGGTTTTCGAATGAATGGTAATTTTTTTCATCCGGCTACACCGATTTCCAATTCACGGTTTCAAATTTTTATGACTAAAGTATTTCACCAACTCGTAATTAATGATCACACGATAATATAAGGGATATAAAAGGAAGTTTCTTTTGAATTAATAATCCAACGCTTTAAAAATAGAAGGTTCGAATGAACTCAAAATTATACTTCTTGGAAATTCCAATTGTTCGGTAAATGAAATTATTCTCAATTTTCTATCAACTTTCGCCAATTCGAAATTCAAAAAGGGAATAGCAATGATGACAGAGTAATTCACGTATAAACTACTTCATGAACAACACACTCCAAAATTGATTAGATTCATGAAAATATAAAGAAATAAAGCTCAAATAATACATCGAAACATATTCGATGTATGTATAAGAAATCATCTCACTAATTGTCACACTACATATACGGGGTTGGAATTAAGTATATGGAACCAAATACATATTTCTGCATAGCAGAATACTCGTTTGGAATGGAATGAATGTGGTGCGATCAGGAAATTTGTCGATTTCACCAAAAAACATCTTGTTGGTATTGTGTGAATTTTGATTCACTTCAAGAGCTGAAATGATTCTCTCATCTTCGGCACAGTGAAGGGTCAAAATTATTGGCTGAGAATGAGGTATTCGTAAGAATCTCATGGAGGCCTTCTCCGAAGAAGTACTGAGATGAGAATATCAAGAAGTGGCCGCTCGTATTTCTCTCTCATAACCACAGTTAACCGTTCGATTTTGAGACTGAAGAGGGTTTCGTATAACCCTCAAAGATGTCTAAAATAGAAAAGAGACGTTTTTGCCTCGGTAAACTATGTGGCAACCGGATGTGAACGTGCCCCAAGTGCAAGTTTCCGATATCTCTGCTACCATCATGGCGGTTCGCTTTTCAGCATAACAATGAGGCCCTCGTAACATACGTCAATTACTATGCAATACATCTCGCATTGTTGAGCATTTGCTCCGTATTTTCATAGGGATATTTCGTATTTATTGGATAGATTAGTGGAATGTGAGCGAAATGGAACAATTCATAGTTATGCCATCACGTTTTTTCCTAAAGGTGCCACACACGCCACACACTGCATCGCATGCGGAAAACCATCTCATACAGACGATACAGAGTGTAACAGCCAAATGGAATAAATTCATCACTTTGAGTGTCATCTCGATTTTCTTCGTGAGTGTTTTTAATACCTATACAGAGTGTAACAGCCAAATGGAATAAATTCGATAACGAATAAATGGTGTTAGGAAAATCGCTCGGACACGTCGAATTGTAATTTTTAATGCGCATATTTTTCAAGAAATGAAATCATATAGGGTGTTCCATGCGACCGTGGCCAATACCAACTTTCTTATTTCGAATGCAACCCCCTGTATATTATTTATTTTTTGGATTCTTCAGAAAATTCTAGACATAATTCATGTACAATGTCCTATACCTATCTCAAACTTTTTCGGAAATATTAAGTGTTTTCAGATTTTTTACAAAAATTAACATTTTAAATGAAAATTATTTTATTTCACAAATTCGATACATTACACTCAAGACTTATTTCCCATATACCTCTTGATATAAAGAAAGTAAGCAAAAACGCCCCCAGGCCCCTTCCCCTCGCTACGTGCCTGAAGACAATTCTACACCAGATTAGCATGTTGCCAAGACGTTCGCGGCGAGCATTTTGAACATTTCCTACATTGAAATTGATGTTTTTTTCTTTCTTTTTTCAATAATTAAGAAATAATCAGTGTTACTTATTAGGTTTTAGGTGTAATGTACCGAATTTGTGAAATAAAATAATTTTTATTTAAAACGTTGATTTTTGCAATAAATCTGAAAACACTTAATACTTCCGAAATAGTTAAAGATAGGTATAGGACATTTTGCATGAATTGTGTCTAGAATTCTCTGAAGAATCCAAAAAATAAATAATATACAGGGGGTTGCATTTGAAATAAGAAAGTTGGTATTGGCCACGGTCACATGGAATACCCTATATAATATTATTTTCTTGAAAAATATGCGCATTTAAAATTACAAATCGACGTGTCCGAGCGTTTTTCCCAACACCTCTTATTTAGTCGTTATCGAATTTATTCCATTTGGCTGTTACACCCTGTATAAAGCATTCTCTTGGGATCAGGGAATGGTGAGTTTGTATCTATTTTGTTGTTAGATTCGCATTTTCCAGTTCAAGAAACCATTAAAAACACTACAGCTGCAGTGAATTAGTTTACTTTATCTCCACCCTGTTTACGATTTCTTTGACATCTCAAAAAACCTGTGTATCCGTAGACCTTGTTATTCAGAATTCGTACACACCAATTTAAGAGAAATTCATTTGAAAAAACGTGAAAATATGCAAGCCAATTCCTCGCAACTCAAAATGGTCTTTCCGATTCTTCTGAGCAAATTTCGCGAGGGTCGATATTGCATGAACGAACGCAGCAAATTTAAATTTTACGTTCTAATCCCACACCCTGCGACGAAAGGGCATGAATCATTACCGGTCCCGCACTCAATGACCCAAACTGAATTAATTAATTATTCTGCAAATAGTTGAATGAACAGTCAGTTAAGGAGGGGTTGAAGGCCATAGGCACTAGATATTTTTAGGTTAATAACCGTAGAGTAATATTCATAACGAAGTAGGAGTTGGGAATGGGTTGCCAAATTGCTGAGGGTTTCAGGCGTTCACGGAATAATGTGTAGATCAAGAAGGCGCTACCAGATCTGGTATTGAATAAATAAGGGGGGGGGTGCGAAGGGAACAGCAGGACAGAGTCAGTGACGCGCTTTAGTTTCGTTTTATGAAACGGAATATTTGTATAACAGAAATAATCACATCAGTGCCACCAGTATATTCATCATCGAGAAAATCTATGAAGCAGTGGTTAGTTTATCGAGAGAAGAAACTTCTCAAAGGCACCAAAACCATGATAACTTCCTCGATTAAGATACGACAACTACAAACTGGGAAACCTTCTCCAAAAAACGATGCCAATGTGCACTGAACAAACTTTTCGAATGGGAAACTATTTAAAGCGGAATATAGACGATTTTAGAACAAGCGCAGGATGAGAACAGATAGTTGGAACATTATGTGGCTGAATCTGAGCGCCGGCCGCAAACCGATTTTATTGTGACAGATTCCGCATTTGCCATGTCACTGATGAATGCGGATTGCAAATACCGGATTTTACTCAATTATTCATCATAATGACGCGATCAATGAATTGACGTCCGCCATAAAAATTTCCCCACTAAATACAAACGTTCTATTAATGAAAATTCATGATCACCATTAATCTTCCCGAATCAATATGATAATCTGAAAGAAATACAAGTTGCAGTTATTGTACTCCTTTTTCAACAAACAAACGCAAATGACGTTTGGACTGTAGTCGTACTTGATTTGACTCGAAATCAAAACTTTCAACCAACACACCTCTAAAACCACCTAACTATACTATTATCTATTCAACATCTCGAAGAAAGAATGCAGGCATGCAGAACTGAAAACTGACATTCTCATGTGCCAAAAAAAACACTCATATTACGCACTTAATACAAAAATAACTATTTTCGATTAGAAAATTTCTAACAATCGCTTTAAACATCGCCAGACTTGAAATTTTCTCAAACTCCTGGGGTAGGCTGTTACACAATTTCATGAAGTTTAGCATAGTTTTTGTAAGTCTACATGAAAGCACATACAACTTGCAGGTATTTCGATATGCAATGGGCATTTCCAGTCATTTTCAGAAAAAATATATTTTGACATATTGGATTCTCACGTAATTCGTGATTATTTTTTAATTTTTTCTTCATCAATTTATACCCTTAAAAAAATATTGAAAACTCAAAAATATTCTACCGAATTCAAACGATCAGAATAAGGGGGGAAACCGTGTGACGTCGGTGGCTAGCGAGATTTTTGATTGGTTGTACTCGTCATCACGTGCTGCTGATATAAAAATTACAGCATTTCCAAATCACAAAAAAAATTGCCTGAAAAAGCCCTTGCTTTCACTTTCCTAATAATATCATAATATAATGTTGATTTTGGATGTTTTTCTTTTATCATCATGACTCTTCATTTGTACTCCATGAAGTTTCATAACATCATTCCATTTACGACCTCCTAATTGAAGATAAAGAGGGTTCAAGTAAGCAGATAGGTGAGAAATTCAATTAAAATTGATTATCCCTAGTCTACACAGGTAAGAATTGGTATATATAGGTCGGTCTTCTTATTTAGGAATCATTAATAATTATTTTCATTTTGAGAAGTGCAGATTAGTGGTAAGAATAACTATGGACTTGGCAACTGTGTATAGTCGTCAGTCGTTGACGTAACCTAGGATTGTGAAAAAAGAGTATAGAATACTCCCAGACTTAAGTGTAAGAAACTTCATTCTATAGTACGCATAGAAGACGTCGAAATGTCGAATAATGACAAATAAATAGGTCATGTTTTGTCATAATTTGCAGGCGTGGTTGTCACATCAGTATTTGTATTTTCAGAGAATGAGTATTATATCAACTTCAATGAAAATTAAGTTGTTATATGACGATGTTTCAGAAAATTAAAGTGATCACATCGAATATAATACGATTACTGAATGTATTTATGAATAAATTCAGAGATTTTACAAAGGCTTGACAACAGCGGCGTGTCTCTCAGTTACTCTGGGCTTTGTCCTCTCCATCACAAACTTCAACCAACTATATTACAAATTGAGCCACTGATGTTACAGCAGAGGGTATTTGAATTCACTCGTGTTGAAATCACATTTTCAATATCGAATAATTGATCAGTTCTTCAAAATTCAGAGTGTATAAATAGTTACAAATGTGTTATAAACTGCCCTTCATTACGTCATGGAAAGAAAGGTGCATATTTTGAGTTGCTGGAATTCCCCATTTCCTTTTTGAAATGGAATTTTCTATCGACTGTCCATCTTTTTCTAGTAATGAATTGAGGCTTCGATGTAATAGTGTTGCCCTAGCAAATTTCAGGGAAACAGCACGTGAAACCCATTCCTGAATGGATAATTTTCAGTTTGATCCAGAGATTTGGATAAATATGCAACTTTCGTATCGAGTGGCTAAAACCAGTGACTTTCAAGCAAAATATGGCTCCATTGTCACACCACAGATTCCTTCATTCGCCTTATAAACCCAATGCCTCCGTTATCAATTTCAACATCTACCCTTCATTTCCGCGAGAATCATAAGAAATGAAATACTCCATTCCCAGCCTTACATTAGCGGAATGAATTTCGATTCCAAGCTGTTCCATTGGCTGGAAATATTTATTATGTTCAGTTCCCTGGAACGATACACGCTCCAGCCATTTAATAAACAGACAATAATTTCTGAACTGTTTTAATTCCCAACTAGCTGCCGACAATTAAAGTCACGAATTGTTTTGAGTTCGAACTGTACCACTCGATTCCTTTACCCTTCACCCCAATCATTTCGAGGACTTGAATGCAGAGAGAACGGTCAACCACAGAATTGAAGAAAATCTTTCGAATTTCAAAACTCACAACGAACTACATTA
This sequence comes from Adalia bipunctata, assembly GCA_910592335.1. Classification (NCBI taxonomy): domain Eukaryota; kingdom Metazoa; phylum Arthropoda; class Insecta; order Coleoptera; family Coccinellidae; genus Adalia; species Adalia bipunctata. The sequence continues at coordinate 3,158,371 of OU342957.1, forward strand.
AATTTCCAAGGGTACGGATTGATTCTGTACCTCCTTTGTTTTGTTCAGGCAGCATATTCCGAGTCGAAACTTCCTGTGTCCTGGGTGTTAATAATTCGAAAATCGTCAAAACCTGGAGTTATAAGCCGGAAATTCCTAGTTCACGTCAAATATCCTTGCTGGTAATATATTTCAGGGTGAACATGCGCCAGTCTATTATTCATCTCAATATGTATTGAGGGTGTAACTGCAGTATTAACCCTAACAAAGGCAACGGGGTACCTAAATAGGGAGCTCGAATGAAGTTACAATTTCCCATGAGAGTCTCCCATATTAAATATGCAGAGGAACAAGCTCGCAAATCTTCGCGGGACCCAAAAACTGTACAAGCTATTTTGCTTTTTACAGCATATACCTCATGAAAGTTTTCACATCTGACGTTCATGCCATTCCCGCATTTTTTTTTGGTCAGTTGATGCAATTCTGTCTCGAACTCGGAATTTTTCAAGATCACAATTTTCCCACTCATGAACTGCGATCGAAACATTTGTTTGTACAACTGTGAATGTGAATTCACATCGTCTGAATTATAATTGTGGTAATTGTCCACACCTCACTATCAATTATTGTTCCAATAAATGAAAATGTTTATTGTAGTAACAACTAGCTGGCCCGGCGAACTTTGTTCCGCTTAAATGATACCTATACCTACTTACAGTGGATATGGATTTCACAAATCGTAATACCCAGTGATCGGAGATTAACGGCTTGGTTAGATTTCTGAACTGTCAAATCGAGTTCATTCTAGATCAAGCTCCGATCACCGGTGATATGCTTTTTGGAACTTACCATTGCTATTTTTTCAAGCAGAAGATAAATTGAGCCTGATAAAAGTTCTGTCAAATGTCATCTGTCTACTGTCAAATGTCATCTGTCAATAGTCATCTGTCAAATGTCATCTCTTCTATGGATATGAGCTGTCACAGAAAACAGAAATACAAAAATAATATGTCAATTGCTAATTATGGGCAATTTTGAATTCAGTTATGTCCGCAAATATATTTATTACCCAAACATAAATCAAAAACATTTCAAAAATTTAGAAAAAATATGAAAATGGACAACTCACGATTGATGCTGATCGTCACAATCCGATTCACTTGATATTCCGGTAAAAATTCACTGTTCCACCAACTTGAGATGTTTTCCCGCTTTTTGATTTGATAATAGCCTTCCATGTTATTATAAGTTCTATGCAAATTACACAATAATTGTATACATCGCCATCTAGTGGCGATAATATCAAATATAGTACCTTCACGACTACGCTACAGTGTCCAGATAAGAGCCATTAACTGTAGCGACACCTAGTGGCCTTATTCAACAGGAGAAGAAGCATTTCCTACATGAGCAAATTTTTCATCGAATTTTTCAGAGTTTTAATGTATTTTATAATACCCAGGCCGTAGACGAATCCATAAATGAAGTTTCATAACAAACAGTCCATCCGATCTCAAGTTATAAATGGTGTAACCAACAACTCTGTTTTATATATAAAGATTGATAGGGAAGTTCGAACAATTACTTCTATAACGTATATTCCTGAAAATGTTCCATGCTGTTTCTGATTGAAAACGTTGAATAGTATTTGAAGAGTTGATTCGAGAATCATCAGTCATCAATAATTGACTCTGTAAGAAATAAATCTTTCAAAAGCCATATTTCATGTTTTCTGTGTTAATTATTCTTTTTTTTTTTGTCCAACCTTATAAAAAGACTTTTTCTCACAGTGAAAAAAAGTAATCATTTACACACCCATAGTGATGAAGAAAAGTCAAGTGTTTTTGACAGTTGTACGAACTTACAAAGAATTATTTGTTTGGGTTCAGATGTGAAATTCAGTTTTGTTTCATCTGAAAATCGACTCAGGTTAGGATACCGACATTTGTGAGGGTTCCAGTTAGAAATCCGCATTTCAATAAAGCCGAAGCGCGTGAAACGCGAATGAAAGCAGTAGGTTTTTAATTAGTAGCAGGCCGGAACTGAGGCCATATCTGCGCTTTGCAGGAGCACGTTCGCCAAAAGATGTATTACTCCTACTTATTGTCTAAATACCGAAAGTTTCAGTTGACGCGGACCCCTCTAGAACTGAAGAAACACGAAATGCTTTGTTGTCTAACAATAATAAAGAACAGGAGACAGCTCAGCGAAATGAAGAAATGGAAAGACATTTCTCAAAGCGAATGCGTAACTCCCAATGACACTGTATTAAATTAACTGACTCTAAATTCGCTATAAAAAATTCGGGTGCTTATGCATCCGTGACATCAATAAAATATAGGACGATGTGCTTATTTCGTTTCATCAAGTCGGAATGCTAAACAGCCGAATCCATCCAACCAGTTTCCTTCTGCCATACAGAGTGTCTCTCAGCGATATTATGGCGAAAATGCTCAATTCATGGCTTGCGAGGATAATCATGCTATGTGAAATAATTCTTTATGACTCCTCCGGGAAATTAGATGGCGCGAAGTTCTCAAGTCGTCACGTTTTCAACTGTTGTACAGGTGGAGGAATGTACTTTTCTTCAGCCATTGCCAAGCACTCTCCTCCAAATGGAAATCAATCAATTTAAGATCATCCGGTTAATGATGAAAAAAAATTGTTCACAAATTCTGATATGCCCCTTTCAAATAACTTTCAACAGGACCAATCCTGCTATTTTCCTGATCCTGATAGAAAAAGACCAATATTTGCTACTTCGAATAATTTTTTTGGTACACTTGAAATCACTAGATATTTTGCTTATTATATCACATCAAAGATCTTCTGCAAAATGGGCATTTCCAGTCATTTTCAGAGGAAATATATTTTGACATATTGGATTATCACGTAATTCGTGATTTTTTTTTATTTTTTTTCATCAATTTATACCCTTAAAAAATATTGAAAACTCGAAAATAATCTACCGAATTCAAACGATCAGAAGAAGCAGAAAATCGTGTGATGTCAGTGGCTAGAGAGATTTTTGATTGGTTGTTGTCGTCATCACGTGCTGCTGATATAAAAATGACAGCATTGCCAAATCACAAAAAAAAATTGCCTGAAAAAATCCTTGCTTTCAGTTTCCTAATAATATCATAATATAATGGTGATTTTGGATGTTTTTCTTTTATCATCATGATATTTTCATTTGTACTCCATAAAGCTTCATAATATCATTCAATTTACGAGTTGTACGACCACCTAATTGAAGATAAAGAGGGTTCAAGTAAGCAGATAGGTGAGAAATTCAATTAGAAATAATTATTCCTAGTCTACACAGGTAAGAATTGGTATATATAGGCCGGTCTTTTAATTTGGGAAGCATTAATAATTATTTTCATTCTGAGAGGTGCAAATTAGTGGCAAGAAAAATCATTGATTTGGAAACCGTGTATAGGGACCATCTGGTCGTCAGTCGTTGACTTAACCTAGGAGTATAGAATATAGAGTATATAATACTCCTCGACTTAACTGTGAGAAACGCCTTTCTAAAGTACACAGAGAAGACGTCGAAATGTCGAATAATGACAATAAGAAGGTTATGTTTTTATTTATAATTTGTAGGCGTGGTTGCCACATCATTATTTGTATTTTCAGAGAATGAGTATCGTATCATCTTCAATGAAAATTAAGTTGTTATATGACGATGTTTCAAAAGCATTATAGTGATCACATCAAATAAAAATACGATTACTGAATATAATTATGAATAAATTCAGAGATTTAACGAAGACTCGACAACAGCGGCGTGTTTCTCAGTTACTCTGGGCTTTGTCCCCTTCATCACAAACTTCAACCAATGATATTACAAATTGAGCCACTGACGTCCACAGCAGAGGGACGTTTGCCGGTTTGCATTCACCCGTGTTGAAATCTCATTTTCAATATCGACTAATTAATTAGTTCCTCAAAATTCAGAATGAATAAATGGTTACAAATGTGTTATAAACTGCCCTTCATTAGGTCATGGGAAGAAAAGTGCATATTTTGAGTTGCTGGAATTCCCCATTATTCCGCTCTGTGCGAGACATTTCAAATAAATATGTCGATTTTGATCTGACTAAAAATTAATATTCCTGATGGGTTTGTCATACTGGCTCGATCATATTCTTGTAAGTGATCGTCTATGATGATTAAAATATTCTGCAAATCTCATTGGGGGTCGCAAAATGCACATAACGCTGCTCAGATCAAAGACCACTAAGTGATTAATTAGAAATAGAGAGAAATTCGGTGACGTACAATTCACACACCAGCCAGTCGGGTAAGCAGCATTTGTAAATATTTGATTTAGCGATAGCGCTTTTAGGTAAATTGGAAGACTGTAGAAAGAGCCTTATAAAGTGCAGACCCACATACTAAGTGTCACAAATGAACGTAAACGGATGTTTATTAGTCGGAGTGTACCTACGCAACGTGGCAATCTTCAGATGTGGTGGATCTGCCCTCAATTGCGTTCGAAGTGATTTCCTGAAGGATATTCACTTATTCATGATTGTGTGCCGAAGAATTCCAGCACCAAGAGGCAAGCTGATTGAGAACTGACCCATTATTGACCCACATGAATTTTCATCTTATTTCGATATGAGAAGACAAACAGATATATTCCACATCAGAAAAAAACCAAATACAATTCTGTACGCAATTCGATACGAAATCTGGTCAATGTTCGACTCAATTGGAAATTGAACCCCTCAAATTATTTCTCGGAAACAAATGTTGTTTCCCAGTGCAGGAATCGATTTTCATTCAAATGTCTGGTCATTTTGTGTTGGATGATCATGTCTTCTACTTATATATTTCCTTTGTTGACGTACCATATGATTATCATGGAGGACAACAGTATTCACGAATTTGAATACTGCTTTATTGATTTATGCTAGATGCATATCGACATTGAGATATAAATGACTGATCCTGCTTCAAAATACTATTCGAACTCCATGCAGAAAGTGGATAAATAAGCTTCTTACTTTCACGATTGAAATTCCGATTTTTTTTGTCCATATCGCCTGAAAAAGGTACAGTGGAGCATGTCGAACGGGTGATTCGAATGGTTTCGCCCCTTTCCTCATGATAAACGGTTTTTAATCCTCGGCAAATCCGACTCTGCACAAAATGACGAAAAACAGTACAAGACAGCTGGTAATATCAGAGCGCAAATGAAATTCTCCATACTACACAGCCTCACAAAATGTAGCTACAGGCAATGCGGTAGGCACACAATGCTGCAGCATATCTACCTAAGAGTCACGTACATTCTAGCGGGACCTAATTGTTTCACATATGTTCTAGTCCAAATGTGTTCTAATGGAAAATCAATCTATCTGATTGTACAATGAAACTCGCCACCTGTATTGGAGGGAAATTAATTGATCACGATTCTTTCGATACAACGTAATGATGAAAATGGTGAGTGGGTATATTAACAGGTCTGGCTATCTAACTCAGGTTTCTCCCAGAAAGAAAAAAAATCGAGTGAATTATGGTTAAGAGGGAAAAATTTCGAATTCGATAAATTCAACTATAATTCAACATACAGGGCGGCCAAGAGATTGACGTGAAAGAGGAAAAAACAGGTCCCTCGTGTCATTGGGTATTCGAATCACCCCCATATCTGTCATGCGATTTTTCACGGTTTTCGAGTTATGAATTTTCTTATGAACTCTGAGAATTTTCGACTTGACCATCTCAAAAGAGATATTAAAAAAAAGGTACAAGATTTCTCTGTGAAATTCTTTTTGTAACTTAATCCCCATGAATTGTACTTTTATATATAAAATAACCAGATTCGTAACTCTGATAAAAATTATGGAAATGTTGGTCTCAAGTGAAAAAGTTACGTGAATTGGATTATGATCTGAATTTTCGAATCAAAATTAAAAATGTAAGAAGGCGAATTCACTGTTTCTTAGTATGCTTAAGAACTGCGCTCAACAGTAAGCTTTTAGAATCATTGATAAAAAATGGTACTTAACACTCAACTTTTGCTAGAATTAGCCTTCAAAGTCATCGAGGTGGAAAAAATCAAAGAACTAGACATTTACTATACAAAATCATTTTTTGCCATTTTAAGATTTTTCTGATCAAGTTATGATAGAAAATGCTGAAAATTAATGAAAACTAGCTTCAGATGTTGGTCAAGAAGAGTTCTAGATAGAAAAAGGAATAGGTATGGCAATAAATCACACATCATAATGTAAATAAAAAGAAATGTATTTATAAAATTCAAAGTAGGTTTTCAAAGTGGCCACGTCTAGCCTCAATAAAAATTCTACACCTTCTTAAAAGATTTTTTTTGATCGCAAAAAACCTGCACTGTTCTCTCTTAGGACACGTTCGGCTTCACTCGAACATTCTCGGGCGTAAAAAATTTCTTTGAAATAACCCTAAACGAAAAAATCGATGGCATTAAGGTCAGGTGAACGTGGGGGCCACTTGATTGGTCCGCTGCGTCCGATCCATCTGTTCAGGTATCGTTCATTCAAGTGATTACTAAGAAGGTGTAGAATGTGTATTGAGGCTAGAGGTGGCCACTTTGAAAACCTACTTTGAATTTTATAAATAAATTCCTTTTTATTTACATTATGATGTGTGATTTATTGCCATACCTATTCCTTTTTTTATCTAGAACTTTTCTTGACCAACATCTGAAGCTAGTTTTCATTAATTTTCAGCATTTTCTATCATTATTTGATCAGAAAAATCTTAAAATGGCCAAAAATAATTCTGTAGTAAATGTCTAGTTCTTTGATTTTTTCCACCTCGATGACTTTTAAGGCTAATTCTAGCAAAAGTAGAGTGTTAAGTACCACTTTTTATGAATGATTCTGAAAGCTGACTGTTGAGCGCAGTTTTTTAGCATACTAAGAAATCGTGAATTGGCCTTTTTACATTTTTAATTTTGATTCGAAAATTCAGATCAAAATCCAATTCACTTAACTTTTTCACTTGAGACCAACATTTCCATAATTTTTATCAAAGTTACGAATCTGGTTATTTCATGTATAAAAGTACAATTCATGGAGATTAAGTTACAAAAAAATTTCACCGAGAAGTCTTGTACCTTGTTTTTAATATCTTTTTTGAAATGGTCAAGTCGAAAATTCTCAGTTCATAAAAAATTTACAAGTCGAAAACAGTGAAAAATCGCATAACATACATGGGGGTGATTCGAATAGCCCATGACACGAGGGACCTGTTTTTTCCTTTTTGATGTCAATCTCTTGGCCACCCTGTATAATAAGAAAAGGGTTGATGAAAAACCAACAATGACCGAATCATCATCATCTTTCCATTTGTGACACAAAAAGTTAGGATAGCCACTCAAAATATTCTCCACTATTTGAATTTTGAACGCTCAGCATGAGTAGATAATGGGAGGTACAAAATGGTGGAGGTGCCCGTTACTTCGAGTACTAACTATATTCGATGTATCAAGCAGCAAAATCGCTCTATGGAGTTTTCTAAACAAATTTTCAGATTTTCTCAGTGGAAAATTCACCGATCAGAAAATCATTTCACACGTAACATAATCCAAGTCTGTCTTTGACTCCAGTTTCGAAGTAACTTTGTGAGATGAGCATATTCTTAAAAATTGGTTATCCAACTGCTGCGGCTGCCTCGGGCCCGTCAGGGCTAAAAACCATCGTTGTGTTGTTCCTTCAGTGTCGCGAACAAAAGTGAACACACCTTAGAGCTATGAAATATATGCTCTGTTTCAGATGCCGAATTCTGAACTGCTTCCGGCAATATTCGAATGAAATGTAATTTCTCTGTTTATCTGTTTTCATTTTCATACCGAACTTTCAATCATCCTTCCGGAACAGCCACATGCTCCTGCTGAATTCTCTACCTGTATTGTGCACTCAATATATACGGTTGCTCCTGTCACGTCCTCGAAACAAGAATATCCAATTGTGATATTCAAAAGAACTTTCACAAACGTTTCATTCGTGAGGCAACATATGAAAGCGTTCCTCTCTACCCTTTCACATGGTTGTCATTAAAAAGTAGAACAGATATCTACAGGGTGCTCCACCCAACCGTTCTTCTTGTGATTCCTCGAATATTCTCCAGGTTCGCGGATTCAGGTTAGAGACACCCTGTATATTTTGCATCCTTATTTGAAACTGTTGCAGACAATATCCTGAGACTGGATCATATCAGATATTATGCTATAAATTTTTTAACGCTCGTTAAAAGAGCGATAAAATTTTTTTCGATGGAACCTTGGCAGGGTTGTTTGGTTTCTTTAATCTTTCATAGTTCGACTAATCCTCTTTCCTATTATATGTTTGGTACACAATTTTCAGACGTGGTCCTTCTTGATCTTTTTCACCAACAGACTTTAAATTTATTATAGAACATATATTCCATTTTTTTTTATTATGTATCCCGGTTGGCCATGGAATTCTGACGCATTTCACCTTGTATATTTTGAAAATGTTGGGTTATAGTTATTTTCCTGTCAGATGAATGAGCAACGTTGTCCTTTCAACATAGAGGTCGTAGTTATCACGTATTTATCGAAATGTTCATTTACTTTGGGGAAATAATGAATTTGAGAAGAAATTCTGTGAATTCTATAATTCCAAAGACCTGGCGAATGTTGAAGAAACTTTAATACTGGAAATATTTCACGTACATAAACATGGTTGGAAGATTCAGTTATGCTGTTTTCTTGTACAGAAATCAAGAATCGAATGTTGAAATTTAACTGAAAAATAATGGACAGAATAGTCCGTTGCATTGTGATAGTTTATTCGAAAAAAGAATGAAGGTACTCGAATAACCCGATATAAAATTTTCTAAACGAACAGACAAGCCCATGGAATTCCCCACTTATCAAAATTCTCAAGAAATAAGCCTACAGAAGACATTTAAATACCTTTTTGCTCAATTTGAGTTACTCCAGTATGAAAATGTAGTAGTACTACGAAACCTATGCCACAGTTGAACCCTAAAAGAACTCCATTTCCAAAGTTGAAAAGAGTAAATAGAAATTAGCATTGGCAACGCCTCTGAGAATCATTTGACATTTAACGAGTAACAACCTGTGTCAGTTTCGAGTAAAAAAACTCGATAAAGCTGAATCATGGTCATCCAGGATACATTATAACAGGAAAATAATTCAGAATATTCCGTATTTTGCCAACTATCTCACTACAGGAGGTGTTTGTTAATATGTCTGAGAGACTTCTGAGAATTTTCATAGGAGCTCTTTGTTTCCAAAATACAGAATGATCTGTTTTCAGCTCTGTTTCATATTTTTATAATTATTTCTCAATAAGATGCCAATTTCAAATTGAGGCCATATTTCGATATTTCCCTATACAGGGTCTTTCACGAGGAACATCACCCATATTTATACGGAAAACTACTGAACGTATTTTCATGAAATTCAGCACTTATGAGTATTTCACGATGCTGATGAAATCTAAAATATTTTCAAGGCATGAGCACCTCCGGTTTTTCCGGAAATGACGTCAACTTCCGTTTTTCAAATTAGAACACCATTTTTTCATTGCAGAAATAGATTCCTTAGAAAATTTCAAGTTATTTTGATGTAACATTTTTCAGTTTTGGTTGGAAAATTCTCTCTGAGCGGGAAAATTCGAAAAAAAAATCGAAAATAGAGCTCCGCTGAAACAAGAATAACTTCGAGGTTTTTGGATGGAAAATTTTCATTTTTCGGATTTTTCAGGATGTAAGATTGATGTATCCACTTTAAAAACCGAAATTGCGATTCATGATACAGGGGGTGAAAAAATCGCTTTCAAAGTTAGGGATGATAAAATCGTGAAAAATCAATTTTTTTCAAATTAGAATCCCATTTTTTATGGCAGATATTGAATCTACGTTAAAAAATAATGTGAGTGTATGTATCACACCCTTGCCCTAAAATGGATATTTTCTGAGTTAATATCTACTTTAGGGCAAGGGTGTGATGCATACATTCACATTATTTTTTAACGTAGATTCAATATCTGCCATAAAAAAATTGGGTTCTAATTTGAAAAAATTGATTTTCACGATTTTGTCATCCCTAACTTTGAAAGCGATTTTTTCACCCCCTGTATCATGAATCGCGATTTCCTGGTGCTCATGCCTTGAAAATATTTTCGATTTCATCAGCATCGTGAAATACTTATAAGTGGTGAATTTCATGAAAATACGTTCAGTAGTTTCCCGTATAAATATGGGTGAGGTTCCTCGTGAAAGACCCTGTATAAAATTGATAGGAAAACTGTCTCTCTCCTCTTGGCCAAAAAATTTCGAGATCTAAACGTAATTTCAAATGAATGCATAATTACAATATTCAACATTATAATCAGGAATGAATCGTCAATAAACATGACGTGTAAATGTAAATAAGGCACTGGAGACTATGAAGCTATGCCTCAGATAACCCGACGATGATATTGTGGAAATGCCTCATGTCGTATGGTAATGTATGCATATGTCCATTGAAGGTTAGAGCCGAACATCAGAATGGCGCTTTAATATTGAAATTTTGAAATATTTTGATTCGTTAGCAGGCGGCAGAGAGTAATTTGATTTATATGGATCTAGGATGTTTTATTTAAATGCAATTTGTTGGGAATGGCGTTGAGAATTGAATTCCCCGTGCCTGAATTCGCCACAAACTCAATACGAACTATTCGAGTTACCGGTTTAGCCAATAATTATTTTATCAGCGGAAAAACCATCGATCTGTTCGCATAAAAAATCATACTGTGGGTTTTTGTAGTTTCATGGACTGTGTAACGATTCCTTCAATACTTTCTGAGATACTCGAAATGCCGAAAATGTGGTCATTTTTCAGACTATTTCTTGTTTGAAAAATTCCACGATGCGATTTTGCTGGTTCAAACACTTTGGTTTCCATCTACAAACTATAGGCTAGTCGAGCGTTTATTTATGTGAAGAAAAAAGCTCTATAGTAATAGGAACAAGCACGTTATAATAAAAATACCGGTATATACAGAATCGACTCTGGTCTGATAAGACTTTGTTCAATTTTCCGTGCACATTCAGAGTGAATTGGCCAACGCAATACGAACGGTATCGGTGCACAATCCACGGCCAAACCAATCCTGAATTCGTTTTTCTGAACGTAATCCAGATACATAACGGCGGAAAATGCAGTATTTTTCGGTCACAATATCCGACATGCGAATGCGTACACATGCTTACATTCCGTTTTCGATTGTTGCATAGTTTATTTTCAACGATGATTCTCGGCAGCCAACTCCATTATATGGAAATCAATTATTTGAATGTGTTCTGTTGACCATCAGGAACAATTGTGTACCGACTGCGGCTTATTGCACTTTTCAGAATGATCGCACTGAAGGTCAGAATGGCATTGTTGTTAAATGGTTTTGTGAAATTCATTTTTCCGCATTGCGAGGTGCGCCGGCTCTACGGGATTTCCAATTTTCAATTATATACACGATTTTCGGCCAGCAGAAATCAATTTAGCTCTCATTGGGCGGAATCGTTCTAGGCCCCATTCGAATTCACTGATCAAATCGAAAGCCGAATGTTTCATTAACATCCAAAGATTTCCTCTATCGCTCATCATAAACCAAGATATTCAAGAAAAAACTTTCTAATATTATATCCCCGAATCTGTTTCCCCCTGTACATCCGATATCGTAGACAAACCTAAGACCCAAGACCTCAGTAAACTAGACCAAAATTTTCAGCATTCTAAGAATCCCAATAAATCAGTAATGAACATTCAACTGAATCTCTGTCTTTTCACAAAAATAAGGAAATCAATAGATTTTAGATTAGAAGTTAAACACAAATATCTTTGAAAAGAGATAACACAGCGAAAAATGCAAATATATTCATAGCGTTCCATTTGAAATATTAATATTGTTGGGATTTCAAATATAAGTGAAAATATCCTGGAAATATTTAAGATCGATAGAATAACAATGATTTTAACAGAAATAATGAGGATTTCCAGTACCTCAAAATATGCACTTTTCTTCACATGACGTAATGGAGGGAGGTTTATAACACATTTGTAACCATTTATTCACTCTGAATTTTGAAGAACTGATCAATTATTCGATATTGAAAATGTGATTTCAACACGTGTGAATTCAAATGTCCCTCTGCTGTGACATCAGTGGCTCAATTTGTAATATGATTGGTTGAAGTTTGTGATGGAGGAGACAAAGCCCAGAGTAACTGAGAGACAGGCCGCTGTTGTTAAGTCATTGTAAAATCTCTGAATTTATTCATGAATATATTCAGTGCTCGTATTATTTTTGATGTGATCACTATAATGTTCTTGAAACATCGTCATATAACAACTTTATTTTCATTGAAGTTGATATAATAATCATTCTCTCAAAAAACAAATAATGATGTGGCAAGCACGCCTACAAATTATAAATAAAAACATTACCTTCTTATTTGTCATTATTTGACATTGCGAAGTCTTCTCTGCGTACTATAGAATGTTGTTTCTTACAGTTAAGTCTAGGAGTATTCTATACTCTATATTCTAGGTTAAGTCAAGGACTGACGACCAGATGGATACACAGTTGCCAAATCAATAATTATTCTTACCATCAGGAATTTGCACTTCTCAAAATGAAAATAATTATTAATGCTTCTTAAATTAGAAGACTGGCCTATATATACCAATTCCTACCTGTGTAGACTAGGGATAATTATTTTTGATTGAATTTCTCAGATATCTGCTTACTTGAACTCTCTTTATCTTGATGATAAAAAAAAACATCCAAAACAAAATCATGATTATATTATGATATTATTAGGAAATTGGAAGCAAGGGCTTTTTCGGGCTAATTCTTTTTTTGTGATTTAGCAATGCTGTCATTTTTATATCAGCGGCACGTCATGACGAGTACAACCAATCAAAAATCTCTCCAGCCACTGACTTCAAACGATTTCCCGCTTCTTCTGATCGTTTGAATTCGGTAGATTATTTTTGAGTTTTCAATATTTTCTTAAGGGTATAAATTGATGAAGAAAAAATGTAAACAAAATCAGTAATTGAGTTGGAATCCAATAGGTCAAAATATATTTTTTCTGAAATTATTGGAAATGCCCATTGTCAAATAGCGAAATTCACATTCTTGAGCCATTCCTCATCTAATTCCGAAAGTAACGCTTGGTCTGTAATGAATTGAATTCTTTAAATGATTAAGGATTCATAAACATGTTCCTCACTATTATTTCCGCATAATTGCCTGCGAATACTGCAGTCAGTTAGTAGAAATCACGTTCAAATATTCCGAAAGCCCTTCATTTAAACTTTCTTTCAATGAACAATTCCATTCGGAATAAGTTCCTAATTCAATATGACTCGCTGAACTACACTTTCGGCCTTAAATCTTCGGCGGAGTCCTTTAGCATTTCCATAAAGGTAGAGGAAGTGGTCCGAATATGGGCCCCCCATTTGTTTTTTCTTCGTAACTTACTATTTTTTATTTTTTAACAATGTCTTAAATCATCTATATATACTATAAGACCTTAGTAACAAAACTGCAAAACTTGTTCTCTTTCAAATGAAGATTTTTGGTTTTACAGAGAAATATATAAAGAGGGACACTTTTTTTAAGAACCGTCAGACGGTACTGAATATGGGCCCCCTAAGAAATATTCAACTTTTATTGCCACAATAAAAAAATACGAGATAAAATAACAAAAATAAATCTCTGAGTAAAAATAAACATGTTTTAAAAAAAAACTAACTAAGTTACTGACAAAAATCACAAACGTATTTGTCTTTTTCTGCTCCGGAACATTGTTCATGTGCCCAGAGATTGCACATTAAACACTGAACCCAGGTTTCCCCTCTGGTATCATCTGAAAGTCGTGTTTCGTAAAATAGACATGTAGCATCCATGGGCGCCCGCAGGGGAGGGGGATGGGGGGGGGCATGGGCCCCTAGCCCATATTCAACTCACACAAGGGGCCCATATTTCGAAATGTTTACATTCATAAAAAATATTAGATTATGATGTTTATAAATATTTTTTTGTTGATAATCTGCACTAGCATCTCTTTTTCATCCTTTCTTCTGTGAGACTAATATATATCAGTTTCTAAATAATATCAAAAAGCACAAATATCACGCAGTATAAACTAACCCAATAAAATTCTGTCAGAGGTCAAAAACAAAAGCACCGCATAATTCAACATCAAATCGTGTACTGACCGCGGCATTTGTAAATATAGGTTAGAAGAGGTGACCTGAAGTATATTTTGATATCTTCTGATAGATGATGCTACCGGTTTCATAGATACTTTGGGGGCCCATATTAAATGCATGGCCCATATTCGGACCACTTCCTCTATCAAAAAACATCCCATTTTAACGGAGAGCCTTACTCCAGATGTAAGCACGCCATAAAAAATTTTATACAATAAACTACCGACCGAAATTTGCAGGGCACTCTCTCTAAAAATATAAAATTCCTCCCATATTTCCCACGGGATTTCAGCGCTATACTCTCTCCCAGTTATGGGTTCGTATAGTTTGCGGAGTTAACTTCAATTCTGTCCTGCACCGCCGACATCTAGCGTCGCGGCCAGGAAGCTCGATTCATTTTACGGAAAATCAATACTCCGGGATATCTGAGAAGGAACCTTCCCTAAAGTTTTTCCCCGGATGCCGGAGAACCTTGGGAATTCTCCGTTCAAGGTAACGAAAATTAGAAGTTTGAATTATTCATTTATGCTAATAGAATTGGGTTTAATGAAATTTTACTTTAAACGCATCTTGGAAGAACCCTCTCATAATATTTAAATACTTTTTTGCAACCCCCTGTCTGACGATGTTCCAAAAATTCAGATCCATCTATATCCTTTCAGAAAAGTTTCGGCATGAAAGAAGAATACTCAACTTACGAATCATCACACTAAACTGCATGAATAGATCTTAGATTGTGGTTTCGAATTGAAATGAGAGCTTTAAATGAAATAATACCAATTGAGGAAGAAATCAAAATAATCACGAAAATGAGTTTTGGATGGTATTGGGGTTATGTCATTGATAATCTCTTTCGACACTTTTGTTAAAGTTCTCAAGGCAAATATAGACTGAAGTTGCAAATTGTCGGAGGTGTTGGGTATTTTTGCAATGTCAACTTCTGGTCCAAAGTTAAAAATGTTGAACTGATTTGTGTTTTCTCTTCAGAAAACACAATTTTTTTCTGTAATATGTAAAAATACAGTTGCTCAAGTTAGAATGATGAAATAATTTATTGCAGGCAGGGACAGATTTCTCAATATATGTTTCGTACTTTTCATTTGTCCCTGACATATTTATATTGAAGTATGTACATACTTTCAACTTCTTAGGTAGGCAGGGATAAAACATTTCTCTCACAAAACTACATTGATAGAGTGAAGGTCTTGTTTTTTCAACCAATTAAATCTTTTTGCAGTCATGTTTTTCATATTTTCTTCAATAATTTGTTTATTTGAATTTTTTCAGTTAAATTAATGAACGAGTTGATCAGAGGTGATGAGTAAAAATTAGTTCCATACCACAGAACTTATAGAACATGGGAAGCTATTACTAGATCAAAAAGTGGTAAAAATCTAATGTTGGTAAAACAGCAAGATTTTCATGTTTCCTTAGATGTGACCTGTCACACAGATCAGAAACACAGAAAATCTTGCTGAAATGCAAAGTGAATCGGATTTTGGCGATCAGTTTCATAGTATTTCTGTGTTACTGTTCTGAATGACAGGTCAAATCCATGGAAACATGAAAATGACGCTGTTCCTCCAACTTGAGAGTTGAGATGATTACCCATTATTTGAAGCTGAGCAGCAAGGATAATATCATTCCATTATAATGTAGGTTCTATGGTCTATACACTAAAGAAAGGCAAAAAAATAGGAGTTTCAGATAATGAAGAATAATCAAACTATATTCTGAGTCAATTTTCTAAACCTTTCATTTAGCCAAATTTCTGCATAGGCACAAACTGATTCACATCAGTTTAAGAATCCTTAGACTGTCCGTCATTGAAATTCATTATATTGAACCTATCAAAACTTTGAATCCCTAAATCCGAATTGTATTGTGTAAAAGACAAATCTGATCTGAATCTAAAGCCTTAGGTCACTATCATAATGATTCCAAATAGAATAATAACTGTCCATCCAAGTATCTTCTAAAATGAAAAATATTATCAATAAACTTCGTAGAAAGAAAATTGGATATTGTGAGCTTTCCTGAAGAGATTAAGATATGCTGATGAGGACTAATTTTCAATTTTTTGGGACATACAAAATTGTCCTCAATTTTTCTCAATATAATCTAACTGTTTGCCTGCGGAGAAAGCAAAAAATTCAACGTTTCGAATCAAATAAACAAAATTTTCACACTCACTAAAGTTTTTTAAGATAAAAAAACATAGTTCATGACACTCCAAAAACTCATACGAAAATAATGACTACTCATATAATAAATTGATCAAGCCATTTGGACTGTAGGGCGTGAAGAAGAAATGGACATACACTCGAAAAACATTACCCTCCCCCTAGCTATCAGATGGATATCTTAGCCAATCCGACTTATTGTGATTATTATTCAAGAAAACAATTCCCCTTTGAAT
The DNA here is from genome assembly GCA_910592335.1 of Adalia bipunctata. NCBI lineage: Eukaryota > Metazoa > Arthropoda > Insecta > Coleoptera > Coccinellidae > Adalia > Adalia bipunctata. The sequence continues at coordinate 3,175,020 of OU342957.1, forward strand.
GCTGCAGTCCCTGCAGGTAGTTGATGAAAAACCTAAAAAATAACACGATTTTTACAATCTTACGAGAAACGCCAAGTTGATGTTCCAAAAGCTCGTAAGAATTTAACATTTAATGTTGGATTTGAAATCATTTCAATATAAAATGAAAGCGAAAATTGCAAATTGGCGGAGGAATAGGGTATTTTTTATTTGTGGTACAGAGTTTCATGTTGCATTTCAATGTCTATAAATTATTCCTGACGGAATTTCACGGAAATATTGCCTCTCCCGATCTAAATTCTCGAAATGATTGTGAGTTGTACGAAATATTTCGCGAACATACAGAGTGTAACAGCCAAATGGAATAAATTCGATAAAGAATAAATGAGGGCAGGGCGTGTTGGGAAAAACGCTCGGACACGTCGATTTCTAATTTTAGATGCGCATATTTTTCAAGACGATAAAATTATATAGGGTGTTCCATGCGACCGTGGCCAATAACAACTTTCTTATTTCAAATGCAACCTCCTGTATTTTATTTATTTTTTGGATTCTTCAGAAAATTCTAGACACAATTTATGCACAATGTCCTATACCTATCTTTAACTATTTCGGAAGTATTAAGTGTTTTCAGATTTATTGCAAAAATCAACGTTTCAAATGAAAATTATTTTATTTCACAAATTCGGTACATTACACTCAAAACCTCATAAGTAATACTGATTATTTCTTAATTATTAAAAAAAAACATTAATGTCAATGTAGGAAATGTTCAAAATGCTCGCAGCGAACGTCTTGGCAACATGCTAATCTGGTGTAGAATTGAATTTTTTTTAATTTCTTCCCAGTAATGGTTTTTGCTTACTTTCTTCATATCAAAAGGTAAATGGGAAATAAGTATTGAGTGTAATGTATCGAATTTGTGAAATAAAATAATTTTCACCTAAAATGTTAATTTTTGTGAAAAATCTGAAAACACTTATCTAATATTTCCGAAAGAGTTGAAGATAGGTATAGGACATTGTACATGAATTATGTCTAGAATTTTCTGAAGACTCCGAAAAATAAATTATATACAGGGGGTTGCATTTGAAATAACAAAGTTGGTATTGGCCACGGTCGCATGGAACACCCTATATAATTTTATTTTCTTGAAAAATATGCGCATTTTAAATCACAAATCGATGTGTCTGAGCGTTTTTCCTCTCATTTATTCGTTATCGATTTCATTCCATTTGGCTGGTACACTCTGTATGTACATTGTACAATTTTTATGGGCGAAAGCTGCAAATTGGTGGAGGTTCCGGGAATTTCGAATTTTTCTTATACCGTCATTGAACTGGTTCTCCGAATCTGTTAATGATACCAGAAATATTTATTGCCAAAATCGACATCCGCAACCTATATTTCGAAATTCTGAAGAAATCATCCATGAACGAATCCGGTTGAACCGTCTGCGGTCAGTCTGACCGCAGCGACATGCGGCAGCGTAGGACCGAACCAAATTTAGTATTATGACAAACTGAATAATATTTTCTGAAACGAGGATTCAATATCTCAAATCGGCGCAGGATTCAAACCGTACCACCCCTAGGATTTGAATGGCATAAAAAGATTAAAATGACCTTTTGCCACTCCCTCTCGGGCGCATTGGGTGGCAGACAACGCCTCCAATGACGTCACAGGATCTTATGTGCCCGTCGGACAGCCTCCCAATTGTTGATGGATAATAATGAAAGAATGCGATTGATTTCGCTCATCAGAGTTGCGGTTTTAAATCCGTACCTAACGGCGAGCGGTGCGGTGCCGTTGTGAAGTGTGTAACACGGCTTGTATCGCCCGCAGTAAAAACATAAACAACTGTGGAGGGGGATGAATGGCATACGACGTCGCTTTCCACTGGTGCAGGCTTGGGGGTGCCGGGTTCGGGAAACTCTAAGGTCAGAGTCCACAGCGATCCACGATGCGGAAAAAACCACCCCTACATTGGCGGTATTTTATTGCGAGAAAATCTTGAAAGAAAAAAGATTTTTCATTGAAATCCAGAAGAGTTTCCGAGTTTTCTACAGTTTCCAGGTGACCCTACAGGTTGCCTACAGATATCTTGAAAATGTCCTTTAAGAAAATGTCGCAAATTGTACATATGTTCACGAAATTTTTCGTGGAATTCTGAAAAATTTATAGAGAAAAGATCGGAAGAGTCGATATTCGTGTGAAATTCACTCTGGAATAATTTATATTCAGTGGAACGAAATATGAATCTCAGAACAACAAATGAAGAATACCCGATTCCTCCGCCAATTTGCAATTTCACCCCTAATTTAATTTGAAAAAATGATTTTGAATTATTTTTAATTTTTTCGAAATTTTAGAGATTCAACTTAGCATTGCTCGTTAGATTGTAAAAATCAAGTTATTATTTAGGTTATTTTTATTTGAAGGGTGTTCCAAATTGCGCATTTTTTTAAGAATAAATGAAATATAGATGGCGCACTGAATTCGTCTGGGTATTTTGAAATTCAAGAAGTATGATGTATGACATTTATAAAAATGACTTCGTAAACGATACAACAACGCGTTCAAATTGTTGAATTATTTTATGAAAATCAGCATTCTGTGAATAGTGTTTTCAGGAAAAAACGTGAATTTTATGGTTTACATAATCGTCCATCTGAAAGCACTATTGGTCGAATTATTAAAAAAATTTCAAGAGACCGGTTCGGTGGATGACCAAAAAAGTGAAAAATACAGTCGTAGCGTTCGTTTACCAGAAAAAATTGATTTAGTTCGTGAAAACTTTGCTGAACACCCTGAAATGTAGGTACATAAGTCGACATTCACAACAAGTTGGACTTAGTGGGTCCACAACATGGCGTATGTTACACAAAGATTTAGCCCTGAAGGCATATAAGGTTCGAATAACACAGGAACCGAAGCCATTAGATCATTCAAAACGTCGTTCGTTTGTCAATTTCATCAATGATCAACCAGCTGATTTTTCTCAAAAAAATCATGATTTCCGATGAGGCACATTCCGAAATTGGTGGCTATGTTAATAAACAAAATTGTCGTATATGGGTTGAGGAAAATCCACGAATTATTCATGAGAAACCGATTCCTTCACGTTTTGGTGTGCATTATGGTCAGGTGGTGTAATTGGACCTTACTTATTTGAAAATGCTGCTAGTGAAGCTGAAACTGTCAATGGTGATCGATACCGTCGGATGATAATCGAATTTTTGTAGCCTGAATTAATGAATATTGATCTAAAGGATATTTGGTTCAGCAGGATGAAGCTACACCTCACTTTGCGAATGACACAATTAATTTATTGAGACAAAAATTTCCTTGACGAATAATCTCCAGAAACGGTGATGTCAATTGGCCACCAAGATCTTATGATTTGACACCGTTGGACTATTTTCTTTGGGGTTATATGAAAAGCCAGGTCTATAAAAATAATATACAATCGATTTCGGAACTAAAGGATGAAAATGTTCGAGTTATTAGTGAGATGGAGCCTCAATTATGTCAAAATGTCATTGAAATTTTTAACAAAAGAGTGGACGTCTGTAGCTCTGCAAGAAAGGCCATTTGGCAGATATTATTTTTAGTGCATAAATGTCACAACTGATACTTCAATTATCAATAAAAATTTTTCGAAAATGACTGCGAATTATGTGTTTTATTCATTCAAAAAAACGCGCAATTTGAAACACCCTTTATTTCATTTTTGTTCGGCCAATTTACAACATACTATAGAGTTTCTGACAAGTTGAATTTCTAGAAAAAGTTCTATTTAATATGATTTCGGTAATCGCAGTGAATTTTCGGAGTGAACTATCTACTTTTCCTTCTACACCCGTAGAAATACTCTGTATCTACATATCAATTTGTTCAGGTAGTCGAAGGTCACTGAAAAAGTTGAGGAGAGAAAGAGAATAAATATTTCATGAATAATTCGATAAAGTCGCAAGAAAATATTCCGGAAAAATTCCAAGGTTCACGTCAGAGATCTCAACTTTCAGTGCCCGCAGCGTTCATAATTTTCACTTCGCCCGTCTGGCCGAAATTCCGACACAGACTACACGAAGGATCATCGCATGGCTTTGGCTTTTCTAATTTCATTCTTCTCGCAGGAAAGTTTCTTTCTTGTGATTCGGCCTTCTTATTTTCGTATAGCCACAATCTCGTTTCCGCTGTCACCTCCACCGAAAAATTATTGTTCTTTTTGCGCGGAACTTGCTGATTTGTGAATGTATTAGTCTTTTGCTCAACGCCCGGATTTGTCTTACGACTCGCAGACCCACCGACTTTAATGGGTTCGTGATGAAAAATATTCGGGCTGGAAAATTGACTTTGTGTTTATGATCATAAAGAGGGATAGGGGCAAGAACACGAGGCAGAAAGCATGTTTTCATAAGGAAGATGCTCTCATCCTGATTCTCAACAGCAAAAATCTCTATTTCCACAATATCAGATTGATTCTTCCAGAGAGCTGCTGTGAAAAACTTTGGCTTTTTTCACCCAAAATCTTGAGATTTTCGATATCGATTTTATTGTGCTCAGAGATACTTCGGACAATGCTGATAAACGATTTACAAACAGAAAGTGGAAAGGATCACAGGAGCGGAAACTATGACGATTTGAAATTTCGATTTTTCTGAAAAAATGCCATTTGACAGATGAAAATCTAAACTATGATAGATAGCGACTTGAATTTGTTTTTATCGAATAGAGCGTCCTCGAAAACCTATATTTTGATACCAAACATGACCATATTGTCCTTTTTTAACGTGAATTTTTTTAGTTTTTTGTTTTCCATTTTTCATTTTTGTTCACACGCTTAGAGCATGCAGAGTTTAGGTGCTATGGATCAGCAAAATGGGTATTCTGGTAGATTCGAATGGGATGAAGACCTTAACGATCGAATAACAACTTTAGATTCGCCAGGGATTCCTTGGTGATGACGAATATGGTGTTTTTGGTGGGTCTTTCCCCTTACGTATTTTTGACCCAAAAAGTTGGGATTTTCGAAATCGATTTTATTATTCCTAGAGATACTTGGGACAATGCTGATTAACAATATACAAACAAAAAGTTGATACGGTCACAGGAGCGGGAGCTATGATGATTTGAAATTTCGATTTTTTCGAAAAAATGCCATTTGACAGGTGAAAATCTAAACTATGATAGATAGCGACTTGAATTTGTTTTTATCGAATAGAGCGTCCTCGAAAACCTATATTTTGATACCACACATGACCATATTGTCCTTCTTTAACGTGAATTTTTTTAGTTTTTTGTTTTCCATTTTTCATTTTCGAGTTTTGTTCACACGCTTAGAGCATGCAGAGTGTAGGTGCTATGGATCAGCAAAATGGGTATTCTGGTAGATTCGAATGGGATGAAGACCTTAACGATCGAATAACAACTTTAGATTCGCCAGGGATTCCTTGGTGATGACGAATATGGTGTTTTTGGTGGGTCTTACCCCTTACGTATTTTTGACCCAAAAAGTTTGGATTTTCGAAATCGATTTTATTATTCCTAGAAATACTTGGGACAATGCTGATTAACAATATACAAACAAAAAGTTGATACGGTCACAGGAGCGGGAGCTATGATGATTTGAAATTTCGATTTTTTCGAAAAAATGCCATTTGACAGATGAAAATCTAAACTATGATAGATAGCGACTTGAATTTGTTTTTATCGAATAGAGCGTCCTCGAAAACCTATATTTTGATACCAAACATGACCATATTGTTCTTCTTTAACGTGAATTTTTTTAGTTTTTTGTTTTCCATTTTTCATTTTCGAGTTTTGTTCACACGCTTAGAGCATGCAGACTTTAGGTGCTATGGATCAGCAAAATGGGTATTCTGGTAGATTCGAATGGGATGAAGACCTTAACGATCGAATAACAACTTTAGATTCGCCAGGGATTCCTTGGTGATGACGAATATGGTGTTTTTGGTGGGTCTTACCCCTTACGTATTTTTGACCCAAAAAGTTGGGATTTTCGAAATCGATTTTATTATTCCTAGAGATACTTGGGACAATGCTGATTAACAATATACAAACAAAAAGTTGATACGGTCACAGGAGCGGGAGCTATGATGATTTGAAATTTCAATTTTTTCGAAAAAATGCCATTTGACAGATGAAAATCTAAACTATGATAGATAGCGACTTGAATTTGTTTTTATCGAATAGAGCGTCCTCGGAAACCTATATTTTGATACCAAACATGACCATATTGTCCTTCTTTAACGTGAATTTTTTTAGTTTTTTGTTTTCCATTTTTCATTTTCGAGTTTTGTTCACACGCTTAGAGCATGCAGAGTGTAGGTGCTATGGATCAGCAAAATGGGTATTCTGGTAGATTCGAATGGGATGAAGACCTTAACGATCGAATAACAACTTTAGATTCGCAAGGGATTCCTTGGTGATGACGAATATGGTGTTTTTGGTGGGTCTTACCCCTTACGTATTTTTGACCCAAAAAGTTGGGATTTTCGAAATCGATTTTATTATTCCTAGAGATACTTGGGACAATGCTGATTAACAATATACAAACAAAAAGTTGATACGGTCACAGGAGCGGGAGCTATGATGATTTGAAATTTCGATTTTTTTGAAAAAATGTCATTTGACAGATGAAAATCTAAACTATGATAGATAGTGACTTGAATTTGTTTTTATCGAATAGAGCGTCCTCGAAAACCTATATTTTGATACCAAACATGACCATATTGTTCTTCTTTAACGTGAATTTTTTTAGTTTTTTGTTTTCCATTTTTCATTTTCGAGTTTTGTTCACACGCTTAGAGCATGCAGACTTTAGGTGCTATGGATCAGCAAAATGGGTATTCTGGTAGATTCGAATGGGATGAAGACCTCAACGATCGAATAACAACTTTAGATTCGCCAGGGATTCCTTGGTGATGACGAATATGGTGTTTTTGGTGGGTCTTACCCCTTACGTATTTTTGACCCAAAAAGTTGGGATTTTCGAAATCGATTTTATTATTCCTAGAGATACTTGGGACAATGCTGATTAACAATATACAAACAAAAAGTTGATACGGTCACAGGAGCGGGAGCTATGATGATTTGAAATTTCGATTTTTTCGAAAAAATGCCATTTGACAGATGAAAATCTAAACTATGATAGATAGCGACTTGAATTTGTTTTTATCGAATAGAGCGTCCTCGAAAACCTATATTTTGATACCAAACATGACCATATTGTTCTTCTTTAACGTGAATTTTTTTAGTTTTTTGTTTTCCATTTTTCATTTTCGAGTTTTGTTCACACGCTTAGAGCATGCAGAGTGTAGGTGCTATGGATCAGCAAAATGGGTATTCTGGTAGATTCGAATGGGATGAAGACCTCAACGATCGAATAACAACTTTAGATTCGCCAGGGATTACTTGGTGATGACGAATATGGTGTTTTTGGTGGGTCTTACCCTTTACGTATTTTTGACCCAAAAAGTTGGCATTTTCGAAATCGATTTTATTATTCCTAGAGATACTTGGGACAATGCTGATTAACAATATACAAACAAAAAGTGGTTACGGTCACAAGAGCGGGAGCTATGACGATTTGAAATTTCGATTTTTTCGAAAAAATGTCATTTGACAGATGAAAATCTAAACTATGATAGATAGCGATTTGAATTTGTTTTTATCGAATAGAGCGTCCTCGAAAATCTATATTTTGATACCAAACATGACCATATTGTCCTTCTTTAACGTGAATTTTTTTAGTTTTTTGTTTTCCATTTTTCATTTTCGAGTTTTGTTCACACGCTTAGAGCATGCAGAGTTTAGGGGCTATGGATCAGCAAAATGGGTATTCTGGTAGATTCGAATGGGATGAAGACCTTAACGATCGAATAACAACTTTAGATTCGCCAGGGATTCCTTGGTGATGATGAATATGGTGTTTTTGGTGGGTCTTACCCCTCACGTATTTTTGACCCAAAAAGTTGGGATTTTCGAAATGGATTTTATTATTCCTAGAGATACTTGGAACAATGCCTATTAACAATATACAAACAAAAAGTGGATACGGTCACAGGAGCGGGAGCTATGACGATTTGAAATTTCGATTTTTTTGAAAAAATGCCATTTGACAGATGAAAATCTAAACTATGATAGATAGCGACTTGAATTTGTTTTTATCGAATAGAGCGTCCTCGAAAACCCATATTTTGATACCACACATGACCATATTGTCCTTCTTTAACGTGAATTTTTTTAGTTTTTTGTTTTCCATTTTTCATTTTCGAGTTTTGTTCACACGCTCAGAGCATGCAGAGTTTAGGTGCTATGGATCAGCAAAATGGGTATTCTGGTAGATTCAAATGGGATGAAGACCTTAACGATCGAATAACAACTTCAGATTCGCCAGGGATTCCTTGGTGATGACATTTTTAATTTTCGAGTTTTGTTGAGGACCTCAGAGCACTCGAAGTATGGGTCACATCGATCAGCCGAATGGATTTTCCCAATGCTCGAAGCATGGATTGAAGAACTTCCATATAAAATAACACCTTCAGATATTCCAGGGATTCCTGGAGGATGACAAATAAAGTGTTTTTGGGGGGGTCTTACCCCTTCGGCATTTTTCACCCAAAAAATTGAGATTTTTGATATCGATTTTATTATGCTCAGGGATACTTTGGACAAAGCTGATAAACAATATACAAACAAAAATTGGATAGGACCACAGGAGCGGGAGCTATGACGATTTGAAATTTCGTTTTTTGAAAAAATGCCATTTGACAGGTGAAAATCTAAACTATGATAGATAAGCGACTCGAATTTGTTCCACTTTTTGTTCCTTCAATTTTCGCACACGCATTTTCATATCTTCAGTTTGAAGTAGATAGACCACCAGGAATTTTTCTATTCCATTCAATAATAAGAAAGTTAATCCCATAAAGGTTCGCCATCAAGTTGATAATTCAGTGAGATGGATACGGTCGAACATATCGGAGGATATCACCGAAATCATTGGTGGTTTACTGGATGGAAACAAGGAAATGATCCTCATCAAATGAGGTTCGCTCACAGTTTACAGTCAGATGAAACATTTCGAAAGCTCATGGCTAGTGGCCATAAGGAGTATCCCCTATGTCCGTTTTTACTGCACTTAATAACGCGTAACAAAATCGACTTTCGGAATTGTCTATTCGGTTTCTCATATGGCGAACTCCAATGTGCGGAATTGTTGGTGTTCGACCGCTATTTGCATCTGGGTTATTTCAGGGGATCATTCCGGAATAATCTAGTGGGTACCCCTCCAAAAAATGGGAATTTAAAACGGCAGACGATCCTCAATTTGAAACAAATCCGAACTCAAGGACCATTACATGAGAAATAAGGTTTTGAATTTCCTTTGAAAGCTCATTCAATAAATTGCCTGTGAAATTATTTCTTCAGTGAGGCTCCTCTGATGAAAACCTTCGTATGCGAAGAGAATTTCGAACGGTAATGAAAAGTCAAATGCCTAGTTCCGCAGTAGCCAAATGCCTCGGTCCAAGGTAGCCGAATGCCTCGTTTCAAGGTAGCCAAATGCCTCGCTCCGAGGTAGCCAAATGCCTCGTTCAGAAGTAGCCGAATGCCTCGTTTAGTAAGGGTGCCGAGTTTGCCAATATTCATGCAAAACAGAACATATGTGCTAGCAGAGACGTGGAAGCGTTCATTTGATAATTTTCTCCCCTATATGAGCCCAAACAAAAAAGTTCATGCGTAGACAAAAATAGCTCTTCATTGAAAGGGAAAACGTGTTGTGTATGAAAACAACTTGCGCATTTTCAAGGTTTCAAAATTAAAATTAATTGTGGGATTATTTTGGCATCATTATAACGGAGATGGTGTATTGTGGGGATCTTTTCAGACGAGCTGAGGTAAATACCCCGAAGGAGTAATGCTAAATAAAGAAAAACAAGCCGATAGATCCATTGTTAATTAGTTCTAGAGGTAACAATAGGCCTGCATCCCTAACAGGACCAAAGGCAACATTCAGTTCAGATTCCGGAAACCTTATATTGGATATTAATATATAAAAGGCATGAATCGTTTGTTTGCCACTGGCGTATTAGAAATGAATGGAATGAAAGCCGAACTAAGTTGGGGTATTCAACCCGGTCTGCGCAAATCAGCCCAATGGAAATTAATGATACATTATTCAAACGGCAATCAATATTAAATATCTCGAAACACAAACTGGCTGCTGGATGTAACATCATTCCCTCGAGGTTTTTCAAATGGGGCCATCTACCGACAATATCAACCTAAATTCAGAAGCTGTTTAGATGGGGCAAAGATTTATCTCTGTATGATTCGCTGATCACCATTCGGTTCATTTTGAATGTGACGTATATTTGCAACATTTCGATATCTAAAATAAGAACGACCAATTACTGACACGAAATGGTGAAGGAGCCTGGACAAAATTTCAATAATTAAAATCGATGTGTACAAGGTGAATCGTTGAATCAATCCTTTCACCTGGAATACCGAACGTTGTATACATACACAGAGGGTTTGTGGGCTATTCAATGAAGGGACAAGCATGTTTAAGAAAGTTTTTACCTATATTTTGATATTTCCATCATGCAAACTACCTTTTTGTTATATATATTTGACTTTGGCTGTGTATAAAACGGAATTCATGCTTCCATTTCCATCACAACACAACAAAAACGTATTATCAATCTATTCATCACATGGAATGGAAGCATCAGTAATCGATTGAGTTTCTGGAACATTGAATAACTTGAAGTCGTGGAAGCATCAGTATTCGAAGTATATTCCCAATCTTGTAGAGGTGAATTGATCATTCTCACGCCATAAAACATAAACCAACCCCGCCAGACAACCACCCACTATGTTCTGAACTCGTTTTTAAAGCTTCCACACAGCCAATTCATACAATCTCATTTTCGTATCACGTTTTGCATTTATGAACTCTGGCTCCCTTTGCATACTGAAATCGGAAGAATGGATCTGGTGCGGTGTAAACATCGGTTTTGGGTGCACCCCGAAAAATATTGAATTAGTTACGGTGGCATATTCACGAGCTTTTCATATAGGCTATTCTCTACTTAAAACTGTAGAGTTTATAGACGGGAACTTTATTGATTCTGTAAGCGCGACAAATCGCATTTCTTGTCGGCATTCGTGATGGCTTATAACATTCAGAATTACTGATGACTCCTGAATTGTTTCCAAGGAGGAGAAAGAAGCTTTATTCAAATATATCATTCCTTAAAAATTTTATTTCAATTCCAAAATAATCAATTCATCAACCCTACCAATCTCTTCACTCATCCCTGCATTGCAGTTCCACATAAAGGACAAGATTGGATATATGACTACATATAATGCTGGACCATATATAATATAGGATCACATATAATAACAGACTCATAATTATACATGGCAGCATATGATATAGTACAACATTTGATATATGATCACATACAATATAGGACCACATATAATATAGAATCACATATAATATCTGTGATATATGACCGCATATATACAGGACTACATTTGATATATGATCATATCCAAATTAGAACCACACATAATATCGGACCACTTTTAATGTAGGACCAAATATAATATATTACCTCATATAATATAGGACTTACTGTAGTATATGACTACATATAATATCGGACCACACACAATATAGGACCACATGAAGTATCGAATCATATATAATATATGATCATATATAATATCGAGCTGATTTTAATTTAGAACCCCATTTGTTATATGATCACATGCAAAAAAGAACAACATATAATCTCAGAGTAGGGGGTATATTGATGGGATAAGGCCAAGAAAAAGGACTATCAATTTGATATCATGCCAACGTTTCGGTCTATTTAAAACCTTCCTCAGGGCTCTGGAAGAGCGATACAAGATTATTTAATTGGGAAACAGAGATCTTTCACAAGTTAAACAATTCAAATTCGAAGTTAAAACAATAAGTTAACATGAGTAAGCAAACACAGAGAAAAACATATAAAACACAGTTTCAGTTAAGGAAAAACAACTCTGAAACCTTTTTTTTTATAAATAAAATAACAGTCAAACTGATGTCTGAGGGTGTGAGACAACGAACTAAAAAATACACACATATAAAAAACAATACATAAATATTCAAATCGAGTTCTGAAAAAACTTACAATATCAGTCGAGTCCCTTGTCAATAAGTAAATTGATGGAAAATTCATAAAACTCACAGATCGGGCGATTCATTTGTTTCTTCGTTTATAAATAAAAAGAAACTATACACTAAGTCAACATACCGCAAGCAAGAAACCAACCGTCCAGGTGTCAAATGAAACATATATACATGGAAAACGAAATAAAGAACAAACTGATATCGGTCATCGGGATGGAAATGATCTAGTTTCAATTTTTTTAATTAAACTGTAGTATGCGGTGTTTAATTGTTCGATATCAGTCCTCTTATTGATGGAATTGGGTTCTTGGACAATCGATATCATTTCATCAATTAATCTCTTTTTTAAAATATTCTGTTGCCCAAGAACAGATACATTATTAAAGTCGAAAGCATGCAATTCTTTTAGGGAATGTTCGGCTAAGGCGGTATTATTATCTTTTTTTTTGACCGGATTATGAATATTGATACTATCCCGCCGATGTTCGGATAGTCTTGTTTCGAGGTATCTACCAGTCTGTCCGATATACGAGCTGACGCAGCTTTGGCATGGTATCCTATATATAACATTCGAACGCAACAATTTGGGTGTTGTGGATTTCAATTTCGAAAAAAACTTTTTCAGCGTGTTGTGGGGTTTGTATGTTATCTTAATGCCTGTCGATTTAAGCACCGAACCGACTCTCTCAGATAAACCTTTAATGTAGGGTATTGCGAAAAATTTAGTAGCGCCGTTTTCCTGATCATTATTCAGTGTTGTCTGATTCTGATTCACGTTATTATTTAAAATCCTTCTGATAATTGTTGTGGGATAGTTATTCTTTAAGAGATAGGATTTAATTTTTTCCAAATTTTCACCATGAAACATCCCGTCTGACAAAGATGTTGCCCTGTATTTGAGATTCTTAATAATGTTGACTTTATGTGACAGGGGGTGATGTGAATTAAAATTGAGAAATCTCTCAGAAAAAGAGGGCTTGTGGTACCAATCCGTTTTTATGCCGTTGTTTGTTCTTATTATTAATATATCTAAAAAAGGGAGTTTGTTGTCATTCTCTACCTCAACAGTAAACTGTAGTCGCGGATGAAAAGAGTTGAAGGTCTTCAACATAACATCTACCCCATCCGATGGAATAGACGCAAAAATGTCGTCCACATATCTACGAAACAGGGGAACACTGAAAGGTACTTTATCGAGAGCAAACGTTTGTAACTTGGCCATAACAATGTCGGAAACGATTGGTGCTAAGCAATTACCCATCCCCAAACCAAAAATCTGCCTATAGTAATCACTACCAAAGGCAAAGAAACTATTGTCAACGCAATATCTGAACAACACCAAGAACTCAGAGAGCGGGAGTGTAGTATGTGGTTCAATTTTTTCCCAATCTGTTTGAATTATATCGCATGCGAGCTCAACTGGTATGTTCGTGAAGAGCGATGTAGCGTCTAAAGAAATAAGTATGTAATTATCTGGTAATGTGACATTTTTAACACTGTCAACGAACTGAAAAGAATTCTGTACGAACTTATCATCTCTATCGAAAAGATGTGTCAAAAGTCGAGCTAAAAATTTGCTTAAGTTATAGAGTGGACTTAAGCAAATTTTTAGCTCGACTTTTGACACATCTTTTCGATAGAGATGATAAGTTCGTACAGAATTCTTTTCAGTTCGTTGACAGTGTTAAAAATGTCACATTACCAGATAATTACATACTTATTTCTTTAGACGCTACATCGCTCTTCACGAACATACCAGTTGAGCTCGCATGCGATATAATTCAAACAGATTGGGAAAAAATTGAACCACATACTACACTCCCGCTCTCTGAGTTCTTGGTGTTGTTCAGATATTGCGTTGACAATAGTTTCTTTGCCTTTGGTAGTGATTACTATAGGCAGATTTTTGGTTTGGGGATGGGTAATTGCTTAGCACCAATCGTTTCCGACATTGTTATGGCCAAGTTACAAACGTTTGCTCTCGATAAAGTACCTTTCAGTGTTCCCCTGTTTCGTAGATATGTGGACGACATTTTTGCGTCTATTCCATCGGATGGGGTAGATGTTATGTTGAAGACCTTCAACTCTTTTCATCCGCGACTACAGTTTACTGTTGAGGTAGAGAATGACAACAAACTCCCTTTTTTAGATATATTAATAATAAGAACAAACAACGGCATAAAAACGGATTGGTACCACAAGCCCTCTTTTTCTGAGAGATTTCTCAATTTTAATTCACATCACCCCCTGTCACATAAAGTCAACATTATTAAGAATCTCAAATACAGGGCAACATCTTTGTCAGACGGGATGTTTCATGGTGAAAATTTGGAAAAAATTAAATCCTATCTCTTAAAGAATAACTATCCCACAACAATTATCAGAAGGATTTTAAATAATAACGTGAATCAGAATCAGACAACACTGAATAATGATCAGGAAAACGGCGCTACTAAATTTTTCGCAATACCCTACATTAAAGGTTTATCTGAGAGAGTCGGTTCGGTGCTTAAATCGACAGGCATTAAGATAACATACAAACCCCACAACACGCTGAAAAAGTTTTTTTCGAAATTGAAATCCACAACACCCAAATTGTTGCGTTCGAATGTTATATATAGGATACCATGCCAAAGCTGCGTCAGCTCGTATATCGGACAGACTGGTAGATACCTCGAAACAAGACTATCCGAACATCGGCGGGATAGTATCAATATTCATAATCCGGTCAAAAAAAAAGATAATAATACCGCCTTAGCCGAACATTCCCTAAAAGAATTGCATGCTTTCGACTTTAATAATGTATCTGTTCTTGGGCAACAGAATATTTTAAAAAAGAGATTAATTGATGAAATGATATCGATTGTCCAAGAACCCAATTCCATCAATAAGAGGACTGATATCGAACAATTAAACACCGCATACTACAGTTTAATTAAAAAAATTGAAACTAGATCATTTCCATCCCGATGACCGATATCAGTTTGTTCTTTATTTCGTTTTCCATGTATATATGTTTCATTTGACACCTGGACGGTTGGTTTCTTGCTTGCGGTATGTTGACTTAGTGTATAGTTTCTTTTTATTTATAAACGAAGAAACAAATGAATCGCCCGATCTGTGAGTTTTATGAATTTTCCATCAATTTACTTATTGACAAGGGACTCGACTGATATTGTAAGTTTTTTCAGAACTCGATTTGAATATTTATGTATTGTTTTTTATATGTGTGTATTTTTTAGTTCGTTGTCTCACACCCTCAGACATCAGTTTGACTGTTATTTTATTTATAAAAAAAAAGGTTTCAGAGTTGTTTTTCCTTAACTGAAACTGTGTTTTATATGTTTTTCTCTGTGTTTGCTTACTCATGTTAACTTATTGTTTTAACTTCGAATTTGAATTGTTTAACTTGTGAAAGATCTCTGTTTCCCAATTAAATAATCTTGTATCGCTCTTCCAGAGCCCTGAGGAAGGTTTTAAATAGACCGAAACGTTGGCATGATATCAAATTGATAGTCCTTTTTCTTGGCCTTATCCCATCAATATACCCCCTACTCTGAGATTAAACAGGAGGCCGTGAACTTATCCTTCAACAACATATAATATTGGACCATATATAATAAAGAACCACATATAATATAGGATCACATATAATATCTTCAATAAATGACTGCATATATTCAGGAATACATTTGATATATGATCATATTCAAATTAGAACCACACATAATATCGGACCTAAGTTAATGTAGGACCAAATATAATATATCAACTCATATAATATAGAACTAATTGCAGTATATGACTACGTATAATATTGGACCACACACAATATAGAACCACATATAGTATTGGATCATATATAATTTGAGACTACACAATATATAGGACCACACTTGATATATTATCACATACAATAAAGAACCGCACATAATATTGGACCATAATATAATATAGAACCACATATAATATTGGACCATATTCAACATAGGACCAAATATAATGTACGACTTATTATAGTATGACCACATATGATATTGAGGTGAAAAGTGAGAAATCTATCGTTCCAGTTTCAAGCTCATTTAGAGACAAATCTTCATATGATTCGACTGTTTTGAATTTAACATATTATCGAGCAGACTTTCATGAATAGCACCGTTTTCTGGATGGTGTAAGAAAATGATGGTATGTTGTACAGTTGATATCCCTGCCATTCCATAATCGTAAGAAATTAAATTGGTTCTAAAAAAAATGAAATGTTTCCCAATGTGGAAAAATTGCTAGTGGAAATTTTTTGTCGCCAACTTTTATGATACATCGCAACTAGCCTGATGTTCAGAAAGAAATGAAACCCGGAATCCTCTCTAATAGGAAAAACAACAAAATGGCCAACAACAAAAAGGGGGGACAAATGGTCCCTGGATAAATAGGAAACGTTCGCAAAAACTCCAAACAGAAGCTGCGTTACAAGTGAGTAATATCTATCATTACATATTCCCCAGCTAGATATGAATATAATATCGTCACATATGTGCCAGCATGGCAGTTTTCACGAATTCGTTCTTCTTCCGAAACTTATAAATATATTATGAAGCTCTGGTGTTTCCAGCATGCCAGGAATTTCTGTTCGATCGCTGGGGGTACTCTGACAGATAGAATTTTCATTTATTCCATAAATCTGTGTGAATCATGATGTGTTACATTCTGGACATATATCGGATAAGAATGAAAAAAGTCGACAAATGTTATCAGGAATGTACAGCGCACAGGTATATATGACAGTATTTTTCATCGAGAACAGAAATGAAATTTCGCGAATTCTCTAGATTTCGAATGATGGAATTTTCTCGATGAAAATTAACGCCTGATTTCACAGAGCGTCGATCGGAAAATCCAGGGTCCAAATGGAAGCCATTGTCCATTTGATTCTTCGAGGAACTCTTCATGAAACAGTGTGAAATTGAGAGGTCAATGATTTCAGGAAATTTCTCATTAAAGTTATTACGAATCTCACATAAAAGACAATCTTCACTCAATATCTCCTAGATAGGTTTCAGTTAGTTTCCAATCGATCAAAATATATTGAAAGAATTCACCATTATTGTTTTGTATTCGAAGGGAATGAAATTCAAGTGTTATTCACTACGTACATAGCACATTTGGTATAAAAAAGTATCTGCCAATTATTCTTCTTCTTTCAGGACGACGAATATAATTTTGACATTTCTCTTGAAGCCATTAATTTCTTCACAATATAAATTTCTGTGAAAATTCACTGAGAAATCTTAAAGTCCAAACTAATATCTACAGGAACAGGAAAAAAATTTATATTTTGGCACTATACCCGATAAATTCACAAGTGTTTGAAACTTGGTGGAAAATTCTTCATTTCTGACTACTGTGATGAATTGTCCACAAAGAATTCAAGTGCCATTATTTTGAAATATCTAAATTTGAAAATTATAATTCAGTTTTTATCATGCCCTAAATATATCTTCCACCCAGTGAATTTTATGTGGACGACAATGTTAATTCTGACAAGAACCACCCTATATAGTGAAACATCGAGTGAACAAATGTCAATTTGGCATTTTTTGTGGGTAATGAATCCACTGAAGATCATCAAAGTCAAAAATTCTATTGATTTTGAAACTAGGTGACAACTTGTCAATCTGACAGTCTTGACAAATTTTCTTACAAGAAGGTGTTTTGTGTATTTTTTTGCTATTTTTTTCGCTTTAAAGGAAGTAATAAAGTTATATCTCTACTACATCACGTTTTTAAAGAGGTAATTCATCGAAATTCATAAAATGTTCACCATTTTTTCATTTAATTTCTAGGTAATCAACGAGAAACGAAATGGAAAGTTCAGGAAGACAAAACTTGGAAAGATGTCGATCAGATTCGAGTATTATCGACATGTTTTCAACAGCAGAAGAAACTGGTAATATTCCGAAGGTTTTCTGAACAAATATTTGATTTTTATGACATTTCAGATGTACTGATGAGACCTGCAGCTTCAGAAATTCTACTCAAGGACGTACCAATGAGAATAACTTTTCTGGATGACGAAAACAATATGATGGGTGATAATTTAGATGAATATGGATCCCAGTCGGATGTTTCCAGCTCCGAAGAAGAATATCCTGATGAGTTTGATGGTGAGAAAATTTTTTTTATGAATTTCCTGGATGAGAACCATTATTTTTTACAGATTTCGAGAAAAATGTGGAGCAATACGTGATCGTTTCAAAGTATGGACTGCCGACGAAAACCAGATGTACTTGCCACCTTGAGGGAAGCATCCCATCCTCTAGATCCTGCACAGATCTCCTCAAAGTAGTGCCTCCTGCCATCAAAATTTCAAGAGCTAAGAGCTGCTTTGAGTTCACAAAAAATTCTGAGGATCTGGATAGCATCTGCATGAAGCATGTCAACAACTTGGGCACCATGAGACAATACAATGAAGCTTGCCAAATCTACGAGATGTTCCTTAAGTCATCCAGGTCTTCTGCAGAATTCGATGAAGTTGAATACTCTTTCCAACTGCAGTATCCTCGACTGTGGGATCACCTAGTGGACTACTACCACCTCTATCCAGATTATGACCTGGTTTGCAAGGAAAACGAGAGCAAGTTGAAGTTTATACATTCCTGCAAATGCATGCTGAAAGAAGAGGAGATATACAGGGTGAAGAACATCGCTCTCTTCAAGAACAAGATGAACTTTGGTGGTAAAATGAAGGATCTTCAAGCAGATTTCGAAATCGCATGCGACTTCTTGAAGAAGGAGTATCCCTTTTTATTCACTGTGCTTACATGGAAACATAAACTATCGAAATTCGTCACCCAAAGAATGGTTATCGGGAAGAATCGTCTTATTGTGATAAAAATGGCCAAAATACCCCAAGAGATACTTTTGCAACATAACGAAATATGTGCTGCTGAAAATGACTGGACCGACTTTCGTCAAGAAGAAGATGAAGAATATTATGATGACGAAGAGATGGAAGAATATGAAGAAGAAGACTAATTGCTTTTTTCATCATTCATAAGGTATTTTTTTTCTAAATTCATGTGATATTTCATTGAATTGCTTATTGTTATGTTCTAAATTCATGTAGTATTTCCTCAATAAATTTTTGTTTGATTTTCGGAAACCCTGGTATTTTTCGTGACTGTTCGATATAATTATACAATTTCGATTTTAAAGAATGTATGAGACAATTTTTTGATTCAGAAATATTTTGAGTTTCATATGAATGAACAGAAAATATATCTTTGAAGTTCAAGAAAATGGTGATCAAGGAGAAACTCATTCTCATTGTAGATGATATCAAACTTTACGAGCTACTTGAAGCTATATATTTTGTTCGAAAATCCCATTCGGTGTCTGACAAATTCACGCTGATTTCTTCAGAGGCACGCGTTATCAAAGTGAGTGAGGTCGCAGAAGTTTAGAATTTAGATTTTTCATTTAGATACGCCAGTCACAACTCCACTAGATGATTATGAACCTCATTTAACTCTAGTACCAATTTGCAACGAAGTTCTCCATTATCGAGTAACAAAGATCTCGCGAGGAACAAAATCAGATATGATGAGAGTGATGGGATTCTTCCACAAAATTAATGGATGGAATCATTCTGAACACTGTATCATGTTTATTCTGATCGAAATTTGGCTGTTCTATGAATACAGGAGAATGATATGGTTCCCACTCAATAACAAAAAATAATAAACCTTTTGAATAGTTCGAAATGTGAACCTGATGAAGACAAATTGTGGCGAAACAAAGATTGCAATACCAAGTTCGTAATTATTATTCGAAATGGAGTTTCCCCAAGCAAAGACCGCATCAATTGAACAAAAAAGGTATCTGCATTCAGTTCGAATTCGAATATCAATCTCGTGAAAAAGAGAATGAATGTCCCAATATATTTTACTCATCATTTCCAAACGCGAAATAGGCCTGAGAGCATTTTCGCGTTCAGTGAAATTTTATGATGGTGAATAAGTCAGATGGGCAGAGAAAACTGTGACTCTGATTGATTCATTGTGCATCGAGCACACCCCCTTCTTTTATAAAATCGATAAACAGCTGAGTAAAGGGTGGACACAGAACATGTTTGCGCCCTACGGTGTTTGTCACCGGGTTATATATGGCCCAGTAACACTGGAATGCTAGATATCCCTCAATCCCTGCGAAGCCCACGAATTAAGCAGGTATCCGCGAAAACTGTAAATCATGACGTGTACCATTCCCCTAAGCTTTGCGCGCCACTTTCTAAAGACTGCAGGAGACAACATAAAGCTGCTTGCACACCGTGGAAATGGAAATTTCCTCGAACACAGAGGCATAAAATCAGAGTTTCCAAACATTTTTTCTCTGCGAGGACTCGAATTGTCAGAATTCCATGTCGTTATTTTGCAGGAATTATTCGAGAACTCGAAATGCATTTGGCAAGATCTTCGCGATTTTTCAAGATGACCCAAATACACTGCGCAAAAATATTAACGCACATTCTGAAAATCTCAATTTCAATGAAAGTTAACTCTACATTGACTTTATAACTTATTTTTTATGTTCTCTCGGGAAGGTTTTGAACGAAACAAGACACATTAAATGGAAGAAAAATTCAGGATTTCACCGAATCTTATGTGAAAGAAGAGAAATGAACAGTTTTCAAAATACTGGAATGCTGATAAGTCATTTAATACTTGGTATTTCCACCCCTTGCGTTAATTACAGCTCGGCAACGACGGTTCATACTCAAAATGAGTGATCTTAAAATGTTCTGATCTAATCCTTCCCAGATTTCTCCGAGTTGGATTCCTAAGTCATTAAGAGTAGCTGGATGATTTTCTGAACTTCTCAGAATTCTATTGAGGTTGTCCCAAACCTGCTCAATCGTATTGAGATCTGGAATTCTTGCTGTCCATTCCATTCGAGAGACTTTAACCTCTTCAAGGTACTCCTGAACGATGAGCGCACGATGGGGTCTGGCATTATCGTCCATAAAATTAAATTTTCACCAATGTATGGGTCGAATTGCACAACATGCTCTTCAAGAATGTTCTTTATATACTTATCAGCATTCATAGCTCCATTATCAACGACCACTAGATCTGTGCGAGCAGTCAAAGATATTCCACCCCATACCATAATCGATCCTCCCCCGAAACCAGTAGTATTCAGAAAATTGCACTGAGCATATCTTTCATGTGGACGTCTGTATACAAGGGAAAGTCGATCACAATGGTAGAGGCAGAATCTAGACTCATCTGTGAAGTGAACTCTTTCCCAATCGGCCTCTTCCCAATGGATATGCTCTCTCGCAAAATCCAAACGCGCCCTTCGATGGGCTGGGGTAAGAGCTGGGCCTCTTGTCGCAAACAACAGTTGCAAACTGTTGTCTCAACGAAGAAACTCCCAAGTAACGTTCTTGAATGGCAGTTGTTACCCGTGGTCTACCCTGTCCTGGTCTTCGGACATTCATACCTGTCTCCCTGAATCGCTGCAACATTCTGGACACACTTGTATGGAAAACTCCAAACCTTTCTGCAATTCTTGTGTGTGTCCACCCTTCTTCTCGGAAAACTACCGCTTGGGCACATTCCTCTTGGGTCAAATTGCGTGTTTCGCGTTGCATAGCGATCGAGTGTAGAAAATCAAACGAAAGAAAAACTATTGATCACTAGAATTGATCGAGAACAACTGATTTTAGAATGGAGCCAATACATTCAAAGATTTCTTGAGTTGTTTCCGTGAATAAAATGTCTGAAATAAATCGGTCAAATGCGAATTCGATTCACGTCGTATTCATCGCTTGCGGTGGGAGCATTATTGTGAAAATCAAGTCGAAGCAACACGATTGCGGTGACAATAACAGTCCAATGTGTCAAATCTGCTTATAATCGAGATAATTCGAGTAGCAGGTGTAAATGGAACGGAGGGGGCGGCAATAATTTCGTCGAAGAGGAGTCGGTCCTCCGCAGCTGCCAGCCGCAAAGGTCGGGAACGGCCTGCAAGCCGCCCCTTACCCATTGAAAACAGGCGGAAAGTGGGAATCGGCATTCGCTATTTCAGCTGACAAAACCTTCAACCTATATATCAAGGGACGTCTTATTTTTAAAACCGCTTCACGATCCAGTCGACATCACGATTTATTCTAATTGGTTGGTTGAACGATCACAGAAAACTGGGGGAGTCTTATATTAATCATTCCCGAGTTTGTATTCCGGGCCAATTTTTGAGTAGAACAACTTCCTGTTTGGCGGTATTATGAATCGATTAGAGATTGGGGGCCTCCTCATAATCAATTATTAGGATTCTCCTTTCGATTCTCTCTTCCGGCCGTTCCTTACAGTCGAATTTCCATTTGAAGTATATTAAGACTTCAGAAGTACGAAATTGAATCATCCGACCTCATTTGAAGCTGAAGGATTTCTCGAATGAAAAATTACCATCGACTTGAGAAAGGTGGTAGTGGTAGCTATATTCGAGTAGTATCGGGGTTTCTATAGGACCAGAGAACTTTAAAGAAAACCCTTCAAGATATATTTCGAAAATGTTATCATTAACTTGAAGCAGAATTGGAACATTCATTAATGAAATTCATAACTCTATGATTTAATGTAGCTCTCATAAAAAAGTCTCGAGGTGTAAAATCACACGATCAAGGCGGCCAATAAACATTTCTCAATATAACACTTTCACCCATTTCAATAAGGCGATCATTAATCTCGCTGCGATACTTTTGGCACCGTCTTCTGATTAAACTTTCTGTTGAATTCGAAACGAAAAACACAAACAAAATAAAATGTATTAGTACTATATGAAAAAACACTGAATTCCCCCAAAAATATGTTTTTGAAAGGAGTGAGTCCTGCTAGTAAGTGTATACCTCCCCAGCCTCTTTAATAAAATGCTACGCCAAAGCTGGGTTCAGACGTGTATCAAAAAAATTAATGCTTCCATAATTATTGTTGAGTATAACTAACAACTCGGTTAAAATTATTCCATGATTCGAGAAAAATCCTGAATAACATGTCAGTAGCGATATTCGAGTAATCTAACTTATGATGATGCTTTCACGAAATTCCATCACAATTTCAGCTGTAGGCTTCATAAATCTCAGTTCTGTCAAAATTTCAATTTCACCATTTACATAATTCAGCTTAATATATTTCTGTTGAATTATTTCAATGTCGAAATGAAAGCTGTAATGAATTCTGATTTACAGCTTGGCTACTCATCATTGCGAAGTGATTGGCTCATTATTATTGGATTTTATACTGGTTTGGACGAATTGTGAAGAATTTATGTCATTAATCCCTCAGATGCAGAATAATTTCTATTTATGAAACAAATTTAAGAAATCAGTATAATTGAGAAATATACGAAAGACAAGTTTAATTATCAGCAATAGCAACACAAAGGTGTTGAATATTTTTCTCATGTAATATTTATGTTGATGCGACATATTGTACATTTTTGAAATCAGCAGAAATTTTGTAGCAAGATAAAAAAACTTTTGTTTATAGTCCACATTCGAGGAATCAAAAATCCTTCCCATTTCTCAAAAATAGATTAATTAAAAAATTTAATTATGATATATTTGAATTACCTCTGAAAGGTGTGTCTAGAATGTAACAACAATTTCGAATACGAGTTCAAAGAAGCGAGTTATTCAGCATTATTGTAAATGACAATTTCTCACTTTTCTTTCATAACTCAAAATCTATGAACGATGAGCTGGATCTGTTTTCGAAAAACGGGGTGCTCACCCCGTGCACTTGAAAAATGAAAAAATCACAGATATGCCCCATCGGCACCTGAGAAATCAGAAATATTTCAGTTCCCGGCAGAATAATTATTCAATTGACGAAACTCAGAATCCGTGTCAAATCCCACTTCCATTGAAATAGAGTCTATTAGAAGCCGGTTTCCAAGGATCGTTCCACGTCGACTTCAATTATTTATCTTCCAATAAATCTTTTGTATTTACCGTTAGACGCCACCTGCTTCAGATTCAATCAGATCTTAATTTTATTGAAGCTGTAAACGTCAACCCGATGAAGGTTTATAAAGGAAGGGGTGAGAACGGAGCCCCACGTTAAGAAATGAATTAAGTTCTTCAGCGCCGATTGATAAGGCGTGAAAGTTCGACGCCGGAAAATATACGTTTCTCCCTGTACTTCTTCATTAATTATCGTTTATAGAGTTGAATGTGGTTGCAAGGTTCTTACGCATCATCTCTACGGGATGCTTCGCCTCACATGGCCTATTCAGCCATCCCTGAGCCTTGATTTCAAGATTAGAAATTTTTGTCTCGAACCACAAAATCGCAGCGAAGCTGTGATACAGTGGTGAAATTTATACCGAGTGTAACAGCCAAATGGAATAAATTCGATAACGAATAAATGAGGGGGGTGTTAGGAAAAACGCTCGGACATGTCGATTTGTAATTTTAAAAGCGCATATTCTTCAAGAAAATGAAATTATATAGGGTGTTCCATGCGACCGTGGCCAATACCAACTTTCTTATTTCAAATGCAACCCCCTGTATATTATTTATTTTTTGGATTCTTCAGAAAATTCTAGACATTATTCATGTACAATGTCCTATACCTATCTTCAACTTTTTCGGAAATATTAAGTGTTTTCAGATTTATCACAAAAATTAACATTTCAAATGAAAATTATTTTATTTCACTAATTCGAAACATTACACTCAATACTTATTTCCCATTCACCTCTCGATATGAAGAAAGTAAGCAAAAACCATTACTGAGGAGAAATGTTGAGTAACGTTAGAAGACAATTCTACACCAGATTAGCATGTTGCCAAGACGTTCGCGGCGAGCATGTTGAACATTTCCTTCATTGACATTAATGTTTTTTTTTGTTTTTTTTTTAATAATTAAGAAATAATCAGTATTACTCATTAGGTTTTAAGTGTAATGTACCGAATTTGTGAAATAAAATAATTTTTATTTAAAACGTTGATTTTTGCGATAAATCTGGAAACACTTAATACTTCCGAAATAGTTAAAGATAGGTATAGGACATTGTGCATGGATTGTGTCTAGAATTCTCTGAAGAATCCAAAAAATAGATAATATACAGGGAGTCGCATTTGAAATGAGAAAGTTGGTATTGGCAACGGTCACATGGAACACCCTATATAATTAATTATTTTCTTGAAAAATATGCGCATTCAAAATTACAAATCGACGTGTCCGAGCGTTTTTCCTAGCACGCCCTCATTTATTCGTTATCGAATTTATTTCATTTGGCTGTTACACTTTGTATACGGAGGAAAAATCAGTTCATACGTAGGTACTTGAAATTTCAATTCTCTAGGCGATGTAGAAATATTTTTGAAAAATTCGAAAATATTGCTAAAAGTTCCGACAAAAAAAGTAATTTTAAACCCGATAAAATTTTTTTTACAGTTATCCTGACCGGGATATAAAAATATTGATCGGAAGAGGACAGTTCAACGCAAAATAGCTTGGTAATTATATTTTCGATAATTTTTCCATGTCTTCAGGAAAATTGATCAAATTTCGACATTTCGCCTATAAAATAACCCGATTTCAGGAGATCTGCTGATAAGGATAGCTACTTAAGGGGAGGTGGTACACGTCCGAGCTCGCGAGCTCCCCTCAAAAATTGGGCCTTTTATTTCCATTATATCTCAGTTCGTATGCGGCATAGACCAACAATTTTTTTTTAAATTAAAGCTTAATAATTTCTCTAGAATGTGTATTACTCGCTTTTCTGTTTTTCTCCGTATATCAGGAAAAAAACCTGGTGAGCTGTAATTTCATGAAAATCTGGACAAACGATTTTATTTCCATGATATCTCTGTCAATTCTCGGGATAAATGTATGAAATTTTCAGTTCACATGCGGAATAATATTTTCCAGAATGTGTATTGATCAGTTTTTTTGTTTATTGTCCTCTCAATTTTTAAATGAATTATAAAGTAGGAACTTTATTGGTCACATTTTCAATAAGGTTTTTTTCCTAATATACGCAGGAAAACGGAAAAGCGAATAATACACATTCTGCAAAATATTATTCCGCATGTATACTGAAAATTTCATACATTTATCCCGAAAATTGACAGAGATATCATGGAAACAAAATCGTTTGTCCAGATTTTCATGAAATTACAGCTCACCAGGTTGCTTCCTAATATACGAAAAAAAAAACAGAGAAGCGAGTAATACACATTCTAGACAAACGATTAAGCTTCAATTCAAAAAGGGACTCTACTAGTACAGTGAACTATAATACCAACCATATCAACGTGAGAGAAACGAAAATTGTTGAATTTCCAGGTGTGTTCAACAAGAAAACCCTTTCGCACAAAGATTGGTCATTAGAATTCCCATTTTGAGTAAAGTCTTGCGTCAACTCGAGATGACACTACCCTGGATTCGCACTGTTAATTATTTATCCAGGATGACTCGAAGATAACTTACATAGTTCCGTACATGTCTCGACAGGAGACAAAAGTAACGAGAAAGATATGCTAATGGCATTCATTAGAACTTCCATTGTCTTGAAATACATTCTCCTTAAATCATTTCACAGCTACAAACAACAAGGGCGGAAGTTTGAGTTTTCCAGCTTTGAATAAAATTATCTCGGGATTTTTTCAACTTTTCACTACTTGAGGGAACTCTTCAGTTTTAGAATACAGATTGGTAACACTCGTTTGTGTAACTTCATTGCCCACTACTAGTGGAAGCTTTTCAAAATGAACTTTTCGAATTTTTTTTAATTTCAAGTCTCAAGTACCCAACCTAGTCGATGGAGACCATTCTTGGTCAAAAATCGTGGAACGAGCGCTCGAAAATAAAGTTGAAAGAAAAACACAAAAAACGATCACGAACAATCAGAATTAAGATGATCTCCGTTATTTTCGTGGGATCACCCGTCAAGTCAATTGAATTATTAGGCCTATCAATTGAAAGATAACCATTATCTTTCCTGCTGAAGAATGGGCATAACCCCGCAAAAAAATTCTTGGATCGAACAATTAGAGAAAGACAACCGCTTAATACCCCTAACAATGTACAAGGGATCATTTATTCTAACGGAGATCCCTGACATTAAAACCCCTGGTTTCATCCTCAGTGCACAGAAATGGCTTTTATAATGATTTTTCTGATCGCAGATAGAGACACAAAAATACCATCGTTATTCTGGTCCCTGAACCGCATTGTTCTCGGAATTGA
Source organism: Adalia bipunctata (assembly GCA_910592335.1). Lineage (NCBI taxonomy): Eukaryota > Metazoa > Arthropoda > Insecta > Coleoptera > Coccinellidae > Adalia > Adalia bipunctata. The sequence continues at coordinate 3,202,479 of OU342957.1, forward strand.
AAGTCTTTTCCTCGCCTCTTCGGTGTAGTATCTGCCCTTTTTAAGTTCACTCGATTCCAAGTCATCCATTTCTTCATAATTAGTGGCACTCGAATGAATAATTTTCACTCAATTCGCCATGTTATTCTGCCTTCGGAAGTCAATATGCGGAAAACGGTTCAATTATTCACCGTTGAATTTTTTTCAGGAGCGTTGATGCAGGAAAGCTCCACCGCTGTTCGTTACTCTGCAAGGAGTAGGTCGTTCAGAACAAAATACACCCACGACGTCTCGAATAACTCGAGAACGAATATTATGAAATTTTGCGGGGGAATCATACGGACTTTTAATAATGCGTAAATACTTTTAGCGTAGGTTGGATACTGGAAAATTAATCCATCCCTCAGTGATGAAATGGAATTCGACTCGATGATGTGGATGTTGTGGACACCGCTGTATAATAGGCATTTCCAGTCATTTTCAGAAAAAAATATATTTGACAAATACTCACGTAATTCACGATTTTTCTTTAAATATTTTCTTCAACAATTTATACCCTTAAAAAAATATTGAAAACTCAAAAATAATCTACCGAATTCAAGCGATCAGAAGATGCAGGAAATCGTGTGACGTCAGTGCCTAGAGAAATTTTTGATTGGTTGTACTCGCCATGACGTACTGCTGATATCAAGATGACGGCATTGCCAAATCACAAAAAAATTAGCCAGAAAAATCCCTCGCTTTCACTTTCCTGATAATATCATGATATAATGTTGATTTTGGATGTTTTCCTTTTATCATCATGACATTTTCATTTGTACTTCATAAAGCTCCATAATATCAGTCAATTTACGACCTCCCAATTGGATATAAAGAGGGTTAAAGTTAACAGATAGGCGAGAAATTCAATTAAAAATAATTATCCCTAGTCTACACAGGTAAGAATTGGTATATATAGGCCGGTCTTCTGATTTAAGAAGCATTAATAATTATTTTCATTTTGAGAAGTGCAAATTAGTGGTAAGAATAATTATTGATTTGGCAACTGTGTATAGGGACCATCTGGTCGTCAGTCGTTGACTTATCCTAGGAGTATAGAATATAGGGTAAAGAATACTTAACTGTAAGAAACGCTATTCTATAGTACGCTGAGAAAACGTCGAAATCTCGAATAATGACAAATAGGAAAGTTATGTTTTTTTCATAAATTGTAGGCGTGGTTGTCACATCAGTATTTGTATTTTCGGAGAATGAGTATTAGATCAACTTCAATGAAAATTAAGTTGTTATATGACGATGTTTCAAAAACATCATAGTGATCACATCGAATATAATACGATTACTCAATATATTTATGAATAAATTCAGAGATTTTACAAAGACTTGACAACAGCGACGTGTCTCTCAGTTACTCTGGGCTTTGTCCTCTCCATCACAAACTTCAACCAATCATATTACAAATTGAGCCACTCACGTCACAGCAGAGGGACGTTTTATTTCACACGTGTTGAAATCACATTTTCAATATCAAATAATTGATCAGTTCTTCAAAATTCACAGTCAATAAATGGTGACAAATGTGTTTATAAACCCCTTTCATTAAGTCATGTGAAGAAAAGTGCATATTTTGAGGTACTGGAAATCCTCATTTGAAGTGACGAATTGAAATGGAGAGGATGATCCTGAAGAATTCGAAAAACTGATCTGAATGTACCAAAATACTCAAATCGCTGTTCAGAAGCGACTTTCAGTGGGTACAATTTCATAACAACAAAAACCTCCACCATTTTGCAACGCACTATATAGGTCGGAATAAAGTATGGAACCAAGTAAATATCTAATTTTAAGAACATCTCAGGTATTTGGACGTATATTTGATTGGTAATTCTTAGTTCACACCAAAATTCACCGACGTTTCGGTCCCGGATCGGACCTTTATCAAGACTAAAATAAATAAACATAAAAAATTTTAACAAATAGAGGCAATTATCTTTTTAAAGAAAGGAAGGATATTTATGAAAATTCACAGGTAAATGCAATGGACTAAAACGCATCTGATGTATATTCTTCTGTAAATAATTTAATTTCGGTTCAACCGGAAATGCTATCAACTTTTTTAATTTAAATGGGACACCCTATATATTTTCAAAGATTTTGAATTCATACAAACTGACTTAAGTGTGAAAAAAATTGTAAAAACTGTTAGTTCTACAATAGGTGTACATTCCATTTTAGAATTATGAGAAACAGAATAACTTCAAATGTTCAAAATGCTCGCCGTTGACTTGCTGACAATATGCCATCCTATTAACAAATTCTTGAGTCATTCTGTCCAAGACTTCCTCACTCATTAGTTCACATTCATCAATAATTCTGTGTCTCAATTCCTGTAAGTTTTTTTTGGTCCCCTAACGTAAAACGTTGAAAAAAATCTAACGGGTTAAGATCCGGAAAACGAGCAGGCCACTCTATGAAACCTCTACATCGAATCCAACGATTTGAAAGATTCGCATCCAGAATATCCCTAACCCGTCTCTCATAATAGGAAGGTGTTTCAATGCAAAAAACTCGAAGGAGGTTGATTAAAGTGCTATATTCCTCGTTTTTCCAATTTTTTTCACACTGAACTCAGTATGTATGAATTCGAAATAACAAGCGCTTTCAAAATCTCTGAAAATATATAGGGTGTCCCATTTAAGTTAAAGAAGTTGATGGCATTTTCGGTTGAACCGGAAGTATATAATTGACAAAAAAATGTACATCAGATCCATTTTGATCTATTGCACTTACCTGCAAATTTTCTAGACCACCAAATGTTCATTCACTTCTTTTTTGCATTGCTAGGAATTTTGGATCAGTTATAGTTTTACGTTCATACAATCAATTTTGATTCAAAATTCGAAAAAAAAATAAAAATCCTCGAATAACCCGATCAGAAAAATGAACAGACGTATGGAATTCCCCACTTTTAAAAATTTTTAATAAATAAGCCTACATTCAAATACCCGTTCGCACAACGTGAAATACTCCAGTATGAAAATGAAGTATGTAGTACTACGAAACCTGTGTCACAGTTAAACCTCAAAAAATTAACTCCATTTACAAAGTTGAAAAAGAGTAAATTGAAATCGGCAACGCCTCTCAGAATAATTTGACATTCAACGAGTACCAACCTAAATCATGACCAACTAAGATACATAATAAGAGTGAAGGGATTAATGCAAAGCCGTTTTCAGGCTGTGGATCGATGTAAAATTTGACATATTCACATGGGTGTTCCCATATCCCAAAATTCGAGTAGCAACGTATGCAGAATACCTGACACCGAAATTTCTTCGCATCTACCAAGAATCCCCAGATCCCAAAACAAGAACGGAATTAATCATTTCGATTTCCATAATGAGACTGCGGAAATTCCATCCGTGCAGATTTGGCTTTCGCAGCAACATCGAAGTATGCCCTGTCGTCGAGAGACATCGCAACAAAACTTCGCACAACTCGAGCGACTTTCTGTTATCGATAGGATAATTATAATTAAAAAACTTGCTTGAAGGAAGTTTGAATACGTAATGCAGCGAAAGATGTGAGGTGACACCACGACAGGGAAGACGAGCAAGCAGGGGGGGCCGGAGGAATATATTAACGGGTCCAAGTGAAGCATGAAGTGAGAGCGAGTGTTGAAGTCTGTTTTGCTCTAATCAAATTAGGACGGTTACGCTCATCATCTCCCTTCTTTTTTTCATTCTCCACATCGGATCCTCCGACTTAACTTTCAGCATTTATTAATTAACATAAATATTTGAACTCGAACTGCAATAATTTTAGTGACATGATAATGGGGCTCATTCGGTATATAAAGATGAGAATTATTTGTCTTATAACTGACACACACTGTATATGGGAAGTTTGTGGGACCTGAAAGAAATTTGTCCCTGAATTCCTCTTTTCCAAACACCCTTATTTCAATTTTTCCAAAATGCAAAACGTTTTCAGACAATCATAACAAATTTCAATCAACCTTGTCCTAATTTTGGATATCAGCGGTGCATGTCGCCGTGAAGAATTATCAAATAAAACCATTGATGCCATTGAAGAAGCTGGATCTACATGGGATTGTATTGGTAAGAAAAGTAAATTCTGTCATTTTGATTATTTTTCTTTTTTCCCACCTCATTTCAAATATTATCAAAAAATGTGACAGGAATTTTTTATTCGACAGAAATTCATCCTCAAAATGAGTTTCAGATTCCGTATCCAACATTTCGTAATCTCTGGGCCACCCTCAACCTCATTTTTTTCAATACGGACCTGCATATTTTATGACACTTTTCGAAATAATTTTCAATGCTGAATTCAACGATTTATCAAACAATGTCATTCAAAGTTGATTTGAAAAAATGGTGGACATTCCGAACACTTACATCATTAATGTTCATCATTTACTTCCGAATAATCATTTATTTTGTCTTTCATCAAATGGAAGTTTCGTTAAATTATTATGAATTAGGTTTTTTACCTCTTAAAATTTGTAAATGATCATTACGTAACAGAAACAAAGCAAGGAACGATTTATAATTATTAACAAATTTCAAGAGGTGAAAACCTAATTCACAATAACTAAAAGAAACTTTCATTTGATGAAAGACAAATTAAATGATCATTCGAAAGAAAATGATAAACATTTATGAATAAAGTGTTCGAAATGTCCACCATTTTGTGAAATCAACTTTGAATGACATTGTATGATATATCGTTGAATTCAGCGTTAAAAGTTATTTCGAAAAGTATCATAAAATATGCAGGCCCGTATTGAAAAAAATGAGGTTGAGGGTGGCCCAGAAAGTACGAAACCTTGGATACGAAATATGATCATGTCTATTTGAGGATAATTTACTGTCGAATAAAAAATTCCTCTAACATTTTTTGATAATATTTGAAATGAAGTGGGAAAAAAAGAAAAACCAAAATGACAGAAATTACTTTTCTTATGATATCTCAATCTCATATTGGAAATAATTGTTCACACTTCACTATCAATTATCATTCCGATAAATGAAAATTTTCATTGTAGTAACAACTGATAGGGAAGTTCGAATAATAACTTCTAAAACATAAATTCCTGAAGATGTTCCATGTTGTTTCTGATTATAAACGTTAAACGTCATCGATTATACAGAGTGTAACAGCCAAATGGAATGAATTCGATAACGAATGAATGAGGGCATGTTGGGTAAAAAAGTCGATTTGTAATTTTAAATGCGCATATTTTTCAAGAAAATAATATTATATAGGGTGTTCCATGTGACCGTGGCCAATACCAACTTTCTAATTTCAAATGCAACCCCCTGTATATTATTTATCTTTTTGATTCTTCAGAGATTTCTAGACACAATTCATGCACAATGTCCTATAGCTATCTTTAACTATTTCGGAAGTATTAAGTGTTTTCAGATTTATTGCAAAAATCAACGTTTAAAATAAAAATAATTTTATTTCACAAATTCGGTACATCACACTTAAAACCTAATAAGTAGTACTGTTTATTTCTCAATTATAAAAAAAAAACAAAAAACCTTAATGTCAATGTAGGAAATGTTCAAAATGCACGCCGCGAACGTCTTGGCAACATGCTAATCTGGTGAAAAATTGTCTTCTAACGTTACTCGAGATTGTTTTTTTTAATTTCTTCTCAGTAATGGTTTTTGCTCACTTTCTCCATATCAAGAGGTAAATGGGAAATAAGTATTGAGTGTAATGTATCGAATTTGTGAAATGAAATAATTTTCATTTAAAATGTTAATTTTTGTAAAAAAATCTGAAAACACTTAATATTTCCGAAAAAGTTGAAGATAGGTATAGGACATTGTACATGAATTATGTCTAGAATTTTCTGGAGAATCCAAAAAATTAATAATATACAGGGGGTTGCATTTGAAATAAGAAAGTTGGTATTGGCCACGGTAGTATGGAACACCCTATATAATTTTATTTTCTTGAAAAATATGCGCATTTGAAATTACAAATCGACGTGTCCGAGCGTTTTTCCTAACACTCCCTCATTTATTCGTTATCGAATTTATTCCATTTGACTGTTAAGCTCTGTAGACTCTGGGAGAAATGAATCATTCAAAATGTTATACTTCATGTTTATTGTGTGAATGAAAAAAAAAGACTTTTTTCACGGTGAAAAAAGCTTCATAGTGATGAAGAAAAGTCAAGTTTTTCTGACAGTTATTTATACAAACATGGCATTCTTCTTTAAATGTCAAAATAACATCTCTTAAAGGAAAAATCTTCATTTTTGTCGATAACTGTAAATCTTGTTTCATACTTTTAATTGACTCAGCAACCCTGAAGAACAGAGATGGTATTCAAGTTGTTGAAAGAGAATAAGCAATCAAAAAATTGAATGCCTAACGACATCAATACAGCGAAAGCAAATTAGCATAATAACATCGAATTAAAATAGCATTTCACTCAATTATTTCATTTTCACTCGCACATTCAATTACAGTACGGGCAATAAAAGTATAATTCCGTCCCCCTCTTCACGAAAACTTTCCGCTCGGAATGAAGACATAAAAACCTGAAGGAAATCTAATAACTCCGGCGATATTTGGAGAAAAAGAACGTTTAATATTTTGATAATTAATATACTATCTCGTACTTTATTTTCGCATTATTTTTATATTATTTCCCACTAAATTTCATTTACCAAAAATTAAAGTCTAATTACTTCCAGAGATGAATTATTTTTCCCATTAAGCCCTGACATCAAAACGCTATTTCGAGATTATTCTTATGTTTTCCCCAATTTTATTATTTAACTCGTTTTGTACTTCCCTTTGCTGGAATTGTTTCGCGTTTTCGCCGCAGCTCAGTCGTTATCTTGAAAATTAACAATAGCATTTCATATCACGAGTGGAAATAATCGACCACCTCATTGCGAAGAACCAACAAGGTCGAATTTAAGAACAGAAAAAAAATCTACACCTCTTCAATGTGCCCTTTCACGATTTCATGGACTCTTCAGATTCATATTCAGATCTATTCAGATTCGATGAGGCGCTAAAAAAGGTTTCATTCGCACCAAGAAATGACTCCGAAGCCATAATTGTATTCATAATTGTTGTCACTAAATGGTGAAGGACCAAGTTATCAATGCAATTGGTCCAATTCAAATTACGAGTGTTAGAAATTCTGGGTTAATTTCACCTCAGATACAACCACACTGATCGTACACAGGGTGATTTATAATTTACTTCCAGGCAGTAATTAAATTCTTATCTAATGTTCTTAGCAGCATTCAGATCATGATCAAAGGACCAACATGATCAAAATGTTGATAAAGACATTGAATACTAATCTGATTACTGCCTAGGGACTAATGATGAGCAATTTCACATTGAACACATCACCTCCAGCAAAACTGGAAAAGCTTCAAAATGTGACGTCCGTTTTTTTCGAAAAAAACTGTTCATCTGACAGATTTGTACAAAAACACTGAAGAATTTCAGTTACATTGCTGAAAATTGTCTACTGAAACTTGAATTTTCTGCTCGCATGAGGACAGCAAATAAGGCATATCTGCTTCCTCCGATTCAACACCCCTCAAGTCTTATAAAAACAGGACGTCGATAAACGCAAAAACGAAAAGAGTGTCAACCCCTCGAATTAGAAAATCAGGTTTTTTTTCTGATCCGCCGGACTGTCCGATCCCTAGGGGCGGTTACGACTTGAGTGGTCATAAAGAAATATTCCTGGGCTGATATCTGGAAGTTGCAGCCCTATCGCACGAAAACCACACTTGGAGAGGAGCTTATTCATTTTCTATCCCACGATTGCCATTAGCGAACGTCAGATTTCCCTCGTTTCCTATGTCTTCTCGCCAAGATCTATAGCTACAACAGTCTAGGGACTCCTCCTCCCATTTTTACAAATATGTGAATATCGCTTTCCTCAATAAATTTTATTGACAAGTCAAATTGGGTGGACTAAGTGCGCTTCCAAGGTAGCGACCGAGATTCCGACCCCAAGTGTGGCACGATATATCCCTTTATTTGTCTTTCAACACCCCTACAATAATCTCGTTCACGTTTATGGTTGATATTTCAGAACTATCCCTAGATCTTCATCGGAAATTCCCGAATATGGCTACGGTCTGTCCTTTTTCCTTATATAATCGACGCTTATACTCATATGTTTCCACATGAACATATATGAATACAGAGTGTAACATATGTCAATAGCAACCATTCACGTCACAAGACAATTCTATCCAAATCGCAAAATATAATAAATATCGAATTAGGAACACATATACAATTTGGTGGCTCAATAATAGACGCATATTTCCAAAAAATTAAAAATAAAATTGGGAAAATTAAAATCAGAATTTTCAGGGTAATCATGAGACACATCGTATATGTTCAAAAATTACTTTTTTTTGCTCATTAGGAATACAAGTGTTTTCACACCCAAAAACAGTATTCACCTAACAGAAACAATAAAAAAGTACGAATGATAAATATATATTGCGAATAATAAAAAGTATTGTGTGATAACGAAAAAAATAAAAACCATGTGAGATTCGAAATATAAAACAATTCAATCTCAAAATTATTAAAGAATCTCATTCGAAAAAATAACACCCAAATATACGACAAAATAATTATACGAATATAAACAAACACAGAATATAACTTGACAATATGTATAATTCTTTCTATACCAATAGACACTCGTTTCGGAAATAATTCACACCTAAAAACCATATTCACTAAAAGAAAAAATGAAAAAGTGCAAAAAGAAAATATATTTTAACGAGAAATATGCGTGCCTGAAAAAAAAATGGACATATGTAAATCGAGAGGGTTCAATAAACTGATCGAAAAATATGAAAAATCCAACAAAATAAATATTTATTGACAAAATATAAAGTAAAATATGGAAAAGGAAAAAATGAAACTACAACACAATACTAGTAATTTTTTTATTTTCAATCTTACGGCGCATCAAATGAAAGCTCCCATCGAGAAGAAGAATAATAATTTTATTATACACCCCAGTCCGCAGAAAAATTGAAGAAAGGCTTGAAATCCTCGTTGAAATCCTTGAAATAAACTACTCTTGGAACCAATACTTAAGTTATATTCGCAAGAAAAATTCACTTAAATAAAGCGCTGCGATCTGAATTAGACCAACCCGGTCAAAGAGCTAAAAATTAGCAATATTTTTGAGCACTTACCTATTAAGGACACGAATGGTGGACTGTGTCCACATTTGATGAACTCTCCAAGAAATGACTGGTTAATTCAATGTCCTAAAACGAATATGGCAATTTTTTCAAACTTTGTATTGAGTACTTACGAAATGAATTCTTCAATATATACCTATGTTTTTCCTTTTTCAATCTTCATTCTTCGTGTTTTGAATTTCAAAATGAATCTAAACATGTCTTGCTCGCCATAGAGAAAACTGGAAACAAAATTATTATGATTTTTGTGTAATCAAATTCACGGATCGTTTCGACACAGAATAAATTGATTTTTGTTCGAGAGAGCTTCGAGAAACGCCACCTGGTAGCAAAAAAGTGAACACGAGTGGAAGTGCAAAATTGAACTTTGTTGTGATTTCAATGTATTTTTTCGAATTATGAATGCAGTAACTTCTTAACTCTCATTTCCTAAGGAAAAACAAGAACTGATGGCTTGTGTTATAATATTTCACTAATGCAGAAAAAAATATGCTGAAAAAAGTTTTCATTTACATGGATCCGCAAACAAGATACAGGGTGTCCGTCAGATTCAGCTCACAGCTTATTATCAATATTGTATACAGGGTGTCCGATGAAAAAGTGCCGTTGGTTCAATATTTGGTAGAACAAATCATGGAGAATCTGAATCCAAAATAGTACACTTTCTAAAGCTATTATACAGTGTGAAAACGCTTCGCGAGAAAGTGAAGAGAGATTCTGCCCTGATTCCACTCAATCTTCCGGGTTGGAACCTCAGGAAGGTCAATTGTCTTGAGGAATATCTAATGATTTTTCCAATCTCACCGAGGAGCCGTTAATTTATTCACTTCCTGTGGCAAAGGGGTAGCAGTAATTCCTGATGGGGCGCACAGCAGTGCAGGGGTTCGAACTGAGGGAAAGCACTCAGATAAATGGTGCATTTCATCTAACATAACAAGTCATCCTGCCTCACGGAATCCAACTCTGCCGGTATTCTTACTCAGGCAGAAGAAATGTTGGGAGCGGGACGAAGAAATTGTTTTAAGGAACTCCCACCCCGATCGTGATTAAAATATAAATTTTGGGAGTAGACAATGTTCTTAATTTTACGATTCTCCCCGCCCGCCCGGCTGATACATGTTTTGCATGGAAATTGTCCCATTAAAAATGGAACAAGAGATGCTCTATGAGCGCTCGTACATTTAACATATCACTGAGGTTGGTGGCTAACTACCCGCACGGGAAATTGGGAAAAAGTCACTGCTTATTCCGGTGGGCATTTTGGCTATTTTTCACATCAAAAATACGCTCGGAAAAAGTTATCTCGGTAAATAATGACGACAGGTTATGATCTACGCCAACGACTGAGACTTCCCCAAGCGCAACGGAATCAGTTCTAATTTGGAGACTTCTATTGGCATTTTCCGCCGAACAATACAGCTCGATATTATTTATTCGCTTATTCAGTCGACAGCGGAAGGAATACAATGCGCAAATAGGCACCAAATCCATTTAAACAATCGACGCGAATAGTTTCCTAAGTGAATCCCATCTGCATTCATTCATTTTCTCGATGAAAAATTTCGAATTTGAGTTTTCACCTTAAGTGTACAGGGTGAATCTAAATTGGAGGTAAAAATGGATAGGGAAGATTTCTTGCATAATTTCAGAACACAGGGAACAGATTTGGTAAACCACTGAGTTCTGTATCTTCTTCGTTACTGACGCAGTCCATTCGCTGTATCAGCTATGTGTCATCAAGTATGAATAAAAATACGAATTCTGAACAAATGGTTTCATTATTTGTCGAAGTTATGGCTGCATTGTCCAGAAATTGGGAAATCACCATCTCTGACGAATTACTGTGCATTTATAAATCCCCCATAACAACGAATAGATTGGCACCTATTATTGGAACTGTCAAGTAACTATTGAGGAATATGACGTTCCTTTCGAAATCAAATCTCGTTTCAGTTCTTCACAATTGAGTGTATAACTGTCAATAAATATTGGAATCTTTTCTGAGTTCTTATATTGCTCGCCTCTGTCTTGTTGGGCACCCCTGGCTCTCCCCCATTTTGTTGTATGTTGCGGTGAGTAGAATCTTGAAGAAACAACGCGACTGGCATGCTAAATATGAAATTCCGAATTATTATGGAAAATATAGAATTTAACGTATCTGGGTAACCTCTGCAGTAAATCTGACTGAGCTATGTGGGGAAACAGCCACCATAAAAGCAAGACTAAATCACTCCCTGACAACCGTATACTACCAGGGATTTATTTTATACCTATCCCTAATGTTCACTGGGGCTGTCTGCTAGCATATTCGGTGTGCATAGAAGCTACGGGGTGACTTCTGACTACGTACACCTGGGGGAAGATGTTCATAAAATACAAAAATGGGGAAAATCTGAAAATGCTGGAGAATCCACCTCCACCAGCTGTCCTATTCGAAATTGTGAGGGGATCAGTTCTGAAGATTGAAGAGCATGTTAACAAGACAAGGAGAAAAGAACCAATTTATAATATCCTGGCGGAATGTTTGATTTTGGAACAAATGCTCCAATATTGGCTCCAGGTTTTCGAAAATTTGCTAACATGTTTGGAAATCAACGAAGAGTGAACGTGTGTCAAGCAGATGAAGGAGAACACGTCCAAAAGTAGATTGTTGTCGACGTATTCGGGAAGATTTCATCTCATTTTACAATGTTGTATCATTTTACTTCTTTAGTAAATTACTAGATTGATCATTGTGTCAAATGTAGACAAGTGAGAGTAGGTAGGTAAATCAAAAGCAAGAATTGAAAAAATTATTCGTTTCATTCAGTATATGGTTGTGGAAGATAAGCGATTGACATTGGAAAAAAAGTTGATGCTGTTTATATATGGGGTGAAGAATTATTGATTACAACTAATGATGCCATTGAAGAAGCTGGATCTATCTAATTGTTGAAAAACCTGATACAAAGACCAATTGCGCAAAAACGTTTACTGTTTCAAATTCTGATCATATTGACATATACCGCAAGTATACTGCTCCACAAGAGTTAAGGATATCGAATTCAATCGTTTTTAAAAGTATGTAATCTTCGAGAAAATCGCTGTAAAATCATTTAAAACTCAATAACAACTTGAATCGATCCAATGAAAATCAGTATGAGACATTTCGTCAATCTGGTCGCCTTTTTTCTGAAGTTTGGTTCTTTGCATATGCTTCATGAGTCAGTTTATCAACGGCTTCGATTTGAAACGAGTTTTCTGAAAATGCCAAGACGTAAATTAACAAACGCTGAGGCTAATAGGGCTATCTGAATGCTAAAGGGTGGCCAAACTCAGGTTGTTGTAGCGGAAAGGCTCCAAGTCAGCCAAAGTGTGATATCTCGACTTTGGAATAGGATCAGGGAGACAGGTTCCGTGTTGGAAAGACCAAGGCTTGGTGGGCGACGAAAAACAACACCGGCTCAGGATCGTTTCATCACCGTTTCGGCGAGAAGAACATCTACGTGTAGAATGCTACGGAATACTCTTCAAAATGCAGATGGGGTCCAAGTTTCCATCGAAACCATCAGACGACGTTTGAGAGAGATGAGTCTAGGTTCTAGACGTCCATTAAGAGGAGTTCCATTCATACGTGACCATAAGCGTCAAAGACTGGAATGGGCAAGGCATTATATCAATTGGAACGATCAATGGCGTAGTGTCCTTTTCTCTGATGAATCCAGATATGGACGATTTTCAGAATCTAAAAGAATAAGGGTATGGACAATCCCACGAATACCCCGTAAACGTCGCTATGTCCAAGTCCTTCATTCCTAGGGGGTAGTGTTATGGTATGGGCCGGGATATGTTTCAACGGGCGCACAGATCTACACATTTGTCCTGGGAATATGACCGCCCTACACTATAGGGAGCATGTTGTGACAAATTTTCACGCTGCTATTGGTGAAACTTTTCAATTTCTAGACGATAACGCTAGACCGCACCGTGCAGCCATAGTTCAGAATGCGCGCGAGGAGCTTGGTATTCCACATTTACCATCAATACCTCCGCACTCACCAGATTTGAATTGCACAGAACATGCATGGGATATGCTCCAAAGAAGATTATATAATCATCAACCTACCCCAGAATCCTCAAATGATCTGAGAGAGCTTCTGCCTCGTTTATGGGACCAAATTCCTCAAGAAATGTTCAACAACCTCGTGTGTAGTATGCAAAGAAGATGTCAAGATGTTATTGATGCCAGTGGAGGCCATACATTGTATTGATAGTCTTAAAATGCTTGAATTCCCTGGGAATAAAATTTAGTAATTTTACTCGATTTTTCTTAACCACCCTGTATACGCTCCAGACCTACAGGCTTAAATTAATTTGCAACTCGGAATCATATCAATATGAATTTTCATCACAAAAATTTTTTTTCAACTATATTTTTTTGCAATTTAAGTCAATATCCCTAACTCATGTGGAGCAGTTTATATAGCACTACGACTGCCTCAAAAACAAAGTTATTTTTGAAATATTCGAGAGGAAAATGTGTCAATCCACACGTGGGGATGAATAAAATAAGAAAAATTCCAAGCTTGATTGCAAAATGGCTTGGAAAAGACATGTATAAGAGCTACCTAGGTCGCTGTTTCAGGAGAAGCTCTATAACTATTCTGGCCAATGCAGGGGGCAACATTACATCGATAGAACGTCAGGGTGGCTGGAAACCTACCTCCTTAGCAGAAGCAAAATATCTGATAACACTGTGAAATCAACTCTTCACGAAATATCTAACGTTGCTAATCAGCAGCAACCTGGAACATGTTCAGGAATTTATATTGAAAGTAATTGTTTACACTTCACTATCAATTATTGTTCCAATAAATGAAAATGTTTATTGTAGTGACAATTGACAGGGAAGTTCGAATAGGTAATTCCTTCTAAAACATATATTCCTGAAGATATTCCATGCTGTTTCTGATTGAAAACGTTAAATATTACTTGAAGAGTTGATTCGAGAATTATTAATCCTCAATGGTTAACTCTGTAAGAAATAAATCTTTCAAAAAGTTATATTTCATGTTTATTGTGTGAATTATTCTTTTTTTTCACGTTTGAAAAAAGTAATCATTTACGCATCCATAGGGATGAAGAAAAGTAATGTTTTCTTGACAGTTGTACAAAAAACTCATCTATATGTGGAAATTTATTGAGAAATCAACGAGATAAGTTTTTCAATTCGATATGATGCAGTACACATTTTCAAGAGAAGCACGTTCTTTAATTGATACATTCGGAAGTTTCGGCGTGTGTGGATGAGAGTGGAAGATAAATATAAAAATTTTATCGTCCGCAGAACAAGGAAATTTACGCTCCTTTTCCATTCTGAATTATTTTCAGCAGTTGGTAGGGAGCAGCCGCTTCTTTTTAATAGAATATAGTGGGCTTGAGACAACACAGTATTTTTATTTCAGCGCTCGATACGTGACTTGGAAGGCAAAAAGTAATTAGTTCTAGACAGTGGGCGCCACTTGTCATTCTTCAGCCTTTCTGGCAATAGTACTTAGGCTTGTGAATTTCACTATCATTTTCCTCGTTCTGTATTACAAATATAGTCGTGGGGGACGCTTACAATTTTCATTTTGGATCCTGAAATGCCCCTTGAATACTAAATGAACTTTTTTCTTAGTTTCTTGTGCCATTTTTCCATTTCTTTCATCCCGAAATCTGCTATATGGGGATGAAAGTGATCTCTTCCAGACCTTGACGTGCATTACGAATACTCTCATTTTCCTAAGTATCGTTCATCAGGAATCATCTCGTATTATTAGGAATACAAGGTGCTGATGCTTCTCAGAATTTATACAAAGTCATTTCCGTCTTTAATTTTTCGAGGAAAACCAACAAAAATGGAAAGAAAAGCTAGGGATAATTGCGGACAAATTCTATACAGGATTTCCCATCTGATGAACCTCCCTCAAATTTTCCCACCAGTACCTACATATTAAATTGTTCGTTTGAGTCAAACATCGTTCATTCTAGACAGGACTCTGGAAAATTGTTTTCTAGAAGTTGAGCTCGTTCATTCTCCTTGTAGGTAGATTCGCATTCTCCATTACGAGAAAGTAATTGAGGCAAAAAGTTTACAAATACTAATCGAAGCGACCGAGTAGCTGATTTTAATCGAACTTGAATAAACTCATCCAGCATCGGTGTATCCGGATTTTTCCTCGTGACAAATCAGCAGAAACTGAAATTTGTTAGTGGTGCCCCATTCGGATAATTAACTCATTCACAGACATTTCTCAAAGTTCATAGGGGTTCATTATTCGAGAGCTAATTGTCACTTTACTCGTTTCCTATGTTCAGATCCGCACCAATTGTGCCATGCTTTGGTGGTCATTCCACCCCCATTGCATTTGCCGTCACGCCGACGGCTGCCACTGCTTCCGCACCCCTCTGTGCTCAGAGAAGGTCTCAGGCAAGGTTTGTTGACTCTATTTCGGCTCAGCCTCCACTCGAAAACGGTTTGCTGTTACGTTCAGCTTTGCCTATGCGATATTCACAACAGGTTTTATCTATTTTCTAGGGATGCAAGGGTGTAAATTTCAATTTTCAATTTTTAATCTTTCGCCCTTTTTGCTGATCGAAATGTACCCCATGGAGGTCAGAATAATCCAAAGATTGTTCAAGCTACATTTCTCCATTATTCTGAACATTATCGAAAAAACTATCTTGTGTTTTTTTAGATGAAGGAATTTTCGATGGATAAAAAAAGTGGTCCAAAATTGGTCTGGTTCAATGCGGTTCCCCAGAGCTACTTGTGGTGGACATATGGCGGAAATTATTTTAAAAACATGAATGTCATGAAATTATCTTCCAAATTAGAGAAATTTGGCTTCAATCTCAATTTAAATGTAAAAAGCACACCCGATATAAGCGGAAATGGGAAATGAGGCCCAAATACTATTTCTATGAACTCTGGTTTCTGGAAGGATATTTCCTGATATTTTTGCACTCAGAGAATACGAATTTATCAAAGCACAGCAAGTACTAATTCCAAACGAAGTCGTACGACCCATTTTTGTGGAAATTGATCATGTCCAGATACTCATACATTCAAAAACTCCCAGGTGATCTCTGATCACAGGCAAGTAAAAATATAAACGATACCGTCCTGCTCACATATTTCGGCCGTCCGATGTGCAGGATAATTGAAATTTTTCACAAATCCGAGCTGCAGTGTCCCCACGAATTAATCTCTCACCGACAATCGCAGTGAATTCCTGACCTGGACTAACTAGTGGAACGCAGTTGCTCCCCCAGCTCAGTTTTAACGATCAAAAACGATTACATATTCTCAAATCAGTCCAACCATAAATAAATTACTGAATTTTGCTCGACAATATTCTGCATACAAATGGTTCAATTGTATCAGTGCAATCTGACATTGATCTCCTGAATATGACGGAGAATTATAGTTGAGGAAATGGTACGCATAAGAAATCACTGGAACTGTGTGTTCAAAATACCGAAATACAGGGTGTTTCAAGTTCCACTGCCTATTTGACGTTTCTGGTGAATTGAAACTATTCGAAATCTGAAAATTTGGGTTATGAAACGAAATTCTCTGTTCGGCTTGGATATTTTTGAGGTTTCAGCACATCCGGTTACACCGGAAATAAAAATGGATTTCCTTAAAAAGGCACATTCATTCAAAATCCTCAACTTCTTGACTTAAATTGCAAAAAAATATAGTTGAAATAAGATTTTTGTGATGAAAATTCATAGTATGTAATATGATTTTAAGTTGCAAATTAACTTGAGCCTATAGGTCTGCAGCGTATACAGGGTGGTTAAGAAAAATCGAGTGAAATAACGAAATTTTATTCCCAGAGAATTCAAGCATTTTAAGACTATCAATACAATGTATGGTCTCCACAGGCATCAATAAAAGCTTGACATCTTCTTTGCATACTACACACGAGGTTGTTGAACATTTCTTGAGGAATTTGGTTCCATAAACGAGGCAGAGGCTCTCTGAGATCATTTAAGGATTCTGGGGTAGGTTGATGATTATCTAATCTTCTTTGTAGCATATCCCATGCATGTTCTATGCAATTCAAATCTGGTGAGTGCGGAAGTATTGGTTAATGTGGAATACCAAGCTCCTCGCGAGCATTCTCAACTATGAATGCACGGTGCGGTCTAGCGTTATCGACTAGAAATTGGGAAGTTTCACCAATAGCAGCGTGAAAATTTGGCACAACATTTTCAATGACATGCTCCCTATAGTGTAAGGCGGTCATATTCCCAGGGCAAATGTGTAGATCTGTGCACCCTTTGAAACATATCCCATACCATAACACAACCCCCTCGGAATGGATGGACTTCTTGGACATAGCGACCATTACGGGGTATGCGTGGGATTGTCCATACCCTTATTCTTCGAGAATCTGAAAATCGTTCATATCTGGATTTATCAGTGAAAAGGACACTACGCCATTGATTCCTCCAATTCATGTTGCCTTGCCCATTTCAGTATTTGACGCTTATGGTCACATGTTAATGGAACTCCTCCTAATGGACGTCTAGAACCTAGATTCACCTCTCTCAAACGTCGTCTGATGGTTTCGATGGAAACTTGGACCCCATCTGCATTTTGGAGAGTATTCCGTAGCATCCTACACGTAGATGTAGGGTTTCTTCTCGCCGAAACGGTGATGAAACGATCCTGAGCAGGTGATGTTTTTCGTTGCCCAGCTTGATCTTTCCAATACGGAACCTGTCTCCCTGAACCTATTCCGAAGTCGAGATATCACACTTTGGCTGACTTGGAGCCTTTCCGCTACAACAACCTGAGTTAGGCCACCCTGTAGCATTCCGATAGCCCTATTAGCCTCAGCGTTAGTTATTTTACGTCTTGGCATTTCCAGAAAACTCGTTTCAAATCGAAGCCGTTGATAAACTGACTCATGAAGCATATGCAAAGAACCAAACTTCAGAAAAAAGGCGACCAGATTGACGAAATGCCTCATACTGATTTTCATTGGATCGGTTCAAGTTGTTATTGAGTTTTAAATGATTTCACAGATTACATACTTCTAGAAACGATTGAATACGATATCCCTAACTCTTGTGGAGCAGTATATTTTGATGATGGTGTCAAACAGTGGCGAAATACAAAATAAATGAAAAGCATCTTTGGAATAATAGGCAGAAAAGAATAGCGACGAATGCACGCAATAAGATTCAAATTGGAAATCCGATTTTATTCCTCTCCAGTCCTTGCTAAAGGGTTGTTAACAGATCATCACTCATCCCATTGATGTTCGACAGCCGTTCCGGAATTCGAAAAATGATTAATAGATTGGCTAATCAGTCGGTTGTCTGATTCTCATTAATTTCCCTTTGTAGGAGTGTTTGGAGGGTTCCCGCTCAGAAAAACAAACGCCGAAGCGCAGAGGGTCTTACATCTGGTC
The DNA here is from genome assembly GCA_910592335.1 of Adalia bipunctata. NCBI lineage: Eukaryota > Metazoa > Arthropoda > Insecta > Coleoptera > Coccinellidae > Adalia > Adalia bipunctata. Next base: position 3,221,166 of record OU342957.1, read on the forward strand.
CTACTTCCCCTTTACACAGGAGGAATTATATTGAAATTGACTTTTCGACAATCGGCCTTTCGATGGGGCGACGAAAAGAGATCGCACTATTTCGGTTGAGATGCCTCGAATAAAATTAGAATGCACGTAAGCCGATGCTACGAGATGTTTTTTATGAAGACATTCGTGGAGTTTATTGCAGCAGGAAACAGAAAGGAATTTAATTCGACGATGTGGATGCGATTCTTCTGCTTTCTTCACGAATATTCCCTACGTCAAAAACCATCTGTGCATGGGGAGATTATTCCTTGAATTTTTTTGATTCACCCTGTAAAATTCCACGAACTAGAAGTTCAATTTTGAAGCGATCTCTATCACAGGACAGTCAGATTTGTTTAGTTTTCAGTTTCGTCTTTTGAGGAGAATTTTCATCTTTCATGAGTAATGTATGCCTTTTGCCTTTATAATGTATCCCGGTTGGCCATGATTTGGGTTTATCGAGTTTTTTTACTTGAAACCGACGCAGGTTGGTAGTCGTTAAATGTCAAATGTCAAAGTTTTTCTGTCGGGTTATTCGAGTACTTTTATTCGAATAAACTTTCACAAAGTGATGGACTATTCTGTTTATTATTTCTCAGTTAAATTTCAACACTCGATCTTTAATTTCCGTACAAAAAAATAGCATAAGTGAATCTTCCAATCATGTTTATATACGTGGAATATTTCCAGTATCAACAGAAGAAAAAGTTTTTTCAGCATTCGCCAGTTCTTTGGAGTTATTAAATTCATATGAAATTTCACAATAAAGCTTCAATTTTCGAAAAAACGCACGAGCATATTCAGAGTCCTAAATCTGATTATTTCATTATCTCAGATTGTCCGATCAAAAAAAAATAGATTTTCCGAGAAATCTTCTGTTCGGGAAATATTCGACCTTGAGTGGAAAATTGGTGATGTATGACATTTATGACTTTGTACACGATACAACAACGCGTTCAAATTGTTGAGTTTGAAACTGTAACTGTCAATGGTGATCGATACCGTCAGATGATAATCGAATTCTTGTGGCCTGAAATAATGAATATTGATTTGAAGGTCATTTGATTTCAGCAGGATAGCACTACACTTCACTTTGCTATATAGTTATAGTGAAAAGGGGTTACAGTTCACTGCGACCTTAAGGTCTATTGTGCCCCCTATCAGAGCTGTTATCATCGCGCCTCCAACAGCTCGCCCTCCAGTTCCAGAGATTTGATGTCATACCCCTTTGGCATTTTTCACCAAAAATTTGAGATTTTTCAAATCGCTCATATTTTGCACAGACATACTTGGAGCTATGCTGATCGATATAATATAAATAATTCTTGGCGGCGAAGAGAGGGACGGAAGTTATGACAGTTTGAAATTTCCGATTTTTCGAAAAAATGCCATTTGACAGGTAAAAATCTAAACGGTGAAAGTAAGGGCTTTGAATTATGTTTTATTGAATAGAGCGACATCGAAAACCTACATTTTGATACCAAAACCACCCATGTGGCCCTTATAAGTAGTGAATTATTCCTGTTCTTATTTTTCGATTTTTCATTTCCGAGTTCTGTTCACGAGCTCACACCACTCAAGGTAAGGGTGCTGTCGCTCCGCCAAATTGCTATTATTTAAGATTCGAATAGGAAGTACAACTCCCAAATTCAATAACAACGTAAGATCTTCCCTAAATATATTTTTTATTGACAAATATGGTGTTTTTAGTGGGTCATACCCCTTTGGAAATTTTCACCAAAAATTTGAGATTTTTCAAATCGCTCATATTTTGCACAGACATATTTGGAGCTATGCTGATCGATATAATATAAATAATTCTTGGCGGCGAAGAGAGGGACGGAAGTTATGACAGTTTGAAATTTACGATTTTTCGAAAAAATGCCATTTGACAGGTAAAAATCTAAACGATGATAGTTAGGGCTTTGAATTATGTTTTATTGAATAGAGCGACCTCGAAAACCTACATTTTGATACCAAAACCACCCATGTGGCCCTTATAAGTAGTGAATTATTCCTGTTTTTATTTTTTGATTTTTCATTTTCGTGTTCTGTTCACGAGCTCACACCACTCAAGGTAAGGGTGCTGTCGGTCCGCAGAATTGCTATTATTGAAGATTCAAATGGGCAGTACAACTTCCAGATTCAATAATAACGAGAGATCCTCCCCAAATATATTTTTTATTGACAAACATGGTGTTTTTAGGGGGTCATACCCCTTTGTCATTTTTCATCCAAAATTTGAAATTTTTCAAATCGCTCATATTCTGCACAGAGGTACTTGGGACTATGCTGATCAACATAATATAAATAACTATTGGCGGAGATGAGAGGGACGGCAGTTATGACAGTTTGAAATTTCCGATTTTTTCAAAAAATGCCATTTGACAGGTCAAAATCTAAACGGTGATGGTTAGGGCTTTGAATTGCTTTTTATTGAATAGGGCAAACTCGAAAACCTACATTTTGATACCAAAACCACCCATGTAGCCCTTATAAGTAGTGAATTATTCCTGTTTTTATTTTTTGATTTTTCATTTTCGAGTTCTGTTCACGAGCTCACACCAATCAAGGTAAGGGTGCTGTCGCTCCGCCAAATTGCTATTATTGAAGATTCGAATAGGAAGTACAACTTCAAAATTCAATAACAACGTAAGATTTTCCCCAAATATATTTTTTATTTACAAAATATGGTGTTTTTAGTGGCATTTTTCACCAAAAATTTGAGATTTTTCAAATCGCTCACTCTGCTAATAACACTATTGATTTACTGAGACAAAAATTTCCTGGAAGAATAATCTCCAGAAACGGTGATGTCAATTGGCCACCAAGATCATGTGATTCGACAACGTTGTACCATTTTTTGAAAATGACTGCCGATTATGTGTTTTATTTATTTAAAAAAAAAACGTGCAATTTGAAACACCCTTCAGAATTAGTTGACTTCTAATTTCGAATATATCCTTATAGTCAGAAACTTCATGCAGAAATTAAATTTCTGTTCAGGATGTGTGTGTCATCCTTAAAGTCCTTCATGTCTTTCAATTCAGATTGACTTAATTTTTACGAAACAAATCGAACCGGATCCTCCGCCAATTTGCAACATTCCTGAAAATTCTCAGATATACCTGACATTTAAGAACCACCTGATCAAATTAATGAAACACGCCGAGAATTAACCTTCCATCGGTTCATTCGTCCCGCGTTCGTCAGAAATCAAGGAATCGAATTCGACCCCATTAGCATCCGAGCCTTGGGGATGATATATACGTACATGTGTTTTTCGATGGAGCGTGTCACCCGAACTATGGGGCGGTTTCGAGCCACCGTTGCAGGATGGAGCGGTATATGTACAGTACAGCAGCGTGGAAATGTGTGTTTCCCACCGGCATCATCCGTGGAACCCTGCGGTTACAAAGGACGAAGCTGGGTAAACAAAGATAGGCCGCTGCCGCCAATGTTTGATCATGGAAATTGTAGATTAAAACCAATTTCAAATTCAAAATTATTCCTGGAAACCGACGCGCGATGCAACTCGGAATGCACGACGTATTTATGCCTTTCGAATTGAATAAACGATTCAAGGGAAGGGGGCGATTTTGTATCGTCGCACAATCGCGATCGTTTCGGCTTTTCGTCCCGAGTTGTGCGTGTGTTCCATTCGTGGTCACATTCGTATTGGATGCGACACTTTCGCTTTCTACGCCAGGAACATCAACACGATATTTTCGGGGGCATTTTCACAGCCAGAACGCGAAGCCGGTTGATCTGGCAACGTAGCACGGCTCAATTCTTGAAAATCACACTGGACCAAAAGATCTTACATGAGACGACTTGCAATTTCTAGATTCTTTTCGTTCGGATATTACTATTTTGTGATTCAACATTATTTCAAAAATTGCCCCTAACATACAGGGTCTTTCACGAGGAACCTCACCCATATTTATACGGGAAACTACTGAACGTATTTTCATGAAATTCAGCACTTATAAGTATTTCACGATGCTGATGAAATCTAAAATATTTTTAAGGCATGAGCATCTTCGGTTTTTCCGGAAATGACGTCAACTGCCGTTTTTCAAATTAGAACACCATTTTTTTATTGCAGAAATAGATTCCTTAGAAAATTTCGAGTTATTTTGATGTAACATTTTTCAGTTTTGGTTGGAAAATTCTCTCTGAGCGGGAAAATTCGAAAAAAAAATCGAAACTAGAGCTCCGCTGAAACAAGAATAACTTCGAGGTTTTTGGATGGAAAATTTTCATTTTTGGGATTTTTCAAGATGTAAGATTGATGTATCCACTTTAAAAATCGAAATCGCGATTCATGATTCAGGGGGTTAAAAAATCGCTTTCAAACTTAGGGATGACAAAATCGTAAAAAATCAATTTTTCAAATTAGAACCCCATTTTGTTATGGCAGATATTGAATCTACGTTAAAAAATAATGTGAGTGTATGCATCACACCCTTGCCCTAAAATGGATATTTTCTGAGTTAATATCGAAGTTATTCTTGTTTCAGCGGAGCTCTATTTTCGATTTTTTTTTCGAATTTTCCCACTCAGAGAGAATTTTCCAACCAAAACTGAAAAATGTTACATCAAAATAACTTGAAATTTTCTAAGGAATCTATTTCTGCAATAAAAAAATGGTGTTCTAATTTGAAAAACGGAAGTTGACGTCATTTCCGGAAAAACCGGAGGTGCTCATGCCTTGAAAATATTTTAGATTTCATCAGCATCGTGAAATACTTATAAGTGCTGAATTTCATGAAAATATGTTCAGTAGTTTCCCGTATAAATATGGGTGAGGTTCCTCGTGAAAGACCCTGTATACTGCCCTTTAAGGGTCTACATCTCTGAAAAAAAATGACTGAGAAACGATTTATTTTTTCTGATTGATGAAGATTGTATAAAGATAAAAATATTTAAAAAAATATTTTATACGTGAATGAATGAAAAGGATATTCCCCATCATTTTTGGTTATTTTATAACATTTCCACCATCAAAACTAACAAATATTTTTGTGTTTTTTTTTATTTCAGTATCGAAGTCCATCATTTAGTTGATCAAACGTTTATCTCATTTTTCTTTTAGAATTTAATAATATTACAACAATGTGTTGTTTTCGCGAAATTTATTTCCTTGAATTTTTCTATTCGAAATGATAAATATCCATTTTTATCAACGACAATTTATTAAGGGTTGTTTTAGCCGTCGATTAGCGGAAATTTATTGTTTCTTACAATTGTGGATTCTAAGATGGAATTTAAATGACACGCCTCGCAGGTATCTCCTCCCAGATGACTGGTGAAGGAACGAGATAGTATTATACAGCCAGTGTGAGATCTAGTTCCGTGTAGGATTTCTTGTTATATTTCCTGCGCCCCAACATTTGTTATATTAAGATAGATAAATGATCAGATGTTAATCTATACTAATATTATAAAGAGGAAAGATTTGTATTTTTGTGTGTTTGATACGACTTGACTCAAAAACTGCAGAGCCGATTTCAGAAATTCTCTCACCCTTAGAATGCAACATTATTTTTAGTGACAAAGGCTATACTTTTCACCGGAAAAAATTAGGGATACCTAGTATAACTTCAATAATTACAAAAAACCAGCCATAATCAGCTATATCAACGTGCGCTGCAAGAATCGTAAGACTTACGTGGATACAATGTATGACGGAAATGTACCTCTCAAATAGTTCTACGAAAAAGTCATAAAAAGCATATATCTATCTCTCAAGATTAACTTGTTATTACCAAAAAAAATCTATGGTTTCGTTGCTTATGTGGCACGTGGCGCCGCCTTGTTGAAAGTAAACGTGGACCAGATCAATACCATCCAATTCCGGCCATAAAAATCATTAATTATATCTCGATAGCGCAATCCATTCACCGTAACTGTTGCTCCAGCCTCATTCACGAGAAAGTAAGGTCCAATGACCAAGCCAGACCATAAACCGCACCAAACAGTCACACGTTGAGGATGTAGAGACTTTTCAACAATAACTCTCGGGTTTTTCGAGACCCAGATCCGAAAATTTTTCTTGTTGACGACGACACTGAAGTGGAAATGGGCCTCATCACTCAAGATGATTTTTCGATGGAATTCCGGATCATTTTCATGCATTTCAAGGACCCAATCAGCCAAGACACGACGTTGTTGATGATGCTTGAGTTCGTGTGTTAACTGAACTTTATGAGCCTTAAGACCCAAATCTTCATGCAAAAAACGGTGTAACGACCTTTGTGGCATGCCTAATTCCAAAGGACAACGAGGAATGGACAAACCTGGGTTTTATTCAATACTTTGAGCTACAGCAGCAATATTCTCGGCTATTCTTGAGCAACGTGCACGGGTTTTATTCTTCACATCACTAACTTGTCCCAGCAGTTCAAATGTTTCCACCAATTTCTGTATTGCTTCACGACGATCCAACAATGTTCGAGTTGCACGAACCGTTTCTGCCAAATTTTCACCATTTTTATACTGAATTTTGATTTCAATGCGTTGTTGAAGCGTGAATCGTTCCATTTTTATTGATGGCGTAGTTTCTACCCGTCAAATGTCAAAAAATGACAGCTTCAAAAGTGACATTAACCAAAACAACAGGCTATTCAAAATAACACCTCTTATTGGAAAGTCCTGATCCGATGGAAACGGATCATTTTTCGATGGGATTCAACTGCATGAAGGATGCTGCAAACCGGGCCCCCATCGTTATTGTATCGAACGAATGAGCGCCAAACGTTGGCAATTATGTTTGATAGATGAAATGGATGGAATCATTCCATTACTACTGAATACCTATGGGATTTTCAGTGTAATTTGTGGATAAAACGTAAACAAATAGGCGAAATGTTACCGCCGGTAGAGCAGAATGTTTATTCGAACCGAAATACGTTACAATTTGAGGGTAAATTAGCGAACAACAAATAGTGAGACCCGAGTAGTGCATCGCTTAATTTTGTTTTTGTTCCATACTCGTCCACTCACTCGAGCAATATCTCCTGGATAATTTCACCCAGTTTATGAAAACACCAATCCTTTGGGCTTATTCGTCATTTATAAAACTCGACAGAGATGAATTGAGGCATGCGATAAGTAGACCTAAAGCTTCCATTCAATAATTCGATTTTTGAAAAACATTCCGTTTCACAAGTGAAAAATTAAACTATGATGAATAAAACTCTGCTTCATTTTTTAATTAATTAGTCCTCGAAAACCTAGGTACATGTTATTTCCAAATTCGACCCCATGAGTCTTAGAATATGAGATTTTTTTGTTAAATTTTTTTCGATAAATATTCACCAAGCTCAGTTTGCAAGCTTAAAAAAGGTATGAGCACTATTGATCCATTTAAAGGCTTCTATGGATGATTTCGATAGTTCGCTCCGAATCGATATAACCGTAATTCTGCCAAAAATTATATTTAATGAATTCAAAGTGAGTAATCCTCTTTCATCAGTCTTCACTTCCAATTTGAGGATTTCGAACAGGGATCAATGCCGATTGGAAAAATAGATGGGAAGAGACAAATGGAAGCTTGGATTGTTTGAAATTTCAAATTTTGATAAAATTCCATTTGACAGGTGGAAATCTAAACTATGCCAGTAAGGGCTTTGGAATATATTCAATTGAATTCAGCGACCTCGAAAACCTACATTTTGATACCAAAGTCGACCATGTAGCTTCCGAAAGTGATGAATTATTCAGTTTTTTTGGTTACGATATTTCATTTTCGAGTTTTGGTCTCAAGCTCATCCCGTTCGTGGTATGGGTGTTATTGATCAGATTAATGGGTGTTGATGAAGATTCAAATGGTTCGAACAACGTCGTAACATCGACGAATATGGTGTTTTCAGGGGGTCTTACCCCTTACTCATTTTTCACCCAAAATTTGACATTTTTAAAATCGCTCATATTTTGCACAGTGATACATTGAGGTATGCTGATCAAGATAATTCAATATAACTTTTGTCGGATATGATTGGAACGGAAGATATGAGAGTTTGAAATTTGCAATTTTTCAAAAAATGCTATTTGACAGGTCAAAATCTAAACTATGATAGTAAGAGCTCTGAATCATCTTTCATTGAATAGAGCGACCTCGAGAACCTACATTTTGATACCAAAACCACCCATGTAGCCCTCATAAGTAACGAGTTATTCGGTTTTATGTTTTTCGATTTTTCGTATTCGACTTTTGTTCAGGAGCCCAGGCTACTCAAAGTATTTTTGATATCTTCGGGTGGAATGGCTTATATGGAAGATTCGAAAGGTTCGCATAATTTCTTGATCGAATATTACGGTTGAATTGACACGGATATTTATTTTATTGACAAATATGGTGTTTTCGAGGGTCTTACCCCTTTGGCATTTTTCACCAAAAATTTGAAATTTTTCAAATCGCTCATATTTTGCACAGTGATACATTGAGGTATGCTGATCAAGATAATATAAATAACTTTTGTCGGAGATGATTGGAACGGAAGATATGAGAGTTTGAAATTTGCAATTTTTCAAAAAATGCCATTTGACAGGTCAAAATCTAAACTATGATAGTTAGAGCTCTGAATCATCTTTCATTGAATAGAGCGACCTCGAAAACCTACATTTTGATACCAAAACCACCCATGTAGCCCTCATAAGTAACGAGTTATTCGGTTTTATGTTTTTCGATTTTTCGTATTCGACTTTTGTTCAGGAGCCCAGGCTACTCAAAGTATTTTTGATATCTTCGGGTGGAATGGCTTATATGGAAGATTCGAAAGGTTCGCATAATTTCTCCATCGAATATTACGGTTAAATTGACACGGATATTTATTTTATTGACAAATATGGTGTTTTCAGAGGGTCTTACCCCTTTGGCATTTTTCACCAAAAATTTGAGATTTTTCAAATCGCTCATATTTTGCACAGTGATACATTGAGGTATGCTGATCAAGATAATATAAATAACTTTTGTCGGAGATGATTGGAACGGCAGATATGAGAGTTTGAAATTTGCAATTTTTCAAAAAATGCCATTTGACAGGTCAAAATCTAAACTATGATAGTTAGAGCTCTGAATCATCTTTCATTGAATAGAGCGACCTCGAAAACCTACATTTTGATACCAAAACCACCCATGTAGCCCTCATAAGTAATGAGTTATTCGGTTTTATGTTTTTCGATTTTTCGTATTCGACTTTTGTTCAGGAGCCAAGGCTACTCAAAGTATTTTTGATATCTTCGGGTGGAATGGCTTATATGGAAGATTCGAAAGGTTCGCATAATTTCTCCATCGAATATTACGGTTAAATTGACACGGATATTTATTTTATTGACAAATATGGTGTTTTCAGAGGGTCTTACCCCTTTGGCATTTTTCACCAAAAATTTGAGATTTTTCAAATCGCTCATATTTTGCACAGTGATACATTGAGGTATGCTGATCAAGATAATATAAATAACTTTTGTCGGAGATGATTGGAACGGCAGATATGAGAGTTTGAAATTTGCAATTTTTCAAAAAATGCCATTTGACAGGTCAAAATCTAAACTATGATAGTTAGAGCTCTGAATCATCTTTCATTGAATAGAGCGACCTCGAAAACCTACATTTTGATACCAAAACCACCCATGTAGCCCTCATAAGTAACGAGTTATTCGGTTTTATGTTTTTCGATTTTTCGTATTCGACTTTTGTTCAGGAGCCCAGGCTTCCAGGCTACTCAAAGTATTTTTGATATCTTCGGGTGGAATGGCTTATATGGAAGATTCGAAAGGTTCGCATAATTTCTCCATCGAATATTACGGTTAAATTGACACGGATATTTATTGTATTGACAAATATGGTGTTTTCAGAGGGTCTTACCCCCTTGGCATTTTTCACCCAAAATTTGAGATTTTTCAAATCGCTCATATTTTGCACAGTGATACATTGTGGTATGCTGATCCATATGATATAAATAATTTTTGGCGGAGATGATAGGAACGGAAGATACGAGAGTTTGAAATTTTCAATTTTTCGAAAAATGTCCTTTGACAGGTGAAAATCTAAACAATGATAGTTAGGGCTCTGGAATATGTTTTATTCAATTCAGCGACCTAGAAAACCGACATTTCGATACCAAAGTCGACCATGAATCCCTCATAAGTAATGCATTTTTCAGTTTTATCGTTTGGATAATTCTTTTTCGAATTTAATTCACATGCTCAGAGTGTTCGTGGTATGGCTGCTTCGGATCCAAAAAATGGCTATTATTGAAGATTCGCATGGTTTGAACAACTTCTGCATTCAATATCACCGTTAGATCCTCTCGATATTTTTATTGATGATCACATTGTTGTTAGGAGGTCATACCCCTTCATCATCATGTATTGGGCTTCTATGGGAGTCTACAATACGATATCAAACTCGTCTCATATTCCAAGAATGCCCATGCATTTTCGAATTTGCTGCAAAAAGTCAAACCACTCGACTCAACAAAACGCGGTATAAACATAACAGCTCCAATCAACGTGAAGGTCAAGAACCTAGCAGGGTCTAGGAGATGGTTGGAGGTCTTTGAATATCTGGAAATCTTATTTCATGTTTATGTGGGCAGCCCGATACTTATGCAAATTCAGCGTCTAATCTAAGAGAGAAGGCAATTTCCAAAAAAAAACTCTCCGGCTCTTAATCTGGTTCTTTATTGCTATCGGAACAAAATGACAAATATGCAAATAAGGAAAATGTATTGTCATTAGCATTCAAATACGGCTGTGGCATTAGATTAGCGGCAAGGCTCGGGTCGGGGGGAGCTCGATGGAAAGCGTCAGTATAAAGGGCTATTAAAAATACAGTGTCTAGAAGAAAAGTTTAATGCAAATACATGCAGACGCAGTCGAAGCAACTGAACGGGTGAGAGCCGGTTGGTTATTATTAATTTATTCATTCCCTCGGGAAGAGCCAGACCGACGACCGCAAAGAATAAAGAATGGAGAGGGTTCGAAAATTACCAGGCGCACTGGCACAGGGATACACGGCTCATGGTCGGAAATGCGAAAGAAATGACATCGGTCCTGGTTGCTACGTGGACAAAGCCCGAACAATGCCGGGGGCCGAAAGGTTAGCTAAGGACCAACGAATTTGTATACGATTACGGAAATATCAATACCACATTCTCCCCTCGACTTTCTCACCTGAAAACCCTTCGCTCTCCACTCCGGTTCCATTAAAGGATTCGGAAACGGGAATCGGAAAGATTTTCCGGCAAATTTGTTTTCTTTTTATTTCTCCTCCTCTTCAACTCTCTTTCAAAAGAATTCCGGATACCCTGCAACTGCGGAAGCAGAGATTACTTCTGGAGTGACTCAGAAGAAGGGCCCCTCGGAAAATCCAGCAGAAATTTCCATCCGATCCGATCGAAATTGTTCCTTCCAATCAACACAATCCTAATCAACAATCAATCTTAATTCAGATCTTATAAATAGTAACCTCAATATCCACAAAATTTCAACAAAGCTAAACAACAATTGTTTCACCAGATTCACATTTGTTTTTGATGAAGCACCAATAAATAAGTTATTCATCAGAAATTCATATTTTTATTTTCAATATCAGAGACTTCATACTGCGAATGGATTTCGTCAAGGACAAAGAAGACCAGAGCTCTATGATTTACCCATTTTCTTCGACTCTGTGGTCTGAAGTTCTGATTGTACAGGGTAACCCAAATTGCTTGATTTTGGCTGTTTCTGGTACTTCTAGGCTAGATTGGTGAAAATGTTGAAAGGATTTTCGTGAAAACTCCATACCAAAGCCGATATCTTCATTTGTTTTGAATATATGACAAAATTTTGATATTTTAGCGATTTCGAAAATATGCCATTACTACATTTCTAGAATATCTTAAAACGGAAAAACTTTCTACAGGCTTTTTCTCATTAGCAGTACGACACCGTATTCAGTTTTCTTTTATCTCTTGTAGGAAGGGTGAAAAAAAAACTTTCTTATCTTAAATAGGAATGGTATCTATTTTTGATCCTTTGTGAATCGAAAAAACCAATTTTCATTCGTCAGAGTCGAATAGTTTAGATCTTCTGATTTTTTTCGCGAATGTCCAAATTTTCATCTTGTTCGAAATTTTTCCAATTCTGATCTTCGGAGTATATCGACCCGGGTCATTTTATTCACTAATTCGGGCACGTAGATTGAAATATTCAACTTTTTATTTTTCGATTTTTCATTTTCGAGTTCTGTTCACGAGCTCACACCACTCTAGGTAAGGGTGCTGTCGGTCCGCAGAAGTGCTATTATTGAAGATTCAAATGGGCAGTACAACTTCCAGATTCAATAATAACGTGAGATCCTCCCCAAATATATTTTTTATTGACAAACATGGTGTTTTTAGGGGGTCATACCCCTTTGTCATTTTTCATCCAAAATTTGAAATTTTTCAAATCGCTCATATTCTGCACAGAGATACTTTGGACTATGCTGACCAACATAATATAAATAACTATTGGCGGAGATGAGAGGGACGGCAGTTATGACAGTTTGAAATTCCCGATTTTTTCAAAAAATGCCGTTTGACAGGTCAAAATCTAAACGGTGATAGTTAGGGCTTTGAATTGCTTTTTATTGAATAGAGCGACCTCGGAAACCTACATTTTGATACCAGAATCACCCATGTAGCCCCCATAGGTAACGAAATATTCCACTTTATATTTTGCGATTTTTCATTTTCGAGTTCTGTTCACGAGCTCACACCACTCTAGGTAAGGGTGCTGTCGGTCCGCAGACTTGCTAATATTGAAGATTCAAATGGGCAGTACAACTTCCAGATTCAATAATAACGTGAGATCCTCCCCAAATATATTTTTTATTGACAAACATGGTGTTTTTAGGGGGTCATACCCCTTTGTCATTTTTCATCCAAAATTTGAAATTTTTCAAATCGCTCATATTCTGCACAGAGATACTTTGGACTATGCTGACCAACATAATATAAATAACTATTGGCGGAGATGAGAGGGACGGCAGTTATGACAGTTTGAAATTCCCGATTTTTTCAAAAAATGCCGTTTGACAGGTCAATATCTAAACGGTGATAGTTAGGGCTTTGAATTGCTTTTTATTGAATAGAGCGACCTCGGAAACCTACATTTTGATACCAGAATCACCCATGTAGCCCCCATAGGTAACGAAATATTCCACTTTATATTTTGCGATTTTTCATTTTCGAGTTCTGTTCACGAGCTCACACCACTCTAGGTAAGGGTGCTGTCGGTCCGCAGACTTGCTAATATTGAAGATTCAAATGGGCAGTACAACTTCCAGATTCAATAATAACGTGAGATCCTCCCCAAATATATTTTTTATTGACAAACATGGTGTTTTTAGGGGGTCATACCCCTTTGTCATTTTTCATCCAAAATTTGAAATTTTTCAAATCGCTCATATTCTTCACAGAGATACTTTGGACTATGCTGATCAACATAATATAAATAACTATTGGCGGAGATGAGAGGGACGGCAGTTATGACAGTTTGAAATTTCCGATTTTTTCAAAAAATGCCGTTTGACAGGTCAAAATCTAAACGGTGATAGTTAGGGCTTTGAATTGCTTTTTATTGAATAGAGCGACCTCGAAAACCTACATTTTGACACCAGAATCACCCATGTAGCCCCCATAGGTAACGAAATATTCCACTTTATATTTTGCGATTTTTCATTTTCGAGTTCTGTTCACGAGCTCACACCACTCTAGGTAAGAGTGCTGTCGGTCCGCAGACTTGCTATTATTGAAGATTCAAATGGGCAGTACAACTTCCAGATTCAATAATAACGTGAGATCCTCCCCAAATATATTTTTTATTGACAAACATGGTGTTTTTAGGGGGTCATACCCCTTTGTCATTTTTCATCCAAAATTTGAAATTTTTCAAATCGCTCATATTCTGCACAGAGATACTTTGGACTATGCTGATCAACATAATATAAATAACTATTGGCGGAGATGAGAGGGACGGCAGTTATGACAGTTTGAAATTTCCGATTGTTTCAAAAAATGCCATTTGACAGGTCAAAATCTAAACGGTGATAGTTAGGGCTTTGAATTGCTTTTTATTGAATAGAGCAAACTCGAAAACCTACATTTTGATACCAAAACCACCCATGTAGCCCTTATAAGTAGTGAATTATTCCTGTTTGTATTTTTTGATTTTTCATTTTCGAGTTCTGTTCACGAGCTCACACCACTCTAGGTAAGAGTGCTGTCGGTCCGCAGAATTGCTATTATTGAAGATTCAAATGGGCAGTACAACTTCCAGATTCGATAATAACGTGAAATCCTCCCCAAATATATTTTTTATTGACAAACATGGTGTTTTTAGGGGGTCATACCCCTTTGTCATTTTTCATCCAAAATTTGAAATTTTTCAAATCGCTCATATTCTGCACAGAGATACTTTGGACTATGCTGATCAACATAATATAAATAACTATTGGCGGAGATGAGAGGGACGGCAGTTATGACAGTTTGAAATTTCCGATTGTTTCAAAAAATGCCATTTGACAGGTCAAAATCTAAACGGTGATAGTTAGGGCTTTGAATTGCTTTTTATTGAATAGAGCAAACTCGAAAACCTAGATTTTGATACCAAAACCACCCATGTAGCCCTTATAAGTAGTGAATTATTCCTGTTTGTATTTTTTGATTTTTCATTTTCGAGTTCTGTTCACGAGCTCACACCACTCTAGGTAAGAGTGCTGTCGGTCCGCAGACTTGCTATTATTGAAGATTCAAATGGGCAGTACAACTTCCAGATTCAATAATAACGTGAGATCCTCCCCAAATATATTTTTTATTGACAAACATGGTGTTTTTAGGGGGTCATACCCCTTTGTCATTTTTCATCCAAAATTTGAAATTTTTCAAATCGCTCATATTCTGCACAGAGATACTTTGGACTATGCTGATCAACATAATATAAATAACTATTGGCGGAGATGAGAGGGACGGCAGTTATGACAGTTTGAAATTTCCGATTTTTTCAAAAAATGCCGTTTGACAGGTCAAAATCTAAACGGTGATAGTTAGGGCTTTGAATTGCTTTTTATTGAATAGAGCGACCTCGAAAACCTACATTTTGATACCAGAATCGCCCATGTAGCCCTTATAAGTAGTGAATTATTCCTGTTTGTATTTTTTGATTTTTCATTTTCGAGTTCTGTTCACGAGCTCACACCACTCTAGGTAAGAGTGCTGTCGGTCCGCAGACTTGCTATTATTGAAGATTCAAATGGGCAGTACAACTTCCAGATTCAATAATAACGTGAGATCCTCCCCAAATATATTTTTTATTGACAAACATGGTGTTTTTAGGGGGTCATACCCCTTTGTCATTTTTCATCCAAAATTTGAAATTTTTCAAATCGCTCATATTCTGCACAGAGATACTTTGGACTATGCTGATCAACATAATATAAATAACTATTGGCGGAGATGAGAGGGACGGCAGTTATGACAGTTTGAAATTTCCGATTTTTTCAAAAAATGCCGTTTGACAGGTCAAAATCTAAACGGTGATAGTTAGGGCTTTGAATTGCTTTTTATTGAATAGAGCGACCTCGAAAACCTACATTTTGATACCAGAATCGCCCATGTAGCCCTTATAAGTAGTGAATTATTCCTGTTTGTATTTTTTGATTTTTCATTTTCGAGTTCTGTTCACGAGCTCACACTACTCTAGGTAAGGGTGCTGTCGGTCCGCAGAATTGCTATTATTGAAGATTCAAATGGGCAGTACAACTTCCAGATTCGATAATAACGTGAAATCCTCCCCAAATATATTTTTTATTGACAAACATGGTGTTTTTAGGGCATACCCCTTTGGCATTTTTCACCCAAAATTTAAGATTTTTCAAATCGCTCATATTCTGCACAGAGATACTTTGGACTATGCTGATCAACATAATATAAATAACTATTGGCGGAGATGAGAGGGACGGCAGTTATGACAGTTTGAAATTTCCGATTTTTTCAAAAAATGCCGTTTGACAGGTCAAAATCTAAACGGTGATAGTTAGGGCTTTGAATTGCTTTTTATTGAATAGAGCGACCTCGAAAACCTACATTTTGATACCAGAATCGCCCATGTAGCCCTTATAAGTAGTGAATTATTCCTGTTTGTATTTTTTGATTTTTCATTTTCGAGTTCTGTTCACGAGCTCACACTACTCTAGGTAAGGGTGCTGTCGGTCCGCAGAATTGCTATTATTGAAGATTCAAATGGGCAGTACAACTTCCAGATTCGATAATAACGTGAAATCCTCCCCAAATATATTTTTTATTGACAAACATGGTGTTTTTAGGGCATACCCCTTTGGCATTTTTCACCCAAAATTTAAGATTTTTCAAATCGCTCATATTCTGCACAGAGATACTTTGGACTATGCTGATCAACATAATATAAATAACTATTGGCGGAGATGAGAGGGACGGCAGTTATGACAGTTTGAAATTTCCGATTTTTTCAAAAAATGCCGTTTGACAGGTCAAAATCTAAACGGTGATAGTTAGGGCTTTGAATTGCTTTTTATTGAATAGGGCAAACTCGAAAACCTACATTTTGATACCAAAACCACCCATGTAGTGAATTATTCCTGTTTGTATTTTTTGATTTTTCATTTTCGAGTTCTGTTCACGAGCTCACACCACTCTAGGTAAGGGTGCTGTCGTTCCGCAGAATTGCTTTTATTGAAGATTCAAATGGGCAGTACAACTTCCAGATTCAATAATAACGTGAGATCCTCCCCAAATATATTTTTTATTGACAAATATGGTGTTTTTAGGAGGTCATACCCCTTTGGCATTTTTCACCCAAAATTTGAGATTTTTCAAATCGCTCATATTTCGCACAGAGATACTTGGAGCCATGCTGATCAACATAATATAAATAACAAGTGCGGTGTCATTTTGCGGTCTCTGTATTTGTCACCCTATTTAGTGTTTGCTAGGATGTCCATTTTGGACTGATTTTTCAGATCAAAATGCAAACCTGATAAAACCACATTGTGGCCAAACAACTGTTGTTTGGCAATATTAAAATTCTGGACAAATTGAAGTTTGTTATCATTATTCAAAATGAATTTCCACCCAAACCAATTGAATATTCAGAAATCATGTTGATTATCGATGATGCAATAACTTGTTACGTCTGAAAAAGACTGCCAAGATGCTAGGGACCCTTCCAGCAACCATAAATATTCACCCTTCTTCTTAATCAAACTCATCGCCACCATTTTCGTTCCATCTGGATCGAGTGAAAGGCGAATTTTGAATGGAGGATCCCCAGCAAGATACAAAGCACGCATCGCAACCGAATAGAAATTCTGAACACGATAACGTAGCACAACCAAAGCGATTGGGATCTTTATTGACATACTTTTAATGAACAACCATTACATGAAAAAGTTGGGATGTAAACATAAATGAGTTAGAGACAATTCGACATCCAAATTTTACGTGGAAACATAAACCCTCATCAGCGGAGCAAATACAAATCTGGGTAAATTAGTTGAAAAAAGTTGTAAAATTACTGCAGCATGCAAGGTTGGCAACGGAGATACGGAAATTCATCGCAGGATCGGTCCCCCCGGATTGGGTTCATGAAATGGTGGACGAAAAGGACTGGTGAATATTTCAGGGAGATCCTTGTCCAATCATTCTCAATCGATGATATATCGCAATGATGATAATAAATCGATAAACAGTGGAAAGTGAAAAAAATTGAAAAGTAGGTGTTGCAAAATGGTGGAGGTGACGGTTTAATTTTTTTTTTTTCAAATAAAAAATAGATGGCTCACTGACTTCGTCTGGGTATCTTGACATTCAAGAAGTGTGATGGATAACATTTATAATAAAAATGACTTCGCACACGTTACAACAACGCGTTCAAATTGTTGAATTATTTTATGAAAATCATCGTTCTGTGAAAAGTAATTTCAAAAAATTACGTGAATTTTATGGTTTACATAATCGTCATTCTGAAAGCACTATTTGTCGAATTATTTAAAAATTAAGAGACCTGTTCGGTGGATGACCAGAAAAGTGAAAAATACAGTCGTAGCGATCGTTCACAAGAAAATATCGATTTGGTTGGTGAAAGTGTTGCTGAAGACCCTGAAATGTCCATCAGATGACTTTCACAACAAAATGGACTTGGTGGGTCCACAACATGGCGTATTTTACATAAGGATTAAGCTCTGAAGTCATATAAGGTTCAAATAACACAGGAACTAAAGCCATTAGATCATTTAAAACGTTGTTCATTTGTCAATTTCATTAATGAACATCCAGCTGATTTTTCTCAAAAAATCATTTTTTCCAATGAGGCACATTTTGAACTTGGTGGCTATGTTGATAAACAAAATTGTTTTATCTGGGGTGAGGAAAATCCACGAATTATTCATGAGAAACCTACGCATCCTGAACGAGTCACTGTTTGGTGTGCATTATGGTCAGCTGGTGTAATTGGACCTTATTTCCTTGAAAATGCTGCTGGTGAGGCTGTAACTGTCAATGGTGATCAATACCGTCGGATGATAATCGAATATTTGTGGCCTGAATTAATGAATCGATCTAGAGGACATTCCGTTCAGCAGGATGGAGCTACACCTCACTTTGCAAATGACAATTGATTTACTGAGACAAATATTTCCTGGACGAATAATCTCCAGAAACGGTGCTGTCAATTGGCCACCAAGATCTTATGATTTGACACCGTTGGACTATTTTCTTTGGGGTTATGTAAAAAGCCAGGTCTATATAAGAATAATACACAATCGATTCCTGAACTGAAGGATGAAATTACTCGTGTCATTGGTGAGATATAGCCTCAATTATGTCAAAATGTCATTGGAAATTTTAACAAAAGAGTGGACGTCTGTGAAGCTCCAAGAGGAGGCCATTCGGCAGATATTCTCGTACATAAATGTCATAACTGATGTTGAAATCCATCAACCGTAAAAAATAAATATACATACACTCAAAAAAGATTACCCTCCTTCTGAAGCACTAGGGTAAAAAAATACATAAGGTGTATTATTGGAAAACGAAAATTGTTGTCAATTCGAAAATGAAAGAAGCTGAATCCAAAATTCATTTTTCCCCCAAACACTTAATATTTTAATTCAGTTGATCTGAATTTTCATAATGAACGTTCAAATGTCGTTAGTAAACTATTAGCTTCACCATTCCCAATTTCACTTCCGGCAATGTGAAAAACTTTCAAAGCTCAGCAACAGTTATGTTAGGAACATAGCAGGATGAGGTCTCCTGCAGGGTTATTTCCATCAATGATTTGGGTTAGCGCTCAGAGGGGAGAACCTGAAAGCTGGTTGCTTATATCCTAGAAAACTTAATGCATACATCAAATGAGAATGGTTGCCCTAGGTAGTAGGTATCTACCATAGTGACAACCAGTAATCTCTTTCTCTGAGTTTCCACTCTGTATTTATACCTCCGCCAATTTATGCCTTCGCCCTTTGCCCCCTAAAGTTACGCCCGTGAAACTTTCATTCGTTCAATTTTATAGACAATCGAATAGAGCCTTGATTTTTTACTGGGCACATTCAGTTGAACTTGAGGCAGCATTTCAGGTTCGAAATAAAGTATTTATTGTGTACTTCCGTATTTTCCAACTATAAAAAGTTTTCAGTAGACCGTTTCCAAAATGCTAAACAGTGGGGACCATTTGGACACTTTCGAATGGCACCCTCGAATTCTACGTGGAAAAGTGCTCCCTATTTTCCAACTGAATGGGCTTTCTACCGTTCCAAAGACATTATGGCCCAACACAAAGTGCCTGGAAAGATAAGAGACCAAATTTTGTTGCATTAATTTCGGGACACCCTGTATAGAAAGAGACAAACATTCAAGAAAACGATTTGGTCGCATTCCAGGAATAATATTTTGCCTGTGATGGTTAATCAAAGCACCTGCTGAGTTATCGATAACTCACATTCGAGAACTGGGTGTTGTTCTCGAATATCGGAGGAAATCAAGAACCCATCCGAGAAGAAAATCTGAAGTCCCCAATTCAGTTTTTGTGATCGAATATTACTCACCCTCCACAATTTCTCGGTTAGTTAGACATAAAATTTTCGTCGTTCAGACATTCAATTTCTGAATGAGGATAGAACTCCAATTTCACGGTACCACTTGCCCGGGGACCCAGTGAGTTTTAATCACGATGCCGTCTAAAAGCCAATAAAGTTCAGTTAGCTCACATCTCATAACTTCTTCATTCCCCAAATGATGCTCCATATACCCCTTTAGCGGCGTCTACCATGTCTTCCCACTGTGGAATGAATCATCTCCAAAATATTCAATTACCATGTCCCCCCTCATCTCGCCATCTAATTACTTTGTGTTTCGTAAATGTTTGCCATTTTGTATATGAAGCTCGCAATGCTTTTTTGATTACTGACTTTACACTCAATTATAGTCATCCATTTATTCAGGCGTATGAACATTTTCAGTCAATTAAGCCGTGGAAAACGTTCGGTTTTTCCCTTTATGGTTTTTCTGCATTACCTACTGAGCCGTTTCCAATCAACCTTCTTCCGATTATAAACAGGACTCTAGTTTTAGATTTTTAATCATCGAATATTCGTTTCTTCAAAACACAAAACGTCAATCGATATTTGAATGGACAAAACCACCGCCCTCTCGATTGAATTGGAGTTATAGAAACGTGAAAATGACTTTGTTACTCACCGAAGATTTCATCCTCCAATCAACTCACCGAAACTAGTTGTATTTTGAGGTAATAACAATTTCTGACGGATATACTAAAGATCTACACCACTAGGAATGGCTTTTGAGCTATTTACAAAAAATTTCACCTTGAAAACTAAGAAAATTGCACGAACAATTCACATCAACTCTTCTATGGCCATAGAAAAGAAGCTGTCAAACTCTAAATTACAGATACAGAAATGATGGATCATAGACTGTGGTATATGTGAAGTTCTGTGAATTTTCAAGTTCTGTGCTCCTCTTGGTGTTGTCACCTTGGACCATAGCTCGCCATAGAGACTCTACTGACTGGATAAACATCAACTTTAATGCTGTGATTTCGAAATTATAGATTAGCTCTGACTTTGTGGCAACGAAGACAATTTTTGTAATATTTTTCGGACTAAACAATGCTCTGTTTTACCCGAGTTCTATATTCGTCTTGATCTCCGCGTGAATTGAATTCAGTGATTTTTCAAAATTATAGTGATATTTTTTCAATGGTTCAGATAAGATCAATTATTGTACAATACCGTTTTACTAAGAATATGGCTAAATCAAAATTGACTCTCATACTGATATTCGGCTCTTATTCACATGAACTAAGCCGAACGTGAAAATGATGTATTTACTCACCGGCAATATTAGCCGTCGTAGCTCCCATTGAAACTTCTTGGATTTTCTCCTGAGTACAATTCCAGACTTCAATATTGTATATCTTGATTGCTAGGAGTTTGTTTTACCTCATTTACACTAGAATATAACATGCAAAACTTAATAAATTGGACGAGAGATTGACATTTCCACTTCACATAACAAAAGTGAAACCACAGAAAAAAGTTATCAGACTGAGGCACAGATAAAATGTTTTTTATTCGCGATATGAAGGTCCGTGATTTATTCGTGTTCTGTATTCGTCTTGATGTCCACAGAACTGAAATTTTTCGACAGTTCAGATACATAATAAAATTAATTGTGAAAACACGATTTAACGGTAATTTGAGATTGATATTCATACCTCTATTCGTTATTTGATTCACCTTTACACCACTCTATTTTGGATTAGGTAAATAGGAGCTTCAGATGAAAAAAAATAAGGTGTTTTTACTCATACGATATTTCAACCATAACTTCTTCATTGAAATTGCTCGAATTGTCGCGTGAGAGCAATTCCAGACCTCAATACTGAATATCTGGTTCACCAGGAATCACTTTTAGCTCATTTACACTAATATATCATAGCGAAAACAGAAAATACTTCATCCTCGAACTTTAATTTCCACTTTTACCCAAACTATAGAAAAAAAGCTGTCAACTCTGAAGCCGAACGGCTATGGTTCAGTCCACAGAAATGCAGTGATTTGGAAAGCATTCACAGATACCGATTTATTTTGGATAATTTGAAAAATGTACCAAAATGTAAAAAACCGATTCAACGAGTGTCATGTGAGGCAGTGAATGAGCAGATATACAACGGAACGTCATAAAATCTGTCATTCCATCGACATTTTCATATTTGACACTCACGCTGCTGTAAATATCAATGAGAACAGCTGAAATTTCAATTAGAAAGAATACCATTCAGTCCGGATGCTATTTTGTAATTAAATTGGATGGAAGTACCAATTTCAATTTGAATTTATGTGTGATGGTGTAACCGGCGCTTAAGCTAGTATGGTGATAAAATTTTATCACCTATTTCAAAGTCTATTCAAGCTCTATGCAGTCGTTGGATTAAATTTTTTGGCCGAGCGTTATTATCAATTGATGATATTGAACACAGAGAGTTATAAGGAACTTGATATTCGCCATTTAGAAACGAAAGTTGCTGTAACATTTTAAGGTGTTTCATCTCATTTAGAATCAATCAGATTTGCCATGATATATGAATGAAGTAAATTTTGTTACGATATTTTCCACGTGGGAGCTTTTTTCCGTGAAATACTGGGTGATGCCATTAAGTTTGGTCATTCGAAAACTTTCCGTAGCAGGAATCGACTTTTTCGTGTCGCTCTCGTGGAAAATGCGAGATGTACCGGTTGAGCTGAACGGCGTATACCGAAAATGAAAACTGAAAGTACGGGGTTCTCAGCTGTGGAAAAGGGTGATCAATATGCATGTGACCGTGCCTCGTAGCTTCTTTCCCCTCGCAGTCTAACGTTAATGACAAGAGTTAATATTGAAATTCGTATGACGTTTTTCATTTGTCTCTAATTCGTGGAGCAATTAGCGGAGAATGGGAATTTCTGTCAGAGCTTAATTAGCTTGAACGGTCGGATTCGAGTTGAGATAGCTGAGCCACGGTCGTTGCATTGAAAAACTGATCCAATTCGCTGTGTCGGAAACAGTATCAGACATGCAGGGATTGCCTTCACACTGCCGGAAGTCTGCGATTCCAACCCCCTTAAACAGCTCCGCTGCCCTGTCGCAGATGCTAATTTTTCATAACTTCTGCAGAATTTCACAGTCTTCCTGCTGCTTTTGCGATTAATTTTTAATTAACGCTCTTGATTACACATTTGTCTTT
The DNA here is from genome assembly GCA_910592335.1 of Adalia bipunctata. Taxonomy (NCBI): domain Eukaryota; kingdom Metazoa; phylum Arthropoda; class Insecta; order Coleoptera; family Coccinellidae; genus Adalia; species Adalia bipunctata. Next base: position 3,244,497 of record OU342957.1, read on the forward strand.
GGAGAGGCGACGGGACAAAAATCTCGGCGCAGAAATGCGAATCTCAATCTTATCCCTCCCCTTTCAGCGAATCTCCAGGACGTTTCCTCATTGCCAGGACACTCGCAGTCCGTTTGCAGGGTGGGAAAATTCATAAAATCCAAACCGATTCCGACAACGAGAAAACCAAAATTCCCACTGAACCTCTGTTCTTCACGATTTGGGTAGAAGCTTTTGGGAGTCTGTTGGAAAGTGTCAAATGTTCTTTATCGATTAAATCACTAGGTGGTTGAAAATATTCCACGGTAGCTGAAAATGAATTGTACTTGTCTCCATTGGTTGAAGTTTTAATGTTCAGAAATAAAGAGTTCTCCAAGAAGAGGTGTTATTTTGAATAGCCCGCTATTTCGGTAGATATCACTTTTGAAGCTGTCATTTACTGACATTTAACAAGTAGACACTACGTCATTAATAGGAATGGATCGATACACGCGTCAACAACGTGTGAAATGATTAAAATTCACGATGAAAATGGTAAAAATTTGGCAGAGACTAACATTTTTGTGTCGTCGTGAAGCACCTTGAATAAAACCCGTGCACGTCGCTCAAAAACAGCCGAGAATATTGCTGCTGTAGCCTACAGTGTTGAAGAAAACCCAGGTTTGTCCATTCCTCATCGTTCTTGGAATTGTGATTTCCACAAACATCATAACATCATAACTTAAGGCTTATAGAGTTCAGTTACCACAAGAACTCAAGCTGCAGATGATCAACAACGTTGTGTCTTTGCCGATTGGGTCCTTAAAATGCATGAAAATTATCCGAAACTCCGTAAAAAATTATCCTGAATGATGAGGCTCATTTCCACCTCAGTGCCTTCACCAACAAGCAAAATTTTTGTATTTGAGGCTCGGAAAACTCAAGAGTTATTGTTAAAAAGGCGCTCAATACTCAACGTGTGACTGTTTGGTGCGGTTTATGGCCCGGGAAGTCATTGGACAATACTTTTTCGAGACTGAGGCTAGAGCAACTCACGGTGAATGGATTGCGCTATCGATAGATGATAAATGATTTTTTATGGTCGGAATTAGATGATTTTGATCTGGACAACGTTTACTTTCAACAAGACGGCGCTACGTGCCACACAAGCAACGAAACCATTGATCTTTCACGGAAAAATTTTCCGGACTGTGTTACCTCACGAAGAGGTGATCGCAATTGGCCACCGATATCTTGTGATTTAACACCTTGCGACTTCTTCCTTTGAGGCCAGGTGAAAGAGGAGGTCTACTCCAAGAGATTAGCGTCGATTCAAGACCTCAAAGATGGAATTCGTGAGGCTATAAAGGACATAGGGCAGCCACTTTGCAATTTGGTTATGGAAGATTCTATGAAAAGGATAGGGTTTTGTAGTCCTCGTTGTGGTAGTCATTTGGCTGATGTCATTTTCCATGATCAACGGCACACCTTCTTCCTTACAATGAAATAAACATCCAATTATTTATCTAAAAGAATGGCAGTTTTCGTTTAATGTCAAAATAAGACCCCTTACTGTATAATATCAAAGTGACTCAGAATACGAAGAAATGCAGATTGTTATATAAGTTGTAGAGTTAGTTCCGTATGTACGTATCATTAAATAGTATAAAACAAAATCGCTTTCGCTGTCTGTCCCTATGTATGCTCAAATCTTCAAAACTACGCAACGGATTTTGAAACGCTTTTTTTATAGATGAAGTGATTCAAGAGGAAGGTTTACATGTATGATACATGCATAATATTGTAGAGAAACACTGATGAATTCAAAGGTTTCTAATGTGATGTCGTAAATAAACACATTTTTTTGCGCTTACATTGCAAACGCTGACTGAACCCCACGAGATAAATCAAAATAATGTACTCGGTATTGTACTCCTAAAAAAGGGCAACAAAAAAATCCGCGATGGTATATGTCTATCTCTTAAGGATAACCCACATTAACCATTTTTTATCCTTTACATTCTACGGGAAAAAATGGCTTATTTAGAAAATTATTTTAAGCAATACAGCATTATTCCTTATCCAATCGAGTACCTTAAATACATTGTCCATTCGATAAAGATCAATACGGCCCTTTACAGCATGTAATTCAAATGGATATTCCCGAAGATATTACAGATTTAAAATGAAGGGACATAGCGGTGCGGCGCCGGCACTACCGTTGTTTATAAGGATTGCATTGCATACGTGCGAAGCCGGGGCGGGTCGCTAGTGTGGAATATGTTGAGGTTTATTTAAGACATTTCAACTCTGAGGAAAAAGTTTTGTCGTCGTTTTCCAAACCTGTATATTCGAATCGGTGACTAGCTTCGATAAATCATAAAAAAATATTATGTTGGGAATCTATAGATATTCGAATCAAAAGCCCATCATTTTGGTTCTGAATTTCATCCTATAACTTTTATTATATTGATTGATTGATGAAATATCTGGGTGTGGAATACCAAAATTGGCATCATCAGAAGTTGACTTATCCACGTGGTGCATCCACATCGGTTTCAATTTGGTGGTTGTGAGGATATGTTAAGCTGGAAGATGTCTAAATGCTCAACGCTGTGTTCCAAGGGATTCCCTTTCATCATCTCGGAGAATGCCGTATTTATTTTGCGGGGAAGGGCGTTTTTACAACTGGGACTGTATAAAGCCCACGCTTCCGTCTGCTTTGTCTCATATCGTTATCAAACAGAATGTTAGGAAAGAAGTTGGTTAACAGTTTGTTTGCCGAAGAAAATTGATACCGTCACCAAGTCATCTTTCGCAACGAGGGAGCGAGAGAGATAATCCTTGGGGCCGGACTGCCTCTAATTTACATTTATTCAAATGGCTTCAAATTTAGGGCTATTTTTCCTGTAGATGTATTTTCCAACCCTGCTTCGGTTTCCTCAGTTATTGATTAAAAAGATTAAAGGCCAGATGTATTCATGAGAGTTTCGCGAAAGAGACTTCTTATTTCATTACACAGATTCCAAGGGAATGCTGCTGTTGTACCAACACTGCTAATTCGGGGGCTCCCTGCTAGAAAAGGTATGAAATACGGTTTGAAAATTTTAAATTCGAGGTTATTCATCTTTCATGTTCACCCCTAATAAATAGCACTTGAACTGATAATTAAAGAAAGAAAACTCACTTTCTTCAATAGCGAGAAAATAAACGTTCCTAAGTGCCCCACAATAAATGAATTATTGAAGAAAAAACAAAAAACCCGATTGCAAAATCATTCAAGTGAAGAGAAAAAGTTTTCATTGTTCATTTTGAAAAAATCTTGATGTTCTGTGCGATGATAGATCGCAATGGTATCAATAGGTCAAAAAACAGGAAAATGTAAGAAACACAACCCTAAAACACCCGCTAAATATGCAGATTACCACATATACTCCATGCACTTCTATAAAGTTTTTCGAATGAACTATATCACAAAGTAACGGACTATTCTGTCCATTATTATTCACTAAAATTCAAACACTTGATTCTTCATTCCTACACAAGAAAATAGCATAACTGAATCTTTCAATCATGTTTATATACGTGAAATATTTCCAGTATTAACAGAGAAAAAAGTTTCTTCAACATTGGCCAGGTGAATTATTGAATTCATTCACATAAAATTTTCTGAAATTCATTATTTTCCCAAAGTTAATATACAGGGTGTTTCACCATAAACTGGACAAACATATATAGCCGTGTAGTTGGCATCGAGAAAGTCATTTTTGCCTTATGACATATACCCCGTTTTCGACGCATAATCGAGATACAGGGTGCTTAATGTCAACTTTAAGCAATATTCTGTGAACTGTGGTAAGTTATGCGTGATATTTGAAATAACGGTTCCTGGTCACATCTTAGTATTTTTGAGGGCTCAATTGAATTGTGGTGTAAAATTTTTAAAAAAAAATTTCAAAATGGCGGAAAACCTGCAAAGTCGGAATTTTTTTTTCTCGGTTGCCAATTTGGAAAGCATAATCTCAACGTACTCGATTTTCTAAGACTTTCCGTGAAAATTTTTTTTCAAATTTCGAACTCAACTTTTTTTTTACATGTCTTCAGTGAAAAAAAAATTTCGCCCAAAATTTTTGGAATTTTCCATGATTGAACTATCTTTAATTCTGAATACTTGGGTAGAAACAGAATGAAAAAATATCTATTGGTTTTCTTTTTGTAGCCTCCCGAAGATTACGCTCGGTGTACTTTCTTAATTTTTATTTGAGAAACTGGAGGCCGTACGGAGGTCAAAATTGTGCTGATGGGCTGCCACAATGGTCCGGATAAAAATATGAAATTATAAACCAAAAAAAATTTTTTTCGAAAAAATTTAAAAAAAATTGACAAAAAAAAATATTTTTTTTATTTTTTCCAAAAAATTTTGGTGAGGTTCGAACTCTACACTCTCGATTAACTAGTGTTGCTTTGGTAACGGAGATTTATAGGATTAGAATTATTCCAATTCATACTCTAGAGTCCGATTAATACCAAAATTTTTTAAAAAAATTTTTTTTTGTTTATAATTTCATATTTTTATCCGGATCATTCTGGCAGCCCATCAGCACAATTTTGACCTCCGTACGGCCTCCAGTTTCTCAAATAAAAATTAAGAAAGTACACCAAGCGTAATCTTCGGAAGGCTACAAAAAGAAAACCAATTGATATTTTTTCATTCTGTTTTCACCCGCGTATTCAGAATTTAAGATAGTTCAACCATGACAAATTCCAAAAATTTTGGCCGAAATTTTTTTTTCACTGAAGACATGTAAAAAAAAAGTTGAGTTCGAATTTTGAAAAAATTTTTTTACGGAAAATCTTAGAAAATCGAGTACGTTGAGATTATTCTTTCCAAATTAGCAACCAAGAAAAAAAAATTCCAACTTTGCAGGTTTTCCGCCATATTGAATTTTTTTTCGCAAAATTCTACACCACAATTCAATTGAGCCCTCAAAAATACTGAGATGTGACTAGAAACCGTTATTTCAAATATCACGCATAACTCTCCACAGTTATCAGAATATTGCTCGAAGTTGACATTGAACACCCTGTATCTCGCTTATGCGTCGAAAACGGGGTATATGTCATAAGGCAAAAATGACTTCCTCGGTGTCATCTACACGGCTATATATGTTTGTCCAGTTTATGGTGAAACACCCTGTATATTTTGATAAATACCTAATAAGTACGACCTTTATGTAGAAAATACAACATTGCTTAGTTATCTGACAGAAAAATTACTATAACCTAACATTTTTTGAATATACATGGTGATGTGTCTCAGAATGTCATAACTTTATAGAAGTGAGTGAAGTATACAGAGTGTAACAGCCAAATGGAATAAATTCGATAACGAATAAATGAGGGCGTGTTGGGAAAAACGCTCGGACACGTCGATTTGTAATTTTAAATGCGCATATTTTTCAAGAAAATAATATTATATTAGGTGTTCCATGTGACCGTGGCCAATACCAACTTTCTTATTTCAAATGCAACTCCCTGTATTTATTTATTTTTTGGATTCTTCAGAGAATTCTAGACACAATTCATGCACAATGTCCTATACCTATCTTTAACTATTTCGGAAGTATTAAGTGTTTTCAAATTTATTGCAAAAATCAACGTTTAAAATAAAAATAATTTTATTTCACAAATTCGGTACATCACACTTAAAACCTAATAAGTAGTACTGATTATTTCTCAATTATCAAAAAAAAACAAAAAAAAATGTCAATGTAGGAAATGTTCAAAATGCTCGCCGCGAACGTCTTGGCAACATGCTAATCTGGTGTAGAATTGTCTTCTAACGTTACTCAACATTTCAGGCGTGACTGATCTAATCGCAAGCGTGATTCGGTTTTTTAGGTCGTCTAAGTTCAAGGGTTTCGAATCGTATACAATACTTTTATACTTTTGACATATCCCCACAAAAAGAAGTCTAATGTATAATTGTAAAAAATTCTGAAAACACTTAATATTTCCGAAAAAGTTGAAGATAGGTATAGGACATTGTACATGAATTATGTCTAGAATTTTCTGAAGAATCCAAAAAATAAATAATATACAGAGGGTTGCATTTGAAATAAGAAAGTTGGATTTGGCTACGGTCGCATGGAACACCCTATATAATTTTATTTTCTTGAATAAAAAGCGCAGTTACAAATCGACGTGTCCGAGCGTTTTTCCTAACACCCCCTCATTTATTCGTAATCGAATTTATTCCATTTGGCTGTTACACTCTGAATACAATATTTTATGGCTGAATAAAGTTTTTTCGGAAAATAAACATCAACCTCACAATTCAAACGACATAATGATAGCTCAAATATTGAAATCCACCGAGCCGTTCGGGCTGTAGAACGTACAAAAGAAATAGATCCACTCCTTCTGGCGGTTGCTGTAGCTTTTTGCTTTGAAAAATTTTATTGAAATTCGATACAAAACGCGAAATGGGTTCTTTCTAAGCATTTCGCGAACTGAAATTCCTTCAATTATAAAATAAACTCCGATCGTCTTCGAAATCGAGACATCATTAATGTCTCATATCTTCCGAAAGTCATATTCCAGGACTTATTGCGAATTCCAATTGTGACGGTGTTTGATCGCTGTTCGATTCACGTGAATGAAAAACGATTGCCACGATGCAGAACAGAATTTCCGCATGTATTTAAGCTGTCAACGTGAACCAATCGTATGCTGCACACTGCACGTAATAATCGGCCTCATTTTTCCGCTCTTTCTTTTTCTATTCCGTTTTATTTATCGTCAAATTAGATAGAATTCGTGATTAGAATATATCACGAGCTGAAACAGCGACCTGAAAATGTAATTGTTTCTTCTGGGAAATTGTTTCCATATCTCCCTTCGCCCTATGAATAATTTCGCCTGACTGGCAACTAAGGAATGCAGATTTCCCTTATCTGTAGGGAAGGGGAGAATTTGCTGAAAAAATATTGTAGCTGCTTAATTTCGTTCTGCCACCTTAATATCCCCAATTTTATCGTAACCGAATGACAAATATGCTAATGAGCTAATTTGAGCTGTGGCGAATCCAATTCTTCGGAAAATTCCCAATTTAACGCGCCCACAAATCCTCGGCACTCACTGAAGCATTAAGCTTCTTTTCTCCGTATCTAACAACTCCCAAATAATGGAATATAAAATATGTAACGTGGATTTTTTCGTCCTCCCTCCGCTATAATTTTTATCCCACGACGGGTTAAATATGCGAAAAGATGGGGCAACATGACACAAGTCGTGAAAATATTCGGCTTATACAAATGCGAGAAAACTCAGTGAGATATCAAATACGACAACCAAGTAAATGGTTCATTGAGGAATTCGATGTTTTTCGTAGATGCATATATTCGGCATCTTCTCGATATTTTTTTCGAATTACTTAAATTTATAACATATTTTTTCATATTGAAGTAATCAATGGGTCTATTTCGACTCATGGTTCCTATGCGTCATAATATTCGGTAGCACATTCTCAGTTATTTCTGAAGTTTTCAGAATCATTCTGGACAATGAGCCTAAAGGTACTCTTTCCACCGGTTTTGTTTCAAAACAGCTCGAAGAATGAGTTAATAACCTGGTACAATTTTTCTGGGTGAAATGAAGCATTATACGACCGACTAAAACAGAATATCTCACCATGGGTCTGACATTGTTAAATTGAGTTCGTTTATGTACTTGATAGTGTTTCGAGGCTTCAGGATATTAAAAACGCTACAAAGAATCAATTAAGGTACCGGAGAGATGATCTTGATAGTTGAGTAAATTGGATCGTTCTATTATGTCGTTTTTCGGTTGATAATCAATTTGTTTCTGCTTAGAGTATGAGTAGATATATATTTGCAATTTGGGAACACAGAAAATTTCCTTTAGCCTCTACTTCCTCAGATTTCTGCGTGATTCACCTTGTAGGTACGAGGATATATAAAAAAAATTCTTAGCCACCATAGAACCAAACAAAATTTCAATGTCAAAATATTTTATTACTCAACATATTCTTCTCTTAATTGAATACATTTATTACAGCGAACCTGCAACGTCTCTAGACCTTTCAAAAAAAATATTTCTTCTTGCTCTGCAAACCAGTCCTCCACAGCTTTCATTACCTCCTCGTTGGAAGAAAACTCACAACCTCATAACATTTTTTCAGTTGAGGAAAGAGATGATAGTCGGGCAGAACCAAATCTGGTGAATAGTGTTCTAGTAATTCTAACCCTATATCATGAATTTTTTGCATGGCAACATGAGATTTGTGAACTGGTGCGTTCTCCTGTAAAAACAAAACACCTTTGGCTAGATTTCCGCGTCTTTTCTCTCTAATTTTTTCCCGTAGAGTGGTCAGTAATGTCGAATAGTATTCTCCAATTATTGTTGTACCCTGATCCAAAAAATCAATCATTTTTACTCCATGGCAATCCCAAAAAACTGAAGCAAGAACATTCCCAGCAGATTTTTGGACTCGAAACTTCTTAGGTCTTGGATAACCAGAGTGTCGCCATTCCATCGATTGTTGCTCTGTTTCTGGATCGTAGAAATGTACCCAAGTCTCATCCATAGTAACAATTCGGTTTAAAAAGTGTCCATCGTTTTCAAATCGAGCACAGATCGAAAGCGATGCTTCTACCCTTGCACGCTTTTGGTCAACATTCAAACATTTGGGGATCCATTTTGCATAAATTTTCCTCATGTCCAAATTGACGTGAACTTCATGATGAACGCGTTCGTATGAAATCTTCAGTGCTTCAGATATCCGTTTTAGCCCAATTCGACGGTCTGATAAAATCATGTCATGAACTGCATCGATATTTTCGGGGACTGGCACAGAAACTGGCCTTCCTGATCGGTCATCATCTTCAATGGAAAATTTACCTTTTTTGAAGCTTGCAGTCCAGTTTTGCACGGTCGCATACGAAGGATATTGATCACCAAGGGTATTAAGCATACATTTGTAAATCTGCTTACCTCTTAAATCTTTTAAATACAGGTTCTTGATGATGGCACTTTTTTTTATTTATTGCGTAACTCTGGTTTACTTTTTTGACGTCGAACTCTACACAGACACTTCTGATAAGTTATTGTTCGTCGATATGGTATCGCAATATTTTGTTTTTCATGGAACTGGTCTAGGGTAACTAGATATCAATACATCCTCGTATATTCGCATTTGCCAGCAAGGCAGATATGCCGTTAATAATGAAAAACCGTTTTGAAAGAGACATCTACCGAAATAGCGGGCTATTCAAAATAGAACCCCCTATTTCTTATTGGAAAACCCTTCATTGTATTTTTTTACCAGTAGAAATAAAGATAACTTCAAAGCACACGCAATCAATTAGAATAATAATCCAGTTCTATTCCAGAAATCACATTTTCCGCAGTCAAGTGCACAGGGGGAATTATCCAAAAACTAGCAATATGTTGCAGAATAAAATGAAACAAATCCATCAAACTTGACGTCCTTATATGGTCCAATGTCTTGCGCATCAATTAACGGCCCCTTCCCCTAGACAAAATTGCCGTTTTCGATGTTCCAAATGAGGAATTTTTCCGGATCAACCCTTCCATACTTCCCCACGATTGTTTTCCTCCAATTTTCCTTACTTAGTGTTCTTGAACGTTTGCTCACTCACTGACTCGTCACTCTGGACAGTGAAAGCAGCACTTTTAAGATATTCCAGTGAACGAGCCACTTTTCCGTACGCTTTGAACCGGAATAATAGTTCTGAGAATGTCGTGGAAAAACCTGGTTTTCTGCTGCCCTCACAACACATTTTCAATGAGGATTTCTTGAAATATACCGCCAGAAAATTTTCCCGACACATCAGTGTGCATTTAGCGTTTCGTTGAGGAATTATCCAACATGGCTGAATGAAGTTGTTCATGAAAATGATAAGATGTTGCCATGAAAGGGATTTCGCCCACGGTCAAATTTCTGAAATAACGATAGATACCGCTGGGGGAGGGTGTATAAATTTTTTATTATTTCTGTAGCGTTTTCTTTCGAATTACACGCAATAGGGATTTCCTCGAAATATGCACTTTTCTTCCCATGACATAATGGAGGGCAGTTTCTAACACATTTGTAACCATTTATTCACTCTGAATTTTGAAGAACTGATTAATTATTCGATATTGAAAATGTGATTTCAACACGTGTGAATTCAAACGTCCCTCTGCTGTTACTTCAGTGGCTCAATTTGTAATATGATTGGTTGAAGTTTGTGATGGAGGAGACAAAGCCTAGAGTAACTGAGAGACACGCCGCTGTTGTCAAGTCTTTGTAAAACCTCTGAATTTATTCATAAATATATTCAGTAATCGTATTATATTTGATGTGATCAATATAATGCTTTGAAACATCGTCATATAACAACTTGATTTTCATTGAAGTTGATATAATACTTATTCTCTGAAAATACAAATACTGATGTTACAACCACGTCTTCAAATTATAAACAGAAACATAACCTTCTTATTTGTCATTATTCGACATTTCTACGTCTTCTCTGCGTACTATAGAATGGCGTTTCTCACAATAAAGTCTAGGAGTATTCTGACTTCTATATGCTATGCTCCTAGGTTACGTCAACGACTGACGACTATATACACAGTTGCCAAATACATAATTATTTTTACCACTAATCTGCCCTTCTCAAAATGAAAATAATTATTAATGCTTCCTTAATTAGAAGACCGGCCTATATATACCAATTCTTACCTGTGTAGACTAGGTATAATTATTTTTAATTGAATTTCTCACCTATCTGTTTACTTGAACCCTCTTTATCTTCAATTAGGAGGTTGTGAATTGAATGATATTATGAAGCTTTATGGAGAACAAATGAAAATGTCATGATGATAAAAGAGAAGCATCCAAAATTAAACAAAAATAAATATATTTTTTCTGAAAATAACTGGAAATGCTCATTAATAGGTGATATCGACTGAATCTCAGATGAAATTTCCAACAAGAATGAATATTTGAGAGTTAATCTACCTGTGATTGTTGCCACACCTATCACGAGGAAAGAATACATATGTAGGGAAATTTAAGTGGATAAAAGAAGTGTGAAGGTGAATTCTTTTTTCGTCCCAGATATGTATGGATTTAAATAATGTTTATATTAATACTTTCTCGCAACCGAAGATCATGAGAGAAACTTTTGAGTTTGGGCTTCCACGATTCGACAGGTGATTTCGATGTTGACATTTCGAAGAATGTATGATTTTGCTGGATTTGACTGGGTGCCAACTTTTTTGGTGTTCACATTCCCGAATCAGTGTTGGATTTTGAGCAGGAAATAATGGCGGCTTGAATGCTGAATCCCAAAATCGGATTAAAGCTCAGTTAGCGTCTCATAATCTTGTTTATTCCCTGCAATTACAACATGCGTCCGCTCCGTCAATTTTGAAACAACATGCGGTAAGACCTCGAGTCATATATCTCAAAGTACAAACATTGTTTCTTGTCTGCGAGTTTTTGTCGGTCTGGAGCGCATCCCCAAAGTTCCGTTAAGGCCGAAACTCAAAGGGACAAACACGAGGTTTTTGTTCTCGAACACAAAGAACCCCAAGCTAGTCCATAAGTCCAAGTATTGTGACCAAACGGACCATTTCTAATCTAATAACTAATTTGGAACTATGGCTTATTCATACTGAAGCCATAATTAGGTTTCCTCGTATTTCCACTGAGCTTGCCAGAAAATGCAAATGTCAGAGATTAGAAATCTGGTTTAATCAGTTTCGGAAATAGAAGACAAGTTTCCTGTAACTTTTGATAAATAAGGGGAGCCTGTACAATGAAAACGTCAGAACAAGACAGCCCAAAGATAAAGGAACATTATTCAAGGTGGTTTTTGTTTCTTGCTCATCATAGTTCTGGAACTTGATTTATAAACGAACTTCAACGAATTCGTATTGAAAATTCGCAAATTAGACCATTAAATTTCCTCGGAATATCCAACTTTTACGGATATAAGGAGCAAGTTTCTTGTTTTCCAGCGTAAGATTAACAATTTGTGCCGCCCAATCAGTTTCTCCTCATCCAACAGCAGTCCACAAGTTCTTATTCCTTGATTATGTCATCAGTGATCAACCCCAAAATCAATAAATGGGAACGGGACTTTGTACTTATCCGTAGATAGGTAAGATTGAGCTATTTTTCCAAATTTTTCAGACATGTGCTGTCGACAGAAACACACATTTTCCAGTGTGGAATTGTGCCTCAGTTGATTGAGATGTTTGAAAAATCACCTTATTAATTTTTCAAAAGGGAATATTTCCATATTTATTTGGAACTCTCTGTATCAGATAAGTCGAAAATTGTAACCATGGTTACTTGAATTGAGTTATACAGTTGAATAAAGCGATACTATACAGGGTGTTTCATTTGATATAACAAAGTTCATGTCCATGTCTGATATATCAGAAAACTGCTTTTCGAGAACCAATGCATGGAGGGTTGGCATTATTCATGGAAGATTTCATGAGATAGTGCATAAGGTCCTTCTTGGCACGTCCAGAAAATGAACATTAATCGATCTCCCCTAGAAAATCTTGCTCGCTACAAAAGTTGGACATTTGATGATTCCCCCAGAATTACCCAATCTCCCTGGCAAGTTCAAACTCTCATTATAAACTAATTTTTGGAGTTGGGGCGTTATATCTCGGTATGCCCAATAGTCTCGACCTGAGGTTATTCCAGAGCTGCGTTTTCCAGAGTCACATCCGCAAACGTGGAGAGATTCTGGGTCATAAAATTGATGTTTTGTACGGTCCAAATAGCTTTCACATATTGAATCTACCGAAAATAGGGTTAATGTACCATTTAGCCGACCAGTTTTCTTCACGGAGGGCAGATGTCACGTTTCCTTTCGGGTAAACTGTGTTTCATGAAGTTTGTCATGTATTGACGGAAAATCATTGAACTTCCTCGGGGATTATCTAGCATTCCAGTTCTGGAAGTATTTTATGATTTCGGGAGTTTGCGAATTGGTGCCATTAACGCTTTTCCGCAGTAATCTCCAAGATATTGATATCGAATTTTTTTCGGCTTTCACGGAATCTTCGTCGTTCGAGAAATTTTTCACTTATTGCATGTTGAATGTTTTTCACTCCAGTTTGAACGAAAAAATCTACAGACTATTCAGAGAAAGATGATTCGAGTTTCCAACAGAAACTTCCTCGGTTTGAATGCTAACCCATATTTTTTCTATTGAAAAAGGATTATTCCCCAACTGAAACCATAAATTCATCACTACACATATACGGGGAGACAGAGTTTTTTCAGAGGTTTTTATCTGTTCTCGTGTGTCATACGCAGAATTGTATGGTACCCCTTCACATTCCCTCTGCTAACACTAAGATTTGGATCGGGAAACAGATTGGTTTTTTTTTATACAATCTTTTCCTTGTCGCCATTTCTTCACACGTGCCTTATGCCATATATTGTTTGATCTAAGAAAAAAGTATGTATTACTCTCTTTCAAAAGAATATATATATTCATCGTATTATCAAATAATTCTTTATTGACGACAATTTTCACTTAATTATTTGAACTGATGGATCAAAATAAAAAGAATGCCCTGTAGAATCCAAAAACATACTTTTCATATCCCAAAATACTATAATCGTTATTCAAAACTGACGTTTAGAAGGTACAACATTTTTATAAGAACCAACGCCTCCACCATTTTGCAACACGTACTCTAATGTTGTGTTTTTCTCTCTCACCATTTTTCGATCTACTATTTTCATTGCGATCTATCATAACACGAAACTTCAAGAACTCAAAACAAAAAATGCTTTCAGTGAAGATTTGATGCATTTTTTCAAACTTTCTGGTTAATTATATGATTGGATTTATTTTTACCAAAAGGAGTCTTTTTTTCTTTCAGCCGAATGTTTTTTATAAATACTGAAGGGTATTGTGGATTAAAAAGGGCGAAAACTGGGTCTGGCATACCAGTTCGTTCGAATTCGAGCATAATTGAAACGTTTGTTTAGAGATTTCAAATGTGAAGAGGTCTTAACCCAATGCTGAATTCGGGGCTCGTCTTCAGCTGTTGAAAACCAACAAGGTACATGTCTAATCCGGGAATAATGGGTTAATTCCAACATTTTGTTTTTGTTACCGGAAACTAGTGGTCCCCCTGGCATTCTCGCAGCTTCAATCTAATCATCTTTCCCTTCAACTTGACCGTAATGTTTTCTTGTTCCTGGTTAGTGTTTTTCTTTCATCGCAATATCGCCACGCCACTAATAGTCCAGATCTGGGCAAAGGAAGGAAAACCCACATTAGGGAAATGCCAGAATGTCCATTTCCACCTTGTTTTCTAATTGATTTCGTGCAAAGCAGAATTTTCTCAGTATCAGGCCATTCGCATCATTACGTTCTCTTCATCCGTCTTCCGATTGGATAAAAAGTAGTGGAAAATATTCCTCATTGTTCTTTCCAGCATTTTTCCGGACTTTTTCTAGCCACTAGAGTGAAGGCCTCGCTCCGTTCTCGATCATTTCCAAGGAAATATTTGTGATACAACAAACATCTAATTATTTTCACACTCCGGATCAGAAAGGAAAATGAGGGCTTTAAGAATGATCTTTTTCGATTCACCCTCTTTCTGTTTCGTTTCTTTATTTAGATATAAAGGGTGATTCAATAAGTGTTAAAGTATTCGCGAAACAGTAGGACTGGCATTCAGTTCACAGAAAAAACAAAATGTATGAAATTGAAAATTGTCGATCGACGTTTTTCAGGAAATTTTGCTACTCATTTTGGCAAGAATCTTTCCACTAAAATATTTTGTCTATTCAAAAAGTAGATTTTGACGTTCGAAGCAGGAAAATCGAGTTGGAATATGGCACCTATATCCATATGGAAGTCTGATACCGTTATAAATTTTCGGCTTGGATAAAACACATTATGATGCTTTTCATGGCCCCGAAGATGCTCTGGCTTGGAAAATCCGATGAACCTTGCGGGCAGGATGGATTATTTCAGACACTGTCACAGTGTCACATCACTTTTTAAAGCCGCATCAAGGCTGTTGTGTATGAACTAACTTGAAATAACAAAACAGTACGTAGATCGAATTTTTACATCAAAAATGCATTACCGTATGTCGGATATTTCATCCCTGGGGCCTTACAGGCGCCCCCAAATTGCTCGTTCTTATTAAAACAGGGGGCTTTAGACGCATGGTAGGAAGTGCTGCGATTTCAACCATTAAATTTTGAATATTCGCCGTGGGGCTTTCTTTTAATCTGTCATGGAAATTCTGGATTTGCCCCAACAGTTTATTCGCATGAGAATCGGATTAGAATGATTGAAAATCATTCACCTGGTTCTGTGGTGATAAAATGATCTGAACCAAGCAGGATTTTGCCACAATTCTCCAGGTTTCCGATAAAATTCAGACTTCTTGGAAATGAGCAACAAATTATCGACATAATCTATTGTGTTATTTATTTCCAGAAAATTTCAAACGAATATTCGAAATAATTTTGCTTCTGTATTCAGTTACTGTTTCATCTCACATTCAAATTGGAATTATTCGAAAAATGATTTGCGAAATTGCCAAACGATATTGCATCAAGGCGTTATATTGCAAAATGGCTGCACTAATGAAGCCTTAGGAATTCGAGCCTATTGTCCAACGCATAATGTATTGTTCCATGTTTCGATTTAAGGGTATGTCAAGTGGCCTATTGAAATTGACCTATGTATTATACAACTGTAGCTTGGAGCAGCACGAATATGTATGTAGGTACATAATTGTGCTGTAATTAGCTGTTCACAGTATTGTTTTCAACAGAATCATCGCAAATGAAATTCTTCCTTTTGTTATCAAGAAAAAAATAGAGAAGGTCTTTCGATATTAAAACTTTGTTTCTTTGTTTTGTGCAGGTTCATATAACGATTAAAAACCTCATGCCATGAGCTCATGCACATTGTTCGAAATTATAAAGGAAATGTCATAAAGGGTAGATCATTCAGGTATAGGGTGAATGAAGCTCCACAAAAAACACTGTATTGCCAATTTAAAGTTTCATCTTCAGAAAGGAATGGAATTATGCCTTTTAAAACAACTCACTTAACAGAGAATATTTAATGAGGATTCATTGAGATCTAGGCAATATAAATAGGTTGAAGTCAAATTCAATTGATTCAAAATTGAGTTTTCGCATAAACGAGTAATTGGATTCATCATCCTGTACCTTCCATGAATCGCAAGATGGTACAAGAAAAAGGTGTCGTTTTTATTGATTTACATAAGAATGTACCTACAAGACAAAGACCTGCCCTATAGAAATAGTCTTCACGCTATTTCTCTTTTAGAGAAAAAAACAAGTTTCTTGGCAATAGGACCCTTCTTATAATTGAGGAATTGAAAATATCTGCATCATACACGAAATGGAATTTTTTTTTCTGTCATGAAGCGGACCAAGTAATTTCTCCGCAACATGCAGTATTGCATTTCTGCTCGTCTTGCCATCCAGTAGATCGATTACCCAAACCAAATGCAACTTGTTAGTCCGATTTATCCACCTGCATTAATCGAATCATTTTGAAACTGAGGTAAGCAATTCACCGAACTGTTTTACCGCCCTTTTGTCGCACCCTGCCTGACATCCCTCATCTACCCGAGCCCAAAATAGATACCTCGTTTGTTGCTCCTTCAATTACGTGCATGCACTGAATTTTTGTCTAACGCTTCAAGGCCTATTCTGCATAGCTGCAACAATTATGTCCTTGCTGAAAGGACGCATTCCTTTAGACATCTCCGCCCTAGGAATGCTCATTACGTACCGAAAAAGTCTCTTGACTTTCCGATTCAAGTCCAGCTTGATTAACACTCAATGCCGGAAAAGGACAGATTTATTGAAAATCGGGAATTCGTACTATTGATTCGATTTTTGAAGCTGCCTGACAAAAGTCATCATGTAAGTTACTATGGAAACCAATGGCGTCATTTTGAAAAACTAGAACGAGAAGACATGTCACCTCCACGTGATTAACATCCCTCCATAACCTACAATTCTTGTAGCTACAAGCAAGGTAGCTGATATAAGTTGCTGATGAAAGATTTTCAAAATTACCTTAGAGGGGCTACAGTTGTTAGCATGGAGAGTACCACCGTTGATCGGTGGCACGAAACTGGAGATGGAGAACGGCACGAACAACATTGGAGTGTTTTGAGCCACTTCTGGAACAGCTGGGGGAGGTGGATTGATGTTGTTGCACTGACAAGAGGCTACCAAAACCTTTGGCACCCCCACTCTAGCTGCCGTCGCTGCCGTTGCGGTTTGGTTGGTCTGGCTGGGAACTTGGTAAGGCTGAGGCCTCTGACTCGCCGTCCTGGTTCGAATGGGACCTGGAGCACTCGTTTCAGTCTCTGGTTTGAGTACCGCGCACGGGTACACGCCAACTAGGCTGTAGCCCACCACAACCGGTGTTGAAGCCAACGCAGCTGATCTTTGATCTCAGCAGGACGAACAAATCAGCTGAGCGATCAGCATACCATGAGAGCGAGTTCTGTTGACGGCGTCAACAAAAACAAAACACACGCGGCTTACGCCCGCGAATGGTATTTGAACGGAGTCACGTGGCTGGGACGCGCGTCAGAAGACAACACATAGTGTGCGTTCGAGTGGTGATCAGTTCGAGTCGCGTTCAGAACACAGCCACCGGATAAATAAGCTGCAGAACAGTTGAATAACGAAGAGAAGGAAGGCGGTAACCAGCGCTCTCTAGGCGGGCGTGTCGGAGGTTCACCCTCAAGCCAACGCCAGCGCAATCAATGAAATATTATACATACTACAGAATACGATGAAAAAGACAAGTTCCTGCGATACTCTGCATGTTTGAAGTGCATCGCAGCCTAAACCAGTCCTGCACCCATGAATGAGTCTGATTTTCCAGCTCGAGATGCAGCCGATTTTTGCGCTCCCTCCAACAGACAAGAGCATCATCATTTTCAATTTGTCAAACGATCAGAATGGACAGAATTCGCTTCTGTCCGTCTGGCCAGCCGTATATGACGTTACATTTGGAAGAAAACACCCAAAGTCTTGAAATTTCCATCTACCGGGTTTTTTCAGAGTGATAGAACTACAAATTGAAATAAAACACAATTAAATCAAGATTGAAGCCAAATTTCGTTTTTATTCGAAAGCTAATTTTATGACATTTATAGACAAATCTGGATCTTCATTAACACTATCACTTCCAGCAGCGATATTTTCTTCTGTACGTACAGTTCTTTGTCTTGCTATTGTTGTTGCATCGTGTAGAGAAAATGCGTTGTCTTAAATCTATCGATAGTTCGAGGAATAAGGTGCTCTAATGGACGATTATGTAAACCATAAATTTCACAAAGTGCTCCATAAGTTTGGCGAATAGACCACTGATTTTGAAAACGAATTTCAACATTTTGTAAACGTTGTTGCGGCGTCAGTCTTTCCATGACAATTTGTCAATGCTTCCTGAACAGAAATGTTAAAACAACATGGCTTCTACCTCCTGTCAAATCACAGTTGTTCCTATCAAAAATCACTCTGAAAAAAACATCAGATACCATGGTTGCTTAAGGGGCAAAATCGGTCCATTGGTTTCGATGATACTTATTTTTGAAATCTCTTCCCCAATACAGGGTCTTTCACGAGGAACCTCACCCATATTTATACTGGAAACTACTGAACCTATTTTCATGAAATTCAGCACTTATAAGTATTTCACGATGCTGATGAAATCTAAAATATTTTCAAGGCATGAGCACCTCCTTGCCCTAAAATGGATATTTTCTAAGTTAATATCCACTTTATGGCAAGGGTGTGATGCATACACTCACATTATTTTTTAACGTAGATTCAATATCTGCCATAAAAAAATTGGGTTCTAATTTGAAAAAATTGATTTTTCACGATTTTGTCATCCCTAACTTTGAAAGCGATTTTTTCACCCCCTGTATCATGAATCGCGATTTCGATTTCTAAAGTGGATACATCAATCTTACATCTTGAAAAATCCCAAAAATGAAAATTTTCCATCCAAAAACCTCGAAGTTATTCTTGTTTCAGCGGAGCTCTATTTTCGATTTTTTTTTCGAATTTTCCCGCTCAGAGAGAATTTTTCAACCAAAACTGAAAAATGTTACATCAAAATAACTCGAAATTTTCCAAGGAATCTATTTCTGCAATAAAAAATGGTATTCTTATTTGAAAAACGGAAGTTGACGTCATTTTCGGAAAAACCGGAGGTGCTCATGCCTTGAAAATATTTTCGATTTCATCAGCATCGTGAAATACTTATAAGTGCTGAATTTCATGAAAATACGTTCAGTAGTTTCCCGTATAAATATGGGTGAGGTTCCTCGTGAAAGACCCTGTATTTCAAAAACCAAACATCAAAAGGTGGTGAAATACGATACCGCAATGTTTCTTCAATGATTAGTGACAATACGAATGTTGTGGTCTAATTTCAGCCCCCTTCACAGAAGTTCAGATCTTCAATACCGACAGGATGTGGGCAACTGTGAAATTCGTATCATTTTTCACAGTAAATATCTGTTTTGTGAGAGAATACAAATAAACAATTTTCCTTTCTCATTTTTTCAACGAGCATTAAACCTGCTCATCTATCATCCTTTCGCATAATAGAGTATCTAATTCAAGCAGATTAATCTCATTCCTTTCACAATTCCAATGGCCATGTATAGTATACAGCCCATGCTACAACACTCCAGAGAACAGTGGCAGCTGAGGTCGGGGAAAAACAAACAGAACGAGTATACCAGTCCGGATTAAGTAGGGTGCTTGCATCGGCCAAATCAAATATAACATGGACAGATCATAGGTAAACACAAGTAGAATTGTTGAGGATCAGGTATTCTTTGTGTTATTGATTCATGCTCATGTATATTTTATATACGGTGTATCGAAATATGAACCTTGAGACCACCTACGACTGCGCCTGCAGGAGAGTAATGTTTTTTGAGTGTATGTATGTCTTTTTCTTTCTCAATACTTTTTAGCCCAAACTTATTCATGAATTTTGAAATATAAGATGTCATTACATTCGTATGGATCGTGGGAGTGAAATGGGCTCTATTTTTTTCTGAAGAACTGTACTCAGTGTGAAAATATTGCTTATGTGAGTTGTTTCTTTCTTTTCAGTTTTTGCAATCGGATTTTTTCATTTTCTTGAGACCTGCTTTTCCAAAAAACTCTATAAATACCATACATTTCAAAAGGGAATTAGATTTTTGTGATGAGAAAATGAAAATTCATTCAATGTCATCAACTTCAGACAAGTTTCCAATACAAAAATACCCAACGCATTCGCCAATTTGCAACGTTCGTATTTCCTGGAGAACCTACACAAATGAGTTTTGATTTTCTCCTATTGTCCTTCAATTTAATAATTTTTGTAAAACTGATTAAGTCAGTCGGACAGTCAATCGAAATTATCTAATCCTTATTGGGTAACCACAGGCATAAGCTTCCAAAGACTGCATTTTCCCCTAATGAGACTCGAATGAAAATACTACGAAAAGCACCAAAATATCGCAGATGAATCAGAGTCGAGCGACTTGAAGCTGAATATAAAAAGATCATATCGTCATTCTGGAAAACCCCATGCATACACTTATTCTACTCCACTCAAAAAAGACCACACTTCCCCCTAACGATGCTGAAAATGGTGCCTCCTCAACTTAATAGATAGAAACGCATGAATAATAAACCGAGATAGGGTACAAACAAAACTCACCAATGTGATACATGAATCAATGTCAAATAAGTTGAAGGTTTCTTGAAGGGTTGAGCATTAATTTGTGAGGGTGTCTGATAGAACAATGAGAAATTTATCGTTCCTAAATTATGGAATTAATGTATATCTCGAAAACGTTCTCTAATTACTCTGAGATGAGGTGATATCAGACTGGCTTTCACAGGAGTGTCCTTCGTTCATGAGGTTGTTCGCTGCGTGGAACGAACTTTACTATTCTCACGACGGACAAACTTGCAACCGCATTTGATAAAGGTTGGGAGAATATCTTCAGTGAAAAGAATTTATTCAACTTCTCAGGCAACCTCAATGATGCCTCATTTCTTATTGATACTGTAATTTCGGTTTTACCGAAAATGCCCTCAAATTTATTGGTTCAAATGGGATACCGTGTATATTCTTGCAGATTTCAGATATTTTTATTTTATTTTCACTTTACATACACCAGAGGTAGTTCAGGCCCGGATCTAGGGTGGGGCAAGCGAGACGCTTGCCCTGGGCGCCAGCTTAAGGGGGCGCTAAAAACAACCAGAGGTTAAATTTTTTTTATTTTTGATTTTCCCGGAAAAAAATATTATTATTAAATCTGACCCAACTCCGAAGTGCCATCTGGACCACTCAACAAAAGGACAAACATCCTATCTTCCCAAAAATATGCAAAATGAAATTATCGATTTAATGGCCACCAAAGTTCGGAATAGCATTATTAATGAGATCAAGGAGGCTAACTATTTCACTATTATGTTCGACTGTCCCCAGATATATCTCTCACAGAACAAATGAACCAGGTTATACGATATTTAAAGAGAACGTAGTCTGGATATGAGATAAAGGCAAAGACTTATAATACTAAAAATAAAGGAAAGTTTTATTGACTTCTTAGAAGTTGACAAGCTGGCATATATATAAAGGAGTCCAATCCAGAATTCTACACTCTCTGAATCTTGTGGGTGTCCTTTCGTCTTTATCATGTTCAGAAGCAGTGAATTTATTCGGTGTTGTACAAAAACTGTATTGTTTTTTGTTAGTTCAACCACACGATGGACAATTATAAAAAAGTGGACGAAAACAAATTTTCTCTATTTCTGTATCGTAATGAGTTCATTACAGTACTAAAAACAGTGCGGTAATGAACTCATTACAGCATTGTTTTCAGTTATATTTTTCGTTTTTCGGTTGTCAGCACTGGCTTCCGATCCAAACGATTTTCAACACACGTCAATTTGGAAATGTCAATTTCGCAACAGTCACCACCTGCCAAGATACAATACAAAAGTCACTTGGATGTAAAATCTGAATTTTTCATGGAATTTCAAAGAAATTTGACTGAAATAGAGAAAATATCGTCTAATACTCGTTGCAGAATGCAATTACAACACTCATGAATTTCGCATTCTTATTGGAATAGGAGCCCATTCTGCAACTAGTTTCAGAATATACTATTAAAGGAAGTAGCCAAACTAGATGGACTAAACATGAAGCTGTTAATGCCGTGGTCAATAATTTACCGGGAGTTTTGAAGGCTGTGGAAGAAATCAAAGAATCCTCATTAGTCGCAGAATACAAGTATGAAGCTGGTCATTTGCTTCATGCTGTGATGGATTTTAGATTCATACTGAACCTAACAATTTGGGATTATATTCTGCGAGAGATCAATATAGTCAACGTGGAAATTCAGAAAGGAGATATAGTTATTTCACGTTCATTATCGTTCATGCAAGGTCTTATGAAGATCTTGCAAGGAATGACAAAAAAACTTATTGAAAACTGGATCTCGGAAGCTACACTTCTTTCAGAAGAATTGTTTACAAGAAAAGAAAAGCAGGCTGACGAAATGTGCAATGATGAGTCAAGAACGGATCTAGTTGGTTTATTCTCCGAGGAAATTGAGGTTGTTTTCGACAGATTTTTGTCAGAAATCAAAAAAAGATTAGAAAGTGCAGAGACTCTGCATACAAATTTCTCATTCCTCAATGGCCATGGCCTTTCAAACATGCAAAAAGAGGATCCGCAGAAAATGGGACCCTTTTAGCGCAAAAATATTGAAGAGACTTGAATGCAGTTGATTTTTGTTAGGAACTGGCGGTTTTCAAAATGTTGGTTCCTGAAATGAGTGAAAGATCGACTTCATTAGACCTGCTACAAATTCTTCACAGGCAAGATCTGAAAGATGCTTTCCCTAAAATGTCAGTATAGCTGACAAATAGAATATAGTGCACATTGCCTACCACGTCTGCAAGATGTGAAAGCAGTTTCAGCAAATTGAAAATAATAAAAAATTATTTGCGTTCCTTAATGAGACAGAAAAGTCTTTATGGCCTCTCGATCTTAGCTATAGAATACAAAACTGCTATCGAAACAGATTTTGAGGAGCTGATAGATGCGTTCGCGGAAAGAAAATCACGCCGCGTGATGCTATATGAAGAAAAAATTCCAATTTCTTTCCTTGTGATATTTTCCTTATTATCAGTTTTTATTTTCATTATTCATTTGTATTATTTATTTTTGTTTTTCCTATGAATTCATATATGTACATATTAAACAAATAGGGGGGCGCAATCATGAATTTTTGCCACGGTCAGAAAAAATCGTAGATCCGGGGTAGTTACATATAAAGGTTATTATAATATAATATTTAGAACATCACAGTTGAAATGTTCTTTACTCAACGTATCACGTTTGGACTATATGAGTTTAAGAAGATGTTGTGATGATTGACAAGCTCCAAAATTACACTTCAAATCATCAAAGTGCTTGACTTTCACCTCCTGCCAATAATGAAAGAGTTCTAACAGTGGATAACTGAAAATAATCATCTAATCGAGAGCACCTTTCGTGGGACCCTTTGGACAACGAAAACAGTTGCCGCAACGGAATTCGATCCACTTCTTGTAATCACCCCGAAAATCAACTACCCTTGAAGATGCTGAGGGTCGAAGACAATGAGATTTCGCCATCGAATCAACTGAGTTTGTTACGATACATTAGCATGTTTTATGCGGATTGAAGTGATAACTGGTGCAAAGTTAAATTGCAATGGTTATGTCCATTTGAAGCTCATTTTCCTCTTCATTCCCCTGAGACAAAGTACACAGTTACGCTAAGCTTCCCTCACATTCAACGACAATTTTCTTTTCAAAATTATTGAATCACACGCAGTCTTGAGCGGGTCTCTTGAGGCGGAGCTCCCCAGCTAACTAGAAATATTCTCCTTCTCCATATTTCACCCTCGGTGTTTTCCATACGGTCCCATTGTATGGGGTAGATATACTGGAAAAGCATTCATCCGGCGTATAACCTTTAAACGTAAAAATCTCGAGAAGTAATGCAACGAATGGATATTGGCCATGAAAGGAAAATTCTATTCGAGTTTTCCTAAACTTCCTCTATAATACGGCCTTCCAAAACACCCATAACAATATTTTTCTTGCAATTCTAATCATTTCACGTGGCGACAAATCAACAACCTTCATGTAACCACAGCAAAGATAGCCTTAAAAAAATCCACATTCTGGTTCAGATAAATGTTCGTTTTTCGTATCTATCGATTTCCGCCAGGATATTCTAATTGATTCCCTCGATAACCTGAGGAAATGGCAGAGTGAAGACATCCAGGAATAGCTTAGATTCAGATTCATTTTCGTCCTGTGCCACATACGTGTATGCCGGGAAGGAAAGCCAGGGGTAATCTTTCACGATGCTGAAAACGATCTTGATTCCTGCAGGGCCCTCGACTCTCGCAATGAAATATTTATGAGATGTTGAGGACTCTTTCTTACTTATGCCCTCATGTCGAATGATTGGAAACGACTGCAAACAACTTGAAATCTGTGTAAGTACTTCGACAAGTTTATCGATCATTTCTCTTTGTCTGGAATCGCAACAGGTGCCAAGCCTTTTTCCTGCCATTTTCCTCATAAACAGGATGGTCTACGTAAAACTGTGCAGACAAATCGTTTCAACCCGCAGAATACAGGTCGATTTCACATTATAAGAATCTTCACTTCATTCCAATTCCTCAAGTTATTACTTTCGTTGAGAATACGTGTTCGGCTATTTGTGGTCTATTTTGACAGATGAAAATCTGAAATATGCAAGTTACAGATCTGGAATATATTTCATTGAATTCAGAGACCTCGAAAACCTACATGTCAATACCAAAATCGATCATGAATTTTTTCAGTTTTTTTTTGTTTTCGATATTTCATTCTCGAATTTTGTTCTCAAGCTTAGACCGTTCGTAATATAATCTATACTATGCTAGTAAAGGCTCTGGAATATGTTCAATTCAATTCAGCGACCTCGAAAACCTACATTTCGATACCAAAGTCGACCATGTAGACCTCATAAGTAATGAATTTATCAGTTTTTTTGTTTTCGATATTTCATTTTCGAGTTTTGTTCGCAAGCTCAGAGCGCTCGTGATATGAGTGCTATTGCTCAGCTTTTTGTGTATTATTCTAAATTCGAATGGTTCGAACAACTTCGCAGTTCAATTTAACCGTTAGATCCACCCAGATTTTTGTTTTATTGACGAATATGGTGTTTTTGGGGGTCTTACCCCTTTGGCATTTTTCACCAAAAAAGTTGAGATTTTCGAATTCTATTTTACGTCATTTCACTTCTTATGTAATTTATGTAAAATTTGAAATAAAGAAAATTATCTATCTATCTATCTATCTATCTATTATGCCTGGAGAAACTTTGGATAATGCTGATTAACAATTCCCAAACAAAAAGTGGATACGATCATAGGAGCGGGAGCTATGGCGAGTTGAAATTTCGGATTTTTGAAAAAATGCCATTTGACAGGTCAAAATCTAAACTATGATAGATAGCGACTTGAATTTGTTTCTATCGAATAGAGCGCCCTCGAAAACCTACATTTTGATACCAAATATGTCCATATAGGTCCTCCTTGAGCCGAATTGTGATTGTTTTAGTTTTTGCATTTTTCGTTTTCGAGTTTTGTTCAGACGCTCAGAGCACTCAAAGTTTGAGCGATACTGATCAGCTTCATAGGTATTCTGCATGACTCGTGTGGGTAGTAGATCCTCAAGATCGAAAAACGACTTTGGATTCGCCAGTGATTACTTGGCGATGACAAATATGGTGTTTTTGGGGGGTCTTACCCCTTTGGCATTTTTCACCAAAAAAGTTGAGATTTTCGAATTCTATTTAATTATGCCTAGAGAGACTTTGGACAATGCTGATTAACAATTCCCAAACAAGAAGTGGATATGATCATAGGAGTGGGAGCTATGGCGAGTTGAAATTTCGGATTTCTGAAAAAATGCCATTTGACAGGTCAAAATCTGAACTATGATAGATAGCGACTTGAATTTGTTTCTATCGAATAGAGCGCCCTCGAAAACCTACATTTTGATACCAAATATGTCCATATAGGTCCTCCTTGAGCCGAATTGTGATTATTTTAGTTTTTGCATTTTTCGTTTTCGAGTTTTGTTCAGACGCTCAGAGCACTCAAAGGTTGAGCGATACTGATCAGCTTCATAGGTATTCTGCATGACTCGTGTGGGTAGTAGATCCTCAAGATCGAAAAACGACTTTGGATTCGCCAGTGATTACTTGGCGATGACAAATATGGTGTTTTTGGGGGGTCTTACCCCTTTGGCATTTTTCACCAAAAAAGTTGAGATTTTCGAATTCTATTTTATTATAAATAGAGAGACTTTGGACAATGCTGATTAACAATTCCCAAACAAAAAGTGGATACGATCATAGGAGCGGGAGCTATGGCGAGTTGAAATTTCGGATTTTTGAAAAAATGCCATTTGACAGGTCAAAATCTAAACTATGATAGATAGCGACTTGAATTTGATTCTATCGAATAGAGCGCCCTCGAAAACCTACATTTTGATACCAAATATGTCCATATAGGTCCTCCTTGAGCCGAATTGTGATTGTTTTAGTTTTTGCATTTTTCATTTTCGAGTTTTGTTCAGACGCTCAGAGCACTCAAAGTTTCAGCGATACTGATCAGCTTCATAGGTATTCTGCATGACTCGTGTGGGTAGTAGATCCTCAAGATCGAAAAACGACTTTGGATTCGCCAGTGATTACTTGGCGATGACAAATATGGTGTTTTTGTGGGATCTTACCCCTTTGGCATTTTTCACCCAAAATTTTAGATTTTCGAATTCTATTTTATTATGCCTAGAGAGACTTTGGACAATGCTGATTAACAATTCCCAAACAAGAAGTGGATATGATCATAGAAGTGGGAGCTATGGCGAGTTGAAATTTCGGATTTTTGAAAAAATGCCATTTGACAGGTCAAAATCTAAACTATGATAGATAGCGACTTGAATTTGTTTCTATCGAATAGAGCGCCCTCGAAAACCTACATTTTGATACCAAATATGTCCATATAGGTCCTCCTTGAGCCGAATTGTGATTGTTTTAGTTTTTGCATTTTTCGTTTTCGAGTTTTGTTCAGACGCTCAGAGCACTCAAAGTTTGAGCGATACTGATCAGCTTCATAGGTATTCTGCATGACTCGTGTGGGTAGTAGATCCTCAAGATCGAAAAACGACTTTGGATTCGCCAGTGATCACTTGGCGATGACAAATATGGTGTTTTTGGGGGGTCTTACCCCTTTGGCATTTTTCACCAAAAAAGTTGAGATTTTCGAATTCTATTTCATTATGAATAGAGAGACTTTGGACAATGCTGATTAACAATTCCCAAACAAAAAGTGGATACGATCATAGGAGCGGGAGCTATGGCGTGTTGAAATATCGGATTTTTGAAAAAATGCCATTTGACAGGTCAAAATCTAAACTATGATAGATAGCGACTTGAATTTGATTCTATCGAATAGAGCGCCCTCGAAAACCTACATTTTGATACCAAATATGTCCATATAGGTCCTCCTTGAGCCGAATTGTGATTGTTTTAGTTTTTACATTTTTCATTTTCGAGTTTTGTTCAGACGCTCAGAGCACTCAAAGTGTGAGCGATACTGATCAGCTTCATAGGTATTCTGCATGACTCGTGTGGGCAGTAGATCCTCAAGATCGAAAAACGACTTTGGATTCGCCAGTGATTACTTGGCGATGACAAATATGGTGTTTTTGGGGGGTCTTACCCCTTTGGCATTTTTCACCAAAAAAGTTGAGATTTTCGAATTCTATTTTATTATGCCTAGAAAGACTTTGGACAATGCTGATTAACAATTCCCAAACAAGAAGTGGATATGATCATAGGAGTGGGAGCTATGGCGAGTTGAAATTTCGGATTTTTGAAAAAATGCCATTTGACAGGTCAAAATCTAAACTATGATAGATAGCGACTTGAATTTGTTTCTATCGAATAGAGCGCCCTCGAAAACCTACATTTTGATACCAAATATGTCCATATAGGTCCTCCTTGAGCCGAATTGTGATTGTTTTAGTTTTTGCATTTTTCGTTTTCGAGTTTTGTTCAGACGCTCAGAGCACTCAAAGTCTGAGCGATACTGATCAGCTTCATAGGTATTCTGCATGACTCGTGTGGGTAGTAGATCCTCAAGATCGAAAAACGACTTTGGATTCGCCAGTGATTACTTGGCGATGACAAATATGGTGTTTTTGGGGGGTCTTACCCCTTTGGCATTTTTCACCAAAAAAGTTGAGATTTTCGAATTCTATTTTATTATGCCTAGAGAGACTTTGGACAATGCTGATCAACAATTCCCAAACAAAAAGTGGATATGATCTTAGGAGTGGGAGCTATGGCGAGTTGAAATTTCGGATTTTTGAAAAAATGCCATTTGACAGGTCAAATCTAAACTATGATAGATAGCGACTTGAATTTGTTTCTATCGAATAGAGCGACCTCGAAAACCTACATTTTGATACCAAATATGTCCATATAGGTCCTCCTTGAGCCGAATTGTGATTGTTTTAGTTTTTGCATTTTTCATTTTCGAGTTTTGTTCAGACGCTCAAAGCACTCAAAGTTTGAGCGATACTGATCAGCTTCATAGGTATTTTGCATGACTCGTGTGGTTAGTAGAGCCTCAAGATCGACAAACGACTTTGGATTCGCCAGTGATTACTTGGCGATGACAAATATGGTGTTTTTGGGGGGTCATACCCCTTTGGCATTTTTCACCAAAAAAGTTGAGATTTTCGAATTATATTTTATTATGCATAGAGAGACTTTGGACAATGCTGATCAACAATTCCCAAACAAAAAGTGGATGCGATCATAGGAGTGGGAGCTATGGCGAGTTGAAATTTCGGATTTTTGAAAAAATGCCATTTGACAGGTCGAAATCTAAACTATGATAGATAGCGACTTGAATTTGTTTCTATCGAATAGAGCGCCCTCGAAAACCTACATTTTGATACCAAATATGTCCATATAGGTCCTCCTTGAGCCGAATTGTGATTGTTTTAGTTTTTGCATTTTTCATTTTCGAGTTTTGTTTAGACGATCAGAGCACTCAAAGTTTAAGCGATACTGATCAGCTTCATAGGTATTCTGCATGACTCGTGTGGGTAGTAGATCCTCAAGATCGAAAAACGACTTTGGATTCGCCAGTGATTACTTGATGGCGATGACAAATATGGTGTTTTTGAGGGGTCTTACCCCTTTGGCATTTTTCACCGAAAAAGTTTCGAATTCTATTTTATTATGCATAGTTAGACTTTGGACAATGCTGATTAACAATTCCCAAACAAAAAGTGGATACGATCATAGGAGTGGGAGCTATGGCGAGTTGAAATTTCGTATTTTTGAAAAATGCCAATTGACAGGTCAAAATCCAAACTATGATAGATAGCGACTTGAATTTGTTTCTATCGAATAGAGCGCCCTCGAAAACATACATTTTGATACCAAATATGTCCATATAGGTCCTACTTTCGCCGAATTGTGATTGTTTTAGTTTTCGAAAATCTCAACTTTTTTGGTGAAAAATGCCAAAGGGGTAAGACCCCCCAAAAACACCATATTTTTCATCGCCAAGTAATCACTGCCGAATCCAAAGTCGTTTTTCGATCTTGAGGATCTACTACCCACACGAGTCATGCAGAATACCTATGAAGCTGATCAGTATCGCTCAAACTTTGAGTGCTCTGAGCGTCTGAACAAAACTCGAAAATGAAAAATGCAAAAACTAAAACAATCACAATTCGGCTCAAGGAGGAACAACTTTCTAATGCAATAATACCGTTAGATCCTCCCAGATTTCTGTTTCATTGATGAATATGGTGTTTTTAGGGGGTCTGACCTCTTCCTCATATATTTGAAAAAATAAGCTCTGACTTCAAATTTGTAGGAAAAATCAATTCCACAGGTGAAACTCCATTTCATTCAATGGAACGATAACAGCGCTTATGAAATTTCGATATTGCTTCCCATGCTCAAACTGGTGGAAATGAGAGTTATAATCTGATGATAAAATTCAATTCAGTAAGTAGCTTCAATAATGCACGGTAGTCCCGCTGTTAAACAATAAAGTTTGTCTTCAGCAATGTTGCCCGAAGAGTTGAGAGAAACCCAAGGGATAACATTTAGGGTAGAAAGTAGGACATAGGAAACCTCAATTCACAACAGTTCCGAAAGCCTGTCAAGCCCTGTATAATTCAGACCAAACAGTTTCATAGATCTATGTTCCTCCTCAAGATTACAAAGAGGAATTATGCCATCCTTTCTCCTGTCCTCCCCCCACCCGTACATGATTTGAACTAATCAAAGTGTAGTTTCCTCACTGAAAAGGATTTTCATAAAGTCATCCTTCTGAATACTTCAGAGAACGCAACGTAAACCTTCATGAAAATTGGGACAGGTCCCTTGTTCTCCCATCAACGGAAAATTCAATAACCTTAATACGTCAGTGTACAGCCCCGGTGATGAAAAACACCTCAACACACCGCCAAAATAACTTCCGGATGTTTTGAAAGGAAAATTTTAAAATTGAAACGCAAGTTTTGTTTAAATTTCCTGAGTTATGTTTATTTCACTGCTTTTTTGATACGTTTCATCCAGCTGAGGATTCACATCATATTGTTCATTATAGCGTTTAATCAGTATTATTGATAGACGTATTATTTCGATATCCGTTTATTAAATTTCACATACGTCAAACGTACACAATGGAATCATATAATAACATACTTTGTTTAATAACACATTATTTTCACATCGTTAATGTGGGCATCATCAACGGAAAACAATTGATCCGAAAATATTCGCCCTTTAATGTGGTGAAATTCATGATAAACATTAATATTGCCTAAAAAGCGCTTACCTCAATGCAATTTCAAGCTCCCTTTTGTTGAATTAAAAATCGACTTATCGTTTACAAAATAGGAAAAAAAGCATTCTTTCAAATTAATGTCTCATAATTCTGAAACGTTCAGTTCAGATGTTCAGATTTTCTCGGTAAAAATTATTATTATTAAATATGACTCCGAAGTGCCATCTTGACCACTCAAAAAAAGGACAAACATCCTATCTTCCCAAAAATATGCAAAATGAAATTATCGATTTAATGGCCACCAAAGTTCGGAATAGCATTATTAATGAGATCAAGGTGGCCAACTATTTCACCATTATGTTCGACTGTACCCCAGATGTATCTCTCACAGAACAAATGAACCAGGTTATACGATATTTAAAGAGAACGTAGTCTGAATATGAGATTAAGGCAAAGACTTATAATACTAAAAATAAAGGAAAGTTTTATTGACTTCTTAGAAGTTGACAAGCTGGCATATATATAAAGGAGTCCAATCCAGAATTCTACACTCTCTAAATCTTGCGGGTGTCCATTCGTCTTTATCATGTTTAGTTCAATCACACGATGGACAATTGCTCAATAATATACCGGGAGTTGTGAAGGCTGTGGAAGAAATCAAAGAATCCTCACACGCAGAATACAAGTATGAAGCTGGTCATTTGCTTCATGCTGTGATAGATTTTAGATTCATACTTAATCTAACAATTTGGGATAATATTCTGCGAGAGATCAATATGGTCAACGATATAGTTATTTCACGTTCATTATCGTTCATGCAAGGTCTTATGAAGATCTTGCAAGGAATGACAGAAAAACTTATTGAAAACTGGATCTCGGAAGCTACACTTCTTTCACAAGGATTGGATGTGGAGCCAATTCTTAGAAATAAACGTGTTTCCAAGAAGAAAAAGCAGGTTGACGAAATGTGCGATGATGGGTCAAGAACGGATCTAGTTGATTTATTCTACGAGAAAATTAAGGTTGTTTCCGACAGATTATTGTTAGAAATCAAAAAAAGATTAGAAAGCGCAGAGAGTCTGCATACGAATTTCTCATTCCTCAATGGCCATGCCCTTTTAAACATGCAAAAAAGAGGATCTGCAGAAAATGGGACCCTTTCAGCGCAAAAATATTGAAGAGACTTAAATGCAGTTGATTTTTGTTAGGAACTAGCGGTTTTCGAAATGTTGGTTCCTGAAATAAGTGAAAGATCGACCTCATTAGACCTGCTACAAATTCTTCACAGGCAAGATCTGAAAGATGCTTTCCCTATAATGCCAGTATAGCTGACATTATATAGAATATAGTGCACATTGCCTACCACGTCTGCAAGATGGGAACGCAGTTTCAGCAAATTGAAAATAATAAAAAATCATTTGCGTTCCCCAATGAGACAGAAAAGTCTCTATGGCCTCTCGATCTTAGCTATAGAATACAAAACTGCTTCCGAAACAGATTTCGAGGAGGTGATAGATGCGTTCGCGGAAAGAAAATCAAGCCGCGTGATGCTATGTGAAGAAAAAAGTCCAATTTCTTTCCTTGTGATATTTTCCTTATTATTAGTTTTTTTTTTTCATTATTCATTTGTATTATTTATTTTTGTTTTTCCTATGAATTCATATATGTACATATTATTAAACAAATGGGGGGGGGCGCAATCATGAATTTTTGCCCCGGTCAGAAAAAATCGTAGATCCGGGCCTGGTTAAATCTTCAAGTATCTGGAGCGTAATCATTGAATGAACTCTAGGCCTGAAATATTGGATATATGGAATATTTCTGTATGGTTTTTCATTGAAGTCTTCACGAGAAATAGCTGGTAGTTATTCCTCTGCAATTCCTGCAGAATTCCGTCGTCCTGACCAGAGTGGGGGTCCAAAATGGGGCCACAAAACAGATATGGAAACTTTCGCGATGGGTTCTTAAATTCACTGATCCCGCACCCTCATATCCCCACACTTGACTGAGCAAATGGCCTAAGAATTGAAATGGGATTCATTTGCATGTCTTAATGAGGCTCTTTGATGCCAGACGCGCCCCTTTATGAACATGTTTTAAGTATCACTTTCAGACGACACCTCTGCAGGCATTCTCGGTTTTACTTAATTCCAGTTCTACACGAATGAAGTCAAAAATTGAAATACAGATCCACTGTGGCAACAGTTAGACAATTCGGAAGGTATAAGAACATAGTTATGCCGAAATGTTTATTCGACTTGCAAATTGATCGCCAACTTTGCCCGAGTTCTTGGAAAAAGGAGAAGGATATGCCCCTCGTGTTTTTGATGTTATGTATTTCAAAATGAATCGTTTAGCCGGAGCCCTACGGCAGAGAGGGATATTTCAATTCCTCGGGAACAACTTTTTTGCATCCCCCTAATTAACCCTTCAGCGGTCGGAGTTTTGAGGCTTGTAATGAAATTATGCTTCCGTTCCATACAAGATTGCATTATTCCACATCCATATACAGCTCAACATAATTAACGAATCGATACCTCCATACCAAAGGGGCTTTCTTGAGTGCGTTCATTTATAGCAGCAGCAGACGCACATCATGAATGAAAATTCATAGGGTGGAAATTTACCTTGTGAATGTTCATCAAATCATCATCGCAATGAACATACCACGTGCCATTCTTTGAATTGAAGCTTCGTTGAATTTGTTTCGGAATCCATGGGAAAACCTTTTTTCTATGCGGATATATGTAAAAATGTGGGATTTAATACTGATACAAAACGAGAGGAGAAAAAATTCCAAAATATCTTTTCATCAAATTAAATTCAACAAAAGATTTTCAAAACGACTCCAAATTGTGTTACTAAAATCAGCGGTCTATGAAGTAAGATTTCATTGCCTTGTCTCTGAAAGCTGCACAAAGTTCACTATCCGCAGGTATACTCATTTATTTGATGGATGAAAATAGGTTTTTTTGATTCACAAAGCATCAATCTATATGCAAAAAAATCAGCATTTGTATAAATTAATTTTTCTGGGAAATACGGCAGTCCAAAAATGACCTATTTTTCGAGATTTTTCACGACTATTTCCCAAACTACGCGTCACAGGAGAATTATAATTACAGATTCGTAATCTACGTGTCGAAATTAGTTTATCCGAGAAATTTGTGGTTCGGGAAATATTCGACCTTGAGTGGGAAATTGGCGAAAAATTTGTCGACTTTGGAGTGACGTAACTTCTAAAAAAATTGGAATTGAAAGGAGCTGATTTTTTTGGTTATACTTTGGTTCTTTAAGAATGAAATGATGTAATTTTTTGATACCTGAGACGAAGGGTTCGGCTTTTCTGATTTTTTTCGCGAACGTCCAATTTTTCTGATTTTCCATCAACCATATTTAAAAAACAATTAGTCTCAGAGAAAATCTGTTTGGATTTTCTTAATCTACGACATCGAATTCATGGATGGTGAAAATTCCGTACCGATAGGCGAGATTCGAATTTTTGCGAAAAATTCTATACTAAAAATTTTTTCGAAATTTTTCGAAAAATTTTTTTTGGCTCCGATCGACTTCAAACTTACACCATTTACCAATTCGAGGACGTTGATCAAGAAAATCCAATCAGTTCTTCCGTGAGGAAAACAGTTTTTCCGAGAAATCTTTGGTTCGGGAAATATTAGACCTTGAGTGGAAAATGGGCGAAAAATTGGTCGACTTCTGGAGTGACGTAACATGACATTCTGAACAATTTCACCGAGTTCATTTCAAAAACCGAAATATATATTCCTTGTACACACGGATACTATGAGCGATCATTTCATGAATGAAACCTGGTGATTTCATTTATAAAATGTTCGCGTATTCATCAGACGAGTTTTCCAGGAAGGAAAACGGGCTACCTAGCGATTCCTTCCCACCTCGAAATCTTGACATCCAAGAAGTTCGTTAATTTAAGGTAAAAAACTTAAAATTTCATCCCCGAAAAGAATGGGGGAGAACAACCGACAAGAATCAAATTTAAGCTGAATCCTTTTACGCGACTTTATCTCAACTTCTGCTCCTATTTTCGGTTTTTCTGCCATTAAAATATCAAAGGGGCCTCGGTGAATGACCGAAGGGAGGGGAGGCACAAAAATCGTCGCTATGCCCTTGAGCTGTTGAAGGAGAGTGGTTACCTTGGCGGTTTTCTAAAACAAACATTTACGCGAGGGAAAGGGTTGAAAGAATAACAGGGACAAACTGACAAATGAAAATACGAACTTCTCGAGTGCCCCCAAATTGATCCGTGTTCGAATGAGAAGTCAATGAAGACAATCGTCGCTAAATTCGTCCTCTGAATTAGGGGGAGTTAGGGTGAAATTGCGCTTCGAGAATTATGTGGTACGTGAACCGTATTCACCCCGATAGACGGAATTCGATTTGAAAATTCATAAACAATAAGGTTTTTTCAAGGCTGAGTACGATTTATTCGTTAGGACTCTTTTGTTCCGATATTTCCATCATTGATTTTCGTCTAGCTTGATTCACATTGTTCGAACATTTTTGCAGTCAAGAATATCGTTTGATCCTCTCGAATTTTATGATGGAATGATAAAATCATTTCCCCCCAGATACATCTCATTTTACATAATGGATTGAAGACCATCTTTATTGAATAACAGCTTTGGATTTCCCAGGGAATTTTTTTTGTTGACAAATATAGTGTTAACCACTTGATCATTATTCAAACAAAAAGTTGGACTTTTCGAACACGATTTAATTTCATTTACAGATACTTTGGACAATGCCGATTATCAAGATACAGATGAAACTTGGATACGATCCAAGGAACGGGAGTTACAACAGTTTGAAGTTTCCATTTTTTCGAAAAATACCATTTCGCGGGTGGAAATCCAAACTATGATAGATAGGGCCTTGGGTTATTTTTTATTGGATTCAGCGTCCTCGAAAACCTATATTTTGATACCAAACTTGTCCATATAGTCCATCTTTGAGCAGAAATTTCCTGTTTTATTTTTTGCAAAATTCATTTTCGAGTTTTGTTCAGAAGCTCAGAGCGCTCGGAGTATAGGTGATATCGATGAGCAAAAATGATTTTCTGATTGATGCGATTGAGTAGAAGAACCTCAGTATAGAATATCGCCTCCAGATTTCCCAGGGAATCCGTGTTGTTGGCAAATATAGTGTTTTTGAGGGATATTACCCCTTAGTCATTTTTCTCCCAAAAAATTGGAATTCTCGAAACCGATTTTATTGTTTGCACAGGTACTTTGGACAATGTTGCCTATCAATATACAAATGAAATTTTGATGCGTGCATAAGACCAGGAGTTATGACACTTAGAAATTTCCATTTTTTGAAAAAATACCATTTCGCAGGTGAAAATGTAAACTATGATATATAGGGCCTTGGATTATTGTTTATTGAATTCAGCGTCCTCGAGAACCTATATTTTGATACCAAACTTGTCCATCTTTGCATATAATTCTTCTTGTTTTATTTTTTCATTTTATAGTTTTCTTCAGAAGCTCAAACCACTCGAAGTATAGGTCATATCGATCAGCCAAATGGGTTTCTAAATGATTCGAATGTATTGAAGAACTTCCATACTGGATAATACCTCCATATTATCCAGGGTTTCTTTGTTGTTGACAAATATAGTGTTTTTGGCAATCTCGATCATTTTTGACCCAAAGATTTAGAGATCTGATTTCATACAAAGACACCTTGGACAATTCTGATGATTAATTGTTTGGTGTTTTTCCTCTGTAACATAGATTTCGAATGGAATTCCAAGAGTTTCCGCATTCAGGTAGTCAAGTGTGACGCCCCTGCCCGTTCAATAAACAGTAAGCACAGCTTCTTGGAGCAATGGTTATGATACATTATAGTCGGGGGGGGTGGAAGAGGTGGACTGTAGTGAATTAATGGTGATGGGACATAAAGGGAGTCCGGCTACTTCCAACATATTGTCTGCATAGTCGAAGGGAATATGGCACATTAACTTTCCAGCGAGATGCCATTATAGTCCTAAGGATATGTCCTAATTTCGCTGTCAAGCTGCCTCCAAGCTTCTGTTCTGTTCCGTTGTCTTCCCTGTTTACCATTGTTCAAGTATTATATTCCGTATTCTTTTATTGTCTCCTTGAAACCGTGGCGCATTCAGACATTGCTTATTAGATTTCTTCAATTCTGGCCACAGTGCAGCCTGGCCGTTCCAGACAGAGACGATTTCATCTCACATACAGAGTGAGGCGGCGATAAAAATGAATCCAATGACAGCACCATATATACAGACGGCCAACATCCGCCATTCGTGCTGCTAATTTTTCATGCTCCGCGACTTTCATTCGAGCAGATTTACTCTATACAGAGTGTCCCAACTCAATGGGGATTTCCAGTACCTCAAAATATGCTCTTTTCTTCCTATGACGTGATGAAGGGCAGTTTATAACACATTTGTAACCATTTATTCACTCTGAATTTTGAAGAATTGATTAATTATTCGTTATCGAAAAGGTGATTTCAACACGTGTGAATTCAAACGTTCCTCTGCTGTGACGTCAGTGGCTCGATTTGTAATATGATTGGTTAATGTTTGTGATGGAGGAGACAAAGCCCAGAGTAACTGAGAAACACGCCGCTGTTGTCAAGTCTTTGTAAAATCTTTGAATGTATTCATAAGTGTATTCAGTAATCGTATTATTATTTGATGTGATCACTATAATGTTTTTGAAACATCGTCATATAACAACTTAATTTTCATTAAAGTTGATATAATACTCATTCTCTGAAAATACAAATAATGATGTGGCAACCACGCCTACAAATTATGAATAAAAACATAACCTTCTTATTTGTCATTATTCGATATTTCGACGTCTTCTCTGCGTACTATAGAATGGCGTTTCTTACAGTTGCGTCTAGGAGTATTCTAAACTCTATATGCTATGCTCCTAGGTTACTTCAACGACTGACGACTATACACAGTTGCCAAATCCATAATTATTCTTACCACTAATCTGCACTTCTCAAAATGAAAATAATTATTAATGCTTCCTTAATTAGAAGATCGGCCTATATATACCAATTCTTACCTGTGTAAACTAGGGATAATTATTTTCAATTGAATTTTTCACCTATCTGCTTACTTGAACGCTCTTTATCTTCAATTAGGAGATCGTAAATTGAATATTATGAAGCTTTATGGAGTACAAATGAAAATGTCATGATGATAAAAGAAAGACATTCAAAATCATCATCATATTATGATATTATTAGGAAAGTGGAAGCAAGGGCTTTATCAGGCTAATTTTCTTTTTGAGATTTGGCAATGCTGTCTTTTTATATCAGCAGCACGTCACGACGAGTACAACCAATCAAAAATCTCTCTAGCCACTGACGTCACACGATTTTCAGCTTCTTCCGATCGTTCGAATTCTGTAGATTATTTTTGAGTTTTCAATATTTTTTTAAGGGTATATATTGATGAAGAAAAAATTTGAAAAAAAATCACGAATTACGTGAGAATCCAATATATTTAGACATATTTTTTCTGAAAATGACTGGAAATGCCCATTTGGTATCACAGACTCCTTGAGCATCAAAAACATTCACACTTTCAATAGACATGTTTCCTTTTTTTGTTCTAACTCTCAAACGCTGATCGAATTCAATTCGCCCAATTTACTGTTCCTCCGAGTAGGTATAACTCAAAATTCCTGGATGGCCACCTTAATCACCCTCTCTGCACTTTTGAACAAAATTTCGCTGGAGCCTGTACACCAGGGTTCTAATTAAATCGGAGTGAAATAATCTAAAGAATTTTCCGGACGATGAATCCTAATTTTAATTACTAGTTTTTCAACGGGAAATTTACGTCTACTGCAGTCGCATAGGGCTTGAATCCAACATGGGTTTTTCAACGGTCTACACTAGCTGGGGAACGAGGGAGAGAGCTGGGGTATCTTCTCCCACTTCGGAACTAATAATCGCAGGCCTATGACTTTATCTTGCAGGGGCTAAAGCCTGTCTTTTCTGACATCTGCGGCACGCCTTCTTTATTTGCTGGAACTAGCTGGCTTTCTCGCTTATCACTGCGAAATTTGACTATAATTCTTTTCCCAGACGCTTGACGCTATTGTGGGAGATACACAATTTAACGGCAAAACCGACGAACCGATATATTTTATACACATTCGTAAGGAATTTATTAACGGAAAGGAACACCCAAGGAAATAGCTTCCTCTGGAATCGGCTCGGATTCACCGAACCACAAAAAGTGCAACTTTCAAATTAGCCAATCTGAAGCAAGCTGATGATCTTCAGGGCTGGAAAAAGAACATATAAACGAGATTCTCGACTCAAAAATGAAATCATTACATACACTGCGCAAAAAAATTAACGCACATTCTGAAAATCTCAATTTTAATGAAAGTTAACTCTACATTGACTTTATAACTTATTTTTTATGTTCTCTCGGAAAGGTTTTGAACGAAACAAGACACATTGAATGGAAGAAAAATTCAGGATTTCACCGAATCTTATGTGAAAAAAGAGAAATGAACAATTTTCAAAATACTGAAATGCTGATGCGTGATTTAATACTTGGTATTTCCACCCCTTGCGTTAATTACAGCTCGGCAACGACGGTTCAGACTCAAAATGAGTGATCTTAAAATGTTCTGATCTAGTCCTTCCAAGATTTCTCCGAGTTGGATTCCTAAGTCATCAAGAGTAGCTGGATGATTTTCTGAACTTCTCAGCCTTCCATTGAGGTTGTTCCAAACCTGCTCAATCGTATTGAGATCTGGACTTCTTGCTGGCCATTCCATTCAAGAGACTTCAACCTCTTCAAGGTACTCCTGAACGATGCGCGCACGATGGGGTCTGGCATTATCGTCCATAAAAATGAAATTTGCACCAATGTATGGGGCAAATGGCACTACATGCTCTTCAAGAATGTTCCTTATATACTTATCAGCATTCATAGCTCCATCATCAACGACCACTAGGTCTGTACGAGCAGTCAAAGATATTCCACCCCATACCATAATCGATCCTCCCCCGAAACCAGTAGTATTCAGGAAATTGCACTGAGCATATCTTTCATGTGGACGTCTCTATACAAGGGAACGTCGATCACAATGGTAGAGACAGAATCTAGACTCATCTGTGAAGAGAACTCTTTCCCAATCGGCCTCTTCCCAATGAATATGCTCTCTCGCAAAATCCAAACGCGCCCTTCGATGGGCTGGGATAAGAGCTGGGCCTCTTGCCGCGACACGAGGCCTTAAATCATATTCTCTGAGGCGATTTCTTATTGTCTGAGTGCTAATTTGCACCTCATGAGTTTGCTCAAGCTGATTTTGAAGGAGGCGAGCGGTTGCAAACCGTTGTCTCAACGAAGAAATTCTCAAGTAACGTTCTTGAATGGCAGTTGTTACCCGTGGTCTACCCTGTCCTGGTCTTCGGACATTCATACCTGTCTCCCTGAATCGCTGCAACATTCTGGACACACTTGTATGGGAAACTCCAAACCTTTCTGCAATTCTTGTGTATGTCCACCCTTCTTCTCGCAAA
Organism: Adalia bipunctata; assembly: GCA_910592335.1. Lineage (NCBI taxonomy): Eukaryota > Metazoa > Arthropoda > Insecta > Coleoptera > Coccinellidae > Adalia > Adalia bipunctata. The sequence continues at coordinate 3,285,090 of OU342957.1, forward strand.
ACTACCGCTTGGGCACATTCCTCTTGGGTCAAATTGCGTGTTTCGCGTTGCATAGCGATCGAGTGTAGAAAATCAAACGAAAGAAAAACTAGTGATCACTAGAATTGATCGAGAACAACAGATTTTAGAATGGAGCCAATACATTCGAAATCTGATAATATCATCTTTTTTTATTTCTGCTGGGAGAAAACATCTGTATATTGAAGAAAAACGTTGAAAGTGAATAACATATGCATGCATAATTCCGATGAAAATAATTATCATTGAGAACACCTTCAGTTGTGGAATAAATTTGAGATTTCCATAATGTGCGTTAATTTTTTTTCGCAGTGTAGTATAAAACAGAGTAGCTTTCGCTGTCTGTCCCTATGTATGCTTAAATCTTCAAAACTACGCAACGGATTTTGAAACGCTTTTTTTAAATAGATAAAGTGATTCAAGAGGAAGGATTATATGTATGATACATGCATAATATTGTAGAGAAACACTGATGAATTCACAGATTTCTAGTGTGATGTCGTGAATAAACACATTTTTTTGCGCTTACATTACAAACTTTGACTGAACCCCACGAGATGAATCAAAATAATTTACTCGGTATTGTACTCCAAAAAGAGGTTAACAAAAAAGTCTGCGATGGTATATGTCTATCTCTTTCGGATAACCCACAATAACCTTTTTTTATCCTTTACATTTTACGGGAGAATATGGCTTATTTAAGTTATTTTAAGCAATACAGCATTAATCCTCATCCAATTAAGTACCTTAAATACATTGTCCATTCAATATACACTGCGCAAAAAAATTAACGCACATTATGGAAATCTCAAATTTATTCTACTACTGAAGGTGTTCTCTATGATAATTATTTTCATCAGAATTATGCATGAATATGTTATCCACTTTAAACGTTTTTCTTCAATACAAATGTTTTCTCCCAGTAGGAATAAAAAAAAGATTATATTATCAGATTTCGAATGTATTGGCTCCATTCTAAAATCAGTTGTTCTCGATCAATTCTAGTGATGAATAGTTTTTCTTTCGTTTGATTTTCTACACTCGATCGGTATGCAACGCGAAACATGCAATTTGACCTAAGAGGAATGTGCCCAAGCGGAAGTTTTGCGAGAAGAAGGGTGAACATACACAAGAATTGCAGAAAGGTTTGGAGTTTCCCATACAAGTGTGTCCAGAATGTTGCAGCAATTCAGGGTATGAATGTCCGAAGACCAGGACAGGGAAGACCACGGGTAACAACTGTCATTCAAGAACGTTACTTGAGAGTTTCTTCGTTGAGACAACGGTTTGCAACCGCTCGCCTCCTTCAAAATCAGCTTGAGAAAACTCATGAGGTGCAAATTAGCACTCAGACAATAAGAAATCGTCTCAGAGAATATGATTTAAGGCCTGATTTAAATGAATATTTCCGAAGATATTACAGATTTAAAATGCAGGGACATAGCGGTGCGGCACCGGCACTACCGGATTGCATTGCATTCATACGAAGCCAGAGCAGGTCGCTAGTATGCTATAAGAAGTAGTGGAAAGTCAAGTTTTGGTGTACTTTTAGGTTGTGGATTTCAGTTGGATAATATATCACAACTAAATAACATGTGTTATATCTTGAATCTGTGGTGTACTTTATACTAAGACGAAGGACCGAACTTTTTCAAGCAACTGATGTACCCTTCGAACAAACCTGATAACGTGTAAGAATATCACTACAAAACTGGTTTCGTTCTAGGGCGACAATCGATTCCGATGAGATTTTTTTATTCCAGGATTATAACGATAGAATTCCCCATTATCTCCCGAGCTAGAGCGTAATCAGTCCACCGGTTCAGCGGCCTTGTGCAAAAACTTCAAAAGGTTTCCTTATAACTATGTAATCAAGTGGTAGTTAACGTGATATATGTTCTCTAAACAGAGTCACAGACCAGCATTTCATATTGCTCATGATATCGACAAATGAGATATGCAAATTCTCGAATTTAAATAACTTTCAGCGCAAGAGATTAGATGAATTTTCATGGGGTGTGGATAAGGGCAACGAAAGCATAGTTTTTCTGCCTCTGAATAACGACCATATCGTTATCGACTTATTTCGGGGTGAAATTTCTGGCGAGTGTGAGTGCAGCACAATATATACGGCGAAGTGGAGAGCCGGAATAATATATCAGCTCAGGGGGGGTTGCAATAACCACCTACCATACCGGCTAGTGAACCACATTTTATGGTGCTGTAACAGTACGACAATGTACGTGCTAAAATTACGAATAGCCGATTCGTAAAACAGGGACAAAACATGAATAAAACTTACTATTCATGGTATATTACGTAATTCACGTCCCGGTGACAATAAATCCCCAAATTTGCGGACGCATTTTCGATTTTACACAAGCAGGCCTATCTACCCACTTTCACTAGCAACCCCTGAAACAAATTTCCACAAAAAACAATTTTAACTCTTTCTGGTTCAGTAATTAGGAGAAAATACCTCGAAAAGTTCCATGAAAATTTTTTTCAAAATTGGTCAATAATCGAAAGTAAAAACTAGATTATTCTTTCCGGCTAGGACAGCCTGTATTTCGATCAATTAACTAGAGATTTATCGTCTATAAAACCAGCTGCCTTCAGAGAGATGGTAGGCAAAGATTGAGAATTGCTATTAGGGATAATATCTCCATGTGGGACTTCCGTAAATGAGTATTTTCACTTTTCTCTATAGCCAAGAAGACATCCAATGAAATATTGATCTTGGGGAAGAGAAGAAAGAAATCCAGTTCGTTTCATATTGTTTTCAGGCTGTGTGGAAGTAGTTTTTTTTTTCACAATCTCAACCAATATTAGTTCATGCGTTTCACGTTGTATGCCTTTTGGGCTTTCAATATTCACTTCATTTCCCAAGAAGTTTACGTTCAGCATATGCACGCCCTGAATGTTGTTATTTCAATAGAAGCAAAGTGAGGTAGGTAGGTTGAAAAGCAATTACTGAAGTAATGGAAAATAGGTTCTATACACGCAGAAATGAAAGAGCTGCTGGAAGCATCGTTCTTGATGTAACATTATTTTGCTCGAAAACATTTGATCTCTATCAGATCTTTTCATTCCTTGGTGCATATACTCTCTTCTACATACAGGGTGGCCAGGAGATTGACGTCAAAAAGAAAAAAACAGGTCCCTCGTGTCATGGGCTATTCGAATCACCCCTATATATGTTATGCGATTTTTCACGGTTTTCGAGTTATGAATTTTTTTATGAACTTTAGAGAATTTTCGACTTGACCATCTTAAAAAAGATATTAAAAAAAAAGTACAAGACTTCTCTGTGAAATTCTTTTTGTAACTTAATCTCCATGAATTTTCCTTTTATACATAAAATAACCAGATTCGAAACTTTAATAAAAATTATGGAAATGTTGGTCTAAAGTGAAAAAGTTACGTGAATTGGATTATGATCTGAATTTTCGAATCAAAATTAAAAATGTGAAAAGGCGAATTCACGGTTTCTTAGTATGCTTAAAAACTGCGCTCAACAGTCAGCTTCTAGAATCGTTGATAAAAAATGGTACTCAACACTCTACTTTTGCTAGAATTAGCCTTTAAAGTCATCGAGGTGGAAAAAATCAAAGAACTAGACATTTACTACAGAATTATTTTTTGCCATTTTAAGATTTTTCTGGTCAAGTTATGATAGAAAATGCTGAAAATTAATGAAAACTAACTTGTTGGTCAAGAAGAGTTCTAGATGGAAAAAAGGAATAGGTATGGCAATAAATCACACATCATAATGTAAATAAAAAGAAATTTATTTATAAAATTTACAGTAGGTTTTCAAAGTGGCCACCTCTAGCCTCAATACACATTCTACACCTTCTTAGTAATCACTTGAATGAACGATACCTGAACAGATGGATCGGACGCAGCGGACCAATCAAGTGGACCCCACGTTCACCTGACCTTAATCTCATGGATTTTTTCGTTTGGGGTTATTTCAAAGAAATTGTTTACGCCCGAGAATGTTCGAGTGAAGACGAGCTGCGACTGAAGTTAAGAGAAGCCGAACGTGTCCTAAGAGAGAACAGGGCAGGTTTTATGCGATTAAAAAAAATTTCTAAGAAGGTGTAAAATTTGTATTGAGGCTAGAGGTGGCCACTTTGAAAACCTACTGTAAATTTATAAATAAATTTCTTTTTATTTACATTATTATGTGTGATTTATTGCCATACCTATTCCTTTTTTAATCTAGAACTCTTCTTGACCAACATCTGAAGCCAGTTTTCATTAGTTTTCAGCATTTTCTATCATAACTTGATCAGAAAAATCTTAAAATGGCGAAAAATAATTTTGTAGTAAATGTCTAGTTCTTTGACTTTTTCCACCTCGATGACTTTGAAGGCTAATTCTAGCAAAAGAAGATTGTTAAGTACCATTTTTATCAATGGTTCTAAAAGCTGACTGTTGAGCGCAGTTTTTAAGCATACTAAGAAACCGTGAATTAGCCTTTTTATATTTTTAATTTTTATTCGAAAATTCAGATCACAATCCGATTCACGTAAGTTTTTCACTTGAGACCAACATTTCCATAATTTTTATCAAAGTTGCGAATCTGGTTATTTTATGTATAAAAGGACAATTCATGGAGATTAAGTTACAAAAAGAATTTCACAGAGAAGTCTTGTACTTTTTTTCATATCTTTTTTAAGATGGTCAAGTCGAAAATTCTCTAAAGTTCATAGAAAAATTCATAACTCGAAAACCGTGAAAAATCGCATAAAATATATGGGGGTGATTCGAATAACCCATGACAGGAGGGGCCTGTTTTTTACTTTTTGACGTCAATCTCTTGGCCACCCTGTATAAAGGGTTTTCCAATAAGAGGTGGTACTTTGAATAGCCCGCTATTTCGGTAGATGAATTGGATGGTATTGGACAACGTGCCACACAAGCAACAAAACCATTGATCTTTTATGGGAAACGTTTTCGGAACCTGTTATCTTTCGGAGAGGTGATCACAATTTGCCATCGAGATCTTGTGATTTAACACCTTGCGACTTCTTCCTTTGGGGCCATGTGAAAGAGGAGATCTACTCCAAGAGAACAGCGACGATTCAAGACCTCAAAGATGGAATTCTTGAGGCTATCGAGGACATAGGGCAGCCACTTTGCGATTTGGTCATGGAAAATTTCATGAAAATGATATGTTCCTGTAGTCGTGGTCGTGGTGGTCATTTGGCTGATGTTATTTTCCATTATAAACGGCATACCTTGCATCAGGACGCCTTTCAAAATAAAGCAAAACAAACAAGGAAAAGTGTCGAAAACTATTGAATTCATCTTCAAGTTTAAAAAACTCTCCAACCGGGCAAACAGCAACGAAAAGCCCGAAGACATCACATCAAATTTCCATTATATCAGCATGATCTGGTGACGCAACTGTATATATTATATCCTGGTGGCAATACGAGTTAGGATAGGCTAACCCTGAAGGGACAGACTAGCTAAACGCTGACCACAAGCTCAGTAATCTACACATGTGACGATGTGTGTTCAACAAATCAATAGCATACCAGGACCAGAAACCTTCGAGTCTGCTGCCGGCTTCGTAAATCTGAACCAAATTCCGTCCTACAGTATGTCCCCAAGCCCAAAACCGATATGATCCTCTGAATTTGAGCCATCATTCAACAACGAAATTTCACAGTTTTTTTTTTCTAATTGTTTGTTTGTATTATCCATATCTTCATTATTATTCGAATTAAAAAGAACCACAATAATCAAATGATAAGGTCTTCGTAATTCTCCTTCTTTTTCTCATTCGGGAGCCTTCAAATTACTACCGGAGTTTTCTCAATTCTTTCCTTCGTTATTCAAGAAGAACACACCAGATTCAGAATAAATAGAGTTGTCCCGAAATTTGTGTGAATGGAAATCAATTCGACATCTAATATCCCTAAGTTCAGGTTTGAGAGTCTGAAAGTTGATAGAATGGAGTTCGATTCGACAATTGAGGGGGTTTGGAAAGTATAGAATCGAACTAGGGTGCCATTTTCCGTTTAGTTGCCCGATTCAGTGTCAACGGCATCAGTGAACTCCTGAAAGCCAGGCAGAGAATACACAAACGATGTTCGAGTTATTGTAAACTACTTTTTTCTGAATAATAAATGTACGTGAATTTTCTTCGTTTTGAGAAACATTTGTCCCTACATTCCTTAGAAGACGGAAGTCATTAAAGAGGTACAGAATTCTAGTATTCGGTCTTTCTCAGTCCCTTGATTATAATTAAGTATTCAACAGAGGAATTGATTCATTGAACGTACATTTTCCAGGCGTTAAATAATAATTATCGTCGATCCAATGTGAATACATAATGTATAGGACAGGTCAACTTCAAATATTAATTCTGTAAGAACAAGATATCCACCGTGCGGTTATATCATTCATTCAACCCCAAGTCTTGGATGACTAGTCAGATCCTGATTTTGTTTGACAAGCATGATTGGAACAAACAGACAAACCTTTTTCAATTCTCCCAGGCTTCTAACCCTAGGCGTCAAAGTGAAGGGTTCTCCAATAAAAAGTGTTATTTTGACATTGAAAGAAATCTGCCATTTTTTTAGATACATGATCGGATGTTTATTACGGAAAATGACTTCAGCCAAATGACCACCACGACAACAGGATCATTTCCTTTTCATGAAATTTTCCATAACCAAATCGCAAAGTATCTGCCCTATGTCCTCGATAGCCTCTCGAATTCCATCTTCGAGGTCTTGAATCGACGCTGGGCTCTTGGCGTAGAGCCGTAGACCTCCTCTTTCACATGGCCCCAAAGGAAGAAGTCGCAAGGTGTTAAATCACAAGATCTCGGTGGCCAATTGTGATCACCTCTTCGAGAGATAACACAGTCCGGAAAATTTTCCTGTTAACATCAATGGTTTTGTTGCTTGTGTGGCACGTTGTCTAGAACAATACCATCCAATTCATCTACCGAAATAGCGGGGTATTCAAAATGACAAATCCCTTCGATTGCCAGGGTTTTCTAGAGTGCCTACACTCGACTTTCTATGGTTCTCTTTCGGAGTTTGATGAGCTTGGGCTTTCTGAAAGAAGAACCATTATGTAGAAGCAGTTTTAGGAGATTTTGAAAGACTGCTGTTGTTGTTGAAGATGCCCAGAGTTGTGGAGTCGCATCTGATGCATTCTCACTTCAGTGTTGGATGGGATGCGATTTAAGGGGTGAACTGGGGATGGGGCCACGGAAAAACGCATACAGGACGGGAGAGAAGAAACAGAAACCAGGTGGCGTGCATTTCGGGGGCCCGCTTTGTAAAACAAGTAATTGATTATTCATCAATTGAAATAGAAATGTTCGCGTTTGTCGGAGCCGCACTCTATTCAGATAAATTAGGAATTAAACGCTTCGTTTCACTTCCTGGCCTTTCATTCTTCCCATGTTGATCCCCGTGTTCGCGTTGACAAACAACAAAATCGGGCGACGTCTCATTCCTCATCTTTGTATTCACTTTCCATTCCGGTCCTTAATCGCCTAACTTGATTACACAATCTTTTCATGCGAATTGGGTATTTGATTTGCATTCCTTAACAATGACTCGATTTTTTCCTCTCTTCTTATTAAATAAGTCGTTCCCCAGTCAGCTCCACCCGATAGCTCGTAAAGATAAATCCGAGACTCAACATTTGGTCCTTTCAAATTATGATTAGCTGCCAGTATATGACCTCACCGCGAAGAAAATAACAAACGAGAATTTTTCACGATCATCGGAGCGTTTTACTCATTTCAAGAAGAACATTTCACGTCAACACAAAGAAAAATTATTTTAAAAATACCAGATGTTGAAGTTTCAAACCAGATTCAGATACATAAAATGTGAAACACTGATTCAAAAAAACCAAACAAGGCAGAAATGCTCTATTTTCAAAAGTACCCGTAGAAATACACTGCGCAAAAAAATTAACGCACATTATGGAAATCTCAAATTTATTCTACAACTGAAGGTGTTCTCAATGATGATTATTTTTATCAGAGTTAGGCATGCATATGTTATCCACTTTCAACGTTTTTCTTCAATACAGATGTTTTCTCCCAGCAGGAATAAAAAAAGATGATATTATCAGATTTTGAATGTATTGGCTCCATTCTAAAATCAGTTGTTCTCTATCAATTCTAGTGATCAATAGTTTTTCTTTCGTTTGATTTTCTACACTCGATCGCTATGCAACGCGAAACACGCAATTTGACCCAAGAGGAATGTGCACAAACGGTAGTTTTGCGAGAAGAAAGGTGGTCATACACAAGAATTGCAGAAAGGTTTGGAGTTTCCCATACAAGTGTGTCCAGAATGTTGCAGCGATTCAGGGAGACAGGTATGAATGTCCGAAGACCAGGACAGGGTAAACAACGGGTAACAACTGCCATTCAAGAACGTTTCTTGAGAGTTTCTTCGTTGAGACAACGGTTTGCAACCGCTCGCCTCCTTCAAAATCAGCTTGGGCAAACTCATGAGGTGCAAATTAGCACTCAGACAACAAGAAATCGCCTCAGACTGTTTTAAGACTGTTTTAAGGCCTCGTGTCGCGGCAAGAGGCCCAGCTCTTACCCCAGCCCATCGAAGGGCGCGTTTGGATTTCGCGAGAGAGCATATCCATTGGGTAGAGGCCGATTGGAAAAGAGTTCTTTTCACAGACGAGTCTAGATTCTGCCTCTACCATTGTGATCGACGTTCCCTTGTATACAGACGTCCACATGAAAGATATGCTCAGTGCAATTTCCTGAATACTACTCGTTTCGGGGGAGGATCGATTATGGTATGGGATGGAATATCTTTGACTGCTCGCACAGACCTAGTGGTCGTTCATAATGGAGCTATGAATGCTGATAAGTATATAAAGAACATTCTTGAAGAGCATGTAGTGCCATTTGCCTCATACATTGGTGAAAATTTCATTTTTATGGACGATAATGACAGACCCCATCGTGCGCGCATCTTTCAGGAGTACCTTGAAGAGGTTGAAGTCTCTCGAATGGAATGGCCAGCAAGAAGTCCAGATCTCAATCCGATTGAGCAGGTTTGGGACAACCTCAATAGAAGGCTGAGAAGTTCAGAAAATCATCCAGCTACTCTTTATGACTTAGGAATCCAACTCGGAGAAATCTGGGAAGGATTAGATAAGAACATTTTAAGATCACTCATTTTGAGTATGAACCGTCGTTGCCGAGCTGTAATTAACGCAAGGGGTGGAAATACCAAGTATTGAATCACTTATCATCATTTCAGTATTTTGAAAATTGTTCATTTCTCTTCTTTCACATAAGATTCGGTGAAATTCTGAATTTTTCTTCCATTTAATGTGTCTTGTTTCGTTCAAAACCTTCCCGAGAGAACATAAAAAATAAGTTACAAAGTCAATGTAGAGTTAACTTTCATTAAAATTGAGATTTTCAGAATGTGCTTGAATTTTTTTGCTCAGTGTATAAGGACCCATATGAAGTAGGTATAGAAATAGCAAAGGATGACTAGCAGTGGCATCCCCACCGAAACACCTGAAACAGCAAATCAGAAGCAATGAACAATTAGGCAAAGCTCGAAATAAATTTTTTTCAAAAATCTATCCAAAATTGAATCTCGAGTGCAAAAATTCAAATAAGACCTCTGCGACATCTAACATCTCTCAAGATCCTCTCGAAGATCTTCTCCCGATTGTTGATTCGCAGCATTCGTTGCGCGAATCTGTTCTTCCATTTGAAACGGGACCTATCCCACAGATGGAGGCACCATCTTTGCCGCATCCTATTGATCGGCCCTATTACAATTATTTGAATTTATGGTTTCATGAAAAATGTTTTCTATTTCGAATAGCACGTAGTCGTTCCCAACTTCCATAAAGCTCCAGATTATTCTGGAGAAATTGGAAACAATCGAATTGAAATTTACTCTGCGTATAATGGGGCATTTCTTTATTTATGATATGTATATGAAAAGCTATTTCCTCGAGACATTGGTCCTCGAGTCCATTGATTAGAGAATGATAAATTCAAGTGTCAACTTTCTCCACCAAAAGTGGATTGAACCATGATATTTCGAGCTTTTATGGGTGAAAGCTGTCTAATGACAGCCAAAGTTTAGGCTGAGCCCCACATCTCCCTTCGTCACTCTGGATGAGTACCCAGGACTCCCAGGTCCATGGATCTCCATAGTCCCTTCTTTTGTGCATGTTATTGGTGAAATAGTCCTTTTGTCCTATCGAAAAACCATTGTTTTAAGATGCCAAGGGCCTCGAATAGATCGAGACGGTCCTGCCAAAAAGGGTTCCCTGTTGACGTACTTTAATCCTGCCCAAATACCCATGCATGAATACCTTATCCATGGAACTTTTTGCTTCTTGATGCTAATCACAAACATCAGCTGAGTATGTGTTCAATTATACATAGCTATTATACAAGACCGTGAAGTTCATTCTGGTTAATGGAAGATATTCGTGAATTTATTACTCGAAGATGACTAATTCTGCATCTTAATGCACGCCATTCGGTTTTTGCGGGAATTATGTTGTAAATGGCTTCTGCATATATGATATAATGCATTCTGACGCCCAGTTTATGACGCTGCCAAGTTCAAGTATTATACTAATTTTCCTCTGAATATCTCTAGACGTTTTCCCATTTTCGAGTTTTTTTAACTTTTTTATTCCCCCAATGAGATATGAAGAATCTAATAAATGGGTCACCGTAAAGTCAGAAGTTTTTGAGGGCTCATTTATCCACCTTCTAGGTAGATTCGCATCAGCAAGTATTCAAAATAATTGAATTATTTTTCCTCCATTATTATTGTTATATTTTGTTATATATTCGAGAGTACTTTCCAGGAATACGAGTGAAGAGAAGTCATATTATCTCATTATTTAATCTTTATCTTAAATACAATATTTTGTACATTATAAATTACTAAAAGTATAAAATAAATTATGTTCCTATTAAATCATATGAGCACATCAATTATGGCAACGCCATCATCTTCATATCACGATTCCACTCGTCATCCAAGAAAGTTTTGAGCCTTTCCTCTCCTCACGCAGTCTCAGTACCATTATTTTTGGATTGTGGATTTTGAGCATCTTCAAAATATCCAAAATTTCCATATTGCTCCGAATTGTCCGTAGTACCTTCAGCTTCATCATTCACTTTCGTATTTTTTCCCATATTATTGTTGAAATAGAGAGCAATCTCCTCATTTCCTAATAATGAGATAGGATTTTCATCTGTCGCTGAATCTGATTCTTCAGATTGACTGGTGGTTCCATTCAATGAGTTTGGTGATGCGTACACTTCATTCCTTATGGAATGCTGGCTGTCCAAGTCTTGTTGCTGTTGTACAGCTCCTGGACCAGTTGAAATCAGTTGCAGATTATGTCTGCCTTCTTGTTCGTTCGATTTGGTTTGTTCTACAGCATTAAGAACGCTCTGCAGAAGGGCATCATTCAAATATTGTCCAGAGGAAATTTCGTTGTGGGGATTCTCACTGGATTGTATCTGAACTGCGTAGGTATTTGGTACTTGAATGGGAACACTATGGTAATCGATGCTCTGTGATGGGATCACTTCAGCCCCAGGAACTAGGTTCTTCGCGAAGGATTCTTTGTCGTTAACATCAATGTTATTTCTCGTTTGTTCATTGGAAACAATCTGACTGTGGGCTGATTGAAGATCAGGTACTCCATAAGTTACTTGAGATGCACCTTGATAATGTCCCCCAATATTTGAAATTGAACCTGCAGATGACGAAAAGGCATGTTGCTGTGGTACTCCATAGTTGAATTCGGGTAGAGGCTGTGATTTGTAGGCACTACAATCATGGGGAATTCCAGCATATCCAAAGGGATATGCAGCTTGGTTATGTGCCAAAGCAATGTTGAAACCAGCATGCGTGTTATCAGAGACCGAAGCTGCATGCGAATTATCTTGAACAATACCGAAAGAAGTAACTGGTATACCGTACAATCCTCCAACAGCATTCAAGGAAGGCTGATAACTAGAAGATGCTTGGTAATTGCTGGCAGGCACTTGATAACTGGTCAGTGCATGAGCTTCAGCACCATTGATATTCAATTCATGGGAATAAGAATTAGATTGGGCCACTGAGTTGTCCTTGAAAGATGTATGGGTGTGAGTACTTGGTAAACTTAGATCTGTTGGAATCTGAGGAATATTTTCCGTAACTGGTTTCAATGTATCTGGTACTGGAGGAGGTATATAAGTTGAGGCTGCGTTGTAATTGTTTTGTGCTAATTGAGCTAAATGGATATTATGCACTAAACCTTTGGCGTCCTTGTGATGATGACCATGACCTTTCAACGATTGAAGAACTCCGTTTGGTACAGGCTCTCTATGTACCACTGGATGTTGAGGCGGATTTATTTCCAGAGCATTCAAGAAAGAATCACTAGCGATCAACGGTGTACCATATTGACCGCTAGGAGGAACACCATAATAACCACTAGGAGGTACCAATCCTTCATGGGTAGCTGCATTGGATAAGCCTCCTTCAGGCTTGTATGAAGGATATTTCTTGAACTGTTTGAATGAATTGAACTTCGAAGATGAAAGACCCGAAGATTTGTATGAATGGGAGGCTGCATAAGGTCCTGAAATCGAATAAGAATCGCTAGGAGGAGCACTGTAAGAATCCAAGATGAGGTTCCCAGTTGCTGGAGGTAAATAGTTGTTATTTCCAACGAACTGTAAATTATTATCAGAAGAGAAGGAGTTTCCGATTCCAGTGGAAAAACCATCACTGTGACCATCACTGCCTACTGAAGAACTCGATTGAACACCTCCATGGTTGTTGACATAATACTGACCATTCGACTGTTGCAATATTTCGTAGCCGATACTCTTTATAACAGCGAGGTTGTCATTTTGGCCAGAATTGACCCCAACTGCCGACAGTCCTAATTTAATATCCCCATTGTGGTCATTGGATCCAACTGAAGAAGTAACAATCTGTCCAGAACCAGTGACCGCATTCAACGGCGCTCCATAAGAATCACTAACAGCTCCGTTATTAGAAGAACCGAAAAGATTAACATTTGAGTGGGACTCTATCGAAATTTGATTTTCACCAAGTCCACCTACTGGAGGCGGGGTGAAATCGCTGTTGGACAAAAGATCTCCGGTACCATGGGCTTCCCCATGAGGTACTCCATAACTGTCGGATGGTGGCCTTGAAACTAAACCAGGAATAGGTTTCCACCCGTCATATTTTATTTCTGGAGGTGTTGGAGGAGCAGGTACTCCAGGTGGAGGTGGATGAGGTACTGGATCTGGTGGTCCGTAGTGATTATGTGGAGAAGAGATTACGTATTTTGGGGGACCATACACGTTCGTCGGTGGACCATACACGCCCTTTGGTGGGCCACTATTGAATTGACTGTGGCCAAAATTGAGTCCAGATTGACCATTGCTGAATTGAGCATGACTGAAACTGATTCCAGATTGACCCTTGTTGGATTGACTGTGGCCAAAACTGAATCCAGATTGGCCTTTGTTGAATTGGCTATGGCCCAAACTAATGCCAGGGGGTCCGTAAGTGAACTTTGGTGGTCCATATGATGGTTTAGGTTTCCGGTAATATTTTGGAGGGCCATATGTTGGTTTTGGAGACTTGGGAATGAATAAAGGCTTCGGAGGTCCATACGCCGGTTTTGGCCTGAAAGGCTTCGATATGTACGGCTTAGGTAGTTTTGGAGGACCGTATTTGACTGGAGGTGGAGGAGGTCCAAAGTCCGCTGAAAGGTTGGGAGGAGGACCATATTTCTCAAAAGGAATGCGAGGTTTGAAATTTGGAACGCCGTAAGAACTCGAGGGCAAATCCAAGTTATTGCCGTTCACGAAGCTCGTTGACACCGGAGGTGGTATATCTGGAGGTGGTGGTGGATACACGACGTTATTAGAAGGATGATTTGGTACCCCATACACAGGGGCTGGAAGGGCTGGAGGTCCATAAGAATTCAGAGATCCAGGTGGTATTGGTACCCCATAAGAATCTGATAGCACTGGCGCATCTCTCCTGTTCGCCTCATGGTTTGATTCTGCCGCCACAGTGTCTTCTGCTTCATTTTTGATCTCTTTGTTGTTTGTGGACTCTACATTGTTGACTGCTGAATCTTGGAATGTGGCCTTGTTGACGACAGCTCTAGCTTGATGTAATGTGCCAGTTATGCACAGAACAACAACAAGTATCTGTAATCAAAAGGATTATATGTTATTATATTTAATATTGCTTCGACAATGATGGCTTGTTGACAGCAGTCTTATAAAGCTTGCATAATCGTGAATGTCTTCATATTTCACTTTGTATTGTAAGAAAAACTGGAAAGTTCGTTATTGAATATAATATAATAAGCTGGATCGATTGTTTGCATAGTGAATAATATGAAAATTATTCATCGTTGCGGCTTGATTTTCATGATTATCAATTCGCGGATTGTCTTGCGGGATGCATTGTTGACGAAGTCAACGATGGAATATTTTCGTTTTAAAATAGGTCCCATTGGCAATGTCATCGTGTGAAAGTTGATACGATACCTCCGATTGAAGATGGCATTAATAGGTTCTCAGAAATTTCATTTCACGGCGGGAAATTGAATTAAACGCCTCTAGAGCCATCTCTCAGTAACTGAGAACGAAGAGATGCTTTTTGTACAAGTTCTCGCTCCCTTGAGAAGCGAGCCTAACTACTTCAGTTGGGTAGTTGGAGTTCATATTGTTTCAACTCGTTTGATTCTGCAAAAAGCAAGATATCGTCTTAATCCTCATTATGAAAGGGAGAATGCTACAAGTTACTTTTAGGGCAGATAAGTTTACTGTCTGGATATATTTGTTTTTTTACTGAAACTAGATGAAGATGATCTTATCAGAATTCTCGAACAATCTATATTCTTTTTGATCCTTTCACCTTCAGTTCTTCCCACAATTTCGCTTCTGATAGGTGAATGTGTAAAAAAATGCAAGGATGTGAACAGGGTCAACTGAAATGAATGCCATCAACTTCTTATGATTAACCACTACACAAGCCATAACTTCATAATGGTTCGATATTGATAGGCATGATTTTCGGGCCAATTTGCAACAAAGTCGATTCTGAAGTGTAAAAATGGATGAATCACGAATTATGTCCCCTGATTCCACATTTGGAAAGCTCCGACAGCTACACCTTCAAGATTTGCATTTCAAATGGATCCAAATAAACAGATCGACTTGAAAGCAACAATTTGTAGCGCTCGCATGGAACGATAAAAAATCGGATGTGTGTATTGTAAGAATCAATGGGATTTCTAGTCGTTTAGATCGTGAAAACTCTCACTAAAAACGAGTTTGTATACTAGGTCAGCCTGTTGATGTCATCCGAGATGTGAGCGTAAGGTGAAAAGTGTCAAAACACGCCCATCTAGACCCGGAGAAATATTAGAAAGAGACTGTCTAAGACCTTGAACTTGTACCTTGTTTGCCATTAAAATGAATAATAGAGAGTCGAAAATGTTTGGGGATTCGATGAACTCAAAGATTTGCCTATTTTGCAAACTCAAACAAGCAAGATTACGATCCATAAAAAAAATTATGCACGAGTATATGGAGAAATCGAATATTTCAAAGAGATTTCACTTCATCAAAAATATTTTCGCTTTGTCCCCTGTACAGATTATAAGGAATACAATGATACGGAATGCAAAAGTGATGTAAAAAATTCGTTAATGTTCTTCTTCGAAAAACCTATCCCTAACATAAGAGGTGAACCGAAATTTAACCGCAGAACTGAAGAAATTTAGCAAATTCTGAACAGTTGGTGATGCTTGTCGATAAAAACGTCAGAATGAGATAATTGATACTTCTGCTGGAATATCCGGACAAAACGTGTTTGTTTCCATAAGCAGCTTGATGGCTTCGAATCGAGCTCTGCCTTCACCGAATGTGTCCGGTGACCTGTATACATTTGTAACAATTCCGAAACAATCGAATGCAAATTATGAATTATTACCAAACTGGTGATATTTATGGCTGATTGGAATCGAAAATAACTGAGGGTATGGTGTATTGTTCGAAAGTTGTCTGGGAATTTCAATGAGAGATAACAGGTGCTGCTGTGTATTCATTAAAAAACTGTTCCAGTTGAGCATGTGGAAATAGTTTCAGGAAAACCACGACGGATTTCACAAAAGAAAAACTAATCAAGATATATACGTAAATACAAAATTTTTCGAAATTGAATATGGAGAAATTCGATATATTTCTATTATGAATGCTGGACCACTTTGTACAAGCAGGAATTCTACAGTCTAAGGTATTTTTTAGGAAGAAAAGAATCCCTTGTATAACATCAATTTCTATAGATTTTCGACCCAAATTTGGTACATCAAAGCCTTAGGGTAACCAGCACCAGAATTGTGAAAAATTTCAAAATTACTGTTACGTCCCTGTCCATCATTTAGCATTTTACCGAAGGAGCTTCAACCCATACAAAAGCTGACAGTTTTCCGTAAATTCCTTTGTCCCATAATGAAGCCAATTTTCTTAAAATACACAGACAGATTTAAAAAAAAATGTCAAAGAATACAAAGTCTAATTTCGGACAGGGACGTATCAGTGGTCTTTCCAGTTTTATGGCAGTGACAGACCATAACTCAAACACTGATATTGTCACTGAATGTGAGACCGTATACCAAATTTGGTTCGAATTGATCATTAAGAATGATCCTTCATTTAAGAAGATTTTAAGGCATGGAACGAAGCATTTTAGGCCTATACTGATTGAAATTTTTGGCTTGAAATAAGCGTTTCTGTCATATAAGTCTTTATGAAAATAGAAACTAAAATTATCTGAAGAAATTAATTTCGAAAATTTCCTAATATTTCTATCTAAAATATCTAAAACAGCAAGAAACCATCATCAAATTGTAATATTTTTCGTTTGAGAAATTCTGGTAGAGAAAACGCTTCTACATATTGATTCATCACACAGAAATTTTATAAATATGAAAAAAAAAATTTTAAGTATATCCATGGATAGAATTTTCACTGAAAATAGTGAATTCTCTCGACATAAAATCGAGATTGTCTTGAAATTTGGTACGATAACGAAGAATTGCTGGAAACATATGGAATACTGATGATTGTGTGAAGATCAATTATTCAAAGTTGAGCTGGGAGAATAATGGAATGCGAGAAAGCGAAAAAGCATAACCCAAGGGCTGCGGAAAATTTTCCTCGGTTTATGATCATTGCCATCCTCAGACAAGGAACTCAACATAGCTACCCGATTATATACACAGAAAATTCCATTTATATCGCCGAAAAAGTTTCATTTCAATTCCATGTTCAAATAACAATTCGGCAGAGTTTTATATCCATATCCGGGCGAGTAAATAAAAGTGCAGTTCCACAATTTATACATTCCAGAAACAGTCATTCATTTTCCAGGACTCGTAAATGTTCCACCTTCATTCATTTTCCGCTCTTTATGGTTATTTTACCTCACTGTTTACCTCCAAACAATCAGCAATTCAACGATCTGAGCCTGGTCGAGCGAATCATTCATTTGTTAATAGTACGAATTGATTACTCGATTATTACTCGTATCATTGATACACCTGATAACTCTCCATAAACACAGTACCACGATTCCTGGCCTGGCATAATGCACAAACATGAGCAGAAATTGTTATCTCGTGCATATAGGATAATATCAAACGAATATCACGGCAAAATCAGGATTGATCTACCTCATAGCGTCCCAATCTATCCTAGCACACTGTTTACAGTCCATTTTCCCATGTCCAAAAGGTTTGTTGACATCATTCCCCTCATTTTGTTGAACGTGCAAAAGAGTTGGCAGATTGTGCCCACATTGAATGAAATTTCTTCACAAGAGGCTTATACCATCAGCATAAAATGATTGGGTTAAAATCTTCCTCAGACAAATCCTCTGTTTTATATTAAAAAACAATGGGGTTGGTGAAATGCTTCGATGCCTGCTCTGTGCTGTGAACCCTTTCACAAAACAATGATGCAAGCTTAATCAAGCCTTGGTGCAGATATTCATCCTGTAAGACCTTATGATTTACCAAATTTCCGAACCCTTTCGCGCATACGAATGTCAGCAAAACATGGAAGTCTGCCTTTGCCATCCCCATCCCTTATGTCTCCACGGCATGGAATTTATGTATTCGGTGCAAGCTACCTGCGAATTTGAGCTCCTGCTGAAGTAGGAGACAAGGAACAAAGGACAAAGCTCTTCTTGACTTCGAGAGTCAGATGTAGATGCTTCACTGGATTGTATCGAATACATTGTGTTTGATAATCTGATAACTAATTGTGGCACTGAACTGCTATTTCCTTAAGTGAATG
The DNA here is from genome assembly GCA_910592335.1 of Adalia bipunctata. Lineage (NCBI taxonomy): Eukaryota > Metazoa > Arthropoda > Insecta > Coleoptera > Coccinellidae > Adalia > Adalia bipunctata. Next base: position 3,303,511 of record OU342957.1, read on the forward strand.
TTCATGTTGAATCGATTTATCGATCGGTACTCAAATTTGCCGGCTTGTTATTGGAAATCTCGAAATGAAACACAGCGCTTGTGATATACCCCACCTGTTGTATCCACATGGCTTTTTATAATCCAAAACACTGTGGTATATGGCTACACTTCACTAGGACACTGGATATGTGCACAAAAACATTCTACGCCCTTCTGGGTTGGAAATTGAGTGGCAATAGTCCCGTTTTCGTATATCAATCTTGTTTTATATGGGTATTGAAAAGTGGTAAAGACAATTTCCCCACTGTTTCGGGTACATACGATGGTCGACCAGAAGTGGGAGCCAGCAGTCGCGGCTACCTCGAGAGAAAGTAGGAGATGAAAGTATTCAAAGCACAAGAGATGATAATTTCAGGCAAAGCCTTCGAAATCATGAATTATGGCTCTCCTTGTCCATCCCATGTTAGTCATGAATTTTCATCGAAATTCCATCGAGACACAGAATAACAAAGGTGTTTGACCTTTAGGATATTCGGTGAGAGATTCATAACAAAAAACCAGGTGGTTCTTCATTCATAGTTAGACGAAACAGAATCTTTGTAGTACCCAGCATTTCTGACTTTATCAATACGAAATTAATCTATTACAATATACCTGGTGGCAATGAGGTATAAAATGAAAGATTAATGAAAGTACCCAATCTTTGGTCCAGACAGACCCCAATATTTGAAGTAATTGTTTCTTGAAAGTCTTTTTGTTGTTTGTTGTTTTTTATTATCTCTTTATCCTCTTGGGTGGAAAACCATAAAAAAATATAGCTCTCCAAATGAAAACTGACTGTCTCATACTTATGGAAATATTCAGCTGGGCTATTTTATGTGGTCCATATACTCCTTTTATATTTTAGCATTTATTTGACAGAACATTGAATGGGGTCAGTGCCTCAACTCAAAAATTATTTATTTTTACAGATTTGATGTGTTGAATTTAATTTTTCTTATCGGGTGTATTAATTTGATGTTGCTTCTGTTATAATATGTCACAGCTTTCACACCAAAGCAACTGGGATTTATTAAAATCAGAAAAGTGGTCTCTAAAAACTTCTGATAAACTCAAGAATGTGTGGATTTGCAAGAATATTTTCTCCCTTCAAAACAATTCGGTTATGTTTCGAAAAAATGAAATTTGAATTACAATGCGCAAAAAAATTAATGCACATTCTGAAAATCTCAATTTTGATGAAAGTTAACTCTACATTGACTTTGTAACTTATTTTTTATGTTCTCTCGGGAAGGTTTTGAACGAAACAAGACACATTAAATGGAAGAAAAATTCAGAATTTCACCGAATCTTATGTGAAAGAAGAGAAATGAACAATTTTCAAAATACTGAAATGCTGATAAGTGATTTGAAACTTGGTATTTCCACCCCTTGCGTTAATTACAGCTCGGCAACGACGGTTCATACTCAAAATGAGTGATCTTAAAATGTTCTGATCTAATCCTTCCCAGATTTCTCCGAGTTGGATTCCTAAGTCATTAAGAGTAGCTGGATGATTTTCTGAACTTCTCAGCCTTCTATTGAGGTTGTCCCAAACCTGCACAATCGGATTGAGATCTGGACTTCTTGCTGGCCATTCCATTCGAGAGACTTCAACCTCTTCAAGGTACTCCTGAACGATGCGCGCACGATTGGGTCTGGCATTATCGTCCATAAAAATGAAATTTTCACCAATGTATGGGGCAAATGGCACTACATGCTCTTCAGGAATGTTCCTTATATACTTATCAGCATTCATAGCTCCATTATCAACGACCACTAGGTCGAGCAGTCAAAGTTATTCCACCCCATACCAAAATCGATCCTCCCCCGAAACCAGTAGTATTCAGGAAATTGCACTGAGCATATATTTCATGTGGACGTCGGCCACAATGGTAGAGGCAGAATCTAGACTCATCTGTGAAGAGAACTCTTTCCCAATCGGCCTCTTCCCAATGGATATGCTCTCTCGCAAAATCCAAACGCGCCCTTCGATGGGCTGGGGTAAGAGCTGGACCTCTTGCCGCGACACGAGCCTTAAATCATATTCTCTGAGGCGATTTCTTATTGTCTGAGTGCTAATTTGCACCTCATTTGCTCAAGCTGATTTTGTTGTCTCAACGAAGAAACTCTCAAGTAACGTTCTTGAATGGCAGTTGTTACCCGTGGTCTACCCTGTCCTGGTCTTCGGACATTCATACCTGTCTCCCTGAATCGCTGCAACATTCTGAACACACTTGTATGGGAAACTCCAAACCTTTCTGCAATTCTTGTGTATGTCCACCCTTCTTCTCGCAAAACTACCGCTTGGGCACATTCCTCTTGGGTCAAATTGCGTGTTTCGCGTTGCATAGCGATCGAGTGTAGAAAATTAAACGAAAGAAAAACTATTGATCACTAAAATTGATCCAGAACAACTGATTTTAGAATGGAGCCAATACATTCAAAATCTGATAATATCAACTTTTTTTATTCCTGCTGATGGGAGAAACATCTGTATTGAAGAAAACGTTGAAAGTGCATAATGCATGAATAATTCTGTTGAAAATAATTATCACCGAAAACACCTTCAGTTGTAGAATAAATTTGAGATTTCCATAATGTGCGTTAATTTTTTTGCGCAGTGTATATTCTTTTCAACAGGAGGATTATTTCTGTCGATTATTGCTGATTCCGAAGCTATTCAAGGCTTTCCATCTTTGAGGATTCCTAACATTTGTGATTCAAACGTTCTTCATGGCGAAACTTAGGAATTTAATTGAATTTCAAAAAAGGTGACACTGAAGTCTTATTGAAACTTTGTCATTCTGATGAAGAAATAATGGGCAATGAATGAATCTAATTTTCCGGATCTTCGATCCGGATTGCCTGCACTAAGATCGGAATTTCCAAAAACGTGGAAAATACAGATGCCATATCCTGAATTACAAACAGAAGGCTGAGTATCAGCAAGAATTTGGTAATATCATATGGGTCTTTTTCCCATTACACAAGACCCATGCAGGAAGGTGAGATCCGTTTCTTAACTCGAACGATGACACATTCACTTTCATTGGGGTCTCAAAAGAATCCGGATCTGAACAGGTATGATTTCATGTTTTCGTTTTCAGGCATACAATTAGCACCTCTAGCGTGGATGCCGGCAATTCGGAGCTCAAAATAATGGGTTACCGCTATTAAAATACAATGGAGAAAAACGGTTACTTGTTGGAATGTTAACAATGGAGAAAAAACTTCTTGATCCTACCCGAATACAGAGTGATGCTGGGTGGATTGTACGAAATTCACTGGTTGATAGATTTTATCTCTTGATTTCATATTTTTGGATTGGACAGTATAAGTTCACTCAAATAGTGATTGTCACTTTTTGAAATTCCCATCCCTTATATTAATTATATGAATTATATGAATTCACTTTGAGAATATTCATTTTATAAAATTATAATAAACTGTTGAAGTTAATTGATGATGGACATTTAACGAAACAAATCAAATCTAATTAGAAGCTAATAATCTTACTGTATGTATGAAAATCGAGATCGATATTATGAACTTTCTACTTAAGGAGTCGTATTGACCATTCGGAATATAAGAAGGTGAAAGGTACGACTGATTTTAAAAAATTCATTATAAAGTAAGTCAACCTCAAGCGTCACATCTTCAAACAGCTATAACAGTGTTTTTTCAAATATGTACATATTTGTTTATTTATTCTTTATATCTTTCTTATAATCTTCAACTCATAACACGCTGAACTAGGGAAGAAAACGCTCAAATACCACTTCAAAAGTGTCTTCTCCTTTTCATAATTTTTATACAGGATGAAATTTTCGATCCGTCATAACTAATGAACGGTTATTTCGAATCGATTGAAATTTTCAGGAAATATTCTCTCGAAGTCGAAGGAATAAAAACGATTATCATTCTGAAAATCCATGCCAGGCTCTGAAAATTTTGGTTGATTTTGTCTTTCGCAAAAATCCGGCCCTGTGTACGGTCTTTTTTAATGTTTGATCTGGAATATTCGAACCTTACTCATAAAGGTGGAAAACTGCAAAAAAATTCCCAACACTATTGTAGGTTTTTCAATTATACTAACTGACAAATAAACTGCAACAAGCTGTTCAAATTTTAATATTTCTTGGTAAAACATACAGAGTGTAACAGCCAAATGGAATGAATTCGATAACGAATGAATGAAGGGGTGTTGGGAAGAACGCTCGGACACGTCGATTTGTAATTTCAAATGCGCATATTTTTCAAGAAAATAAAATTATATAGGGTGTTCCATGCGACCGTGGCCAATACCAACTTTCTTATTTCAAATGCAACCCCCTGTATATTATTTATTTTTTGGATTCTTCAGAAAATTCTAGACATAATTCATGTAACATGTCTTATACCTATCTTCAACTTTTTCGGAAATATTAAGTGTTTTCAGATTTTTTACAAAAAGTAACATTTTAAATGAAAATTATTTTATTTCACAAATTCGATACATTACACTCAATACTTATTTCCCATTTACCTCTTGATATGAAGAAAATAAGCAAAAACCATTACTGAGAGGAAATTTAAAAAAAAACAAAAACTGAAATGTTGAGTAACGTTAGAAGACAATTCTACACCAGATTAGCATGTTGCCAAGACGTTCGCGGCGAGCATTTTGAACATTTTCTACATTGACATTATTATTTTTTTTTTTGATAATTAAGAAATAATCAGTATTACCTATTAGGTTTTAAGTGTAATGCACCGAATTTGTGAAATAAAATAATTTTTATTTAAAACGTTGATTTCTGCAATAAATCTGAAAACACTCAATACTTCCGAAATAGTTAAAGATAGGATTGTGCATGAATTGTGTCTAGAATTCACTGAAGAATCCAAAAAATAAATAATATACAGGGGGTTGCATTTGAAATAAGAAAGTTGGTATTGGCCACGGTCACATGGAACACCCTATATAATATTATTTTCTTGAAAAATATGCGCATTTAAAATTACAAATCGACGTGTCCGAGCGTTTTTCCCAACACGCCCTCATTTATTCGTTATCGAATTTATTCCATTTGGCTCACTCTGTAGATAGTATAGCACGGAGTAAATGATTGAATTTGGAGAAATGAATCGTGAAGGTTTCCTCATGGAAACATAAAACAGGTCCTTCTGGGTGTTGCAGTTTCATGTCAGCAAGGATATTTTCGTTTAGCATCAAATGAAAATGTTGGCATTGAATTCAGAATTGATTACTGAAAATGAAAAGCTAGAATTCTCATTTATTGCTATTTTATTACTTCTCCGAGTGTAAAGATAGAGCCATCAAATGCTAGAAAGTAGCTTCGTCTGTCACCTCCTCAATATTTGATAGCGAGTAGATAGATGCCTATACCTCAGGTGCGGTAACATGCAGTAATTAGTAGCTCAGAAATAATGAGAATCCATCAAGTAACATAATCAGGGAAAGGAGAGGCCTTGAAAATATTCGTCTCAAGTTCTCGGCCAACTAGATCTAGCCTATCGACGATCAGATTCGATCCTTCTGCGTTAGGAATGTCGCGAAATTTGGAAAAAGGGTGTGTTCACTTTCTCTCATCCAGAGCGTTTTCGGTTTCTTCGTATGCTGATGCATTTCGATCTCTTCCACTTTCGTTTAATGACACGTTCGGAGGCGATTGCCCAACGATGTCGGAATTCTTTAACAGGTCCTCATACCAGCGTTCTGCATCAAGGTTATGGACTGCCCACGTCCTTTACAAGAGTAATCGCTTCGGTTAACACGAAGATCCAACAATAGCTACAGAAAGTTCTTCACGTAATATTCTACAGGAACGATTTTTCGATGCTTGGGAGAAAGGTCTGTTAGATGAGCTCAAGATGCTGAGATTCTTCGAGATTTTGGCGAAACTAGAAACCTCTTGTTGTCGTCCTATACAGGGTGGCCAAGAGATTGACGTCAAAAAGAAAAAAAAAAAGGTCCCTCGTGTTACGGGCTATTCGAATCACCCCCATGTATGTTATGCGATTTTTCACGGTTTTCCAGTTATGCATTTTTTTATAAACTTTTCGACTTGTTCATCTTTAAAAAGATATTGAAAAAAAAAATACAAGACTTCTCTGTAAAATTCTTTTGTCACTTGAATCTCCATAAATTGTACTTTTATACATAAAATAACCAGATTCGTAACTTTGATAAAAATTATGGAAATTTTGGTCTCAAGTGAAAAAGTTACGTGAATTGGATTATGATCTGAATTTTCGAATCAAAATTAAAAATGTAAAAAGGCTAATTCACGGTTTCATAGTATGTTTAAAAACTGCGCTCAAGAGTCAGCTTTTAGAATCATTGATAAAAAATGGTACTTAACACTCTACTTTTGCTAGAATTAGCCTTCAAAGTCATCGAGGTGGAAAAAATCCAAGTATTAGACATTTACTACAGAATTATTTTTTGCCATTTTAAGATTTTCCTGATCAAGTTCTGATAAAAAATGCAGGAAATCAATGAAAATTAGCTTTAGATGTTGGTCAATAAAAGTTCTAGATAAAAAAAGGAAAAGGTATGGCAATAAATCACACATCATAATGTAAATAAAAAGAAATTTATTTATAAAATTTACAGTAGGTTTTCAAAGTGGCCACCTCTAGCCTCAATACATATTCTACACCTTCTTAGAAAATTTTCTTTTAATTTCATAAAACCTGCCCTGTTCTCTCTTAGGACACGTTGGGCTTCGCTTAACTTCAGTCGCAGCTCGTCTTCACTCGAACATTCTCGGGCGTAAACAATTTCTTTGAAATAACCCCAAACGAAAAAATCGATGGGATTAAGGTCAGGTGAACGTGGAGGCCACTTGATTAGTCCGCTGCGTCCGATCCATCTGTTCGGGTATCGTTCATTCAAGTGATTACGGACGTTTGGTTAATTTAAGAGAAGCCGAACGTGTCCTAAGAAAGAGCAGGGCAGGTTTTATGCGATTAAAAGAAAATTTTCTTAGATTATTTACATTATGATGTGTGATTTATTGCCATACCTTTTTCTTTTTTTAGCTAGAACTTTTCTAAACCAACATCTGAAGCTAATTTTCATGGATTTTCAGCATTTTCTATCATAACTTGATCAGAAAAATCTTAAAATGGCAAAAAAAACTTTGTTGTAAATGTCTAGTTCTTTGATTGTTTCTACTTCGATGACTTTGAAGGCTAATTCTAGCAAAAGTAGAGTGTTAAGTACCATTTTTATCAATAATTCTAAAAGCTGAGTGCTGATCGCAGTATTTAAGCATACTAAGAAACCGTGAATTAGCCTTTTTACATTTTTAATTTTAAATCGAAAATTCAGATCATAATCCAATTCACGTAACTTTTTCACTTGAGACCAACATTTCCATAATTTTTATCAAAGTTTCGAATCTGGTTATTTTATGTATAAAAGGACAATTCATGGAGATTAAGTTACAAAAAGAATTTCACAGAGATGTCTTGTACTTTTTTTTTAATATCTTTTTTAAGATGGTCAAGTCGAAAATTCTCAAAGTTCATAAAAAAATTCATAACTCGAAAACCGTGGAAAATCGCATAACATACATGGGGGTGATTCGAATAGCTCATGACACGAGGGACCTGTTGTTTTCTTTTTGACGTCAATCTCTTGGCCACCCTGTATATTTTGAATTCTGGTCTTTCAGGTGGATTCCGTAAAACAAAAGTTATAGCAAGTGCTAATACTGAGATTAAGAAACATCTATTTCTCTTACGATGTTCCTTGCTCTCTTCCATAAGAATATACAGGGTGTTCCTTAATTAGAGGTACAAACGAAGAGGGGAGATTCCTTGGTGCCGCAAACGATTCGATTTCGAGATAAAGGGTTGTTTTTTTTGTTTGTAATTTTTGTTTTGTTCATTATTTTTTTCATTTCACAAGGCTGATGTAGATTATTGTTGTTATTTTTGTATAAGAGCGATAACAATGTAAATGTAGGCTCTGATACCACCTTTTTCGCTGTTGAAGGGTCAGAAATAAATAAATAAATAAAGAAAAAAAATAGTGCATTCGATCAATCTCTGCGTTTAGTCCACCAGCGGGTCATCATGTGGTCTAAGTTTCCCCCTTGCGATTATGTCAAGAAGAAAATCGACCATTTGAAATGACGAAACTGTTATACAAGTGAAAATCCAATCTGCGGTAAATACAAACGAGTATGTTCATTTCACGTCCGAAAACTTTCTCTAAAACCAATATTCTAATTTCAGATTCTTCTTCTACACTTGAACGTAATTGGTTTTCTACGTTTTACTCGTTTCATAAGACCATTTGATTTAAATATCGTCCATTCTGGATATGCTGGCCGGAATTCATTCAATTCTATATCTATTTCCTGGTTTCGAATTCTTGATTACACCTCCTTGTGGTATTCATTGCTTTCTTTCTTCATTTGATAGTCATTCTTCACCTACGCACGACTAGTAATTAGGTACAGTATCTTCATAATTATCAGGGTATGACAAATCAAACAACCGAAGTATCACAGGTGGAAAATACCTCTTCCTATCAAGACTCAGTTGTCCATGATAATATTGTTTCAAAAAATAGTTAAAATCTTATAGCGCAGGAGCCATTTCTACAAACAATTTCTCATTCGTTGTATTTCGAAAATTGGAAGAGAAATCCCAAAAAAGTTCCAAGAGAGATGAGGATAAATATCGGAAGCGTAGACAAGAATTTGTCCCTGGTATACAGTTCCCTGGTTTTTACAATTTAGAAGAGTTCAGAATTAAATATATCTCTATACTTTTTCTCCTCTGTATTAACTTTAAAATGAAAAAAAATATATGTCCTCATATCTTCAACCCAACCAAGACTGAATCTTCAAAATGAAATGAACGATATTTGATATTAGAGGAGGTAATTATCCCCCCATGAGCGTCGAAGTCCTTAGAAAAAGGTACGCAATGTGGTGCACAATCGTCAATACCCCCCTCCATGAAAAACAGCTATGTTCGCCCTTGTTTCTTTTTATACTCACTGGATTTTTATGACAATTTTGATTTTTTCGATAGAATCGTTCACATTTTCTTTCTCTAAATCGGTAGCAGATACGACGAAACAACAAGAGACCATAAGGTTTAGTATAACAACAATGCTTCTTTTAACAATTTTTCGAACTAACAGCGGTTCACCAAAAAAAGTTCTGGAGGAAAACAAGGGACAGTGTTCCAGAAAAATATCCTGTAGATTTGCAAACGAAATTGGATTGTCACATGGTGAGGACTCTTATTTTAATTTGTATGCCTAATTCTAGTTGAATTGTGAAATGCAATGGCAGCAGGAAGTATTTTTAGAAATCAGTTTTCCTTCCGATTTTTGAAGCCCTGAGTAAAAAGTGGACGACCCTGTATGTTTTTCAGCAGAGATGCTCTCGATGGATTAATTCATTTGTTCCACCTCATTCAAAAATTATTGTGGTATTCGTGTTAAACTGTTCCATGAAGGAATAAAAATGAATATGAAATACCCAACGAAATAACAAATGCATAATTTTTCACATCACATCCTTTGCTCGAGCCACTTCCGATTTTTTTGCGTAGTTCTGTTCCACTTGCCGCTAACTGATCCCACAATCGGAATACGATTTAAACAACAGGGGTCAATGAATATCAAACAAGTCGAATAATCTATTCACAAATTCGATATGAACATTAAAATTTACTTTCTCGCAACGAATTGTGTTAATGAGGAAATTAGTATAACTAGCCGAAGAATACATATGGAATATTCTGAAATTTCACCTGGTATTGGGTTCATATCGGCTTCATTCGAAGGAAAACAGCTTTACCTTTCAGTATCCTTCATTTTCAACCACATTGGTTCACTTCTTTTGCTATACTCAAAAAATGCATTGAATTCTCAATTTCTTCGAAACATGAAATATGAGAAAATGTTTCATTGAAAAGAAAATTATAATCTGCTATCATATTTCTAAGAAAATGTTAATCTCAATGAGAAAAAGTGAGGGAATATTGATATTTCGAACTGTCCTCTGGAATCTCAAATTCGGCAACCTCAAATTATCTCGTTGCATCAAATTCTTTAAATGTTACATCCTGTAGGTGTTCCATTTATATTTTGGAGCATTTCACGTTTGAATACGCTCTGAAGTCTTAATGGTTCTATCAACAAGAAATGAGATTATGTTGCATGCATAATCACAGAGTGCTCCATAATAATTTCACGATGAAGTAATCAAAACATAACAACGAATGCACCAACCGTAAAATAAACAACGCTTGAACAATTCAACTAGCAATAAGTCCATTCCTTAACCGCAAAGCCAAAAAGATGAGGGATCCGGAAATATGGCATGACATTGAAGACCGATCACCTTGAGTAACAACTTCTTTTGGTTACGTTCATCTGCAAGAAGCTCTAAAAGTGTACCACACAACCATGAACCAGTGTGAATAGTATCGACCTTCCAATAAAGGCTGGGCAGACAACTGGCTTGTTTGGTGAAATAAAGAAAGTCATGCCCTTGAGGTAACAGTCTCATCGAGAGAAAGTAAAGTCAAGAGCAAGATCACCGATGACGGCAACGAAAGGAGAGCTGAATGAGAAGCTGCTCGAAACCAAATTTTGAATTGGTAATGAGGAAATTTTGATGGATAGATTTAGCATTTCCATCATTTTTAAAATCGGATCCGGTGACATCAATAGTACCAATGAAAGCACTAAACTTCGCAGCTTCAGCATGCTTGTTCAAATTCGTAGCCAGAGCAGAGCTGGTAGATTTCGAGATGAAAAAAGGTTTTCTCGAAATGAGATTCTCACAAATTTTTGCATATGGTGGCATCATTTCGAATTTTAATACGATAAGATCGGTATTTCCCAAATTAAAGGATCAAAAAGGTTCAGATGGCTGCATCTCCGGATTTTGCTCATTCTCGAACACAACTGGTGCAATCAGAACGCAAACGTATACTGAAAATTTCATGATTCTAGATCTTTTCTTTGGAGAGTTATCCTGATTTCGGGTATATAAAATTAATAAAGTCACTGCTTTAACATTTAACGATGAGCGCCATCTCTTTGATATTGTATTGGTGATGAGGAGTCGTGAAGATTTCTACAACGGAAATAGAAGAGTCACCTATTGAAATAGTTCGAAACGATAGTCTTTTATAGCTTTGGAATGGTTTTTCCTGCCAAAAAGCTGTCTCCAAATCACAAATCAGTATATTATGGGATCATCTTGCTGCGTTCAAAGCATAAATCAGAACGGAGATGTTTTCTAACAACGTATAGAATTCTGATCAAGAATTCTAATTCTGCGTACTCCTGGTTCATCATATTGGATACAGATGACGCTAGTTTTACCACATTTAAAAGATGCTTTATTAATGTTTAATAAAGTCACGGGGTTTTTCACCAGATTTTCAATGAATATTAAAAGCTTTCGGATTATTATTTCAAATGAGAAATATTTGGAACTGTTGAGAATGCTGAAAAGAATCCTGTTCATACGGATTCAGCTTTTTCTTTTTATGTATTGCAGTATGTGTAAATAATTTCGTGAAGAATTATTGAAAAAATTCAATATCTTCGATTCCAATTGGGCTGCAATTTCTCATTTGAATCAATGTGAGATGTGAGACATGAATAATACGATTGCTCATTAGGAAATTCTTTATTGGAAAAGATTACACATTACGATGAACTTCATCAAAACTTATAGATTTAACTTAAATGCCTATGAGGAAGAGCCAGAGGAACCAATCAGCGTCACCTTCTCAGGCTCGATCGTTGAAATATATCCTCCTTGCTCTTCGGTACCAGATGAAGGATCGTCCTGCATTTCGGCATGGGAGTTAAAATTGTCGTATGGGCCATTTGTGGATTGCTCGAGATCGATGTCCTTGCTATGCAGAAATACAGGATGTCTATCTGGCATGTCACGGTCGGGTTCAGTCAGCGATTGCATTGGGGAAGAAAGGATTTTACTAAGTAAATTACTAATATTATTATTATCGATATTTTCAGTGGACGACGATGTTGGTGCAGCAGTTGTTGTCTTATATTTCCTGAAAAAGACGACTAAATTACATCTCTGATCGGAAAAAAATCTAATTCAGACAGGCTGATTCCCTAGGTCAATGCAGAAAAATCTGAAAATGGGTTAACAATTCCGCTGCCGAATATTTATGTGAAAAGAAAAATCTATTCTTTATTTCGAATTATTCCAAAATTCCACACTGAGAATAAAGAGTAAGATGGAAATATGTACAGCATGGTTCTATTTTTCTGGCATATAAAACAGTCAATAAAAAACAAATTTTCAAGTCAACAAAACTCTTGGTTACAAAAAAAAACGAAATAAATTTGATACAACAAAAAAACCAATTCTGAAGTAACGCTTAGAATTTTTGTCTTATTTTCTCTGATACATTCGGTACATTAATAAAGTACCCACCCATTCACTAGGATGAAGAGTTCAAATCTACTTGACGTTCATGATGATATATGAGAAACTGGTTATTACAGGTTGTTGAACTCACGAAGTTGATTTATTTGGACATGATGAATATGCATTAAGTAATTCCTCAAGTTCGATAGCCGTACCCTGTTCAAAAATGAACTGTTGATATTGAAATATGAGTGGGCACAAACAATTAGAGCCTCAACTTCTCAAGTCATCTGAGCCGTTCTAAGGTTTAAGCCAGTTTACAGTTAGCCACTGAAGACTGGCAGAACTCAAAAACTTCTCTTTGGTTTGCTTTTTCATAAAAGATTGATGTCCTTTGAACACGTTTCAAATCTATACAAAATAAAAATTGATATGTAATTTTGGAACCAAATGTTCAGATTATACAGGTACGGCCAAAATACACGAATTTCATTGGAAATCTTCAGAAAACAGTTAATGATTAGGCCCGATTATACAGGTTCTTTCGAAGTTCAAATAAATATTATACTTTCTTATATAAGAGGAATTACATACAGAGTGTAACAGCCAAATGGAATAAATTCGATAACGAATAAATGAGGGCGTGTTAAGAAAACCCTCGGACACGTCGCTACGTAATTTTGAATGCGCATATTTTTCAAGAAAATAATATTATATAGGGTGTTCCATGTGACCGTGGCCAATACCAACTTTCTTATTTCAAATGCAACCCCCTGTATATTAATTATTTTTTGGATTCTTCAAAGAATTCTAGACACAATTCATGCACAATGTCCTATACCTATCTTTAACTATTTCGGAAGTTTTAAGTGTTTTCAGATTTATTGCAAAAATCAACGTTTTCAATAAAGATTATTTTATTTCACAAATTCGGTACATTACACTTAAAACCTAGTAAGTAATACCGGTTATTTCTTAATAATTAAAAAAAAAACAAAAAAAAACATCAATGTGAATGTTCAAAATGCTCGCTGTTGTAGAATTGATTTTTTTTTAGTTTCTTCTCAGTAATGGTTTTTGCTTACTTTCCTCATATCAAGAGGTAAATGGGAAATAAGTATTGAGTGTAATGTATCGAATTTGTGAAATAAAATAATTTTCATTTAAAATGTTGATTTTTGTAAAAAAATCTGAAAACACTTAATATTTCCGAAGAAATTGAAGAAAGGTATAGGACGTTGTACATGAATTATATCTAGAATTTTCTGAACAATCCAAAAAATAAATAATATACAGGGGGTTGCATTTGAAATAAGAAATTTGGTATTGGCCACGGTCGCATGGAACACCCTATATAATTTTATTATCTTGAAAAATATGCGCATTTTAAATTACAAATCGACGTGTCCGAGCGTTTCTCCTAACACCCCCTCATTTATTCGTTATCGAATTTATTCCATTTGGCTGTTACACTCTGTATAAGCTATTTGCGTATTTATACAGGGTGTTTCTCAATTGACGCGAAAGATTTCAAAGGGTGATTCCTTGTTCATTATAAAGGGTAGTTTGTTGTATAAATGTTTGGTCAAAAGTCAAATGTTAGGGAGATATCGCGATTCAAAGATGGCGGGAAAATGATGTTTTTATTTTGTATTTTGAAAACTAAAAGCGATAGAATGATGATAATTTATGGAAGTATTGCTATTATGAAAACGCACTTCATTGATATTTTTTCATATTTTTAGAATGAGTGGAGGGGGTTGAAGTAGACTACCCCTATCATTTTTGTTAACTAAATTAGAAAAAACTTACGCAACGACTTAGATAGAATTAAATTCGGATAGCCTGAATTGGTTAGAAACTTTTTCATCTCCTGTATTTTTCTCAAAAAATGTACCGTTTTGAAATAAAAAAATTAAATGTAAATCAGTTCAGGTAATGATTAACATTCTATTTTTTATTTCAAAACGGTCCATTTTAGGAGAAAAATACAAGAGTTGGAAAAGTTTCTAACCAATCCAGGCTATCCGAATTCAATTCTATCCAAGTTGTTGCCTAAGTTTTTCTTTAAATTCCATTTTTCCGCCATCTTAGAACCGCGTTATCTCCCTAACGTTTCACTTTTGACCCAACGTTTACATAACAAACTTCGAAATATTTGGCATCAATTCAGAAGGACCCTGTATAAGTGTGAAAATAGCCTGTTATTTTTGTCTATCGCTTGGCCTTAACTGTTATGTATTGTTTTCGTGTCAACCTCCAAATCAGATCAGCGAATTTCACTGGAACACAGATAAGTAAGCCTTTACTTCACCCAAGTCTCATCTCATCTTATCATAGGTGTACTGCCTAGAGATCTTGAAAGGCAAACTTATTTGCGTCGAGCTTCAACTTAACCTAGGACTAAATGTAAAAAACTATGAAAAAGCCCGCTCCATTGGCAACCAAGCACCTGGGTGTTAGTAAAAATAGAAAGCTGTATAGGACACCCTAACCCCAGATGAGTCGCTCTGTGGGCTCACCTTCTTACCCCTGCGCTGACGACACAGGAATAGAGCCATAATTGTAGTAGTAGCAACGGGTTTGCTCGCAAATGAAGTCTTTGATGCTCATGCAGTTATCGATTTTCCATTCGAAACTTGGCGCTTTCAGGGTGACGCATGCGCTGGATGCTCCGCTCTCGTCGCTGAAAAAAACTCAATTCAAAAAGGATGCGAGAGAAATTAAAGTTAGCATATTGTACACTGCCCATTTTCAGCCTACCCAATGTAAGACTACTCAAGGATTCGTTTTATTGTTCTATACTATACTAAAATGGTAACTCTGTGGTCCGGCCTGGGGAATCTGTCGGAAAAGTGGGTCCAGAAGAATCTTAAAATCGCAGCGAAGCTGCGATACAGGAGAGAATACTATTCTAAAATGGTAACTCTGTGGTCCGGCCTGGGGAATCTGTCGGAAAAGTGGGTCCGGAAAAATCTTAAAATCGCAGCGAAGCTGCGATATGGAAAAGAAATTTTTACACGGTCGGAAAGAGGAATGATCGATTCGTACGTGGGCGAAATTTCGATCCTCTAGGCGACATAGAAGTATTTTAAAAAAATTCGCGAAAATCGCGACAAAATTCGGCAAAAAGGGCAATTTTAAACTCGATAAAACTTTTTTCGCAGATATCCTGGCCGTGAAGTAAATATACGGATCGAAAGAGGAAGAGTCAACGCAAAATAGCTTGGTATTCGTATTTTCCATAATTTCCACATTTCTTCAGGAAAATTGATCAAAGTTTGACATTTCTCCTATAAAATCGCCCGATCTGCAGAGATCACAGAGAACTATCTGACATTGTATCTGTAAGCTGGCAGAGTTTGGCCACAGCCTTCTATAGAGAAAGCTCGGAACACAATCTGATAACTGCGCTCAGATTCCGCGCCCGGAGGCCTACCGATAAGGATAACTGTTTAAAAGGTAGATCTGCTGGCCCATACTAGTTCTATAATACTATACTAAAATGGTAACTCTGTGGTCCGGCCTGGGGAATCTGTCGGAGAAGTGGGTCCGGAAGAATCTTAAAATCGCAGCGAAGCTGCGATATTTCTATACTATACTAAAATGGTAACTCTGTGGTCCGGCCTGGGGAATCTGTCGGAAAAGTGGGTCCGGAAAAATCTTAAAATCGCAGCGAAGCTGCGATATGGAAAAGAAATTTTTACACGGTCGGAAAGAGGAATGATCGATGCGTATGTGGAAAAAATTTCGATCCTCTAGGCGACATAGAAGTATTTTAAAAAAATTCGCGAAAATCGCGACAAAATTCGGCAAAAAGGGCAATTTTAAACTCGATAAAACTTTTTTCGCAGATATCCTGGCCGTGAAGTAAATAAACGGATCGAAAGAGGAAGAGTCAACGCAAAATAGCTTGGTATTCGTATTTTCCATAATTTCCGCATTTCTTCAGGAAAATTGATCAAAGTTTGACATTTCTCCTATAAAATCGCCCGATCTGCAGAGATCACAGAGAACTATCTGACATTGTATCTGTAAGCTGTCAGAGTTTGGCCACAGCCTTCTATAGAGAAAGCTCGGAACACAATCTGATAACTGCGCTCAGATTCCGCGCCCGGAGGCCTACCGATAAGGATAACTGTTTAAAAGGTAGATCTGCTGGCCCATACTAGTTCTATAATATACTATACTAAAATGGTAACTCTGTGGTCCGGCCTAGGGAATCTGTCGGAAAAGTGGGTCCGGAAGAATCTTAAAATCGCAGCGAAGCTGCGATATGGAAAAGAAATTTTTACACGGTCGGAAAGAGGAATGATCGATGCGTATGTGGAAAAAATTTCGATTCTCTAGGCGATGTAGAAGTATTTTAAAAAAATTCGCGAAAATCGCGAAAAAAATCGGCAAAAAGGGCAATTTTAAACTCGATAAAACTTTTTTCGCAGATATCCTGACCGTGATGTAAATATACGGATAGAAAGAGGAAGAGTCAACGCAAAATAGCTTGGTATTCAAATTTTCCATTATTTCCCCATTTCTTCAGGACAATTGATCAAAGTATGACATTTCTCCTATAAAATCGCCTGATCTGCAGAAATCACAGAGAACTATTTGACATTGTAGCTGTAAGCTGTCAGAGTTTGGCCACAGCCTTCTATAGGGGTAGTCCAGAACACAATCTGACAACTGCGCTCAGATTCCGCGAACGGAGGCCTACCGATAAGGATAACTGCTTAAAAGGCAAAGGCGCCCGCAGGCAGGTGGCCAGGGGGGCCATGGCCCCCCTGAGATTTGTATGGCCTTATCGTTTTTCAGCTTAACAACCTCAATACTTCAATAATTTTTATTTTGCCCCCCCTGAGAAAAATTTTTGCCGGCACCCATGTTAAAAGGTAGATCTGCTGGCCCATACTAGGTTAGTCTAATTTGGGCGGTGTCGCCTGTCTGTTGCGCGAAGAGTTTGGAAACGTCCATCAGAATTGGTCATCAATTTTTCTTCTTGAGGAGGCTGAAGCATTTGGAGTACGCCTTCCAAGAAGGACAAAGAGTGTGGGAACCTCAACCGGGCACCCTACACTGCCTTCTTCCTTGACCTCCGGCTTGGAATCTTCGAATCTCGGCTTAATGAGTTTCAGGAACGCAATCTCGTTTATTAGATGCGAAATGATCAAAGTATTTCTTGATGATCCCCGAGCTGCGGCGTTCCGAGTCCTTAAGGCGAGATGAGATCACTGGGCGCGGCAAGAGATCTTCGGAAGATCGCGGGAGCCTTGTCTGTCACCGTTTGCCGCCGATGGCAGTCTAGTTCGTCTTTTTGTTTTTTCAGAAGGTCAACACCGCCGTCTGGGAATGGCGTACAGCGGGAGCCCTCTGAATTCACGCTGGCTCTAATATATGCCCGAGGGGTATGCCTATAAAGATTGCTGTATATGGACGAAACAAACGGCCGAAGGACTACCACCATACTTATCGGTTTCAGAGATGTAAATTTTGCACTTTGAATTCCACGCGCCGAGGTATTCCCCGAATGTATCATGATTTACGGACAATTTCTTGCATGCGTCAGGCTGCCAGGTTTTTTTCTACGCGGGGTCGACCAGTTCTTCCTCCCTGATTTCTCTCCACCATGCGATTACAATCGGGCGATAACGACGGACATGGCTCGTTGACTCCAACAACGCGCTGTGGTTTGTTTCGATATAATTGATTGCCCATCTTGGGCGTCGTACTCGGGGAATTATAAGTACTCCTCGTTATTGTGCACGATCAATTATTACAGCAGGAATCTCACGACAGACATGGTGAGTCATGACAACGAACAAAGACGCTTGGACTGAAAACACGCAGTCAAGAAGGCTATACATTTCAATGTTCGAGCTTAGCTTGTACCATGCGAATATCAGCTTGCTATTCTCCACAGAGTGAGAAATTTGGGATCTGTACTAGCCTTCAAAAAGGATGGTTTTCCGGAAAGTATTCACTATTGGAATCCCTTATCAAAATGGGCAGAAATTGGAGACTAAGTTTCAGTACAAAATATACACTGCGCAAAAAATTAACGCACATTCTGAAAATCTCAATTTGAATGAAAGTTAACTCCACATTGACTTTATAACTTATTTTTTATGTTCTCTCGGGAAGGTTTTGAACGAAACAAGACACATTAAATGGAAGAAAAATTCAGGATTTCACCGAATCTTCTGTAAAAGAAGAGAAATGAATAATTTTCGAAATACTGAAATGCTGATAAGTGATTTAATACTTGGTATTTCCACCCCTTGCGTTAATTACAGCTCGGCAACGACGGTTCATACTCAAAATGAGTGATCCTAAAATGTTCTGATCTAATCCTTCCCAGATTTCTCCGAGTTGGATTCCTAAGTCATTAAGAGTAGCTTGATGATTTTCTGAACTTCTCAGCCTCCTATTGAGGTTGTCCCAAACCTGCTCAATCGGGTTGAGATCTGGACTTCTTGCTGGCCATTCCATTCGAGAGACTTCAACCTCTTCAAGGTACTTCCTGAACGATGCACGCACGATGGGGTCTGGCATTATCGTCCATAAAATGAAATTTTCACCAATGTATGGGGCAAATGGCACTACATGCTCTTCAAGAATGTTCCTTATATACTTATCAGCATTCATAGCTCCATTATCAACGACCACTAGGTCTGTGCGAGCAGTCAAAGATATTCCACCCCATACCATAATCGATCCTCCCCCGAAACCACTAGTATTCAGGAAATTGCACTGCGCATATCTTTCATGTGGACGTCTGTAAACAAGGGAACGTCGATCACAATGGTAGAGCCAGAATCTAGACTCATCTGTGAAGAGAACTCTTTCCCAATCGGCCTCTTCCCAATGGATATGTTCTCTCGCAAAATCCAAACGCGACCTTCGATGGGCTGGGGTAAGAGCTGGGCCTCTTGCCGCGAAACGAGGCCTTAAATCATATTCTCTGAGGCGATTTCTTATTGTCTGAGAGCTAATTTGCACCTCATTTGCTCAAGCTGATTTTGAAGGAGGCGAGCGGTTGCAAAACCGTTGTCTCAACGAAGAAACTCTCAAGTAACGTTCTTGAATGGCAGTTGTTACCCGTGGTCTACCCTGTCCTGGTCTTCGGACATTCATACCTGTCTCCCTGAATCGCTGCAACATTCTGGACACACTTGTATGGGAAACTCCAAACATTTCTGCAATTCTTGTGTATGTCCACCCTTCTTCTCGCAAAACTACCGCTTGGGCACATTCCTCTTGGGTCAAATTGCGTGTTTCGCGTTGCATAGCGATCGAGTGTAGAAAATCAAACGTAAGAAAAACTATTGATCACTAGAATTGATCGAGAACAACTGATTTTAGAATGGAGCCAATACATTCAAAATCTGATAATATCATCTTTTTTTATTCCTGCTGGGAGAAAACATCTGTATTGAAGAAAAACGTTGAAAGTGGATAACATATGCATGCATAATTCTGATAAAAATAATTATCATTGAGAACACCTTCAGTTGTAGAATAAATTTGAGATTTCCATAATGTGCGTTAATTTTTTTGCGCAGTTTATATACATTAAGATTCATGGCCTCGTCAGAAGAACCATTTCTGAATCGTTCATCTACTCTTCCAGACAATGAAATGAAGAATTTGCAGAGTACGAAAAATCGACATGAAGATCACATCGATTTCGTATTCCATTCACGCCATCTTACAAATATGTCAACTACCAATTTCGCAAAAAACTAGCAGCAGCACGTGAAGTATAATAATTACAAAGCCTTTAAGGTAATGACTTCCTCTTCAGGCAATAGAGAGGAATATTAAACTGATCAAGTGTGTTGACCCCAGAGCGTAACTAATTGGGTAAGCCCAAATAGTGGATCCCCTCGTATAAGAAAGAAGCAAATTGATAACCGGTATAGTTTTAAACAGAATAACAATAGAGGACGTAGGATGAGGATATAACACCATTCATCTTCTCCTCTATGTACTATGTACCTCCAGTCTAATTGTCAAATTTGTCAAGTGTTTTTGAATGCGTTCTTCATGTAATTTTTCCTAAAGTACGATCAAAATATTGGATGACATCTTGGCATATGTCTTTGAATGAACTAAGGCTGATACACAAAAATAGAATGAAGTAATTCTCAAAAACTCTCGTAAGACCTGAGTGTTTGAAGGATTCTTCTCGTTGGGAAAAATTTACCTTTCTCTTGCTGTTCTTTGGGGACTAGTGCTGCCAGGAACGTTAGAAGCCACAGGCCCTTCTGGGTCTTCAATTTCAGTCTGTTTCATATAGTTGAAAGTTGCATTGAACGGTAATCCAGTGCTCATCCAAAGGAACATATTTGTGCCCAGTCTATTACCAGACGTCCAAAAGTCGTATTTATTGAAACCTGCAATAAACTTGTCACTCAAACACCTCGTTTTCTCTAATTGTTTTATTCGACGAGAACAAACCAATAAAGTTTACAAAACTTTCTTGCTCCAAAATAACACATTTGTGGTTTACAACTGCTGAACAATGTGGATGCAATAAAAATGTACCGTTTTGTGCTTACCTGCATTACTTAAGTACTGCGTTATTGAATCTGCCTTCTCTTTGGTTTCGAACGAAACCAATTGTAAGCCAAGCGACCTACAGTATTGGTATGCTAAGAAGAAATTCAGTTCAGGCGAGTATGGATTCATGCGACTCACAAAATATTGGACGCCATCTAATTGTATTGTCGTGATCCTTTGTCCTGCAAAAATCAATTCTGTTATCATTCTGTCCAAATGCCTGTAATTGTCGAATTTTGAGTCTAAATTGTTCTCGAATGATTTGGTTGGACTCAATGAAGAAGTTTTCGTCGGATCCTGAAGGCGACAACTTCCGAAATAACAGATCTAGGCGTTCGAATGGTTTTGGAGTTATTAAGTTTAGAACTTTTTGGCCAATACAGGGTGGCCAAGAGATTGACGTCAAAAAGAAAAAAAAAAGGTCCCTCGTGTCATGGGCTATTCGAATCACCCCTATATATGTTATGCGATTTTTCACGGTTTTCGAGTTATGAATTTTTTTATGAACTTTAAGAATTTTCGACTTGACCATCTTAAAAGAGATATCAAAAGAAAAGTACAAGACTTCTCTGTGAAATTCTTTTTGTAACTTAATCTCCATGAATTGTACTTTTATACATAAAATAACCAGATTCGTAACTTTGATAAAAATTATGAAAATGTTTGTCTCAAGTGAAAAAGTTACGTGAATTGGATTATGATCTGAATTTTCGAATCGAAATTAAAAATGTAAAAAGGCAAATTCACGGTTTCTTAGTATGCTTAAAAACTGCGCTCAACAGTCAGCTTTTAGAATCATTGATAAAAAATGGTACTCAACACTCTACTTTTGCTAGAATTAGCCCTCAAAGTCATCGAGGTGGAAGAAATCAAAGATCTAGACATTTACTACAGAATTATTTTTTGCCATTTAAGGATTTTTCTGATCAAGTTATGATAGAAAATGCTGAAAATTATTGAAAACTGGCTTCAGATGTTGGTCAAGAAGAGTTCTAGATTAAAAAAGGAATAGGTATGGCAATAATGTAAATGAAAAGAAATTTATTCATAAAATTTACAGTAGGTTTTCAAAGTGGC
This sequence comes from Adalia bipunctata, assembly GCA_910592335.1. NCBI lineage: Eukaryota > Metazoa > Arthropoda > Insecta > Coleoptera > Coccinellidae > Adalia > Adalia bipunctata. The sequence goes on from OU342957.1 coordinate 3,325,568, forward strand.
CACCTCTAGCCTCAATACAAATTCTACACCTTCTTAGAAAAATTTTTTCAATCGCAAAAAACCTGCCCTGTTCTCTCTTAGGACACGTTCGGCTTCTCTTAACTTCAGTAGCAGCTCGTCTTCACTCGAACATTTTTGGGCGTAAACAATTTCTTTGAAATAACCCCAAACGAAAAAATCCATGGGATTAAGATCAGGTGAACGTGGGGGCCACTTGATTGGTCCGCTGCGTCCGATCCATCTGTTCAGGTATCGTTCATTCAAGTGATTACTAAGAAGGTGTAGAATGCGTATTGAGGCTAGAGGTGGCCACTTTGAAAACCTACTTTAAATCTTATAAATAAATTTCTTTTTATTTACGTTATGATGTGTGATTTATTGCCATAACTATTCTTTTTTTATCTAGAACTCTTCTTGACCAACATCTGAAGCTAGTTTTCATTAATTTTCAGCATTTTCTATCATAACTTGATCAGAAAAATCCTTAAATGGCAAAAAATAATTCTGTAGTAAATGTCTAGATCTTTGATTTTTTCCACCTCGATGACTTTGAAGGCTAATTCTAGCAAAAGTAGAGTGTTGAGTACCATTTTTTATCAATGATTCTAAAAGCTGAGTGTTGAGCGCAGTTTTTAAGCATACTAAGAAACTGTGAATTCGCCTTTTTACATTTTCAATTTTGATTCGAAAATTCAGATCATAATCCAATTCACGTAACTTTTTCACTTGAGACAAACATTTCCATGATATTTATCAAAGTTACGAATCTGGTTATTTTATGTATAAAAGTACAATTCATGGAGATTAAGTTAGAAAAAGAATTTCACAGAGAAGTCTCGTATTTTTTTTTAATATCTCTTTCAAGATGGTCAAGTCGATAATTCTCAAAGTTCATAAAAAAATTCATAACTCGAAAACCGTGAAAAATCGCATAACATACATGGGGGTGATTCAAATAGCCCATGACACGAGGGACCTGTTTTTTTCTTTTTGACGTCAATCTCTTGGCCACCCTGTATTTCAAAAACTACGAATTTTATTGAGTTGAATCCTGGTAGCTTCTTTAGAGTGTCCACTCAATTTTATGTGTGATTGAAAGATTTTGGAAAAAAAAATTGAAAAACAATTAATATCTCCGATACTAGTCGCTCAATTTGGCTGAAATTTCTTATGTACTGCAATGCGATCTCTAAAATGAGTTACTAAAAAAATCGTAAGCATCGTGCCAGGAATTGATATCTGGAAGCCAAGCAGCTGTGAGTGAGTACAACAAATCATTTACTGAGTTTTCTTGAAAGATGACAGCACTGTTAGACGGAGTGGAGACCGTTTTAGAAAAACATGTTTTTTGTGGTTTCTCCGAGCCTGAAATTGTGATTTTGGTACAAACCATTTATCGCATACTCTTCTCAATTTAGATCATACACGCTCATCGTAATACAAGTTAATTTGTGTCGCTCTATAACGTGACTCGGCTTATAAATAATATTATGCAACCTCGGTGGACCATTCAAGAGTGATTGTTATAATAAAGGAGGGCCGGAAAGAATGCCACGTTACAATCGAGACCCCATCATACTTTTTCATTTGATCGTGAATCTAAACTGAAACAACGCATATTTACTTTCGAAATGGTCCTTCAATAGATGAAACATATCGCAGGATTTTTATTTTTTGTTGTTTAATTCCTTAAATATCTGGGAACGATAAAAGCTGTCTGAGTGAATGAAATATCGTTTCCCTCCATCTCTGAAATCACCTAAACCGACATGAATAATGACGGTGTTTTGGATGAAGTCGAGGGTGTAATTATTTGTGAAAAGAATTTTTAACGATATGAGAGAGGATGCGAATGTGTCTGACTATTTAATGGCATATTTGCATAAATTGTTGACAGGTATCAGGAAATATCATCGCGTGTCATGAATTTCCAACGAAGTGAATAATATGCTAATAACAAATATAATAAAAGAGGATAAATATGAACGAGAGGTAGATACCAAACAGGTACACAAATAAAGAGTTCTGTCTCAACAGTGGGTTTTCAAAGCTGATTTCCCAAAGGATTCCTGGCAGACATTTCGGTCGCTGAAAGAGCCCAAGACAGAATGAGGATCCTTAAATTTTTAGTGCCACTCTTGTCAACTTGAGTTTTTTAATCGTTTGTTTGTAAAACAACGAGAATTCTTTATCAAAGATTACACGAGATAGGCAAACAAAGCATCTCTATTATGTTCAGAAATTACAACGTATTCAAGGAGAATATATTGTCAGGAAGAATTTTTATACAGAGTGTAACAGCCAAATGGAATAAATTCGATAACGAATAAATGAGGGCGTGTTGGGAAAAACGCTCGGACACGTCGATTTGTAATTTTAAATGCGCATATTTTTCGAGAAAATAATATTATATAGGGTGTTCCATGTGACCGTGGCCAATACCAACTTTCTTATTTCAAACGGAACCCCCTGTATATTATTTATTATTTGGATTCTTCAGAAAATTCTAGACACAATTCATGCACAATGTCCTATACCTATCTTTAACTATTTCGGAAGTATTAAGTGTTTTCAGATTTATTGCAAAAATCAACTTTTCAAATAAAAATAATTTTATTTCACAAATTCGGTACATTACACTTAAAACCTAATGAGTTATACTGATTTTTTCTTAATTATTAAAAAAACAAAAAAAAAACATTAAGATTACAACATGCTAATATGGTGTAGAATTGATTTTTTTTTAAATTTCTTCTCAATAATGGTTCTTGCTTACTTTCTTCATATCAAGAGGTAAATGGTAAATAAGTATTGAGTGTAATGTATCGAATTTGTGAAATGAAATAATTTTCATTTCAAATGTTAATTTTTGTAAAAAATCTGAAAACACTCAATATTTCAGAAAAAGTTGAATATAGGTATAGGACATTGTACATGAATTATGTATAGAATTTTCTGAAGAATCCAAAAAATAAATAATATACAGGGGGTTGCATTTGAAATAAGAAAGTTGGTATTGGCCACGGTCGCATGGAACACCCTATATAATTTTATTTTCTTGAAAAATATGCGCATTTAAAATTACAAATCGACGTGTCCGAGCGTTTTTCCTAACACCCCCTCATTTATTCGTTATCGAATTTATTCCATTTGGCTGTTGCTGTTTCGGTTTGCTGAAATAAATTCACGCAGCTGTAGGATGCTGTGTGGAACGAATGCTTCTCGAGGAAGATGCACATCAGTTGTGAACCTCAATAACGAGAATCAATGCTGGAAAACGAACTAATGGTACAATAATCTCACCGATAGTTCCTAAGTAAATTGCATGCCATCCCAGCATGATAATTATCGTATACTTGAAAAAATGCGTTTATAAATAGACTTAAACACTGCCGCTATACCCGCAAAAGAGCTGAGCTGAGGTCAGCCTCCTCTTCAATGTCGAAGAAATTTTGTTAAGCATCGATTTCAATCACACTGAACTCTGTTTTGAGCCTCATCTTGAATTTGAAAACCGGTGAGTCCACTTTTATAAACGGACTGAATTCATTCAACTTTAACTATCGCAATCTTCGATTTATTCCTCTTCTTTCTTTGTTGTTTCTGCAGGTTCAATGTCTCCGCCATGCGAAGGGCGATGTATAGAAATAAAATAGCTAAAGATCGACATTGTTTCGATGGAATTCGCCGAGTCTAGCCGACAATGGGATCTCTGCAGACGCGAAAAAATGGGGTTGCTTGAGGAATTCTATTCCGCGCGAGAACTAATTCCATTATTGTCTACACAACACCAGATACCAAAATTATGCAGAATCACACAGTCTGTTTATCAAATGACCTGATTCTATCGCTCTTGCGAAGGTTCTGAAATTTCCACTGGGCCTGTAACCTCTTCACAAATCGTAATCCCACAATTTTATGTGGAAAATTTAATGGTCAGTTACTGCTATAACTTTATATCGATTTATCAAATATTTTGATAGTTTCAATCACAGGGAACAAGCAACTATTGTAAATCTCTAAAAGAATACGTATTTTGGCAGGGTTCAAGGTCATTTCCCGAGTTAATAAGATCGAGTTTCTGGTATATAATAATTCCTGCGATACAAAGCAATGCCAAATTAATTAAACCATGATAATTACAAGTTCAAGGAGAGATTCTCATCCAGATCACTCTTGAATTAGGTATGTATATCAATTCCGCATCACATCCAAACAAGATAGTGCTTACAGTATACACTATATACAGCTGACAATCCACAAAAAAGTTCAATAACGATCCAAAGGATCTTTTATCGAAAATATCTTCGCGAAGCTCAATTTTCCAAAATAAATGGAGTTAAAGTATTCGAAACTATTAAGGGGACCTGGTACATGTCCGAGCTCGCGAGCCCCCTTCAAAAATTGGGCTTTTTATTTCCATGATATCTCAGTTCGTAGGCGGCGTAGACTAACAATTTTTTTTTTTTTAAATTAAAGCTTAATCATTTCTCTAGAATGTGTTTTACTCGCTTTTCTGTTTTTCTCCGTATATTAGGAAAAAACCTGGTGAGCTGTAATTTCATGGAAATCTGGACAAACAATTTTATTTCCATGATATCTTTGTCAATTCTCGGGATTAATGTATGAAATTTTAAGTATACCTGCGGAATAACATTTTGCAGCATGTGTATTATTCGCTTTCCGTTTTTCTGCGTATATCAGGAAAAAAACCTGGTTGAAAATATGACCAATAAAGTTCCTACTTTATAATTCATTTAAAAATTGAGGGGACAATAAACAAAGGAACTGATCAATACACATTCTGGAAAATATTATTCCGCATGTGAACTGAAAATTTCATACATTTATCCCGAGAATTGACAGAGATATCATGGAAATAAAATCGTTTGTCCAGATTTTCATGAAATTACAGCTCACCAGGTTTTTTTCCTGATATACGGAGAAAAACAGAAAAGCGAGTAATACACATTCTAGAGAAATGATTAAGCTTTAATTTAAAAAAAAAATTGTTGGTCTATGCCGCATACGAACTGAGATATAATGGAAATAAAAAGCCCAATTTTTGAAGGGAGCTCGCGACCTCGGACGTGTACCAGGTCCCCTTAAGCAGAGGTATATCCAATTTGGCAGTATCTTCGAGCCAAAAATATGGGTTGGATGCTCAGGTCATTACCATAGCCAATATGACGTTATGCTCGATCTGAAACCGCTAGGATCTCCTCACAAATTAATACTCCGATAAATTATTCAAATGTATTCAAATCTGACGCCTGGAAATTTGTATTACTCCAACAGGCGGATGAATCAATGACCGGATGTACCAAGTGGAAGTGAGATCCAACAGCAGAATAACAATTGTGGAAAAATAGAAGAAGCGTCAATTTCGAAAATAAACCATCGATCCGACGTTGTGAATTTCAAAAACAACGAATACATCAATTCTCCTCCACTTCAAACTACATATACGATATATGTATAAAGAATGTCACAACTAAATAAATGGAATTATTTAAGCGAATTTTCGACCGAAATTTTATTTCAAACATTTCCGAAAATTGAAGCATCTGATACCACTCACTCAAGACAAAACATTTCTAATAAATAAGGGAACAAATTTTTTTCTTCAATTATATGTTGCCCTTCTTAATGTTTCCAAAAAAATTCTCTGATCCGCCCTTAGAGAAAAACTGTATCATTATATGGCTGAAGGAGGGGGTCATTTTGAGAATATGCTGGAATTTTTGGAATATTTAATATTTTTGCGTGAGTACAAGGAGGTATATTCTCTTTCTTATTTTTTACATCATTAGTAAAAAATGAAAAATATTATTCTTGTAATTTCTCATCAAATGTAGAAATTGTATCAATCTGGAAGCTAATATGGGTTGGACTGGTTCAGTACCTGAATGCAAAAGCTCCGTTTCAGCAGTAGTGAAAGCTTTATTTCAGGAATTTCGACAAATTTATTTACTAATCTATCAATTCATTGGCAACGTTTCGAATCTTTTGTGATTTTTTTTCAAGGCTCGTATTTTAATCTGATTGAAATGCGATACGGTGAGGAAATTTTTATACGGTCGGAAAGAGGAATTATTTATTCTTACGTGGGTGAATTTTCGATTCTCTAGGCGAAGTAGAAGTATTTTAAAAAAATTCGCGAAAATCGCGAAAAAATCCGACAAAAAGGGTCATTTTAAACTCGATAAAACTTTTTCCACAGATATCCTTACCGTGATGTAAATATACGGATCGAAAGAGGAAAAGTCAATGTAAAATAGCTTGGTATTCATATTTTCCATAATTTCCCCATTTTTGCAGGAATCTTGATCAAACTTTGACATTTCGCCTATAAAATCAAGCGAGTTCTACCGATGAGGATAACTACTTAAAGGGTAGATCTGCTGGCTCATACTAGTATATTAATAAATTAGCAGATAAATTTGTCCAAAGTCCTGAAATAAAGCTTTTCTACTAAAAAAAACATAGACGTTATCAACTATATCAATCTCCTTTTCAGTTTATTGCTTTTTTAGATCGAGAAGAAGCGAAAACTGATTTAATTGCATAATTTCTTGCATGGATTTCAGTTCAGATGAAGAACGCTTTTGAATAGCTCCATAATTCAATATTTTTTTGCTTTCTGAGAATCTCTATTGGGAACTGGAAGTAGGTAATAAAACAGAATTTACGATATAGTACATGCCTGAGATGTCTTCTATTGTGCTCATAGCATAACATAAAGCTTGTAAAGTGCAACCGACAATGTTCTTGTAGTAGCTTGCATTCAGAAGATGCAACATAATGGTACCTATATAACCATTGTTTCTAGATGCTTCAACTATACGAAGCAATAGGTGGGCAAGGATAATGTGAGAATTTGAAGGTAAACAAAAATTGTTCATGAGATTGTCGACTGAAATCAATCTGATAGAATTCACTCGCTATTACTGGACGGATTTTGAATAATTTTGAGAGTATTCACTCAAAAAATGTTGCTGATTTCAAGTTCAAGTTTTGCGTCAATCAAAGCGTGAGCTTTCAATTTTAATTCAATTGCTAGGGGGAATTTTATATTTCAGTGTAGTAACTAGTATACATGGAGGAGTAATAATTGAAATGCAGCAGCTTTAAAGATTTCGCCGGTAAATTTTTCATGGGAAATTTCCGATTTTTTTTGTAGGTATAGTTCTTATTGATTTTTCTCGATATCAGCAAGATTTTTAGCATGAACGATGAAAATCTCGAAATCTTAATCGATGTTGAAATTGACAATCAATTATTTCAGTTTCCCGCTATTATTTACCTGTAATGCGTGATTTCAAAACGTAGGTCACCCTGTACAACGTCAGATATATTACGGGTGCATATAATAATAGTCATAATTAAAATAAAAATAAGTGAAGAGTTAAATTTCCGTATTGAATGAAAATTTATTTTTATGAAATTCGAAACTTTCAACGATTAAATTTTCGGGCGAAGAGAGTGGTTGAATGGGGTTATTTGGGTTTGAAGAATGGGAATACAAAAGGAAACTCACCTTTGGAAACGGCGGCGAAAAATAATAAGATTGCGGAGAGTGAACAAAGGTGACGAGACATGATTGTTGTTTTATACACTATGGCTCGCGCTTGTGGCCGCTTACTGAAAGAATCTTCATTCGTTTGTTGTTTTTGTGCCCCGGTGGTTGGATGCAATAGTCCCCCCCACGATACCATTTACCTATTATGAACTTGTTTGAGTTTATTTTTACCATCTTCTTTGAAACCACTTACCCATACACCGTTTGAGTCTGCATCATCGTTTATCTTTTTTTTTTCTAATTTTATTGCAATATACAGGGAACAGGGCGAACGAGAATACATCATTCTTGCGGATTCTGAATCTATCGGTGCTAAGTATAGCTCGATCTTGATCAGCTGTGTTCGATTGTAGTTATTTATTTCTTCGGAAACAAATCCGTGCTTTTTTCCAGACATACGCGGTCGGTTCGCAGAAGTGGAAATGTTGAGATGCTTCTTCGTTTTGCGCAAATAAGCGGAGATTAATGATTACGTACGATTTGATTGGGTATTCACCGCTTAATTAATAGGTTCTGAACAGAATTCTCGTTGCACTTTAATTCCGATTAGATTTTTTCGTGAAAATCTTGATCAAAACAGATTTCTAGTGTTAATTTCTCATATTCATCTGTACAAAAAATATGAATTAGTGTATGACGTTCTTCAAGAAGTAGATAAGCAAACACAGGGTGGCCTAGTAAAAACGAAACAGCCGATTTCAAAAACAGATAAATTTTAACATGACTTCAAGTTCTTCATTTTTATTTTTTTTTTCAGAAAAACTGATCGAATTTCATGAAGACTTCAATGTATTATCAGTGTTAATACTACAGAATACAGAGTGATAAAAATGTTACGCACAATATTCATGTTCGGTTTTTGCTATTTAGTACAAGTTTGATAAAACAGATCAATTATTATTCTATTTCAAATTAGACAGCTTTTAATGTATAATTGAAGATTTTGTCTTGCTCCCTCTGAAGTCCCTGATTATATAAAAATTGACCTGTTTCAGCATTCTCCTATAAAATAGTGAATAGAGGATATGAATTTTGTGAGTTAGTTTTTAGTTACTCACTCTGTATATTCAATCTGCACAATATAGAAACACGTACGTTATTCACAGAAAATGACAATTTTTTATGAACTCTTCTTCTAGCATGCACTGGCGGATACAGAGGGGGGAGCATGGTCCCTGTCCCTTGGACTTCGAAATGAACAAAAATCACTTTATAGTAGTTCCATAGATCCCTAATATTTTCAATAAAAAATTTCAAGTCTTCAACTCCTAGGTATTATACAGAGTGTAACAGCCAAATGGAATAAATTCGATAACGAATAAATGAGGGGGTGTTAGGAAAAACGCTCGGACACGTCGATTTGTAATTTTAAATGCGCATATTTTTCAAGAAAATAAAATTATATAGGGTGTTCCATGCGACCGTGGCCAATACCAACCTTCTTATTTCAAATGCAACCCCCTGTATATTATTTATTTTTTGGATTCTTCAGAAAATTCTAGACATAATTCATGTACAATGTCCTATACCTATCAACGCTTTCGGAAATATTAAGTGTTTTCAGATTTTTCACAAAAATTAACATTTTAAATGAAAATTATTTCATTTCACAAACTCGATACATTAGTCAAAACTTATTTCCCATTTACCTCTTGATATGAAGAAAGTAAGCAAAAACCATTACTAAGGAGAAATTAAAAAAAATTCAATTCTACACCTAGCATGTTGCCAAGACGTTCGCGGTGAGCATTTTGAACATTTCCTACATTGACATTAATGTTTTTTTTGTATTTTTTTAATAATTAAGAAATAATCAGTATTACTTATTAGGTATTTAAATGTAATGCACCGAATTTGTGAAATAAAATAATTTTTATTTAAAACGCTGATTTTTGCAATAAATCTGAAAACACTCATTACTTCCGAAATAGTTAAAGATAGGTATAGGACATTGTGCATGAATTATGTCTAGAATTCTCTGAAGAATCCAAAAAATAAATAATATACAGGGGGTTGCATTTAAAATAAGAAAGTTGGTATTGGCCACGGTCACATGGAACACCCTATATAATATTATTTTCTTGAAAAATATGCGCATTTAAAATTACAAATCGACGTGTCCGAGCGTTTTTCCCAACACGCCCTCATTTATTCGTTATCGAATTTATTCCATTTGGCTGTTACACTCTGTATAATGTTTTGAAGAAATGAATATTTTTGGAAGTTATCGTCAATAAATTTCTCCATTTACTCTGTACATCATTGCATTTTTGCTTCGCTATTGCTCTCGTAATATTAATATAAGTATAGTAAAATGCTTTCCTCACCCCATCTTCAGATTTCGATATTTTTGTGCTCTATACAGGATGATCCACTTCCTTCTTGGAGGGCATTGAAAGTCGATAGAAAAAAGAATTTTTCTCGGACTGAGACAGATAGAAAAATGTCCAGAGACGTACAAATTATGATTTTGAACAGAGCCGTATCTATAATTTTTCAAATTTTGATGTGGTAAAACACCTTAACTCCGACACTGATAATCTCAGGACCGAGATATTATCATTGAATGAGCTTCCATACAATGTGATGCTGTATACCAAATTTAGCTCAAATATCTTCAGAGGTTGATGAAGTATCACAAAAAATTGACGATCGTTTTCTGAAGATTTCAAACGGTTTGTGGAAACGCTGATGGGTTATTTTCTTTTAAAAATAAATTTCTTCGTTGGTTCTCAACTTCTGCGGATAACGTAAATGCAGAGTATATGTGTGGTCGGTTTACCGTTTGCGTGTATTTTCACGAAAATCTACTCCTTGTTGTTTACATTCAATTGTAACAAATAAAAATAAATTTTCGTAGCTTTCAGCTTTCAATATAATCCTTGCAACATTTAAGTACTTTCAGTTTTTTCTGGAAATTGCTCGTACTTGAGTACAGTGGTTATTGACCTTGAGAATGATCACTAAAACCATTGAGAATTGAACTAAATTCTACCTGCTGAAACTATACTTGGTGATTTTATTGTTGATCATGACAATCTACAAATTCAAATACTAATCGCATGAGCATTTCAAGCCAAGTTGAAGCTAGAATCACCAACCATGCATTTTCATGAAGTTTTGTGCAGGCAGATTCGTGTGTCTAATATTGGACTCTTTTTTCCAACAATTAAAGTTTAAATTTTATGAATGTATTGAATGATTTCTTTTATCACAATACGCCTCTCTAAAAAAGGTCCGTATTCGATCGCGAAGAATGAAAACATGAGTGTAATTTATGATTGATAGAGAACCAACAGAGGGAGGGAACGAAAAAAATTGAGAAAACATTCATAGAACGAAACACTCGACAGATATATATTAAATGTAAAATAAATACAAAATCGAGGGCAATTTAGGTTCACAAGAAAAGAGGTAAATAAAAGAGTAAAAAGAAACCAATGATTTACATTCAAGTCCGCTATTTTCATTCATTCAGATAGTATTTTAGATAAGATTAAAAAAAAAATGAATGCAAATATAATTTGTCTGGAAAATCTGTCTGTCAAAGGATAAACTGGTCAAAGAAACTGAGCAATTTTTGACGTTACATAATTCAAGTAAATAGGGGAATCTTGGAACAGTTCTATTCTAAGCACTAAGTAGGTACAGCAATTTATACAAATATGTTTTAACGACTATAAGTAACCCCTCAAATATCCCGGTTTTTATTAGCAAGAAATATAATTTTGCCAATAAATGAAAGAGTTGATACACACGTATGCACCACGCCAATCCACATATACAACAAGTTGACAAATCATTTCATTATAATATAAAACTCGAGGCTCTTGTTATTCGATATTCTTGTTTCATATAAAGCAAGCACAATATTCATAATATTATAAAAGTTGTGGTTGGTTATAACAAACTGTTTGCATCTCTATAATACTATCTGACCTCCAATTCAAGAAAATTAAGATGAGGAAACAACATTTGGGCGAATATTTTGTAAATTGAGAAATTTCGCTGGAAGATTATGTTTCCAATACTGAAGAATTACTTTTTTGATTAAACATCAAAAAACACTCTTTCAGTTATGAAGCATTTCTTTAATAAAGTGAAATATAAACATGAGATCTTTCTAGTTCATCTCACAATCCGAGTTAAAGAATATTTACATCTGGAACTTAATACATTAATAATATCGAAGGAAATGAATATCTCACAGTAATGAAGAATTTTAATAACAAATAAATTAATTTATGAGATCAATTGTTTTTCGCCCACGCAATACCAACCTCTTACAACAAACAGTTCATGTTTTAAGCGATCAAAAATTTGTAAGAATCTGATATGTAGCAGTTTCATTATTTTCATGTTTTGAAAGAATGCCTGAAAACAACCGCACTCGTAGCGAAATTTACTTTCACTTATGTGCACAGAAATAGAGACAATTAAAAATACATATATAAAAAAGGAAATTATGGAAATTCACATGAATAGGAATCATAATAAATTTCAATATCAGATTCGTTCGAAATGAATTCATTGTGTATTTCCATGCCGATAACAGTAAACTGAAATCCTTATTCAAAACATCGAAGGATAAATACTGAAAGAGGAACCAAACACATAAGTGATTTAAAATAAAGAAATAGCTGAATACTTCCTGGATTACTTGCCTTAGTCTTTCAAATTAACATTTTATCAAGAGACGCTGCTGGTATTTGTGACCCATCAGTCAAATTAATTTATGTATACAGGTTGGTCCAGTTTCCAATGCAGAAAATTAAAGGAACTGGAAAAATGATAGGGGTTTGATTTGATACAGTGTTCATATTTGGCTTGAAAAAATCAGATTAATTGCTGGAGGAATTTTGTTAAGTTATTTGCCACCGAGGTTTTCCGCATCAACACTGCACCACCCTGCAAATATCATTTTTCAAACTTTTGGCTAAATGTCGCTGCAATTTAGATCGCAGGACAGAAAGGGGGGAGTATTTCTTTTTTTCAGCATTCAAATCCCAATTGAATCGCAGCAAAAAATTATATGTGAACGAAATGAAACCTTAAAAAAATTATGAACAAGTTGGTTAGTATCATCTTACCTTTTCTCTAGAGTCTAGGTTCTCTCAAAGATTGTTTATGTATTTAGCAATGTTAAATTCTTCCTTTGATTGATTAAGGACTCTTAGAATGTATATTTTCTAGCTTGTCTGAACCAATTCCCGAAATAAATTGCAAAAAAAACTTCTCGTGACTCCCCCCCCCTTTTGAACTAGACTATAGGCAAGTAAGCTGATTATTATTTGGCATTTGGACTTTTATTGCTATATTTTAAAATCACTCAAAACACCTTGAATTTTAATTCTACTTTGATACAACAAATAGCATTTATTTTCTTTTAATCCTCTTGGATTATTGTCAAGGTTTTACATCACCCTAACTGTGAAAATAGAAAAGAAAAATCTGATTTATTTTTCTTGAATTCTGCCTCATACATACATCAAATTGATATATAAAAACTAAAGACTTTTTGTACCAACTACAATAAATAACTATAAATTAATTATCGAAAAACTCAAAATCAAATACCTGATTTTCAATAAAACCACAGTATAGATTTTCTTCAGTTCCCTAGGAGTCTTCGAATATAAAAAATTGACTTATTGAAGTGAATTATTAACGATAAAATTTTCAAAATTATATACAACAAAAAGTACCTACATTCACTGGCAGGACAAGAAACGTTTATTTTCTACTAGCTACTGAAGATTTAGGAGATTCATTTTGTGACTTATCTTCGATTTTCGTTTTTTTGCTGCCTTTACTTGAATCACAATCTCCCAATTTCGATGAAGCTTTTCCATCTTTATCTTCAGATTTGCAGGTAGTTTTACCTGCTTCAGATTTTATCTGTTCTTTTTCTGAGTTTTTATTTTGTTTTTTACTTTCTTTCTGTTTTTTGGTTTCTTTGAGAGAAAAAGCTTTCAGCAAATCCCTAGTGGTTTTTGTTTTACTTGAACTCACTTCACAGTCACCTGTAACCTTGGAGTGTTTTTCATCATCTTTTTCGTTCGATTTGTATTTATCCCCATCAACATTATTAGCCTTCATCTTCGCATTTTCATCCGAATTTTTTTGACTGCTTCTCTCAATTTCCTCAGTTTTTTTAGGTTTCAGTTTATCAGATTCTGCCAAAGTTTTCACTTTTTGTTTTTCAATCATCTCCACAATTTTCGGTTTATTTATGGCGGTATCACACTTAGACATCAGTTCTTTTTGTTTATCATTAGGAACATTAGGATTGTTTTCTGTCAAATGTTGGGGGACATTACCCTTAATATCTTCTGAAACTTTAACTTTCTCACTATCTTTTTTGTTTGAAAACGTATTAATTTTTGCTTTGTACTCAACTTCTTTTTTCTCCGCACAAGTTTCAGATTCTTGTTTTTGAATAACCTTAGAGCTAAAATTTGTATCACATTTATCTTTCTCTTTGATATTTGCAGTTAAATCTTGTTTAATATCGTAGCAACTGCTTGTGGGAGAGTCTTTTTCCTCTGCTATCCTCGGTAAAAGTTCGCCAGGTGCTGATAAATTCAATGATAACCTGTTCTGGTTTTGTGTTTCAGAAGAGGTGGATGACTCTGAAGTGTTCTCCAATTCCAATTCTTTTTCCCTCTCTAACTGTGTGGGTTTCCATAATGCAGTGTTATTAGTTCTCGGTTGAGCCTTAACAATTGTCTGGGTGTTTCCAGTTGTACAGAGTGGCGAGATAGAACATTTATTTTCGGCACTTCTTGGATGTAAACGATCAGGAGACAGAGCTCTCCTTAAGAGGGGAGATCCCGGTTCTGATGTCTTAGCACGAACAAAGCCTTTCTTGGTTTGATTGCACATCGCAATAGGAGCACCTCCTGCGCTTGGACTGTAGGTCTGAGTGGTATTAGAACTGCCAGGCTGATGACCAATAGGAAATGTCAATGGACTAGGAGACCTAGTGGGTGAGGCTGGTAAGGGCGAAGGAGAAGGAGTCCTTGCAAGAGGAGACAGGGGAATATGTCCTACACTCTTCCTTCTGCTAGGAATTGCAGCTGCACATGAAGGATTTGAAGAATGTAATACTTTAGAACAACCACTCGAATGAAGCTTGTGTTTCAGTCCATGCAATGTTGAAGGCCTCTGATAGTGCTGCTTATTGCTGCGACCTGTTGCAACTGGCGTAGGACTTGGGGAACTGGAGGAGGGAGTTTGAGATGAAGAACTAGTAGTAAGGTGACTAATATTGTCTGGAGGTGATAAACTTGACCTGTTTGAATTGTTTCTGACCGCTGTAACATTCAACGGGCTGTTATCTTGAGATCGAGTAAAAGACTGAAAGCTCCGACTTGGAGTTACACTTATAGGCGATTGAATACCCGCTGCCATCTGAAATGAAAAATAAAATTTAGAAATATTCTTCGAAGGCGAAGATGAGCACTTACAATATTCACAAGATTACTGTAACAAACCTGTTGGATTTCTGCACTCGCTCTCTTATTACTAATCCTGCGGAAAAGCGAGTTCTTGCGTTTCTTATCGTGGTCCTTTTTCTGTTTCCTCTGCCTATGGAGACTGCGTTTAGCAAGTTTACTCAGGCCTGGTTCACGTTTACGTCCTCCAGTCTTTATAGACGTCTGCTCCAAAGGAGTCGCTCTCAAACTGACATGTTCAGCACCTCCCAGCAATAGCTGAAGCACCTGGGTATGATATAATCCTTGAACCGTTTCCCCGTTGATGTGAGTTATCAAATCAGCAGGTCTCAAACCTGCTTCAAACGCCGGACTCCCTTCTTCTACCGCCTGTGAAATAAGATTATTTCAGGAACGGAATTGAACCTCATGTTATTGCTTTTTAAATTTTTTGAAAACTGAACAGCTCGCTGAAAATTTAAATATTTCTTGTACTAACCATCACCAGATGGTGCATGGTATAAACGTCTGTGTCACCATAGTAGACCCTGATGGTATGTACTGTGAAACCGAATCCTTTAGGGCCTCTCCTAATAATTATTGGCGGCTTCAAACTGGTAATCAGCGGTGACAATTCCCTACACGGAGAAGTATCTCGAGAACTTGCTGTACTTGATCCACCCCCACTTGGCGAATGTATCGCTTCAAATTCATCTGGAAGATTCGAAATCAACAATTACAATAATCAGAATGAAACAAAAAATGAATGTGTCCGAAAAAGAATTCAATGAAAAAGTTATCTACACAAACCTGTCGTTGGAATCATCAAGGACAGCCCTGAAGCCGAAGCACTCTTAACAACTGATCTCGACTTATGTTTCCCTGAAATTGGAGTCGAAGAAATTCTGGCCAATGCCAAGGATTTCTCCAGATGTATCGAGCTGTGTTCATATGCATCTTCCATCGATATGGAAAACTTGGGCAAGACGTCCCTGCTATGTGCGCTTCTCCGTTTTCGTTGAATTTGAGGTGACACATCATCACTATCCGTCTGAGATGAATCAGGAGTACTCAAAGCTCGACTGAGATCCAGTATAGGCTGCAAATCAATTATTATTCAAAAATGTCACAGCGAAAATTCCGAATCAATCTTCACCTTTTTGTGTTCCACTTGCAAAACATCAGAACGTTCTTTACTTGGTATTTGCACTTCAAATTTCAATTTTCCGTCAGGAACATCTGGAGTATCGGGAGTGTCTAAGCTGAATTTAGGTGATTCAGTCACTTTTTCAACATCGGTGTTCAGACTTAGTTTCGATACATTGGTTTTTTTATACTGTGGCGAACAAGAAGAAAATAGACTGAAAACTGGAGAATCATCCGTATCGTCCGTATCATCTTCAAGCTCGTGGTTATATCTATCAAGTCGACCTGAAATTTATATTACGATTTTTCCAAGTAACTTATTTTCATAAATTCAAAAACTATTGAACTTCTAACAAGTTCATGATTACGGAAACCGGGAAAACAACTTACTGTCAAAATAGCTTGTGTCCTCATCGTGTTCTAGCTGAGGAATGAACTCGGCTTTCTGCCTCAACAAGCTGTTCCAATCCAAATCCGCGAAGTAAATATGTTCCTTGACTTCATGCGCACCACCAGTGCCCAAACGATCTCTCGGAGAGTGCTGCAGTAACGCTGTAATAAGATCCTTGGCATCTTCCTGTACAGGCCAATCGTCCTTGTCCGGCCATTCAATATCATCGTGTACAGTGTGGGAGAATAGTTCTTCGGGAGTATCGCCGAAAAAAGGCACGCAACCTACTAGAAACTCGTACAAAATAATGCCCATCGACCACCAATCTACTGGTTTTCCATAACCTTGTCTCAGAATAACTTCCGGGGCAATGTATTCTGGCGTTCCGAACACTTGCTTATCCGAAAATTGCCTCGATTCCGTGTCCACATAGCCTTCATACAAATTGGTTGCCACTAGAAAGATGCACGTTGTAAGCAAACAAGCTAATTTCTTGAGGAAAGCATTCAGCTCGTTTATTCAATTGTATTCGATCAAATTCTGATGCAATAATCAAATGGAGAGCTCATTTGCTAATAAAATAGAATAGAATAGAGTGCAAAACGGCATTTAAAAATTTCACTTCCGGCTAATCCGGTAGTGGATCTGAAAATATTCTAGATAGATAGATCGCAACGACTAGTTGTGATAATCCAATTTTTAAATTTGAAATAGGTTTTCATAAAAAATCAATAAAAGTCCAAAAAAAATCGTACTCACATGACATTAAACCCATTTTGCTCAAGCCAAAATCAGTTAATTTGATATGTCCCAATGCTGTTATAAGTAAGCTGAAAATTGGATGAATGAAACGACGCTTTAAACAATCCATGTGTACTTACTTATCTGGTTTAAGGTCTCTATGTACAATGCCATAACTGTGAAGATATTCAACAGCTAAGACAGTCTCTGCAAAATAAAACTTAGCCATATCCGAAGGAAGTGGTCCAATATTTTTCAACAAACTAGCACAATCTCCTCCTTCAACATATTCCATGACTAAACAGAGATGTTTTCTTGTTTCGAAACTGCAGTACATAGAAACCACAAAGGGATTATCAGCGAAGCTCAATATATCTCTTTCAGCAAAAACTTGCTCGACCTGATTCCTCAACATCAAATTATTCTTATTGATTTTCTTCAAAGCGAACCTCTGCTTAGTCTGCTTGTGCTTCACTAGATACACCGCTCCGTAAGCCCCATTGGAAATAAGTTTTACCACTTCGAAATCCTGTTCGTTGGGATTTTTAAAGGTTGCCTTTGAATTGGGGGTAGAAGACATGCATACAGAATTACATGAAGAAGATAAATTTGAACTCCAAGAGCAATCGCGTAGCTCTTGCTGCAACTCAGCAATAGGGTCTCGATTTAACCCCAGCTTCTGTATTATGTATTGCGGTATGTCAGTCTTGATACCTTGAAAGCCTTTAACCTGACCTTCGGCAGCCTCCAAAAAATGGTAAAATTCCTCTGGATCGAATTCCAAACATTCTAATAGACGTGCAGGTCTTGAAATTATCAACAACAGCTTTTTCACGAAACCAGTGACTAGATTAGCGGCATCTTCAGATTTTTCCTTTGTCTGAAAACAAGAGTTAATCTTTCAAATGAACCACAATGAATCTGTATGAATCACCTCAGTAAGTAGTCTCTCTAAATTCTCCGACATCTCATAGAAGTATCTACTGGTAATGAGTTTGGATTGAGATTTATGTAAGCAGTCTCTTGCCATTTCCAAAACTTGATGATGTACAAAACGGACGATAGGCACAAAATCACAAAAGGTCTTTCCGAAATCAATTGATTTATTCTCTTCTATGAAATTCGTCAATCTTTCTTCCATTTGCTGGGTTGCTTTCGGAAAGCGTTCCTTGTACAATGTATTCATCATACATATTTCGTTATCTATGATCGGAGATCTACTTGGACTACTGCAATGCCAAAAAAACGATTTTGAATTTCCCTCCCCAGAAAAACAACAATTGATTCATTTGAGAAATTATGCAACGTATATTTGCCTTATATTTCCATAAACCATTAAGAGGTCAAAAGCGGAAAAATTCTTAATTTCTATATTCAAGTTATATTTGAAAAGGTTTCACAATTACCTCAGACTTCTTGATCTTGGACGATGAAGTGGCGATCTGTGAGTTGCTACAATTTCCTCTGTAACACCTGATATGGAAGCATTGCTCTCGTTGCTGGAAAAATGATGTGTAAGCATTTTCATATCATCAGTGGTTGGTAAATGTGGAAGCTGATGTAATTTTTCCTGGCTTGAGCATTTAGACTGAAACAAACAAAAAATCACTTACTTTCTAAAAAAATATGTAGTATGAAAATTTTTTATGACCCAAGTGAGATTTTGCTCATACTCACAGAAATATTGGAACTACCAGGAGTTGTTCCATATCCTGAAGACGGTAAGGATGCAACAGACCATCTTCTACCATCTCCTCTACACCCAGCAACAATTCTATAATCAAATTTTTTATGAAAGCAGGTTTTCCCAGAGGAAACAGCCTTTGACGTCTAGGTTCTAAAAACTCTTTGAATATTTTATTTTCTTGAATATTAAAAAAAACTGCAACAGCTGGTCATAAGTTGGAATGTGTGCACAATTATTGATTTTTTCGAAAATCTTTCCAGAATATTTTCTGATTAACACTGATGTTTACCTTTTGATTGGTGCAAAGGAAAAGTTGATGAAGTTAGAATGAGTTCTAGGACTGTCAATAGGACTTCCACAGATTGGAGAATGAGACCTAGGTAAAACAGGAGAAGTGTTTGTTATAAAACTTAGTCGATGGACTGCTACTGGACGGCTATTGCGACGAGAAACATTTGCGTCTTTCTGAAACAAGAAAAAAGATGGTAAATCGAATTGATGTCCATTTTTTCTGAAGAGTATCGATTTCTGATAAAAATTCCATTGAAATGCATTTAATGCATCAGTCACTAAATTACAACCTTCCCTGATTAAGGATAAGGCTACCAAGGTTTTTCAATTAATATAATCTGCTGTATGCAAAAAAGGAAACTATTTAATGATTCCTAGCATGGCAAAAACTATTGCATATACATAAAAAAAATCAAAGTCAAAGGTGAACAAATTTCCTCTTTACATATATTTTCAATTCTCACATGATTATTCATAATTTCCCAATTGTTTTTATCAACATATATATGTCAAGTGGGAACCCTTGTAAACATAAGATGATAACAAAGTTATCCAACCCACAAGAGCAAACATCTTATCAAGGGATTATAACAATGATAGGAAAACTGATTAAAACAAAAAGATAAAATTTACCATATTCAAGGACAAAGATGGAGCGGACTTTCCTAAGGCTGAATTTCGCATCCGAACCAAGTTTGAGGGTTGGGAAGCCTGTGCATACTCTAAAACAGGGAAAGAAAAAAATGGTTCAACAGGATTTCTTCTTCTCAGAACATATTATCAAATTAATTTCTTGACATTAATTAAAATGCCTCAGACCATTGAGATCCAATGATAATAATACAAAATGCAGTTTTTCACTCTTCATAATAGTGAGGAAATTATCCATTTAGTAACTTCACCATGTAGCTTAAATGGGAGAATTTTTCATTACATGGTCGGCTAAAATTTGCATCTTTTAGCTTGCAATGGTATGAATTAAACAAAAAGAGATCATAATTCTGGGTACATTCCAGTTTTCTGCAATTAATAATTTAATGAAAATAAGACTGATGTGGAGTAAGCTTTCAAATGAAGAAAGTTTTTATTTCTGTCTTCATGGATGAGAATAAAATAATTTGAATAATTCATTGTTTATTTATTGTCACAACAGAAAAAAACATCAATAAGTGTCCAAGCCAAATTCTTTGGTATTGAATAATCTAAAAATAAAGAGAAATAACATGAAACACACTGGCGTATTTAGGGGGGGTCCAGGGGGGGCCAGGCCCCCCCTGATGTACCTCTGGCCCCCCCTGAAAGATTCTAATCAAAAACTACGTATAGGTATCACAAATATACCAGGGGCCGCGGCCCCCCCTGAAAACTGAGGCTAGATACGCCTATGATGAAACATCTGATGAATGTGCCATTACTCATACCATTATTTTAAGAATACCAACATTGCACAATGCATATGGTGATGTTATATCTGATATTTTCCATGCATTGGCGTACAATTCATTGAAATGATTTCTTTTCACAAGATACCATCAGAAAATTCATGAAAAGGTCTGTTTCAACAGTAGAAGAATGAAGGATCTGATGATAATCTACTAAATTTCAAAAAATCAATACAGTATTTCATCAATGAAAAAAATTACCAGGGTGAACATGTTTTATTGGGGCCCCACATCCACACACTGGCACTGAACATTTTGGCCTTTCACAGGGAGATACTGGGTCATCAAAAACCAAAGCCCTAGCAGAATTGCATCGAATTCTGGACTTGACTCCACAATACAATTTTTCGCTCTCCATCTATTGAAAACTCCAACCCTTAAGGCCCATGAAATAATTTAACCGAAAATTTTAAAAAACACGAGCACAATATCATATTGTTTTTCTATTTAGTAATGCTGGTCTTTGTGTTGATCGTTCCATTTTTTTCAGCCCGTTCAATGTCACTTCGCTGTCAAAATGCAACCATTGACGTTTGTTATATGACATTTTGCACATAAAACAAACATGACTCATGTCAGCTGTTGGTAGGGATGGCATATTGCAAAAAAAATCGATGCATGGTTATCGGTAGACATCGAATAAAAAATTTTTTGATTCATATATAAATACATTATCTGTATATAGTGAGTCATCACATTATTCAGGTTTTTAGGGAATTCATTGAAACAATCATGCAAAGTCTAGTTGAAAAAAATTATGAATAACAGGGAATGGCGAGGCTCCTCTAGATTACTTCCATTGGATTTGTGATCTATGAGTTCTTTCTTCCCAGTATATTCATGTTCCTCTTCTGATACAATGAATCTTTTCTTTAATTCGTATTTCTCTTCTTTTCTCTGGCTAGTGATTATTCGCCATCGTCATCTAAATCGAAATTCCCTCATTTTAATTATTATAAATATAGAACCCAGATGAATAATGATAAATGATTTCTTTGGTTTATATTTTCTGGCTTCTTTCATTTTGAAAAATGAGTTCTTATGAACTGCCTACTTTTAATCCTTTCAAGAAGATAAAATTGCCGTGATGCATTTTCAAATCGAATAGATATTTCTATTTAAATGAAAACAATTATTCCTTTTAAGATTTATATTGCTTGAGTTTGAAATCGAACTATATGTTGCTTTCGTTTGGACGGTGAGTTGAAGAAAAAATGTCGTGGCGTGGGTGGACAGCCCTTATGCACATTTTAACCATAGAACACGGATGCACAAAACACACGGAAAAATTTTTCGACGGAAAAAAAAATGATGACTTGTTTCTCTTTAAGATAATCTAGACATGATAAACGATATTAAAAATTTAATAATATAATATCCTCAAACAATTAATATTTCGAAGAATCTTAAATTATTTCAATGAATGCACCAATTGTTTTGGCTGTTAAGGTGAACATTAATTCTTCTGCATTCAAAAAGTAATTTTCTATTTAATTTTTTTCAATTTGACCATTTTTGAAATTTATAAGTAAAAGCTTCGAAGCATAAATAAAGAAAACTTTCATTGATTTTCTCCCGCCAAAAGGATCATAGAAAACCGAACCATAAAGTCCATGTTCATGACCATAACCTTTCTTGACCATAGACAATCTGAGAGCTGTGATAGAAGTCATAGATAGAAGTTACATGTGCGTGTGCGTACATCGGCCATATTGTGTTGAATGAATGAGAGAAGTGACTAGGCTAAAGAAGCCAAAAATATTATCTTCCAACATCTTCTAGTTGAGAAGTAATCGCCCGTTGTTATTACAATGGAGAATGTATATGGTATTGGTGTAGCCAATAGGTACGCTCTTTTTTTGGACGACGAATCCGACCCCCTAGAAGCTTTGAAGCAAAAGGAGGAAGAAAGAGAGGCTAAGAAAAAAGTCAAAGTTGCCGAAAAGGAAATCACCAAGGGTAAGCAAGAAATCCAACCCAAAGGTAAAACTGGCCAGAACACGAAGAAAACCGAGAAAATCATTGGAAAACCTGTCGAGAAACGCGACGGTAAGTATTAAGTAATTCCTAGACAGTATTAAGTTACTTCCCATGTGACCCTAGTACATTTTTAAACTTTCCATACCGGTTTGTTTAGATGCTAAGTCCAACATCCAAAAAAGCAACAACGATGGCAAAACTGAAAGGAATTTCGATAAGAAAAACAATGAAAATCGCGAGGCTGTGAATAATAGAAGAAACCGTGACGACAACCGCAATTTTAGAGGAAATGACCGGTAAGTCCAGTTTTTAATGAATAAACCACGTGTATTTTGGCAGTTGATGTTTATTTACATATCTAATTCATAATTTGCAATTAGGCGCCGGTCAGCTGACATTTTATTTATCATTGTATCATTTCTATGAATTGACAATTGATTTATTTCACCTGTTTATTTTTAGCCCATTTCGGTGGTCCCATTTCTTTACTATTTTAGGTTCAATTTCGAACACGTTTTTTCGTTTGTTTACAATCTGTTCACATGTACACTCACATTTTTTTGGGCACAGTTTTTAATTGTATAGTTGTGAGTGCTACATTTTGTTGCATTGATTCTTTGAAATTTATTAGTCCTTTAGATGTACAAAAAAAAGCTATACAGATAGGATAAGTCAGAATTGATGATATTGCTTCATGTTGGTTATTATCAATATTTCTCTATCAGTGGCGAATTCCGTAAGGACCGTGAAGACAGAATAAGGAATAATAACGGCGGAGACTTCGAGAATCGCCCAAGGCCCGAACGTGGAGACTTCGAGAATCGTCCAAGGGGCGAACGTGGAGATCGCAACAACCGTGAACGTAACTTCAGCAAACCTGGCGAAAACCGTGGACCACGAAAACCATTCAACGAACGCAGAGGAAAACGTGAATTTGACAGGCAGAGCGGCTCAGACAGAACGTAAGTGATTTCACCTTTTCCACATTGTTCCAATCTGGATTGCATGCCATCTTTCAATTTATTTTTTCGTACAACCATTTTGCTTTATGAAATTGAGTATTTCACATTTAGGTGTTTCTTTTATTTTTTATGGGAGCTTATGTTAGTGCTGAGGGGGGACTTTCACAGAAAATTCATTTAGAATTGGTGTTCTGAAAATAGATTTTTTCATTTATTCAAATTTTGAGGTTAGTTTTTCCCATGCAGGGAATTTCATTGATAGAACATGTTCAATCTACAGAATTGAGTTTTAAATTTATATTTCAATAGCTAGGCGCTTTTAAGAACGTATACTCGGGGTTGTGATGTTTACAATCAATAATTTGAAGGATTTTCATTTCGTCATAACCCACGTGTCGGCGTAATACGCATGCTCGAAACATGAAGCGATGGATTTTATACAGGGTTGTTATTTCTAGGGATTTGCAGCGTATTAAGATTCTGTTTGAATAAAACATTCCTCTCTTAACTCTAGAATTAGAGTTTATGCTTGTAGATTTTTTTTTGTTTGACTCAAGTTATATCTAACTCGTCATAAATGATTCTGAGCATTAAACACTAGCATGCCATAGTCCAGACAACAAAGGAAATATAATTGCAAAAAATCTTGTAGTCTGCATTATTGTTTTAAGTGATCATAGAGACCCCTGGTATAATATATGATTGAGTAACAGTCACATTTTAAGGATTTTTTATGAATGTTTTGAAAACTTCATGTGTTGGTCAGAAAATTGAGAAGCATAAAACGAAAGCAAATTTGTTTTTCCACAAATAATGTTTCATACACATTATCGCTTGGAATTTTCGACAATCCATGTCTTCATTCCAATTCAACCTAAGAAAGTATATACAGGGTGTCCCATGGAGTTTAATCAAACTGATACGTTTCAAACATTTTCAGTGGCATAGTTAATGAGGTTATTTGATTTTTCAACGTCCCCCACTTGAACGCTATTAAAATTTTCGCAAATTTTTTGACGCAATTGAAATTCCTGAAGAATGATTCAAACCTCTGACTTTTCATTGAGAAAAGAAATTGAAGGGGTTTTTTCTTGAATTAAACCTAAAGCAAACTGTTGAATATGACCACTATTGTTTCGTTTAGTCTATATAAACTTTAAGGACTTGAGCTATATTTTTTGTGGGGGTCACTTGCAGCATCATTTCAGACTACAAGATTGGGTCTTTGTTGACTAATTGATGATGTGTTTATGTAGAGTATCAATTAAATAAATAAACTA
Source organism: Adalia bipunctata (assembly GCA_910592335.1). Lineage (NCBI taxonomy): Eukaryota > Metazoa > Arthropoda > Insecta > Coleoptera > Coccinellidae > Adalia > Adalia bipunctata. Next base: position 3,350,506 of record OU342957.1, read on the forward strand.
TTAACTTAAAATTAATGCTGTTACAGTGGAGTGAAACATGTTGACAAACGCGATGGCTCAGGACCACACAACTGGGGATCAAACAAGGATGTTATCGAGTTAGTACAGCATTGAATTAACGTTGTTTCATAATTTTTATGTTGCTTCAATTTTTCAGAGAGGCTGATCCTAACAAGACTGCAGAATCCAGTGAAAAATGGGCTGACAACGAGGCTAATGTATCAAACGAATCCAAGTAAGTCATAGTTTGATCGATATTTTCATACGTCTATTCCAGTGGTTCGAAATTCTCTATATTTTCCTCTAATTTACAGAGGAGAAGAGACTTCAGAACCAGAAGTGCAACAACCGGAAGAACCAAAGGAACTGACCCTTGACGAATGGAAAGCTCAGCGTGCTGGACGTGCTAAACCTACCTACAATATCCGAAAGGCTGGCGAAGGCGAAGACCCCTCTCAATGGAAAAAAATGTATGAACTCAAGAAAAAGGAAGATGAAGAAGAAACAGAAGAAGAAGAATATGAAATGAACGAATACCCTCAACGCGTTGGCAGACAGAAGCATCTTTTGGACATAGATATACAATTCAATGACAGCAGACGTCCCGGCCAAGGCAGAGGAAAAGGACCCAGATCTGGACCAAGGGGACCTGGTGGAAACAAGCCGAATCCTCGTGGTGACAGGACTGACAGAAGGTTCCGCGATGATCAGGTGGGTTTTTTTTTTCATCTATGGACTTTGTTCTGGTGAAGAATTGAATTAATGCTGATTGCGTTTTGCAGGGCGAAGAAAAGCAGGACGTTCGCAGGGCCCCGAAAGTGGACGATGAACGTGACTTCCCATCACTTGGTTAAGTTTGCAACCAACCAGCATGGGGTGCTGCGCGCTCGCGCACCTCAACAAACGTTTAAAGTTTAAATGAACTTTTGAAATTCAGTTTTCTTCTAATAATTAGAGACTACTACATCAGTTTGGCAGTGTAGTGAATTTGTGCAGTTTTTAATACAGATCATTTCAATTTTTCAACTTGCGTAATTCGATAGTAAGGAAAGTGTTGAAATTTCTTATATTTACTTGTTTATCAGTGTAGTCTGTGATCCCAAGTCTGGGTGACGGTTACTAGTCAGTGTTAAGCTACATTGTTAACGGTTTCTAGTGGCTGCTTTTGAAAAATTTGATCTTGTTTATATACTTAACGAATTTAATGGTTTTTATTTAGATCAAGTTTTCGAATTGAATGAACGAATAACAGTTTATTCTTTGTTTCTAGGATTATTTCAACAGATAATCTACACTTTGCATTATTATACGAACGTTGTTTTGTATTTAACTGGATGTCATTTCTGATATCAAATAAACTTTCAAACTGGTTCCGTTGATTTTTTTCATTCTATACTATTCTAAAATGACTGTGCACCGACCCGAGGGAATTCAGTTAGCCTTCATATCTCCGAAAGTATAGGGCCTGCACGAATAATTTTCATGCCGAAATGTCTGCTACAAAATACTCTATTCACAAATATTCATTGGTTCCAAACGCCATAGAGATTTTACAAAGAAGCAAAAATCAAAAGTTTTCTCAGTCAAATAAATGTTCATATCTCCGAAACTATAGGGCCTACAAGGATAATTTTTGCATCGAAATGTCGACTACAAATTACTCTTTTCTCGATTATTCCTAAATTAATTTCAAACGAAGGCCCACCAGTTTCGGAGACATGAAGATTTATTTGAATCGGAAATTCGAACAAAAAACACGTCATGCCATCTGTTGTAGAGTTGCCGAAGTTTTATTAAGTGAGCCTTGATTACTACTTCCTCAGCTGCAAAGTTTGAAATTTCCCCACTAGATGGCACAACCTTCTCTCTCGTCAGACTGAAATTCTAAAGGCCGAGTATTTACAAATTTTGATCTTTGCGCTAGTTCGAGTGGAACAAGGATCATCAAGTAAATACTCTAGACATAACATATTTTCTCGTCAACAATTCTCATTATCGGAAAATGGATGTACAATTGTTTTGTTTGCGTTTGTTGGTAGCTCTCGAGTTCCTCTTTCTGTAGACACCCCATTCGATGTATTTCTGAGACTTTATTTTTATCCGGCAAATTTGACCATGGGGATTTTTGCGGAAAAACTTTTTTCTCCAATTTTGATGAAGAATGTTACTATCGACTCTTTAGCACTTTTAATGGAAAAAAATAATGAGAAAAGGTCTCTCTTGCCCAATTTTCCAACTTTAAGTCGATAAAACTCGTCTGAAAAATGTTCGGTTTTTTTGTAAAAAAAAAAAGGACTAACGTTTGTTTCATTTCAATATATAAGAAGCTTTCGAGGTCCTCTACCTCTAGAAACCTCATTTAATGTTCTTGAGACCGTCTCGCGGATCATTAGGTTACCTCGATCTGTAGCCAAGCTGAAAGTCTAGAGACCGAAAGTTGTCCCTTTTTCATCCTTGCGCTAGTGCATGTGGAACAAGGATCATCAATTAAGAACCTTAGCTCTAGACATATATCACATTTTCTCGTCAACAATTTTCCTTCTCATTCATCGGAAAATGGATGTAAGAGTGTTTTGTTTGGGTTTGTTGGTAGCTCTCGAGTTCCTCTTTCTGTAAATACCTCATTCGATGTAATTCTGAGAATTTATTTTTTTTCGGCAAATTTGACTAAAGGTTAACCTATGGGATTTTTGCGGAAAAACTTTTTTCTCCAATTTTGGTGAGGAATGTTTCTATCGACTCGTTAGCACTTTAAATGAAAGAAAATCATGAAAAAAGGTCTCTATTACCCAGTTTACCAACTTTAAGTCGATAAAACTCGTCTGGATATTTTTCCTTCTTATATATTGAAATGAAACAAACGTTCGGGTTTTTTTCAACAAAAAATTCAGAAAAATGTTCAGACGAGTTTTATCGACTTGAAGTTGGTAAACTGGGAAATAGAGATCTTTTCCCATGATTTTCTTTCATTTAAAGTGCTAACGAGTCGAAAAAATCCCATAGGTTAACCTTTGGTCAAAAATGCCGAAAAAAAATAAATACTCAGAAATACATTGAATGAGGTGTCTACAGAAAGAGGAACTCGAGGGCTACCAACAAACGCAAACAAAACACTCGTACATCCATTTTCCGATGAATGGGAAGGAAAATTGTTGACGGAAAAATGTGATATATGTCTAGAGCCATAGTACTCCCTTGATGATCTTTGTTCCACATGAACTAGCGCAAAACATTCAATTAATGAGATTCCAAGAGGTAGAGGACCTCGAAAGCTTCTTATATATTTAAATAAAACAATCGTTGGTCCTATTTTCGACAAAAAATTCAGAAAAATATTCAGACGAGTTTAATCGACTTAAAGTGGGTAAACTGGGTAATAGAGACCCTTTCTCGTGATTTTCTTTCATTAAAAGTGCTAACGAGTCGATAGAAACATTCCTCACCAAAATTGGAGAAAAAAGTTTTTCCGCAAAAATCCCATAGGTTAACCTTTGGTCGAAATTGCCGAAAAAAAATAAATTCTCAGAAATACATCGAATGAGGTGTCTACAGAAAGAGGAACTCGAGAGCTACCAACAATCGCAAAAAAAACACTCGTACATCCATTTTCCGATGAATGGGAAGGAAAATTGTTGACGGAAAAATGTCATATATGTCTAGAGCCATAGTACTCCCTTGATGATCTTTGTTCCACATGAACTAGCGCAAAACATTCAATTAATGAGATTCCAAGAGGTAGAGGACCTCGAAAGCTTCTTATATATTTAAATAAAACAATCGTTCGTCCTTTTTTCGACAAAAAATTTAGAAAAATATTCAGACGAGTTTGATCGACTTAAAGTTAGTAAACTGGGTAATAGAGACCCTTTCTCATGATTTTATTTCATTAAAAGTGCTTACGAGTCGATAGAAACATTCCTCACCAAAATTGGAGAAAGAGGTTTTTCCGCAAAAATCCCATAGGTTAACCTTTGGTCAAATTTGCCGAAAAAAAATAAATTCTCAGAAATACATCGAATGAGGTGTCTACAGAAAGAGGAACTCGAGAGCTACCAACAATCGCAAAAAAAACACTCGTACATCCATATTCCGATGAATGGGAAGGAAAATTGTTGACGAGAAAATGTGATATATGTCTAGAGCTAGAGTAGTTACTTTTTATCCTTGTTCCACATGAACTAGCGCAAGGATCAAAATGTAACAACACTCGGTCTCTAGACTTTCAATTTGGCTATAGATCGAGTAAACATAATGATCCGCGAGACGATCCCAAGAACATTAAATGAGGTTTCTAGAGGTAGAGGACCTTGAAAGCTTCTTATATATTGAAATGAAACAAACGTTCGGGTTTTTTTCAACAAAAAATTCAGAAAAATATTCAGACGAGTTTTATCGACTTAAAGTTGGTAAACTGGGAAATAGAGATCTTTTCCCATGATTTTCTTTCATTTAAAGTGCTAACGAGTCGATAGAAACATTCCTCACCAAAATTGGAGAAAAAAGTTTTTCCGCAAAAATCCCATAGGTTAACCTTTGGTCAAAAATGCCGAAAAAAAATAAATACTCAGAAATACATTGAATGAGGTGTCTACAGAAAGAGGAACTCGAGGGCTACCAACAAACGCAAACAAAACACTCGTACATCCATTTTCCGATGAATGGGAAGGAAAATTGTTGACGGAAAAATGTGATATATGTCTAGAGCCATAGTACTCCCTTGATGATCTTTGTTCCACATGAACTAGCGCAAAACATTCAATTAATGAGATTCCAAGAGGTAGAGGACCTCGAAAGCTTCTTATATATTTAAATAAAACAATCGTTGGTCCTATTTTCGACAAAAAATTCAGAAAAATATTCAGACGAGTTTAATCGACTTAAAGTGGGTAAACTGGGTAATAGAGACCCTTTCTCGTGATTTTCTTTCATTAAAAGTGCTAACGAGTCGATAGAAACATTCCTCACCAAAATTGGAGAAAAAAGTTTTTCCGCAAAAATCCCATAGGTTAACCTTTGGTCAAATTTGCCGAAAAAAAATAAATTCTCAGAAATACATCGAATGAGGTGTCTACAGAAAGAGGAACTCGAGAGCTACCAACAATCGCAAAAAAAACACTCGTACATCCATTTTCCGATGAATGGGAAGGAAAATTGTTGACGAGAAAATGTGATATATGTCTAGAGCTAGAGTAGTTACTTTTTATCCTTGTTCCACATGAACTAGCGCAAGGATCAAATTGGAACAAAACTCGGTCTCTAGACTTTCAATTTGGCTATAGATCAAGTAAACATAATGATCCGCGGGACGATCTCCAGAACATTGAATGAGGTTTCTAGAGGTAGAGGACCTTGAAAGCCACGTTCATACTTAAATAAAACACTCGTTAGTCCTTTCTCTACAAAAAAACCGAACATTTTTCAGACGAGTTTTATCGACTTAAAGTTGGAAAATTGGGCAACAGAGACCTTTTCTCATCATTTTCATCCATTAAAAGTGCTAAAGAGTCGATAGAAACATTCCTCGCCAAAATTGGAGAGAAATGTTTTTTCACAAAAATCCCATAGGTTAGCCTTTGGTCAAAAATGCCAAAAAAAAATAAATACTCAGAAATACATCGAATGAGGTGTCTACAGAAAGAGGAACTCGAGGGCTACCAACAAACGCAAACAAAACACTCGTATATCCATTTTCCGATCAATTCAAAAACACTAATCACGTGTTTTCTCAAATGAACTCGGAACACTATAGCTATCTCACAAGAACCAGAAAGTTGAGAGTTTTTTCCCATAACATTTTTTTTCAAATCGAACAAAAATTCGTATCGCCGGAAGTATTGGTCCTAATAACTGAAAAGTTTTAAACCGAAGTATAAGCAACGAAATACTCTATTCACACAGGTTTTGAAATGAACTCAAAACGCCATTGGTATTTCACGAAAACGAAAAAATTTAAGATTTTTTTCCACCAAAAAAATTTTCTCAACTCGAAGAAAATTTCATATCTCCGGAAGTATTCGGCATAGTTGAATAATTTTTCCACCGAAATGTTGACATTCTATTCACACATGATCTGAAATGAGTTTGGTACGCCATTGAGTTTTCAAAAAACGAAAAAATCGGAATTTCGAACAAAAATCACGTCGTGCCATCTATTATCATTTCGTACTATGAGATTTCAATGGTGGCGCCATCTAGAGGCCAAAAGTCCAACTGACGTGGAACTTCCGGGTCGGTAAAGTAGATCACTACTTTAGAGTCACGGAATTTTTCAGTTCGACTTATCGCCACTAGATGCCGCCACAGTCAGAAAAATGCGATATATGTCTAGAGCAGGAGTATGCACTTAATGATCTTTGTTCCACATGAACTAGCGCAAAACATTCAATTAATTAGGTTCCAAGAGGAAGAGGGCATTGAAAGCTTCTTATATATTGAAATAAAACAATCGTTCGTCCTTTTTTCGACAAAAAAATCAGAAAAATATCCAGACGAGTTTTATCGACTTAAAGTTGGTAAACTGGGTAATAGAGACCTTTTTTCATGATTTTCTTTCATTTAAAGTGCTAACGAGTCGATAGAAACATTCCTCACCAAAATTGGAGAAAAAAGTTTTTCCGCAAAAATCCCATAGATTAACCTTTGGTCAAATTTGCCGAAAAAAAAAAAATTCTCAGAATTACATCGAATGAGGTATTCACAGAAAGAGGAACTCGAGAGCTACCAACAAACGCAAACAAAACACTCATACATCCATTTTCCGATGAATGAGAAGGAAAATTGTTGACGAGAAAATGTGATATATGTCTAGAGCTAAGGTACTTTATTGTTGATCCTTGTTCCACATGAACTAGCGCAAGGATGAAATAGAAATAAAACTCGGTCTCTAGACTTTTAATTTGGCTATAGATCGAGTAAACATAATGATCCGCGAGACGATCCCAAGAACATTAAATGAGGTTTCTAGAGGTAGAGGACCTTGAAAGCTTCTTATATATTGAAATGAAACAAACGTTCGGGTTTTTTTCAACAAAAAATTCAGAAAAATATTCAGACGAGTTTTATCGACTTAAAGTTGGTAAACTGGGAAATAGAGATCTTTTCCCATGATTTTCTTTCATTTAAAGTGCTAACGAGTCGATAGAAACATTCCTCACCAAAATTGGAGAAAAAAGTTTTTCCGCAAAAATCCCATAGGTTAACCTTTGGTCAAAAATGCCGAAAAAAAATAAATACTCAGAAATACATTGAATGAGGTGTCTACAGAAAGAGGAACTCGAGGGCTACCAACAAACGCAAACAAAACACTCGTACATCCATTTTCCGATGAATGGGAAGGAAAATTGTTGACGGAAAAATGTGATATATGTCTAGAGCCATAGTACTCCCTTGATGATCTTTGTTCCACATGAACTAGCGCAAAACATTCAATTAATGAGATTCCAAGAGGTAGAGGACCTCGAAAGCTTCTTATATATTTAAATAAAACAATCGTTGGTCCTATTTTCGACAAAAAATTCAGAAAAATATTCAGACGAGTTTAATCGACTTAAAGTGGGTAAACTGGGTAATAGAGACCCTTTCTCGTGATTTTCTTTCATTAAAAGTGCTAACGAGTCGATAGAAACATTCCTCACCAAAATTGGAGAAAAAAGTTTTTCCGCAAAAATCCCATAGGTTAACCTTTGGTCGAAATTGCCGAAAAAAAATAAATTCTCAGAAATACATCGAATGAGGTGTCTACAGAAAGAGGAACTCGAGAGCTACCAACAATCGCAAAAAAAACACTCGTACATCCATTTTCCGATGAATGGGAAGGAAAATTGTTGACGGAAAAATGTCATATATGTCTAGAGCCATAGTACTCCCTTGATGATCTTTGTTCCACATGAACTAGCGCAAAACATTCTATTAATGAGATTCCAAGAGGTAGAGGACCTCGAAAGCTTCTTATATATTTAAATAAAACAATCGTTCGTCCTTTTTTCGACAAAAAATTCAGAAAAATATTCAGACGAGTTTGATCGACTTAAAGTTGGTAAATTGGGTAATAGAGACCCTTTCTCATGATTTTATTTCATTAAAAGTGCTAACGAGTCGATAGAAACATTCCTCACCAAAATTGGAGAAAGAAGTTTTTCCGCAAAAATCCCATAGGTTAACCTTTGGTCAAATTTGCCGAAAAAAAATAAATTCTCAGAAATATATCGAATGAGGTGTCTACAGAAAGAGGAACTCGAGAGCTACCAACAAACGCAAATAAAACACTCATACATCCATTTTCCGATGAATGAGAAGGAAAATTGTTGACGAGAAAATGTGATATATGTCTAGAGCTTAATTGATGATCCTTGTTCCACATGAACTAGCGCAAGGATGAAATAGGGATAACACTCGGTCTCTAGACTTTTTAATTTGGCCATAGATCGAGTAAACATAATGATCCGCGAGACGATCCCAAGAACATTAATTTAATGTTCTTGGGATCGTCTCGCGGATCATTATGTTTACTCGATCTATAGCCAAATTGAAAGTCTAGAGACCGAGTGTTGTTCCAATTTGATCCTTGCGCTAGTTCATGTGGAACAAGGATAATCAAGTAACTACTCTAGCTCTAGACATATATCACATTTTCTCGTCAACAATTTTCCTTCCCATTCATCGGAAAATGGATGTACGAGTGTTTTTTTTGCGATTGTTGGTAGCTCTCGAGTTCCTCTTTCTGTAGACACCTCATTCGATGTATTTCTGAGAATTTATTTTTTTTCGGCAATTTCGACCAAAGGTTAACCTATGGGATTTTTGCGGAAAATCTTTTTTCTCCAATTTTGGTGAGGAATGTTTCTATCGACTCGTTAGCACTTTTAATGAAAGAAAATCACGAGAAAGGGTCTCTATTACCCAGTTTACCAACTTTAAGTCGATCAAACTCGTCTGAATATTTTTCTGAATTTTTTGTCGAAAAAAGGACGAACGATTGTTTTATTTAAATATATAAGAAGCTTTCGAGGTCCTCTACCTCTTGGAATCTCATTAATTGAATGTTTTGCGCTAGTTCATGTGGAACAAAGATCATCAAGGGAGTACTATGGCTCTAGACATATATCACATTTTTCCGTCAACAATTTTCCTTCCCATTCATCGGAAAATGGATGTACGAGTGTTTTGTTTGCGTTTGTTGGTAGCCCTCGAGTTCCTCTTTCTGTAGACACCTCATTCAATGTATTTCTGAGTATTTATTTTTTTTCGGCATTTTTGACCAAAGGTTAACCTATGGGATTTTTGCGGAAAAACTTTTTTCTCCAATTTTGGTGAGGAATGTTTCTATCGACTCGTTAGCACTTTAAATGAAAGAAAATCATGGGAAAAGATCTCTATTTCCCAGTTTACCAACTTTAAGTCGATAAAACTCGTCTGAATATTTTTCTGAATTTTTTGTTGAAAAAAACCCGAACGTTTGTTTCATTTCAATATATAAGAAGCTTTCAAGGTCCTCTACCTCTAGAAACCTCATTTAATGTTCTTGGGATCGTCTCGCGGATCATTATGTTTACTCGATCTATAGCCAAATTGAAAGTCTAGAGACCGAGTGTTGTTCCAATTTGATCCTTGCGCAAGTGCATGTGGAACAAGGATAATTAAGTAACTACTCTAGCTCTAGACATATATCACATTTTCTCGTCAACAATTTTCCTTCTCATTGATCGGAAAATGGATGTACGAGTGTTTTGTTTGCGTTTGTTGGTAGCCCTCGAGTTCCTCTTTCTGTAGACACCTCATTCGATGTATTTCTGAGTATTTATTTTTTTTTGGCATTTTTGACCAAAGGCTAACCTATGGGATTTTTGTGAAAAAACATTTCTCTCCAATTTTGGCGAGGAATGTTTCTATCGACTCTTTAGCACTTTTAATGGATGAAAATGATGAGAAAAGGTCTCTGTTGCCCAATTTTCCAACTTTAAGTCGATAAAACTCGTCTGAAAATGTTCGGTTTTTTTGTAGAGAAAGGACTAACGAGTGTTTTATTTAAGTATGAACGTGGCTTTCAAGGTCCTCTACCTCTAGAAACCTCATTTAATGTTCTGGAGATCGTCCCGCGGATCATTATGTTTACTCGATCTATAGCCAAATTGAAAGTCTAGAGACCGAGTGTTGTTCCATTTTGATCCTTGCGCTAGTTCATGTGGAACAAGGATAAAAAGTAACTACTCTAGCTCTAGACATATATCACATTTTCTCGTCAACAATTTTCCTTCCCATTCATCGGAAAATGGATGTACGAGTGTTTTTTTTGCGTTTGTTGGTAGCTCTCGAGTTCCTCTTTCTGTAGACACCTCATTCGATATATTTCTGAGAATTTATTTTTTTTCGGCAAATTTGACCAAAGGTTAACCTATGGGATTTTTGCGGAAAAACTTTTTTCTCCAATTTTGTTGAGGAATGTTTCTATCGACTCGTTAGCACTTTAAATGAAAAAAAATCATGAAAAAAGGTCTCTATTACCCAGTTTACCAACTTTAAGACGATAAAACTCGTCTGGATATTTTTCTGAATTTTTTGTCGAAAAAAGGACGAACGATTGTTTTATTTCAATATATAAGAAGCTTTCTAGGTCCTCTACCTCTAGAAACCTCATTTAATATTCTGGAGATCGTCCCGCGGATCATTATGTTAACTCGATCTATAGCCAAATTAAAAGTCTAGAGACCGAGTGTTATCCCTATTTCATCCTTGCGCTAGTTCAAGTGGAACAAGGATCATCAATGAGTACCTTAGCTCTAGACATATATCACATTTTCTCGTCAACAATTTTCCTTCTCATTCATCGGAAAATGGATGTATGAGTGTTTTGTTTGGGTTTGTTGGTAGCTCTCGAGTTCCTCTTTCTGTGAATACCTCATTCGATGTAATTCTGAGAATTTATTTTTTTTCGGCAAATTTGACCAAAGGTCATGGGATTTTTGCGGAAAAACTTTTTTCTCCAATTTTGGTGAGGAATGTTTCTATCGACTCGTTAGCACTTTAAATGAAAGAAAATCATGAAAAAAGGTCTCTATTACCCAGTTTACCAACTTTAAGTCGATAAAACTCGTCTGGATATTTTTCTGAATTTTTTGTCGAAAAAAGGACGAACGATTGTTTTATTTCAATATATAAGAAGCTTTCAATGCCCTCTTCCTCTTGGAACCTAATTAATTGAATGTTTTGCGCTAGTTCATGTGGAACAAAGATCATTAAGGGCATACTCCTGCTCTAGACATATATCGCATTTTTCTGACTGTGGCGGCATCTAGTGGCGATAAGTCGAACTGAAAAATTCCGGGACTCTAAAGTAGTGATCTACTTTACCGACCCGGAAGTTCCACGTCAGTTGGACTTTTGGCCTCCAGATGGCGCCACCATTGAAATCTCATAGTACGAAATGATAATAGATGGCACGACGTGATTTTTGTTCGAAATTCCGATTTTTTCGTTTTTTGAAAACTCAATGGCGTACCAAACTCATTTCAGATCATGTGTGAATAGAATGTCAACATTTCGGTGGAAAAATTATTCAACTATGCCGAATACTTCCGGAGATATGAAATTTTCTTCGAGTTGAGAAAATTTTTTTGGTGGAAAAAAATCTTAAATTTTTTCGTTTTCGTGAAATACCAATGGCGTTTTGAGTTCATTTCAAAACCTGTGTGAATAGAGTATTTCGTTGCTTATACTTCGGTTTAAAACTTTTCAGTTATTAGGACCAATACTTCCGGCGATACGAATTTTTGTTCGATTTGAAAAAAAATGTTATGGGAAAAAACTCTCAACTTTCTGGTTCTTGTGAGATAGCTATAGTGTTCCGAGTTCATTTGAGAAAACACGTGATTAGTGTTTTTGTTGCTGTCATTTCGGTGAAAAAATTACAGTTTCGAAATCGATTACTGGATAACTCCAAAGAAAAGAGCTGTATATACTTACTTGAAATGAAAAAAAAAATTAAGAAGAATTACAGAAAGAAGTTTCAAAAAGTGGTTTTCATTAAATGTTTCCTTATTTTCTGAACATTCGAAGGTGTGCCGGGGGAACATTAAAAATAGTTGGACAAAGCAGAATAGAATTAAAGGTGGTTATTTTTATTTAAAAAAGTATGAATAGGTTTTTTTGCTCGAGACAATACTAATCGCCTCCAAATTATATTGTTTCATTCATTTCCATACAATTTTTTCGATCCAAGGAACATAATATAGGACTCTGGTGTATATTGCTGGAGTATTTGCCAATCCACACATTTTTCCAATCGATGTTACACCAACCAGGTATAACTTATCAGTATTTATTTGGAGAGGCCCTCCTGAATCCCCCTGAAAATATTTTTTAAATAAGATGTAGATCAAGAAATTGTTTCAAATACTTTTCTCCTACGAAACACCAGTCCTGACATGTCACCATTTCAAAGATCGAAAATACTGATTTGCATATATAGGTTGTCCTTTAAAACCTGTCCGATATTTAAAAGGTGATTCTAAACGAAAAAATAATAATAGTTCTAGAAACTCTGGTCCAAAAATGCAGCCATAGTTGCTGAGGGTTCCATAAAATTTAAATATTGTCTGGGTTCAAGGATACTGAGAAGGTCATAAACTGTTCTTCAGAAATCTGTCTTGCCAAAAGAAGATAATTTACAAGCCCCAATTTGGCAAGACCATTTCCAAGTATATTTTTACCTGACAAGTGTCTCTTCGATCGCTTTTACTACCAGCGCAAATCTGTTTATCTTCAGACACACCCTCAGGCAGGTCTCTCTTTGAAACATCAGCGTAGGCTTTGTTACAGACAGGGTTCGTAAAGTACTCCAGGTCAACTTTTAGCAATGTATTGCTTCGCGGTCCATTCACTTCGGTTTTACCCCATCCTGTAGCAATTAGTTTCTCTTTGATATCCGAGTCAGTGGTGGAAAGGCATATGGGCAAAACAGCTTCAGAAAACTCAACTGGCTCATCTAGCTTCAACAGGGCTATATCGTTATATTTCGAAGATGGTGCATATTCTGGGTGAGAAATTCTCTCGACCACTGAGTACATCTGGGCGGTTTCAGAATTTATTGAAGTCAAATCGATGTCGCCCAATCTCACCCAGCTCACTGGACCCCTGAAAATTAAATCACGAATGTTCGAATTCGAGAGGAGATCCAGAATTTTAGTCTTAAATTTACTTTTCCACTTACAACTCCATAGATTTGATACAATGAGCAGCTGTAAGAACAAATATTTCTGAAATCAGGCTACCACCACACAACCATTGTATATTGTTTTCTGCCCCATAGCCCAAAGCAGCCTTGAAAAAAAAATTTTGATAGAAATTCGTTGTTCACTAATTCGTGAAGCTCAATAATAATCGACATTTTTGACAAGAGCTGATTACAGCTTCTTGGGATCTTCTTGTTTGGTCAGATTCAATAGGTTGCATGACTCACCATGTGTGGAAATTCTTTCTCCATAGCAGGTGCTCCTTTAATGATGAAAAATTGGAATGTTGACCTTCTAATCAGCCAATCATGATACTCCTTACATTCTAAAGAGAAGAAACGGATTATTTAGATCTCAAAAATCCTCTGTTTTTTTCAAATAGAATAGTTACTTTTCTTTTGATACTCACTTTCCACTGCCTTGGAAGCTCCATTTCGGTTAGGAGTTGATGAGGTTCCTGTAGGAATCGTAGGAGTGGTGGCAGGAGTCAAAATATGTATTTGAGTAGTTCCTGTTACCATTGGGGTTGAAGTGGTTTGCGAAGGCTTAATAGTTGGTTCCGAAGAAGTAGGTTCAACAGGAGTTGGTTTTGAAGAAGTTGGTTCTGGAGAACCAGTGTAGTCACCAAAATCATTACCCATTGTCATAATTTTTGGGTACTTAAAATGAAATAATGAAGACCCATGGGAAAATGAATCTGAAATAGACTTTATTACACTGAAGTGATATATAATGAAGATTTTTTCCGCGAAAATCTAAGCTCATATCAGTTGTCAATATTTTGGGTCACCCTGTACTGAAAATGTAGCTTCATTTTTCATTCTCCCTTCAAATAAAGGTTTTTCACGACTGGATCAACCCAGTTCATGGGTTCAGATACAGGGAAATAATTTCGGAATATTTGGAAAATATTGCATATAATTGACTCGAGTAAAAATATCTCCCTTTATATCAAACTTGAATAAAATAGACCATGATTAGATGAGAAGCATAAAATATATTCTATATTGAAGCATATTGAATTCTGTGATTGGTTACCAAGAATTTGAAAAAATATAGTTTAATTCGTAACTATGAAAAAAAGTTTTTTCAATCATTCATTCTGTCAGAGAATTTTCTGAAAGTCACACGCACATTTATACTTCTACAATTTACTCCACATTTTTACACTTCGATAATTCGAAATATACACCAATTATACAACAGTAGTTTCCCATACAATATCCATTCATCTGAAGAAGCTGGTGAGTATTTTTTTTTGGAAAATTTGAAATTTTGGTGATTCTGATTATTTTTTTGATTGTTAAGCTATGGACTGCTCAAGACCTAGAACATCTCGACCCAGGAGACGCCCAGAGCCCCTCATTGCTAAACCAAGGCCCCAGGATTCGGAATCTGGTGAGATTTTTAGAATTTTTCGAAAAAAACTTCTGACTTTTCACTGACAATTTGTCAAGAGTAATTTATTTTCTGCCAAACTTTCAATCATATGTTATATTATTAAAAATAGATGAAATAAGAGGTTTTCAGAGGGAAAACTCATATTGATTGAAAAATTGACGAGTTTTCCTTGATATTTGTTGAAAAAACCTTCCATATGAGCTACATGTCAAAATTTTTGCATATTTTCAAAAATGATTCGTTTCCCATAATATTGTCCTGTAGAACTTTCTTCTACTCGGGGAATTCATCAATTAAGTTTTGAATTTGAATGATTCGAAGAAAAAAAATCACTATTTGTGACATATTTTAGTAATGAAAAAATTTTTACAATATTTCTTTATTGGATATTTTTATATAATTTTTTTTCTTCTTCAGATACATTAACGGAAACAGATTCAAGTACCATGACAATTGTTCGACCAAGCACAGCCTTTCTGAAAACTGTACCTACAAGTTCACGTAATTCCAGTGGCGTACGAGGGGAAGAAAACTTTTTATCTGCACGTGGTTCTTCTGGTGAGTACTTGGTTAATGTTCAGTTCAACTTGCTATAATGATTGTCATAGAAATTAATTCGATGACTTTCAAATTTATTGCGCCAAGAAATAGCACTAAATCCATAGGCGTAGATTGTTTTTGAATGAAAAAAATTGAAAACACCTAGAATAAACGATTTTATTTTGCAGGAACTGAAACAGACTCCGACACTATTAAAGCATGTCCTTCAAATCATGCATTCACGAAATTTGCTCCACGAAGATCTTCCAGTGGTGTACGATCAGTCAAGGGGGAGGAAAAATATTTCTCATCAATTGAATCAACTGGTGAGTGGAATTTTTCATAAATAGCATTAATTGAAATTTTTTTTCTTAGAATCACAATTCTGATAGTTTTATATATTGAATTCGTGATTTATAGGCATAGGCGTCGGTTAAAATAGTTTGGGTGAATTCTACATGTATTTGTTTCGATAAATACAATTATAAAAATGAGTTGTGATGAGTTGATGAATGTTTTTTTCTTCGAATACAGGAACAGAAACAGAAACCGAGACTCTCAAACCATTTTCTCCAAAAAAACATCATTCGATTCCTGAACCTGAAGTATACACCAATGAACTAGAACCTCTTGATGCTGAAGCCGAATATTCTTCAGATTTCGAATCCGATGGTGAGTGAACATTTGATGCAGGAGTTTCCTAATGAAAAACATTGATTTCTCAGAAAATTCAGGTGCAGACACGGTAATCAAAGTCCCCCCTAACCAAAAATATTCGCTGCCTGTTCCTCCACTGAATTTCAGTGACGTACTTTCTATTGAGAGTGGAAGGGATTATTATTCATCAACTTTGGATTCTGATGGTAAGTGAAAAAACTTGTTTGGAATATCGGTGAAATATAGAGTAGTTTATTCAATCAGAAAGCACAGATCAGTAGAATGAATTCATATAGTGTCAGAAAATTGAAAAATAAAATTTTTACAGTATGTATTTAAAAAAAATTAAATAACATGGCATATAGATTCTAATGGGATCGTTTGGTTTTCAGATACTGGAACGGTGGTTTCAGCTTTACCTAAACAAAAAAGGAGGTCCAGTGGCGTACGATCTGATAAATGTTTGAAGGACGAGCTACCAAAAATACCAATTCTCAACTTGGACGGTGAGTTATCCCATATTTGTCATAATTTTAAATATTTATTCGATGATGTTATTCAAAGGAGACATTTTTTCATTCAGGTAGATGAATTTTGGGTATATATGGGACTCAAAATAAAACATGCCGATCAGTCTTCAATTTTTAAGGATTCTTTTCATTAGAAGGCTTATAATTTTTTTATTATTTAATTTTTTTATGAGATTTCGTTGAATTGCTATTCAAATAACAATTTTCCATTTGCTGTTATTATTCTCTGGAACTTCTTATATATTAACTGTGTGTAAGATACAAGTGAATAATATATTTTCTATTTTTTTTATCTATCGTCTGGTTATCAACGATGTAAGATCTTCAAAGTGTCAGTGAAAGATCATCTGTCCTCCTGAAATCTACTCATGGTGTAACTGATTTGAAACGAAAGGATTACAGTAGGAGAGATTCTCCAGGTGAGTGCAAAAAATTTCAATTTTCTGAATGCGCCCCTGCTTGTGAGAGAAACCTCACAAGTCCGGCACTGGGTGCTCTGAGGTCGTGAAATTAGCACTGAATATTCCACCATTTGCTGACTTTGCTGTATACCAAATTTGGTTTGCATATCTTCATAGCCATTAGGTTTTATAAAGAATGAAGGACTTTGAAGATTTCAACGCGATTTTCAGTAAAGGTTAATTTAAAACGAAGTCTCGGTTGGTAGGAATTTTTTTTCTCCCAATGTGTGTGTATATCGAAATCTGTAGATGTGCGACAATCCATGAGTTCATCTTCAATCTCATAGGCTCATCTCGACTTGGCGAACAACTCAAGAAAATCGATTCCAAAAATATGCTCTTTTTCCCATCGAAAAATCTAACACGTCCAAGCGTTGAAAACATTTATGGTCCGGCCAAAAAGCGATCACCATCGTCGCTTCGCCAAAGTCCTAATTCCTTGAAATCCACGAGCAACATCAGCAACGTCAGCAGTCAAAAAACAAAAGTACCAGAGAGTCCCAAAGAAAAAGAAAAAAGAAATGTTCAAAAAACACCCTTGGAGAGAGATACCCCCCGCCCTGACGCCCCTAAAGAAGACGAAAAACCAACCGAGCCCACACCAAAGAAAAACGAGCCGAAAATATTGGCACCACTGCTGATTAGAGGCAGGTTCGATAAGAAATCTGAAAAAATTAGGCCCACCGGTCCTGTAAAACCGAAGCCCTTCATGGCTTCTGGATGCGGAAAAGGAATTCCTCCTTTAGAAAATCTCCCTAAACCTAAGATTGGAAGTGAGTAGTGCATTTAGGATTTTTTTTACACCTTTTGCACATATCAATTTTGTAGGAGTACCATCGTTCATTCTCAACAAGAAGAGAGATGCAGGTGACAATGCTTTGAAATCTGGAAGTCTGAATGCTCTAGATAATATTAAGCCTGCTATACCTAGTGCGGCTCCAAGCGTCGCTGAGAAAACTGACGATTTATTCACCAGGAACAGTGAGTAGAACACATTCATGGAAATATTAAAAATGAATCGTATTCAAATTTTGAAGGAATTCCGTTGAGAAAACTTAAACCAACTCCTACTCCTAGTCCTCGTCCTGGTCCTAGTAAAACAACTGACGACCTATCGATGAAGAAAAGTAAGTCTGAAGAATCCTCATAAAAAAAAAATTGTTGAATATCTATTTTTTTCAGTTCCTCCTTTGATGAATCGCGGTTCCAAAAGCACAAGCAATTTGATCCCAAGTTTGGCTTCAGCAAGAAGAGGTACATAATCCTCTATTACCAAATTTTTTGTTCTTATGTCCTTATTTTCCAGATCCTTTTGAGGTGAGACCAAAGAAGAGTGTCACTTTCGATCTTCCAGACCCACCACAATCTCCTGAACACGAAGAACAAGTTGAAGATGAACAAGTAGAAGAACAGGAAGCTCCGAAGGCACCTTATTCTACTTATAAAGACCCCTGTAGGCAAAAATTCAAGAAATGTAAGAATATTTCAACTTTAATTGATATATCTTTGAACACATTGTCTTCTGTAGTTTTCGCAAGACTACCTACCTTCGAAGATGGCCCGTTACCAGATACAGAACCATCCCCCCTTTACCAAATCATCAAGGCTAAAGGATGGGACTATTCCAAATTCACACCCAAGAACGTCGTCCTACCAGTGGCAACAATACCCTACAACTTTCTGGACCAATATTTGCACAGTAAGTTCCTTTTTGATATCCAAAAAATTGATTTGTACTATCCCCCCCTTCAAGAAAATTTTTTTAAACTCAACATATTCCATATTCACCTTTCATAAATTAAATCACTTATCGCACGCACCTGAAATGCCATATGGGCACTACTTTTCCCCTATATGTGAAAGTTGAAATATTTTCTCGAAAGTCGAATTTTTTTTCAGTATTCGACAATAAATTGGAGCGAGCAGCAGTGCATATGAGATATGGAAATTGCACAGACTGTACATGCGATCAAATTGGCGATGGTGCCGAATACTGTGAGAAACATATCGATGCTCCAAAATTGCAATACTATCGAGAGGTAGCCGAAGTGATGATTGGCGTTTTGGCCTATAAGTACGAGGTGCCAGAATACGAGGACGCAGAAAAATTGTTCCAAGAGATCTATCCTTCAATATACAACGGTTGGATAGTCAAGAAACCCAACAGGCTGTCGTGGGACTACCGTGTAAGGGAAACTAAATGCAAGGCTGAGCTTGTGCAAGCCTGTCAACGCGTGCTGATAGAAGAGCAGCTTTTCGCAGAATTCTCACAAAGTGAAGAGATCATTGGTGAGAAAAGAGATATCTACATAAGCGGAGCCATGAGAGATGTCGATGATGACTTTGAGAGCTCTTACGCATTCCTGTTCATGGAATATCCGCATTTGTTCATTCAACTGGTGGAGAAAATTGAATTTATGCCGTTATCTATGGAGAGAAAGGCAATTGGTCTTCGTCGTCAGCTTATAGCAGAAAGAGCCACTTGGCCTGATGAAAAACTGCAGAAGTTAGAGGAGTACTTGAGTGCAAAACTCAGTGCAAAACAACAACAACAAGAACAATGAACATTTTCTATTGCTATATTTATACATTTATATATTTACTGTGATGCCAAATTACTGTGATTATGGATTCCAAATAAAGATTCCTTTAATTTGAATTTAATGTTGTTTATCAACCTTCCTATATACCTTGCGCATTGTTCATTCAATCCTAATTCCATATATAGAATATCTTAAAAGACTCACCGGAAGTTTTCGGCAAGAACAAAAATAAATGCACCAAAATACCATATAAGCACAAGACCATCATGCAGATTAATATGCGAAGGCTCAACTGAGCGAATGAACAAATTTAGCGCAAAGTTTCGAATGCTCCAATTATCAAAAGAGGCAAAAAACGGATGTAGGTTTTCAATCCTCATAGTTGTCATGAATAGAGCAGACACGTTTGACTGCACTTTCAGAACTATTACATATTTTTAATGTTATTCCATTATCTCAAATTATATTTGACGGAAAATCACAATTTGTGTCACCTTCGCGCTTTATATTGACTTTATTTTGGAAACCGAAGGTTCGAGAACCTCTATAGTCATTTTTTGCTGAAAATTATTTATTTCAAGAAATAATTCGGTCTAGACAGAAATGTATACATGATGAGCACCATTTCAGTTCAACTTCACGTCGAAGTCGAAAATACTCGAATTGAAATGACACTTCAAGTTATACCGAAAACGCAGTTATATTTTTTAATTTCATATAGAACACCCTATATATTTTCCATTGAATTTTGAGTTTATTTAATAGGAACCCCATACCTAAATTCAAAAGTTCTCCAGGGTTTTTCCGAATGGGGCATTTTGTATCTTAGAATTGTTACTGCATTTATTGAACCTTCAGCTGAAGTATTTTCTTGTTACTTTCAGTAATTTTCAACGACCAATCAGCGACTACCAGGAAGGGCATTTGATGTGAGAATCACACAATTTCTGTTATTAATCGATTTTATTCGAAATCTTTACATTAATATACAACAATTATGATAAAATACATCTTAGAGGTTTTAAATTTATACAGTACTGAAAATTTGGACGTATCGGAATTGTTATTTTCATTAAAATATGAAAAATACACCATAACTCATATTTTATTCCAGTTGCTCTCATTGTCTCCTATATAAAAATACATATACAAGGGTTATCTAAAAGTGATAGCTGGAGAATTAAAAGAATCGCAATAAAATAAACATTTCAGGTACTGAAATAAAATTATACCATATAAAAATTTGAGCATTATAACGATAATTATTAATAATAAATTTCGCATTTTTAAAATTTCAAATAAATAACTCGAAATGAGCGATAGAACTTCGATTTAAATTATTCGGGAATGTTGTTAATTAAAACAAGAATTATTTGAAAAGATACTTTGGCTTAATTTTAATAAAAGTTGGGAAGAAATAAATCTGACTAGCGGTTCAAAAATATCACTCGATTCGTCTTTCAAATAACCAACTTTTCCAAAATATATTGCTTTAAAATATAGTATATAACAATTACAATCTATTATCCACAACTTTACGACTAAATTCTTAAGATGAAAATGATCAATTCGTGTACATACAGAAAACTATAGATAACTTTATACTAATCCTTTGAAAAATATATTACGCTTCAAACACTTAATTGAATATAATTGGAGTTATATTAGGCCTGGTCCCAAGTTCCTTATGAATGCGCTGTTGAAATATACAATGCGAATAACAAATATCTTATCTAACACACACAGAGAAAATTTTCTACTTACGATCAGGACAATTATAAAACACTTCATCATGAGAAATTTAAGTGGTGAATTTGTGATTTTATTATGATGGGATCATCTACTTTATACTTCACAGGAACTTGAAAATTGTGAATAATTAAAAATTTGTTGATATGACATGTTTTCAAGAAAAATCATGAGTCTGTTATTTACATATCTCATAACCAAGGCCACTGAAAAATTTGACTTGGTAAGAAAGCCGTCCAATCATTTTATCACATACACACATATTCAACTTGGTTGGCCTAATATGCATAATTTGAGCTTCAGAAAATTCATATTCAAGTCTTCGTTTAGAAAATTTTCACAGTTAACATCTAGAGGCAGTAAAATATAATATGTCGTTTATATGATATGGGTTTTTTTAATTTTGGAAGTTGGGGATGCCATACTGTCCCCATATTTAATAAAACAATGTGTTTTGGGCAACTCATAGAGTAACAGATTGATTGTGTTCATTTTTGTACTACTTGTCTAACCACCAGGAAGAAATCCGTTCGTTTTGATTTTTAAATCGTTTGGTTCTTTGTTGAGTCCCAGATGAGACATACTGTAATTGGGAATTGAGATATTTTTCTACTGGATGAAATTACATGACCCAGATGAATTGAGAGATACAAGACCTTGAATAAAATTAAAAAAAAAACCAATCCAAGCTTTTTGTTGAAAACTTAACACCCTGTATCTTTCTTAGGAATAAAGATAGAGGTGAATATTATACATTTTGGGAAATCAGTAGGAGAATTTACCATTGGGAGTTTGCCTGATTAAAACTGACACACCCTGAATACAAACGTAGATCCATTTGAGTTACAAAGTATTATTTGAATTAAAATCAATGAGATTAGAAATATAATCAGTGGTTAACCAAGGTCCATGGGGGTTCATAATTGTTAATTGTTATCAATCTGCTCTAAATAAAATAATTCAATATTTCACCTGAAATATCAATGGAGGATGTTGAAAATATATTTAAATATGAGAAATTGTTTTGGCACCAATCTATGCAATAATAAAATGGCTGTAGCACCACATTGTTCTCCTTGGAGTTGAATATCATGCTTTATTCTTCGTTTTTATAAGTTTTCATCTCCTATACCCTCAAAAGCATGATTCTCTACAATCCCTCTACCAGATTTGAACGAAACTATCGAAAATTTCTCCTGAAGTTTTTTGATTGAGAAAGTGTCCTGAATTCTATTTCCCTCCTGCAAAAAGTACATCATATTGAATAAGAGACCAAAATATAGTGTTGAAATTCATAACCAACTGGTTTTTCTAATTTTGGAAATTTATAAAAAAAAAGTTGTATTAAAAAATATTGGATGTAGTAGCTCTGAAAAAATTAATCAATACTCACTGATGTAGTTTTATTATTTGTATGAATATCTAAATTGTCTAGAGATATCAGATGACTTGAACCGTCCCTCTTCATGTAAGTCCATGGACCTTTTTTGTTTGTTTTGGATTTGGTATCATAGCCATTTTTTTTAACCAACAATTCATCAACTAAAGACTGCAAACATAGAGACATCAATATTGCTTGATCACTTGTTACTGTCACCCATTGCAATTTATCCTTCGACATCAGATATTCAAATGCTAGTTCCAAACACGTGGTACTAGTGGCCCTACTATTCGCTGGATTATCTATTTTATTCTGGAATGAGAAATAAAATGATTAGAATAATTCAATCTTCCACTTATAGCATAAATTGTACCAACTGCAAATATACGTTGCTACAAATTTTTTTTTAAATTAAATGAAGTTACAAAAAAGAAGATTTGGTTTTTTAATGCTTTATATGTATGCCCTTTTTTCAAAATTCAAAGTAGTAATAAAGTGGAGCTCACATGTGTAGCTGTAATTCTCCAACATCTCATTCTAGTCACCTTGAAACAACCTTCTTTGAAAAGTTGACCAGAATCAATAATTCTCATATTCAACTCGTGATCCCCTATGGCTATCAACACTTTCGTTCTAGGATTGGGGTAATCACAAAAACAAGGGGCGAATTGAGTGTAACCGTAATATTTTAATGTAGCTGCAAATTTGATGTAATCCCTTTTTGCTAATTTGGCTTGCAATTTGGTGAGGTGCAATCTTGTATCCTTCGTACACATTATCCAACCTCTTTCTAGTTCAGCCACTGTCTGAACATACAGAAGATTCAGAGCAATAGGGTCATTCATGAGTTCATTGTCGAAGTTTATGTCCCAATAGCTGAAAGAAATCAAATGAATTGAAATGCAGCTAAACATAAATGCTGAAAATTTCTTGACATCCCACAAATTCTTTTTTGAAAACGCCAACGGCTTGAAAACAGTCTCACCTTTTTCTCAGGAAAATCTTATTACTCTCCTTCACACTTCTATGAGACATATAGGGAGATTCTAAATTCAAAAGTTTTCTTATAATATACATATCACCATTATCTTCCCTGATAAGAAACAAGGAAAAATATTTTACATATTCTTCTGGCAAGTTCACACTCTTACAAACTGTGTTCAATACTTGATCCGTCCTGTCAAACACTAAAACTCGAACGGAAATCTTGTAGTTATTCATTGTATAAACATCTAAATTCACTTCAATGTTTTTCTCGCAAGAAGTTTCTTGTTGAGCCGACAATAAAAAACCTATGATCAGATCTGAGGAGAGTATTTTTGTGTCTTGTCCAACTGAAATCAAACCATAAAAAAGATGTAGCAACACAAGTATGCAACCTGGACGCATCGAAATTTGAAACTCACTTATCTGAATGTATTTTTCTAAAAGAGATCTTCTGTCATCGATTTGGTTAATAGTGAGAGGTAAAATTTTTTTTGGAGGAAAACTGGGCAGGTTATCGCTACCAAATTCTTTTTTGAGTTGCTCGTGTAAATTATGTAATTGCTTATATCGAACTGTACAATGGAACACTCCATTGATATGGATGTTGTAGCCCTAGAAAAGTTATATTATCGATATGGAAGTTACAGTACACAAATGGATATACAATGAAAGTTGACCCATTTCCATCGTTTATCTCTTGTACATCGGGAATCGAAAAATGCATAGTTACTAATTGACCGAAAGCTTTTTTGATATGGATTTACAACAATAACATATAAGTGGACACTTATATCTAAAAAGAAAACATAAATACACCCATTTGTTCTTTTGTCATTATCTGACAGATTTGTCAAAGTGACAAAAGGAACTTAAGATCATCGAAAAAAACTGTGTGATATCAGAGTTAGAGCTAAAACATTCTTCTTCATTTCAACTCTTGAGCTCTATATGTACATGCGACACCTGGGGGTGATAGAAAGAACCTTATACTCTAGTTTTTCCAATAAAAATTAATACAATATAAAGGGCAAGACGATGTGCATAGGAAGAAATGTTGGTACGAGTGTTCTGAAAATTAGCATAAAGGAGTTTAGTGCTTAAATGATCCGAATTTTTTGCCACTTTGGGTTTTCTCGGAATTGAACCTCAATTTCGTTATTTCAAATGGAGCAACCTGTATTTTATCGTATTGCTCTAATATAAGATGAATATTATAACTTTATTGCAGATATCATATAACTAGAATTCGCCATTTTTGAAATATTTCGGTTATTTTTATATTTTTGGAATAAGAACACACAAATTTCATATTTCGTGATTGTAGCGAGTCAAGTAAGAATTTTCTGTATTTGGCTGATTTATGCGTTTTACATAATCGGAAAATGTTTCCAGATCGCTTGAAGGAACCATATAAAATTCTGGGGGCAATAAAAAAAGTTTTGTGACCGGCGCATACACCATTTTGCAACCAATTCAGAAATTTGGAATCCAATAATTCCGACACTCGCTACATTAGCCACGTAGAATTATCACTGAATATGTTAACATAGGTACAATTGGATGCTACATAACAAATTTGGTTCAAAAACCTTAAGAGGTTCAGGTAATACTGAGAATAAGCTGAATAATAATTTGTATTTGACAATTTCAAAGGCCCGTATCTTTGGAATTGAGCGTTTATTGACATATGTTGATGAAATTTTCTTCTCAAAAATAAATGTTTCTATAGACTGTGGACGTTTTGGTTCCACTAATTTGGCCGAGAATTTTTTGAGACCGACGCATGCACCATTTTGTAAACTATTTAGAAATTCAGAATTCCTCAACTCTGGCACTAGCTGCATTAGGTCAGTAGTATTTTCATTGAATATGCTAGCTTACAAGTAAGTTTTTGTATTGACTTTTGAAGTTTTTGAAGTACAAAGAGGACTATCCCACTCCCACAGAAAGGAAAAAATTCGAAGACCGACGCATGCACCATTTTGCAAACTATTTGGAAATTTAGAATCCCATAACTCCGGCACTGGCTGCATTGGCACAATAGTATTATCTCTAAATATGCAGGCGTACAAGTTGATGCTGCATACCAAATTTGGTTCGAAAACTCTTGAAGGTTTAGGTTTTTATCAAGGAAAAGCTCAATTTTTTGAGAAATTTCAACGCCCTGTATCTTAGGAACGAAACGTTTATGAGCCCATATTGATATGAAATTGTCGTCTCAAAATAAGTTTTTTTATCGAATGAGAGTAAAAAATGAAGAATCCCGAAGAGATGAAAGTTTTGATAACCGGCGCATGCACCATTTTGTAAATTATTTGGGAATTTAAAATCCCATAACTCCGGCACTAGCTACATTAGCACCATGATAATATTTCAGAATATGCAAGCGCACAAGTTGATGCAGTATAACAAATTTGGTCCGAAAACCTTCAAAGGTTCAGGTTTCATCAAAGAGAAGCTATATTTTTTCGACAATTTTAACACCCGGTATCTTCGGAACGAAACGTTTATGGGCCCATATTGATATAAGATGTTTTTGAGTTGCTCGTGTAAATTATGTAATTGCTTATATCGAACTGTACAATGGAACACTCCATTGATATGGATGTTGTAGCCCTAGAAAAGTTATATTATCGATATGGAAGTTACAGTACACAAATGGATATACAATGAAAGTTGACCCATTTCCATCGTTTATCTCTTGTACATCGGGAATCGAAAAATGCATAGTTACTAATTGACCGAAAGCTTTTTTGATATGGATTTACAACAATAACATATAAGTGGACACTTATATCTAAAAAGAAAACATAAATACACCCATTTGTTCTTTTGTCATTATCTGACAGATTTGTCAAAGTGACAAAAGGAACTTAAGATCATCGAAAAAAACTGTGTGATATCAGAGTTAGAGCTAAAACATTCTTCTTCATTTCAACTCTTGAGCTCTATATGTACATGCGACACCTGGGGGTGATAGAAAGAACCTTATACTCTAGTTTTTCCAATAAAAATTAATACAATATAAAGGGCAAGACGATGTGCATAGGAAGAAATGTTGGTACGAGTGTTCTGAAAATTAGCATAAAGGAGTTTAGTGCTTAAATGATCCGAATTTTTTGCCACTTTGGGTTTTCTCGGAATTGAACCTCAATTTCGTTATTTCAAATGGAGCAACCTGTATTTTATCGTATTGCTCTAATATAAGATGAATATTATAACTTTATTGCAGATATCATATAACTAGAATTCGCCATTTTTGAAATATTTCGGTTATTTTTATATTTTTGGAATAAGAACACACAAATTTCATATTTCGTGATTGTAGCGAGTCAAGTAAGAATTTTCTGTATTTGGCTGATTTATGCGTTTTACATAATCGGAAAATGTTTCCAGATCGCTTGAAGGAACCATATAAAATTCTGGGGGCAATAAAAAAAGTTTTGTGACCGGCGCATACACCATTTTGCAACCAATTCAGAAATTTGGAATCCAATAATTCCGACACTCGCTACATTAGCCACGTAGAATTATCACTGAATATGTTAACATAGGTACAATTGGATGCTACATAACAAATTTGGTTCAAAAACCTTAAGAGGTTCAGGTAATACTGAGAATAAGCTGAATAATAATTTGTATTTGACAATTTCAAAGGCCCGTATCTTTGGAATTGAGCGTTTATTGACATATGTTGATGAAATTTTCTTCTCAAAAATAAATGTTTCTATAGACTGTGGACGTTTTGGTTCCACTAATTTGGCCGAGAATTTTTTGAGACCGACGCATGCACCATTTTGTAAACTATTTAGAAATTCAGAATTCCTCAACTCTGGCACTAGCTGCATTAGGTCAGTAGTATTTTCATTGAATATGCTAGCTTACAAGTAAGTTTTTGTATTGACTTTTGAAGTTTTTGAAGTACAAAGAGGACTATCCCACTCCCACAGAAAGGAAAAAATTCGAAGACCGACGCATGCACCATTTTGCAAACTATTTGGAAATTTAGAATCCCATAACTCCGGCACTGGCTGCATTGGCACAATAGTATTATCTCTAAATATGCAGGCGTACAAGTTGATGCTGCATACCAAATTTGGTTCGAAAACTCTTGAAGGTTTAGGTTTTTATCAAGGAAAAGCTCAATTTTTTGAGAAATTTCAACGCCCTGTATCTTAGGAACGAAACGTTTATGAGCCCATATTGATATGAAATTGTCGTCTCAAAATAAGTTTTTTTATCGAATGAGAGTAAAAAATGAAGAATCCCGAAGAGATGAAAGTTTTGATAACCGGCGCATGCACCATTTTGTAAATTATTTGGGAATTTAAAATCCCATAACTCCGGCACTAGCTACATTAGCACCATGATAATATTTCAGAATATGCAAGCGCACAAGTTGATGCAGTATAACAAATTTGGTCCGAAAACCTTCAAAGGTTCAGGTTTCATCAAAGAGAAGCTATATTTTTTCGACAATTTTAACACCCGGTATCTTCGGAACGAAACGTTTATGGGCCCATATTGATATAAGATGTTTTTGAGTTGCTCGTGTAAATTATGTAATTGCTTATATCGAACTGTACAATGGAACACTCCATTGATATGGATGTTGTAGCCCTAGAAAAGTTATATTATCGATATGGAAGTTACAGTACACAAATGGATATACAATGAAAGTTGACCCATTTCCATCGTTTATCTCTTGTACATCGGGAATCGAAAAATGCATAGTTACTAATTGACCGAAAGCTTTTTTGATATGGATTTACAACAATAACATATAAGTGGACACTTATATCTAAAAAGAAAACATAAATACACCCATTTGTTCTTTTGTCATTATCTGACAGATTTGTCAAAGTGACAAAAGGAACTTAAGATCATCGAAAAAAACTGTGTGATATCAGAGTTAGAGCTAAAACATTCTTCTTCATTTCAACTCTTGAGCTCTATATGTACATGCGACACCTGGGGGTGATAGAAAGAACCTTATACTCTAGTTTTTCCAATAAAAATTAATACAATATAAAGGGCAAGACGATGTGCATAGGAAGAAATGTTGGTACGAGTGTTCTGAAAATTAGCATAAAGGAGTTTAGTGCTTAAATGATCCGAATTTTTTGCCACTTTGGGTTTTCTCGGAATTGAACCTCAATTTCGTTATTTCAAATGGAGCAACCTGTATTTTATCGTATTGCTCTAATATAAGATGAATATTATAACTTTATTGCAGATATCATATAACTAGAATTCGCCATTTTTGAAATATTTCGGTTATTTTTATATTTTTGGAATAAGAACACACAAATTTCATATTTCGTGATTGTAGCGAGTCAAGTAAGAATTTTCTGTATTTGGCTGATTTATGCGTTTTACATAATCGGAAAATGTTTCCAGATCGCTTGAAGGAACCATATAAAATTCTGGGGGCAATAAAAAAAGTTTTGTGACCGGCGCATACACCATTTTGCAACCAATTCAGAAATTTGGAATCCAATAATTCCGACACTCGCTACATTAGCCACGTAGAATTATCACTGAATATGTTAACATAGGTACAATTGGATGCTACATAACAAATTTGGTTCAAAAACCTTAAGAGGTTCAGGTAATACTGAGAATAAGCTGAATAATAATTTGTATTTGACAATTTCAAAGGCCCGTATCTTTGGAATTGAGCGTTTATTGACATATGTTGATGAAATTTTCTTCTCAAAAATAAATGTTTCTATAGACTGTGGACGTTTTGGTTCCACTAATTTGGCCGAGAATTTTTTGAGACCGACGCATGCACCATTTTGTAAACTATTTAGAAATTCAGAATTCCTCAACTCTGGCACTAGCTGCATTAGGTCAGTAGTATTTTCATTGAATATGCTAGCTTACAAGTAAGTTTTTGTATTGACTTTTGAAGTTTTTGAAGTACAAAGAGGACTATCCCACTCCCACAGAAAGGAAAAAATTCGAAGACCGACGCATGCACCATTTTGCAAACTATTTGGAAATTTAGAATCCCATAACTCCGGCACTGGCTGCATTGGCACAATAGTATTATCTCTAAATATGCAGGCGTACAAGTTGATGCTGCATACCAAATTTGGTTCGAAAACTCTTGAAGGTTTAGGTTTTTATCAAGGAAAAGCTCAATTTTTTGAGAAATTTCAACGCCCTGTATCTTAGGAACGAAACGTTTATGAGCCCATATTGATATGAAATTGTCGTCTCAAAATAAGTTTTTTTATCGAATGAGAGTAAAAAATGAAGAATCCCGAAGAGATGAAAGTTTTGATAACCGGCGCATGCACCATTTTGTAAATTATTTGGGAATTTAAAATCCCATAACTCCGGCACTAGCTACATTAGCACCATGATAATATTTCAGAATATGCAAGCGCACAAGTTGATGCAGTATAACAAATTTGGTCCGAAAACCTTCAAAGGTTCAGGTTTCATCAAAGAGAAGCTATATTTTTTCGACAATTTTAACACCCGGTATCTTCGGAACGAAACGTTTATGGGCCCATATTGATATAAGATTGTCGTTTCAAAATAAGTTTTTCTATCGACTGGTGGTGAAAAATTAATTATTCCGAAGAGATGAAAATTTTGATAACCGGCGCATACACCAATTTGCAAACTAAATCTAGAATTTCGTGAAGACATTGGCGCTCATCTACTTAAACTTAGAAGAAGGGGGTGGCGCAGGTCAAGTTCAACTTGACTTGAGTAGAGGTCTATATAAATATAGAAACTTTCTTAAGAAAAAAAATTCACCAGACTTTATTCTGCATGGCTTCGGGAAAAGTATAAAGTGTTTGGATTCTTTCGGGGGGTCATGACCCCGATGATTCTAATGCCAAGGCCTGGGCAACCCCTTCATTTTCTTTGTTTTTCAAATGAACATAGCAATTTTTCTGGGTGTCAATTTGTGGAGGACCGGTGACCGCCAGACCCTTCTCAATGACGCTAAGTGACAGATGTAGGTATCTATTTTTCTCTGCTTCCACGGGCACGAAAGAAGATTAATATCTTCCATTTGCAAATTGAAATTCTCTCCTTTCTCGAAATGTAATCTATATTTTCGTTTTCGCTAAAGCTCAACTCATTCTATGGATCATTGCTTTCGCGGGAGAACTGAGTTGAAAAGCAATTCGCGCAACCAACATTCCTGAAAACATCGGAATTTTCTGAAAAAATTCCATTAATTCATTCTTCCAGAGGCATTAATGGAAAATATGTCTTTGTTGCAGATACGTGAAGTTATCTTTTAAGGCCTTAATCTTTCCAACGAAACGAATGGAGGTATTCGAATAATTCCATTTCTCAGTTTGAATCTGAATTCAGAATTATTCTATATTGAATTAAGAGTACTCGAAAACCTGCAGTTTGATATCAAACCTGGCCATACGTTTCTAATGAGTCAAGGACTTTTTGTTTTAATTTTTTGTTTAATTAATCTTCGAGTTTTTTTCACAAGATCCAACCACTCGAGGTTTGGGTTTTATTGATCCGCAAAATGGATATTAGGAATTATTATGATGGTTTAATTTTGAGATGAAAGCTAATGAAATTTTCTCTCGAAATTTCATTTTCTGATATCCTGCTAAAACTCTGTATAACAATTATTTGACAACAATAACTGTGTGAGGAATTATTCAGAATGAAGTGAATGAATGAAACTAACTCAACCGCCACTTTGACCATAACAATTTTCGACGCCAGTTGGACCTGAAAACGCTACCTGAAAAAAGTCTGACAAAGTGGATTGCAACTGGATGCGGGCTTTCACTTAAAATAAAGAATGTGTCCCACATTTCCAGTCGTAATTTCCGCGATGATCCGTTGAACATTCGAGAGATGATGGAACAATCACGTTTTCCTTTTGTACACAATTTCGACTTCGGTTTCCCGTTCAATGCTGATTGCAAAAACAGCAGCTGATAAGTGGAAAGATAATGGAAGTAATTGGTCGGGGATTCTGCGGCTGTTCGCACACCACGATGTCTGGTAGTTTCTAATTCCGATTGGGTTTTTTTCGGAACAAGAACAGACAATGCTTTTTCACTTGCGGTAGGATTCTGATGGAAATATGGGGAATATCGATTCGAAGGAAGGAATTCCGTCGATGTTGATTTTAACCGAGGGCGAATCTGAAGGAGGATCTCGGGGAGATCGAATGGAAACGATAAAATTTTCAAAATCAGATATATATATTCTTTTGAATTAGAGAGCTAAAATAATACAATACATAGTGAAACAAGAAGGTCCTAGCTGAGGTTAAAAAAAAACGGGGTACCATAACATTCTGCGTATGATACTAGAGCTCAGGGAAAAACCTCAGCCGAAAAAACCCTGTCTCCCCGTAAAAAAAATAAAATAAAATTGTGTAGTGTGAAAATATCTGAATATAACATATTGAAGGACATCTCGTTTATCCAAACGGCTCTTCGGAGGTAGGATTTCCAAACACCCGAAAAAAACTCCAATCTGAAATCAAATATATCAAAGCAATGGGATATTTCATACTTACCCAAAATATGATTGCTGTCTAAACTTATCCATAAAGACACAATGTCCCAAAATTGTACTCACCTCAAAAGAATGATTTCTACGTTATACAGGGTCTTTCACGAGGAACCTCACCCATATTTATTATACGGGAAACTACTGAACGTATTTTCATGAAATTCAGCACTTATAAGTATTTCACGATGCTGATGAAATCTAAAATATTTTCAAGGCTTGAGCACCTCCGGTTTTTCCGGAAATGACGTCAACTTCCGTTTTTCAAATTAGAACACCATTTTTTTTATTGCAGAAATAGATTCCTTAGAAAATTTCAAGTTATTTTGATGTAACATTTTTCAGTTTCGGTTGGAAAATTCTCTCTGAGCGGGAAAATTCGAAAAAAAAATCGAAAATAGAGCTCCGCTGAAACAAGAATAACTTCGAGGTTTTTGGATGGAAAATTTTCATTTTTTGGATTTTTCAAGATGTAAGATTGATGTATCCACTTTAAAAATCGAAATCGCGATTCATGATACAGGGGGTGAAAAAATCGCTTTCAAAGTTAGGGATGACAAAATCGTGAAAAATCAATTTTTTCAAATTAGAACGCCATTTTTTTATGGCAGATATTGAATCTACGTTAAAAAATAATGTGAGTGTATGCATCACACCCTTGCCTTGAAATGGATATTTTCTGAGTTAATATCCACTTTAGGGCAAGGGTGTGATGCATACACTCACATTATTTTTTAACGTAGATTCAATATCTGCCATAAAAAAATGGGGTTCTAATTTGAAAAAATTGATTTTTCACGATTTCGTCATCCCTAACTTTGAAAGCGATTTTTTCACCCCCTGTATCATGAATCGCGATTTTTAAAGTGGATACATCAATCTTACATCTTGAAAAATCCCAAAAATGAAAATTTTCCATCCAAAAACCTCGAAGTTATTCTTGTTTCAGCGGAGCTCTATTTTCGATTTTTTTTTCGAATTTTCCCGCTCAGAGAGAATTTTCCAACCAAAACTGAAAAATGTTACATCAAAATAACTTGAAATTTTCTAAGGAATCTATTTCTGCAATAAAAAAATGGTGTTCTAATTTGAAAAACGGAAGTTGACGTCATTTCCGGAAAAACCGGAGGTGCTCATGCCTTGAAAATATTTTAGATTTCATCAGCATCGTGAAATACTTATAAGTGCTGAATTTCATGAAAATACGTTCAGTAGTTTCCCGTATAAATATGGGTGAGGTTCCTCGTGAAAGACCCTGTATAACTGCATATGGAAATATAAAAACATAAAAAATTTCTTGTTGTTTTTTGGCTATTTCCTTTTGAATTTTGAGTTTTCACATCACCCCATCAGTTTCTCACATCTGACACCCTGTATCAGCTGGATGAATGATGATTTCTGTTCAATTTACGTCGAAATTTTTGCGTTTTCTTCAGGGGTGTGAGGGAGAGTTAGAAGAAAAAACCGGTTGTTGCTTGCTAATATATAATTCACTTTGTCATCGGTAAGTATAGGTAAGATACAAATATAACATATAAAATAAATGCTAGGTGTTAATTGAATGGTTTATTCAGCAGACCCCACAAATAGGTATTGGCTAAGTATTGTCAGTATTTCATTCATCACAGAATGCCTATACGCTTAAAAATGTTCCATTCTCACAAAGCCAAGCAATTCGAAAGTAAATTTTCAGTTTTCCAAGTTAACAAATCTTTATACTACGATCCTTAAAGAACTATTCAACTCTTTATTCTACAAGGATGTGTTCATATCGTCCAAGTATTGGCCCTACAATCCTTCGATACAAATACATCGTAATTTCTGAAGTGTTGTTTGATTTTCAAATTGACATCATTTTAATACCTAAGAATATCGAGCAATTCGAAATATAGCCAATTTTCAAAGAAATAAACATTGAGATTGTCCATAATTTCATTTTTGTTGGATGCCAAATTACTCGTTTCCCTGAAAGTAACTTTAAGGACCTTCGAGCTCAATTCAAAATCATTCCCTTCAAAATGATACTTAGCAGGATTTCATCACTGAAACGAATAAGGAAGTAGAATCTTTCATTCCTGTTCAGGAATAAAGGATGGAACGGAGATTGGGAATAAGCTTCGATGGGCGAAATGTCACTCATCCTCGATCTAAAACCTCCCCAGTCTTGGGTTTAACGAGATATGTCATGATGAATGGCGCTTCTGTCATTCAAGAACTCATGAAAAATCTTCATGGCATCTCGAAGCGTTCTCGATGTGACATTCCGGTAGAAATTCACGTCATCCCATGGGTAATTTTCATAATCGAACTGATTTGGTACGAATAATCTAGAATGATAATTATTGATGGAACAATTTCCCATTTTTAATGGTTGACCTTTAGACGTGTGTGTAGTTTCCCCTTTCATAATCATACAGGATGTTCTACTTACTGAAGAAGTGGAACATGATTATGAATTGAACTCAACACACCCAAGGGTTTGTTTTAACCAGTTTCAAGATTATCCAAGCAAAAATGGTCGTTGGCACGATTTTTGTGTTATGAAGGGTCGCGTTTTAGCTGGGAGACCCTGTAGAAAACTGTTGACTTCTTGACTTTCGAGTGGGATCGAAACGTACGTCAGAACCATCAAAAAGATGTAGGAATTGACACAAGTGTTCCATCAGTAATAATTATCCTCAGAGAATTGAAGGAGAATGAATAATGGCAATATTCCGTTGCTGATATTGAACATATATTCCGACGTGAAGAATCAGATATTCGCGAAAGACATTTCGATTTGCTGGAATAATTCCTCATTATTTATAGAAATGGTAAGGGAAAACTTTAGTATCCATTGCTACTCCCTGTTTTATGTTCCACTCGAAAATTTTTATTGTCAATCACAACTCCTCGACACCAATATCTTTCAACGAAACGAACGGACAGTAACTGAAAATCCATTCAGTCCCATTTCACCTCCTGGTGTTTTTCAAAGCTGAACCGGTATTGAAATTTTCCATTTACAAAATTGTCATTGATGGGTCCATAATATCTGTTAGCGTTCCTGATTTGAACAATCCATGGCAGTGTAAATAGGATAACGATTGTAAAATTTCCAGATAGGTCTAAAATTCAATATTTCGAAAAATAGAAGAGTTCTTCGATAACCGCGATTTTGACAGAAGACAATTGTTTCGCGATCATCAGGTTATTGTCTTTTCATCACATTCTTCGAGATGGTTCTTTGCGAATATCTGATTCGAACTGAAACAGCGAAAATTTTGTACTTGTTGCCCACATATATATAGCATTCATACCAATTTTTCTTTCACATACCCGACTATTCCATCATGAAGGAAGACTGCAAACACTTTGATTTCTATTTTGCATTTCAACGTTTACCATATGGTTTGCAAATTTCAGTGAGTAAGTATAAACATTTATTCAATAAGATGATTGCACTTTTGCAAGTTCTGGGTGCCCTAAGCTCAGTATTCTGAACTATTTCTAAGCCTAGCCTTTTTCGGATGTTGTTTTGATTATAATTATATCTTTCAGATATGTTATTTTTGTGATATTCTTCGTTGAAGACCACCAACTTTTATGTCGATGAGATTTTTTACAAGAGGATAAGGATGATTCTTTTGGGTCCGTTTTTCTTTGATATCGTATAGGAAGACATCTTTATAAAACCTGAATTCTGGAAGGTCTGTCAGAATATTCAAAATCCATTGAATTTTTGTGTTCCAACTAACAACCTATTGATTCACCTTCAAGAATTATCTAAGCTTCAATTGAGTCCCTGAAGTTGAATTTGTGAAAGCTGATAATATTATTGTATGCAAGCACACTATGAGGAATATTCCATTAAGAATTCACCTAAAGTCTACCTTTATCTTCAAAACATTTAACTATCCTAACACTGATATTCAATTTATGATCCCTTGGAATTAAATGAAGGTACTTCGATTAGAAGATATGTGAGTAATATTTGCTGAAAACGCATCATTATAAACAATTTTTTCAAGGAAACTCATCGAAAATATATCTGAGATGATAAAAATCACACCAGCCATTATGATCTAAAATCATCCCTCCTTGCCTAAATTTGTTTCCCTTGTCATACTTTCAATATTCATTCTTTAATCAATGTAGAAACTCAGATCTGTTAATAAAGAATTTATATCTGAAGAGAAGAAAATATGTAATATTTGGAGAATTTGGTCATCAGATTCACTTAACGTAGCTGAAGATTTCATTTTTTAGAATATTTAAAACTCTGTTTCATTGAATATTGAAAAACGATCTGATTTCACCTCCAGATGTCGAATTGACGAATTGACCATATTGAAAAGCTACGTCAAGTGAACCTCGGAAGAATCAAAACAACATCCGCAAATCGAGCTTCTTACAATAGAAAATCAGTCGATTTCTGATACTTTACAAACATTTTTTTACATTTGGAATTCAACAATAATTGCCTTCAAATGCACATATCTTCAAAGTCCCTGATTCAATTAACAAACAGTTTATCTTTCTCTGGAGATGCTTTCTGATGAAATTTTCACGATGTAAAATTGCGATTGAAGTTAGAGGAGGGGAACTGTTCGAGCAATTGTTGGGCCTATCATGGATAAAACATCGAATGAAATAACATGGATCAACATTTCCTTGACGACTTTGGCACTCTATATGTAGTATCCATCGTAATCAGTCTGAAATTCAAGCTCGTGAAATATGCGGATCTTTTCGAAATGCAGAATTTTCCAATAACAACGGTATGTTCCGAAATTGACGTGATTCCAGGTGAATATGATGCTTTTCAAGCACTCCTTCAAACACAGAATTTCGACTCCAAATGGTTCACAAAATAAATCTTGGAAAATATCTTTTCGACGTGAAGTTAATCACAAGTGCGTGAGAGTAATATGTGAGTTTCAAATTAAATATAGAGAATAAACTTTCAAAACTATACAGTCCTTATTGGGAAATTCCGTACTTGTGTAGCGTTTTAGGTTCAGATTGTTCATATTCACCATGAATGATAATTATAGAAACAGAGTGGGGCAAGTTGATCTAAGGTTTTTTGCTTCATCAAATACAAGAGAGGATTCTTATTTATTTTGCCCCAATCCGTATTTTCGTAATTTTTAGATTGTTCATTTACTCACATAGGCGAAAGAGCTACCAAATAAACTATCTGGGGATTTCTGTCTGATTCTGGGATAACCATAATCCTCTATGTACTGCTCCACTGGCTCTTGCCGAGAGGAAGGTGCTAACAAATCTGGAAAATGTATAAGTCCCTGACGGCCAATGTACGGTTCCGGCTCTGGAACAGGCTGCTCTTCCATATCGTACATGTCCGGATACCTATAACAAGCAGATTTTCACAGTTTCCTTCTGAATATACACAACTTTTTCTCCCAGTCCGATTCTGATTTTCAATAGAAAAATATCGTGGATCAAGCTGAAACACTCGGTAGTGTACACCTGAGAAAAATCGTTCCATTCTGTCCATGCGTCTAAGAGTTTTATGCCGAATTTAAATTTCGGCAAAACTCATTGAATACCCTGTATAACGAAAGCGAAAAATTGGTATTCCAATATCCCGGTTGGCCATTTAGGTCTATCAAGTTTTTCTACTCGTGAAATGTCAAATAATTCT
The DNA here is from genome assembly GCA_910592335.1 of Adalia bipunctata. NCBI lineage: Eukaryota > Metazoa > Arthropoda > Insecta > Coleoptera > Coccinellidae > Adalia > Adalia bipunctata. The sequence continues at coordinate 3,388,157 of OU342957.1, forward strand.
CAGAGACGTTGCCAATGCTAATTTCTATATGCCCTTTTTTACTTTGTGAATGTAGTTCTTTTAAGGTTTAACTGTAACACAGGTTTCGTAGTAATACAAGATTTTTATAATGGAGTATTTCAAGTTGTGCAAAATGGTATCCAAATGTCTTCTGTAGGCTCATTTCTTGAAAATTTTGAAAAGTGGGGAATTCCATAGGTCCGTCTGTTCCTTTAGAAGTTTTCCTGTCGGGTAAATCAAGTACTTTTATCCATATTTCGAATGAACTATCACAAAGTAACGGACTATTCTGTCCATTATTTTTCAGTAAAATTTCAACACTCGATTCTTGATTTCCGTGCAAGAAAAAAGCATAACTGAATCTTCCAACCATGTTTATATACGTGAAATATTTCCAGTATTAACAGGGAAAAAAGTTTCTCCAAAATTCGCCTGGTCTTTGGAATTATTGAATTCTCATAACATTTTCTCAAATTTATTATTTTCCCAAAGTGAATAAATGTTTCGATTAAATACGTAATTACTACGATCTCTATGTAGGATCGACAACGTTTCGTATGTATCTGACAGGAAAATGACTATATCCTAACATTTTCAAAGTATACACGGTGAAATGTGTCAGAATGTCATGGCCAACCGGGATACATTATAAAAGTGAATGGAGTATATCTCCCAGTGAAGTTTAACCTATTCACCATGGGACATCCTGTAGAACACTTCTAGGAAAATATTATTTAAATTTTTATTCCTGAAAAACACTGTCCCTGAGACATCGATTCAGATTCAGCTTTTAACATCGGTTTCATTTGAAACTTTGAAACTTCTTTCACTTTTTGAACAACTTTGAGACCCAGCTGATCATGACGATGAATGAAAGAATGAGAATCGAGTTCAGATAAGCAATCAGGCTTCTGGAACTTCGAGAGTGAAGTTGAGTTTTGGAAGTTCCAAACAAATTTCTACTTCACTTCATTAAATGTTTTGGTCTCGACAAGATGATGAATCAGTTTTTGTGAAACGATTTGTTGTGTTTCTCTCGAATTGGAAAAATATTGAGGTATATTTTCAGGTGAATAGATCAATAATTGATTTCTCCAAAATATTTCCACCCCTTTGAGCTTCTGAGAATGAATAATACCTGTATTCTATCCGCAGGAAAAATTGCTCGTAGGTTGATCTGCGAACAATCGGTTTTTCGAGCGACCCTAACTAGGATTCGCTCCCTGCAGGAAATGAGGGCAATGAATTTCGAAAAATTCATCCCCTTTCTAGTTGCAAGCCGATTTACATTCGGCTTGATATTTATGTGGGTGATTCATCGTTGAATCGAATTGGTATGTGTTCGAGAATTTGCATTCGGGGGTTAACAAAGGGACTTTCCGTCCGGGAATGGCATTTTATCAGAAATGCTGAAAATATGAGAGCCCTAAACCTTATTAAAGGGGATCTCCAGATGGAAAAGTTCGGATGATCACGTTTATATACCATACACGGCAGAATTCGATATGCGATTTATTTTTCAGTTCAATAAATAAATCCCCCACAAGTGTGCTGTATGTAAATGAATCCAATTGCATTTTCACAGCAACTCGAATTTTTACTCCATTTGGGAAAACTACACCGAACCCATTGTATTTTTTCCATTTGGACTCCAATTTGAGAACTCCAGGAATGTTGAATTCATGTATCACTCGATTAAAATGATTTGAATGTGATTTTTCTTGTCACACTTTTGCAAATTGGCGGAGGAGGCGGTTCATCCCACCATACAGAGTGTAACAGCCAAATGGAATAAATTCGATAACGAATAAATGAAGGGGTGTTGGGAAAAACGCTCGGACACGTCGAGTTTTGATTTTAAATGCGCATATTTTTCAAGAAAATAAAATTATATAGGGTGTTCCATGCGACCGTGGCCAATACCAACTTTCTTATTTCAAATGCAACCCCCTGTATATTATTTATTTTTTGGATTCTTCAGGAAATTCTAGATATAATTCATGTACAATGTCCTATACCTATATTCAACTTTTTCGGAAATATTAAGTGTTTTCAGATTTTTACAAAAATTAACATTTTAAATGAAAATTATTTTATTCCACGAATTCGATACATTACACTCAATATTTATTTCCCATTTACCTCTTGATATGAAGAATGTAAGCAATAATCATCACTGAGAAGAAATTTAAAAAAACGCCTGAAATGTTGAGTAACGTTAGAAGACAATTCTATTCTACACCAGATTAGCATGTTGCCAAGACGTTCGCGGCGAGCATTTTGAACATTTCCTACATTGACATTAATGTTTTTTTTATAATTAAGAAATAAGCAGTATTACTTATTAGATTTTAAGTGTAATGAACAAAATTTGTGAAATAAAATAATTTTTATTCAAAACGTTGATTTTTGCAATAAATCTGAAAACACTTAATACTTCCGAAATAGTTAAAGATAGGTATAGGACATTGTGCATGAATTGTGTCTAGAATTCTCTGAAGAATCCAAAAAATAAATAATATACAGGGGGTTGCATTTGAAATAAGAAAGTTGGTATTGGCCACGGTCACATGGAACACCCTATATAATATTTTTTTCTTAAAAAATATGCGCATTTAAAATTACAAATCGACGTGTCCGAGCGTTTTTCCCAACACGCCCTCATTTATTCGTTATCGAATTTATTCCATTTGGCTGTTACACTCTGTATATGACAGTCCTCAGAAACAGATGAACAAACTGTCAGATCAACAATAATTTGAATTCAAACTCTGTTGTCATCCAGTTCTTATCTACTTTGTAAATATCAAGTATCATTATCATCGGAAAGTTAGTTTAAAATCGATTTCAAAATTTATACCGAATCACTAACGAAAATATCAATTTCTTTTTGAGATTTTATGCAGAGAAAATGATTCAACAAGAGCGGAAACTTGTTTTAGTATAGGAAATGTTAATTTTAGGTAAAATCAATGATAAAATAAATAGATTCAATTCAAAATTGACGAATGACATGTGACAAGATTCAGGTCCAATCATCAATCTATATGTAGGGCGCGTTCTTGCAGGTAATGCATGTGCTGATTTCAGCATTTCATCGCGCCCTGTACTCCCGATTAATTAAGCCGTTGGGAAACAGCTTCCTCTTAAACCTATTTACACACGTGTTGTGAAAATATTTTGCAACATACCTGAGAGCATGTAAACATCCTGTGTTGGGCTCAGAGTTTAATTGCAAAGTTATTATGCAAATTATTTGAATCTGGGAAGCACAACTTTGGCCTTGAGCTCAATCGACTCAATTCACTGATTAATAATTGGTGTGGATAAATTCATTAAAGGTGCGTTCTCACAAACTTTGATGAGTAGTTTGAACTCGGTTAGTTTTTGTTTTTCTGATGTGTTAATCACGTACAGAACCGGTTTACCAAGATCCAATCAATATGAATCTAAAGCTTATTTGAATATTTCCGCAAGATCAATGCGTATTGACAAAATCAACGCCTGGTACGAATCTAATTCCCAACAGCAATTAAGCTTGAACTTTTGGTCCTCGCTCGCAAATGACCACTTGATCTCCCCAAAGACCCCATTGCTTGATTGGCGAATATTATTCGCATCGTAGCTCAACGTTTTCAACAATCAAACCTCTTCGAGAAGCTCAAACGAATTGTTTCAGAAAGCGGAGGAGGGAAATGGAACATTATCTTATTGGAAAGAGTTACAGAACCATTTACGCAAGAGTTCCCTGAAATCATTTCAAAGGACTTTCCACCTTGTTTAGAAATCGTGTTTTCGAAATGATATTCGATGTAACAACATCCTCAACTTGAACGGCACTGAATTATATCCGCAATGATTTTTAGGTAATTAAAATTTTACAAGATCAAATTAAATAGATAGATAGATTATTAGAAATGTAGATAGATGGATAGGTAGAAAGATATATGGAAAGATAGATATATGGATAGATAGATGAAAAGAAAGAAATATAGATAGATAAATAGATAGATATACAGGGTGTTTGCTAATTCGACGAGAACCTTGGAAAGGGATATACTAGACGTCATTTGCAGTGAATTGCGTCGAGTAAAGCATGGTCCGAAAATCTATGGTTACGAAGATATGGCGATTTTTCAATTTTTTTGAAATTTTCTGCTTCGTTATCGAAAATAATTAATTTTGTAAAAACTACTCGTCTCTAAATATTCAATGAATATTTTTTTCAAAGCTGAGGAGGTGGTCCTCATTTCTCGCGAAAAAGTATTCACTAAAAATTCAGATAACCCGAGATATACAGGGTCATATATGTCTGCACCTGTTTTCCTCATAAAATCTTGATGAAACAATTGAGAGTTACTCGAAAAAAGTATCATGAATTTGGTGTTAAAATGTATGGAAAAACTTTCCTGTTTCATCAACCTCCCAAAAAAGTACATATGTCAATAATTCCTTCATGCAATCTAAAAATATGACCGGAAAACCAAGCAGACAACAGACTTTTTCGACTCATTTAGTGATCGAACCATGGCCTGCTTACGGCTTACGAATCACGCCGAGTGAAATAAAGGATAATAGGATATCTGAATGACTCGAAAAAGTCTGTTGTCTGCTTGCTTTTCCGGCCATATTTTTAGATTGCATGAAGGAATTATTAAGTTCATAATACTTTTTTCGAGTAATTCTCAATTGTTTTATCAAGATTTTTTGAGGAAAACAGGTGCAGCCATTTATGACCCTGTATATCTCGGGTTATCTGAATTTTAAGTGAATACTTTTTCGCAAGAAATGAGGACCATCTCCTCAGCTTTGAAAAAATATTCATTGAATATTCAGAGTCGACTAATTTTCACAAAATTAATTATTTTCGATAACGAAGCAGAAAATTTCAAAAAAGTTGAAAAATCGCGATATCTTAGTAACCATAGATTTTCGGACCATGCTTCACTCGACGCAATTCACTGCAAATGACGTCTTGTATATCCCTTTTCAAGGTTCACGTCGAATTACCAAACACCCTGTATAAATAGTTTCTATTAAAATCGGATAGTTATTGCCAAATTTTTTGTTACGAAGCTGTGGAATGGTACGAACTGACCTGCATGGTCACCTGAACTCAGATCCCTTGATTTTTAATTGTCAAAGGTGATACTGCAGTTGAGTGACCCTGTATACAAGGGTATCTGAAGCCCCCTTTTTGACAAATGAGAAGTCAACGAGACTTGAAAAGAAAGCAAATACCCCCTTCTCGTTCTTTTCGGATTTTCCATTGTCCTGAAGCGAATCGAATGGATGCCTCTCCATTGAATGAGGTTCTGAAATGTTCATTTTCGTACTCCATTTATCTCTGATTCATAAAGTTGAGAAAGCTTGCGTTCAGATATGAATAGAATGGAAGCGGATGGATTCTACTTTGGGAGGTCGCATCCAGTTTTTTTTACACACTGAAGGCATCAAATATTCGTATGGATCATATGAACACTCAGGGTTTTTTTCAGTAACGTGACCAAGCGCTCTTTGAAGTTCTCTGACACTATTTTCAGATTCGTGACCGAAAGTGAATTTCGAAAATGTAATTTCTCACTTATCTCAAGTACGTCCAAATGGGAAAAGAATACTCACATTGATGCCCGTTGATTACCAAAGTTTGTTAAACTTTTTAACGCTTCTGCTCTAGCAGCATCCTCTTCTGCAACCCGTTGATTATGGAGCTCTCGAGCTCTCTCCGACTTGATCAATTCCTGAAAAGAAAGTTGCTTTGAATTTCATCGGCAGATAACATCAGCAAGTGAAACAAGACCCATATAAACCAAGCAAAGTATCGAAAAGAATTACGCCGAACCAACGCATCCGCCATTTAGTAACTTTCCGTTAATTTCAAGTGGAAAATGATTATTTTAGGTTTTATTGATGTCCAAATGGTATTTCGTTTAGTGTTATATTGATTTCAACATTTATCGTCATTTAAATCTGCTCAAAAGCTTCTGAGTGAGTAATCTTAGGGTCCAAATGAGAATCCGAATGAAATAAACGATAAAAAAATCTTTATCTCATTTACAAAGATAGTCAGGCCACAACACGTGAAATATAAAGAGTTCACTTATCGACCTCTATCCGTTATGCATGCATTTCCGTCTCCCATTGGAAATTTTCCATTTTTTCCAGTGCGTCCTCATATCGGTTTGAAAATTCTTTTTGGAAGCCTCAAGCCTGATTGAACTCGAGTAAATATTCCATCTAGGACCAGCCGCTATTTCCAGTCGAAATTCCGCTCCATAAAACGCGGAGGATATCGAAAATAAAGAGTCTATTCCACCTGCTTCATTTCTTACTTGGATGCCCAAAGTTTCCGACTGAATACTGCACATAATCGTAACATCTCTCATCTCCTATTCATCGTTGTCAGAAGGAACCCAGGGGGAGTTCCGGATTATATTCAGTCTTCTGGTTAACTTACAGCGACGTGCAGTGAAGCGTGAAATTTTCCTCAATTCCCATTATTGCATTGACTTTCTGATAGTGCAATCCGAACGAAATTGTCGAATACGAAACTCCCATTGAGCGATACCGAATGCCGAATTGGCAAGCTCGCTGAGAAAACCAGCAATCAGTGCCTATTTGATCGCACACCGATGACTTCCTTCGAAGCAGGGTATTGGATAGGAAGTAATGAAAATATTGAATGTATTGAGCCCATGTTGACTTTCACTTATCGTAAAAGCAAAAAGAGAAACCATTTCAATCAATACGAAAGAAACAAATACACTGCGCAAAAAATTAACGCACATTATGGAAATCTAAAATTTATTCTACAACTGAAGGTGTTCTCAATGATGATTATTTTTATCAGAATTATGCATGCATATGTTATCCACTTTCAACGTTTTTCTTCAATACAGATGTTTTCTCTATTCTCTCAGCAGGAATAAAAAGAGATGATATTATCAAATTTTGAATGTATTGGCTCCATTCTAAAATCAGTTGTTCTCGATCAATTCTAGTGATCAATAGTTTTTCTTTCGTTTGATTTTCTACACTCGATCGCTATGCAACGCGAAACGTGCAATTTGACCCAAGAGGAATGTGCCCAATCTGTAGTTTTGCGAGAAGAAGGGTGGACATACACAAGAAATGCAGAAAGGTTTGGAGTTTCCCATACAAGTGTGTCCAGAATGTTGCAGCGATTCAGGGAGACATCAATGTCCGAAGACCAGGACAGGGTAGACCACGGGTAACAACTGCCATTCAAGAACGTTACTTGAGAGTTTCTTCGTTGAGACAACGGTTTGCAACCGCTCGCCTCCTTCAAAATCAGCTTGAGAAAACTCATGAGGTGCAAATTAGCACTCAGACAATAAGAAATCGCCTCAGAAAACATGATTTAAGGCCTCGTGTTGCGGCAAGAGGCCCAGCTCTTACCCCAGCCCATCGAAGGGCGCGTTTTGATTTTGCGAGAGAGCATATCCATTGGGAAGAGGCCGATTGGGAAAGAGTTCTCTTCACAGATGAGTCTAGATTCTGCCTCTACCATTGTGATCGACGTTCCCTTGTATACAGACGTCCACATGAAAGATATGCTCAGTGCAATTTCCTGAATACTACTGGTTTCGGGGGAGGATCGATTATGATATGGGGTGGAATATCTTTGACTGCTCGCACAGACCTAGGGGTCGTTGATAATGGAGCTATGAATGCTGATAAGTATATAAGGAACATTCTTGAAGAGCATGTAGTGCCATTTGCCCCATACATTGGTGAAAATTTCATTTTTATGGACGATAATGCCATCGTTCAGGAGTACCTTGAAGAGGTTGGAGTCTCTCGAATGGAATGGCCAGCAAGAAGTCCAGATGTCAATCCGATTGAGCAGGTTTGGGACAACCTCAATAGAAGGCTGAGAAGTTCAGAAAATCATCCAGCTACTCTTAATGACTTAGGAATCCAACTCGGAGAAATCTGGGAAGGATTAGATCAGAACATTTTAAGATCACTCATTTTGAGTATGAACCGTCGTTGCCGAGCTGTAATTAACGCAAGGGGTGGAAAAACCAAGTATTAAATCACTTATCAGCATTTCAGTATTTTGAAAATTGTTCATTTCTCTTCTTTCACATAAAATTGGGTGAAATCCTGAATTTTTCTTCAATTAGATGTGTCTTGTTTCGTTCAAAACCTTCCCGAGAGAACATAAAAAATAAGTTATAAAGTCAATGTAGAGTTAACTTTCATTAAAATTGAGATTTTCAGAATGTGCGTTAATTTTTTTGCGCAGTGTAGTTAGACACAACAATTAAGAATTAGAACTTACACTAAGAAATTTCGCTAAAGAAGCAAGTTGCAATGATAAAAACTTCCTCACATCAGTTTTATTTCAAACAGCAAGAGATATGAAATGTAATTTACAAAATTGTCATTCTTGTGATACGATCCTCACGAATTTGACAGGAATTGTAGTTTTTATTTTACACATACTGAATTAACTATCATATGCATATCCCATGAGTAACGAATGCCATTAGGGCAAATTACGTGGTCGTGAACAAAATTGGGATGGTCACATAAAGGCCCTCATTCATGAAATTTCCGTAAGAATGTGATATTACGTATTATCCACTACAACATGAGCGAGGAAAATTCTCCATCTCCCTTTTCGCCCGTATTCGTCCGACCTATTGGAAATTATAATTTGGTAACTGGGCTGAACGAAAGTGGCTTTCAGTTGAGGTCTTATAATGGGTTCACAGGATACGCGTTATCTCAAGTATTCATGGCTTCATACAACGGATCCTTCCTAAACTAATTCCGAACGAAATTTAATTTTGAGATTAGCGAGCGCAAGTTGAGGAATTGATGCAGCAAGAAGACATTTCTGACTGATTTACATCGCATATAGCATCTTGTAGCAAAATTCCTGGATGAACAGAAAGGAAACACGAAGTTTCAACAAACATCAATCCGGAGCGGAGGCTTAGCTCTATCTCAACAGTTCTAAAGCTCATTTATTCCAGGATGAATTCAGGGCTGAATATGTGGTGGGGTCTATTCAAGCGCGAAGTACAGTCATATCATTACTCCGGGGAAATATTGAAATCCTGCGGAATATTCACGAATTATCACCCCACACAGAAACTAATTAAGAACCGGCGCATACACCATTTTGCGATCGATGATATCTTGGACTTCTAAAGCTTCGAATGTTTCTGTGATAAACAACGCTATTCTACAATTTCTGTTCGAAAGATATCTAGGATGGTTCCCTATCATTTCAAATTTATAAATGTATCCATTAAAGTAGGTCTTCTTTGGGTTCTGTTAAATTTCAGAAAGAAAAAGTTTCAGAAATAAGTTCGTCTGATTCCTTCGAGAATTGTCCATCCAGAGCTTTACGTTCATCAAAGTTGTAATTTAAACAATCTTGATCCTTATGCAGGAATTTCAACATCAGAAAGTTGACTAGTTTGGATGTGGGATGAACGGTTGTGGGAGTTGTAAAATGATACTTATTTACATCCAGAGTCTCTGTGCTTGTACGCAGCTTATGTAACTTTGACGGTCATTTCCTCCGCAATACATCTGCATCATTCCTAAAGTTTCAGGATATATTTCGGGGGAATAGCAGTTTCGTAATTAAGTTTCTGATTGTTCCGGCTTTTGAACTCATACAGTGAGTTTTCATTTTCGAAATGAAATGAGAGTTATTGGTGAGCATATTTGTAGAAGGAGGAAAATGATTCTTCATTAATTGATAACCAGATATACAAATGAACATTGGATACGATCAAAGGAACGGGAGTTATGACGTTTTGAAATTTCCATTTTTGAAAAAATACCATTCCGCAGGTGAAAATCTAAATTACGATAGATCAAGCCTTGGATTATTTTTTATTGAATTCAGCGTCCTCGAGAACCTATAATTTGATACCAAACTTGCCCAGATAGTCAATCTTTGAGTAGAATTTTTCTTGTTTTATTTTTTCCAAATTTCATTTCCGAGTTGTGTTCAGAAGCTCAGAGCGCTCGAAGTATTGGTGGTATCGATTAGCCCGTTGGATTTTCTGATTGATTAGATTGGATGGAAGAACCTCAGTATAGAATATCAACTTCAGATTTCCCAGGGATTTCGTGATGTAGAAAAATATAGCGTTTTTGGGGGGGGAATCTTACCCCTTAGTCATTTTTGACCCAAAAAGTTGGAATTTCCGAACCCGATTTTATTGCATGCACAGATACTTTGGACCGTGCTGATTATCAAAATACAAATGAAAATTCGATACGTCCAGCGGAACTGGAATTATGACACTTTTGAAATTGATATTTTTTGAAAAAATACCATTTCGCCGGTAAAAATCTGAACTAAGATAGATAAGGCCTTGGACTATTTTTTATTGAATTCAGCGTCCTCGAAAACCTATACTTTGATACCGAACTTGTTCATATAGTCCATCTCTGGCAAGAATTTGACAACTATACAGGGTCTTTCACGAGGAACCTCACCCATATTTATACGGGAAACTACTGAACGTATTTTCATGAAATTCAGCACTTATAAGTATTTCACGATACTGATGAAATCTAAAATATTTTCAAGGCATGAGCACCTCCGGTTTTTCCGGAAATGACGTCAACTTCCGTTTTTCAAATTAGAACACCATTTTTTTATTGCAGAAATAGATTCCTTAGAAAATTTCAAGTTATTTTGATGTAACATTTTTCAGTTTTGGTTGGAAAATTCTCTCTGAGCGGGAAAATTCGAAAAAAAAATCGAAAATAGAGCTCCGCTGAAACAAGAATAACTTCGAGGTTTTTGGATGGAAAATTTTCATTTTTGGGATTTTTCAAGATGTAAGATTGATGTATCCACTTTAAAAATCGCGATTCATGATACAGGGGGTGAAAAAATCGCTTTCAAAGTTAGGGATGACGAAATCGTGAAAAATAAATTTTTTCAAATTAGAACCCCATTTTTTTATGGCAGATATTGAATCTACGTTAAAAAATAATGTGAGTGTATGCATCACACCCTTGCCCTAAAATGGATATTTTCTGAGTTAATATCCACTTTAGGGCAAGGGTGTGATGCATACACTCACTTTATTTTTTAACGTAGATTCAATATCTGCCATAAAAAAATTGGGTTCTGATTTGAAAAAATTGATTTTTCACGATTTTGTCATCCCTAACTTTGAAAGCGATTTTTTCACCCCCTGTATCATGAATCGCGATTTTTAAAGTGGATACATCAATCTTACATCTTGAAAAATCCCAAAAATGAAAATTTTCCATCCAAAAACCTCGAAGTTATTCTTGTTTCAGCGGAGCTCTATTTTCGATTTTTTTTTCGAATTTTCCCGCTCAGAGAGAATTTTCCAACCAAAACTGAAAAATGTTACATCAAAATAACTTGAAATTTTCTAAGGAATCTATTTCTGCAATAAAAAAATGGTGTTCTAATTTGAAAAACGGAAGTTGACGTCATTTCCGGAAAAACCGGAGGTGCTCATGCCTTGAAAATATTTTAGATTTCATCAGCATCGTGAAATACTTATAAGTGCTGAATTTCATGAAAATACGTTCAGTAGTTTCCCGTATAAATATGGGTGAGGTTCCTCGTGAAAGACCCTGTATTTATCATAGTTTTTAGGAAATGCTTGAAGGATCACACTGACTGATCTTTACGAAACTGTCATAGATTCACGACAGATAAAGAGTCATTTCAATGAAATACATATATATTCTTTTGAAGTTGTTTCAAGTGGATATCTCAATTCTGTATTGGTACCTACTTCCCAAAAAAATTGGTGATTGCGATATACTCTTCTCAAATGAATAATCCTCAAGTTATTCCGTTATATCTCTCTTTAATTTGAAGAACTGTCTCTGTTACATTTCGATTGTAATCTATTCCAGAATGCTGCCAGAGAAAACTTGATTCCTTGAAGCTTTCCCGAGTTCCATTCCACCAGAAATGAACGCACCGTGAATCAGACCTGACAAAAACAAAATATTCTATTCGACAATCTCAGATATTCCATTCACGCCGAAGGGAATAGGGGATTAACTGATGAACTATTCCTGTCATTTCCCTCTCCTCTCGAACATCTCCCGGTCGAAAAATACTTCAATGAGTTTACACTGGATCGCCAAGATAAATAGGAAAAAATCAGCATAACAAACATCTCCCGGAGTTTGTTGACCTGAGATTCCATTCAGGCTGGAATTTCTCAGTGCCTTATTTTCCGCTCGAGTTTCATTGTGAACTGAAATTTGATAAATGAGTGGATTGATGTGGATGTTATCGGGTTTCAGGAGCGACACGCAGATATGATGTTATTTCTCGTATTGGGGATTTTTCATTTCGTTGCATACTGATTTTTTAGGATTCTTAGAAACACTACGCATCTCAATGCTTTTTCCCTCCCTCCATAACACCTCGACGATTACAGGAATTTCAGGATGCTGTAGCAATCGAACAGCTCAAAACAGATCGATTAGGTCTGTTCTTACACAAATATTGAAATTTGATTTCCGATAATTCTCCAGAATTTCGTGTTATTTCATTTAATGGACAGCCGCACAAATCGGAGACTCACTCTGTATATTCATTCAACTTCGGAATTCATAATCTACTCGAAATAAAACCATTTGGACCTAAACGAAACCTAAAACTACCACTTTCTACTTAAAATTATCGTAAAGTTGCTAAATGGCGGATGCGACAGGCTCAGCGTACCTTTAAAAGGACACCACACGATGCGTTGGAACAAGTCTGGAGTTCAAAAACTCACCTTTAAATGCTGAAAACTGCCAGCTCTTTGAGGATAGCCCATTTGTCTTGGGTTACCACCACCTGATAACCTGAAGGCTGTCATTCTTCTATGAGAATCAGCAGGTTGCATTCTTGCATAGTTTTGGGTCAATTCTTCAAATGCTCTGTTTCTCTCGGCAGCGTCTTGTATGTGAGCCGTATGGATCATTTTACCATAAATTGGGAGATTCCTATGCCTATCTATTCGCCTGAGACCCAATCTGCAAAGAAATTTCTGATTAGGGAAGAGCGAAACAAAATGAATTTCTAACATTGACCATATTTTTAAGATATTGGTTAAAATTCCGCTCAATGACACTGCCACCAAGTCATAAAAAATTGGGTAGTCGTTATTGAAATCATGAATTCCCGGTGTAATACACGGCGCAAAAAATTAACGCACACTCTGAAAATCTCAATTTCAATGAAAGTTAACTCACATTGAGTTTATAACTTATTTTTTATGTTCTCTTGGGAAGGTTTTGAACGAAACAAGACACATTAAATGGAGTAAATTCAGGATTTCACCGAATCTTATGTGAAAGAAGAGAAATGAATAATTTTCAAAATACTGAAATGCCGATAAGTGATTTAATACTTGGTATTTCCACCCCTTGCGTTAATTACAGCTCGGCAACGACGGTTCATACTCAAAATGATTGATCTTAAAATGTTCTGATCTAATCCTTCCCAGATTTCTCCGAGTTGGATTCCTAAGTCATTGAGAGTAGCTGGATGATTTTCTGAACTTCTCAGCCTTCTATTGAGGTTGTCCCAAACTTCTCAATCAGATTGAGATCTGGAATTCTTGCTGGCCATTCCATTCGAGAGACTTCAACCTCTTCAAGGTACTCCTGAACGATGCGCGCACGATGGGGTCTGGCATTATCGTCCATGAAAATGAAATTTTCACCAATGTATGGGGCAAATGGCACTACATGCTCTTCAAGAATGTTCCTTATATACTTATCAGCATTCACAGCTCCATTATCAACGACCACTAGGTCTGTGCGAGCAGTCAAAGATATTTCTCCCCATACCATAATCGATCCTCTCCCGAAACCAGTAGTACTCAGGAAATTGCACTGAGCATATCTTTCATGTGGACGTCTGTATACAAGGGAACGTCGATCTCAATGGTAGAGGCAGAATCTAGACTCATCTGTGAAGAGAACTCTTTCTCAATCGGCCTCTTCCCAGTGGATATGCTCTCTCGCAAAATCCAAACGCGCCCTTCGATGGGCTGGGGTAAGAACTGGGCCTCTTGCCGCGACACGAGGGCTTAAATCATATTCTCTGAGGCGATTTCTTATTGTCTGAGTGCTAATTTGCACCTGATGAGTTTGATCAAGCTGATTTTGAAGGAGGCGAGCGGTTGCAAACCGTTGTCTCAACGAAGAAACTCTCAAGTAACGTTCTTGAATGGCAGTTGTTACCCGTGGTCTACCCTGTCCTGGTCTTCGGACATTCATACCTGTCTCCCTGAATCGCTGCAACATTCTGGACACACTTGTATGGGAAACTCCAAACCTTTCTGCAATTCTTGTGTATGTCCACCCTTCTTCTCGCAAAATAACCATTTGGGCACATTCCTCTTGGGTCAAATTGCGTGTTTCGCGTTGCATAGCGATCGAGTGTAGAAAATCAAACGAAAGAAAAACTATTGATCACTAGAATTGATCGAAAACAACTGATTTTAGAATGGAGCCAATACATTCAAAATCTGATATCATTTTTTCAATTCCTGCTGGGAGAAAACATCTGTATTGAAGACAAACGTTGAAAGTGGATAACATATGCATGCATAATTCTGATAAAAATAATTATCATTGAGAACACCTTCAGTTGTAGAATGAATTTGAGGTTTCCATAATGTGCGTTAATTTTTTTGCGCAGTGTATATTCTCGTTTTGATCAAAATCATCACTGGATGGAAATTGAGAATTTTCTGATGAAAATCAACATCGGATATCGATTTTATGGATGCAATCTGAAGTATCCTCTGGATATTCTTCAATATCGGATCTTGAGCTTCACTGGAAGTAATATGCAAGATATTCGGTGAGTACAGGGCACAAAAAATGTTCCACTTAAATTTCTGGTAACGGTAAGATGATATAACTTAATTGGACTTTCCTCAAGATGTATTCCGCATGATTTATCAGGTTCTTGTTAATGAAACCTAATTGAAATGGTCGTGGATTCACGTTACTTAATTAAGATTTTCTTATGATGAAGAATTTATTGCCTTTCTGGAACATTTTTCTTCTTTCTTATTCCTTTCAGCCAGAACAGTTTCAAAACAGAATAGGATGATCTGAAAGGAAGAACTGAAGAAAATCAAGGACCTCTAAAGTGAATTTTATCGCGAATTTGTAATTTCTCTTCGGTTCTCTTCTGGCTACTTTCGTTCTCTATAGATCTTGCCAACTGTACATTTACTGTATCGGATTTGTTTCGGCTTTAATCTGATTGAATCAAGTTTATTGAAACTCACCCTGCTATGCTTCTGGAGGTGGCGTAGTACGGCTGCCAGATGTTATGTACAAACGGGTCCTGGAAAGTTGGAATCTCATTCGTTAATTCTGAGGCTCTGGATTGTCTTTTGGAGAGTCGCCACATGGCTTTAAGCTCTTCACAGCTGGGCTCAGGTGCGATGCCATTTCTTGCCACTTCGCCGGGGCCCCTCTGTATATCACGTGTCGGCAAAAAAGAGGCTGTTGTTGAACCGTAGCACACGCACCAGATCAGTATACTCGCCAAAGTTGAAGACACTTGCATCTGCAAAAGAAGATGGGATGTTGAGAACAAAGTTTGGCGCTTTGTGCACTAGAAGGTTTAATAAATTCAAAGAGCTGTGAACCCTAGGTATAATAAACCGAAAATTGATTTCAGTACATTCCTACCTATTGAACTTTTCGGTTATTGACAATTGTTACACCCTGTATGTTGTAGTGGGACCTTCTATACCTTTTAAAGAAAGGGTTTTCCAATAAGAGGTTTCATTATGAATGGCCTGCGATTTCGGTAAATGTCACCTTCAAAGCTGTCATTATTTGACATTTGACAATTAGAAACTACGCCAATAATTAAAATAGACGATACACGGTTCAAAAATGCATTGAAATTATTGAAATTCACTGGTGAAAATTTGGCAGGGACTGGAACATTTTTTGGTCATCATGAAAAACCTTGTCGAACCGAAATAAAGAAATTGGTGGAAAAATTTGAGCTATTGGGACTAGTTAGCGATGTGAAGAATTAAATCCGTGCAAGTGGCTCTAGAACAGCCGAGAATATTGCTGCTGTAGTCGAAAGTGCCGAAGAAAACCCTGGTTTGCTCATTTGTCGTCGTCCTTTGGAATTAGGCATGATCAATGATTTTTTATGGCTGGAATTGGATGGTATTGATCAAGACAATGTTTACTGAACGAGACGGCGCTACGTGCCATACAAGCAACTAAACCATCGATCTTTTACGGAAAAAGTTTCCGGACTGTGTTATCTCTCGTAGAGGTGATCACAATTGGCCACCGGGATCTTGTGATTTAACACCTTGCGATTTTTTCCTTTGGGGCCATGTGAAAGTGAAGGTCTATGTCAAGAGCCCAGCGTCGATTCAAGACCTCGAAGATGGAATTCGTGAGGCTATCGAGGACATAGGGCACCCACTTTACAATTTGGTCATGGAAAATTTCATGAAAAGGATGTGGACCTGTAGTTGTGGTGGTCATTAGGATGATGTTATTTTCCATATTTAACAGCATACCTTCCTCTTCACAATGAAATAAACGTGCGATCATTGATCGAAAAAAATGGCATTTTTCTCTGAATGTCAAAATAACACCTCCTATTGGAAAGGCCTTATGTCAATTATATCTGACTAGCAACCCACCCCGGATTCGCACGCATGCAATGCAATTCTTATAAACAACGGTAGTGCCGGCGCCGCACCGCTATGTCCCTGCATTTTAAATCTGTACTATCTTCGGAAATATTCATTTAAATTACATGCTGTAAAGGGCCATGTTGATCTATTTTGAATGGACAATGTATTTAAAGTACTTAATTGGATAAGGATTACTGTTGTATTGCTCAAAATAACTTCCTAAATAAACGATTTCCCGTAAAATGTAAAGGATAAAAAATAGTTATTGTGGGTTATCCTTGAGAGATAGACATTCACCATCGCGGACTTTTTTGTTGATCTTTTTTAGGTGTACAATACCGAGTACATTATTTTGATTTATCTCGTGGGGTTCAGTCACAGAAATATAATAAATACTAGAATGCCAATCAGTTCACAATTCCTGGCACCTCATAGGGAAAATTGACCTACTACAGAGTTTGCGCAATATGTGAACGTGTCATCAGGGTAGGACTTAAAATTTTTGACTTCGTGAATGTGGTATGAATAAGTTGTCGATATCAACATTTGCAATAATAATAAAATAGCTGTAGTATCTTACTTAAACTAAACTTACTTTCATAAAATGGGTTTCTCCTTTATTTGCGCAAAAAAGAACCATGCACTTCATTTTGTCTATAATTTGTCACAGCACTCGACTATCAAAATTAACTAGTAAAACTCAAGTACAAAACTAAACTAAAGGAGTATCAGTACTACACAATGTTCAAGAAAACAACGAGGAAACACCGAAAACGGAGCAGAAAAGGCAAGCGAATTTATACGAATGAATAAACAAGAAAGCACACAACAAAGGGAATCAACAAATCCTAAAATACGACACTGCTCTTTTTCTGATGTGAAGATGTGTTTGTTTTCGTCGCGTAGCGGTGTTGCCGAATTCACTGGTTTCACAATAAGATTTATTCCGAACTTCATCTGAAACCATAATGCTTGGCAACGACGTGGCAAGAAAAGACGAGCTGCGCATGTACAAGTAGTAGGTGTTTATTCGCTATGTGGGGTCATTTTACTGAATCTCGGACGTATCTAATAGCATTCTAGTATTTATTATATTTCTGTGGGTTCAGTCAGCGTTTGCAATGTGAGCGCGAAAAAATGAGTTCATTTACGAGATCACATTAGAAACCTGTAAATTCATCAGTGCAGATCCGGATCTACGATTTTTTCTGACCGGGGCAAAAATTCATGATTGCCCCCCCCCATTTGTTGAATATGTACATATATGAATTCATAGAAAAAACAAAAATAAATAATACAAATGAATAATGAAAATGAAAACTTATGATAAGGAAAATATCACAAGGAAAGAAATTGGACTTTTTTTCTTCACATAGCATCACGCGGCGTGATTTTCTTTCCGTGAACGCATCTATCAGCTCCTCGAAATCTGTTTCGGAAGCAGTTTTGTATTCTATAGCTAAGATCGAGAGGCCATAGAGACTTTTCTGACTCATTAAGGATCGCAAATATTTTTTTTTATTTTCAATTTGCTGAAACTGCTTTCACATCTTGCAGACGTGGTAGGCAATGTGCACTATATTCTATGTAATGTCAGCTATACTGACATTATAGGGAAAGCATCTTTCAGATCTTGCCTGCGAAGAATTTGTAGCAGGTCTAATGAAGTCGATCTTTCACTTATTTCAGGAACCAACATTTTGAAAACCGCTAGTTCCTAACAAAAATCAACTGCATTCAAGTCTTTTCAATATTTTCGCGCTTAAAGGATCCCATTTTCTGCAGATCCTCTTTTTGCATGTTTAAAGGGGCATGGCCATTGAGGAATGAGAAATTCGTATGCAGACTCTCTGCGCTTTCTAATATTTTTTTGATTTCTGACAATAATCTGTCGAAAACAACCTTAATTTCCTCGGAGAATAAACCAACTAGATCCGTTCTTGACTCATCATCGCACATTTCGTCAACCTGCTTTTTCTTCTTGGAAACACGTTCATTTCTAAGAATTGGATCCACATCCAATTCTTCGGAAAGAAGTTTAGCTTCCGAGATCCAGTTTTCAATAAGCTTTTCTGTCATTCCTTGCAAGATCTTCATAAGACCTTGATGCATAAACGATAATGAACGTGAAATAACTATATCTCCTTTCTGAATTTCCACGTTGACCATATTGATCTCTCGCAGAATATTATCCCAAATTGTTAGGTTCAGTATGAATCTGAAATCCATCACAGCATGAATCAAATGACCAGCTTCATACTTGTATTCTGCGACTAGTGAGGATTCTTTGATTTCTTCCACAGCCTTCACAACTCCCGGTAAATTATTGAGCAAGGCATTAACAGCTTGATGTTAAGTCCATCTAGTTTGGCTACTTGATCTCATTAATGATGCTATTCCGAACTTTGGTGGCCATTAAATCGATAATTTCATTTTGCATATTTTTGGGAAGATAGGATGTTTTTCCTTTTGTTGAGTAGTCATGATGGCACTTCAGAGTCAGGTCATATTTAATAATAATATTTTTTTGTAAGAAAAAAAAAATTTAACCTCTGGTTGTTTTTAGCGCCCCCTTAAGCTGGCGCCCAGGGCAAGCGCCCCGCTTGCCCCACCCTAGATCCGGGCCTGCATCAGTGTTTCTCTACAATATTATGCATATATCATACATATAAACCTTTCTCTTGAATCACTTTATCTATTTAAAAAAAGCGTTTCAAAATCCGTTACGTAGTTTTGAAGATTTAAGCATACATAGGGACAGACAGCGAAAGCGACTTTGTTTAATACTATGTAATGATTGCTTAAGTCAAGTTATTCTCGAAGAATTTGCCTAATAGAACAAAGGAGTTGGCGAAAACTTTAATTGGTAGCTAATTTTGGGGATTGATAACATAAATATTAATATCTCAATTGGAATTATGGCGCCAAGTGATATTGTGATGTGAAATTATTCATAATTTCATGCAGTTGTAAATATTTCGAGTAAAGGGCGATTTTATTTTAGAATAATGACACCAACATTTTCCCTTGTGGTCTTGTGCCTGGTTTTCTCATTTAAGGTACGTCAGTCTCCTGACACTTGTTAATAAATGGAATCTTCCAAATGTGAGGGACTCACTACTCACTTGAAAGCCATCCAACATAATACTTGATTTGTTCCTCTCACAGTGGTCCCGGTCTGTGAATTGAGGGGTTTTATGGGGGATATTTTATCCTTTAAACGGTCAACCTACGCTGGCTAACTAAAAATGGCCGATTGTCTCATGATTACCTCCCATCTTCAGCTACGGTCCTAGAGAATAAAACCAAGGACGTACCAGCTAATTATTCTAATCTTAATCAGAACCCGAGGAAATTAGTCAGTGAGGAGCTTCCCTAATTTCAACATCCTCACATCAAACTCGAATAAAGCTAACGAAACATGTCCCTGGGAAAGAAGGAAACTGTCTTTCCTCCTTCCACCTTACAAATTATCACGAATGTCTTCTTGAACTAACAGCAATTTGTTCCTTATTGTCTGCAGTTCGTCATTGTCCCAGATAATTTCCACTCAAGAATACGTCTGAGACATTAAAGAGGGCAACACAAGGTTGGTTGGGGGAGTTATTATTTCCAAGCCTGGAAGGAAGAGGAATTCTTGGATAAGCCCCAGTGAGGTGGCATGTAACATTCCATTCCATGTGCATTTCCACTGCCGACAGCTTCATCAGGAAAAATGGTCTCAGAAGCTTGGTTTGTCGAGAAATATTCAACCATCACTTCCGAATTGAAATCCGATAATTCTCGATAAATAACATTATTCAGAAATTAATCGAATTGAAATTCATGGATTTGCATGACTAAGTTGTTAGTAACCAACCAACGCAAAACTATTCGAATTTGTGCTCTATCAAAGCAGTCTGGAAACATTCCGATACAGCTGTATATTCAACCTTATTGAAGGTTTGGATGCAATAACTTTTCACGCCTGCTGGAATTAATATCCAATCGTGACAGTAACTAACTTGATGGAATATGATAAGGCTTTCATTTGCACCAAGAGTGGGATTTATGCGATGTATCCTATTGTAACGTTTTCTTCGTTATTAAAACGTCCGGGTTCAATTAAACTATTTATTTACACTAATTATAACACTAATAATTAATAACTAATGAACTTATTCTAACAAAAGTCTGTACAATTTATTTCTACTGATTTATTTGGCACTATTTATTTTTCACTCGGCGCTCGTCTCTAACTGAATGAATGCCTCCCGTCGATGCGCTCCTTATATGTGTAACGCCGATTGTTTCTCGCTAAGTCCGGGCCCGTCTAGAAACTTCGCGAAACATTCGCGGCCGTGGTGACGCCACGCGTTTCCAGAAACTTCTCGATCGAGCCGTAGCGCACAGGGCCGTACTTGTCACACTGTCCCCTCCTTAAGCCTGTTCTGTCCCAGAACAGATCGCATGGATTCTTCAGAGGGCCGTGGCGAAATCTACAGTCGGCTCCTTTTCTACAGTAGCCCCTTTGATGGAAATAGCATTCTATAGTTTTGTCGGGGAACTCGACACGATTTGGGTAGAAACTGCATACTAGGATCTGTATACCTGTCGTCTGGAAAATTACTTCAATCATGCTTCGTACTACCCTCCAATTCAGTAGATCCAGTCCACAACCAAGCTTGGGAACTGCTAGTTTCCTAACGCCGGAACGCTGAAGGTCTTCTTTCAAGCCATGCAGCGAGGTCCATAGGTTCTGGTAGGTGGGCTTCTGGAAAGAGTTCTGCTTGGTAACCAAATAGTAAACGAACCGACCCTCGGACTTCAATCTTAAACATTTCCCGACTCTGGGCTGCTGTCCCATTAGTTCCTCTTGCTGACCAAATTTGTTTTTGAATACCCTTGCTATTCCCCTACTCATACGTAGATCAGCTGCTACACAATGAGCAAGCGAGTATTCCTCGGGGACTGTAAACAGGTCCTGATGAACTTCCTGTGTGACGCCAAACCGTGCAATGCGTGTTCTCCCATAGGTGTTCATAAATTCCTGGAATTCGCAGCTTTCCTGTGCTGGAACCTCGACGAGACGAACTTCTTCTTCGTTCGGCGAAGACGCATACGGAGCCAACCGGTTGAAATGGACGACTTTCGGTTTTCCTCTGGGGAGCTTCCGTATTCGGTAAACTACATCATTTATTCTCTTCACAACTTCGTACGGTCCTTCCCAATGTCTCTGCAGCTTCGGTGAAAAACCTTTTCTTCTTTGTGGGTTATACAACCATACCAGATCTCCTGCGGTAAACCCACCTTCAATGGCCTTGATGTCATAGCGCATTTTCATCCGGTCACTTGCTTGCTGCATTTGATTACGCACCTTATCATGGATGTAGTCTAGCTTGCTTCTGAGATTACTAACGTAGTCCTCCCCAGCTACATCTTCTCCAGGCTTACACCCAAACTCGAGGTCGCAAGGTAATCTTATTTCTCGGCCAAACATTATATTGGATGGAGTCTCCTTGGTAGATTCTTGAACCGAAGATCTATAGGCCATCGTGAATAAATGCAAGTATTCATCCCAGTCCCTTTGATGGTCAGAGACAACTTTGGCCAAGTGTTTTCCCATAGTCCGGTTCATTCGTTCTACCATGCCGTCTGACTGAGGATGCAGAGGTGTAGTTCTTGTCTTACGTATCCCCAATGTTTTGCAAACTTCCTGGAATAACTCCGATTCGAAGTTTCGGCCTTGATCACAATGCAGCTCAAGGGGGATTCCAAATCTGCAGAAGAACTCTTTCACCAGTTTGTCAGCTACTGTACTTGCCTCTTGGTTAGGAATACCGTACGCTTCCACCCGTTTGGTAAAGTAGTCCATCGCTACCAAAATGTACTTATTTCCATTGCCTGTTTCTGGAAAAGGGCCTGCGATGTCGATAGCTACTCGTTCCATGGGGGATCCGACGTTATACTGCTTCATTGGTGCCTTTCCTTTACCGTAGGGTCCGTTGGCCGCAGCACAAACTTTACATTTTCTACACCAATCCTTAACGTCCTTCTTACAATTGATCCAATGAAATCGCTGCCTGACCTTCTCCAGAGTCTTAGTAATCCCAAAATGGCCACCCGAAGTTCCATTATGTAGTCTGGTCAAAATGTCCGTTACCCTACTCTTGGGCACAATTAACTGAAGCCTCTGCTGAGATCCATCTTCATTTTCCCAACAACGTTTCAGAAGACCTTCATCAATCTTCAACGTTTCCCATTGGGCCCAATACGACTTGACATTTTGGCTCAGTCTGGATACTTCTTCCCAAGAAGGTCGTCTGCCACTCTTCTTCCAACTTAGGATTACTCTCAGATCTGGATCCTCCTCCTGTGCTCGTCGAATTTCTGATGGTAGCCAGTCATCTTCGATCACAGTGGTCCGCCTCAAATTGGCCTTATCTTCCACACGAGAGCAGTGGCTGCCAATATCGGGGCAAGGACTTCTTGTCAAATCTTCGGACGTGATTCTACGGATTATCACGTCAGAGGCATTTTTAATCTGGGTCGGTTTATGCATCTTATCACCAACCCTTTTTAGTTTATCTGCTGTGTCTCTTTTTCCAATCCTTGGGCCATTTCTCTTAAAATGCCCACTCTTGTTGCAATACCAGCACACAGCATCCTTTTCCTTAGCATTCAATAATTTGCTAATCTCTTCTCGGATGATTTCCTCCACAGGTCGGTCTATTTCGTGGACTCGTCTCATACGAAATTGTCCTCTATGCGACGCCTGTTTCGCTGCCTCAAATTCTAGAGCTTGAGCCAAGGCATCATCAATGGTCTTAGGGCGTGCAAGTCTCAAGGCTTGTTGAGTTTCGCTGTCCTTAATCCCGTCGACAAACGTCTGGATTGATAGCAGTTCGAGGAAGCTCTCTGGAGCTGATGGATAAGCCAGCCTCACTAATCTGGCAACATCGGCCTCAAATTCCTGGAGATTTTCTCCTGTTTTCTGCACCCGGTTCTTTATTTGAGCATGATAAACTTGCTGTAGGTGAGCATCGCCATATCTCATCTGAAGTTTGGATGTTAAAACTTCATAACAGGCCTGTTGACTCTCCGGTATTGTCTGCAGAATGTTGAGTGCATCTCCTCGTAGAGCTATTATTAATGCTGTGGCTTTTTCGTTGTCGCTCCAACTGTTTGCCAACGCAGCAGCTTCAAATTGTTTTTGATATGTCGACCAAGGAACTTTTCCATCAAACGTAGGTGGCTTGATCTTCATTTTACCACTTTCTGTGTTGTTTTCCGATTTCACGAAGCTATAGGATGGTGAAGCTTGAGTTTCTTTCCTATTCGACATTCTTCTCAGGGACTCTATCAACTTGGCATGCTGTTCAACTATTTCTGATATTTCTTCAAATTTTCCGTTAACTTCATCAACGACTCCTTCAATTTTTTCGTTAACTTCTTCAATTATTACTTCCTTTACAGCCTCCATTCTCTCATCCAATGTACTAGCAATTTGACTCACCAATTCGTTACAATCGTTCATTTTTTTCTCCACCTTATTTTCCATTTGATCCATTTTTGAACTAATTTCTCGAGAATTCTCATCCATTTTCAAGCTCATTTCTCGAGAGTTTTCTTCCATTTTCAAGCTCATTTCTCGAGAATTCTCTTCCGCCTTATTCTCCATTTTATCCATTTTTAAGCTCATTTGTTCAAAGGCTTGCTTGAAAAATTCCATACTCGCCTGGTCCATTTTCTCTTTTTGCGATATTGTTATCGGCATTCAAATCCACCCCACACTGACACCAATGTAACGTTTTCTTCGTTATTAAAACGTCCGGGTTCAATTAAACTATTTATTTACACTAATTATAACACTAATAATTAATAACTAATGAACTTATTCTAACAAAAGTCTGTACAATTTATTTCTACTGATTTATTTGGCACTATTTATTTTTCACTCGGCGCTCGTCTCTAACTGAATGAATGCCTCCCGTCGATGCGCTCCTTATATGTGTAACGCCGATTGTTTCTCGCTAAGTCCGGGCCCGTCTAGAAACTTCGCGAAACATTCGCGGCCGTGGTGACGCCACGCGTTTCCAGAAACTTCTCGATCGAGCCGTAGCGCACAGGGCCGTACTTGTCACACTATTATATTTCGCGTGAAGTTTAATGTTTCTACTAGCATAACGTTTGATACGATTAAATTATAGCACATTATCAGTTTATAATGTCGGGTCTAGAGTTTCTCATTGATTTCAGATTGTTTCAAAATATTCTCTTGCACTCGTTCCGACAATCTACGAGAGTAATAGTATATTATTGATCGAGCTCATCATGATGGCTTTTATTAATAAAGGTTTTAATTGAGAGATAATTTATTATTCGAACCTCCGAGATATTGAAAAATATCATCCAGTTTACAATAGTACATACTCCAATATAAATATATTTTGAAGTTATAATGTATTGCAGGCGAGGAAAACTGAAATCTCACATATCTGATTTTCACCATAAGATTGGTACTTTTCATTTGTCACCGTCTGCACTACATTCAAGAATTCACTACATATTCATATAAAAGTATACAGAGTGTAACAGCCAAATGAAATAAATTCGATAACGAATAAATGAGGGCGTGTTGGGAAAAACGCTCGGACACGTCGATTTGTAATTTCAAATGCGCATATTTTTCAAGAAAATAATATTTTATAGGGTGTTCCATGTGACCGTGGCCAATTCCAACTTTCTTATTTCAAATGCAGCCCCCTGTATATTATTTATTTTTTGGATTCTTCAGAGAATTCTAGACACAATTCATGCACAATGTCCTGTACCTATCTTTAACTATTTCGGAAGTATTAAGTGGTTTCAGATTTATTGCAAAAATCAACGTTTTAAATAAAAATTAGTTTATTTCCCAAATTCGGTCTAAAGAATAGGCCGAGAAGAAGTCGTGGAAGAGTAACTACAGAAAGGCAGGATCGCTTTTTAGCCCAAACAGCAAGAAGAAATCCCGCAGTATCTCATTCAGAGCTTCAAAGGCAATTTTTGCAAGCTACAGGTGTTAGTGTTTCTGTCGAAACTATCAGAAAAAGACTTCGCGCTCGGGAATTATTCAAGAGAAGAGCGTTAAGAGTTCCAGAACTATCAAGGCAAAATAAAGTTGACCGTTTTAATTGGTGTTTAGAGCATGAAAATTGGACTATTGAAGATTGGAAAAATGTCTTATTTTCGGATGAGACCAGAATTGGCTTACGATCAGACGACCGGCGTGTTCGCATTTTAAGAGGTAGAGGGAGGCAAGCTAGGCTCCAACCTGCAAGACCGATCCCTAAATACAAAGGTACTGTAATGTTTTGGGGCGGAATTATGTTTGGTGAGAAAACTCCTTTAATTCCCATTAGACAATCTCTGACAGGGCCTAGGTATGTTGATCTAGTGCTACAACCTGTAGTGAGGCTTTGGCGAGGTGCTTTTGGAGATTATTTCCTATTTATGCAGGATAATGCACCTCCACATACCAGCAGAGTTGGAAAAAAAAATTTCGAAACAGAAGGTGTGACTGTTTTAGAGTGGCCTTCTTGTTCACCGGACCTTAATCCTATCGAGCACATGTGGAATAGGATCAAAAGAAGAATTAGAGCTCGTCAAAATAATCCTGGTAACGCAGAGCAACTTATACAAGCGGCTTTAGAGGAATGGGCAAATGTTACAGAAGAAGAAATTAACAACTTAATAGAAAGCATGCCTCGTCGAATTCAAGCTTGTATCAATGCCAGGTGTGGAAATACTGATTATTGATTTGTTAAAATCGTTTCATTTGTTGTTCAATTCTCAGTTTCATAAAAATTATTTTTAGAGAAATTTACACTTTTAATTTTCTGTTCTATTATAGAAATAATCTTTTAATAATTTATATTATTTTTGTAATAAACTTGAATTGGGAAAACTGCTCTTCACTTTTCAGCGACTTTTTTTTAATTAAAATTCGTTTTTTCCAAATAACAGGGTGATTCCATATAAGTTTGGTTGTGTGTAGCCTGAGCTCAAGTAGATCAGTTGATCATCGAATATAAGTCGAGAAAGAACAAGACGTTCCTCGAACATATCGAAGCTGATAGCATCATCCCTATATCTTATCTGATACGGTAATCAGATAAAACCCACATCAATTTTTCGAGGCCTTGAGTATATTCACCGAGCGATGGCCATGAGAATCTTGCCGTATCCCTGGAGGACTGCAATTCAATCGAATGGAAGTCAATTCCAATAAAGCAAATTAAATTATCCACGTTGCTCCCGAGAGTTTCCGGTTTGTCATCCGCAGAGCACGTGTGAAGTTGGATTAACAAAATACGGTGGTTGGAAGAGGCCACATAAACACCCTCGGCGATCTTATACAGAGTGGGTGAAAAGTGAAGCACAACATCCATAATAACCATACCTGGGTATGTACTGTTCTGTAGGAAATTGTGCGACTTTTCGTGAATAATTGAGGAGTGGTTGAGTCACCCTACAAAAGGTTGGAAGAACCTCGAATTTTTCGATGAAAACCTTAAATTTTTGTGCCAGAAATGGATCTTGTTGCTGAGGATGATTCGATCATTGAAGGGGATTTTTATCAACCCGTTTCCATTACAAGAATGAAAGGTTGAACACATCGAATTCAACCCAAACGGCTTGACGGATTTCCTGGAGAAACTTCATTCAGTATGTGACAATATTGTTCATTTATTATCGAGCTCTTGGTAAACAGTTCGGTATTATCGAAAAAATAGTCCAAGACAGCATATTTTTATCTCCTAAAGATAGCTCACAATGTACAATGAAAGATGTATTCAATTTTCAATCAAATTAAATTCGACATGAAATATCACGGGCTCGGTATTATTGTCACAACAAAAGCCTCGATTCCTGATTTGTATCGGATCATTCTTCATTAATAATGAAATTCGTTCCAGGGGCCTGTCATTCTGGAGTTATCCTTAAAATTTCATTTTCCCTCGACAATTAAGTCCTCTCCCGAATTAAATGCCATAACTGGAATAATCAGGGACCCAATTCTTCGCTTCCTTCGTCGAATAAAGGCGAACGAAGCTTTTAGTCTTACGACGACGATAAGGAAAATGGGCGAGAACTCCATACAGAGCGAGTCAATTCAGGAATAAAACCTATATTTTCTTCTCCAAGTGATAGAGTTATCCGATTCTCAAGGACTCACGCTTGTTCCACATTCATTTTCTATCCAACCAATCCACTTGATTCTCATTTCAAACGGTAGAACCTACACCTACATTCTGAGAATATTTTTGTTGTGTGTTTACAAATTGGCGGATGCGGCGGTATCATAAATTAAATAAAAATCAAAATATTCTGATAAAGGATTGAATTATATGGGTTGATGAGTCACACTCGAATATTTCATCACAAAAATGAATGTTTTTCAACATTTAAGTGCTTCTCTATTTCCACAATCTCAAGAAAAGTGGTAAACTTTTTTATTTTATACGAAGCAAACACGGATACCTAAACATTGAATCTCAGGTTTTCACTCGACTTCTCTGTGCAAATCAATTAATACGAAATTGGTTCGAGTCTAAACTTCCTGAAGAAACGTATTGATTGAGAACACATTAGATAAGGCATTGGAAAAAGCAGTAGGTGTTGACCACAGGATAACAAAGGTCATAGGCCACGCATTCCAATAGCCCTTAATAAGGAAAGAAACGTAATATCATACGTCCTTTCTATACGACGTAGAGTGTGCAATTCCTCTCCACCTAATTGATTTTCAAACATTGAAAACAATCTGGCTTCCCATCCATTATCAATGAAAGCAAAATTGAAATTGCTGAAATTACTGAACATTATTTCGGATATGTTCAATTTCGAATACTGGTCATCATTTCAAAGCTATTGCATCGATATAATTTAATTAGAGACTATTATAGATGATGGAATATTGGAATTATCGATATTCACCTTTACCCACATTCATTTCAATATGATTCAGATTATTAGGTTCCCTTCTAGATACTCCATTATGTTTGAATGTCAATATTTATAGAGGATGAGAAAAATACACTGCGCAAAAAAATTAACGCACATTCTGAAGATCTCAATTTTAATGAAAGTTAACTATACATTGACTTTATGACTTATTTTTTATGCTCTCTCGGGAAGGTTTTGAACGAAACAAGACACATTAAATGGAAGAAAAATTCAGGATTTCACCGAATTATATGTGAAAGAAGAGAAATGAACAATTTTCAAAATAAAATGCTGATATGTAATTCAATACTTGGTATTTCCACCCCTTGGGTTAATTACAGCTCGGCAACGACGGTTCATACTCAAAATGAGTGATCTTAAAATGTTCTGATCTAATCCTTCCCAGATTTCTCCGAGTTGGATTCCTAAGTCATTAAGAGTAGCTGGATGATTTTCTGAACTTCTCAGCCTTCTATTGAGGTTGTCCCAAACCTGCTCAATCGAATTGAGATCTGGACTTCTTGCTGGCCATTCCATTCGAGAGACTTCAACCTCTTCAAGGTACTCCTGAACGATGCGCACACGATGGGGTCTGGCACTATCGTCCATAAAAATGAAATTTTCACCAATGTATGGGGCAAATGGCACTACATGCTCTTCAAGAATGTTCCTTATATACTTATCAGCAAGGAAACATCGAACACAATGGTAGAGGCAGAATCTAGACTCATTTGTGAAGAGAACTCTTTCCCAATCGGCCTCTTCCCAATGGATATGCTCTCTCGCAAAATCCAAACGCGCCCTTCGATGGGCTGGGGTAAGAGCTGGGCCTCTTGCCGCGACACGAGGCCTTGAATCATATTCTCTGAGGCCATTTCTTATTGTCTGAGTGCTAATTTGCACCTCATGAGTTTGCTCAAGCTGATTTTGAAGGATGCGAGCGGTTGCAAACCGTTGTCTCAACGA
The DNA here is from genome assembly GCA_910592335.1 of Adalia bipunctata. NCBI lineage: Eukaryota > Metazoa > Arthropoda > Insecta > Coleoptera > Coccinellidae > Adalia > Adalia bipunctata. The sequence goes on from OU342957.1 coordinate 3,417,787, forward strand.
AGAAACTCTCAAGTAACGTTCTTGAATGGCAGTTGTTACCCGTGGTCTACCCTGTCCTGGTCTTCGGACATTCATACCTGTCTCCCTGAATCGCTGCAACATTCTGGACACACTTATATGGGAAACTCCGAACCTTTCTGCAATTTTTGTGTATGTCCACCCTTCTTCTCGCAAAACTACCGCTTGGGCACATTCCTCTTGGGTCAAATTGCGTGTTTCGCGTTGCATAGCGATCGAGTGTAGAAAATCAAACGAAAGAAAAACTATTGATGACTAGAATTAATCGAGAACAACTGATTTTAGAATGGAGCCAATATATTCGAAATCTGATAATATCATCTTTTTTTATTCCTGCTGGGAAAAAACATCTGTATTGAAGAAAAACGTTGAAAGTGGATAAAATATGCATGCATAATTCTGATAAAAATAATTATCATTTAGAACACCTTCAGTTGTAGAATAAATTTGAGATTTCCATAATGTGCGTTAATTTTTTGCGCAGTGTATTTTTTTGGTTTTCTTAAGTCTACTCGAGTGGAATAGTTACAAAATGATGGACTCTTAAAAATTACTGAATTCTGTAAATGAGCTCCGATATACATTGATAATTTTATAAAAGACTCTGCTCTCGAAGTTGAGGTATCCTTCTTCAAAGGAACAAGCTCTAGTTTATTGCCGTCAGCTTTTTGTCCTCGAGGACATTCCGCTGCTAATCCAAACGACAACGATTTCAGTCGGAAAATAACGATACGAAAGAAAATACATTATTTCCTGACAATATATCAAGGAAACGAAGGAGAGTTTTGTCCATGTCAATCGCTGTATATTTGAACCATGAACCCACTGTGGCTTGTGGATTTCATGATCGATTTTTCACATTCTCTCCCAGGGCACGAATGTGTCTATACATCCATCTTTTTCACAGCTGTTGCTCCAAGGGGAAACACACTTCGTTGAGATGAGATGAATGCCTTTTTTCTATGTGCGGGGGTGGCCTGTAATTTGTGTTTGATTAATTACAGACACGAATGCAACCCCTCAATATTTCGTTTCGAACCCAATAATTCCGACCGAAAAAATGGGTCACCTAAAGCAATGACGAAGTCAGCAACTTTTGTTCCACCTTGTGGGTAGATTCGCATTTATGAGAAAAATTTACAGCAGCTGTCAGTGATATCGTCCATAATCCTGGGTGAATTATCACAGATCTGGTTGAGTGATAAGCACAACACTTTTCATATAGAATGAATATGTCGTTTTCCATATAAATGCAAAATTTCATCTTGGTCGAGTCTGTAGTTTTCAAACTATCAGGAAATCATAATTTGAGATAAACATACAGGATGTCTTTAAATTGGCATTTAAATTCCGAATCCACCCTGAAAATTTCAAGTCTCTAGGTTTATTCGTTTGAGAGTTATCGTGTCTACAGAATCGGATTTGACGACGGATTTGTGTTTGAACCTTGTCGATTGAGGACATTTCTGGCTCAAATTTCCATTAATATAGCACTCAAAAAGCGTTCAAAAAGATTCACTATTGAAAAGCTTCATGAAGCTGAAAATAATTCAGACAGGTCATGCCTGAAGATTTATTATGGAATTCGAAGCTTTTATCACCCTGTATTCTTTACAATATGTACATAATTAAAGCTCAGGACATATAAAATTATTGCTGAAGCCTACACCTTTAATTTCTTCAGGATGTTTGATGTCAAAATACTCTCTTTCAGCAGCTTTGATCAAGCAGTCCTTTGAATTCCACGATTATACCGAATATGAATAAGCTGTTGGAATTTCTTTTCAGCTCATTTTCATAAAAACCGAACGTCAATTTCGAAATTAATGGTCGATCCAATGTACCATGACTCAGTCAGTCGTGCCTATACATTTGAGGTCAAGTTCCTGACATTGATTTTGAATGATGCCCACATGCTTTCGGACATGAATTTATCACTGAATAGAATTTCCCTGATAAATAACGCCACATGTTGATTCAATTCTATTCGCTGAGAATATTAGTGATGGCATGTTGTGCATTAACAACACATTGCATACTAATTGGGTAAAATAGCTACTGGTCACCACGTGGCATTCGGTTTCGGAACGCGTTTCCTATTTTGTCACCCGGTTTTATAGCATGGTTAAAATTAAATGCGTTTTCACCATTGCTGGCTGTATCCAATAAGCATATCATTCATGACATGGTGACGTCAGTGTGAATGTCAGCGAGAATTTTCATCTAAGTTTAAGGGGACCTGATACACGTCCGAGCTCCCTTCAAAAATTGGGCTATTTAAATCTATGATATCTCAGTTCGTATGTGGCGTAGACCGTAGACCAACAATTTTTTTTTAATTATAGTTCAACCATTTCTCTAGAATGTGGATTACTCGCTTTTCTGTTTTTCTTCGTATATTAGGAAAAAAACCTGGTGAGCTGTAATTTCATGAAAATCTGGACGAACAATTTTATTTCCATGATATCTCCGTCAATTTTCGGGATAAATGTATGAAATTTTCAGTATACATGCGGAATAATATTTTGCAGAATGTGTAGTATTCGCTTTTCTGTTTTTCTGCGTATATCAGGAAAAAAAAATGGTTGGAAATATGACCAATAAAGTTCCAACTTTATAATTCATTTAAAAATTGAGGCGGCAATAAACCAAAAAACTGATCGATACACATTCTGGAAAATATTATTTCGAATGTAAACTGAAAATTTCAAAGATTCAACCCGAGAATTGACAGAGATATCATGGAAATAAAATCGTTTGTCCAGATTTTCATGAAATTACAGCTCACCAGGTTTTTTTCCTTATATACGGAGAAAAACAGAAAAGCGAGTAATTTACATTTTAAAGAAATGATTAAGCTTCAATTTGAAAAAAATTGTTGTTCTACGCCGCATACGAACTGAGATATCATGGAAATAAAAAGCCCAATTTTTGAAGGGAGCTCGCGAGCTCGGACTAAATCAATGAGCGTAGAGAAAAATTCAAAAAAAGTTCATACAGCCAGAAAAAAAAATCTCAATTGCCAATTCTAAGATAGAAATCCATCTGATACTGTTTACTGAAATATGATGCTCTAAGCATTCATCACTAGGATCTTTGGAATACGTAGGGGGTTGATCCAAACGACACCTTACTACAAATGGAAAATACATCGGAAGAATATCTGCATAATCCCCACGAAAAATCGAAGCTGTCATGAGCTGATCCGTTTATGTGAATATTTAACTCATCTGCACCTGATGCTGTGCAGAATCTCTCGGAAACATTTATTGAAACGTGATTTGGAACATAATCTGTGGACACGCATTTGAAGTCTTTAATTACTCTGCAAAGCGACCTCGAATCATTTTTAAAAGGAAATAATTATCTCGATTTCTATCTCAGCTGTTTCGAAGAATTTATCTGATTGGGTAAAGGCAGACGTCAATTCGTAAGGAAGGAATTTTGCGTTGATAGATGATTATATAATCAGAATTTTATCGAGGTGAAAATGTGGGTTTTGCCTGCTTTCTCGATTAAATTTTCATGAAATAAACGAGGCTCTTTCTATCAGGAACGTCGAATATGATGGAGACCTATGAAATTTTCGGTCAACTGACAAAGAAGGAGCTGTTTAAATTTATTCTTTTTTGTAAAACATAGATAGTATAGCAAGGAGTATATGATTGAAATTTGGGAAAAAATCGTGAAGGTTTGTTTATGTAAGCATTTTTTATTACTTGAATATTGTAGCCGTTTTTTGCAAATTTTTCAAATTCAACAACAAATCTAAATTTTAGTTGATTTCTGTACCCGATATCTGGAAAACAACAAACCAGCTGTTCGAGGAGATCCAAAGTCGATGTTTAGTTGTTGTTAAAATGCCTAGAGCACGTGTTCGCGGAATTTATCGCCAGCTAAGTGAATTTGAAAGTAGTCGAATTAAAGGTCTACGAACAGAAATCCAACTACTGTTCTGAGATGTTGTCAAGCGTGGTTTGATTATGCCCAAAATCGAAGAAGAGTAGGCACCGGACGTCGAAGGGGCACAAATGAAGTTCAAGATCGACGTCTAAGACTTATGGCTATTAGAGACAGATTTGCGACAACTGATGAGTCGTTAAGAGAACAAGGCCATCCTGTAACTGTCCGAACGTTTTACCGCCGTTTACCGTCCTTCTTGCTATACTATCTATGTTTCAAAAAAAAAAAAAATTTAAACAGCTCCTTCTGGGTGTTGCAGTTTCTTTGTCAGTTAGTATACAGAGTGGCCACTTTTTTAATGGGATTGTATTGGTAACTTTCAAACCATAAGAGTAAGTAGGTCAGTCAAAGGGAGATAAAGTTGCATTCATAGAAGTATTGTCGAGCAGTTCAAACAAATCGAGATTATCAGAGCCGGTTATTGAGATATCTTAAGGAAAGTAAATTCTGTCATTTTTCTTTTTTTTTCCCACATTATTTAAAATATCATCAAGAAATAATACAGGAATTTTCTATTCGACAGTAAATAATCCTCAAATTGACATCATCACATTTCGTATCCAACGTTTCGTACTCTCTGGGTCACCCTCAACCTCATTTTTTTCAATACGGACCTGCATATTTCATGACACTTTTAGAAATAATTTTCACGCTGAATTCAACGATATATCATACAAGTCATTTCTTGTTATGTTTTTTTTTTTAATCAACGGCCTACTACTTGAAAATAATACATTTAAAAAACATAGAGTTGTGTGTATGTAAGAAAAAAAAGTCTATCAACGATATCAATGTTCTTATCCAAATGTATTGCACGTTGTTAATAAAACTGAAGGTAAATGTAATACAGATCCGACCCAAAGAAATTTAAATAAGGGTCAGAATCAGCTGAAAATCAACTTCGAATAATATATGCAGGTCCGTATTGAAAAAAATAAAAATGACGGAATTTACTTTTCTTATGATATCTCAATAACCGGCCCTGATAATCTCGATTTGTTCGAACTGCTTGACAATGCTTCTATGAATGCAACTTTTTCTCCATTTGACCGACCTTCTAACTCTTATGGTTTGAAAGTTACCAATACAATCCCATTAAAAAAGTGGCCACTCTTTATTAAATGGTCACAAGAAACTCTGAATAGTTAATTAAGATGAGTATTCGAAATTCTCAGTTGAGATTACAATCAAATTTGCCTATAACAGTCAGATTGAAACTTTGTCATTGAAGCAGATCTCCTATAATAAATCCCCGAATTGAATATGAAATGAATCCGAAATCATCTTTGTTTATTGAAGCAACAGTGTGACCCAGGCAAGAGAATACTTTGAAAAATAAATTTTTCGTTGTTTATGAGGAAATTCAATGCAAAAAGTGATTCAGAATTGCATAAGAATTCTTCTACTTTCTTGAAGAACTAGTTTTAGTAATTATCATTTATTGTATGGTCGACTTTGTGGAAAAACTTAATGATAAGATGAAAACCAATCTTATTTCCTACAAAAAAACGTTGTATTCACTTTTCGTTGGTGAAATTTTAAGGAAAACCCAGATTCAAACTCTGACCTCATTTAGTTCATCAATACATTAATAGAGTGTTTGTGAAATCTCTTAAAATCTGTGAAAATTCAGTGTTTTATTTCAACCAGTTTCTTATCATTCTTTTGGAAAATCCAGGACCAAAATATTTGTTTTCCATGGAATTTCTAATCATCATCAAATATAAAATTATTCGAATGTTGAGTACTTACCACTTCGCAAATGAGATTAATCGGAAACTTCCACTTCTCCTCAAGAAATTTTCGAAGGTTTCAGTGAATATAAAAGTGACAAGTGCCGAGTCTAAATCACTTACGTTAATTCAGCTGTAGCCATTCTGAAGGGGCAGCCGACAAACTGAACAAGATTATCACATCAACAACGGATTAAATATATATTTTTTGCACGTGTTCCACCACAGCGACAAAATGGGGGACTTAGAACATATAAATTGCTTGGTGATTAGGATAAGAACGAAAGTATGGAAGGAAGAAGAGTTTTTCCTCGTATATCAAATCTTACCCCCCAGCTGACGCTCTTGGACAAGCGAAACTCAGCAAAGAAACAGGCAATTAAAAAAATGAAGTCACTGAAAAGTAGAATTTGAGTTATTATCATGCGAGGACGATGCAATTAGAAACCTTTTCAAGGGTCATATTCGATTTCGGTACCCTATATCCTGTCACCGATATCACGTGGGCTGGAATTTCAGTGAAAATTGAGGCTTTGGTTTTCAGATCTGAAAGCCAATTCAGGAATATCTCCGTTTTTCATTTACGCTAAACGAAATCTGATTGAATCTGAAGGTTCCACTTCAACGATCCGATTGAACATTTTTAATTAGGAATTATTGGACTATTCATTTTTGGAGATGGATCTGCTTTCAGCTAATTGGAATTCATCCCACAACTTTTCTCCATTGCTTCAGATCCGATCAATCATTTCTCTTCAATGAGTAGTTTCTCAATTTTCTTTGGAACCATAGGCAAATTCCAGTAGTGTGACCTAGATTTCGATCATTGAAATTTTCCGCCCTGGAGAATTCTTATGGAATGGAATTCACTTCGTTGTTGAGATCAGTATGCAATAACCAGATATTACTGAATGGGGAGGTTTTATAGGTTGATACTAGTATGGGCCAGCAGATCTACCTTTTAAGCAGTTATCCTTATCGGTAGGCCTCCGATCGCGGAATCTGAGCGCAGTTGTCAGATTGTGTTCCGGGCTTTCTCTATAGAAGGCTGTGGCCAAACTCTGACAGCTTACAGCTACAATGTCAAATAGTTCTCTGTGATCTCAGCAGATCGGGCGATTTTATAGGAGAAATGTCAAACTTTGATCAGTTTTCCTGAAGAAATGGGGAAATTATGGAAAATATGAATACCAAGCTATTTTGCGTTGACTCTTCCTCTTTCGATCCGTATATTTACATCATGGCCAGGATATCTGCGAAAAGAGTTTTATCGAGTTTAAAATTGCCCTTTTTTCCGAATTTTTTGCGATTTTCGCGAATTTTTTTCAAATACTCCTACATCGCCTAGAAAATCCAAAATTTTGCCCACATACGAATCGATCTTTCCTCTTTCCGACCGTGTGAAAATTTCTCTCCAGTATCGCAGCTCCGCTGCGATTTTAAGATTCTTCTGGATCCACTTTTTCGACAGATTCCCCGGGCCGGACCACAGAGTTACCGTTTTAGTATAATATAGAATTATTTCAATTTAATCGCCTGGCAAGTTTCGCGTGCATGACATGAGAGCAAAACTCTGAGAAGCCGCATAATCCTTAGACTTTTCTGAATCGACTCCACGTACCATTGTGCCCGAGACTCTCATTCATCTCTGCCAATGCCGAAGTATTTCCTGTAAAAATTCTGAAGCGTGAAGAATGCCCCAGTGGCTTTAAACGAGCTATTGAGCTCTGTTTGATGTTCCACTACCGTCAAATCTTATATTAAGAAAGTTTTCGTATCAGCGAAAGGAATTTATTGAGAATCTAGGACCGAGTCTGAGAACAAGGGTCCCCTAAATCAACAGGAATATTACTCATGTCGTAATTTATGTCGAAACTTCGGAGTCGAACGAAGCTTGGCTGCTGGAGGAACTATTTCGCAATTATCAAGGATACCAATTTTGCCGTATTGGATTAAATCTCATTTCTTTCGATAAGCATTTCTGAAGTTGTGGAATGATTTCAAATGGTTAAGTTGGATTCACTGATGAAGGGCTCGTGGTCGAATTTAATTATGTCCGTCCAGCTGTAAACACGATAACCCTCGAACAGTTCGTTAATGCGCAAAATTTGACCTGGGGTTCCGTGAATATGGCCGATCAATCACCAGAACCATTTATATAAAAAGCTAGCGAATTATTGACAAATTCCCGATATTCTTCATTAAGTTGCGGGATATTTCCCCTAGAAAATTCCCATTCATCAAATCCGTATTTAATATTCAATCCGAAAGTATTTTGTCGAAATAAATTGAATTCTTTGAAGTTCTCGTCAAGAACCGAACTCATTCCAATTCCTCACATCAATTCGAATATTTTATCGTTAACGTCACACTCAGGCGCTATTTTCGGAATGAGTGGTCACGTGTCTCGAAAAAGAGGATTTCAACATCCAATTAATGTGACCGCTTTCATCTCAATTAAGGATTAATCGAAATGAAATGGATTTTCAAAATTTCCAAGCCATTGAGCAGATGTTCTGAGCGTTCTTTCGGATCAGCGACATATTCGGTACAGAGCAAAGAGAAACTCGGGCAAAGGCTTTTCCAAAGGCTGGGTCAAAGGACTAATATACTTAAATTTTAATCAATATGCTCACCGGAGAGCATTCAGCGGGATTCAATCCTCACTGGAATCAAAGCTGAGGGAAAACCATTCCACGATCACTGGAACAAGATGCTAAGCTATGTCGAGCAGTTTGATGTAATCCCCATTTCATTCACCTTAGCCCCCGAAGAAATATATGGATTTTCCCTTTTCGGGAAACCAAGAATGAATGGTTATTTTTTTGGAGTGGAAACATTTTATTTCCAATTCGGGGATTTTTTTATATAGCTGACTAGGCAAGTTCCAGTTGAATATTTATCATGAATACTAGCTGAGGAAACATTTTATTCGAAAAGGAAAAACATTCATTCGATCTGGGCAGTATTTTGCATGTATCGATAAAAATGTTTAAATTGCTACACGAACCAGTTCCTCTGCCAATTTGTAACAATGACCAATTCAATATATCTAAGAGTTTCTAGAATTCCGATCCTTTTCGAGGAAATAGTGGTGAATAGAGAGATTTCTCACTGAATACCTCGCTCTTCAGTTCTGGTAGAAAGCTACATACGTTAACTCGATAAGAATCGAATCTGAACATCTCCAAGTCACGAATATGCGAAAAATTCAAATTCAAGAGGTGGTTTTGGAATATACGTGAACTGGCCTTATTGAGTTTCTATGATTTATAGGAGATACCCCTGCTGGCAGAATCATTGCTTTCCGCGAAGTCAATATTTCCGAGAATTTTACAGCGGAGTTCGCTGAAATTATACTTCGATAACCATGTTGGAATTGGATGCTTCGTTTTTCTCTGATCTACCAACCCAGAATTCCATAGAAGCCTACATAGGGATTCCCATCAAAGAAAATATGCTTTCAAAATTGAATCAATTAAAGAAGATGAGATGAAAGCAACATTTGTTCGAAGTACAGCTTTCCACAATTATATTTGACAAAACAAATCAATCAAATGTCAATCTGGACGTCCTTCGCAGCATAGAATTCAATAAACACAATTTTCTGTGTCGTTTTGCAAAAAGGTCTCGAACAGAGTCAGATGAAAACTTTTTGGGGACCAGTGAAAAATTCCATATTTGAAGATGAAAGAGTCATCTAAAAATTTTTTCAAGAACACCATAGTGCAATTATAAAATGGGGAAATCAAGGCAACTTGTTGAAAAATGATTGTGAATGAGTGAAACTTCATTTAACACTACTACACTGCGCAAAAAAATCAACGCACATTATGGAAATCTCAAATTTAGTCTACAACTGAAGGTGTTCTCAATGATCATTATTTTATCAGAATTATGCACTTTCAACGTTTTCCTTCAATACAGATGTTTTCTCCCAGCAGGAATAAAAAAAGATGATATTATCAGATTTTGAATGTATTGGCTCCATTCTAAAATCAGTTGTTCTCGATCAATTCTAGTGATCAATAGTTTTTCTTTCGTTTGATTTTCTACACTCGATCGCTATGCAACGCGAAACACGCAATTTGACCCAAGAGGAATGTGCCCAAGCGTTAGTTCTGCGAGAAGAAGGGTGGACATACAGAAGAATTGCAGAAAGGTTTGGATTTTCCCATACAAGTGTGTCCAGAATGTTGCAGCGATTCAGGGAGACATGTATGAATGTCCGAAGACCAGGACAGGATAGACCACGGGTAACAACTGCCATTCAAGAACGTTACTTGAGAGTTTCTCCGTTGAGACAACGGTTTGCAACCGCTCACCTCCTTCAAAATCAGCTTGAGCAAACTCATGAGGTGCAAATTAGCACTCAGACAATAAGAAATCGCCTCAGAGAATATGATTCAAGGCCCAGCTCTAACTCCAGCCCATCGAAGGGCGCGTTTGGATTTTGCGAGAGAGCATATCCATTGGGAAGAGGCCGAATGGGAAAGAGTTCTCTTCACAGATGAGTCTAGATTCTGTCTCTACCATTGTGATCGACGTTCCCTTGTATACAGACGTCCACATGAAAGATATGCTCAGTGCAATTTCCTGAATACTACTGGTTTCGGGGGAGGATCGATTATGGTATGGGGTGGAATATCTTTGACTGCTCGCACAGACCTAGTGGTCGTTGATAATGGAGCTACGAATGCTGATAAGTATTAAGGAACATTCTTGAAGAACATGTAGTGCCATTTGCCCCATATATTGGTGAAAATTTCATTTTTATGGACGATAATGCCAGACCCCATCGTGCGCGCATCGTTCAGGAGTACCTTGAAGAGGTTGAAGTCTCTCGAATGGAATGGCCAGCAAGAAGTCCAGATCTCAATCCGATTGAGCAGGTTTGGGACAACCTCAATAGAAGGCTGAGAAGTTCAGAAAATCATCCAGCTACTCTTAATGACTTAGGAATCCAACTCGGAGAAATCTGGGAAGGATTAGATCAGAACATTTTAAGATCACTTATTTTGAGTATGAACCGTCGTTGCCGAGCTGTAATTAACGCAAGGGGTGGAAATACCAAGTATTAAATCACTTATCAGCATTTCAGTATTTTGAAAATTGTTCATTTCTCTTCTTTCACATAAGATTCGGTGAAATCCTGAATTTTTCTTCCATTTAATATGTCTTGTTTCGTTCAAAACCTTCCCGAGAGAACATAAAAAATAAGTTATAAAGTCAATGTAGAGTTAACTTTCATTAAAATTGAGATTTTCAGAATGTGCGTTAATTTTATTGCGCATTTTAAGATCATACTCATTTTGAGTATGAAGCGTTGTTGCCGAGCTGTAATTAACCCAAGGGGTGGAAATACCAAGTATTAAATCACTTATCAGCATTTCAGTATTTTGAAAATTGTTCATTTCTCTTCTTTCATATAAGATTCGGTGAAATTATAATGTATCTTCAATAAAAGCAATTGTAGAGATTTTTTTGACAGTTCTATATTTTTTTATTATCTGAACAACTGCTATGTATAATATTTGAGTGTCAACTACTATTATAATTCATAATTATGTTTTCTGTGACTGTCACAAAATATTTCATCACAGAATATTGAACCTCTACATTACTCCCCAAAAGCAATTGTAGAGATTTTTTTGACAGTTCTATATTTTTTTATTATCTGAACAACTGCTATGTATAATATTTGAATGTCGACTACTATTATAATTTATAATTATGTTTTCTGTGACTGTCACAAAATATTTCATCACAGAATATTGAACCTCTACATTACTCCCCAAAAGCAATTGTAGAGATTTTTTTGACAGTTCTATATTTTTTTATTATCTGAACAACTGCTATGTATAATATTTGAATGTCGACTACTATTATAATTTATAATTATGTTTTCTGTGACTGTCACAAAATATTTCATCACAGATTATTGAACCTCTACAAAATCCTAAATTTTTCTTCCATTTAATGTGTCTTGTTTCGTTCAAAACCTTCCCGAGAGAACATAAAAAATAAGTTATAAAGTCAATGTAGGGTTAACTTTCATTAAAATTGAGATTTTCAGAATGTGCGTCAATTTTTTCGCGCAGTGTACATTAAACACAAGTGCGATTTTCCGATAATAGCTATCTGAAATGTTCACATAGCTCATTTTACTCGAAAGTTTGTGTTCCTGCGAAGAGCCAACTCGAATGCGGTGCCCTTCGGTGGTAAATCAATTGTTTGATGGGCTAATATTGTTTCATTTCCAGTCAGGAGCTGGTAGCTTGAAACTGCTCAGGCCATTCGAGTGAATTGATTGAATCATTGGAGAATGTTCGGAATATTGACATATCAAATGCATTCATATTAGGTTGCACCCACAGCAGAGCTTATTGAGTTTGAACATTCAAATTCCCTTAATATCTCACACATGGGGCTAATTTGCATCTGCAGTCTAGCTGATTAGACTACCCCTACCCCATTTGAATATTTTTTATGGCACATTATTGAAATAGTTCGATTGATCACAAGAGCGTTTTCAATTTGCCCCAATATCTGTAATGGTGGAACTGAGGAAGGAGATTCAGAGAAGCCAGAATTGAATACACTTTTCTCCATTCAGGGTAGAAATTAATTCCAGGATCATCAAACTTTCTTCGATCCTCGAAGTCCTTTGAAAACGATGTATAAAATTTTCAACATCAATGAAATCGGTGAAATGTGAGATCAAAAAATATTCTGTTTGCACGTACATAATCGAACGGGCTTTTAATGGGGCAGCAATGCATAAATGCTTTGAGTGTTTCAAAGGATTCAATTTCATGATGATAGCTGATGAAACGCTGATGGTTCAAATTCGAAATATCCACCATCTGCAATAATTCAACTAACACATCATATTGAACGAGTTGATTGGTGCAAATCGATATCTGAATTGACTCAGATTTTGAATCACACACTGTACAAATTGAATTTCACCGACTAAATATTGCTTTTATCAGAATAAAATAAATGGAATAAATGAGGAATAAGAATGTAAAACTTCAATTATATGACTTTACCTTGGTGCATTCTTGAAATTTCAGAGAAGAATGTGTTTTTCCCAACAATACATCTCCGAAGAGGAAATCGAGCGAGATTGGTATTTGATAAATAGCGTTCTTCAATGACGAAGGCCTCGGTAGGCAAAACGCGTCGAGGAATTCGAGGATGTGGGTGTAGAAAAAGCCGAAGATGTGTTTTCACGAAACATGAAACCTATAAATATGTTCGATAAATAGGTTCTTTTCTTGACGTGAACCGTCGCTTATTCTCGCTCTTTAAACCTCAATCGATGTTCTAATCCCCTAATTTGGTATAACCTATTCAATTTCATATTATATTGAATTCTCTAATTTGGAAGAGTTTCTTATCAGATCCGAAAAAGAAATATGAGCTGGAAAATTACTGATTATGATGAATAGGAAGGATTAATGATTTGCGATATTCAAAAGAATCTTTTACTAAATTGTATTTCCAATTGTTGCGAAATGGTGGAGGTGACTGGTACTTAGCATCTACTATACAGGGTCTTTCACGAGGAACCTCACCCATATTTATACGGGAAACTACTGAACGTATTTTCATGAAATTCAGCACTTATAAGTATTTCACGATGCTGATGAAATCTAAAATATTTTCAAGGCATGAGCACCTCCGGTTTTTCCGGAAATGACGTCAACTTCCGTTTTTCAAATTAGAACACCATTTTTTTATTGCAGAAATAGATTCCTTAGAAAATTTCAAGTTATTTTGATATAACATTTTTCAGTTTTGGTTGGAGAATTCTCTCTGAGCGGGAAAATTCGAAAAAAAAATCGAAAATAGAGCTCCGCTGAAACAAGAATAACTTCGAGGTTTTCGGATGGAAAATTTTCATTTTTGAGATTTTTCAAGATGTAAGACTGATGTATCCCTTAAAAATCGAAATCGCGATTCATGATACAGGGGGTGAAAAAATCGCTTTCAAAGTTAGGGATGACAAAATCGTGAAAAATCAATTTTTTCAAATTAGAACCCCATTTTTTTATGGCAGATATTTGAATCTACGTTAAAAAATAATGTGAGTATATGCATCACACCCTTGCCCTAAAGTGGATATTAACTCAGAAAATATCCATTTTAGGGCAAGGGTGTGATGCATACACTCACATTATTTTTTAACGTAGATGCCATAAAAAAATGGGGTTCTAATTTGAAAAAATTGATTTTTCACGATTTTGTCATCCCTAACTTTGAAAGCGATTTTTTCACCCCCTGTATCATGAATCGCGATTTCGATTTTTAAAGGATAGGTACATCAGTCTTACATCTTGAAAAATCTCAAAAATGAAAATTTTCCATCCAAAAACCTCGAAGTTATTCTTGTTTCAGCGGAGTTCTATTTTCGATTTTTTTTTCGAATTTTCCCGTTCAGAGAGAATTTTCCAACCAAAACTGAAAAATGTTACATCAAAATAACTTGAAATTTTCTAAGGAATCTATTTCTGCAATAAAAAAATGGTGTTCTAATTTGAAAAACGGAAGTTGACGTCATTTCCGGAAAAACCGGAGGTGCTCATGCCTTGATAATATTTAAGATTTCATCAGCATCGTGAAATACTTATAGGTGCTGAATTTCATGAAAATACGTTCAGTAGTTTCCCGTATAAATATGGGTGAGGTTCCTCGTGAAAGACCCTGTATAGAAACTTCATCAATATTTTCAGGAAGTTCGGGGCGAGATATGTCAATATATGAAGCGTGTCCCCAAAACGAATGGATAAGCCTCAAACACCTCAAAGAAGATCTTTCGACCGCTCAGAAAAGAGTACAAAAATGAAAAAATATATCGACGATTTCTGTCACAATAATTCGTGTTTCTGTATACTCCCAATGAAATCCAGCGGTTTTTTCGTGGTCACATATTCTTCCTGAAATATACCAATAGATACGCAGTAAATTGTTTCAGTAGCCGTTGTTATTTCATAAAAAAAAATTAAATTTTTGGTGGAAATAAATCACAAAAGTCTGTGGGGCCCACTAATTAAAATGCGTACAACTAGAGCTGTTCCATACTGATCCATTAATTCCGAGACATTCCGTATACTTATATCAACTCATCTTGTTGTGAAATAACCTGTATAAAGAGGTTAAATTTCCAAGATATAGAAGGTTTTGCATAACCAGTTCCTTCACCAATTTGCAGGGAAATATTTTAAATATGGGCACTCATAAATCTTCCTTATCCATAGACATCAGTGTATTTCTCAGCTGTTGAATGCAAGTCTGCTTGAAATCTAATGAGTTATGCGAAAACATTAAAATTAAGGAAGAATCGTTTATCTGAAATAATCCTCCCACAATACTAGTACCAGTAGTTTTCCATTTACGAATTTTGAGCAATCCAGTCGGTTCAAATGCATTCAAATCCATCAAAGTATTCATGTTCTCTGAAATTCATGGCTGTAACCTATCATTGATAGAACGATTGCACAGTGATGGTAGCTATAAAATTCTCCATTTTATAGCCATTTCACCATTATCACCTCTTCATACATACATTTTCTTCGAATAGGTTGAACCCAATCTCACAAATTTCCAATAGAATTTAGGGAGAACTATTGATCATCCAATATGGCAGAAAATGTATTTAAAGCTAAATGTGCATGCAGATCACATTTCGAACAAAGTAATCCAGCGTTGTGTGGTAAAAACGAGAATATTTATAATTGTGAATTGATTATACTGTTTCTCCGGGAGATATCTCTCCATGAAACTTCTGGAAGATCTCAACAACACCACAGCGTGCATTCCAACTGCTGAACCAATAAACTGATATTTGAAAAGGCACTCCCAAGTTTAGCGCAACTAGCATAAAATCTTTCGAAAGTTTAGCACTTATATTCAATTTAGGGGATCGCTATAATAATCTGCGAGAAGCAGGATTTCCATATTTTAAGGCCATCTCGAAATTGGTATAGAATAATCACGGTTTCGAGTTTGATGGATCGTATTAGCGTCACTTCATTCGAAGTCAGGATATTATTGGCTTAGTCAGTTTCGTGAGGAGGACGAATTTTTTTGAGACAAGCGGTTTCTCGGCGAGCTTTTAATGTGAAATTTCGTGAGCAAGATTATTACTTCAGGAGAAAACTTATTTTCAATGTTGATGAGATATGTATGTTTTGATAATATCATTGAAACTGTTGAAATATCAAAATCTCTCGTACATGAATTTTACTTTGAAAAAGTTTTTTTATTATCCAAAATACTTTGTATTAATTTTAATTGTTTCTAAATGATTTTCTTCAAAATTTTCTATATTTTTTTCGTATAACTGATCCATTTGTTCCACCTCATCATAAATGAATTAAAAATAAGTTAATTTGAAATAATTAAAATATGAGTAAGATTACTGAATAAACCATTTGATATTATTTATTACGTCAAAAAAAACAGATTTGAATGGAACAGGTGCGATTTACCATAATGCTGATAAAATGGGAATATAATTCAGATTCATTGTGATTATATTGTAATTTTTTGTAATTTTCTTGATGGTCATTAGGACGAGTGCCCTTCTTTCATTGGTTTTCCTCAATTAAATCAAACCTGTTGAAAATTGACCCTAATTTACCTCTTAAAACAAGAAAAAAATACAGAAACATAACACTAACAGCGTATGTTGGATATTCAACTGAATCTGGACTATATTCTCGTTTTACTCCGTATATTCCATCAATTGAAATCTTTTCACCTTCTCTGATTATTCAAATTCACAGCTAGCGTGGTCAACCATTCAGCTTTTACATGAGACCAACTCTGCTAGATTTTTCAAAGGTTTAATACAACTTTTGGTGAACATGCTCAAACTACGTACATTTGGGCAAAATGATATCGCTCTTGACCATAGGAAAAAGAGCACAAAAATGCTATAGTCGGTCACAAAATTGAATAAATACTGAGTATTTTCGGAATAAATAATTCAATATTATGTGAAGGAGAACAAGGATAAGAGGACACAGACTTCACAATCGAGTATTTTGTTGAGGATTATTGAATTGAGTTCAATTGAGTTAAATTTGCAAATTAACAAGATTCAGCCCTCTGAAATGCATGAAAATCTTGATCAATTTGTACAAATATGTAGCAATAAAAAAACGTCGAGAGTTGGTAGAGTAAAGAATTGGATCAAGTATATCATAAATGAGAGATAAATGATTAAGTGTAAATATTTGAGTGAATACAAAGTTATGAATTCAAATGTGAAATTAATTAGATTATTCGTTGGTAGAAATTGTGTTTAAACTGGCTGGGAATGCTGCTTTCAAACGAAAAAATTCAGAAGGCATGTTCGCAAAACATTCTAGTAAATAGCATAATCTCATTAAATTCCCCACAGTTTTCAATAAAAAAAACATTAAAATGGGATAATAAAGCTTCCATCGAATGCGGTAAAGTTAAATCAAGCGGAATTTTTGAACGGCCCATTCATTGAGCTGGCAAAGTTTGAACGTGAGAGTTGAATGAAAATTCCTCGGAAATTCGTTCAACTAAGTCCGGTCCAGCTAAGGACAGTAGGAACCTCTGGAATAGCAACAAGAACTAAAAAAGCGTGCGAAAATATAAATGTGCATTTACCTTTTATACAAATGGTGCAGGATTTCTTCAGCAAAATGTGGTGCAAAAGTGCTCAGTTAAAATGAGTGCAGTGAAAATGAGACAATATTCGTAAAAAGTGATCAGAGCAAAATAATCATGATTTACTCGTGATTGGAAACGAAGTGAAGTGCACTGGCTTTCTTTACGAAGTGAATATCAGGTGCGCTCTGTCATCATATCATGCGTTTACGTACTCGTTTTGGTTCGTAGTTTTTTTTAGTTATGAGTGCATGTCAGGCAGGCTGGCGCAAGACTAAACTCCAGAAACGAGGTTGCGCTGGCCCAGGGCAAATACCTCTGCCGTTCTCGCTCCTTCTTCCTTCTCTCTCAGTTACCGCCCCCAAATTTGCGCGCCCCCAGCGATTGCCCCCTATTCTCTACGAGATGCCTATAAGGGTCCCCACACAAACCACACAGACGTGCTCTGAAATCCTCAAAAACTCTTCGCGAACCGTTCACCCCTCCTAACTTCGCTCCCTGCCAAGAGCAACGGAAAAGTTCAACACTGACAGCTTATGGTAAAGCGGAAGAACACATCCAGAGCGAAACATTCGGGAAAAAGGCAGCGAGTTTTTTAGGAGCATTCTTGAGGCTGATTCAGATCGAACGCAAGTATTCCTCAGGGTTCCGTTTCAGCACCCACGCACTTTTTGGTCCATATAGTTGATGTCTTTGGTCCAACCGAGAACCATGTCTCAGTGAATAATTGCATTTTGTTTCTATATTATACTAAAACGGTAACTCTGTGTTCCGACCCGGGAAATCTGTTGAAAAAGTGGGGCCAGAAGAATCTTAAAATCGCAGCGAAGCTGCGATACAGGGGAGAAATTTTTACACGGTCGGAAAGAGGAATGATCGATTCGTACGTGGGCGAAATTTCGATCCTCTAGGCGATGCAGAAGTATTTGAAAAAAATTCGCGAAAATCGCGAAAAAATTCGGCAAAAAGGACCATTTTAAACTCGATAAAACTTTTTTTGCAGATAACCTGACCGTGATGTAAATATACGGATCGAAAGAGGAAGAGTCAACGCAAAATAGCTTGGTATTCATATTTTCAATAATTTCCCCATTTCTTCAGGAAAACTGATCAAAGTTCGACATTTCTCCTATAAAATCGCTCGATCTGCAGAGATCGCAGAGAACTATTTGACATTGTAGCTGTAAGCTGTCAGAGTTTGGCCACAACCTTCTATAGAGAAAGCCCGGAACACAATCTGACAACTTCGCTCAGATTCCGCGACCGGAGGCCTACCGATAAGGATAGCTGCTTAAAAGGTAGATCTGCTGGCCCATACAAGTTGTCGTCCTACACCAGTAACTAACATTTGGGCTCCATAAAGACCCAACTCGGGGGTATTTGCTCAGACACAAAACACGAGACGTGCGTGCACTGTCAAAATCAGTGTTGCCAAAAAGAAACGATTAAAAAATCCCCCCCGTATATTTTCAATGAAATCAGAAAAATTCATGCAACACTAATTCTTCAAAGAATTATCATGTTTTATTGGCATTCAGAAAGAAGAAAGATTCCCTTCATACAGGTTGTTCCTAAATTGAACGAACAAACGAAAAGGGGAGCTTAAGTAAGTTTAAGGAAAGTCCCATAAAAATGAGGCCACAAACGTTTCGTTTTCGAGATACCGAGTGTTGAACATTTGATTTTTTTAAATTTTTTTACAAAATATTCAACTGAAATTTGGCCTAGATATTACATTTGAGGGTTCTCACCACGTGCATGGCAATTTCAATAGCAGATCAAAAGGGTGATATTCAACAAAGAAAAATGATGACATAAAATCATCAGCTGAGGAGGCAGCTAACTATACAGAGTGTAACAGCCAAATGGAATAAATTCGATAACGAATAAATGAGGGCGTGTTGGGAAAAACGCTCGGACACGTCGATTTGTAATTTTAAATGCGCATATTTTTCAAGAGAATAATATTATATAGGGTGTTCCATGTGGCCGTGGCCAATACCAACTTTCTTATTTCAAATGCAACCCCCTGTATATTATTTATTTTTTGGATTCTTCAGAGAATTCTAGACACAATTCATGCACAATGTCCTATACCTATCTTCAACTTTTTCGAAAATATTAAGTGTTTTCAGATTCTTCACAAAAATTAACATTTTGAATGAAAATTATTTTATTTCACAAATTCGGTACATTACACTTGAAACCTAATAAGTAATACTGATTATTTCTTGATTATTAAAAAAACATTAATGTCAATGTAGGAAATGTTCAAAGTGCTCGCCGCGAACGTCTTAGCAACATGCTAATCTGGTGTAGAATTGTCTTCTAACGTTACTCAACATTTCAGGCGTGACTGATCTAATCCCCAGCGTGATTCGGTTTTTTAGGTCGTCTAAGTTTGAGGGTTTCGTTTCGTATACAATACTTTTGACATATCCCCACAAAAAGAAGTCTAATGTAAAATTGTAAAAAATCTGAAAACACTTAATTTTTCCGAAAAAGTTGAAGATAGGTATAGGACATTGTACATGAATTATGTCTAGAATTTTCTGAAGAATTCAAAAAATAAATAATATACAGGGGGTTGCATTCGAAATGAGAAAGTTGGTATTGGCCACGGTCGCATGGAACACCCTATATTATATTATTTTCTTGAAAAATATGCGCATTTGAAATTACAAATCGACGTGTCCGAGCGTTTTTCCCAACACCCCCTCATTTATTCGTTATCGAATTCATTCCATTTGGCTGTTACACTCTGTATAATTGAAAGAAATAAGACACAGGGTGATATTTTTCCTGGAACACTGCCACCTGTTTTCCTCCAGAACTTTCTTTGGTGAGCAACTGTTAATTTGAAAAAATGTAAAAAGACTAAGACTGTACTAAACTTTTCGTTCTCTTGTAGTTTTGTCGTATCTGCTATCGATTTCGAGAAAAAAATTTTGAACGATTCTCTCGAAATCAACAGAAGAATCAAAATTGTCATAAAGATCTAGTTAGTATGAAAAGAAATCTGAATTTTTGTCTGGGGATCTGGCGGCCCACGACTGAAGTTCAATCCACCTGTTTTCATAACTTTCTCTCAAATACTCCCAAATAAACCTAGTACACCCTGTATCTCGAATCCGAAACGTTTGCGATCCCATGTTAATGGGACTTTTTTTCTTAAACTTACTTAAGGAATCTCCTCTTTACGTTTGTACGTTCAATTGAGGAACACCCTGTATATTTTCGAAGAAATTCATCGTTTGATGTGTGTTTCAGGAATTATAGCAAATATGAATTTGAGAAGCGACATTCCTTTTTCTGGAAAGTTCTCCAGAGTGCAAGGGGAGCAGAAAATATTTTCAAATTATTTTCCGATTGACGTTAGCAATCATGTTTGACGAATGCGCCCAAATCGATAATGAATAAATGCGATTGTGAACACCCACACAAAAGAGCCTATTAATTAGGGAAAATATCATTCAGTTGCATGGGGAATGAACGAATTGAAATTGCCGAGGTATTCAATTTAATTCAATATGCACTTCAGAGAGTTAGATTTTCGAGAGATAATTTGTGAATAATTGCCATTGCTGAAAGTAGATCCTCACATTACCCCCCTATCATTTCGTATAGGACAAGTGGATGTAAGTCCTTTCTGCACCAAATGTCTTCATTATCCCACCAGCAACCAAAATTATACAACTTAATTGAATTCAGCAGAGCCGGCATGTTATGAACTCGAATGTTTCATTCGAAATAACCGCTCCAGAGACTGTCCATCCACATTAAATTTCCCCCCATCTTGTCCACATGCTTGTGCTGTTAAATCTTCACAAAACTCCGAAATTAAATCCCGGCCAACAATTGTATACGGAATTCGGATTTGGAGGTGCGTTTGATATGAATTGCGGCCCCATTATACATTTCTAAGAACGTAAAAGAAAGGAAGTGAGTACCATAAATTCGCCAGCATAAAGAATTCCAGCATTCGAATTAATTTGCAGCGAGTCCCTATCAAATGAAATTTTAAATTGAACATTTTTTGCGGAGGAGAATACTAAGAGTGGGCGGAGCTTGAATTGAATGAATTTGCTCAAATCTACTACAGTAATTCAAGGTAACTACATAGGTTCGAAATCGTATATATCTGCGAAAATACGGGAAATGAATATAATTTTAATACCCGACGATGAATTGCATGCACTCGAAAGGAAAAAATTAAAAAACTTCGACAGCATTCCACTTTTTCGGCTATAATTAACTCAGCTAACAGTTTTTCAAGTTTTAAATTCAGGCCACCTCAAAATTCATTCTTTGTTTTTCCTATTTTCAACTCTGAAAGTAAAAGTTTTTGAACCGCATTCTATTTTGACATTCGCAATGACGTTTGAGGGCATCCAGATATTTCGTTTTTTTTTTTAACAAAGCTGAATCGAATACTCCAAGCTATTTATTTCAGTTCCTTCCTAGTAACTGATCTTTTCGGTTCTTGACCATAATACAGAAAAATATTACACTTTACCTTCATGTTCACAACTTTTTGTAAGAAACAAAGTGTGGTCATTTTATTTTGGTGGCAAGAATAAAATGATACACCCTGTATATTGAAGTATATTGTATATTTTATAGCTTATAGTCAATTATATCCTACGGCTTATCGACAAAATTGTCAAAGAGGACTTGGTGAAAACTAAAGTTGCTAGCTTAAACTTTTGGATTGCTCTATAATAACATAAATAGTAATTGCCAAATCGGAATGATCAAGAAAAATTGTTATGTGAAATTATTCATAAAGTGGCAGATTGTGACTTGAGATCCTTAATTTGTGGCGTACAGGGCCGATTTTATATCAAAACAATGCGACCAACATTTTCCATAGTTGAGCCCTAAATTTTCTCATTTTTATCAATAAATTCAACCAGGGAATTTTACGATGATTCCGAATTTTTCAAGCCCTCCTGGTAAGTTCCGCATTTGCATCGACGCTAGAGTAAATAAGTCGGAGGGTGTGCTAGACCCTTAACCATTCATGTTCTTAGCTTCAATTCATGCTCTTCCCCTCAGTCAGCCCTCACCATTGATGTTTGATTCATAAAACCAAGAATATAAACCGTTTATATAATGGAGGATTACACCACTAAATACACGAATATGTGGGTCACCTCGGATATCTGTAATATCCCAATTTTTTCTATCGCCCTCCTCTTTTGTTGGTGGAAACAGAATGGTCTCATGGGAAGAATGACAAATTTTTTATTCAATCAATTATCCATCAGGAGTCCTGATAAACCATAAAAGAAAATGCTCAAATAATAAAGACCATGATTAAAAAATGAAAAATTTCAAGTTTCTTATTTTTTCAGTTAATTTTCGTGTTCACTGCCAGACGGGCGGACAGAATTAGACTACGTCTACGTTTCCATAATCAGCCGTAGGGGCGTAGGGCGAACGTTTTTGTTTTTGTTCTAGGCTCAAAGTTCGAATAATATTGACATATGGAGAAAATGTTATTGCCCACGATCAAGAACCAATTTTTTTCATTGAAATACAACTCATGAGAATCATGCTTCATTTGGGACCGAATTATTACTTAACGTTAGGTCCTAAATTACAGAGAAACACCGGATAACTTTTGTAAAACTAGTTTTGTTCGAAACAAAATCTTGATATTGACGAATTATTGTTCTTCGGATGCCAGCAGCTTTGGTTTCATGGATTTTCAGCAATTCTCGGGAATTTCGTTGCAGCATACTCGAACCCAAACTGCATGGACTGTACCCTGTGAAGGATATTAATTTCTCGCACCCTAAAGAAAGTTCGAGGGGGAATTTAAGCGTCATGTTCATGTGGCGTCCACATCAATTCGAAGAATTCTTATGAAACATCAACGAAATTTAGTAAATTCCGAAAGTTGGTAGTTTTCCAGGGTAACAAACATAGCTTGAGAGAAGTCTAGCATGAAAGAACCGGAAATAATCGATATCAACTTGACCGACAGTCGCTGTATATATTATATTGCTTCCTACCCTCATAATCTCGTGATTTATCAACCGCAACATATGTTTATCTGTTCAGAATACGAAATATCGGCTGCAGATATCACTGGACTCGGGAATATGACATAGGGTGTGTCTTCTCTACTTCATATCCTGTAGACATAGTATACTTCTAGAATCAAATCGAATTCAAACAAAAGAACTATTGTTTTTGTCAACTTTTTCGTTGATAATCTTGGTAAGTGATGCTTTTCAGTGAGTTTCAATACCCTTTCTGGACACTCTGTAGATTAATGAACGATATTCAAGCTCTGCTCTGGTAAGCTTCATTCCTATGTCCGTTCTTCATTATTTTCTTTCCAGCGTCTTAATGTTTTAAAGTAAACGTGAACTTCATCTCGGATCGTAATTGAGTTTTTCGTTCATTCATAGAAATAGTTTCAACTTATGACGATGCCAACAGAGGCTTCAGGCTATAGTCAAACACAAGTACCACTGACCAATTTCTTCAATGTTAATGATATCAATCAGGTCAGTTTCTCAGCATTCACAGAATGGCAAGTCAAAGTCTTCAAGAATTCCATCTTTACAAGGTGGTTCTGAAGACAAAACTGGCAGCCATATGTTGATGAAGTTATCAATGAGGAAGGTCCACAATTTCATGCAGATATGGCAGAATTTTTTTTTTCTGGATGATATGGCACTTCGCCATGATACCATCATAACCAATAATGGTTATTGTGTACATAAGAGGAGTCTGAATATGCAGAAAATCCAGTTTCACCAAGTGGAGAACATCCTTAACTGTTTTCTCTCTATTTGTCATTTCTGCATTTTCATGGGATAGAAATTATTCTTCAAGCAGACAACGTTACCATGTGTTATTTAGATTCTTAAGAATCGAGAATCACAAATAAGGGAGGGGCTGAAGAACGCGAGTTCGAGAACCGTCGAACTCCTGAATGAATAGAATTTAAACCCCCTAAAAGGCAATGAATTCCAACAATGAAGGTATTTCAAAGAATTTATTTGTCGAATCTGAATCAATCAGGTAAGGACCTCAGACAGGGACGCTGTTGGAAAAGAAGAATATCGAAGCGGACGTATTCAAGCATATCTCGATTCCGAGGCGTATTCAACTGAATGAATACGAGCAAAACGCATGAAACAACCGGGCTCTGAGATCTGCGGTGAGACCCTTTTTATGGCCACTCATTGTTCCGTCATTTCGATTTCGAATTCGCAGATGATGGGCGTGGGCTTTAAATGCGAATTATCACATTGCGAATTCATTTCGCAAGCACTCCCACTTGGTGCGAATCAAGCTGGTTTTCACCATAATCCATTCTGCGAGCTATACCTCAACCTAAAATGAATTCTGGTCCAGCTTCCGAAAGAAAAGTTCATATTTCTTGTACAGATTGACTTAATTCCGTTCGGTCCTTTCGGAAAATATTTTGAATGTACACTGCGCAAAAAAATCAACGCACATTCTGAAAATCTCAATTTTAATGAAAGTTAACTCTACATTGACTTTATAACTTATTTTTTATGTTCTCTCGGGAAGGTTTTGAACGAAACAAGACACATTAAATGGGAGAAAAATTCAGGATTTCACCGAATCTTATGTGAAACAAGAGAAATTAACAATTTTCAAAATACTGAAATGCTGATAAGTGAATACTTGGTATTTCCACCCCTTGCGTTAATAACAGCTCGGCAACGACGGTTCATACTCAAAATGAGTGATCTTAAAATGTTCTGATCTAATCCTTCCCAGATTTCTCCGAGTTGGATTCCTAAGTCATTAAGAGTAGCTGGATGATTTTCTGAACTTCTCAGCCTTCTATTGAGGTTGTCCCAAACCTGCTCAATCGGATTGAGATCTGGTCTTCTTGCTGGCCATTCCATTCGAGATACTACCTCTTCAAGGTATTCCTGAACGATGCGCGAACGATGGGGTCTGGCATTATCGTCCATAAAAATAAAATTTTCACCAATGTATGGGGCAAATGGCACTACATGCCCTTCAAGAATGTTCCTTATATACTTATCAGAATTCATAGCTCCATTATCAACGACCACTAGGTCTGTGCGGGCAGTCAAAGATATTCCACCCCATACCATAATCGATCCTCTCCCGAAACCAGTAGTATTCAGGAAATTGCACCGAGCATATCTTTCATGTGGACATCTGTATACTAGGGAACGTCGATCACAATGGTAGAGGCAGAATCTAGACTCATCTGTGAAGAGAACTCTTTCCCAATCGGCCTCTTCCCAATGGATATGCTGTCTTGCAAAATCCAAACCAAATCCAAATCATATTCTCTGAGGCGATTTCTTATTGTCTAAGTGCTAATTTGCACCTCATGACAGGCACGTAGCGAGGGGGGGGGCTCGGGGGCCCGTGCCCCCCCCGAAATAACAAAAAATGCCTGTATATATCAAAAAATGCCTGTATATTTGACAAAATTTGCAATGTTTACTTATTGTGGGCCCCCCCCGAAATTGTGGGCCCCCCCCGAAAGAAAATCCTGGCTACGTGCCTGCCTCATGAGTTTGCTCAAGCTGATTTCGAAACACCTTTCTGCAATTCTTGTCTATGTCCACCCTTCTTCTCGCAAAACTACCGCTTGGGCACATTCCTCTTGGGTCAAATTGCGTGTTTCGCGTTGCATAGCGATCGAGTGTAGAAAATCAAACGAAAGAAAAACTATTGATCACTAGAATTGATCGGAACAACTGATTTTAGAATGGAGCCAATACATTCAGAACCTGATAATATCATCTTTTTTTATTCCTTCTTAGAGAAAACATCTGTATTGAAGAAAAACGTTGAAAGTGGATAAAATATGCATGCATAATTCTGATAAAAATAATTAAGAACACCTTCAGTTGTAGAATAAATTTGAGATTTCCATAATGTGCGTTAATTTTTTTGCGCAGTGTATTTGGAACCGGTCCTCCGCCATTTATAACAACGAGGTAAATCAGTGACGTGATACCCCTTTATTGCTTCTGATCAGTAGCGTATATAGAAAATATTTTCGGGGGGGGCCCGAGATGCTTACACCATCAAATGATCCAATGGTTACATTAGGTTAGATGAATATTATTAGATTTCGGGGGGGCCCGGGCCCCCTGAGCCCCCCCAATATACGCCACTGCTTCTGATGTTCGCATTAGGAAAGAATAATGATAAAAAAACATTTTGGATGCTCTTGCTCTATATTTTAAGACAGCAAAGCGTACAGGATGTACCAGGAAGTCTGCATAACGATCATTTTATTGAATGGCATACTTTGCACGTTTTCCCCTTCGTTTTTTGAGCCGAAAATGTTTAGAACGATTGGATTGGAAACCCTGATGAAGGATTTTAGGGCGAATTCAGATAAATCCATCCATAACATGGTTACTTTCGAAAGGAAAGATTTCAGTCTTGAAACTTAAAGTGTTAGTTTAAGATCTAAATTACTTGAAAGATCAACGTCAACAGATTGGCCAAAATTAACTGGAAATCTAATTTAAATCAATCCTTTATTTTTCCCTGAATTCGTATCCAGAACTTCCTTATCCCGTAACAAAACTCTCCTAGTTCAGTGTCGTCCCGTTTATGCAAATTGAGCTGATGAGAAACTTCTCAAATGTCCTTTCTGCGTTTTATTACGATACATTAAGCGGAAATCTCGTAGCATTACTCATTCCAATTGGCCCTGCAGTCGCCACTATATAAATCTTTGGGACACAGACACCAGATAAAAGATTTCACCCTCGACCAATATGATGTATGACAAAAATAATTCTATCCACTTCACTGGGTTTCGTGAGTTCATGTATCGGAAAATATGCCAATGTTAGGCTTTTTTCCGAGAAAATCAATGAGATACAGAAATATACATCGACAGTTTTTCTTGAGGTCGCCCAATTTTTTGAATTTGAGAAATCTAAACGTTTACTCCCTTATCTAACACATTTTTTCGCCCAAATCTCTTGGATTACGTTCCTCCTTGGTCATACCGGTAGCCCTATTAGCTAAATCCTCAGTCAGTTCACGTCTAGGGGTTATTGCAAAGCAAATTTTCAGATTTCGAATCGAAGTTGATTGTAAGAACATAAAACAATAACTGATCCAATTCTTAGAGGCGCAAACGACAAGAACTTGCCTCAAACTGAAAAAGTTATCAAACCAAAGCACAAGCACCATTCAGATATAATAAACATTTGATTTCCCATAAATGAACTTCAACTTTTATGCGGAAGTGAATGTGTTGCAAAATGGTGGATGCGTTGGTTCTAATGAAATAGTACCTGCCGAAAGTAGGTTTTGAATAGCAATTTGAGTATTTTGGAATATGCCGATTATTTTCTTGGATTCTACAGGTCATTCTCTTCATTTCGATTTGTCAGTTCAAATTATTTAGCCCAAAAATTGTCACCTTTTTGAACTCGAAAAATTTTTGAAACGGTCCCAAAATTTCTGAACTTCCATAATTTGTTTGGAACGGTTTATATAATAATGATATTTTCCATAGTTTGACTTTGAAGTAGAGGTTCGACCACCCTGTATAGCAACGAAAATGAAATTGGGGATAAATTCAAAAAACATGTTTTCTTTCCACCCCTGCACGATTCCCTCCGGTGTGATACGCGCTGAAAAGAAGTAATAACACAAGCACAAGTAATAAATAATATCAGAGGCGCAACAGATTGTGTTATTAGTGGCAATTTCGAGATGTCCTGGGTTCGAAACATTTCCATGAATGGACGCCTACGTAATCAGGGGTGCGCAAAGAGAACCCGGTTCGAACGGGGCTGTTACGCCTCCGCAACCCCGTGTGCCGGCAATGCATCCCTTAAACCTGCGTGGAATTTCCGAATGGGGCGAAACTTTTCTTCGGCCCGATCTGGAGCAGAAGTGTTGAATTATCGGCATAACTCGAGTTCGGCGAATTTCAACTTGTCGTTCTTACTCCAATTACTCCGAAAACCGTTTTTTTTTATTGATTGAAATTGGCTCGCCGTTCATTTCATATCGGTCTGGCGAATAGTTCAGCTTTGACAGCAGTCCGAAATAAATGAGAATATTTCATCAATATATATATGAAACAAAGTTGTTGGTTACACCATTTATAACTCGAGATCGGATGGACTGTTTGTTATGAAACTTCATTTATGGATTCGTCTACGGCATGGTTATTATAAAATACATTGAAACTCTGAAAAATTCTATGAAAAATTCGCTTATGTAGGAAATGCTTCTCCTCCTCTTGAATAAGGTCAGTAGGTGTCGCTACGTTTAATAGCTAATAATTTATGAAATCCACCTTAAGTATCATTTAGGCGAAACAAAGTTCGCCGGGCCAGCTTGTAGTTCATAAAACTCAAGAAACCATACATCTGAGGATTTGGTGGTTGAAAAAGGCATCCCACAGGGATGCATTCTAGAACCGCTTCTATTTACCCGACTGCGCTAGCAGGAGAGATATGTCTTCTGAATTCTCAAAATTGTTGAATTATTTGAACTTCATTGTGCCATATGGATTCGCCTTTAGCCGTTCTCCTAGAAAACCTCAAACAAAAACCCTCCAGCCATTCGGTTCGGAACGAAAATTTCTTCACAATAGCCGAACGTGGCACTCTAATAATGAGTTAATCCTAAATGGCATCGAAAAACTGGCGAAATAATCCGATTTCCCCTCGATAAATCCAATCCCGCCGTAAAAACAAAACATGTTTCCCATTTGAATGGACACATTGTATACCCCTTCTTCCGTCATTGCATCAGTTTGAGTGAAGCGTAAAGTTTCAGTAGCAGCAGGAAAGTTTTCTGAGCTACTATTCCGGAACTTTATTTATCCGATTGAAGTTCGCCGACATTTTCGAATGGCAGTAACAATTCATTCGACCCCGGGTATAATCCCACGTGATCAACTTTTAGGAACCCACGAATGAAATGTTCCAGCTCACCGATTCTTCAATAGGTAATTCCATGTATTGTGTATTGTTCCGTTTGATTGGGGCTCAAAATGTCCACGTTTTGAATCGCTCATTTATTGGATACAGCTGAATGATCGTAGTTCAAAATCAATGCAAAATTGCGTCATGACAAATAGCACAAGCTGTCCCTTTGATGTCGGAATTTATTATCTGCAATACGCAATTAGTTGGTCATGCTTCATAAATATCGTCCTTTACGTTTCAAAGGCATAAGCCTGGTCAATACTTTACCCTAACCCTGTATACCGAAACCCTACCTATTCAAAGATCATTACTTGAATAGTTTTGAGGGCGACCAACTTTTGAGCACCAGAAGCAAATCAATTATTCATTTGTTGTGGACAAATAAAAATGACGCATTCGGTATCATCTCCTCTCGAAAATACAATGTCGAGCGAACAAACGTCTGGCAATCATTAAAATAATTATATCCATTATATCTTACCATACCCCAAAATTCAGTTGTGGATTGGACTTAAATAGTTCAGATTTGGTAGGTTATTGCAATTTGGTGAATGCGCCGGTAGTTCAAATGTCCGTTGTCTGAATATAGAAGGAATTGAGCAGCTGTATCTCTATCCTCCCTCACAGAATAGCCTTGATCTTTAGAAGAAAGAATGAGTTGGTCTACATGTTTCGCATGAGGTGAATATTTATCATTGGGTTTATAAGAATTATTGTCAAAACATTTCAGTAATTCTATTTCTGCAGTGGGTTTATTTGACTGGGATACTTCATAAAAAAAATTTGAAAATGCAAAAATTAGAATATATCGAGGTGAACTATTCAGTATATATTTTCTATAACAATTTGTTTAGGCAGTGGAAGGTTATAGCACTTATAGCCC
The DNA here is from genome assembly GCA_910592335.1 of Adalia bipunctata. Taxonomy (NCBI): domain Eukaryota; kingdom Metazoa; phylum Arthropoda; class Insecta; order Coleoptera; family Coccinellidae; genus Adalia; species Adalia bipunctata. The sequence continues at coordinate 3,447,993 of OU342957.1, forward strand.
TGAATTAAATCAAGAAAGAAAAACTTACCTTAAAGCAATACACCTAATACATTAAATTTGTGCAATGATATAGATTTCTCTGCAGAAACTCTCCGAGGCCTTAGGGGAAATATTATTGGCCTTACCGAAAGCTTTCTCTGCTAAGAAGGTTATGATAGGTTTTATAGTCAGGGATATAAAGGAAGATATAAAATACGAAATAACAGCTGGAATGTAGATATCGTAAAAAGTTCCTTTCTGTTCAAATATGTTAGCGTTCGAATTCTCCACCCTCCGTCCTAGTTTTATCTTTTTCTCAAGTAATTCCTTTTCCATTAGTCCTGACAAATGGGAAATCTAGCTGAGGGGTAAATATTCCGCTCAGCAAAGACTTTCACACAAGAAAATCCGGACTCAGCTTTGCTGTATATGAAAAATGACTCGTTCGCTATTTTCACACCGGAGGGGACGTGAGGGAAGAACGAAAGGATTCTTAAGTTTTTCCAATGTATTGATTTGTCGCAAGGGAATTGAATTCCAAAAGTATAAAGCTGATTAGTGGGAGTGAAATTCGTTGAACATAAAATTCATCTGTTGAATTTACAGTTTACAGAGGCCAACAGGTGGAAACCACTTTGCAGCACATAATCTTCCCTGTGTTGTCTTATGTTTCCCTCAAACTGTTGTCTCAAATTTCATGCCGTCTCTTTTAATAATTAAGCTCTCTTGTGGGAGATATCCTCAGAAGTTTGTTACTGTTTTACTTGATTTATTTCACAAAACACATCCTTCTAGTCGAGTTATTTCCAGTTTTTCGAGAATAAGTCAAATTCATTATTGAACGGTCCCAATCTCCGAAACCACTGATCTGATTTTGAAAAGGTTTTCATAATCGAAAAGAAATTTTTATTGATATTGACTTGAATTGCAAAAAAATATAATTAAAATAAGATGTTTGATGATGATTTCAAGTTGCAAATTAATTTTAGCCTGTAGGTCTGTAGCGTATACAGGATGGTTAAGAAAAATCGAGTAAAATAACGAAATTTTATTCCCAGAGAATTCAAGCATTTTAAGACTACCAATACAATATTTGGCCTCCACGGGAATCAATAACAGCTTGACATCTTCTTTGCATACTACACACGAGGTTGTTGAACATTTCTTGAGGAATTTGGTTCCATAAACGGGGCAGAAGCTCTCTCAGATCATTTAAGGATTCTGGGTTAGGTTGATGATTATCTACTCTTTTTTGGAGCATATCCTATGCATGTTCTATGCAATTCAAATCTGGTGAGTGCGGAGGTATTGGTAAATGTGGAATACCAAGCTCTTCGCGCGCATTCTCCACTATGGCTGCACGGTGCGGTCTAGCGTTATCGTCTAGAAATTGAAAAGTTTCACCAATAGCAGCGTGAAAATTTGGCAAAACATTGTCAATGACATGCTCCCTATAGTGTAAGGCGGTCATATTCCTAGGGCAAATGTGCCCGTTGAAACATATCCCGGCCCATACCATGACACTACCCTCTCGGAATGGTTGGACTTTTTGGACACAGCGACGATTACGGGGTATGCGTGGGATTGTCCATACCCTTATTCTTCGAGAATCTGAAAATCGTCCATATCTGGATTCATCAGTGAAAAGGACACTACGCCATTGATCGTTCCAATTTATATGTTGCCTTGCCCGTTCCTTTGACGCTTATGGTCACGTGTTAATGGAACTCCTCTTAATGGACGTCTAGAACCTAGATTCACCTTTCTCAAACGTCGTCTGATGGTTTCGATGGAAACCTGGACCCCATCTGCATTTTGAAGAGTAGATATTCCGTAGCATTCTACAAGAAGATGTAGGGTTTCTTCTCGCCGAAACGGTGATGAAACGATCCTGAGCAGGTGTTGTTTTTCGTCGTCCACCAAGCCTTGGTCTTTCCAACACTGAAACTATTCCAAAGTCGAGATATCACACTTTGGCTGACTTGGAGCCTTTCCGCTACAACAACCTGAGTTAGGCCAGCCTGTAGCATTCCGATAGCCCTATTAGCCTAAGCGTTTGTTAATTTACGTCTTGGCATTTTCAGAAAACTCGTTTCAAATCGAAGCCGTTGATAAACTGACTTCATTTCAAAATAAGAACATTCATAATGCATATGCAAAGAACCAAACTTTAGAAAAGATGGCGACCAGATTGACGAAATGTCTCATACTGATTTTTATTGGATCGATTCAAGTTGTTATCGAGTTTTAAATGATTTTACAGCAATTACATACTTTCAAAAACGATTGGATACGATATCCCTAACTCTTGTGGAGCCGGTTTCTTAAGAAAAATCGGTAATGAGGAAATTCTTCCACCAGAAAAATGTTTTAGTCACAGCTAATTCAGAATATAACAAATTTTCTCAACCTGTCATTTTCCCTTCTTCACATCATGGAGCTTTCAAGTAAATGCAGTTCTCCATCATCATTCATCATACAGTTACATTCATCACATTCAAAACATTCGCCATTTAGCCAATCCATCTTCCAGAGAAACAGATTTTTCCTTCAGCAATCAAATTATGATTAATTTATTTCTATCGTTAAAAGTTTCAGTTGGAATTGCTACCTGATTCATTAAAGGACGTATTGAAGTTTGATCAAGTAGAATTTATATACAGGGTGGACAACTGAATGCGAAACAGGGCCATTTTCATATACTGTCAAAGTTGTAGGAAAACGCTCAGATCTCGAGTAATTTTTTTCGATTATCCTTCTCTCCTACAACATTGTTCAGTCGGGAAAATTTCCAATCTTATAAATTCAAATTTATAGATGTAAATCCCCAAAAATCCCAGCTATTTCCATGTCCAATAATCGATATACATAATTGAATAATAAATCGACTCGATATGTCAGGATTTAGTGGATTATGGCAGAAGCAATCAAATCCGTTGCAGATTCGGTTCGAGCCCAAAACACGAACATCTGCTACCCGGCAAGTCCGTTCTGCAGCTTGAAATCAAGAAAATAAATGATCAATCGAGATGATGTTCCTATAAACGGGAAATATTTCCACCCACACTGAATACCAACCCTGAAAACTGATGAATTGCCCCTAGAGTAGCGTCGACATTGGCGTGGACGAATTTCATGGAGAGGATCAGTTTCAATAAAGCGAAACTAGTTTTCAATTATCCATTTAGGAAGACGTGGAGAACTGACTTTTGGGAAATGAGGTTCACTGTTTGATAGTAGAGCTCATTGTCATCTATAGTATTCCGAATTTTTAGGGTGACTGATGTCAGTTTGAATCTGAATTTGTCAGAGAGTTGAGATGGTTTTGCTGTATTCCTAGGATTTTGGTTTTTTTTTTAATTGTGCTAATTTCACAAGAACTCTTCGAAATACAGGGTGGCCAAGAGAATGACGTCAAAAAGAAAAAAACAGGTCCCTCGTGTCATGGGCTATTCGAATCACCCTCATGTATGTTATGCTATTTGTCACGGTTTTCGAGTTATGAATTTTTTTATGATCTTTGAGAATTTTCGACTTGACCATCTTAAAAGATATATTAAAGAAAAGGTACACGACTTCTCTGTGAACTACTTTTTGTAACTTAATCTCCATGAATTGTACTTTTATAAATTAAATAACCAGATTCGTAACTTTGATAAAAATTATGGAAATTTTGGTCTCAAGTGAAAAAGTTACGTGAATTGGATTATGATCTGAATTTTCGAATCGAAATTAAAAATGTAACAAGGCGAATTCACGGTTTCTTAGTATGCTTAAAAACTGCTCCCAACAGTCAGCTTTTAGAATCATTGATAAAAAAAAATGGTACTTAATCCTCTACTTTTGCTAGAATAAGCCTTCAAAGTCATCGAGGTGGAAAAAATCAAAGAACTAGACATTTACTACAGAATTATTTTTTGCCATTTTAAGATTTTTCTGATCAGGTTATGATAAAAAATGCTGAAAATTAATGAAAACTAGCTTCAGATGTTGGTCAAAAAGAGTTCTAGATAAAAAAAGGAATAGGTATGGCAATAAATCACACATCATAATGTAAATAAAAAGAAATTTATTTATAAAATTTACAGTAGGTTTTCGAAGTGGCCACCTCTAGTCTCAATACACATTCTACACCTCGATGACTTTGAAGGCTAATTCTAGCAAAAGTAGAGTGTTAAGTACCATTTTTTATCAATGATTCTAAAAGCTGACTTTTGGGAGCAGTTTTTAAGCGTACTAAGAAACCGTGAAATCGCCTTGTTACATTTTTAATTTCGATTCGAAAATTAAGATCATAATCCAATTCACGTAACTTTTTCACTTGAGACCAACATTTCCATAATTTTTATCAAAGTTACGAATCTGGTTATTTTATGTATAAAAGCACAATTCATGGAGATTAAGTTACAAAAAGAATTTCACAGAGAAGTCTTGTACCTTTTCTTTAATATATCTTTTAAGATGGTCAAGTCGAAATTTCTCAAAGTTCATAAAAAAATTCATAACTCGAAAACCGTGAAAAATTGCATAACATACCTGAGGGTGATTCGAATTGCCCATGACACGAGGGACCTGTTTTTTCCTTTTTGACGTCAATCTCTTGGCCACCCTGTATAGTTGATATGCAGAAAGACTATTATTATTCCGTTTGCACTTGCTTCCAAAGGTTTTTGCATTGTGTCTGGTGATCGCCATCGAAACAAAGAATGTGACCTTCAACCTTTTTCGCATTCTTTGGCAATCATTATAACCGTGCTATTATATCTGCGAAGCTCAAAATTAGGTCCTCCAATAATGATAATGAAGAAAGATGTTCTTTCTGCCAATGGTTTCTGCATTGTGTTTGCTGATCGCGATCAAATTAGGTGCTCCAATATTGTTAAGGTACCTAATACTTTCCTCAGTTCAAAAATGAAGTGGATATAATCCCTATTCTTGACGAAGCGTAGGTTTTTGAATAACTACTCCATTGAAAAATGGGGCTTTCCAAGTTATTCGATTTTTTCTTTATTTTCTCCAACAAAGAAATATCCTTTGCTGTTAGAAAATAGGAATGAAGTAGCTGCTTTCATCGTCAGTTCTACAGATTCGAATTATTAGCAATGCCTTTCTTTCAGTTCGCTCTTAAAATTTAATAATGAGCGTATTTCTTGAAGGAGAAATGTTGCATTTTATTATCTGTGAAACGCAAATTACTTCTTGGATATCGAAAAGTGCTGAAAATCCTGATTGAACACAGGATGGGAAAAATCAGCTCGTGTTTCATTTTCAACAGATGGAATAACAATTCTAGTAACCTCGGGCAGCTCTTTTTTGTTTTATTTACTCTACTTCGGGGCTCTGCTTCACACATGAGAAAACCGATACAAGACCCTTCGAAATGTAGAAATCCCAACGGAAAATTGAACGGATATCCGTGGTCGAACCCAGGGCAGTGAAAAATCGGAGATTATTTTCCCGCGTCGAGGAAATACATTTCACCCAGTTTTTCTGGGAATTGAATGGAATTCGGAAATGGTTCATTGAGTTATTTGATACCTCGAAATGAATTCAGCCCACAGTCGGTGGAGGGCTCAATTCGCGATAATCACGAGAGATTTTCCGAAATTTTCACCGTTTTCACTTCTCCTAGAGCAGAAACTTATTAGCAGTTTCCTTTCTAAACTATACTGTGTCTGGGCATGACTTAGCGACAATTTAAGGACATCAAATATACCCACATTTCAAATTGATTGACCCTTTCAAATTATTTCGATTTCTTTGGACATGAAGGTCCTACAGATGTGAAAAAAATGTTTTTCGAAAGATAATACTAAAACCTTTTGTTAGAGTAGAACAATATGAAAACATTCAACTCAAAAATGTCACAAAAAAATTTATAAAAAAAATTTAGTCAAAAAATTTACCGATTTTTTTAGTAAATCATCAATAGTACAAAAACTAGCACATTGAAGTATATTTTATTTCAGTGAACTAATACGCTAGGATATTTGCTACAAAACAACACCCACATCAATTCTGTAAGTTACATAATTTGAGAGTTATTGCTGTTTGAACATGGCCCTTATCAAAATTGATATAATAAAATAAAAACTCAGTACTGTATATTTGATCATGTTGAATGATTAAACTAACAAATTTATCATAAAAATTGCTCAAAATGGCCGTCTCTGCTTTGTGGACAGGCAGTGGCCCTTATGACGACTTGTCTTGTGGCCCTGGGAATCAATGCAGCGTCTGCTCTCTCGTAACGGTCATATTCGAACAACAATAACTCACAAATTATGTAACTTTCAGAAATGATGTGTATATCGATTCGTAGCTGATATCCTTGCGTGTGCGTTCATCGAAAAAAAATTATACTTCAATGTGCTAATTTTTGTACCATTGAGGATTTACTAAGAAATTCAGTAAATTTTTTGACTAAAATTTTCTTTCGGAATTTTTTTATGACATTTTTGAGTTGAATGTTTTCATATTGTTCTACGTTGATGAAAGATGGTAGTATTATCTTTCGAAAAACATTTTTTCCACATCTGTAGGACCTTCATGTCCAAAGAAATCGATATCATTTGAAAGGGTCAACTGAAATAAAAAAAAAATTAAAATGGCGGCTATTCCGAAAACAGGTGGATGTGGGTGCTTTTGTCGATAAAATAAGGCATATTTGATGCCCTCAAATCATGCCCAGACACACTGTATAAGTTTCTCTCACAAATGGTAGTATGTTCGAGCCCTTATTCGGAAACGATGGATGTTGCAATATGGTGTATGCGCCGGTGTTAGAAATTTCCTCACCATTGTCTGCATATAAAGAATGTCGATTAAACAGCTGTTCCTTATCCTCCCCTCACAGTGTTTCCTTGGAAGTTGGATGAAAGAATGCAGATCGAATTGGCCTAATTTTTCGACTTGTTTAATATTTTGTAGACCGTGTTCTATGAAGAAAGTTTTATGTGAATTCTTAGGATCGTATTTCCTGTAGGTAGAGGGAAGATTCAAGATCATTATTATTATAGTACAATGTATTTGAATCCTTCAAATATTCCCGGTGGTTTAGGAGATACAAGAATTTGAATGATCTTTTTATACTAGTTTTAGTCCAACCATTTTCGATTTTTCCTAAGGCTAAGGAAACCTATTTTTTATGATATCAGAGACTGAAAATATAACGGAGTATATATATGGTGCACGTTTGAGAATTGTCAGAAGTTCAAAATTGTTGATTGAATACAGAAAATCCACAAATTATCAAAGTAAAAGAAAAACCCGACTGAAAAATCATTTAACTGAAAATAAAGAAACAAAACCTATACTTAATCAACATAAAGTTGCGTGAGTGATGTAAAGGATCCACTACGCAAGGTCTTTTCGCTATTTCTTGAGCGGTATTGACAGTATTTTATCACAATGTCAAATCATACTTTTCGAAAGCCCTTAAGTTGCAATTTGGCGAAGGCGCTGGTGCCTGGGGTGTTCTCCCAAAATACTGAATATAAAGGGAGATTAAGCTGCTTTATCCTTTCCATCCCCCTACAATGCATTCTTGAACGTTGAACGGAAGAATGTAGACTGAATCGATCTTCTTGTAAGATACGATGACAATATTTCGTGATTTATCGGCATATTTTAGGAATCTATGAGGACTTTTGGCATTCCATTTTCCAAAATAAACGAATGAAGTTCCTAATATATTTCTTGATGATCATTAGTAGTAGTAGTAGTAACCGTCTTTTATTGTCATATATATATACATATACATGCAAATGGCCATCGACCTTAGGTCCTTCAGCCTATGATCATTATTATTATCATCATTCAACTCCAACGGCTGCAGTCTTAAGTTATATGAATCAACAGATCGAATACGTGTATTCGATCAGAGCACTCAAAGTAGAGGCGACACTGATCCGCTTTATGGGAATTCTGCATGATTCGAATGGGTAGTAGAGCTATGGCGAGTTGAAATTTCGGATTTTTGAAAAAATGCCATTTGACAGGTCAAAATCTAAACTATGATAGATAGCGACTTGAATATGTTCCTATCGAATAGAGCGCCCTCGAAAGCCTACATTTTGATACCAAATATGTCCATATAGGTCCTCCTTGAGCCGAATTGTGATTGTTTTAGTTTTTGCATTTTTCATTTTCGAGTTTTGTTCAGACGCTCAGAGCACTCAAAGTTTGAGCGATACTGATCAGCTTCATAGGTATTCTGCATGACTCGTGTGGGTAGTAGATCCTCAAGATCGAAAAACGACTTTGGATTCGCCAGTGATTACTTGGCGATGACAAATATGGTGTTTTTGGGGGGTCTTACCCCTTTGGCATTTTTCACCAAAAAAGTTGAGATTTTCGAATTCTATTTTATTATGCCTAGAGACACTTCGGACAATGCTGATTAACAATTCCCAAACAAAAAGTTAATACGATCATAGGAGCGGGAGCTATGGCGAGTTGAAATTTGGGATTTTTGAAAAAATGCCATTTGACAGGTCAAAATCTAAACCATGATAAATAGCGACTTGAATTTGTTCCTATCGAATAGAGCGCCCTCGAAAACCTACATTTTGATACCAAATATGTCCATATAGGTCCTCCTTGAGCCGAATTGTGATTGTTTTAGTTTTTGCATTTTTCATTTTCGAGTTTTGTTCAGACGCTCAGAGCACTCAAAGTTTGAGCGATACTGATCAGCTTCATAGGTATTCTGCATGACTCGTGTGGGTAGTAGATCCTCAAGATCGAAAAACGACTTTGGATTCGCCAGTGATTACTTGGTGATGACAAATATGGTGTTTTTGGGGGGTCTTACCCCTTTGGCATTTTTCACCAAAAAAGTTGAGATTTTCGAATTCTATTTTATTATGCCTAGAGAACCTTTGGACAATGCTGATTAACAATTCCCAAACAAAAAGTGGATACGATCATAGGAGCGGGAGCTATGGCGAGTTGAAATTTCGGATTTTTGAAAAAATGCCATTTGACAGGTCAAAATCTAAACTATGATAGATAGCGACTTGAATTTGTTCCTATCGAATAGAGCGCCCTCAAAAACCTACATTTTGATACCAAATATGTCCATATAGGTCCTCCTTGAGCCGAATTGTGATTGTTTTAGTTTTTGCATTTTTCATTTTCGAGTTTTGTTCAGACGCTCAGAGCACTCAAAGTTTGAGCGATACTGATCAGCTTCATAGGTATTCTGCATGACTCGTGTGGGTAGTAGATCCTCAAGATCGAAAAACGACTTTGGATTCGCCAGTGATAACTTGGTGATGACAAATATGGTGTTTTTGGGGGGTCTTACCCCTTTGGCATTTTTCACCAAAAAAGTTGAGATTTTCGAATTCTATTTTATTATGCCTAGAGAACCTTTGGACAATGCTGATTAACAATTCCCAAACAAAAAGTGGATACGATCATAGGAGCGGGAGCTATGGCGAGTTGAAATTTCGGATTTTTGAAAAAATGCCATTTGACAGGTCAAAATCTAAACTATGATAGATAGCGACTTGAATCTGTTCCTATCGAATAGAGCGCCCTCGAAAACCTACATTTTGATACCAAATATGTCCATATAGGTCCTCCTTGAGCCGAATTGTGATTGTTTTAGTTTTTGCATTTTTCATTTTCGAGTTTTGTTCAGACGCTCAGAGCACTCAAAGTTTGAGCGATACTGATCAGCTTCATAGGTATTCTGCAATGCTCGTGTGGGTAGTAGATCCTCAAGATCGAAAAACGACTTTGGATTCGGCAGTGATTACTTGGCGATGAAAAATATGGTGTTTTTGGGGGGTCTTACCCCTTTGGCATTTTTCACCAAAAAAGTTGAGATTTTCGAATTCTATTTTATTACGCCTAGAGAGACTTTGGACAATGCTGATTAACAATTCCCAAACAAAAAGTGGATACGATCATAGGAGCGGGAGCTATGGCGAGTTGAAATTTCGGATTTTTGAAAAAATGCCATTTGACAGGTCAAAATCTAAACTATGATAGATAGCGACTTGAATATGTTCCTATCGAATAGAGCGCCCTCGAAAGCCTACATTTTGATACCAAATATGTCCATATAGGTCCTCCTTGAGCCGAATTGTGATTGTTTTAGTTTTTGCATTTTTCATTTTCGAGTTTTGTTCAGACGCTCAGAGCACTCAAAGTTTGAGCGATACTGATCAGCTTCATAGGTATTCTGCATGACTCGTGTGGGTAGTAGATCCTCAAGATCGAAAAACGACTTTGGATTCGCCAGTGATTACTTGGCGATGACAAATATGGTGTTTTTGGGGGGTCTTACCCCTTTGGCATTTTTCACCAAAAAAGTTGAGATTTTCGAATTCTATTTTATTATGCCTAGAGACACTTTGGACAATGCTGATTAACAATTCCCAAACAAAAAGTGGATACGATCATAGGAGCGGGAGCTATGGCGAGTTGAAATTTCGGATTTTTGAAAAAATGCCATTTGACAGGTCAAAATCTAAACTATGATAGATAGCGACTTGAATATGTTCCTATCGAATAGAGCGCCCTCGAAAGCCTACATTTTGATACCAAATATGTCCATATAGGTCCTCCTTGAGCCGAATTGTGATTGTTTTAGTTTTTGCATTTTTCATTTTCGAGTTTTGTTCAGACGCTCAGAGCACTCAAAGTTTGAGCGATACTGATCAGCTTCATAGGTATTCTGCAATGCTCGTGTGGGTAGTAGATCCTCAAGATCGAAAAACGACTTTGGATTCGGCAGTGATTACTTGGCGATGAAAAATATGGTGTTTTTGGGGGGTCTTACCCCTTTGGCATTTTTCACCAAAAAAGTTGAGATTTTCGAATTCTATTTTATTACGCCTAGAGAGACTTTGGACAATGCTGATTAACAATTCCCAAACAAAAAGTGGATACGATCATAGGAGCGGGAGCTATGGCGAGTTGAAATTTCGGATTTTTGAAAAAATGCCATTTGACAGGTCAAAATCTAAACTATGATAGATAGCGACTTGAATATGTTCCTATCGAATAGAGCGCCCTCGAAAGCCTACATTTTGATACCAAATATGTCCATATAGGTCCTCCTTGAGCCGAATTGTGATTGTTTTAGTTTTTGCATTTTTCATTTTCGAGTTTTGTTCAGACGCTCAGAGCACTCAAAGTTTGAGCGATACTGATCAGCTTCATAGGTATTCTGCATGACTCGTGTGGGTAGTAGATCCTCAAGATCGAAAAACGACTTTGGATTCGCCAGTGATTACTTGGCGATGACAAATATGGTGTTTTTGGGGGGTCTTACCCCTTTGGCATTTTTCACCAAAAAAGTTGAGATTTTCGAATTCTATTTTATTACGCCTAGAGAGACTTTGGACAATGCTGATTAACAATTCCCAAACAAAAAGTGGATACGATCATAGGAGCGGGAGCTATGGCGAGTTGAAATTTCGGATTTTTGAAAAAATGCCATTTGACAGGTCAAAATCTAAACTATGATAGATAGCGACTTGAATTTGTTTTTATCGAATAGAGCGCCCTCGAAAACCTACATTTTGATACCAAATATGTCCATATAGGTCCTCCTTGAGCCGAATTGTGATTGTTTTAGTTTTTGCATTTTTCATTTTCGAGTTTTGTTCAGACGCTCAGAGCACTCAAAGTCTGATCGATACTGATCAGCTTCATAGGTATTCTGCATGACTCGTGTGGGTAGTAGATCCACAAGATCGAAAAACGACTTTGGATTCGCCAGTGATTACTTGGCGATGACAAATATGGTGTTTTTGGGGGGTCTTACCCCTTTGGCATTTTTCACCAAAAAAGTTGAGATTTTCGAATTCTATTTTATTACGCCTAGAGAGACTTTGGACAATGCTGATTAACAATTCCCAAACAAAAAGTGGATACGATCATAGGAGCGGGAGCTATGGCGAGTTGAAATTTCGGATTTTTGAAAAAATGCCATTTGACAGGTCAAAATCTAAACTATGATAGATAGCGACTTGAATTTGTTTTTATCGAATAGAGCGCCCTCGAAAACCTACATTTTGATACCAAATATGTCCATATAGGTCCTCCTTGAGCCGAATTGTGATTGTTTTAGTTTTTGCATTTTTCATTTTCGAGTTTTGTTCAGACGCTCAGAGCACTCAAAGTCTGATCGATACTGATCAGCTTCATAGGTATTCTGCATGACTCGTGTGGGTAGTAGATCCACAAGATCGAAAAACGACTTTGGATTCGCCAGTGATTACTTGGCGATGACAAATATGGTGTTTTTGGGGGTCTTACCCCTTTGGCATTTTTCACCAAAAAAGTTGAGATTTTCGAATTCTATTTTATTATGCCTAGAGAGACTTTGGACAATGCTGATTAACAATTCCCAAACAAAAAGTGGATACGATCATAGGAGCGGGAGCTATGGCGAGTTAAAATTTCGGATTTTTGAAAAAATGCCATTTGATAGGTCAAAATCTAAACTATGATAGATAGCGACTTGAATTTGTTCCTATCGAATAGAGCGCCCTCGAAAACCTACATTTTGATACCAAATATGTCCATATAGGTCCTCCTTGAGCCGAATTGTTATTGTTTTAGTTTTTGCATTTTTCATTTTCGAGTTTTGTTCAGACGCTCAGAGCACTCAAAGTCTGATCGATACTGATCAGCTTCATAGGTATTCTGCATGACTCGTGTGGGTAGTAGATCCTCAAGATCGAAAAACGACTTTGGATTCGCCAGTGATTACTTGGTGATGACAAATATGGTGTTTTTGGGGGGTCTTACCCCTTTGGCATTTTTCACCAATAAAGTTGAGATTTTCGAATTCTATTTTTTTATGCCTAGAGAGACTTTGGACAATGCTGATTAACAATTCCCAAACAAAAAGTTAATACGATCATAGGAGCGGGAGCTATGGCGAGTTGAAATTTGGGATTTTTGAAAAAATGCCATTTGACAGGTCAAAATCTAAACCATGATAAATAGCGACTTCAATTTGTTCCTATCGAATAGAGTGCCCTCGAAAACCTACATTTTGATACCAAATATGTCCATATAGGTCCTCCTTGAGCCGAATTGTGATTGTTTTAGTTTTTGCATTTTTCATTTTCGAGTTTTGTTCAGACGCTCAGAGCACTCAAAGTCTGATCGATACTGATCAGCTTCATAGGTATTCTGCATGACTCGTGTGGGTAGTAGATCCTCAAGATCGAAAAACGACTTTGGATTCGCCAGTGATTACTTGGTGATGACAAATATGGTGTTTTTGGGGGGTCTTACCCCTTTGGCATTTTTCACCAATAAAGTTGAGATTTTCGAATTCTATTTTATTATGCCTAGAGAGACTTTGGACAATGCTGATTAACAATTCCCAAACAAAAAGTTAATACGATCATAGGAGCGGGAGCTATGGCGAGTTGAAATTTCGGATTTTTGAAAAAATGCCATTTGACAGGTCAAAATCTAAACCATGATAAATAGCGACTTCAATTTGTTCCTATCGAATAGAGTGCCCTCGAAAACCTACATTTTGATACCAAATTTGTCCATATAGGTCCTCCTTGAGCCGAATTGTGATTGTTTTAGTTTTTGCATTTTTCATTTTCGAGTTTTGTTCAGACGCTCAGAGCACTCAAAGTCTGATCGATACTGATCAGCTTCATAGGTATTCTGCATGACTCGTGTGGGTAGTAGATCCACAAGATCGAAAAACGACTTTGGATTCGCCAGTGATTACTTGGCGATGACAAATATGGTGTTTTTGGGGGGTCTTACCCCTTTGGCATTTTTCACCAAAAAAGTTGAGATTTTCGAATTCTATTTTATTATGCCTAGAGAGACTTTGGACAATGCTGATTAACAATTCCCAAACAAAAAGTGGATACGATCATAGGAGCGGGAGCTATGGCGAGTTGAAATTTGGGATTTTTGAAAAAATGCCATTTGACAGGTCAAAATCTAAACCATGATAAATAGCGACTTCAATTTGTTCCTATCGAATAGAGTGCCCTCGAAAACCTACATTTTGATACCAAATATGTCCATATAGGTCCTCCTTGAGCCGAATTGTGATTGTTTTAGTTTTTGCATTTTTCATTTTCGAGTTTTGTTCAGACGCTCAGAGCACTCAAAGTCTGATCGATACTGATCAGCTTCATAGGTATTCTGCATGACTCGTGTGGGTAGTAGATTCACAAGATCGAAAAACGACTTTGGATTCGCCAGTGATTACTTGGCGATGACAAATATGGTGTTTTTGGAGGGTCTTACCCCTTTGGCATTTTTCACCAAAAAAGTTGAGATTTTCGAATTCTATTTTATTATGCCTAGAGAGACTTTGGACAATACTGATTAACAATTCCCAAACAAAAAGTGGATACGATCATAGGAGCGGGAGCTATGGCGAGTTGAAATTTCGGATTTTTGAAAAAATGCCATTTGACAGGTCAAAATCTAAACTATGATAGATAGCGACTTGAATTTGTTTTTATCAAATAGAGCGCCTTCGAAAACCTATACTTTGATACCAAACATGTCCATATAGGCCTTCTAAGTGAAGCGAGTGGCTTCGCACTGATTCTTTTTCCATGTTGAAATCGAAGTCAAAAATTGTGATTCTTGGATCAAATGCGGATCAGTATTTCGAAATCGGTGAGAGAATTCAAGTGGCGACATTCTCTCTTCAAACTTCTCCACCAGAATGAATCGGAAGCTTTTTACGACTTTGCGGGAGGAAAGTTATATCTATAAAAATAATATACCGCAAGAACGCTGGTGGGAAAGAGAATACCGAGGTAGACTGCGACAACGACAGTCTCGTATTGAACGAGCTGTTGCATTTCATTCACAAAACTTGGAGTTTGGAGTTGGTCCCATTTTTAACGAAACGGGAGGCAAAGGAGGTGACACACTCAAAAAGCAGTTTGGATCAAACGCGCATGCATATTTCATTGTCGGGAGCCCTAGACAAGAAAAACTTCCTGGAAATGCGAATTCGTTCTTTCACCGGGATTGCTCGAGGAAGAAGAGATTAATTTGCTAATCGATAGTCTGGAAATTCTAGTTTCTTCCTTAGGATTTCCGGATGTTCTTATAACTTTGACAGAAACGTTTTTACCATAAAAAGATATCACTTTCTTCTAGTTGGAAATCAACAGTCGATAGAAAGACTCATTTCAAGAGGAAACTTTCATTTCAAATTAGATTCATAAACGCTTCGTTTCGAAGATACTGGCTGTTGAAAGCTCGGTTGAAAGTTTCTGAAAAAAAATTTCATAATAACTAAACCTCTTTTTATAAATGAACTAAATTTGATATGCAGCATCACATTGAATAGTGGCTTATTCTCGGATAATATCACGGCCCAAAGGTAACCAGTGTCGGAGTTTTCGGGTTTCACTACCATTACATTTGAATAATTACCAATGAGCCCCTTTCGGCCGTTAGACTTTATCATTTCGTCTGAAGTAGCCATTCATTCGACGAAAATCACTGAAAATTACTGCTGTCAACTGTATACCGAATTCGGTTCAAATACCCCCGGGTAATTCCCACTCCCAGTATCTTTGGAACGAATGAAATACAAAGAATTTTAAGAATTTGATAGTCAATGTGGGTAAAAATTAAGAATTATTTTTTTATTCACTGAGACTAATTAATTGATTAATTTTTAATAAAATACCATGCTGATGCTATTCATTTCAAAACGAAGATAAACAAGCCAGATATTTATTATTGCCCATGGCGTAGTTATATAAACCTCCCGTAGGGGGCGCATCCGGCATCACATTTTTTCTGTATCACAATAGTTCATAAGTCGGTAAGTTCAGTTAATCTTTAGTTCATACACAGTTGATCTGTGGTTCTGTCAGAGTGGAATTTTTGGTTATGTTCTGTCACTGAAGAAGTGAAGAACCCTTTACTTGACTGATTCGTGTAAACATATGTTTGATATCATTTATATTAAAAACAATTAAAAATGAACAGAGAAGCAGAATTATTGAAAATTAACGAAGAACTTCGTGCAAAAATAGTTGAATTAGAGAAAAGAAATAATGTAGTGAGGCATAAAATTGCTGAAATGTCCTCCCAAGTCGTCGACTCTAATCCATATAGGTAAATCACAATTATTTTTCTTCTGATTCAATGATAACTTCACCACATTAAACTGGAAACTCATATCCTAAAGAAGGGTATCGGTTTTTTCTATTTTCAATAGGAACACTCCACATTTCATTTAATTTTCAGCCGCTTGATGGCTTTGAAGAAAATGGGAATAGTAAAGAATTACGAACAAATCAGGACCTTCTGTGTGGCTATAGTTGGTATTGGAGGAGTGGGTAGTGTTGCTGCTGAGATGCTTACCCGTTGTGGAATCGGTAAACTGCTTTTATTCGATTATGACAAAGTTGAATTAGCAAATATGAACAGGTTGTTTTTTCAACCTCATCAGTCTGGACTAAGTAAGGTTGAAGCTGCTGCTGAGACTCTTCGAAATATAAATCCTGATGTTGAGATATTGACCTTCAACTATAATATAACTCTCTTAGATAATTTTGAGAACTTTACGTCTTCTCTTATGTAAGTGGAATATAACAGATGAATATCAATGTTGATTGTCTTCGAAATATCCTTTCAGGACTGGAGGAATGGATGGTAAAGCTGTTGATATAGTATTGAGTTGTGTTGACAATTTTGAAGCAAGATTAACAATCAACACAGTATGCACTGAATTTGATTTAAATTGGTTTGAGTCTGGTGTTGCTGAAAATGCTATTTCAGGTCATATCCAATTTATTAATCCAGGAAAAACAGCCTGCTTTGCAGTAGGTACCTCCCTGATAACATTTTGATCATATCAATAATGTTCATTTTTCAGTGTGTGCCACCACTAATTGTAGCGTCCAATATCGATGAAAAAACTTTGAAAAGAGATGGAGTCTGTGCAGCTAGTTTGCCGACTACCATGGCCATAGTGGCTGGATTTCTTATTCAAAATTGTTTGAAATATCTCCTTGGCTTTGGTGAAGTTGCCAACTATCTTGGTTACAATGCCTTGAATGATTTCTTTCCTACTATGAGTCTTAAGCCGAATCAGAATTGCGAAGACAGATTTTGTAGAATGAGACAAGAACAGAAGGCTAAAGACAAAAAGGAGGAAATAAAGGAAGAAGTGGAAGAAGAAGCACCATTACACGAAGATAACGAATGGGGAATTTGTTTGGTTGATGAAAGTGTTGAAGAGCAGAAAAAATCTGTTGGTGTTGCTGGTATTGAATATGCATACACTCTGGAATCTGGGGATTGTAATAAAGAACCTGATGTGAAAAATACCAGTGATGTCACTATAGAACAGCTGAGGGCAATTATGAGTTCTATTTGAGCTGGTGCTGAGTGAGAATATTTTAATTTAAGAATATGTTTATGCAATATTCAATGAGATATGTTAAGTTACATTATACATTTTTATTATATGTTCATCAATTTATGATCTTATACCTTTATAGTTGATTATATATTTTTTCTATAAACTTTTTCATTAGATGTATTTTGTTGTGATTGTTATTTCAGTATACTTCCAATTTTACTAATTGGCAAACTGAGGAATTTGGAATTTTAATAAAAAAACATGAAACAAACTGCCTAATTATTTTATATCAATTCTTAGTAGTGAAAACTATATTTTTGCATTCGGAATTGAAATTCTTCAATGAAAATCTTCGGAGATTATTCGTATGAAATCATTATATCAGAATAATATTAAAATGGGCGAAGTACCAGTCTAATGATATATTAAACCCATTTGCTAATGAAAAAAAATAAAATTCAGATTATTACCATTGTTTAAACTATTATTACTAATGGCATTGTTTAAACAATGCTAATGGGAACCCGAAGTGCCGAAGTGCAAAAATGAAAACAGAATGAGGTTATGTTATCGCGATTTGACAGCCTGCCACATACACTACTCGTTCGATCGTGTGACCTTGATAGATTTCGTGAATATTGTGATTGTTTTTTAATATTTGAATTGAAATTCTTTTCTACAATCTGGGAATGAGAGTGGCGCCTGAAGTGGCCACATTTTAGGGAGCAGAGTTCAATTCACTTTAAAATATTCAATTTCCGTAGTTGCTAGTTCAGTCTGGTCTGTTAGCAGGGATTGTGTGGGGGTCAGTGCAACATTGAAACTGCAAAATCATGGTTAACGTAAGTAATAAATTTCCTTTAAATACAACATTCATTTTGATAATTATTATGCTCAAATTTCCATTTCAGCTCGAAGTTTTCACTGTCTCAAACAGAAGTTTAGGGAAGGTAGATGTGCCAGAAACATCTACCATAAAAGATCTAAAGTCTAAAATTGTCAAAATATCTAAAATCTCGATAGAAAGACAGTCTGTTCGTCAAGAAGCTAAGGGAAAGGATTTAAATGACACTTTAAATATTGGAAATCTCAAATTGGGAAGTCCTGCTAAAATCTTTGTTAAAGATCTAGGTCCACAAGTAGGGTGGAGTACTGTTTTTCTTGCTGAGTATGCTGGACCTATAGTAGTATATGCATTAGTAGCTGCCAGCAATGGTATTATGCATAGTTCCTTACCAGAAAGGCAGACATCACTTATGTCCAGGTGAGCAAAACATGCTAATTTATTGATCTTCAGGTCAAAGGTTGAAGAATTCATTAAACTTTCGTGAAACACTTATAATGAAAACCTTTAGCATCAATTAATTATGTAATTTCAACCATGGCTTTATTCTGGGATTCATCATGGTTTTTCAATGTTTGTTACAATATAGGTTGGAGTTCTTGGGGTTATCTATTGAATTACAAAAAACTCATACTGATAAATCAGCTTTTTCTGATAGTAGTTAACAGAATCTGAATAGGGGAATATCAATGAGTGAGGTTTAATCTTTAGATTATTCTTACATTGAACACCAACACTTAATTTTCTTTTGAGAGACAGACATACATATCACAAGTATACATATATATTGTATAGAGTAAACTTTCAGGAGGCCATCAACCTATAATTAGTGGTGTTCAAGTTCAAGAATTAATTAATATTCAGTCGGAGACTAATATTGAAGTAAATGCTAATATACCTATGCAATATCAAGCATTTGATTGAAATATTCCCAAATTGATTAATTGAAGTATTGACTTTTTATATTAATCAAAAATTCGATTTGTTCAAGGTTCTATTGCAATTTTAACATTCTTCGAACACATGTTATTCATTATCTTCATGTATGTGGTATCTAGGTCAATGTTAATTATTCTAAAGAATTATTTCATTTTAATGGTTCCTGTCTTTCTCTCCATAAAAAGTCAATTTGTGGATTAATTATGCATTTCTATTGAGTAATTTTTCTGAGGAGTAATATTTAATGTTCATGAAGAATATGGAAAACATTTAAAAGGAAAGGAAGTTTTAATCACAAAAGTTTGGGATGATATACATGTATTGAATGCATTTTTCAGGCTGATCTACGGGGCTTGGGTTATACACTATGCAAAAAGAATTTTGGAAACCATTTTTGTACACAGATTTTCCCATAGTACAATGCCCATAAGGAATTTGTTCAAAAATTGTACCTACTACTGGGGATTTGCATTTTATGTTGCATACCATGTTAATCATCCTTTGTGGACTGAGCCTCCAGCGGTTATCTCCTATCTTGGATTTGCTATGTGGGCAGTAAGTCAACACTATTCAAACTCCTGTTTATACTGTGATAGGACTGGAATTACTTATTTGTAAAAATTTAAATTGTAGGTTTGTGAATTGGGTAATTTGAGTATACACATGCTTTTGAGAGATCTGAGACCTGCCGGTAGCACAGTAAGGAAAATTCCGCAGCCAAATGGAAACCCATTGACTAATTTATTCAACTTTGTCTCTTGTCCCAATTACACTTATGAAGTTGGCGCTTGGTTAGGATACACTCTAATGAGTGGGTGCCTTCCAGGTTTGTTATGGAAATGTTTTTAACCAAGTTCAATAAAACTCATGGATTCCTTCATTTCAGCCTTCTTATTCACATTAGCTGGATTCTATCAAATGGCTGTGTGGGCTCTTGGAAAACACAAAAATTACAAGAGAGAGTTTCAAGACTATCCCAAAGCGAGAAAAGCAATTATTCCATTTGTTCTTTAATTTTTCCTGAGTTGGTTGGAGTTAATACCATTTTTGTTACTTTGTTCAAGTTTATTTAATAATAAAGACTTATGTAATGATAATGCATTTTTATGAAATAAACCTAAGCAGATTCAACGTTATTCTTGATGTTGGACAGTATTTTCCGTTTTTATATTGATTATACAAACTCTGGTTATTGATATTCTCATACTATTGACAAATTAAATTGGTGCAGATAAGCCAGTGTTTGAAAAAAAGAGATCATAATAGGAAAAATAGTTTTTATTTTAGTAAAAATACATAACACTCTGATATATCTCTATATATAGTTATTTAAGATACCACATCCTTCAAACGAGCCATCTCTTTCAGAATCAAAGAAATATTGTATCTAAGCTTGTGGAATGTTTTTATATCAATTTTTAGTGTAGTTCTCTTCCCATCTTTCATATTTAGTTGAATTATCACAGATTTAGCATTCTTATTCACAAATTCGCTGAAAAAAGACTCATGACATATTTGCATTATTTAAATAAATTGCTATTCCCAAATAATATGCCTCACTCGTATAAGCTCAAATCGATTCTCCATTTCAAACTGAACAATATTCTGGTTTCTGTCTTATATGATTTTTTAATGGTACACTCTACTTCCTCTCTATTAGGAACTAGTGGCAATTCATTTATAAAGACTGAACTAAACCCAAACTGTTCCAATATTACATTGAACTCCTTATTGTTCGTCTTGAGAAACAACTTAATGATCTCAATATAACTGGCTATTATCTCGACAAGTTTGGATTTTTCTATATTTAATTCTTGCGATACTTTCTCTACAACTTTCGATCTGTCCTGGGAAGATTGCATTACACCTAGACCAACTAGAAAAAAAGTTAAGAATTTCCTGCAAAGAATTTTCAAGGTAAGTAAACTTACTTTTCAGAAATATGTTTCTTACTTCCTGAGAACATCCATTTAGAAATGGTGCATGAATTTTTAAAATGTTCTCGGAGGTCATTATGGCACGATTGTTGATATATTATTTTTCATTTTCACATAATTGCTACAAAAACAAGAAATAAAAGTCAAAATAAATCATCGAAACACCACACATAAATCTTCTGTGGTGTGATGTCCTTGTGTCACTACTGGCGCCATCTATTACAGAGGGTGATAACCTTAGACTACATAAGTCTTTGGTAATAACAGAGGTGAAACTTTTCTGCCTGCAAAGTACATTTACACGAAAGGTTAGTTATGCATGTAGCCACTTGATGGCACTATCGTCGAAATTGTATACATGGTGAAACATATAGAATATGGCCACAATAATCCGTTGCCGCTTAGCATCCTCGTACTGAAATATCGCATCTTTCATACCGAAAAAATAATTAAAATCTTTTTAGAATTCAATGATATTTTATAAGTTAAATTCTTTATTATAAATATAGTTTAATTTAATACATTTGTCATTAACAAATAGACCTAGGAATGTTCACAAATTCTTTTGGAGTAACAAAACATTGAATAACATAAAATAAAGAATGCACACATATTAACAGAATTCTAGAGAATAATTAAGGGACACAAAGTAATGCTCAAAATATTATTGCAATTTTATCCAATTCAAAATGAAGGGGCCCTGAATAACCCAGGTTTGGCAATTCATACTTACAGTATTTTAATTAAGACCTATTTAAATTACTTATTTACATCGACAAAACTGCACAAAGAGTCATAGCAATGTTCCTCCCTCACTTTAAATATGAGAAAATGAGTTCAATATCTTTTTTTCCTTAATTTTCACAAATATTGATTCAAATATTATGTATTTGGTTGAAATGATCACTTAATTTTTTAATTTGAAAATAAAAATTGACAGCAACTGATTTTCGAAATATAACACTCAATAATTTCTCTAATATAACAGTTATAGAGTTATTCTTGTTGTTTGGACTCTTGGAAAATACGAATGACCGATATACAAGGACAAGAATAGCAACTTTCAGTCAGTCCAGGGCAAATTAGTACTTTCTCTGTTGTCTTTTCATCGTAATTAAAATGTATTTTTCAGGAATTGTTCTAATTTTCTGAAAGAATTTACAATAATTTATTATTTTCCAGAAGAACTTGTTTGATTTAACCGATTCTGTTACTCAACTTGATGTTAGCAATTTATTGTTGTATATTGGAATTTCATTGGGTTCACTTTAACCAAAAAAGACATGTACGTCTTTCTTCATTCTGCCTAGATTGTTCTGTTCATATAGGCTACCCAATTCTCTTTCCCAGCATCCTTGGAAATGGGAAATTGACAAAATTTTCTTGACAGAAGTATAAAATTATACGAAATAAAAATAATATCACTTCAGTAGCCATTTCTGCTAAGTATTGAACCAAATTCAATTTGCAATTAAACAAAATTCGAAGAAACTCAAAAAAAATTTAAAAAACTGAAGGCAATATCCCACTGCAAATTAAAGGCGGCAATGTATACATATACACAATAATAATAAGTGTCTTTATCATTATTACATAATATATCAGTTCATTGAGAAGAAATAAAATTCCAATGGAAAAATTAATAAAACTAAAGAACAGAATCACACTATACAAATTGGAGCAATAATAAATTGAGAAATCCTATGAAACTGTAAATTCTCAACATTTGATGGGTCAAGTTGTATCACTGTCAAAATCATAACTATGAAAAATTCACAAGTTGTATGAGAACGTCATAAAAAAATTTTTTCTTGACAAAGCATTTTAACTAACAAGGTGTGGCATATTAGCTGTAAAGTGGCTAAAATCTTGGAAAGTTAAAGATGATGCTTTCTTCAATGTTTGACTTGCTATTCCTGTATAATACTGATGGTATTTAGGTAAGTACATCAAAATTAAATTTCCATGCATGAATATACAGGGTGATTTTGGTAGAACTCAACAACTTTACCATTTCATTCTGAAACATCCATTGTCTAACAAGTAACAATTTTATCATTTTGGAATATGCATATTATGTTTCTTGCACAATCATCAATATAGTTTCAAAGGTGAGTATTTCTAAAGAAAATAGAACTCATTGAAATAAACCATTACACAGAAGATAGCAGCTAGAAAACTTTCAAGATGGCGAAGTTATATACCTCAAAGTCGAATACTATATAAGAAATACTGACCTGTTTATTTTGATGACTACCACCCTAAAAAAAACTCACCTTTGAAAACACTCTGTAATCTGTCTGTTATTTTTGGTACTGTTGCTAATGAAAACGAGATTAAGAGAATTTTATATTAAAGGGAAACCACCCTGTATAAAAAATAACTCAAATTAATTGACAAAACTAATAAGTAGCAGTCAAAATCAAAAGTAAAAACCTAAAAGAATGGTATTGGATCAAATTCCAATTCAACGAAGTTTGGGAACAACAGAGCTGACCAAGAACAATTTGAATATATTACATTTACGAGAAAATTTACAGTAAGAGGTACTAAAAGATTAGAAATGTAGCAATTGCTATACAAGTAGTTCCAATTGTCCAATTTTTACCAACCTGAATTTGTACTAAAGTGCAACCACTCGATAGCCAAGACTATTTAACAAAACAACTAACAACTTGAAACTAAATACCTTGCTATACACGTGTGCACTATCTTTTCTTGTTGAAGAAGGCTTTTTTGTGCAGAGCCGGAGTATGAGGCTGGGAAGAAGGTCGTTTTCTATTTCCCTCCTGCGACCCATTGCAACACGAGCACATTTTTTTTACACTGCGTCTTGCACCCCTTCCGCTAGGAGAATCCAAATCATCTTCATAGTGTAACTCTTCGCAACTTTCCTCTTCTCTAGCTAAATCAGTTTTTGATATGGAAACGCGAACGAATTTAAACTCCTCATCTTCGTCACAACTCGAACTTTTGATCACAAACGATTTTGGGCTATGCGCCATTTTTCCCAGTTCACTACACATGGTGTCTTCTGAACTCGAAACTTCTCCTGCGGCTGTCCACGATTCAACTTGTTTATGTCGTTCCGTTTTTTTTCTATTGCTGTATTTGAATTTATATTTGTTAATGTGCGTTGGGTTGTCGTTGAATTCCGGTGATATTGGAGAATTTAGGGTTACATCAGACATCGAGGCGCAATTCTGAAGAAGGGTGGTATCTTCGCAAGACGATCCAGATTCATTGCCATTCGTTATTTGTCTAGACTGCTCGTACTGGAGCTCGCTTTCAGTTTGATATTGCACAGAGTCAAATAAAAAATCAGTTCTTAATGAACTTGAATTGTCGTCGTCGCTGAATAAGGTTACGGTTTTATCTTTCATATCTGGATGCAGAGCTTTCTTCCCTAATTCTTGGGCAGTTTGATCGAAAGAAGGCGAGTGATTCGAATCGAACAAGAGGTCCGCTTCAGGAAAGAGATCACTGGTGCTAGGTTCATCCACTCCCAAGTCTTCACATTCCTCCGAAAGGGATTTCTGCAACCGGAGCTCTCTGTCTATAGCAGCTTGTTTTCGCTGAAGACTCAACTGATGGAATTCCTTGTCCCCCCTTATGTTTGTCGTTACTTTTTTTATTTTGCTGGGAAAATAAACCGGTGCTGTTTGGAAGGATTTCGTTTCTTCCTTCTGCTGAAATAGATAAAAAAATGCAGGAAAATGATGGACAAAGGAGCAAGAATCGGGTATTTTCGAGAACTAGAGTTCATGCATTTAGACTTGATAGGTTCAAGATACCTTTTCTCCATTGTGTAGAAAGCCTCCTTTCAAATTCATTTCGTTATTTACTGGAGCAGTTTCTGCCGACTTTCTGTACCTTGGAGGCGTCTGAGAAAGCATCGGTCCATTTGAACTACACGTTGTTACCAATACGGATTGCACTCGTTTTACTGTTTTGGAAGCATCATCTGAAATAGGACAAACTAGCTGAGGTCCGCCGCTTCACTCGGAAGGAGAAAGTTGAGGATTTTGAAGGTTTCTGAAGATTCACAATTCCGCATTATAGATATTGAACAAAAATGGCCAATTTCTTCCATGTTTGCAACTGGAACCATTTGTCAAAGACCCAGAAGCTTTTTTTGCTATCAACTTTGTCACTTCTGATTCGATGCTAATAAAATTAAAATAGGACATTAAGTTTTGTGAATAAAATTCTCTTGAACCGTTTTCCTCAAAGTATGGTTTTCGAGGTATAAGATATGGAAAGTTTTCCACCGATTTCAAGATGGAGGATGAACGGAATAGTGGGGTAGCGAAAAGTTGTTCAAAACCTTCTCTGTAAAGTCCTTTTTCCAAGTGTTAAAGTCTCGTGAAATTTAGATCAGCCAATTCAAAGATGCAAAACAAAATACACAAATTCGAAAGATTCTGTTGAACGAAGGTAAAGTCTTTCGCAATGTATTTTCAGTAAACATTTTAACTCACCTTTATTTTTCTCTGGAGATATATTAAGGGTAATAATACTAGGTTGTGCAGTTGTGTGATTTTCTTCCGAGTCGTTTTTTGCAAGAGAAGTTTGAGAAATAACTGGAGTCGCTATTGGCGTCGCAATTGTCGATTTCTGATAAGTATAAACCTTTGCTGATGAACTGTTCGTTTGAACGCCATTATCGTCCAATTTGATGGCGTTTCCAGCCTGTACATTAATGGTAGTCTCGTTCTGCTGACCGGTCTCCGTAACGTTCACACTGTCAGTTCTCGGTTGGGCAATAGCAAGTAGCAATTCAGTATTCACTCGGTTATCTGAATCCTCCATCTTTTTGAGGGTTAAAGGTTGACCCAGAGTAACTGCCGTTAAATTGTGCGCGTTTTGCGGAAGAATAACCTGGGACTGACCGCTCACTCCGGTCAAATTTTGTGAGGATATGCCTGACAAAGGTTGCAACGTAGAGTATTTGACAGTTGGTACTCCCGGTTTCCTATTTTGATTCAAAAAACTTTGGAACAGCAGCATGTTGGGACCTGACCTAGCTGGGACGGTAGCTAGAATCTTACTCCCACCAGAAACGACAGCTATTTGTTGGCCACCCTTAACCATAGATACTGGCATTATGTAATTTCCGGGGACCAACACAGCTGTATTTTGGAGTTTCAGCGCTTCACCCACGCTGGAATCTGCGATAATTAAATTTCTGGTAGTGGGATTGGTGTTATTATCTGTTGTTAACAAAGGTCTCGTTCCAGATGTGCTATCGTTAGACTCTGTTTGATTTTGAGGTGGATCGTCCTCCTTGACTGATAACTGTACAACACCACACGAACTATCCTCACTCCCTATGGTCCTTTGATCTTCCAAGTCCGACTCGGAAATACCACTACCAGAAGTTACAGGTTTTTTCGAACTCGAACTCTTTTTTCTTTTGGAGTTGTGATTCGGGTTGGTCGGTGGATTTGAACGTCTTCTGGGGGCCGGCTTGTTGTTCAAGTCGGGAGAATTGCGAAGTTGCTCGGCGTATTCCGCTAAAATATCGAATATCCTTTGGGTGGTATGCTCGTCTTCCTGGGGCTTTTGCTGCGGTTTCGGGATAGGTGAAGCTTTCGACGTGTGGGTAGTTGTGTTTTTCAGACTTTTACCTGCAAGATTCACTCATTAATTCCCGAAATTTAC
This sequence comes from Adalia bipunctata, assembly GCA_910592335.1. Classification (NCBI taxonomy): domain Eukaryota; kingdom Metazoa; phylum Arthropoda; class Insecta; order Coleoptera; family Coccinellidae; genus Adalia; species Adalia bipunctata. Next base: position 3,474,712 of record OU342957.1, read on the forward strand.
CACGAGAGAAGTCTTTGATGCATTTGAAATAAGCTTTCATTAAAAAAATATCATCAGGAATTTTCATAAAACTAAAACTATACTGAAAATTCGTTGAAATTGTCTCCGGATATATATATATATATATATATATGAATAACTTCAAATGTGTAAGAAACATATAAGATCAGTTTACCAATTTTGGGCAATGATAATTTTATTATTGAAACTTGAAGGGGACTGCTTACCCTTCGAAGAACTTTTAGAAGACACTTTTGGCAATGTTGGTGTAGGAGCTGGAGTAACACACGGACTAGAACTACCTTGACTAGTCACACTCAATGCGGGAGAAGCAGCAGGCTGAAGATTACAATAACTACTAACAACAACTACTGGAGATAACTGGGTGAACTTTTGGCCCTGATTCAGATATGTAACACTGATGCCTTGGGATGAATTCTCCGGTTCACACTGGGCAGCAGACTCGACAGGCACCGTCCCAGTGGTGCTTCTCTCTTTAATCTGCTTGTAAACCATGTCGAACTCTCTGAGCTGCTCTAAGGTGGTCGAGCTAAGACTCGCTTGAGTGTTCGTACTGGATCGGATCACATTAGTTGGGATCTGTATGACTGGCTTTACTATTCGAGCGTTCTGCACAAGTGTTGGGCGAGTGACTGTGACCCTTTCAGCATTCTCACTGTTTGCTTCAGTTTCAGCTTGAACCTCTGTTGTCTTTTTACTTTGTAATGCGGCGGTCAACAAAGCACTCATTTTACTGTGAATCACCGTGTCCTTCACCAGAGATATCTGATCTGGATTCGTTGTAGCTATTCGAAACACCTGACGACCAGGGGGTAATAAATTTATGGTCTGACCCACTGGCACTTGCCTTGTATAGATCACACTTCCCTGAATGGGCTGAATGTTTACTGTTGAATTTTTTGTTGGTGTTGTCTTTTTTGGTACCTCCACAGTATTAGAGTTTTCTCCTGTATTTGAGGCTTCGGAAGATTCTGCATTATTAGGTTGGTATACAGTTTTGCCAAAGGCCTGTTGAAATTTTGGTAACGTTGCTGATTTACAGATGAACTGGAGAATTGCGCCAGGAGCTGTAGTTGAAGTTGGCACCGTCGCACCTTTCACAGTGGCTTGTACATTTTTTACTGTTGTTACATTTGCCACATTTGGCTGTTCAGAAGGAGCTTCTGATCTAGTTGTGTTGGTTACCTAGTGAATGATTTCATAATTATTGCATTTCACAAAAACGATACTGATAAACATGGTTATTTGCAATCTGCTAGACAAGCATTGAAATCCGCAATTTTTGACAAGCAGTTTGTTATACTCTATAATTCCATGTGATTCAAATCTAAGAAATAGTTCACCAAATTGATTTTCTCAAATAGTGGTTCTACCAATTGTGTTCGTTTGCTCCAGAAAAAGCAAAAAGAGGGAATTCATCAATAGAGAAAAGTTTAAGAAAGTGTCATGACAACTTTTACACGAAAATTCATCATCGTGAAACCTAACAAATTTTTAGAAACGTACCTGTTCATTGGTCTGAGCAGAACTGGTGATCATCTTGGTGATGGCTTGGTTGGAAGGCCTGATAATTTGATGGGACACTATGTTGATCAAAGGAGTGGTTCTCGTTTTCACGCAGTTGCTGCTCTGGCCTGGTCTGATAACTTGCTGAGACAAGATATTGATCAACGTAGAAGGTTGTGAAGTTGACGGTTTCACTGTGCTACTGACAGATGTGACAGTGGAAGTGACCATGGTTTCTGAGTTGTCAATTTGTTCCCCCTGAGGTTTTTCTACTCTGGGCTGTCCTATCCTCTGGATATGGGGCGATATTTGAGTACTTGTCTGGGCGTTTACCACTGGAACGGTGGTACTGGATCGTCCACCAGCCATTTGAACTACGTTAACGACCATGTTGGTTCCAGCTGGCCTAATTAATTCAGTATCATGTAAACCTGGAACATTAGCCAGTACAGATCTAACATAGTTGTTGTTGTTGACCGATAATCGTTCCAGCATCACTTTGGGACTTTTCATCAAGATTTTTTCTTTATCCTCAATCGAAGAATCTTGGTCCTTTTCTTTGTTATCGTGAGGTTCACTGAGAGAGTTTTTCTCTAGCATTTTGTCTTCATATTCTGATTTGTTTCGATTTAAATAGGTCTTGCACAATTCAGCAGGTAATCTGTTGAGTACAACTCTGATATCTTTGATTGAGATATCTGTCTTTGGTTTAATTTTGCTATCTAAATCTAAACCAGTCTTGTCTAAAGCATTACCAGTCTTCAACTTTCTATTCTTCTTCGAAGAACACACTTTTTTAGATTTCTTCCCCCGTTTTGGAGGAAAATCATTATTGTTATTATTACATTTTTTAAGATAATAATCGATATTCTTAAAAACTCCATTAATTGTATCATACAGTAAATTATTCCTAGATAATTCTATGTAACACCTATTATACTGATCATCCGAGTCCAATTCGACCTGACTGTCAGATCCTGTATCAGGACAAGACTCATATCTGGGTTCCTTTTTCAAATAACATCTATTACTGTTATATTCTGTCTCTTTATACTTCAGTTCTTTTGATACCAACAACTTGCTTTTATAATCACAATGTGAGGTATCTGGTCCATTTTCACAAACAATATTTTGGGTAAACCTATTCTCCTTGTTCATACTTGATTTCATTCTTTCATAAGAATCTAATTTATTCAGTACATTATGGAGAAGAGGATTTGTCGAAGAGAAGCAATCGTACTCAGAGTCAGAGTTTATCAAAGTATCTGCATATCCATCATTTGTATCATCTATAGATATAATGGATTCATCATCTTTGTTAAATGAAAAATTCATTCTGAACTCCTCACTATTGAATTTCGGTTTTTCTTTCAATTTCGACTTTTTCACGTAACTTTTCAGATTGGATGAGTCCCTTTTCGTTTCTTCAACCTCTATAATTTCAACTTGTACATATTGACTAGGGGTTTCCACTTTTTGTTCCTCCAACTCCAGATCTTCGAATAAATTTGGAACTTCATTCAAAACAGTGGAATTTGCTACATCTTCCGAAGGCGACTGAATACTTTCTGCATGTTTTTCTTTCTGATTATTTTCAGTTTCTTCCCTATTGGTATCCGTGGTTTGGTCGCTGTTGGGACATGTATTTTGCATCTCCTGCTCCATTCTGTCCATATTTGGGGATTTTGCAGTGGCATCTTCCTTGGTGGGTGCAGATATTGGACTGGGAGGCTCCACCGAATACCTGCTCGATATCGCTGAAGTATGGCTTGAGGAACTGCAGTCTGCTAGGCTCGGTTGGGTTTCTGAGCTGCTGGTGTTGTTGGGGTCGCCAATGATCGGCTTGGTGGTCAGCTCGTTGGTGGGACCGTTCTTTATTGCCACTTGCCCCCCAACTTGCTGCAATGTGGCAACTTGTCCGTTTTTTGAATTCGAATCATTAACGGAGGAAGCAATGGAATTATTGAACATCGTTTTAGTTGCCGGGCAAATTTCGTTGGTTAATATTGATGTTCTACCTGCACTGGGCTCGTACAAAGACGAAGCGATTTTATTGATACTGTTGTTTGCGTAAGTTTTCAAGTGTGGTCCGACGTTTTGAGTTGGAGGTATTGAATACAAATGACTATTCGGGTGTGATTTCTGATTCATATTCTTAGTTTCTGGTGAGTTGAGAGTTCTTTTCAAGAGACTTTGAGTAGCTTGTAGATTCACTGGATTTTTATACTTTGAGAGATCCAATTTGCTTTTTTGATTCGATGGAGCATAATTTGAATGCATTACTGGAACACCAAGTATCTCTTTCTGATTTGGACCACCTAATTGTTCCATATTTGAATTTTGTTGGAAATTATGCAGTGAATTCTGAGATGACAATACAGGTTTAACTTGAATACTAGAGACCCCATTCTGACTACCAAGACCTGAAGACTTCATAGTTTTATTTTGAGAACTATGCAGATTCAATGGCTTTTCATCTTCAGACGGAGTTACCAATCCTACTGGCTCTTTCTGAGTGACGTAGTTTATTGGTTCTATATTCGAGACCTGTTGAGGAGGGTGTAGTTTGATCGGTATGAACGGTTTCTCCACACTAATACTATTATTCGAGAAAGATGAAAAAGGCAGCTCTTGCCTCATAGAACTCATTCCGATAATACTGCCAATGGGGGAAGATGAAGACGACGAAGTTGATTCTTGTCTATATGAATTCATTCCTAAAATACTGCTAGCAGGATAATGATAGGGCGACATCGATGACACGGAGGAAAATGATTTCGAGGAACTCGCTACGGCTGAATCAGATTCGTCCCGGATCTTCTTTTCAGGTACATGAATTTCTGTGTTGGTTCTCGCTCGCTTCAGGTTCGGCCTAAACATCCTCAAACTTTTCAATGTATTCGGATCGGATTTTTTGGGTCCGAAATTTAGACAGTGCAGTTCGCTGGCGCTGTCGCTGCTCATACTGTAAAATCTAGAGTCTTGGGAGCCAGTATCTTCACTAACGTTACTAAATTGATCTTCATCGAATTCGTGATCTAAATAGTGTTCATATCCGCGTTCGATGCCGGCATATTCGTCCAGAGGTTCTTTTTTGATGGTGGCAAAAATAGAGTAATCAATGTCTAAAAATTTCAATTCGGTGACCACGTTCTTGGTTCTTTCCGGATCGTTCAAATACATCAAACACAGTCTTTGTAAGTCCGGCCAATTCAGCAACCAACTGAAGACTTGATATCTCGGACTTGATAAAAGTACTACCAAGTCGTCACACAGCTCACGAGTTATACCAAGCTTTTCTTCAGTTAATGCTTCATTCAATGCTGTATTGGTCGTATTTAATGGCACATTCAACTGAGGTTTGCACATATATTCCCCGCATTGGTTACAAATCCAGGTTACATCGTCTGTGGGAAGAACCGGAGGATGGAGTTTGCATTTCCAAGCTTGACCGGTGTCTAGAACCTCGAAGCCTGATAGTTTAGCCAGCTCCTCGATTTTTTTCATTCTTTCCTGCGTGGGCTGCAGACTGAAAGCTGTCATAATACACTCCCTACTGACGTGAATGTCGCTTTTCAGTACTTCGGCTAAATTTGTGAAGCCATCGGCCAGTTGTTTAGAAGTTTCTGACATTTTATCTTTGTCGTTATCTTGCTTCTGTCTCTCCAAGAGGTTCATGTCTGTTGTTAGGGCTCTGATGTAAAGTTCTATTGTGAACGCTTTCATTTTGGATTCAAACTGCAACAAGGAAAGCAGTGCTTTGAATTTATACACAGCTTTTTACATAACTTCCATTGGGAAGTTTCATTTTGTTTGGAAATGAAAAGAGAATCCTTTTGATTCAACAAATTTGACCTGTTGATGATCAGTAAACAACAACATTATCCTGTGTTCGAAGTTTTTCTTGATTTAACGAAAAAAAAACTGACCAATAAATGAAAAAAAAAAATTTGGAATTTAAATTTTACAAGCATTGAAAAGAAACATGTTATAAAATTCATAGGAATAAGTGGAAATTGACATTTCGAAATTCACACGAACCTGAAAATTATCCAGAAAGATAAACTATAACAAGTAGTTATGATACCGCAGTTTTAAATTCGAAATATTTCAACAATGAACAAACAAAATAGGTCAGGTTATCAGCTCAAGTGTTTGATGCAAATTTTTAGAGCTACCGATTTGAAAATTTTCATCCATAAGTTTCATTCTGTTCGAATAGCAAATAGCGACAAAGATGATATATCGACAACAGACGAAAACACTAACCTGTACTTGGAAAACCTCACAGAACAAATAAATATGGGATGCTGTCTCTGCTAGTCTTATAATACTCCTCACAGAATCGATAACATCTTGCAGGAAAGAATCAGTGTCATTTAAAGTTACATAAGCTGTAACTAAATCCTTAAGAATACCTCTTATTTCCTCTATCGGTTTCAGTATGGTACTTGATATATAAACCTGTGAGGCAAGAATGGCTATACGATGGCAATGCTTCCAAACTTTTGATATTTTCACTCTTTTCTTGGAGAAACGTTTTATGAGATTCAATCCTTCTTCGGCACTCAAGCCCTTAAGCTGTAAAACAGAAGAATATTAGCTAATTCTCTGGAAGAATTCCTATTTTCAATCAATCAAAATCATTAAGTACTCACCATGTCCAGGAGCGAATCATTTTCTTTGAATTTGTATAGAAGAGCCACGTATATATCAAATATGAACCACACTTGAGTTTCAGTGGCGTTTAGATTGAAACTTTCTGACTGAGACAGCCGGTAACACTTCATAAAAGCCTTGACCAAATTGAGAGCCAAATCTTCACACTGAGATTCACACAATTTTTTTAGACGCACAGAAGTTAAATATGCAGTTTCCACACAAAAAAATTCAATTTCTGAAAATAAAACAACATTAACTCACCTCATACAGAATTTAAAAACAATATATGTACAACAAATCATTACATATTGATCCAACAAACATTGGCTTCCAATGAAGTAAGGATATACAAGATTCCTTTCAAATTTCATAGCAAAAAGATTATTGACTCTTGATGGAAAGACAAGGACAAAGTAGCAAAATCAGCAAATATAAATGTGAAATCACTATTTTAATATGCCACTAACCTTTGGATCCTATTTCTGCATTCGGAGTCCTGACAAGATATTCAAGAGTAGGATCGCTCCATGGATTAATAATAACATCGATAAGTTTTTGACATCTTGTATAAAATGCATTGTTGATTCTTGTTAATATGTTTTGAGTGGCTTTAACCTCTTTCAAGAGGGATTCCTCATAATGATCTGCAATAAATATTCATCAGAAATATCCCAAACTGGTATCTATGTGAACCAACATGATACATATAACACAGTATATCCTACCTTTGAATTTCTTCCATTCTCCAGTTAAAACAATATTAAGAGTGTGGAGCTTAGCCCAGTCTATTATCTGCACTACATATTGGATTTCAGAGTTTTCAAATTTACATAGAGATAGATTCTCCCATATTTCCACCACACTTTCTGCTTTTTTTGTGAAGGTTTCATTTTTATTGTTCAATATACATTCAAATTTCTGAAATGAAGAATTATATTAAGTATTGACATAAATTATAGCTACATTAATGAAGAACATCAAATCAATGATAATTTTTCAAGCTCATTGAAGCAACAATTGCTAGCAACATGGAATTACTGTATGAAAACTACAAACTAAAAGCTAGAGTGATTTCACCTGTTCAGCTACTGATACACCAATACCACTTATCAATATAAATGCTCAACACCATGATTTTGTATTAGGAATTCAAGAACAGTAGTAAATCAGCATTATAAAGGTAATGCACTTAATGTAGTATGAAGCAAATTTTTTCATGCAAGAAATTCATTAATTGAAATGAATGCAAATGTCTCAGAACCCACTCAATGAAATGTTCAAAAACAAATGGTTTCGGAGAATATAACAGTACTTAAATTCCCAGGTATGGAACTTCATTTCAGAACTGAAATTACAAAATATTTGCAGATACAAATCATTGCCCTATCACATACAACCACAACATATACTCTTAACATTCAAGTTGCGAAATATTTGCATGCATTTCAATTTTGTGGAAGTAGGTAATTGGTATAAGACCAATGTTTTCGACAGCAACTCCTTATGTTTTTATCACTCCATGAAATCACTCTGGCCCTAAAATAGAAGAGGTAGCAAAAATATGATAGATACGTGCTTTAAAAGGCGTAAAAACGGATTTTCCAGCGTCTACATTATTCATCTTGATGAAATTATTTAAACAAACAAGTCAGGACAATTCAGAATAGAGCTGCCAGCGTTATGGAGTTGACTTAATCCATTCGAATCATTGGAATATAAAATATTGGTGAAGTTCCGAGGCCTCCTGAAGTAATCCAGGGAAATCCAATGATCATTGAAAGAGTAGACGAATTCTTCTATTTTCTCAGCACCATAAGAACATGGCCGCCATGCGAAAACCAAACTAAACACTTTTTTCACAATATACATGCGACAAAAAATGAACTAATGAAACATAGACACGAAAATTGGGTTTTTCACCTTGTAGACAATAATGAAGTTTCTTTCTGGTTCATTGTTTACGTTCGTACTACACACAACTTTATCTTCTTGCGTCGCCATATTTACACCAATAATATCTTCTTCATACGCAAACGTAGTTTGGAGTACGCATGTACACACATCGAATTATTTTATATAAGAAATATAAAATTATTTCAGTACAATATTCCATTCGTTTCAATAATTAATTTCGAATTATCCTGAAATATATACAAACACCTTGATCGGATATCTGTGACTCTTTTTCTTAGAGCTTTCATTTTGATATTTGCATTTGAATCACAGAATATCAAAAAGATATCAATTTATAGCTGTCAAATTGAAGTAATAACACGAAAAATCTGTGCTCCATCACAGATGCAATACCAAGGGCGTATCCAGCACGAAACAGAAGGGGGGAATTACTGATATGATTTTTTTTAAGTGAAGTTGACGAAGTTTGCGATTCAAACTGTAGTTCGCAATTCACTGACAAAAAATCAGCGTTTTTTATTATAGTTAATCTTCAGCTATCCAGTCTTACTCCATACTGGCTACGCCCATATAAATAACATATATGAAATACCATTATGTAGCAGAGTTGATTATAGCCGGACAGATTTATAACATTTCTTCATAAATACGACTAGTCGTTTTTCACCTATGATGCAGAAATAAAACAAGGAATTCTTCTAAAAATTTATTACATTTACATAATCTCATAATTATATATCAATGCTGTATATAAAATAATAGGACACATATCCTTCCAATTCAATTCATCAAGCTGTATGTAAATCCCCAAAATTATAATTGAATAAAATCCTTTTTTCAAGCTATGTTGGAAAATCGTAATTGTGCATTTGCCTTTGTCATGATTCCAATATCAGACTCTAGATACCTGAATACAGGGGATACCTCTTCTTGTAGATTCTAAAATAAACATTCATCATTTTCTCACAGTACAATAGAAACTAAAAAACTTACCTTTTTGATTATTGCATGTATTTCTTTCCAATTGAAAGCCAACAGGTTTGTTTTGTTATTCAAAGGTGAAAAATCAATTATTATTGGATCATCAGGCTGGACAAAAATTACATCGAATATATCTGAAAATTTTAGGATCATTAGGGAATCATTTTTATATGCAATTTCTACTCACAATTCGACCTTGGAAATTTATGTGCTATTTTACATTTGAAGAAGCTGTGGAGTTTATTTACAATTTGGGGGCCATCTTCTTTGTAATGAGCATAATATGAGGGCCAATCCCTTGGAGTGATTCCTGTGGAACATAAATCTATATAATTCTGAATATCATATAAATTTATACTAACCTCTTAAAATATTGTTGACCACAATACACCTGAATTCTGATGCAGGATGAATATTTAACCAGGGCCGTAAGACTATGCAGAAGGGAATACCTTTGTCGGTTTCTAAATCTCTTGTTATCCTATCAGAGACCGATAAAAATAACATTAAGTCATCCATATTCGTCACTTGCAAACTGTTTCCAAAACTGAATGCTTTTGCATCCTATAATTACAGGTGTTTTTGAAATCATAATTATTTCTATATCAAGCTGTACTTACTGAAGGAGAGCGCCAGTTGTTTTTGACAAAGGCTTTTTTATTCAAATCATTCAATGCATTTCGTATGGGAACTAAACAGTCATCCGAACATTCCTGAAATATCATGATTAAAAAAATTGGTGAATTGACATAATTCATGCACATACGATTTCTTCAGATTCTTCTCCATTGTTCGAGTTCAATAACTTATCCAGCAAGTCTTTTTCTAGCTCGATAATAATGCTCTTGATTGTATCTTCTGAGAATAAATGATACCAAGAGGTAATGGAAAAATCTCTCCAATCTTGAAATTCCTAAAAATAAAATGAAAAATTGTGATTCGTACATGGTTATTAGTTATAATTTTAATTTACCAGCATTTTCGATAGAAAATTGAATATTTACAATCGTCACCAGTCAACTTAACAATTTAAAATTTTGAGGTTAGATATTTTGACAAGTGTTGTTGTCTTATTCATAGATAAATATTTCGGCCTTTAGTTCTCATAATTCTATGCCTCATTCTTGCATGAGAGGGAAATGTAGAGATCTGATTTCTGAAAGGAAGTTCAAAGATTTTCGAATAGGTGGCGGAAGTGGTATTGATTGGGCTGTTCAAAAAAATATCCCATTATTTTTCTTATCCGTTTAAAACTTATTGATTCTGCAACTGTTGAAGTTATTATGCAGGGTGTTCTTGAATGTTCGGATAAGAGGATGTGCAACCGGAGAGCCCCGGTTTTCGTCTAAGAGCTATTTTTTAAATTGGGAGAGGCTTTTATTCGAGTTTGAGGAGAGTCTCTTATTTTTATTTATTGTTTGGCCTAAAAGGAGTTTTTTTATTGTTGTGAACCTTGAATGGCAAGGGTAGGTAATTGAAAACGTGCAAAGTTTGATAATATATTCATTTAATTAGAAATTTCACTTCACAATTGAATAATGCAAATTACAATGATATCATCATAAAAACATTCGATATGTATACATAATGAACCAGCCTTTTATGTAAAATAGTGTAAATATACTATCGAGGTAATCATTCATAAATTTGTCGCACACCAAACTTCAATTATTCGAAAATATATAATTATTTGTTCATGTTCCTTATTGACTAATTTGTTGCGTGCATGGGATGATTGTGCAAAAATCAGGATACTCAGGAGAGCCTCAGCTGCTAATTCTTCCGAGGTGTCAGGTCGTTATCAATTATTTTGAGGCGCTCCCCGTATCTAGGTTAAGGACTTCCTTACATGATATGTACAGAAAAATCACACGAAATCAAGCAGTCGGGTTGACGTGTGTTACAACCCCCTGCTCATAATCACACTTCGTTTTAATGAGCAGAAAAGGCTCGGAATTTCCATTTCAAGCCGACTTCTGTGCCACCTTCAACGATAATCAACATCTTGTGGGCTCAAAAAGATGCCACACTATCATTTATCCCAGGTTTTCCATTCCCCGAACAAAATTTCTCAAGATTCACGATTCAAGCCGAAACAAGCGCAATGGAGGTTCCACCCAGATGGCTAGCGAGGTTTCACAGCCTCAAGAAACCACCAGAAAAGTCACACAGGAAACTTCCTCAAATATTCTGAGGGACCATGAGTTGGTCTTGAGGATATATAGAAGAAAATCATATTTTTCAAGGTGTCCAATTTGTCTTATTGATTTATGTTTGTCCCATGAAGATAAAGGCCCCTTATCCTTGAATTGTTTCGGCCATATGTGTTCTGGATATTTTTGACTGTGAAACGTTGCTACTCGAAAAGTGGGAGTCAAGATTCAACATCTTTCGAATTCTAAATGAACTGGTGCCCAAATATTGTTTCGGGAGTCATAATACCCTTATATAATCAGACAGTATCAAACTCTTTGTATACATAATATATCATTATAGGCTACATTCGATTAAAAACATTCAGAGAGATTTAAACTTTATAAGAAACTATATATATAGTCTAAAACTGTGATCACACGATGTACTCAAGATATGTCTATAAGTTCATCTAATTGATATGTAGTGTTAACTCCATCGAGTATGATTTGGTGCTTCTGATATGTATCATAAGTTTCTGTTGGCCTTATTCCTTATATCCTGTCGAGACAGTGACAGGCGTTCGAAAGGTTTCCGATTTGGGGGGACAGGGGACGGATGGTACTAAGACTCTGCTGCTTCTAAACAAAATCAAAGATAGAGATGTTTGGCAGAGATGCGTAGATCTGAAAATAACCCCCAAGAACACCTAAAGAAAACTTCAGTTAGGATATACCAAAATGCCGCACATCAATCTTCTCAAACCCGTTCTCTATGATAATTTCGATGTAATTTCGTTTGTTTCAAACAGGCCATGTTCCCAGCACCACATTTCCTTCGACCAATACGCAGCATTCGAGTGAATGAGTACATTCTTCTTCACGGCGAGCGCGCACTTTACGACTCGGCCTCGAATTATTCTTTCCTTCTATTCAAATGAATCACGACAGGATTGATGGAGTTCGGTCCGCAGCCGGATAGTGCGCGTTGGCCTTTAGTGATACTTAAAAAGGAAGGTATGAGTAGAACGATTTGCTTAATGGAACGTGGGGTTGAGGATGGGCGAAAAAAACAGCAGCAGGGTCCGGTAAAGTTCAGTCCAAGAAACCGGTGTTCACCAGTTTCTCCAAAAAGAATTTCACGTCGCCTAGTTCCGAGTCTTTGATACCTAGTGATTTTAACATTCCGAGATCACCGTTCTCTACTGCCATGAAGACGGAACGAAGGTGCTCCAGGTCCGATCTCATCAGATGGAGGGCCGCACCGAAGTCCTCGATTGTCTGCGACTCTGAAAAAGGGCGTTATTTCTCAATTTTTATTCTGTTCCGAAGTCACAACTGTGTTTTTGTGTACTGTTTTTGATATATCCTTTTTTATTTTCTATTCTAATCGTATGTGAATTATCAAACACAATCAAAAACCCGACTGCAAAAACATTTAACTGAAAATAAAAAAAAATTTCAATCCATTTCTGGCATCTTCGATTTCAAGCCTCATCAGCTCATCTCCCCTGTTTATATCGCTTTGTTTTATGGAAGGTTTATCTCCAAGATATGTCAACAATGAAAGAAATCTCGATTTACATTTTTACGTTCTAGCAGTGTTGAAATTTGAAAAGTAGGAACGCTGCAATTTGGCGAATGCGCCGGGCCGTTCTCCCTAATATTGAAAATAAAAGAAGATGAAGCTGCTTTATCCTTACCATCTCCCTACAATACATCCTTGGACGTTAAACGGAAGAATGTAGATACAGAGATAGGTTGTAGCTTGAAGTTCTATTGTGTCTAAGATGGTTTATGTCCAATGAGTTGATTTTGCACAATCGCGATGTGAAATTGTGAACAACACACAATTTTTTTTTAAATATTCAAGATATGTTTAGGAGATAGTCAATGGAATATGCATATATCCCTTATTTCCTAAGGTATACTCCATTCATTTTTATGAAGTATCCCAGTTGGCCAAGATTTAGGTTTATCAAGTTTTTTTTACTTAAAACTGACGCAGGTTGGTACTCGTGAAATGTCAAATAATTCTCAGAGACGTTGTCACTGCTAATTTCCATGTACCATTTTTTTACTTTGTGCATGGAGTTAGTCCGTTTGAGGTTTGTGACTCAGGTTTAGAAGAACTACTACATTTTCATACTGGAGTGTGTTTAGAACTTTTGCTGTTGGGTTATTCGAGTACTTTCATCCTTTTTTCGAAGGAACTATCACAAAATAATGGACTTTTCTGTCCATTATTTTTCAGTAAAAATTCAACACTCGATTCTTGATTTCCGTACAAGAAAATACAAGGATATATTGAAAAATTCTTTGCATACTATAGAACCAAACAAAATTTCAATGTCAAAATATTTTATTGCTCAACATATTCTCCTCTTAATTGAATATATTTATTACAGCGAACCTGCAACGTCTCTAGACCTTTAAAAAAAATGTTTCTTCTTGCTCTGCAAACCAGTCTTCCACAGCTTTTATTACCTCCTCGTTGGAAGGGAATTTACTTCCTTTTAAAAATTTTTTCAGTTGAGGAAAGAGATGATAGTCAGACGGAGCCAAATATCTGGTGAATGAGGGGGTGTTCTAGTAATTCTAACCCTAAATCACGAATTTTTTGCATGGAAACATGAGATTTGTGTACTGGGGAGTTGTCCTGTAAAAACAAAACACCTTTGGATAGCTTTCCGCATTTTTCTCTTTAATTTTTACCCGTAGAATGGTCAGTAATGTCGAATAGTAACTTCCAGTTATTGTTGTACCCTTATCCAAAAAATCAATCATGATTACTCCATGGCAATCCCAAAAAACTGAAGCAAGAACTTTCCCAGCAGATTTTTGAACACGAAACTTCTTAGGTCTTGGAGAACCAGAGTGTCGCCATTCCATCGATTGTCGCTTTGTTTCTGGATCGTAGAAATGTACCCAAGTCTCATCCATAGTACCAATTCGGTTCAAGAAGTCTACATCGTGTTCAAATCGAGCACAGATCGAACGCGATGCTACTACCCTTGCACGCTTTTGATTACCATTCAAACATTTGTGGATCCATTTTGCAGAAATTTTTCTCATGTCCAAATTGACGTGAACTATATGATGAACGCGTTCGTATGAAATCTGCAGTGCTTCAGATATCCGATTCAGCCCAATTCGACGGTCTGATAAAATCATGTCATGAACTGCATCGATATTTTCGGGGACTGACACAGAAACTGGCCTTCCCGATCGGTCATCATCTTCAATGAAAAATTTACCTCTTTTGAAGCTTGCAGTCCAATTTTTCACGGTCTCATACGAAGGACATTGATCATCAAGGGTATAAAGCATATCTTCGTAAATCTGCGTACTTCATAATTCTTTTAAATACAGGTACTTGATGGCTCGATACTCCAATTTTTCGATTTTTACAATTTCGGTGGACATTTATTTTTTTTTTATTGCGTAACTGTGCTTTACTTTTTTGATGTTGAACTCTACACTGACACTTCTAATAAGTTATTATTCGTTGATATGGTATCACAATATTTTTTTTATGCATGGAACTGGTCATGGCTAACTAGATATCAATACATCCTCGTAGCATTACTGAATCTTCCAACCATGTTTATATAGGTGAAATATTTCCAGTATTTACAGAGAAAAAATTTTTTTCAACATTCGCCAGGTCTTTGGAATTATTGAATTCACATGAAATTTTCTCAAATTCATTATTTTCCTGAAGTATATGAATATTTTGATGAAAACGTAATTACTACGACCTCTATGTAGAAAGGACAGCGTTGCTTATTCAACAGACAGGAAAATGACTATAGCCTTAGGTACATCAAAATATACACGGTGAAATGTGTCAGAATGTCATGGATACATATAAATGTGAATGGAGTACACTGAGTCTTATACTTCGGAAAACAATTTTCCAAATCGAGATTAATTACCTGATAGAGCTATCGCCACTTTGTCCACTCCTCCCAGAGGTTTCAGCGCATCCCGGGCCTTGTTCCCGAAAAGTTTCTCCAGATAATTTGGTCCGTGGCTGGCTAACAGCGACTTGAGAAAACTGCCGGTCTCTTCAACTGGTGGCCTTTTGGCAGCGGTGCAAAGACGAGAATCTTCGTCGTACCCGTCGGGACAATCTGGAGCTCCATCGCACAAATACTGGATCGATATGCAGTTGCCGTCTCCAGGACATTTGAATGGTTCGTATGGATGGCACGCATCACCTGGAATGCGAACGAAAGAGACCCTTTCACTCTGGGAAGAATCATGAAAATTCCACTAGAAATACTTCGTTGGCAATTCGACACCTGAATGTTGTTCCGAAATTGAAATGGCGAGCAAAGAAGTTCACGGTGTCCAATTCCCAAATAAAGGCAGGAAGAGTAAACAACGCAAAATGGCGAAGGATTCGGGTTTACTCATTTAAAGGTAGGGATAAGTTACCATGTGTTGGCTTGACATTAGCGCCTTTTCGGGGGTGGATAGGTCAAATCAATCATAATACACTCACTACAACGTGATGAAAGTGGATTTTCCAGCATATTAATAGCTATATATCAATTTGAGAATTTTCACTTGGAAAAATATTGATCGCGTTTGGTATTTTAAATATGCATGGACAAGGGTAATCCATCATTTCGATACGCTGCACGCTATTCCTTGTAATACGTGTGGATATGCAGTACTTAATTAATTCTTTAGTGAAAAGGTGGGCGTTGAAAATTTTTTTATCGGAAAAACTTCAAGGCTTGTGTCTGAACTCATCTATTCTTGTCTTGTTCGATTGGAGGTCATGACGTCAATATCCCTTTCTCTATTCAAACCATATCGGATCCTTATAG
This sequence comes from Adalia bipunctata, assembly GCA_910592335.1. Classification (NCBI taxonomy): domain Eukaryota; kingdom Metazoa; phylum Arthropoda; class Insecta; order Coleoptera; family Coccinellidae; genus Adalia; species Adalia bipunctata. The sequence continues at coordinate 3,490,769 of OU342957.1, forward strand.
TAAATCGACTGTTTTATTTCTACTCATTCCAAACGATAATAAATCCTCCTCGAAAGGATTTTCACAATCAAAACGATTAATAATGGTGGAACTATTTCTGATTTCATTACAAAATTAATTGAATAGGAGATAGCATTATTTTCAGCACAAAAAAGGCAAGGAAATAACCATGCGTTCATCAGAGGTGGTTCCGGTGGTTCACAAAATAGGTTATTTTACCTATAATTCATTATTCATTACATGATACAAATGAAAAATTTGAATAAAACTGTAACGATCTACCGTGATGTTTGAAAGTGTTCCACACGTGGAAGAACACATTTTTCCCTTTTTAAACTAATTTGAGGATATTACCTTTCACAACCTGATCGAACTAATACAGAAAATTTATGCAAAATTAAAAGAGCAAACTAGATTGTATGCTGGTTTATTCGTGAAGAAAATATATTCAATTTGCCATGTACTTGTAAATGAAAAAAAATTAAGTCATTAAGGACATTTCGAAGACGACATCCTACATTTTTAGAAAATCATGATATTGAATGAACAGTATTTTGCTACTGGAGCTGTCAGTCAAAGACCATGAAGTGTAACAACGGCAGAAAAAGACCGTTTTTATCTCTTTCGGTGAGATTGGTGAAAAGACAGCAGAATGGTAGGTAAACGTCTTCAAGATGCCTCAGGTCCTTTAAATTCCCTAAGCACAGTCAGAAGACGTCTCCATGAAGTTATCATTGGAGAAGTCCAACATTTTCATGCAGCTGCTGGAGAAAATATCGTTTCCCACCAATTGATTACTGGTATAGAAAGCCATGTCAGGGTATTCCACGTCTATCATAACCTCCAAGATCCCCTCAAATCCAATCTAACACGCTTGGGGCCAATCACAAAGAACCCTTGATGCCCACAGTCCAAAGCCCTCAACCAGAAAGTCATCAATAGCCCCGAGAACTTTTACCACAACTTTGGCAACGAATACTCTCAATGATTCCGTGAAAATCATGCAGAGAAGATGACAAGCAGTTATTTATGCACGTAGTGATCACACTTTCTATTCAGGGTTGATACAAGTATGAAGTCTTCAAATTTTCAGAATTTGGTTTATTCGTGAGATTTTATACTTTTTCGAGTATTGTATTTTGTTATTGTGTCTAAATATTTTTTTGAAATCTTATTATTCTAACCTGGAAAGCCCTACATATACATATTCGAAAAGGAATGATTCTTTTGATTTTCAGAATTTGGGTTTTTCGTAAGATTTTATACTTTTTCGAGAATTGAGTATATTTTGTTATTGTGTCCACATATTTTCTTTGAAATCTTATTTTTCCAACCTAAAAAGCCCTATATATAAATATTCGAAAAAGAAATTGGGGTTTTCTGAAGAGAATACACAAATTAATTGAAATTAACATTAGAGGAGCAGTAGGCAGTGATGCTAAATGGCGCAGGATCTGGTTACGTTTAAATCATCAATATTTTCTGTTTATATCACTCTGAAACATTGCTTTTCAACCTTTGGTTGAATCGAACGCTAATGATATACAGGGTATCAAGTAGGGGACAAAATTCAAGGGTTAAATGAGTCTAGGACGAAAAGTTATCGAAAATGCATTTTTCTCTTTCGAGATTTCTTGACTATTTTTAAATTTTCGGATAGAATCTGTTGAAATTTAGCCAGTATGATCAATTTAAAATTGTTCCTCGATTAAAATTACTCATTTCCCATATAGAATACCAAACACTGAAAAAGCAATATTCAATTAATCTTCAAAAATGGAGATGTAGAAAACTGAAAATATTTTAGCTGAAAATATCTTATTCGAAAACTGCAGTATACCAATTCTAAGTAGATTAGTTCCAGCAGCTCTCATTTTCATATCTGATCTATCTCTAGGTTCATCTGCACAAATGGTGATAATTAAAGGTGAAGAACCCTTTTCAATTTTGATATTTATACTGATACCGCAGGTTTTGAATAATTAATCATTAATATGAGTATAATCTTGATGGAATCAAGAGAAAATATCACTATGCTCCAGTTTTTCATCATTAAAATGCTGCTATTCTGAAATAAAGCTTCATTCGTTGGTGATATTTGAGAAACGTAGGGTGGGCAGAGATGCGAAATGGTTACATTTCAATAATTTTCAGCAACGCATGTTCAGCTTAAAGTCATTATGAAAAGATTAAATTTTGGAATGATAGATTTTTAAGGATCGAAAAGGGGGCTTTACTCTTCCAACTGAGGATCTTCGATAATATCAGTGAATTAAGAACATTAATTTAGAAAAAAGTTCGTAAATGCAACAAGTTAACATTGACTTCGCCTAGATGATATATGAATCATACGGTGCATACTTGGAGGTACAAAACGACCAAAATGAAGTCTTCAGGGTTGATATTACATCGACTAACATCGATTCACGCCAAAACAGTTCGAATACATCCAGAACATCCAAGAATTGACTCCAATGGTCGTAACATACGAAGATATGAGGATCGAGTATGTGTGATGGCGGTTCTATCGATCGAGCAACACAACTGTTGAGTCTATGGGATTCAAAGGGGCCAAAATGAACTCACCGTTCCTCTTGGAGGCCATGTGCCCGTACAACCGGCTCAGGTCGATGGCCATCACGGCGCTTGGTAGCGTTGCACACAACACGAAGACCACAAAGGCCCCCAGGGCTGCTCCCAGAATTGGTTGCGGCGACGTGGCCACGCGTTTCATAGCTGACGCTTGTCGGATGGCGGCAGCTCACAGAAGCAGCCGCACGCCGCCTCCGGAGCTTTATACCGGGTACGGCGTACCTGCGTATCGGTGCTGTCACTCTCGCGCACCACCCACAGCTGTTCTTCAATCGATAACTAGGCGATGGCGCTGATATCTGAGGAGTTCCTTGAGGAACCCATTCACCACGCAGCCCACGCAGATATACAGGGAGTCTCGAGTTAATGCCGAAAACCAGATATTATTATATGCAGAGATACTTTAGACATTGCTGATTACCAATAAACAAATTGAAATTGAATACGATCAAAGAAACGGAAGTTATAAGACTTTGAAAATTGAATTTTTGGAAAAATATCATTTCGCGAGTAAAAATCTAAACTATGATAGATAGGACCTTGGATTATTTTTTATTGAATTCAGCGTCCTCGAAAACCTATATTTTGATACCAAACTTGTCCATATAGACCTTCTTTGACTTGAATTTTTTGGAATTAAATTTTTCGAATTTTCATTATCGAGTTTTGTTCGCAAGCTCACAGTACTTGGAGTATTGGTGATATCGATCCACAAAATGTGTATTCTCAATGGTTTGAATGGATTGTAGATGATCAATTTAAAATAACACTTTCAGATTTCCCAGGGATTGCGTGATGTAAACAAATATAGCGTTTTTGGGGGGTCTTACCCCTTAGTCATTTTTCACCCAGAAAAATGAAATTTTCGAACCCGATTTTATTATATGCAGAAATACTTTGGTCAATGCTGATTACCAATATACAGATGAAACTTTGATACGACTGAAGGAACGGGAGATATGACGCTTTGAAATTTCCATTTCTTGAAAAAATACCATTTCACAGGCGAAAATCTAAACTACGATAGATAGGGCCTTGAATTATTTTTTATTGAATTCAGCGTCCTCGAAAACCTATATTTTGATACCAAACATGTCCATATAGACCTTCGTTGACTTGAATTTTTTCGAATTTAATTTTTCGAATTTTCATTCTCGAGTTTTGTTCGCAAGCTCACAGCACTTGGAGTATTGGTGATATCGATCCACAGAATGTGTATTCTCAATGGTTTGAATGGATTGTAGATGATCAATTTAAAATAACACCTTCAGATTTCCCAGGGATTGCGTGATGTAGACAAATATAGCGTTTTTGGGGGGTCTTACCCCTTAGTCATTTTTCACCCGAAAAAATGAAATTTTCGAACCCGATTTTCTTATATGCAGAAATACTTTGGTCAATGCTGATTACCAATTTATAGATGAAACTTTGATACGACTGAAGGAACGAGAGATATGACTCTTTGAAATTTCCATTTCTTGAAAAAATACCACTTGACAGGCGAAAATCTAAACTATGATAGATAGAGCCTCGGATTATTTTTTATTGAATTCAGCGTCCTCAAAAACCTATATTTTGATACCAAACATATCCATATAGACCTTCGTTGACTTGAATTTTTGGGAATTTAATTTTTCGAATTTTCATTCTCGAGTTTTGTTCGCAAGCTCATAGCACTCGGAGTATTGGTGATATCGATCCACAAAATGTGTATTCTCAATAGTTTGAATGGATTGTAGATGATCAATATTAAATAACACCTTTAGATTTCCAAGTGATTGCGTGATGTAGACAAATATAGCGTTTTTGGGGGGTCTTACCCCTTAGTCATTTTTCACCCAGAAAAATGAAATTTTCGAACCCGATTTTATCATATGCAGTAATACTTTGGTCAATGCTGATTACCAATATACAGATGAAACTTTGATACGACTAAAGGAACGGGAGATATGACGCTTTGAAATTTCCATTTTTTGGAAAAATACCATTTCACAGGCGAAAATCTAAACTATGATAGATAGGGCCTTGGATTATTTTTTATTGAATTCAGCGTCCTCGAAAACCTATATTTTGATACCAAACATGTCCATATAGACCTTCGTTGACTTGAATTTTTTCGAATTTAATTTTTCGAATTTTCATTCTCGAGTTTTGATCGCAAGCTCACAGCACTTGGAGTATTGGTGATATCGATCCACAAAATGTGTATTCTCTAAGGTTTGAATGGATTGTAGATGATCAATATAAAATAAAACCTTTTGATATCCCAGGGATTGCGTGATGTAGACAAATATAGCGTTTTTGAGGGGTCTTACCCCTTAGTCATTTTTCACCGAAAAAAATGAAATTTTCGAACCCGATTTTATTATATACAGTAATACTCTGGACAATGCTGATAACCAATATACAAATGAAACTTTGATACGACTAAAGGAACGGGAGATATGACGCTTTGAAATTTCCATTTTTTGGAAAAATACCATTTCACAGGCGAAAATCTAAACTATGATAGATAGGGCCTTGGATTATTTTTTATTGAATTTAGCGTCCTCGAAAACCTATATTTTGATACCAAACTTATCCATATAGAGCTTCTTTGACTTGAATTTTTGGGAATTTATTTTTTCGAATTTTCATTCTCGAGTTTTGTTCTCAATGGTTCGAATGGATTGTAGATGATCAATTTAGAAGAACACCTTCAGATTTCCCAGGGATTGCGTGATGTAGACAAATATAGCGTTTTTGGGGGTCTTACCCCTTGGTCATTTTTCGCCCGAAAAAATGAAATTTTCGAACCCGATTTTATTGTATGCAGAAATACTTTGGTCAATGCTGATTACCAATTTACAGATGAAACTTTGATACGACTGAAGGAACGGGAGATATGACGCTTTGAAATTTCCATTTCTTGAAAAAATACCACTTGACAGGCGAAAATCTAAACTATGATAGATAGGGCCTTGGATTATTTTTAATTCAATTCAGCGTCCTCGAAAACCTATATTTTGATACCAAACTCGTCCATATAGTCCTTCTTTGTATTGAATTTTTTCGAATTTAATTTTTCGAATTTTCATTCTCGAATTTTGTTCGCAAGCTCACAGCACTTGGAGTATTGGTGATATCGATCCACAGAATGTGTATTCTCAATGGTTTGAATGGATTGTAGATGATCAATTTAAAATAACACCTTCAGATTTCCCAGGGATTGCGTGATGTAGACAAATATAGCGTTTTTGGGGGGTCTTACCCCTTAGTCATTTTTCACCCGAAAAAATGAAATTTTCGAACCCGATTTTCTTATATGCAGAAATACTTTGGTCAATGCTGATTACCAATTTATAGATGAAACTTTGATACGACTGAAGGAACGGGAGATATGACTCTTTGAAATTTCCATTTCTTGAAAAAATACCACTTGACAGGCGAAAATCTAAACTATGATAGATAGAGCCTCGGATTATTTTTTATTGAATTCAGCGTCCTCAAAAACCTATATTTTGATACCAAACATATCCATATAGACCTTCGTTGACTTGAATTTTTGGGAATTTAATTTTTCGAATTTTCATTCTCGAGTTTTGTTCGCAAGCTCATAGCACTCGGAGTATTGGTGATATCGATCCACAAAATGTGTATTCTCAATAGTTTGAATGGATTGTAGATGATCAATATTAAATAACACCTTTAGATTTCCAAGTGATTGCGTGATGTAGACAAATATAGCGTTTTTGGGGGGTCTTACCCCTTAGTCATTTTTCACCCAGAAAAATGAAATTTTCGAACCCGATTTTATCATATGCAGTAATACTTTGGTCAATGCTGATTACCAATATACAGATGAAACTTTGATACGACTAAAGGAACGGGAGATATGACGCTTTGAAATTTCCATTTTTTGGAAAAATACCATTTCACAGGCGAAAATCTAAACTATGATAGATAGGGCCTTGGATTATTTTTTATTGAATTCAGCGTCCTCGAAAACCTATATTTTGATACCAAACATGTCCATATAGACCTTCGTTGACTTGAATTTTTTCGAATTTAATTTTTCGAATTTTCATTCTCGAGTTTTGATCGCAAGCTCACAGCACTTGGAGTATTGGTGATATCGATCCACAAAATGTGTATTCTCTAAGGTTTGAATGGATTGTAGATGATCAATATAAAATAAAACCTTTTGATATCCCAGGGATTGCGTGATGTATACAAATATAGCGTTTTTGAGGGGTCTTACCCCTTAGTCATTTTTCACCGAAAAAAATGAAATTTTCGAACCCGATTTTATTATATACAGTAATACTCTGGACAATGCTGATAACCAATATACAAATGAAACTTTGATACGACTAAAGGAACGGGAGATATGACGCTTTGAAATTTCCATTTTTTGGAAAAATACCATTTCACAGGCGAAAATCTAAACTATGATAGATAGGGCCTTGGATTATTTTTTATTGAATTTAGCGTCCTCGAAAACCTATATTTTGATACCAAACTTATCCATATAGAGCTTCTTTGACTTGAATTTTTGGGAATTTATTTTTTCGAATTTTCATTCTCGAGTTTTGTTCTCAATGGTTCGAATGGATTGTAGATGATCAATTCAGAAGAACACCTTCAGATTTCCCAGGGATTGCGTGATGTAGACAAATATAGCGTTTTTGGGGGTCTTACCCCTTGGTCATTTTTCGCCCGAAAAAATGAAATTTTCGAACCCGATTTTATTGTATGCAGAAATACTTTGGTCAATGCTGATTACCAATTTACAGATGAAACTTTGATACGACTGAAGGAACAGGAGATATGACGCTTTGAAATTTCCATTTCTTGAAAAAATACCACTTGACAGGCGAAAATCTAAACTATGATAGATAGGGCCTTGGATTATTTTTAATTCAATTCAGCGTCCTCGAAAACCTATATTTTGATACCAAACTCGTCCATATAGTCCTTCTTTGTATTGATTTTTTTATATTATTTTAGATATGCATTTTCGAGATTTGTTCACCAGCCCATTGCTTTCAACCTGTAGGTAGATCCGATCACAGGAACGGGAGATAGGACAACTTATCAATTAAAAATATCACTCTCCTTCTGACGCAGTGAAAAGGGTTGAAAGTTGCATTCGTTTCTTTTTTGCGTTCGAGCAATCTTTCCAAAAAAAACATAAATGAAACTTTTTTGATGGTTTTTTATTGCTTTCTAGTTAATTTATTAATTAATAATTCAAGTGGAATAGGTCTACTGGGGATACCACTTAAAAAAAAACGCGCTGGAGCGCTTTACCTACAGGGTGGCGTGGAAACGAGTGCATTAACTATTGTGTTCGTATTCCCTTGGCGGAATTCGTTCAAAGAAAGTGATGATGATTTGGGGGATAAAACGCAAAATAAAACAAATTCGACATTTTATTTTGAAAATAAGGCACATCATTTCTCCCCAACAGGAACTGAAAAATTACAAAATTAAAAAATTGTATGTATTATATTCTGAGAATTCCAAGTGATAAATGAAGGGGATTCTTAAGGTTTTCGTACTGAAGCAATATATCTTAAAAATATACGAAAATTAGTTTTCCTAGTACTGAAATCTCATTGTAAAGACTAACGATATAAAATTACCTAAAGATATTACAGCCTACATTTGTTCCTTATCTAAAAGACCCAATACTTGACTCTTTAAATTATTGAATCTATTACGTCGTCTCAATTTCCATATTAACCAAAGGACGCCGAAAAAGAGTAACGTCATAAGAACAAAGAGTATTACTAAAAACATGATATACATAGACTCAGCGTGGATAATCCAGGAAATAGAAATAGGATAGCAATAATTTTCACTTGTAGATTGTTTAGTGAGAACTGCATCAGGAAAACATGTAAGACAATCGTAGTCCAAAGATCCGTTACACGTTTTGCAAGTGTAATGGCATGATCCGCACGTGAAGTTCATCGATTCCTCCACTTCCGGAATTCCGATTTTTCTTTTATAATATCCATCTGGACAACTGAGTTGTGTACGGTTTGGTGAACAGCCTAAAAATGTTTATTGTGAGAAAATAACCATGCCAGGGGTCCCAAGTAAAACACGCCACCCTTTATGACTAACAACAAAAATTGACGTGTGACTAGTCCTAAAAAATGGCGTGCTTCCATTAGGCAAACCCTATAAAATCAACAACTACACTACAAAAAATCTGACAACAATTTTCAAACACATATCATGCATACAGAAAAAAGGCCACATCCATTGAGAACTTACCTATTGGATTACTCGGTTCAGCCTGATTTCATCCAAAAACTATCCTAGGAAATACTGGAGAGGATTGTAGCTCGAACTTTTGTGAGAAATGATAAAAATGATAGCAGAGATTAAGAGTTAAGCTGGAAGATTTTTTCGATATAATTACTACAGAGATTTCAGACATTCTGGAGAAATTTCGTTGTTAATGATGAGGAAGCGAAAAAAAATGGTGGGGGTAATTGAGAAATTGCTATGTAGCCACAATTTATTTAGTTGATTCAGTTAGTTTACAAACAGTTATATGTATCATAACAACATTTGTTTAGTCTTTAGCAGTTCTGAGGAATTCAATTTCGATTCAAATCATCGATGTTCCATGGTTGGTTCAAAAAGTCCATATCATTTGAAATACAAGAAAAAGTACATTTAATTTTTACCAACCAACAATTAAACAGAACAGAATTATTCGAATTTATTCATTTTGAGAAATTTTGATATAAAATATTTTCAATCTAGAGAGAAATGGTTGGGGACTTTGAAATTATGTTGAAATATAACAGAAATGCTAAAACTAGGCCGCCAGAAGGGTAATAGTCTTGTCAAAATTTCTAACCTAAATTAAAACTATGGTTTAGTTACAGACATCTATACCTACAATACAGGAGAATACATTCTTCATTCATACATTGAGCTTTATCGTTCATCGAATTTTCACTTAAACATGATCAAAAAGGCAATATTAAGTAATTTTACCCGCAAAACAGTCCCTCAGTCAGTCAATTTACATGCATCCTTTGATTTCAAATGGTAAACATCTTGTTCAGGAACTACTTTTAAAAATTAACAATAACAAAATATAAAGGAGTCTTTGTTGTAATTATATACACTAATAAAATAATCACAGAAAACATTACATTGCAATTACAAGACGTTGATAACCAGATGACACCGTTCTTTGTCAGAAGCTCCATCTAACAGAATTGGTACGTTGTAGTTTGTTTTAATTGCACTTGATAATCTTTAATCAGGCTTTCATCTGGTGCTATGCCCGGTCCATTTGGCACATGCGCTTTACGTTTAAGATACATTTTCCAATAAGATGACACCGCACAAGTACGTACTCAGAAAGTGATTTGGCAAAAGACTTCTTGATAATTTATTCAATCAAACTCATCATTCAAACAAGAGTGACATATTTCGGAAAACTTTTTAATACGACTAACAATGATTTCATGCAAGAAAAATATTTATACATATCATAAATTACGAGTATTTTCAGATTCGATAATATCATAGGTTAGAAAATTTACACTGTATCCTTAGGACAAGAAAATTCATTCCAGAAAAAAAAATTATACTGACGGACAAAAATACACATCGAAATTTTGAGCTGAATTGAGCTGTTCCATCTTACCGTGAGTCATCCACTTGAAAAAAATGATAACATCTTTTGCCAGGACACCCTCAAACTTAAGATTATAAAACAGACTGTACACTTTAATAAATAGGTTTAAATCTAACATAACAAATGAGTTTATTCACATCTTCAAATTAACACTAATTCATTCTACTCCATAAGCATTATGGGAGACAGAATCTTTGGTCAGAAAATAATTCTGGGTGTTATAACCTGAAGAAAATTTTCTGAATTTATCTCCTGGTGAACTGGAAGATTTGAATAATCGTTTGGAACATAGACAGCGTATATTTTCAATCATCAATATGTTTTTTGGTTTGTGGAAGTTGTGAAAATTGTTGTCAGACAATTGACCTTTGTCCTTTATTACAGTTGTGCCTTTATTTTGAGAATTATTATGTATCAACTCTAATTGGCATTTGATGCCCTTCCACCAAAAGCTGATGGCAAAAATGAGTGATGACAAGCTTGGAATTATCAGTACAATTAAAGCATCTTTTAGGTTCCATAGGAATATATAGCACATAAAAATACCAATACACAAACCTAAATTTAATTGAGCCTCACGATTGGAGCAGCCTGAAGTGCTTTTCACCTCCTCTTCAACTTCTAACGTATCTTTTCTTATCTGGAATACCAAAACAATCTTTCAAATTAATCCACTTTTACAGACACATAAAGTAAAGTTTGAGTTTGAGGAGGAATAAATGCTCTATATTCCACCGAAATGTCATTGCTCTAGCTTGACCACAGACAGAATTATGAATTTTCAAAATTTGAGAGATGAATGGAAAAAAAGGTTTTCTTTGGATTTATTTTTTTCTCTCCCAAACTTACAACCGCCGACACATGTAATGATGTTTTTTCTGAAATGGAATAAATGCTCTGTATTTCACCAAAATTTGGTTGCTCTAGCTTGACCACAAACAGAATTATGAATTTTCAAAATTTGAGAGATGAATGGAAAAAAAGGTTTTCTTTGGATTTATTTTTTTCTCTCCCAAACTTACGACCGCCGAAACATATAATGATGTTTTTTCTGAAATGGAATGAATACTCTGTATTTCACCAAAATTTCGTTGCTCTAGCTGGAACACAGACAGAATTATGAATTTTCAAAGTTTGAGAGTTGAAAAAAATTTTTTCTTCAGATTTAATTTGTTCTCTCCCAAACTTACAACCGCAGACACATATTTTAATGTTTTTCTGAAGAGGCATGAATGCTCTAAATTTCACCAAAATTTCATCGCTCTAGCTTGACCACGAACAGAATTATGAATTTTCAAAGTTTGAGAATTGAATAAAAAAATTTTTTTTTATCTATTTTTCTCCCCCAATCCTACAACTGCAGACATATATAATAATGTTTTTCTGCAGAGGAACGAAAGCTCTATATTTCACCATAATAACATCGCTCTAGCTTGGCCACAGAATTAATTACGAGTTATAAGTTTCCAATCAGGAATTTCCAATTTTGAACTGAGTCTTACCTCGTCTCCTTTCCATGAATTGGATGAAATACTTTCGATATTATTAGAAGGATGTTCTGTACTCTCTTCGTTGGGGTCTGTGGATGTTCCATGGAGGACCAGAGTCCATCCCGAAATATTAGCTGAAAAATGTTAAAATCAACAATGAAGATATTCAAAACCAGCTGAACCCTAAATACAATCTACAAAGTTGTGAAGAAAAATAGAAAGGCAAAACATTCCAACGAAAAGAAAAACAAGAGCTATGAAACCAATTATTCTAATGTGTCGTGAAGAAAAGAAACAACAGTGATGCCTCATTTGAAGCAAGCTAAATGATTTTTTTTAAATCAGAAATCACTGTTCGAAATCATAAATACGTAAAGAAAAGAGCATGCCGATCAATTTATTGGATTTACCAGTTGTTTTCAACTTCGGGGAGGTTGTGGTTGCGCGGGTTGTTGAGCTTACTTGAGGCTTTGGAGTGAACGTTTTCAAATCTCTATTCGAGTTTATGTCTCTGCTTTTTTCTTTTTGTTTTTGAGATTTTTTTATGACTTCGGGCGGTTTAACAACTATATCTCTGGCAGGAATCAGAATAGGATAAGTAATAGTTATATTTTTGACGAATTTTAAATACTGCTTAACACTATCGTCGGGGTTTTTATATTTGCTAGGGTTAATAGCGTAAAAATAAGGTGATAGTTCAGTTGTCGGTCTAGTGAGTTTCTTCGATTTAGTACTGAAAGTCGTGGGTGTTGGCTTAGGAACCATAACTTTAGTTTTATTCTTATACTGAACTTTAGAAGACTTTGTTGTTGGTACCATTTTACCGATATTTTTATTCTTCGATTTTTTGTTATTTTTCTTTTTGCTCGCCGATTTGTTTTTGTTTTGTTTCGGAACCGTTTCGCTTGTCGGAACGAACTCCTTAGTTCCGTAGAGTACTAAAGACCAATTCTGTAGAGTTGCTCTTCCTGTAATGGAGGTTAGTAGAAGAATATTAGTTGATGAGAATGCCAGTGTAAGGTAGATAATGAGAATGTTCTTGCTCAAGTTGAATATAACTTCAAAAAACCTCAAATTCTTTCTGGATGAAGTCAAAAATTGCGGAAAAACAATCAACCTTGATTCAAGATATGATTTATACAGGGTCTTTCACGAGGAACCTCACCCATATTTATACGGGAAACTACTGAACGTATTTTCATGAAATTCAGCACTTATAAGTATTTCACGATGCTGATGAAATCTAAAATATTTTCAAGGCATGAGAACCTCCGGTTTTTCCGGAAATGACGTCAACTTCCGTTTTTCAAATTAGAACACCATTTTTTTTATTGCAGAAATAGATTCCTTAGAAAATTTCAAGTTTTTTTGAAGTAACATTTTTCAGTTTTGGTTGGAAAATTCTCTCTGAGCGGGAAAATTCGAAAAAAAATCGAAAATAGAGCTCCGCTGAAACAAGAATAACTTCGAGGTTTTTGGATGGAAAATTTTCATTTTTGGGATTTTTCAAGATGTAAGATTGATGTATCCACTTTAAAAATCGAAATCGCGATTCATGATACAGGGGGTGACAAAATCGTGAAAAATCAATTTTTTCGAATTAGAACCCCATATGTATGCATCACACCCTTGCCCTAAAATGGATATTTTCTGAGTTAATATCCACTTTAGGGCAAGGGTGTGATGCATACACTAACATTAATCTTTAACGTAGATTCAATATCTGCCATAAAAAAATGGGGCTCTAATTTGAAAAAATTGATTTCTCACGATTTTGTCATCCCTAACTTTGAAAGCGATTTTTTCACCCCCTGTATCATGAATCGCGATTTCGATTTTCAAAGTGGATACATCAATCTTACATCTTGAAAATTCCCAAAAATGAAAATTTTCCATCCAAAAACCTCGAAGTTATTCTTGTTTCAGCGGAGCTCTATTTTCGATTTTTTTTTTCGAATTTTCCCGCTCAGAGAGAATTTTCCAACCAAAACTGAAAAATGTTACATCAAAATAACTTGAAATTTTCTAAGGAATCTATTTCTGCAATAAAAAAATGGTGTTCTAATTTGAAAAACGGAAGTTGACGTCATTTACGGAAAAACCGGAGGTGCTCATGCCTTGAAAATATTTTAGATTTCATCAGCATCGTGAAATACTTATAAGTGCTGAATTTCATGAAAATACGTTCAGTATTTTCCCGTATAAATATGGGTGAGGTTCCTCGTGAAAGACCCTGTAGAGCGCAAAATATAAAAGAGATCATAAATCATAAATAATCCATAAAAACAAAGGTTAAAGATACTAAAAATATCGAAATCGAATATAAAAAATATAATCAATAAAAACAAGTTATCATGAATCGAAAATATACCTACTGGGTATCCCAAAACTGAATTAAAGGCAAAGTGTAATAGGCTAGGTTTTGGCATTAACAAAAAACGATGTGGTTATGAAAGTACTTTTGAACATATAGGTATTAAAAAAACTCACGAAGAAAATCGAGATGACACTCAAAGTGATGTGAAACTGAGTAGCCCTTCTGTAAATTTTAGTCAAAAATGACATATCTTGATCCAAATTGATTGTTTTCCCATTTCACTCCTCTCCAAAAACTTAGGAGGCATATTGATGGGAACTTAAATATTTGATCACCGAAATTATTGTGAGGTTATCAGATTAAACTTGACTGTTATTCAAAAACTGCGAAATTCGAGTGAAGATCGACCACCTACCTAGAAGCCTTCCATCGTTGTGAATCTCCAACTCCCAAACACCCAGCGGCGATTCTCCCCAGGAATGGACGGACATGAAGGGCCAATTACTAAAGCCTGTTCTAGAATTATCGTGCGTTCTGTGAGCCAGCAAAACTGCTCTGGTACCCATCGGTGAGGTGAGCTGTATGTTGAGATCGCCTCTCCTCTGGGAAAAAATGGTGAGCTTTGCTTGGACGTGCTCAAGGACAGCGACACCTTCGCATTTGGTCACTTGCAGCTTCAGTATGACCACACTTTTGGCAGGAATTGCTTTCTGGTCGTGGGGAGCAGTAATTTCGCACCGGTTCTGTTCTGGAACCGTTCTCCAGTTTCTAGCCAGGCGAACCATAGCGTGAGCGTCCATGAGACCGTATCCGAAACTGTGGGAAACATTTCTGCCCACGCCATTCGTTTGCCAGTCATGCGCTTTCAAATTTTCGGGCCTTGCTGTTCTCACCACGATATGCTGCATGTCGCGCCAAGTCAAATTCGGATTGGCCTCCAAAGCTAAAGCGCATATACCTGCGAAGGAATGAATCGTTTTGATGGTCCTTAAAAGTTTACGTGGAGATCACTTACCAGCTGCTAAAGGTGCAGACGCGCTTGTCCCGGTATGGCTGCTGGTACATGCGAACCTCAAGTCAGTTGTCACAACCTGTTTCTCTCCAACAGCACCACTGCTGTAAGTAGAAGCTAATGTGGAACTGCATGCCTCGCTATACCATGGGACATGTCCATGTTCTGTGGCACTGGATATCGATAAGCTGTATATGGAGTTTGTGTATCCGTCACAATTGCAATTATCTTGGTCTCTGCCACCATTTCCAGAGGCCCAAACGAAGATGGAACCTTTACCATTCCTCCCCTAAACATTAGATGTGAGGATTAATAAGCAAACAACTTTTGGAAAACCTCACCTTTGAGACACCTTCGATGAAAGCCCTAGTAGCCATTTCCCCAGGTCCATCCACAGTTTTGCCATCGTCATCAGGACCCCAAGACGCACTGTATATGTCTATATGGTGTGGATTCAAGCTTAAGGATCTGGCTTCTACAGCGTCTGTTACATCTCCATCAAGCATTCTTACACCACCAACTTTGGCGCCATGTGCGATTCCTAAAGCACACACGGAGTTGTTGCTAGTTGCTGCTACTTCTCCGGCACATCTGGTTCCATGTCTGTTTGAATCTATCATGTCATAACGTGGACTGGGGTCAGAATCATGGCTATTAACATCGTACGATGCCATTGGGTCCTAGAACAACGATTTCCTGAATTGATTCGTACTGATGTGTCAAATGATTACTCACATAATTCTGAACTAAATCAGGGTGATTCTTCTCCAGTCCATCGTCCAAGATGGTCACAACAGCACCTTTGCCAGAGATACCTTCTTGCCATACCGGAATGACGTTCATATCCAAGCCATTTCCTCGATTCTGTGGGAGTTTTATCTTAATTGATTTCCTGTTTGGTGAATTAAAAAGGTGATGCTTACCAAATACCACATGCTAGGCCATTTCGGATCAGAATCTTGCAGAGTCGCGTCTCTCTTCACTCTTCTTTTGGCTACTTGTTGCTCGGCCCATTTGACTCTAGTATCGACAGCTAATCGTACTTTCCTCTCGTCGTTGGGGGAAATAGATCTTTTTGCTACTCGATTGTGTGTGAAGTGCCAATGATCTTCGACTATCTGTGAAAATTAATCGGAAATTAGCACACAATACAAAAGGAACTTTTTTCAAATAAAGCAACCATTAATCGTCAACCTAAATGCCAATTGCCATCAAGGTGAATCTCTCTCATATCAACTGGAAAGCTGAAATCCATAAAGTTTCCAATTTTTGAAATTTTCCCAACTCATTCAATCCGGATCATCAAATAAAACAAAAACAGAGAAAAAAGAGAGAGAACCTATGTTATTGATGTAATATCCCCTCAACGACTTCTGAATCAGAATAGAAAGAACTTTGCGGGCTAACATCAAAAGTGCTCTGGTAATGAAGTAAATCCCAAAACTTATTCTGAAAACGAGGAGCGAGCTTGTGATCTATAAAAGGCAAATAATTCTTAATGAGCTCCCAGTATCCCGAGAATCCATGAATGTCGTCAGCAAGAGGAAGCATTATTTAAGAATTTTCACCGTGGGCAAACTCCATCTTGAATGGTTTTCGTGTTTTCCCCGCAACTCTAAGAAAACAAAGACGACCGAAAAAAGTAACCGCGCCAAAATTATTTGTTGGTCGTCAGTTCCATTCAAATCGTTTCCCATCTGCACGGATCAAGAAATGAGTTTCCTCCCCATTCTTATTTATTTAATTGAATTTGCACCCACAACAGCTACAAAAAACACAGGAAGAATAACAATTTCTTGAGTTATAAATTGTGAATTGATTAGGGGACACAGAGAAAGGGTGGAAAATAAAGGGAAAGGATGAGTTATGGAGAAGGGATAATGAAAATATGGATAGTATATGAAGGAAAATAGAGAAGGGACGGCGAAATAGAGAAGGGACCGGAAAATAGAGAAGGGACCGCGAAATAGAGAAGGGGCAGTGGAATAGAGAAGGGATAGAGAAAATGGAGATGGTATAGAGAACATAAGCGATATTGGCATCCTTTTATTGAAAAAGGGACAAATTTCGAGAACCCTCATTTCAGAGTGTCGAGAGCAATTGATCTCGGAGGCCTAAAAGGCAACCTGAAAAGTTTGTATATTGTGGGAAAATGAGTAATGGGTTGGGTAGAACAAGAGAAAAAAGGGTTTCAGTTTACGCTGTGATTTGTAACCTGGGTGAGTCCAGGAAAAATATGGAATCAATTGGAGCTTCAGCAGCAGGACGATGAATGTGTCGGTTCGAGAGATAAATTCCCTGTTCGTGAACTTTCACAACTGAGAGGAATTATGCAGGATAAGTCCTGCAAAACCATTCGGCCTACTTGGAAGGATTGATTTCAGTAATGAAATTCCAGATTGAGGGTACTGCCTGGCCATAAAACGAAATGTGACCGTAACAGACTTCGAAGGATCTCGGGCCGAGCAGGTTTAAACGTGCGGTCCATTTGATGATGTGAAATGCAGCGGGAAAGAGTGATTCGCGGCTAGTGCGGAACCTCAACTAAATTAAATGTTTCGAGGAGTTAACAAGCTTAATATGGAAGCTTCTTGGGCATCGCATTCGAACTGTTCACGACCCGATGGCACTATTAATTTGTCAGCAGTGGAGACGCACACTTTGGGTCAGTGAATTATCTGACATGGAGCCACAAAAGCGGACTGAATGTGAGTTTTAAACCTGACAAATTGGCGCAATTTGGGGTCGGTTTCTTCCCTAAATAATGGCATTTTGAATAATGGCGATGCTCGAGGAGCTGCAGCATTCCTTCTATTCTGGGACTTTCAACTTGCGGAGAAAAAATGCAAGGAACAAAAAATATCGCCGGCCTCAGTTACGGAAGTTAATCTGAATATAGCGACTTCACGAAGTTATATAAGTTGAAGGAACTATTGTTAATAGGCATTTAAACATCAGATGTTTGAGATTCGAAACGAGTTTGGTGTAGTTCATTCTGCGAAAAGTTGCAGCATTTTTGATTCATCTTCCGGTATGTATGAAATGACGCCTTGGCTTTTTCAATAAAATCCTTGGCAGGAGGGAACCCCCGCATAGGCATTGTATACCTAATCTTCGCCAGTGCCCCGTTTGGAAACCGGATATCAATATCAGATATCGTAATAAATGATCGACATATCCTCGCTCGAAAAAGTCCTCCAAGAAATTCGCATCCAGCTTTCGCGTTTAATTCAGCGTAAAATTAAACCTTTCGAAAGGAAAATTGGTGTGTTAAATTCCGCACTGGGGTATCACTTTCAAAGAATGTACATCAACACACTTTCAACCCCTCAGTGTAATTAGTGTATAAATAAAGACGACAGAACTCGAATGGTTTTACATGAAACTCTGTGAACTTTCCGTATGTAATACGATATTTGACACGGCGAAAACCGCAACAGTTTCGGATTTCGCTGGAGAATTCAGTTCTCATGGGCGTATCTATTCGCTGGAATGTTCAACAGATCATCTTTTCAAACACGGGACGTCTTTCAGAAACAAGACTGCAGGGCACAAATATTGTCCCAGAGAGTTCCCAAAATCACGCCCACATTTTTTTCCAACCAGCAAAACTGTATATATCAATCAATATATACAGGGTGTTCCTAAACTGGAGGTACGAGGGGAGAAGGTTCAAAAAACTTCATTTCATTCTCTTAGGTTTCACCAGCAGAAAACTGACCACGAGCAAGTGCGAAAAGCCACTGAAAGTGAGTTGTTTTTCAGCTAGCTGATTCTCTCAGCTTCTGGTTTTTCTACACCCCTCTAGTGGTAGGTATGCATAAATCTTCGAGATGAGTATTTTCCATTTATCAAATTCAACTATCAGTCCCCTTTGCGAATATCTCGGTGAATATATACCTAGGGTCTGTTGAAATTTGTGTTTATCAGTGGCGCACACATGATTCCATTCTGAATTATATTCAGAGCCGTATTCACGAAATGAAAAAAAAAGCACTGCGCAAAAAAATTAACGCATATTCTGAAAATCTCAATTTTAATGAAAGTTAACTCTACATTGACTTTATAACTTATTTTTGATGTTCTCTTGGGAAGGTTTTGAACGAAACAAGACACATTAAATGGAAGAAAAATTCAGGATTTCACCGAATCTTATGTGAAAGAAGAGAAATGAACAGTTTTCAAAATATTGAAATGCTGATAAGTGATTTAATACTTGGTATTTCCACCCCTTGCGTTAATTACAGCTCGGCAACGACGGTTCATACTCAAAATGAGTGATCTTATAATGTTCTGATCTAATCCTTCCCAGATTTCTCCGAGTAGGATTCCTAAGTCATTAAGAGTAGCTGGATGATTTTCTGAACTTCTCAGCCTTCTATTGAGGTTGTCCCGAACCTGCTCAATCGGATTGAGATCTGGACTTCTTGCTGGCCATTCCATTCGAGAGACTTCAACGTCTTCAAGGTACCCCTGAACGATGCGCGCACGATGGGGTCTGGCATTATCGTCCATAAAAATGAAATTTTCACCAATGTATGGGGCAAATGGCACTACATGCTCTTCAAGAATGTTCCTTATATACTTATCAGCATTCATAGCTCCATTATCAACGACCACTAGGTCAGTGCGAGCAGTCAAAGATATTCCACCCCATACCATAATCGATCCTCCCCCGAAACCAGTAGTATTAAGAAAATTGCACTGAGCATATCTTTCATGTGATTTGTTGGGAAGAGGTTTCTACAGTTGTTTATACTAATGGTCTTCCTGGAGTACTCTCTTCTCTTCTCATTTTTCTTTTAATAAATTGTAGGTTTTAATTTTTATTGTTTGAAGAGCTGATTTTTTTGTTTAGATATTCAAGCTCCTAGGTTATACAATTTCAATGTTTTCTGCGAAAATCAATAATTGTAACTTCATATGCAGAAGGGATGGTGGTGAAATAGAGAAAGGGATAGGGAAATAGAGAAGGGATAAAGAAGAGGGGACATAGAAACGATAAAGAAAAGGAGTGTTATGGGTTCATTAAGGAGAGATCTAGTTCAACAGATTCAGAATTTTTTAAACATCACTAACTTGAAGGAATATGACTAAAAGCTTGTCCTTGAATCGATGGACCTTCAAGTATTCTATTCAATAGTGGTATATGCTGAACATTTTCCATGTCACGAAAACTAAAATGAAAAATGAAGCTGAAATGAGATCAGCCTTGCTGATCTATCCTCAGAGGAACACGATCGTTATGAAAATGCAAAGTTTAACATGTTCAGTTCCATCCACCAAAATCCATACATGGCAATAAGTCCTGGCAAAGAATAGGGAATAGAGGAACCGCTGAATGTTTCATTCTTATATTTGTCTCCCAAATTCGAGAGCTCCTACGCCTTTCCTGCAGAGTCTTTGCAAAATTAATCAGTTTTACGTTGACGTGTGGCAGGGTATCCTCGTGAAACAAATGTAGATTTAGTCTACCCTTGGGGGATCCCCGACTATACTTAACAGAACGTTTCGTATTCCGATAACAGTTTCAATAAAAATTGATATTTATATCTCTTTAAAAGTATGAAATACGACCGGAATTCGTGCAATTCAAAACTTCTCTACATTCTCATCTCCCAATGGAGTACACATAGGGGGATCTTCGCCAGGATCTCCACGCCAGTGGCGGACGAACCGAATTACGAAATAATAGGATTTCGTGAATGAAGGAAACATCAATTTCAATTTGAAAGGAATTATGTTTTTTACGTACAAAAATTAATTCTATAACAGACAGAAATCGAACAAAGTTGAAATAAATATGTCGTGTAATCTATAATATAAAAATGAATCGCAAAATGTGTGTAAGCGCATAACTCAACAACGCCTCGACCAATTTGGCCAAATCTTTTTTTAAAATGTTCGTTGAAGTTCAAGGATGGTTTTTACGGCGAGAAAAATTAGAATTATTGCTGGAAAAACCCTAAAAATAGCCCTTTTCTTTTTTAGTCTATATTAATAAAAGGCGATCTATGGTTGGTTCAAAACTTCGAAATGCCATATTGACATTTGGACAAAGGAGGTTAGTTTTTCTTCCACAGAATCGCATGTCAAGTGAATAGTTAAAAGTGCAGTAGGTCTTACCACAGAATACCTAACAACGGTATAAGAATATTCTATGGTAGAACGAAGTTTCACGGTATTCAATAGAAATGCAATAATAAAATAGAACGAGAGAAATGGACTCGCTATTTTCGATAAAATAGAACGTTGTGAAGTTATAAGCCATGAAGTTGCCTGGCAACGGTGGATTTCATTTTCTTGAAGGGTAGGAAATTCAGAAATGGTAGACTAGACTAGAGTATGAATGGCGATGTATACAATTATTGTGTAATTTGCATAGAACTTATAATAACATGGAAGGCTATTATCAGATCAAGTTGGTGGAACAGTGAATTTTTACCGGAATGTAAAGTAAATCGGATTGTGACGATCAGCATCAATCGTGAATTGTCCATTTTCATCTTTTCTCTATATTTTTGAAATGTTTTTGATTTATGTTTGGGTAATAAATATATTTGCGGAAATAACGGAATTTGACAGATGACATTTGACAGATGACAGATGACAGATGACATTTGACAGATGACATTTGACAGATGACAGATGACATTTGACAGATGACATTTGACAGATGACGTTTGACAGATGACATTTGACAGATGACGTTTGACAGATGACGTTGAACAGATGACGTTTGACAGATGACGTTTGACATATGACGTTTGACAGATGACGTTTGACAGATGACGTTTGACAGATGACGTTTGACAGATGACATTTGACAGAACTTTTATTATGCCTAATTTATCTCCTGCTTGAAAAAATAGCAATGGTAAGTTTATACAACTTTAACGGGGGTTTCACAAAGCATATCACCGGTGATCGGAGCTTGATCTAGAATACTCGATTTGACAGTTCAGAAATCTAACCAAGCCGTTGATCTCCGATCACTGGTGATTACGATTTGTGAAATCCACAGTAAGTATAGGCACGGCCTTCTTAAGATAAAGATGGCTATGGTATAGGTAATAGGTATTATTTAGGCGAAACAAAGTTCGCCGGGCCAGCTAGTAATAAAATAAAAATAAGATTGAAGACTGTTTATTCGAAGAATGCTGGTATTTTAATGATATACTTAGTTTCCGTCGGAAAATCATAGGTGTAAATAAACTAAGGAAGAAATTGAAAAATAACGTTCATCTCGGAAAAGTGGAATATTTTAATCGCACAGAAAACCGTTCGAATACAAGGTATAACATTGTAGCCCGCATTCTAAAACTTGCAATATTTCCATCGATTACCAAGCTATAATATTTTTATCTCCACAGTGGGACTTGAACCGTAAAAACATGGAGGTATGATATGCGATAATATTTCCGTGGGTTATAAGGCGTCTCACGAAAAATTTATATCCAAACCCTTTTCACACCCTCCACGGATTCTATCTCACCAGGGTGTGCAGGGAGGTATTTCGATTGAAAATTCCATTAAGCAAGTACTCTCGAAATATCTGACTGCACGTTATACGTGTCCCAAGTTGCCATTGAGTAGAATTGAGGGGGAAGTAGAGGAACGCTATATATTCGATATACACTGGCTATATTCTTCCCAGAAATATTCGCTGGAGTGGTAAAATACAGTCGACCAGTATTCGAGGTAAAGAGTCTTTCCTCAAGATTTAGTGTGCAATTAATTCGAACCATCGAAAGACATTTAACATTTCATCATTCGCATTTACTCCATCCTCTTTTATAAAGTATCTCGGTTGGCCATGAAATTCTGACACATTTCACCGTGTATATTGGGAATATGTTAGGTTATAGTCATTTTCCTGTCAGATACATACGCAACGTTGTCCTTTCTACATGGAAGTCGTAGTAATTACGTATTTATCATGTGAAATCGAAAATTCCAAAAACCTGGTGAATGTTGAAGAAACTTTTTTCTCTGTTAATACTAGAAATATTTCACGTATATAAACATGATTGGAAGATTCAGTTATGCTATTTTCTTCTACGGAAATCAAGAACCGAGTGTTGAAATTTCACTGAAAAATAATGGACAGAATGGTCCGTTACTTTGTGATAGTTCATTCGAAAAAAAAAAGTTCTCGAATAAACCGACAGAAAAACTTGTGAACGAACGATGGAATTCCCCACTTTTCGAAATGCTCAAGAAATAAGCCAAAGAAGACATTAAGATACCTTTTTGCACAACTTGAAATACTCCAGTATCAAAATGTAATATGTAGTACTATAAATCCTGTGTCGCAGATAAACCTTGAAAGAACTAACTCCATTTACAAAGTTTAAAAAAAGAAGAAATATAAAAAAGCATTGGCAACATTTCTCAGAATTATTTGACTTTCACGAGTGCCAACCTGCGTCAGTTTTAAGTAAAAGAAGACTCCTGAGGATATTCTTGAAGATATTCTCGAGGAAATTCTTGAAGATATTCTCGAAGATATTCTCGAGGAAATTCTTGAAGATATTCTCGAAGATGATCTAGAGTATATTCTCGAAGATGATCTAGAGGATATTCTTGAGGATAGAGGAAATTCTAGCGGATGTTCTTGAACATATTCCCGATGAAATTCTTGAGGATATTTCGAAGATATTCTCGAAGATATTCTCGAAAATATTCACGAAGATATTCTCGAAGATATTCTCGAAAATATTCTCGAAGATATTCTCGAGGATATAGAAAATTCTTGGGATCTAGGGATGTTCTTGAAGATATTCTCGAGGAAATTCTTGAAGATATTCTCGATGAAATTCTTGAGAATATTGCGAAGATATTCTCGAAGATATTCTCGAAGATACTCTCGAAGATATTCTCGAGGAAATTCTTGAAGATATTCTTGAAGACAGGGGCGGATTAGCCATTAGTCAGATGAGGCGACTGCCTAGGGGCCCCGCATCAATTAGGGGCCCCGCGTACCTCGTGTGCCCCGTTTACGGGAAAAATTGAATTGAAAAGGGGCCCCGAAAATTGCACTGCCTAGGGGCCTCCCACTTGGTTAATCCGCCTCTGCTTGAAGATATTCTCGAAAATATACTCGAGGATAATTTTGAGTACAAGGATATTCTTTAGTATAAACCTGAGAATATTCTTCAGTATATTCCTGAGGATATACTCCAGGATATTCTTGAGGATATTTTAAGGATATTCTTTCGCATATATTCGTTTTTATCGGGAAATTGCTTGAGAAAACTTCTGCGGATATTCTTGAAGAAATTCTTGATGATATTCTCTAGGATTTTTTTTTCATTTATACTCAAATTTTCGTCGAAAATTCCACAAGAAAAAGTGAAGTACAGTTGGACGTTATCGTTAACTGGAGAGCTGATGGAAAGAGGCCATGTCTTCGCCCGATTGAAAACCAATGCCGCCAATTGTGATGGGAAAATCCGTTTATGTGCCCCGGAACAGGCCAGAGTAAATACTGAAAATTCAAGGAACGCTTTCCTTGCCGCATTTCGTTTTGAAATCTCAGTATAGCTGTCATTTAAAAGGCCATCTGGACAGACAGAAAGCAATTCCGCGTCTTGTTCGAATTCGTGAATAGCCGGTCCCAATACAATGTCGATGTCCTACGGTATGGGAGAATGTGGATTCATTTTATATTCAGGACTTGCTGTTGGACGCATTCGGCTCCATTGTTTCCGATTATTCGTGAAATTGGCAAAGTCTACTTGCGACGTTATAACTGCAACATCAAATCCGAAACTACTCGGCTGTTGCTGTCATAAGGAAAATTGGACCATAACTGATCAATGGTGAATCCGATCACGCAATGGGAGATTGATAAAAGGTCATTCAGGTTTTTGTAAAAGATCATTTTGTTCTTCTTCAACCCCAAATTTATGAATATGAAAGAATATGGCGCATATAGAACCATAGAGACCATTTCTTCAGGGCAACACCCAGTTTATTCATTGTCGTAGAACGAGGGAGAGGAGCATCCATTCTTCGTATCAAATCCCAAGGAAGATCCCACATTTCATTTCAATAAAAGCAGCCGGGGTGTCTGAAAATCATTCGGCTGCAAAAGGCGAAAGGTGACACTTTATTCCGCGCATAATCCCATCGGATGGCCGCTACAAATGCTATATGGGAATTAGGCTAATTCGATCAAATCCGCTTCCAGACTTTGCTTTTAATCCATTTATTTATACGGTGCATGCATAATTACGTTTCAATTCATTTGGCTACACGCAGACTTCCATTTAAGTTGAAAACTTTTTAAATTGCGCCCCAGACTTACAAGTTGGGGCAATTCCAAAATGGAATGTTTAATTGAAATATTCTCTTCTACGCCACCGCATCATCGTAACTCCCGGAGTACGGGCGAAAATGTCCGCGGGAAAACGGTTTACACCCCAGTACGTTTTGCGGTCACTGTGTAGAGAATACCCGGCAGCTCTTCCAGATTGAGGCTCGGAGAAGGCCAATTTAAAGAGCCACATGCGCTAAGAATACTCAGAATTCGCGTTTTCAAAGCCTTAAATGAAATATCTGGATAGGACTCAATGAAGCTGTGGTGTAGAAGATACGTGCAGTTTTCACAGGATGCTTGGTGGTCATTTGGTTGATGTTATTTCACTTTATCTTCAAATGAAATAAACATCCGATCATTTTTCTTCGAATGTCAAAATAACACCTCTTATTGAGAAACCCTTAAGATCACCCACATTTCAAAGGGCTGATCATCCAACATGAAGAAATATGAAAAAAATTATGTCCTCACACCCTTTGCCAATTTTTTTGGTGGCAGCACTCTACAGGGTCTTTCACGAGGAACCTCACCCATATTTATACGGGAAACTAACCTAAAGTGGATATTAACTCAGAAAATATCCATTTTAGGGCAAGGATGTGATGCATACACTCACATTATTTTTTAACGTAGATTCAATATCTGCCATAAAAAAATGGGGTTCTAATTTGAAAAAATTGATTTTTCACGATTTTGTCATCCCTAACTTTGAAAGCGATTTTTTCACCCCCTGTATCATGAATCGCGATTTCGATTTTTAAAGTGGATACATCAATCTTACATCTTGAAAAATCCCAAAAATGAAAATTTTCCATCCAAAAACCTCGAAGTTATTCTTGTTTCAGCGGAGCTCTATTTTCGATTTTTTTTTCGAATTTTCCCACTCAGAGAGAATTATTTCAACCAATACTGAAAAATGTTACATCAAAATAACTTGAAATATTCTAAGGAATCTATTTCTGCAATAAAAAAATGGTGTTCTAATTTGAAAAACGGAAGTTGACGTCATTTCCGGAAAAACCGGAGGTGCTCATGCCTTGAAAATATTTTAGATTTCATCAGCATCGTGAAATACTTAGTGCTGAATTTCATGAAAATACGTTCAGTAGTTTCCCGTATAAATATATACCATGATTTTTGAGGCTCACTCAGAGTTTTTTCCAAACAAATTTTTTGTATTGTACAATGGGTCAAGAGCTTTCCCTCTTCAGTAGCTGTCTTGAGATCTCCTAGGGTCCTAGGACGATGTCAACACCTCAGCCTTGAGGCCTTGAGCACAGAACAAAGTCCAATCTTCAACAATTGCGTAACAACAATCCATCCGTTATCCAAACTCAGCTGAATACAACTAAAAAGTTGTATTCCTCAATTTGTGTCAGAGTGATAAAAAAACCTGATCCTGACAAAATAGTACAATATCAGCTGCTTCCTCCCACAATAGCAGGGATATTGAAGCAGTTTTCCAACGTACATTTTCAAAGCTTCTGAAATTACAGCAGCGAGAACCTGAAATATGGTTGTCGGACAATTTTCCTAACTTTTATGTCGTTTTCCGTGCTAAAACTTTTATAACAAATGTGTAAACCGTATGAAAATTTATGCGCCCCATAATTCCAAATTCATGCATGCAGTTCATCTCATTCATGGATACCGGAAATGATGGGTTAATTAACGTCGTTTTTCAGGCATGAAAGCCATCGATTTCGGCCACACAATCACAGATTTGAAATTAAGAAGTCTGACTAGCTGTTTTTCTAGATTTGATTGTTGTCCTCGTCATAAGCAAAACTCAGTGTCACATTGACAAGGAAAATCGTTTATTGGTAATTTTCACACCATTTCTTGTTCAAAAACCTCCACAGCGAAGTTCTCACCCACGAATTATCTTTCACGAGTTGGTATTCATATCGAGAAAAACTGTAACGAAGATCTTGTAGCCTGAGCACACGTAGCCATGGGCGAAAACCTATTCCATCAGCAGAGCCCTAAAAAGAAGGTGAAACCGTACTGGAGTCAGTCCGCTTTTATAACTGGTTCATTATGAAGCTAGGAATAGGAAGGGAATGGAGATGGAAGTAATGTAGACTACTGCCGATTAAATAATAAACCTCCATATTTTGCGCCTTAATAAGTCATGAAAATAGCACGTGGAAGAATGCGTTCCAGAGCAACAAAAACTAAAAAAACACAATGAAGTCTAGGGTGAATGCTCTCATTATGAAATTAATAGCCTCCGTTGTTGAGATCATAACGCCATGTTTTCTTTCTAAGCCCTTGGGCTGGCACGGTCCCATCATTTGTGACTCACAATTCCTTGGCATGGTTCGTTTTAATATAAACTGAATTTAATAATCCTGCAAAGTCTGTGATATTCACGAAGTCGCCTAATATTTATTTGTTAAGGAACGTCCGTAAACAAGAAACTTTCAGACCTTAGGCATTTAGAGTGCTAAATTCAAAAGTTATGAGAAATAAGTGCTCCGAGGTTTTTCGGGAATTGCCAGCACCCTCAGACTTGAAAGTACTTCTTCGAGGTTTATTCCGAAGACTTTATAAATGACTCCCTCATTGTGGCAGTCGACTCAGACCATTCGAATGAGCATTTCTCGGAAAATTTTGTTGAGATTCTTTCCACCCATTCCTTCATCTAGAGATTTATTGAATCATTCAATGCAATTGGATTTTCATTTAAAAACCTGCGGATTGTTATGTAGAAACAGCTTCACAATTGGTTCGGAAATTCACAAACACACAGTGCTTCATCAAACTTTAATAATTGATGCCCGTCAAAAGGTTTCCATCAGCTGAAAAAGTTTCAGGATTTAATTTGGCACAACTTTTAATGAAATGGATCGCGTTGGAATGGGCCTGTGCTACCAAAAATTGGAAAAAATGCATCCAACCTTATGATGAGAACAATGTTCATATTCATCCCACAATCGAGAAAAATTAAGTAAAACCTTCCACTGACGTTCCTTGTTTAAAATACACAATTGGAAAACATATTCCTGTTGAAAAATAAAGAAGGGTATCTTGAACTCTCTTCTCGAAGCAGCAGGGGTTGAATATAAAAATTATTCATACTTGTGAAGCTTCATTCAGTTATCTTCGTTTTTGAAATCTTTTTGAAGCAAACGCTCTGAAACCTCTCCAACTTGACAAACTAATGAACTGAGCCAGGCCCGCCTCACAATATGGACAAAAAGAGTAATTAATGCGATTTAGAAAGCGGAATAGTTGAACGCCAGTCATTTATAAATTCCTTTTTCAATTTTCCGTCGGCCGTGTCCTGCGTGATCCTGATTCTTTCGAAATGAAATAATCCCTGCAAATTCACCAATTAAGCTTTATGTTCATTAGTCGAAACGTAAATCATTCGAGATTGATGCCGGGAAATATTAGGCCCCGTTTGGATTGGCAAATTGAATAATTTAAGTGATCGAAAGTGATGCAGTGTTGTTGGGCGAAAGAGATGGGGAATCTACAAAATCCCGAATTAAGATGCCACCTGATCTCCTGTTCCCGGTTAAGGATTTTAATTATGCCGTATTTGGCCGAATACGTATTTCCGGCGTTGATGGAATTATGGCGCGAAATATAATTTGTCTAGCGAAAGCAGCTATTTAGGTGGGAAACTTATTATGTAAGGATTCCGTTGTCGGAAACTTGAATCCGGGATCTTCAGTTCCCTTGAGTTATTCCTCCGTCTTCTGCTGCTTCGCCCAGAAATGTGCCTGTACTCCTTGAAAAGACTGGCAAACAGATGATTGGATTGATGGAGAGTCTGGCATCAGCAGAAATTCGGGATACATCCAGTTTAGTCGCGTAATTTTCGATCTGATCCGATGCTTCCTTCAAAACTATCAAACCCCACAGAAAACTAGTCATAAAATGCAAAAAGATATGTTCGAGGTGGAGGATGCTGCAATGCTTACAGATACTGCTCTGTATCAGCCGACTGAAGTCATCCAGAGTACTCTGAATAACCAATAAATCGAGGATATATTGAAAAATTCTTAGCCTACCATGGAACCAAAGAAAATTTCAATGTCAAAATATTTTATTACTCAACATATTCTCCTCTTAATTGAATACATTTATTACAGCGAACCTGCAACGTCTCTAGAACTTAGAAAAAAATGTTTCTTCTTGCTCTGCAAACCAGTCTTCCACAGCTTTTATTACCTCCTCGTTGGAAGAACATTTACGTCCTTTTAAATTTATTTTCAGTTGAGAACAGAGATGATAGTCGGACGGAGCCAAATCTGGCGAATAGGGGGGGTGTTCTAGTAATTCTCACCCTAAATCACGAATTTTTTGCGTTGTCCCGAAAAAACAAAACACCTTTGGATAGCTTACCGCGTTTTTTCTCTTTGATTTTCTCCCGTAGAGTGGTCAGTAATGTCGAATAGTAATCTCCAGTTATTGTTCTACCCTTATCCAAAAAATCAATCATGATTACTCCATGGCAATCCCAAGAAACTGAAGCAAGAAATTTTCCAGCAGATTTTTGGACGTGAAACTTCTTAGGTCTTGGAGAACCAGAGTGTCGCCATTCCATCGATTGTTGCTTTGTTTCTGGATCGTAGAAATGTACCCAAGTCTCATCCATAGTAACAATTCGGTTTAAGAAGTCTACATCGTTTTCAAATCGAACGCGATGCTTCTACCTTTGCACGCTTTTGGTCATCATTCAAACATTCGGGGGATCCATTTTGCAGAAATTTTTCTCATGTCCAAATTGACGTGAACTATATGATGAACGCGTTCGTATGAAATCTTCAGTGCTTCAGATATCCGTTTTAGCCCAATTCGACGGTCTGATAAAATCATGTCATGAACTGCATCGATATTTTCGGGGATTGACACATAAACTGGCCTTCCCGATCGGTCATCATCTTCAATGAAAAATTTATCTCTTCTGAAGCTTGCAGTCCAATTTTTTGGTCGCATACGAGGGACATTGATCACCAAGGGTATTAAGCATATCTTCGTAAATCTGCTTACTACTTAATCCTTTTAAATACAGGTACTTGATGACGACTCGATACTCCAATTTTTCGATTTTTACAATTTCGGTCGAACTGAAACTTGTGACGGTTCATTCGAAAGAAGAATAAAAGTACTCGAATTACCCGACAAAAAAACTTCTAAACAAACAGACGGACCTATGGAATTCCCCACTTTTCAAAATTCTCAAGAAATAAGCCTACGGAAGATTTTTAAACAACTTTTTGCACAACTTGAAATGCTCCAGTATGAGAATGTAGTAGTACTACGAAACCTGTATCACAGTTGAACCTTAAAAGAACTGACTCCATTTACAAAGTCAAAAAGGAGTAGATAGAAGTAAGCATTGGCAACGTCTCTGAGAATCATTTGACATCTCACGAGTACCAACCTGCGTCAGTTTTAAGTAAAAAAATTTGATAAACCTAAATCTTCTGGAAAATGTATAAATCACACCTTCATGTCTTTGTCTAATGGTTTCAAGACATGCTCTCTGGGTTAAAGCATCATAACCATGAAAATTGGTGGAACAACGAACGAAGGTATAATATTTTATCGAAAAACAACCCTGAAGACAATTCTCCTTGAATCCCGTAAGGATGGCGAAAACACGAAAAATGGTCGAAAAATGTATCGGATATCGGAAAGACGGGGTCAAACACGGAATGCCGAAAGTGCAGACAGAGGCGTGGTTAATTCGTCATTTTAAATCGGGCAGATCGTCCGGCTCTCAGCGATTCAAAGATCGTATAAATCGGGAAGACGGTTTTTTTCACGCATTCAGAAATATGATTTGAGGAAACCCAGAAAGCGGGCTTCCCAAAAATAATGTGTTCTGTTATTGACGTTCCAGTTATCTCAGTCCCCCTCGTTTCCTCGCCGCTTTCCACGTTTTTGAACAAAGTATCTGAAATATATGTATTGGTATGAAGAGCAGACGGTCCGTTCTCGAAGCTCCAGACTGGGTACGCCTCACCAAAAAAATTGTTCCTCTAGGGGCTGAAAAAATCTTTCTGAGTAATTGAAGTTGCTTCACCATCTGGCTTTCCCATTACTTCGATGATCGTACCAAAAATCATTTCTCTAGGAGCAATATTAAGAGGGTTGAAGTCTTGAAAAATCAGAAAGAGGATCTTCTTCTTCGTTTACTAACTGACAAAGAAACTTGTTGGGTGGAATTTCAGTTAACCAACTGAAGTGTGGTTGTATTTGTCGAAATATAATTTTCTGAGTGAGAAAAAAATAGATCTAGTGGACTGTATATATACATATATATGTGAAATTAATTGAACCCAACACAAATGAAAAGATAAATGCAAAATTAACAAATGAAATATAGTTACCTATATATCAGCAAACAGGATCCTGTCGATGACTCCTATTCCAATATAAGAGTGCTCGAGCTCGACAAACGAATATGGAATGAAGCTGACGTGAAAATCCGTTGCTAAAAATGTCAAATTGTGCACACTTATCCTTATGGTATTATAAAATAACCACGCCACTGGTAACAGTCTTTTTGTTCGAAATAATTCGCAACACCAAGAAGAAGGATTTTGTTAATCAAATATTGTTGTCGTTTTTTGCCAATATTTCGAATTTCACAAAAAACCAGCTGTTCGAGGAGATCCAAAGTCGATGTTTAGTTGTTGCTAAAATGCCTAGAACACGTGTACGTGGAACTTATCGTCAGCTAAGTGAATTTGAAAGAGGTCGAATTATTGGTCTACGGGAGGCGGGGTTGTAATTTCGAGAAATCGCTAACCGTACGAACAAAAATCCAACTACTGTTATGAGATGTTATCAAGCGAGGTTTGATAATGCCCAAAATCGAAGAAGAGTAGGCACCGGAAGTCGAAGGGGCACAAATGAAGTTCAAGATCGCCGTCAAAGACTTATGGCTATTAGAGACCGATTTGCGACAATTCGATCTTTGGCTCATGAGTGGTTAGAAG
This sequence comes from Adalia bipunctata, assembly GCA_910592335.1. Taxonomy (NCBI): domain Eukaryota; kingdom Metazoa; phylum Arthropoda; class Insecta; order Coleoptera; family Coccinellidae; genus Adalia; species Adalia bipunctata. Next base: position 3,523,123 of record OU342957.1, read on the forward strand.
AACAAGGCCATCCTGTAACTGTCCGAATGGTTTACCGCCGGATAATATCTTTTGGACTGCAGCATCATGTACCCATCTTGTGTTACCTCTGACCGTTGAGCATCGCAGGCAACGATCACAGTGGTGCAGAGAACGACAATATTGGAATGTGGAATAGCGAGTAATACCTATAATATGCGAGAAGAATACTCAACAGTGGGTTGGCGCCCATTGTCTTGGACAAACACAATTTTTCCCCAAGAAAACTGTGCGAAACTCCGTTTTCCAATTTGGAAAATTGACGTTCTTCTGGATTGCCGTCAGACTATCGACTTTGTTCAATTAACTTCAGCCCCTTCAGTGCCGAAAAGCGAATAACGTTATCTTCGTACCTCAATTCCGCGTTTTCAATTCAAAAATAATATTTCCAAAATAAAAAGGTAAATATTATCGTAAGATATTTGTTCGTCGGGGAAGTACGGAACCCGTGGAGGGTGCAACAAAGCGAGGATCGGAATCGATCCCATCCCTCTTGCGTCCTTTCGGGCGAATTTTGCTAACTTTACGGATTTCTGAAGGGGATAAAAAAATATTTGAGGGACACGGAGCCGTTTTAGAATCTGTTGACACACCTCTTTGAATGCGAATGAAATTCGGCATTTGATGAACTCTCGGTCCTCTCCAGATCCAACCGAAGCGAGAGAATTTATAGTCGGGAATGTACCCCTTTCGCTCTGATCGTTCCGAATAGATTATCATTTTCTTTTGGGTGGAACTGAGTCGCCCGGAAAGTTCAGGACGTTTTAATTTAATGTGTGAGGCCCTTTATGTTATTACTGAGCCTTATCGAGGACCTCTCTTCTTTTGACGTCGACGCTGTGCTGAATAGAGAGCAAATTGGAACAGAAATCGAGACAGCTGGCGCTGAGCTTAACTTGGGTCGAGTGGTTGTCTACTGAACTCGAAAATGATGAAAGCTCACTCCCGCATCATTCCCAATCTATTTTTCATCGGCACCATGAATTTCTCCGATAGGTGCCACCTTCATAAAACAAATCGAGGAGGGTCCTGCTCCTGATGATCCTTATGGTCCACTCCGTCGAGGGTCACTTCCTACGGATATACACAGCCAGTCTTATATGGAATCACCCGATAAAATTCCTCACACCAACGGTTCTCTCTTTTTATCCTTTCCTATCTCAATTCAAGCTTTTCTAGCCTTGAAAACTGGTTTACGAAGAAGCTGAATTAGTTGCTGAGCAACTAATTTTACCAGCTTGAAGTTAGACTATATGAAGATGCTGCAGAGCATAGCAACTTCAAATATATTATGCCCTCAGATCCAAAGCTCTTATGAACTCCAGTAACTGAGATGGCTTCCAGGAAGTGACCTCCTTGCTTCTACAGCGTTGACTTGCATAATCTGCATCGTCAGATTCCACCAGACACATTGTCACTAGATACTTCCTGAGGTTGCAGTAGCCTGCCAATGAGACAGTGAGGTATTTCTGCTTAGAGCATGATACTTCGGGCTAACTGACAAGAACCCAAAGAAATTCCTCACACCAACGGTTCTCTCTTTTCATCCTTTCCTATCTCAATTTTAGCTTTTCCAGCCTTGAAAACTGGTTAACGAAGTAGCTGACGCAAAAAAACCCCCACTATTGCTGAGCAACTTATTTTACCTGCTTGAAGTTAGACTATATGAAGATGCTGCAGAGCATAGCAACTTTAAATATATTATGCCCTCAGATCCAGAGCTCTTATGGACTCCAGTAAATGAGATGGCTTCCAGGAAGTGCCTCCTTGCTTCGACAGCGGTGGCTTGCAGAAACTGCATCGTCAGATTCCAACAGACACATTTTCACTAGATACTTCCTGAGGTTGCAGTAGCCTGCCAATGAGACAGTGAGGTATTTCTACGTAGAGCATGATACTTCCACCAGAGTGTTACTCACCCAGATATTTCTTCGGGCTTACTGACAAGAACCCAAAGAAATTCCTCACACCAACGGTTCTCTCTTTTTATCCTTTCCTATCTCAATTTCAGCTTTTCCAGCCTTGAAAACTGGTTCACGAAGTAGCTGAACGCAAAAACCCCACACTATTGCTGAGCAACTAATTTTACCTGCTTGAAGACAGACTTTATGAAGATGCTGCAGAGCATAGCAACTTTAAATATATTATGCCCTCAGATCCAAAGCTCTTATGAACTCCAGTAACTGAGATGGCTTCCAGGAAGTGCCTCCTTGCTTCTACAGCGGTGGCTTGCAAAATCTGCATCGTCAGATTCTACCAGACACATTTTCACTAGATACTTCCTGAGGTTGCAGTAGCCTGCCAATGAGACAGTGAGGTATTTCTACGCAGAGCATGATACTTCCACCAGAGTGTTACTCACCCAGATATTTCTTAGGGCTAACTGACAAGAACCCAAAGAAATTCCTCACACCAACGGTTCTCTCTTTTTATCCTTTCCTATCTCAATTTCAGCTTTTCCAGCCTGGAAAACTGGTTCATGAAGTAGCTGACGCAAAAAACCCCACACTATTTCAGAGCAACTAATTTTTCCAGCTTGAAGTTAGACTATATGAAGATGCTGCAGAGCATTCAAATGTATTGCGCCCTCAGGCCCATAGATCCAGAGCTCTTATGAATTCCAGTAACTCAGATGGCTTCCAGGAAGTTACCTTCCTGTTTCTACAGCGTTAGCTTGCAGTATCTGCATCTAAAGTTTTCACATTTTCACAAGATACTTTCTGAGGAGACAGTGAGGTATATCTACTCAGAGCACGATACTTCCGAAGGAACTTTGTGGCTTCAAATCAAGGGCATGCTAGCCATTAATCCTTAGATTTTCCCAATCTAATTGTAGCATTTTATTTGCAATCTGTAGCGCTCCTCTGAGAACCGCTGCCTTATCCAGAGGTTCTCGATGAAAATGATGTATGTTAATCATTGGCAAAGTTTTCTGAGAAATCGCAAAAACGGGTGAACTTATCTTCATTAGAATTGGGAGGTCTCTACTGATGAGAGCCCAAGCTTGGGAGAAACCTTTTCCAGATCCGTGGAGCAGTCGATTGTGTATCTGAATCGGCGCATAAAGTGTTAAAATTCAGATTTATTGAATCGCTTTCGAGTAACTGGAGCATGCATCGCAGCAATCTTTCCTGCTGGAGTTGAACCATTCCGCGAGGGGAATATATGCCGAAGTAACTAGATAAAAACTCATGAAGTTGGGAGAATCGAGACCTCAGTTTTTGACTGCATCGGTTCGGGGGAGGAGGGACCCCGAACAAATCAATCATTCGTGTCGGCACTGAGACTAGCATCCATTTGGCGGAGCAGCAAGGTGAATGATAAAACTTCATCTGGTATGCAAGTTCGATTAGGACGTCCCTTCTTTGTTGCGAATAGTTTTATCCTTCCAGAAACTTGAGTATCGTCTTGAATCATCTCTGGACAGTTCCGATAATGTCAACGTTCTTGTTTTTATAATGAGTCTTACTAAAGGCGAGACTTGATGTTGAGAGAAAACATCATACAATCGATGAGCTATCCATAGTTGCTGATAGAATGACGACGTGATGAGGAATGAGTTATCCTTAGTTTGTGGCAAAACCCCAACCTGCTTTTTCTTTCGCATAGTTTTTTCTCTATGTCCTCGACTGCCGCAATGAAAACTATTGAATCTCTGATTTGTTAACGAAGTTTGTCGACAAGTATCTACTTATCTCAGAGGGTCAATCACGAATACTTGACTTGTTTTCGGATAAGTTTGGGATCGCCAAGGGATCCATTTCGCAACAAAACTCTTATATCATCCGCAAAGTTTCTCTTCTTGGTAAACACCGATTACAATCCTCTTATTATTGTCGATGTCCGCTGGATATCCAGTTGAAATCAGAAAGAGAAATAGGGAAAAACGCAAAGCAGTCGAGATTCAAATTGCAAACATTGCAACTCCATTAATCTTCAAAACTACTTTTAAATTATCTGGAAAAGATCGAACTATTTCTGTAGGAGTGACAAAACATTCTTAAGGTGTCCCCACTGGAGTTGATCTAAGATATTCAGATCTGGAGATCAGCCTGCCATTAAACAGGATTTCTTATTCCTATCCATCGGTGAGGAAAACGTTCATCCAAATATTCTCCAGTAGGAGCACCAAGGTAGGGGAAAACACCAACTTTTGGAAAAGTAGAAGATTCTCCTGGAAAGAGTTTTTTTGTTGAATTCGCGGGATTCAAAAAGGGTCCAAAGATGCGACTGCCGATTATTCCGATCCAGAATTTGATTTGCTGAGTGCACCACACGAAAGTAATGAGGATTAAAATGATTCCAAACGGAAATGTTTACAATTATCCTGGATTGTGAGGAGCCGAGCCATTCGAGGTCCTTCTGGTTTGTACGTCAATGGATTCGGATGGTTCCAGAGCAGAGTGGAACTGTGAAAGTGCATTCCCTTATCCGCCACCCTCTCCGGGATTATTAATGTGGGGTAATCTCGATCTCCGATGAGAACAGGTCGATTGAAGTGAAAGTAATAAATCTGGAAGAGTTCATCCCTCGCACTTCAGATCCGAAATTACGGCACACGAAATAGACGGGGAGGTAATTCGACATCGTCTGACACCCTGGCAAATTCGAAAATATGCGTTCGATTTTCTGCTCGAATCGAATGATAGATGTCGCGTTCATGCGTGCCATTACTTTGCATGAAATAGCCAATTTCGGATATTTGATTGATTCCCTACAGGATTAGGCACGGTGTAGTGGATTCATTTCGAGGGGCTGCTGAGTAGGTTCCTGAGTAACAAGGACCTGTTGACATGTGGAGCTACCCAGAAAATTTGCCTGTCCATTCAGGGATCCGTGCAATAAATTGTCACTTGTGCGCTTTCAGGAACACATTTCCAGGTGATTTAAGAACGCACTCTTGGGGAATTCCCCTTAGGGGTTAGATGGGCTGATTTAGGCGAAATTGGTTGGGGAAAAATCATTGTTTCTTTCGAAAACGTAGCAGAGACGAAAAAATTGGTTGGCAAAGATTATTTTCAATATTTTTGAACTAACAGTGGCTCATCACAAAGTTCTGAAGGTTAAATGAGCCATTTACTTAAGCTCACTCCGTTCATTTTCTGGTTTCCAAGAAAAAATGGAGACATCCTTGGAACCATCAAGTTTCTGGAGTTCATAAAAGCTCTGGACCTGGAAACTGAGACACTAAAAGGAGTACAATGAAAGATCAGGTCACATCTTTTAAGACTTCGTCTTCCTGAGGTCCAAGTCAATATCTCTTGACCTTCTCTTTAGTTGGGGAGGTGCCAAACGGTTTTGTGTTGTGAGTTTGGTGATTCCACCAGGAACAGCCAGTACATTGAGGAATCCTGTTGGCAAATCAATCGAGGTCTTGGTAGGTATGCAACATGGAAAAGACGGAATTCCATCTGCATGCGAAGGAATAACCTGAAGTCGATGAGGCCCCTGGAGCATTCCTCAGCATCAGTTTCAACACGTTTCATATCGAAAGTACGGCATATTTCCCTCCAGAATTTCCACCAGCCGATCGTCCAAGTAACATGCGTTCTCCGATAGAGCGGGAATATCTTCAGTTGGTATGCACACCCAAGTATTTCGACGGGGACTGGGGAAGAACATGTCGAAGTTAATTTCGTGCTTGTAGTTTGATTTTCGCTCACAAAGCATTGCCTTGGCGAAGAGCACGTTAAAACCAAGAACAATAAACCGCGTGCAGGTTCAACTTCGAGGGAAATTCCGCTGTGGGAACGGAAAAGGAGCCGAAATCGAGTGGGGCTTCCTCGAACTTCGATTCACGTTATAAGAGTCTGGAAATGAACTTCGCACTCGCTCATTTCACTGGAGAATTAGGCCAAGATAAAGAGGCCTAATATAGAATATCAAAATAGGATCCTAGTGAAGAAGGACAAGGAGTTACTACGTCTTCAAAATATACAACGAATTTGTCCACACAATTTGAGCAATTGAATGAAAAAAATTAAACAAAACAATAATAAAGGATACTTCCCTATTAACAATAACAACATTGAAACTTCTAGCAGATTATTGAGTTTGATTTGGATGAAGTTAGTGTAGAATCATCCCATTACTAGTCTTTTCCTGTCTCAACAGTGGGAGCCATGTTAGCAGGAATTGCAGAAATTGGCTGCCATTATATGTATAGAGAGGAGAGTCAAGTAGATGAGTTGATTCTACAAGATCCATGTTGCTAAGATGAGCTCCGAATCCTAAATCAAAAAATCAACTGCCAGGAACGATTCGATAACGAAATCTCTGTATATAACGGTAGTTTATGGGGACGGAAAGTAGAAAATCGAGAAGAAGGTAGTAAGATGTTCAGGTATTATCTGTAGCGTACCGCTCGACAGTTTAAGATTGATTGGCTGGAGGATCTTCTTCGCTTTCGGCTGATAAAACTGGGAATAATATCAGGAAACTGTTGAAATGGAAAATGTAGAAAAGGGATATAGGCTTTAGGGAAACGGCCAATAAGTCTGTTTCGCAAGTTCTCGCTGTCGATCACTCGGAAATCTTCGAAACAGTTTGAATAGTTCAATGATTTCAGATCATTGTTCAGCATGATTCGATTTGGAGAGAATTTAAGCTCTTCAAAGTTCTAACTGCTCGTCCAGAGTAAGGATATTGATGTTTCCGAATATTTTCGACCTAGCAGATATTTCTTCAAAGCAGATAGAATCTTTCACAAGTTAGAATAGGCTGTTTGCCTAGTTGGAACCTCTTCTGCTTGGCCTACAAGCTGAAACAGCGATCAATGGACTGCAGATTTCGAAAACAGGAGGGTTTGTGCAGGAGAGGAGTTCCATTGCAACTCCAGCTTTTGAGGGTTAATTTGGCTATTTGCAGATAATGGCCTTCAAATATGCGGCTCATTATATAGGCCGATTCAATAGATCAGATCGGCACGCCGACAGTACAAAGCATTCGGTGGTTTTCGCTCATTCCATCTCATTACTCATCGATGTCAGCCATTCACTGGCAGTAATTATAAATCTTACAGATTACACAAACCACGCATTATTTAATTCACGACCCTTTAACTTTGTATGGGCCCCATGATTGATCTAAGCCGAACCGTTAATGGATCTGATTGATATTGAGTATTCGAACATACCTTAACAACTCCCTTGCCATTCAGCTATCAAGAGGAGAAAATTTGGCTCTTCTTTTGCGGTTAATGTACTTGATGCGATTCAGATTTATCGACCCTACTGAAGAAGATTCCAACTGGGTTGAGCCCCCATTAATCTAATACATCCTGATGTTTTTTGATATCGAGCACTATCTAAAGAGTGTTTCAATAAGATTTTTATTGTTCCATGTGACCGTGGCCAATACTAACTATCTTATTTCAAATGCAACCTCCTGTATATTATTTATTGTTTGGATTCTTCAGAGAATTCTAGACACAATTCATGCACAATGTCCTATACCTATCTTTAACTATTTCGGAAGTATTGAGTGTTTTCAGATTCATTGCAAAAATCAACGTTTTAAATAAAAATTATTTTATTTCACAAATTCGGTACATTACACTTAAAACCTAATAAGTAATACTGATTATTTCTTAATTATTAAAAACAAACAAAAAAACATTAATGTCAATGTAGGAAATGTTTAAAATGCTCGCCGCGAACGTCTTGGCAACATGCTAATCTGGTATAGAATTGTCTTCTAACGTTTGTTTTTTTTATTTCTTCTCAGTTATGGTTTTTGCTTACTTTCTTCATATCAAGAAGTAAATGGGAAATAAGTATTGAGTGTAATGTATCGAATTTGTGAAATAAAATTATTTTCATTTAAAATGTTGATTTTTGTGAAAAATCTGAAAACACTTAATATTTCCGAAAGAGTTGAAGATAGGTATCGGACATTGTACATGAATTATGTCTAGAATTTTCTGAAGAATCCAAAAAATAAATAATATACAGGGGGTTGCATTCGAAATAAGAAAGTTGGTATTGGCCACGGTCGCATGGAACACCCTATATAATTTTATTTTCTTGAAAAATATGCGCATTCAAAATTACAAATCGACGTGTCCGAGCGTTTTTCCCAACACCCCCTTATGTATTCGTTATTGAATTTATTCCATATGGCTGTTACACTCTCTATAGAAAGATGGTAGGAAGATTCAGATATGCTATTTTCTCGTACGGAAAACAAGAATCGAGTGTTGAAATTTTCCTGAAAATATTGAATAGAATAGTCCGTTACTTTGTGATAGTTCACTCGAAAAAAGAATGAAAGTAGGTACTCGAATAACCCGACAGAAAAACTTATAAACGAACAGTGGAATTCTTCAGTATTCAAAATTCTCAACTACAGAAGACATTTCGATACCTTCTTGCCCAAATTGAAATACTCAAAAGGAAATTAATCTAAAATCCTCAACTTCTGAGGAGAAGTTTATAACAAACAATAAAGAATATCACGTCAACTACTGAAACACATTTACGCCAAACGGCTGTCTTGATCAATCCATATTTGTCTGCTTTAAATTCATGGTGTTCTAATATGAAAGATGGAACTTTCGAAAGATGTTTAACTTGAGGTCCTATTAGTGCCTCCGAAAGTTTTCAAGTAGGATGCTCGATAGAGCATTTCTGTGACAGATATGTCACACCCGTAAGTCAACAACTGCAGAAATGAACGGTTAACTTTCTGGATGAACTGGAATTACCGGTTTACTCCCTGCGATCAAGACTAAAGGGGTCATTTGGAAGGAATTTAAGTGAATATCGTCGAAATTGTTACTGGAATCATTCCGGTCATTAAGCAAACAGGGAAATTCTGCGGATAATTCAACTCATCCATATTCATTCGGTTTTTGATGGCGCATTTATCAAATGCAGACAACGTAGGCTCGTGGATTTGACGAGCCACTAACTGTTGAGATTAAATGCCGAATGCAGAGATGGCGTTCGGTAAGTCGGACAAAATCATCTGGATCGAGAAATGGTTTAATGAAAACCGGAATCTAGCTGGCGCACTCAGTAATTCCGGGGTTACAGCTACCACCATGAACTTTCCTTACACCGGAAACCCCAAGCTCCCCATTCATTATGAATCAGGCTAACTATCCCAGCCTAGCCCTCACGTTTTGCTCCCATCACAATACTTCGATGGCTCCAATATCAGGCATGTTGAATACCAAACCAATAACACAAATCTCACGATGTTCATGACATTCTTATGGGTTGGGTAGAAATATCGAACCGAGAAATTATCTTCGAAAAAAAAAGTGCGACATTAAATCGTACAATTCATCTCTGTCGAATACTTTTGCAACATTTACCTATACTCCATTCACTTTGATAAAGTATCCCAGTTGGCCATGACATTCTGACACATTTCAACGTGTAAGTATATTTTGAAATATGTTTTTTAACTTTTTGATTTTTCCTGTGTATTATACCAAGAATAAAGAAATTCACCATATTTAGAACAAGAACAATACAATTGCCAACAAAATCATGATTCTACTATAATATTGATTTGAAAATACCAAATAATAACTAAGCTTAGGTAGGAATTATTATAATTAACGATGTATAGAAGCAATAATATACTTATGTATTATTTTGTAACGTGTAATGTGAAATGCTTGAATAGATGATTTTTGACTTTGACTTTGGGATATATTACAAAAGTGAATGAAGTATAAAGGCTATTTGCGAGTTTTGAGTTGAGCTTTTGGACATACCCAAACTTCCAGACTTGTTAAATTTAATGGAAAGATTGTCCTAAAAAAATGGTAGGTATAAAAAGAAATTGTTGGACGGCAAAACTAATTATTGATGATGAATTATCTGGCTAAGGTCGATTCCAGCCCTTATTAATTATGGAACCTCTCGTAAGCAAAGATTGAATTTATGAGGGGCTTATTATTCCAGAATCTAATATGGAAAAATTCCCGACATTTTTCCTCTTTGTACAGACGGTACCAAATTAATTTAACACCGCCGCGGTCTCGAATGTATTGTTGCAGAAATTAAATTCCACCTACTAATTTCGAGTAGTTAGGAAGCGCTAATTTCATCTTCTGCATTCAATTCGATAAACGAATATTCGGACAAGTGATATTACGTAAGCGAGAAAAGCGTCGCTCAATGTATTCAGCAAAGTGAGCATATTTTAATGAAATTTCGTCGCTTTTCCGAGCTGTACCCTACAGAATCAAGCCCTTAATGGACTCCAAGTTGAAGATCCTTGAGTTTGTGCCCAGTTGTAGGAAAAACTCGCCTTTTCAATTTAATGCGGAAATGACAGGCTCGATCTTCGCACATGCACATGAAAAGGAGTTGGAGCATAACATAGCTCATGAATTGGAGGGTTTGAGCTGAACACCTCACTGCCCAGTCAATATTTTCTTTATATTCCACGTTCTCAGAGTTATTCAAGCATTTTGGAAAAGAAGAATCTTAGAGGGAGGAGGTTTGTTGCGTTGAACCCTTCAATTCTTCTTTTTTCGATCTGTGTAAATAAGTTTTTCCCAGGAGTAAAGCGAAAAAAGCTATTTTTGATAATTTTGGCAAAACTACACCTTATTAGTATTGAAATCCGTCGAAAACGAAGAATCGCAGATGAACAATATTTATTGCGTTGAGTTCCTCAGTTCTTTTTCTGTTAATTGGTATACGCAACTTGGTTCCAGGGGCCCAGGGACAAAAGCCTTTTGCCCCCCCGCAAAACAATATCGGCGTTTTTCAAGAATTGCGACAAAATCCGTACATTATTCCGATTTTCCTCCAGATCTAGAAGGAAATATTATGACAGTGAAAACCTGAAGAGAGGAGCTTTTCGTGATTGTTCAATTCAAAGCAAGAGAGGTCACCAATTCAGGTACCGAATCCGCTCATACTATAAATCATATGATCCTCAATGAGTTTTGTATACAGGCTGAAATTGTTAGTCCACAATTCAATACCAAATGAAAATACTGAATTCGTTGATGCCCAATATTGGATGAGAATAAAATAAATATCTCTCTGTATTTCTCATACGAATCGAGTGAGCGTTTGCACGCTTTCAAATTTTCTGCCTGGAGCTCGAGGGATTCCTAGAATTCCTGAAGGAAAATAACATTTGTCGAGTTGCTAGACTTGTGTGAAAAAGTTTGTCCTAATAATGAAACCCCTGCAGACGTGGAATATCGGAATGATATGCCCTGCACGGAATTTAAATCTAATCTATTCTCATTTGAAGTCCAAACTAACACAATTTTGCTGGTGTGCTCCACGAAAATATTGAATGGAAGCTGATTGCGACACGTCATTATGACATGTCTGATGGATTCTTTTAGGGTATCTGCGTTCAGAGAATTTGCACAGAGATGCTTTGAGATGAGCTGAACAATATAATATATGCGATTTATGGATGGGAAGAGAAACGGAAGCTCTGTCAGTTTGAAGTTTCCAATTTTCAAAAAATGCCATTTTACAGTTGAAGATCTAAACTGTGCTAGTTAAGGCTCTGGTTCATTTTTTATTGAATTCAGCGTCCTCGAAAACCTATAATTTGATACCAAACATGTCCATATAGTCTACTTTGCGTAAGATATTTCTAGGTTTATTTTTTCGAAAATTCATGCTCGAGTTTTGTTCAGAAGCTCAGAGCACTCGAAGTTTAGGTGATATCGATTAGCCAGATGGGTTTTCTCAATGGTTCGAATGGATTGTAGATAATCCATATAGAATAACACCTTCAGATTCCTCAGGGATTGCGTGATGTAGACAAATATAGCGTTTTTGGGGGGTCTTACCCCTTAGTCATTTTTGACCCAAAAAGTTGGAATTTTCGAACCCGATTTTATTGCATGACTTGATACTTTGAACAATGCTGATTATCAATATACAAATGAAAATTGAATGCCATCGAAGGAACGGGAGTTATGACGCTTTGAAATTTCCATTTTTAAAAAAAATGCCATTTCGCAGGTGAAAATCTAAACCATAGGGCCATAGGGCCTTGGCTTATTGTTTATTGAATTCAGCGTCCTTGAAAACCTATAATTTGATACCGAACATGTCCATATAGTCTATATTGAGTAGGATATTTCTCGACTTATTTTTTCCAAAATTCATTTTCGAGTTTTGTTCACGAGCTTAGACTGTTCATGGTATGTGTGTTATCCACTGGCAAAAAAGCTATTATTGAAGATTCTAATGGTTCGAACAACTTCCGCATTCAATATCACCGTTAGATCCTCTCGGAATTTTTTTTATTGACTCAAATGGTGTGTATAGTGATTTCATTTCATTGTGGATAACGTTTGGATTCGTGTATGCGAATCTTAAATTATTTGACCTCTGTCAGAAGACAAATATTTGCTATTCTTCCGTCAATCAAACATTCAATTTGTCGTATAGGCAGTCTCGCAAAACTTGAATTTTTCAAATAAACCCCTTCGTTGTTCATTGCTCAGATTGAATCTACCTTGTGAATAGTGGACCACAAATGGAATTCCAGGGAATCAATGGAGCGCTCTGAAGAGAGTTTTATTCCGGGGATAACACAAAGTTTTCAAATTTTCAGAGAGATTCCCCGATTGCGCGCTTGTACCAACCGAAAACTGAATATGAAAATATCGAAATTGATTCGGTTCGAGTCCTCGAATGGAACGATTCAATAATAGTTTAGTTTGGAAATCGTGAATGGCAAATGGAATACACACATATATACAATGGGTCCCGTAAGTTTGTTGAAATACGTGACCGAAATTCACTTCTTCCAAATCGATATTCCGTCAATGGCGAAATCCTGGGCCAAAGGAGGAGATCGTCGAGATATATTTCTTTCCGTTTGCTTCGCTACTTCTCCGTGTTTCGGGGTTGCGTATAAGTGTTTGTTTGCATATACAGAACGCCGAAATCCATTAACATAATATGCGGTCTCTCGATAGGCGAGAACCATTCCGATCTGCCCAAAAAATACTGCTCGAATCTTCTTCCATAAATTATACTGTTACTGTTCCTTCTTTACTTATCGCCGGATTGGAAAATAAATTATTCTCCATCTTCCTTATGAGTATGTCAACAAATTTGGACAGCCCTATTTTTCACAAACGTTCATTACACGAAAATGGAGATTTTTTTACGCAGGTTTATTATTTTTACGGTGCTAACCGGAGTTGATATCCGTCAAAATGGTGTGAATATAAAGTCCGAGACATATTCAGATTCCACACGGGGATAATGTTCTTTATGACGGATAATGTGGATTCTGGGCCTCAAAAGATAAAGTGGAAAATCTTGTTTATATATCATTACTGGCATAAAAATGAGAACATACGTATTTTCATATCAGAATCGTCTTTTTACCTCATGATTTCAGAGAATTATAGAGAAATTTACGTGAAATGGGGCGAAAACCACATTCCCATTCGAGTTTTTCCTCAAAACAAAAATGGGCCCCATCAATCAAGATGATTTTTCGACAGATAATTTCAATGCATTCTAAGAACTCAATCAGCAAAGATACGACGTTGTTGATGATCGGGCGACTTTGTTAAGAGGGGTTTATACCCATCGACGTTCAGTTCAAAACGCGATTCGGGATTTCTCACGATAGAGACCACGGATTTATATGGGGTTTTCACTATTATTCGAGTTAAAGAGATCTCCAAGTCGGAAAGTTCAAAACATTTTTTTTCGTCGAAAAAAAAAAGTTATGAACTTTCCCACTTGAAGAACACTTCGAATTGAGAAATAGTGAAAACCCCATATAAATCGGTGGTCTCTATCGTGAGAAATCCCGAATCGTATAGACCCCTCTTAAGGGAGGGGACCTGGTCCGAGCTCGCGAGCTCCCTTCAAAAATTGGGCTTTTTATTTCCATGATATCTCAGTTGGTATGCGGCGTACACCAACAATTTTTTTTTCAAATAAGAGCTCACTCATTTCTTTAGAATGTGTATTACTCGATTTTCTTCGTATATTAGGAAAAAAACCTGGTAAGCTGTAATTTCATGAAAATCTGGACAAACAATTTCATTACCATGATATCTCCGTCAATTTTAGGGATAAATGTATGAAATTTTCAGTATACATGCGGAATAATATTTTGCAGAATGTGTATTATTTGCTTTTTCGTTTCTCTGCGAATATTAGGAAAAAACCTGGTTGAAAATATGACCAATAAAGTTCCTACTTTATAATTCATTTAAAAATTGAGGGGCCAATAAACAAAAAACTGATCAATACACACTCTGGAAAACATCATTTCGCATGTATACTGAAAATTTCGTACATTTAACCCGAGAATTGACAGAGATATCATGGAAATAAAATCGTTTGTCCAGATTTTCATGAAATTACAGCTCACCAGGTTTTCCCTAATATACGAAGAAAAACAGAAAAGCGAGTAATACACATTCTAGAGAAATGATTAAGCTTCAATCTGAAGAAAAAATTGTTAGTCTACGCCGCATACGAACTGAGATATCATGGAAATAAAAAGCCCAATTTTTGAAAGGAGCTCTCGAGCTTGGACGTGTACCAGGTCCCCTTAACTGAATTTTATAAGGCTTATGACTCAAATCTTTAAGCAAATTACAGTGTAACGACGAGGAATGGAACAACCTGGGTTTTCTTCAACACTTTCGGCTACAGCAGCAATATTCTCGGCTGTTCTTGAGCGACGTGCACGGGTTTTATTCTCCACATCACTAACTTGTCCCAACAGCTCAAATTTTTTCACCAATTTCTATATTGCGGTTCGACAAGGTTTTTCATGATGACCAGCAGTCTCTGCCAAATATTCACCATTTTTATAGTGAATTTCAATAATTTCAATGCGTTGTTGAAGCGTGTATCGTTCCATTTTCATTAATGGCGTAGTTTCTACTTATTAAATGTCGAAAAATGACAGCATCAAAAGTGACATCTACCGAAATAGCGGGCTATTCAAAATAACTCCTCTTATTGGAAAACCCTTTAACATTCGTCAAGACAAAATCCTAATCGTCGAAGAACACATAAAATAATCGACTCAAAAAAATAAATTGTATTTGTGTTACTGTGTCCCCTCAATCTGTTCCTCGATTTATAACTTGTGGTTTTTCTGGATTCCACTCGTAATCCGAATTGATTGTAGGTCTTCCAGTATCGAAAGGAGAACTGAATTAATTCTTTCAGCAGTAAACAGTAGCTGTCGGTCCACTCTGGATCTAACCCATCCGGAATTCGTTGTTATTCCAAGACTGGTCGTTAATTTTTATTATCCAAGAGACCATCCTCCAGATTTATACGCCGGCGAAAGGTTTTTCCGGTCAAGATTTCCGATTTGATTGCACACGAGGAGTTTTCCACTTCTTATCTCTCTAATGTCAATGTTGTTCTGGATACATTCTTGAACCCATTTTCTTGCTTTCGAAGAGACTGAATATGTTTATTATATGAGAAAGATTGAACCTTACCACCTTTGGAATCGAGAAATTTCGACTTCTCCTGGAAATTCATATGGTTTTCCGAATGAAATAATGAAATTCAATGAGTCCAGTCGTTTCTCTTTGGCCGCACTCAACCGAGACAAAATAGAAAATTAAATCATAGCCTGGATCATTTTAAATAATCTAATCACCGAAGGAAAAGCCCCAAGGCTCAGATTCTAAGTTTTATTTAGTTAAGTTAACTTCGTTTACCGTTCCCCGCTCCTTCTTTCCTATCTTTTATTTTTCCAGCAACCTGTGAAAGAAGTTCGGTGTCTTAACATCGAACGTTAGGAAAGTTACGATCTCCGAACTCAATTTGATTTTGGAATAAGAATTGACCAGCGCGCTGAGTTTTCCAACAAGACGGTGTTGAGGTTTTTCTTCATTGAATAAGGTGGAACTTGAGGAATTATTTCGTTCGATATGTGAGCTTTGGAAAGTCATCACATTTTGTTGAATACGATATGACGTAAACTGTTAAAACAATCTGCAGTCTGGACTGAAAATGGCAGCACGGGTAAATTTCAGCGTAGGGAAAGGAAATTAATTGCGTTCAATTCTTTGATACTTCCACTTCCGATCAGTGAACGCAAATTTTCTCCAGGAGCCAAGGAAAACAAGCCTTTCGTTCCCCCACGCGACGATTTTTTATAATTTTTGCAAAACTACGCCTTATTTGTATTAGAATACACTGCGCAAAAAACTTTAACGCACATGATGGAAATCTCAAATTTAGTCTACAACTTGAGGTGTTCTCAATGATAATTATTTTTATCAGAATTAGGCATGCATATATTTTTTTTGATATGTTATCCACTTTCAACGTTTTTCTTCAATACAGATGTTTTCTCCCAGCAGGAATAAAAAAAGATGATATTATCAGATTTTTAATGTATTGGCTCCATTCTAAAATCAGTTGTTCTCGATCAATTCTAGTGATCAATAGTTTTTCTTTCGTTTGATTTTCTATACTCGATCGCTATGCAACGTGAAACACGCAATTTGACCCAAGAGGAATGTGCCCAAGCGGTAGTTTTGCGAGAAGGGTGGACATACACAAGAATTGCAGACAGGTTTGAAGTTTCCCATACAAGTGTGTCCAGAATGTTGCAGCGATTCAGGGAGACAGGTATGAATGTCCGAAGACCAGGACAGGGTAGACCACGGGTAACAACTGCCATTCAAGAACATTACTGAGAGTTTCTTTGTTGAGACAACGGTTTGCAACCGCTCGCCTCCTTCAAAATCAGCTTGAGCAAACTCATGAGGTGCAAATTAGCACTCAGACAATAAGAAATCGCCTCAGAGAATATGATTTTAGGCCTCGTGTCGCGGCAAGAGGCCCAGCTCTTACCCCAGCCCATCGAAGGGCGCGTTTGGATTTTGCGAGAGAGCATATCCATTGGGAAGAGGCCGATTGGGAAAGAGTTCTCTTCACAGATGAGTCTAGATTCTGCCTCTACCATTGTGATCGACGTTCCCTTGTATACAGACGTCCACATGAAAGATATGCTCAGTGCAATTTCCTGAATACTACTGGTTTCGGGGGAGGATCGATTATGCCATGGGGTGGAATATCTTTGACTGCTCGCACAGACCTAGTGGTCGTTGATAATGGAGCTATGAATGCTGATAAGTATATAAGGAACATTCTTGAAGAGCATGTAGTGCCATTTGCCCCATACATTGGTGAAAATTTCATTTTTATGGACGATAATGCCAGACCCCATCGTGCGCGCATCGTTCAGGAGTACCTTGAAGAGGTTGAAGTCTCTCGAATGGAATGGCCAGCAAGAAGAACCTCAATAGAAGACTGAGAAGTTCAGAAAATCATCCAGCTACTTCTTAATGACTTAGGAATCCAACTCGGAGAAATCTGGGAAGGATTAAATCAGAACATTTCAAGATCACTCATTTTGAGTATGAACCGTCGTTGCCGAGCTGTAATTAACGCAAGGGGTGGAAATACCAAGTATTAAATCACTTATCAGCATTTCAGTATTTTGAAAATTGTTCGTTTCTCTTCTTTCACATAAGATTCGGTGAAATCCTAAATTTTTCTTCCATTTAATGTGCCTTGTTTCTTTCAAAAGCTTCCCGAGAGAACATAAAAAATAAGTTATAAAGTCAATGTAGAGTTAACTTTCATTAAAATTGAGATTTTCAGAATGTGCGTTAATTTTTTTGCGCAGTGTATTTCGAAAACGAAAAAACTCAGATGAACAAAATTCATTGCGTTGAGTGCCTAGATTCTTCATCTTCCGATCGGAATAGGTAGCTTTTCTCCAGGATCCAAGCGAAAAAAGCCTTCCGTTCCCCCAAGCGACGATTTCTCATAATTTTTGCAAAACTACGCCTAATTCGTATTGAAGTCTTTCGAAATGAAAAATCTCAGATAAACAAAAATTATTGCGTTAAGTGTCTCAATTCTTCGTCTTTCAACAGGTGTGAGCACCTCGGTTCCTGGGGTTCGGGGACGAAAGCCTTGTGCCCCCCCGCAAAACACTTTGGGCGTTTCGCAAGAATTTCGACCAAGAGCGTGAATTATTTTGTATCATTGAAGTTTTAAAAAACTTATGGGAGGAATATCCTGAAGAATAAACGTATTCTTAGTTATTAACTTATGTTGTTCCATTTTCCTTTCCAAGTCCATAAAATATTCAAGATATATCCGAACAAACACAGCCGGAAAATTTCAATTCGGCTCCCATCTCGGCGTTGGATTCATCGCTCCGGTTAAAGATATCGTTAAGAAGCGGAATGCGCGATCGTGGTTTCCGTTTTCCAAAAAATACGGGACCCCAACTATTCTCTAGCGGCCGATATACTGCCCAAAGAGGGCGCTCAATGCTGTCACACTTCCCGCCTTCAATCCACAAAGCGCGGAAATTGGCTTACGTTATCAACCTCCCCGAACTCCATTTTATTAGACGTTACTTTAAATATATTACTATGACCCGTTCCAACTCTTCCGTTTGACCCTTGCATTTTGCTAGAATAACGCAGAAATTAACGAATGTCGTTAGCCAGGGCCCAGAGACGGCTCTCCAAAAACACCCCAACTGAATCCACTTCATTATGCAGACTCCTGTGAATTGCCAGGGACAACTTCGTCAGAATGAACGGCTCTGTCCTGAAACCGTCCAATTTCCAATTATTTCAAACTACTGGGAAACATCTATCCACCTATCTATAGGTTCCATCTGATCAGGAAGACTTGTAAGCAGCTGGGTTGGCAGATGAATAGAAATCTTCACAGACAACCTGTGAGCATTTACAGCGCAAGTAGCAAATTAGCCATTGGGATACATCCATCTACCTATCTCTAGGTTTCATCTGATTGGTGTATCCAGAAAGGCTTTCAAGTAAAAAGGTTGGCTGATCAATAGAAATCTTCTCAGACAACCGAGCGGTTCTGTGAGCATTGCCAGCGAAAGTAGCAAATCAGCCATTGGGATACATCATCTGATGGGTGTATCCAGGAAGGCTTGTGAGCAACTCAGTTGGCAGATCAATAGAAATCTTCACAGAGCAGTTCTGTGAGCATTGCCAGCGAAAGTAGCAAATCAGCCATTGGGATACATAAATCTACCTATCTTTAGTTTTCATCTGATTGGTGTATCCAGGGAAGCTTGTAAGCAACTAGGTTGGCAGATCAATAAAATCTTCACAGACAACCGAGCTGTCCTCAAAGCATTGCCAGCTATAATAGTGCACGAGTACAAAACTTTCCTTTGGTATTAAGGATAACCAGCAGAGTGCCAGGACACTCTAGTATCAGATATTTCTTGCTGGAAAAGAAACAGTGGTCCTCCACCAGTGCTTGTGATACCCAATTTACTGGCAAAAGGGAAAGCAATGAGTAACTGGAGCTGAGTGTTCTGGAGTATTGTCCAAGATGTCTCAGGCTTAGTTACTCCCACAGACCATGAAGGGTACATTCAACACAAGAAGCACCTCTTGGATTGTTCAAATGTGAGTACTGTGTAGGGAACAAAATTACCTTCGTGACTTTGGGCTCAAGTTAACTAGTACTTGAGGACCTTGACGACTTTTCACTGAAAGACTGGACTGAAGGGGAATGAACCTACACCGAATGACAACAACTTTCGAAGAAATACAAGATGAAGTTGATCTGGCATTTGAGGTCTAGAAAAGATGGCACCTCGACGTCATTTCTGGATTAGATCTTACACAGTTACAGGATGGTTAACGCAAGTTAGGGTTGTATGGGACCAATTGTAAAGAAATGCGTAATAGTGGAACAATTCTTGTTGAGTATTTCTGAATCTGGAAAAGGTGGGTTTTATTTAGTCAAAAGGTGAGGTGATACCAATAATGACGGGGTGCACCTGGGATCTTTCTCGTATGTGCCTAAAAATGTGAGCTCTCCTGAAGTTGTCGCATTTGGATCCCTGTCGGTCCATAAATAGCGGAGGAGGGGCAAGATTGCCGCCAATGAGTATTGATATAGATGGTGGCAATCAGACTGACCCTATTCGTTTCAGATCATAAAGCAGCCCTGCAGGAGAAAGTGATAGGGATCGATTTCCTCCCATGGCAGCGATAGAGATCAAATACTGTCACGATAGAGGAATTTTGTGTCATGGTTAATCTGCAGGAAATTCGAGTTCGGCGCCGGTATCACGCACCCTGTCATTTTGATTTGTGGCCCAGTTATCCAGATAACGAAACGTCTGCTTATTGTGCAACGTCATATATGCAATGTAAATTGTTAATTGAAATTGCGAATTGTGTGATTAATACCGAGTAGCGGTATTGAAGCTGGCCAAGTCGAATGAACCGTTCTGGTCGATATGGACCAAACACGCAAAACAGTTTGATATTAATGCCCTTAACAAACCAGCGGATTGTGTTAACGTTGCCTGGTGGCATCGTCGTATTCCAATATGCGTTCATTAATTGCAAAATGTTGCTTAGTTTATAGTTTCCCGGATAAGGAAGCTGTAGTTATTCAAAACGTCGGTGAGGATTTAATGAACAGGCAACACCGACGCTCGACTCCTCGCGGTGTTCATTATAATATCGGGTTACAAAAACGTTTCACGCCTTCGCCACCACACACACATCTGCTTGTCTTGATATGATTTAAATTTCTTTCGGAGCACGCTCCACCCCGTCTTTTTGACGCAATTTGCATCTGACTTCGGCCTTTTTTATCTGCGGCGTACGTTGATGCTTTTGACGCCCTGTCATGACCGCCATTTCCTGTTTATGCACCGGGAAGTTGTTCGCATGGAAAGAGCCATTTGACTCTGCTGACATCACTTTGATCGCGCCAACTCAAATACAACCTTTCATTCATTCAGTACCTGCTCCTTCCAGAAAGAAGCTCATTACTTTTTGGACAATCGTATATAACGGGAAAAAATTACCACTCATAGCTTTTTCATCATTCTGCAATGTTGTATTCAGTTGAAAGCTTGATTTCCTCGAAAAAGAACTCTAAAACAAGGACATCCTCCACTTGGGGAAGTCATCACATTTTGTTGAATACGATATAACATAAACTGTTGAAACAATCTGCAGTCTGGACTGAGAATGGCAGCACGAGTAGTTTTCAAATTTCAACGTAGGGAAAGGAAATTAATTGCGTTCAACTCTTTAATTCTTCCAGTTTCGATCAGAAGACGCAACTTTTATCCAGGAGCCAAGGAGAAAAAGCCTTTCCACTGCCCGCGCGACGATTTTTCATAATTATTGCAAAACTACGCCTTATTCATATTGAAATCTTTCGAAAACGAAAAATCGCAGATGAACAAAAATGATTGCGTTGAGTGGCTCAATTCTTCATCTTTCAATAGGTGTAAGCACCTTGGTTCCAGGACATCGGGGAAGAAAGCCAGATTACACAATTCTGAAAATCTCAATTTTAATGAAAGTTAACTCTACATCGACTTTATAACTTATCTTTTATGTTCTCTCGGGAAGGTTTTGAACGAAACAAGACACATTAAATGGAAGAAAAATTCAGGATTTCACCGAATCTTATATGAAAGAAGAGAAATGAACATTTTTCAAAATCCTGAAATGCTTATAAGTGATTTAATACTTGGTATTTCCACCCCTTGCGTTAATTACAGCTCGGCAACGACGGTTCATACTCAAAATGAGTGATCTTAAAATGTTCTGATTTAATTCTTCCCAGATTTCTCCGAGTTGGATTCTTAAGTCATTAAGAGTAGCTGGATGATTTTCTGAACTTCTCAGCCTTCTATTGAGGTTGTCCCAAACCTGCTCAATCGGATTGAGATCTGGACTTCTTGCTGGACATTCCATTCGAGAGACTTCAACCTCTTCAAGGTACTCCTGAACGATGCGCGCACGATGGGGTCTGGCATTATCGTCCATAAAAATGAAATTTTCACCAATGTAATGGGCAAATGGCACTACATGCTCTTCAAAAATGTTCCTTATATACTTATCAGCATTCATAGCTCCATTATCAACGACCACTAGGTCTGTGCGAGCAGTCAAAGATATTCCACCCCATACCATAATCGATCCTCCCCCGAAACCAGTAGTATTCAGGAAATTGCACTGAGCATATCTTTCATGTGGACGTCTGTATACAAGGGAACGTCGATCACAATGGTAGAGGCAGAATCTAGACTCATCTGTGGAGAGAACTCTTTCCCAATCGGCCTCTTCCCAATGGATATGCTCTCTCGCAAAATCCAAACGCGCCCTTCGATGGGCTGGGGTAAGAGCTGGGCCTCTTGCCGCGACACGAGGCCTTAAATCATATTCTCTGAGGCGATTTCTTATTGTCTGAGTGCTAATTTGCACCTCATGAGTTTGCTCAAGCTGATTTTGAAGGAGGCGAGCGGTTGCAAACCGTTGTATCAACGAAGAAACTCTCAAGTAACGTTCTTGAATGGCAGTTGTTACCCGTGGTCTACCCTGTCCTGATCTTCGGACATTCATACCTGTCTCCCTGAATCGCTGCAACATCCTGGACACACTTGTATGGGAAACTCCAAACCTTTCTGCAATTCTTGTGTATGTCCACCCTTCTTCTCGCAAAACTACCGCTTGGGCACATTCCCCTTGGGTCAAATTGCGTGTTTCGCGTTGCAAAGCGATCGAGTGTAGAAAATCAAACGAAAGAAAAACTATTGATCACTAGAATTGATCGAGAACAACTGATTTTAGAATGGAGCCAATACATTCAAAATCTGATAAAATCATCTTCTTTTATTCCTGCTGTATTGAATGAAAACTTTGAAAGTGGATAACATATGCATGCATAATTCTGATAAAAATAATTATCATTCAGAACACCTTCAGTTGTAGAATAAATTTGAGATTTCCATAATTTGTGTTAATTTTTTTGCGCAGTGTATTTTGTACCATTTAAGTAATAAAAAAACTTATGGAAGGAATATCCTGAAGTAAGGATCTTTTTCGTAGCCAGAGCGGTCACCCATTCAGGCACTCATCCCAACCAACCGTAGGGCTCCCTTTGAGGACTTCAAAAATGAAGTCATAGCTTTTTCATCATTCTGCAATGTCGTATCCAGTTGAAAGCTTGATTTGCCCAAAAAAGAGCCCTAATACAAAGACATCCTTCACTTGGGCAAAAGCCATAAAGACTGAGTAATTTCGCAGGTTACAAAAGCGTCCCTTGAATCCGTCCACCAATGAAATACAAGAATTCAAGAGAGATTCAACTTATAAATGGGAAGCACTACTCACAATTTGCAGCTTGGCCAGAATCAGAACAATTTTTTACCTGAAAAAGAAATAGGAATTAGTACACCATCGTATAGGATGTATTTTTTTTTTTGGTATGAATAAATGAGTTCTAACAATATTTTGTTCCTGGTTTTGTGGAGGCAGAAGAACGAAATAAGAACGATGCTTGAATTCTCAACCGTTTCGATTTAAAAGCGGTGGAAGCATCAAGAGCAGATTTATTGGAAAAGGACGGATATCTGAAGGGATTTCCAACCTGTATGTTGAGTTGTATTCCGTGGCCTTAGCGCGTTTTTACGATGCCCAGCGAAATAAAATCTCTTCGCCCCTGAGGTTAACATATAATTTTCGCCTCTCTCCCTAAATTTGACTGTTGATATGGCAATTGGGGACATAATGTAACATCTCCCTTGCACGTTGATTCCTTCTCGCTGGGTCTATAAAAGTTGGCCAATGTTCGCGGAGCTAATGGCAGAGAAAGAGGATTCTACTCCGTAATTGCAGCAACTTGGATTTTTATCCTCGAGTAGGCTCTCCAGGATTTTCGTTTCCATCGCCTTAAGCTGGATAGATCAGTTCCACGAAACGCATATCCTTGTTTGGGATATTTCCTCCATTTCGCAGTATTGAAAATATGATTTGATACCGTTTTGATCTTCTTTAATTGGGTTGTTTGAATGCCATGACTACGAATCCCAAGAACCATTTAGATTCTGACTACTAATAGGAAATGAAACCACCTGATTCAAATCTATATATCCCCCAGTATGTATTCCACAAAAAGACCCATTTTCCAACAGTAAATTCGATGATCAACTTCTCAAACTCCCTCTGCTCATCCACAAAGTTCCCCCGCAAACAATAAAATAGACTCCGCCAAAACAAATGACCAGTTATCTCCTCAAAGGCAGAGTTTTAATTAATATCCACCACAAATAATCCGAGACAAAGAGGCCAAATGTATCTATCGATACGGCTAAGTGACATTCGGTTAGGGCATAGCGAACCTATTCTTTCACGAGAACAAAGGATGAGAGTTCCGCTGAAGAGGATAAAAAAACTGGAGCAATTCTCTCCTATATAAAGACTTCGATGATAGGAAAGATGTGGGGAGTTTGCAGTGGATAGCTCTCGATGCTTTAAGCTAAGGCTTTTGAGGTACCATTTCGATTATGGAAACTGATATACAGCATCAGCAGAAACCGTGATTAGGTCATGAGGTTCGCATACGAGTTTTTCCAAGCGGTACCCTCATGATGTAGATGTATGTCAAAGTATGACATACCATTCTCGGGAAAGCCACAGATAGTTTGAGCAATAAACAGAGTAGCTTATCGTTCATTATCCACGATGAAAAAATGCCACCTTTGTTTTTTGCTCCAGTTGTTTTGCTAACTTTATGTACACCCCCAACTACTGGTAAAAATATCTAGTATAGAATATAAAAACAAGCGGAATAAGTGAAGTTTATGGTAAACAATTCATTTGTTCATAAAGGGATTTTCAGTTTTCATTTAACGTCAACTTATTTTCTCGTATTGAATTTTCTGACGGCTTATTTTTTTTTAAGAGGCATGTTTTCTGTGTCTGGTTTATTGGACAGCAAGTAGGGTAAATGCTGTCCGATAATTGATAGCTTCCTTTAAATTTTCCGGTTAAGGTTTCCTGCAGGAAGTCTTCTGGTCGACATTCAAAAACAGGATATATTTAAGTGGCACTAAGTTTGGAAGTTAGGGAAAATGGCGTGAACTCGATAATGATTTATAGGAGGTGAAATAGTTCAATTTTTACTCAATAAAGCTATCAGAGTAAACGACGTTTATAAATCTTATAAAAATCATAACAGAGATTGCTACACGAGACGAGTGCCCTCCTGAACTTGGGCAATAAAACGCTTCTAACATTCCTGTCGACCTCTTCCGCAGGATAGGACTCCGGCGGAATATTCCCCTGGAATTCATGGCACTGTTTGAACCAAATGTTATGTTTCACATGATGACATCAAAACAGATTTTGGCTTGTTTTATGGCACGCTAAAGTAACACTGTTTACTGACTTCTTTCAAAAGGAATAAACAATTCCTGGATAAGAGTTTCGTCGAGATTCGTGCCATTTATGGTGAAAGACTAGTTTGGCACCATAAGACCAGCTCACAAAGTTTCGACAATAAAAAATGCGGGATTTACTCCCTATCCACCAGAACTGCTTTGCTGGCACTCCGAGCAGCACCCCCTTCTCATTGATTTCCTTCTGGGCATGCATTTCCTTTCAGGATGTTCTTCAGAGAAAATTATTAACTTTCCAGTAAAAGGTATTCATTGATCCTTAAAATTTTCATGATGACAAGGCAAGTTTTGTTTGCTGATGATGCCAATAGAGCCCTTGGCATGCTTCAAGCAGGTCAAACACAATGCTAGCCAAAGTCAAAGACCAAGGAGTGATAGACTAAGGATTTCTTTCTGTGACAGTCTCTCAGCACTCGCAGAATGATAAGTTTTCGATGGCAGAACTGACTTATGAAGATATCAACTGTGTAATTCTAAAATTTCACGCTGCTGTTGGAGGAAATTTAGTTTTTCTGGATAATTATGCTCTGTGACATAAATTGCATCAGGTTCTCACTGCTTGAGAAAACCTCATCTAGCATAACCTCCAAGATGCCCTGACCTGAATCCAATAGGGCACGCTTGGGACCATTAACACAGACCATAGCCAGAAACTCTTCAAAGCTGACACAACTTTGGCAACAAAAATTATACTTCATAACTCAGTTTTCGTAGAATTTGTA
Organism: Adalia bipunctata; assembly: GCA_910592335.1. Classification (NCBI taxonomy): domain Eukaryota; kingdom Metazoa; phylum Arthropoda; class Insecta; order Coleoptera; family Coccinellidae; genus Adalia; species Adalia bipunctata. Next base: position 3,549,102 of record OU342957.1, read on the forward strand.
CTTCTTCAAACATTTTCCAATTGTTAGTGTGAATTTCTCGGAAATCTTGATATTCTAACATAAAAATCTATACATTTCAAAGGGAAATTTCGGTTTCCTCAAGAGAAAACACAATCACATCGGTTGGTAAGGAAAATTTTGATGTCTTTCTCGGAAATATTCCCGAATCCGCTTCTGGGGGATGGAGAGTCCTGCGTCCAAGCCCTAATTGACACAAGGGGTGAGTCAGAAGTTCTCGAGTCTACGCTTGTCTTGGTATGTTTTCTAACATGGCTGGGCATCGCATCTTGGCGGTCGTCATGGCTACCTCACATCAGACTTTGGTCCTTCGACAAACTCATTCACATTCAGCGAAAGATCTATTCCTTTCTGTCAGTCTTCCATGGGGATTCATCTATGCAAACTGCACATGCTTTGCATCGGTTAATGGGTCACGTGATTCCTAGACCAGAAGAGCGGTTGACTGCTAGGAAATTGGACAGGTTCATCAGGATGCATGGGGTAATCTCTTTTAAACCTCTCTTGTATGTTTACGAATTGCAAGGAATTTGTTTTCCGCCTGCAATTTCCGTAATACCAACGAAGACCAGCTCATACAGGTTGTCCCAAGCATATACCTTCAGTGTGCATTTCACTGGATGTGGATACAAAATTGATGAGTAGAATAAGCATCTGCAATGACGATGAAACGGGCATTCAAGATCGTTTTTTGGGGTCGCCCCTCAGTCTGGAAAATGTGTTCACCGCGGGATAGCCGGGGATAATTTCTCCAAGAAATATTTTTGAGCAACTCGTGAGAGCGAAAGGGACAGTGGTGCGCCCCCCACCCGGCTATGTTACGGCACAATAACTACATCGGCAAAACGTTTGTTTCCTAAATGGAGAGCGTTTCCTACAATGAATTCTGTGGATGGTGCGGTTTAGTTGGGTTTATAAAGACTCTGCGGAAGGTATCCGAGCATACTAATACATTTCGACCACAACGAGGATTATGTTGTTAATGTGAAAGAGGTAATGGGATTGGATTACGGAGTTTAATTCCGTGTTTTCGAATTATACGGCCGGAAATGCCGGTAAAAAATGTTCAGTCTGATCCTCGCAAAATAGTGATCCTGGTTCCGGAAGCTGAATATTCATTAAGGACATGCACTAAGATGGAACACGACAGTTATCACCGCCATAATGATGACCACCATTGAAAATTTCGATATTATTCGAAAGGACCTTATGGAAAATGGCGTTCCGTCAAATGTTCTAATTTTTCGGTATAATGTAGTACTCGACCTACTGATCAAAAGTGTCCTTGGCCCCAACTCAATCCTATGACTAGTTTTCGAGATACAGGGCGTTGAAGTTGAGAATTACCCACTTTTACTACGCGCGTATCTCGAAACAGAAGCGAATGAAGTTCAATTTTTCTCGAAAACCATTTCATTCCATTCCCAGGGAGAAACTATATAGAGAAATATGACTGAGAATCGTTACGAATAATAATAATAATAATAATAATATTTCACTAGATATGTTGTTGTTACATCGAAAAAACCTGAAATACCCGGAATTCATACTGGGTGATCCATTATTACAGAAACTATTCACAATGAAGGTTAAGTGGACACCCTGTATTTTTGGGTTGAGTTAAGGTGTTTGTTTGATTTTTTCAGAATATGTCATCATGGACTTCAAAGAATACAGGGTGATTCAGTCATGAAATAAACTGTGAACCTCACGAAAATACCCATAAACCACCTTTTTTTTCATCACCCACTATTTCAAGATTAACTACGTTGAGGTGGGAGTTTTCTTTCACCACTGTACTTGATATAAAAACATCAATACGACTGAAAGTTTTTATCCTCTTCCTATGACCAGAGCTCTCAAAGTAAAGGCGATACTGATCAGTCTAATGGGTATTCTGCATAATTCGAATGGGAAGTAGATCTTCACTTTCGAAAAACGACTTTGGATCCGCCAGGGATTCCGTGGTGATGACGAATATGGTGTTTTTGGGGGGTCTTACCCCTTTGGCATTTTTCACCCAAAATTTGAGATTTTTCAAATCGCTCATATTTTGCACAGTGGTACATTGAGGTATGCTGATCCATATGATATAATTAATTTTTGGCGGAGATGATGGGAACGGAAGATATGAGAGTTTGAAATTTGCAATTTTTCGAAAAATGCCATTTGACAGGTCAAAATCTAAACTATGCTAGTTAGGGCTCTGGAATATCTTTTATTGAATGGAGCGACCTCGAAAACCTACATTTTGATACCAAAACCGTCCCTGTAGCCCTCATAAGTAACGAATTATTCGGTTTTATATTTTTCGATTTTTCAGTTTCGAGTTTTGTTCAGACGCTCAGAGCACTCAAAGTATTGGCGATACTGATCAGTCTAATGGGTATTCTGCATGATTCGAATGGGAAGTAGATCTTCACTTTCGAAAAACGACTTTGGATCCGCCAGGGATTCCGTGGTGATGACGAATATGGTGTTTTTGGGGGGTCTTACCCCTTTGGCATTTTTCACCCAAAATTTGAGATTTTTCAAATCGCTCATATTTTGCACAGTGATACATTGAGGTATGCTGATCCATATGATATAAATAATTTTTGGCGGAGATGATAGGAACGGAAGATATGAGAGTTTGAAATTTGCAATTTTTCGAAAAATGCCATTTGACAAGTGAAAATCGAAACTATGGTAGTTAGGGCTCTGGAATATCTTTTATTGAATGGAGCGACCTCGAAAACCTACATTTTGATACCAAAACCGTCCCTGTAGCCCTCATAAGTAACGAATTATTCGGTTTTATATTTTTCGATTTTTCAGTTTCGAGTTTTGTTCAGACGCTCAGAGCACTCAAAGTATGGGCGATACTGATCAGTCTAATGGGTATTCTGCATGATTCTAATGGGTAGTAGATCTTCACTTTCGAAAAACGACTTTGGATTCGCCAGGGATTCCGTGGTGATGACGAATATGGTGTTTTTAAGGGGTCTTACCCCTTTGGCATTTTTCACCCAAAATTTGAGATTTTTCAAATCGCTCATATTTTGCACAGTGGTACATTGAGGTATGCTGATCCATATGATATAATTAATTTTTGGCGGAGATGATGGGAACGGAAGATATGAGAGTTTGAAATTTGCAATTTTTCGAAAAATGCCATTTGACAGGTCAAAATCTAAACTATGCTAGTTAGGGCTCTGGAATATCTTTTATTGAATGGAGCGACCTCGAAAACCTACATTTTGATACCAAAACCGTCCCTGTAGCCCTCATAAGTAACGAATTATTCGGTTTTATATTTTTCGATTTTTCAGTTTCGAGTTTTGTTCAGACGCTCAGAGCACTCAAAGTATTGGCGATACTGATCAGTCTAATGGGTATTCTGCATGATTCGAATGGGAAGTAGATCTTCACTTTCGAAAAACGACTTTGGATCCGCCAGGGATTCCGTGGTGATGACGAATATGGTGTTTTTGGGGGGTCTTACCCCTTTGGCATTTTTCACCCAAAATTTGAGATTTTTCAAATCGCTCATATTTTGCACAGTGATACATTGAGGTATGCTGATCCATATGATATAAATAATTTTTGGCGGAGATGATAGGAACGGAAGATATGAGAGTTTGAAATTTGCAATTTTTCGAAAAATGCCATTTGACAAGTGAAAATCGAAACTATGGTAGTTAGGGCTCTGGAATATCTTTTATTGAATGGAGCGACCTCGAAAACCTACATTTTGATACCAAAACCGTCCCTGTAGCCCTCATAAGTAACGAATTATTCGGTTTTATATTTTTCGATTTTTCAGTTTCGAGTTTTGTTCAGACGCTCAGAGCACTCAAAGTATGGGCGATACTGATCAGTCTAATGGGTATTCTGCATGATTCTAATGGGTAGTAGATCTTCACTTTCGAAAAACGACTTTGGATTCGCCAGGGATTCCGTGGTGATGACGAATATGGTGTTTTTAAGGGGTCTTACCCCTTTGGCATTTTTCACCCAAAATTTGAGATTTTTCAAATCGCTCATATTTTGCACAGTGATACATTGAGGTATGCTGATCCATATGATATAAATAATTTTTGGCGGAGATGATAGGAACGGAAGATATGAGAGTTTGAAATTTGCAATTTTTCGAAAAATGCCATTTGACAAGTGAAAATCGAAACTATGCTAGTTAGGGCTCTGGAATATCTCTTATTGAATGGAGCGACCTCGAAAACCTACATTTTGATACCAAAATCGTCCATGTAGCCCTCATAAGTAACGAATTATTCGGTTTTATATTTTTCGATTTTTCATTTTCGAGTTTTGTTCAGACGGTCAGAGCACTCAAAGTATGGGCGATACTGATCAGTCTAATGGGTATTCTGCATGATTCTAATGGGTAGTAGATCTTCACTTTCGAAAAACGACTTTGGATTCGCCAGGGATTCCGTGGTGATGACGAATATGGTGTTTTTGGGGGGTCTTACCCCTTTGGCATTTTTCACCCAAAATTTGAGATTTTTCAAATCGCTCATATTTTGCACAGTGATACATTGAGGTATGCTGATCCATATGATATAAATAATTTTTGGCGGAGATGATAGGAACGGAAGATATGAGAGTTTGAAATTTGCAATTTTTCGAAAAATGCCATTTGACAAGTGAAAATCGAAACTATGCTAGTTAGGGCTCTGGAATATCTTTTATTGAATGGAGCGACCTCGAAAACCTACATTTTGATACCAAATCCGTCCCTGTAGCCCTCATAAGTAACGAATTATTCGGTTTTATATTTTTCGATTTTTCAGTTTCGAGTTTTGTTCAGACGCTCAGAGCACTCAAAGTATGGGCGATACTGATCAGTCTAATGGGTATTCTGCATGATTCTAATGGGTAGTAGATCTTCACTTTCGAAAAACGACTTTGGATTCGCCAGGGATTCCGTGGTGATGACGAATATGGTGTTTTTGGGGGGTCTTACCCCTTTGGCATTTTTCACCCAAAATTTGAGATTTTTCAAATCGCTCATATTTTGCACAGTGATACATTGAGGTATGCTGATCCATATGATATAAATAATTTTTGGCGGAGATGATAGGAACGGAAGATATGAGAGTTTGAAATTTGCAATTTTTCGAAAAATGCCATTTGACAAGTGAAAATCGAAACTATGCTAGTTAGGGCTCTGGAATATCTCTTATTGAATGGAGCGACCTCGAAAACCTACATTTTGATACCAAAATCGTCCATGTAGCCCTCATAAGTAACGAATTATTCGGTTTTATATTTTTCGATTTTTCATTTTCGAGTTTTGTTCAGACGGTCAGAGCACTCAAAGTATGGGCGATACTGATCAGTCTAATGGGTATTCTGCATGATTCTAATGGGTAGTAGATCTTCACTTTCGAAAAACGACTTTGGATTCGCCAGGGATTCCGTGGTGATGACGAATATGGTGTTTTTGGGGGGTCTTACCCCTTTGGCATTTTTCACCCAAAATTTGAGATTTTTCAAATCGCTCATATTTTGCACAGTGATACATTGAGGTATGCTGATCCATATGATATAAATAATTTTTGGCGGAGATGATAGGAACGGAAGATATGAGAGTTTGAAATTTGCAATTTTTCGAAAAATGCCATTTGACAAGTGAAAATCGAAACTATGCTAGTTAGGGCTCTGGAATATCTCTTATTGAATGGAGCGACCTCGAAAACCTACATTTTGATACCAAAATCGTCCATGTAGCCCTCATAAGTAACGAATTATTCGGTTTTATATTTTTCGATTTTTCAGTTTCGAGTTTTGTTCAGACGCTCAGAGCACTCAAAGTATGGGCGATACTGATCAGTCTAATGGGTATTCTGCATGATTCTAATGGATAGTAGATCTTCACTTTCGAAAAACGACTTTGGATTCGCCAGGGATTCCGTGGTGATGACGAATACGGTGTTTTTGGGGGGTCTTACCCCGTTGGCATTTTTCACCCAAAATTTGAGATTTTTCAAATCGCTCATATTTTGCACAGTGATACATTGAGGTATGCTGATCCATATGATATAAATAATTTTTGGCGGAGATGATAGGAACGGAAGATATGAGAGTTTGAAATTTGCAATTTTTCGAAAAATGCCATTTGACAAGTGAAAATCGAAACTATGCTAGTTAGGGCTCTGGAATATCTTTTATTGAATGGAGCGACCTCGAAAACCTACATTTTGATACCAAAACCGTCCATGTAGCCCTCATAAGTAACGAATTATTCGGTTTTATATTTTTCGATTTTTCAGTTTCGAGTTTTGTTCAGACGCTCAGAGCACTCGAAGTATGGGCGATACTGATCAGTCTAATGGGTATTCTGCATGATTCTAATGGGTAGTAGATCTTCACTTTCGAAAAACGACTTTGGATTCGCCAGGGATTCCGTGGTGATGACGAATATGGTGTTTTTGGGGGGTCTTACCCCTTTGGCATTTTTCACCCAAAATTTGAGATTTTTCAAATCGCTCATATTTTGCACAGTGATACATTGAGGTATGCTGATCCATATGATATAAATAATTTTTGGCGGAGATGATAGGAACGGAAGATATGAGAGTTTGAAATTTGCAATTTTTCGAAAAATGCCATTTGACAAGAGAAAATCGAAACTATGCTAGTTAGGGCTCTGGAATATCTCTTATTGAATGGAGCGACCTCGAAAACCTACATTTTGATACCAAAATCGTCCATGTAGCCCTCATAAGTAACGAATTATTCGGTTTTATATTTTTCGATTTTTCATTTTCGAGTTTTGTTCAGACGGTCAGAGCACTCAAAGTATGGGCGATACTGATCAGTCTAATGGGTATTCTGCATGATTCTAATGGGTAGTAGATCTTCACTTTCGAAAAACGACTTTGGATTCGCCAGGGATTCCGTGGTGATGACGAATACGGTGTTTTTGGGGGGTCTTACCCCTTTGGCATTTTTCACCCAAAATTTGAGATTTTTCAAATCGCTCATATTTTGCACAGTGATACATTGAGGTATGCTGATCCATATGATATAAATAATTTTTGGCGGAGATGATAGGAACGGAAGATATGAGAGTTTGAAATTTGCAATTTTTCGAAAAATGCCATTTGACAAGTGAAAATCGAAACTATGCTAGTTAGGGCTCTGGAATATCTTTTATTGAATGGAGCGACCTCGAAAACCTACATTTTGATACCAAAACCGTCCATGTAGCCCTCATAAGTAACGAATTATTCGGTTTTATATTTTTCGATTTTTCAGTTTCGAGTTTTGTTCAGACGCTCAGAGCACTCGAAGTATGGGCGATACTGATCAGTCTAATGGGTATTCTGCATGATTCTAATGGGTAGTAGATCTTCACTTTCGAAAAACGACTTTGGATTCGCCAGGGATTCCGTGGTGATGACGAATATGGTGTTTTTGGGGGGTCTTACCCCTTTGGCATTTTTCACCCAAAATTTGATATTTTTCAAATCGCTCATATTTTGCACAGTGATACATTGAGGTATGCTGATCCATATGATATAAATAATTTTTGGCGGAGATGATAGGAACGGAAGATATGAGAGTTTGAAATTTGCAATTTTTCGAAAAATGCCATTTGACAAGTGAAAATCGAAACTATGCTAGTTAGGGCTCTGGAATATCTCTTATTGAATGGAGCGACCTCGAAAACCTACATTTTGATACCAAAATCGTCCATGTAGCCCTCATAAGTAACGAATTATTCGGTTTTATATTTTTCGATTTTTCAGTTTCGAGTTTTGTTCAGACGCTCAGAGCACTCAAAGTATGGGCGATACTGATCAGTCTAATGGGTATTCTGCATGATTCTAATGGGTAGTAGATCTTCACTTTCGAAAAACGACTTTGGATTCGCCAGGAATTCCGTGGTGATGACGAATACGGTGTTTTTGGGGGGTCTTACCCCTTTGGCATTTTTCACCCAAAATTTGAGATTTTTCAAATCGCTCATATTTTGCACAGTGATACATTGAGGTATGCTGATCCAAATGATATAAATAATTTTTGGCGGAGATGATAGGAACGGAAGATATGAGAGTTTGAAATTTGCAATTTTTCGAAAAATGCCATTTGACAAGTGAAAATTGAAACTATGCTAGTTAGGGCTCTGGAATATCTTTTATTGAATGGAGCGACCTCGAAAACCTACATTTTGATACCAAAACCGTCCATGTAGCCCTCATAAGTAACGAATTATTCGGTTTTATATTTTTCGATTTTTCAGTTTCGAGTTTTGTTCAGACGCTCAGAGCACTCGAAGTATGGGCGATACTGATCAGTCTAATGGGTATTCTGCATGATTCTAATGGGTAGTAGATCTTCACTTTCGAAAAACGACTTTGGATTCGCCAGGGATTCCGTGGTGATGACGAATATGGTGTTTTTGGGGGGTCTTACCCCTTTGGCATTTTTCACCCAAAATTTGAGATTTTTCAAATCGCTCATATTTTGCACAGTGATACATTGAGGTATGCTGATCCATATGATATAAATAATTTTTGGCGGAGATGATAGGAACGGAAGATATGAGAGTTTGAAATTTGCAATTTTTCGAAAAATGCCATTTGACAAGTGAAAATCGAAACTATGCTAGTTAGGGCTCTGGAATATCTCTTATTGAATGGAGCGACCTCGAAAACCTACATTTTGATACCAAAACCGTCCCTGTAGCCCTCATAAGTAACGAATTATTCGGTTTTATATTTTTCGATTTTTCAGTTTCGAGTTTTGTTCAGACGCTCAGAGCACTCAAAGTATGGGCGATACTGATCAGTCTAATGGGTATTCTGCATGATTCTAATGGGTAGTAGATCTTCACTTTCGAAAAACGACTTTGGATTCGCCAGGGATTCCGTGGTGATGACGAATATGGTGTTTTTGGGGGGTCTTACCCCTTTGGCATTTTTCACCCAAAATTTGAGATTTTTCAAATCGCTCATATTTTGCACAGTGATACATTGAGGTATGCTGATCCATATGATATAAATAATTTTTGGCGGAGATGATAGGAACGGAAGATATGAGAGTTTGAAATTTGCAATTTTTCGAAAAATGCCATTTGACAAGTGAAAATCGAAACTATGCTAGTTAGGGCTCTGGAATATCTCTTATTGAATGGAGCGACCTCGAAAACCTACATTTTGATACCAAAACCGTCCCTGTAGCCCTCATAAGTAACGAATTATTCGGTTTTATATTTTTCGATTTTTCAGTTTCGAGTTTTGTTCAGACGCTCAGAGCACTCAAAGTATGGGCGATACTGATCAGTCTAATGGGTATTCTGCATGATTCTAATGGGTAGTAGATCTTCACTTTCGAAAAAAGACTTTGGATTCGCCAGGGATTCCGTGGTGATGACGAATATGGTGTTTTTGGGGGGTCTTACCCCTTTGGCATTTTTCACCCAAAATTTGAGATTTTTCAAATCGCTCATATTTTGCACAGTGATACATTGAGGTATGCTGATCCATATGATATAAATAATTTTTGGCGGAGATGATAGGAACGGAAGATATGAGAGTTTGAAATTTGCAATTTTTCGAAAAATGCCATTTGACAAGTGAAAATCGAAACTATGCTAGTTAGGGCTCTGGAATATCTCTTATTGAATGGAGCGACCTCGAAAACCTACATTTTGATACCAAAATCGTCCATGTAGCCCTCATAAGTAACGAATTATTCGGTTTTATATTTTTCGATTTTTCATTTTCGAGTTTTGTTCAGACGGTCAGAGCACTCAAAGTATGGGCGATACTGATCAGTCTAATGGGTATTCTGCATGATTCTAATGGGTAGTAGATCTTCACTTTCGAAAAACGACTTTGGATTCGCCAGGGATTCCGTGGTGATGACGAATATGGTGTTTTTGGGGGGTCTTACCCCTTTGGCATTTTTCACCCAAAATTTGAGATTTTTCAAATCGCTCATATTTTGCACAGTGATACATTGAGGTATGCTGATCCATATGATATAAATAATTTTTGGCGGAGATGATAGGAACGGAAGATATGAGAGTTTGAAATTTGCAATTTTTCGAAAAATGCCATTTGACAAGTGAAAATCGAAACTATGCTAGTTAGGGCTCTGGAATATCTCTTATTGAATGGAGCGACCTCGAAAACCTACATTTTGATACCAAAATCGTCCATGTAGCCCTCATAAGTAACGAATTATTCGGTTTTATATTTTTCGATTTTTCATTTTCGAGTTTTGTTCAGACGGTCAGAGCACTCAAAGTATGGGCGATACTGATCAGTCTAATGGGTATTCTGCATGATTCTAATGGGTAGTAGATCTTCACTTTCGAAAAACGACTTTGGATTCGCCAGGGATTCCGTGGTGATGACGAATACGGTGTTTTTGGGGGGTCTTACCCCTTTGGCATTTTTCACCCAAAATTTGAGATTTTTCAAATCGCTCATATTTTGCACAGTGATACATTGAGGTATGCTGATCCATATGATATAAATAATTTTTGGCGGAGATGATAGGAACGGAAGATATGAGAGTTTGAAATTTGCAATTTTTCGAAAAATGCCATTTGACAAGTGAAAATCGAAACTATGCTAGTTAGGGCTCTGGAATATCTCTTATTGAATGGAGCGACCTCGAAAACCTACATTTTGATACCAAAATCGTCCATGTAGCCCTCATAAGTAACGAATTATTCGGTTTTATATTTTTCGATTTTTCAGTTTCGAGTTTTGTTCAGACGCTCAGAGCACTCAAAGTATGGGCGATACTGATCAGTCTAATGGGTATTCTGCATGATTCTAATGGGTAGTAGATCTTCACTTTCGAAAAACGACTTTGGATTCGCCAGGAATTCCGTGGTGATGACGAATACGGTGTTTTTGGGGGGTCTTACCCCTTTGGCATTTTTCACCCAAAATTTGAGATTTTTCAAATCGCTCATATTTTGCACAGTGATACATTGAGGTATGCTGATCCATATGATATAAATAATTTTTGGCGGAGATGATAGGAACGGAAGATATGAGAGTTTGAAATTTGCAATTTTTCGAAAAATGCCATTTGACAAGTGAAAATCGAAACTATGCTAGTTAGGGCTCTGGAATATCTCTTATTGAATGGAGCGACCTCGAAAACCTACATTTTGATACCAAAATCGTCCATGTAGCCCTCATAAGTAACGAATTATTCGGTTTTATATTTTTCGATTTTTCATTTTCGAGTTTTGTTCAGACGGTCAGAGCACTCAAAGTATAGGCGATACTGATCAGAGTCTAATGGGTATTCTGCATGATTCGAATGGATAGTTGATCGTCAAGATTGAAAAACGACTTTGGATTCGCCAGGGATTCCTTGGTGATGACAAATATGGTAGTAGGCGCCTACTACTGACCGTTATAACCTGGTCACGCCTCAGCATTCACAGATTTTTCAAAACTGATTTCAATATTCAATCAGAAACATTTTGCTTGATTTTTTGAATAGATTTCTTGTGATGGTGTAAAGAGAATAAAAAAATGAATTCAAATATTCGCTTCGTTTTATTTCTTTTCGAATCTTCCCGATACCTACTGAGAAATAAGCTCTGCAAAAGCTGGCTTTGCAGGGACGTTCTGATGTTGCTGGAATGTTCGAACTTGACGTGGCAGCTTCACACAATCGGAAAGGAGGCGAAACGTTTCATTTTTAAAATCCAATTCGAGAAACAAACCTTCCCTGCACGATTCCCGTTATCCCTTATGGCACCCACATTCTTATTCAAACGTGGAAGATAATGATGCTGTCTACTGTCTGAGTTTTCACTTGATGCCTTCTCCTGACACTTACATATAACTTTCGGGGGTAGATTTTCTCTTTTTCTCTTCATTCGGAGAACAAAAGCAAATTGCAATATCACCTAATCATTTCGTACATGGAAATATTCTCCATTCACTTTTATAAAGTACCCCGGCCGGCCATCAAGATTTAGGTTTATCGAGATTTGAAACTGACGCAGGTTGGTACTCGTGAAATGTCGAATTATTCTTAGAGACGTTGCCAAGGCTAATTTCTATTTACTCTATTTTAACTTTGTAAATGGCGTTTGGTAATCCTGAGTATTGAATTGACCATTTCTAGGCGAAAATTGTTGAAGTTACTGTCACAGACAAGCTCGAGATATGAAGTTTTGGGGGAAATGAAATGAGACACCCTGTATAAATCTGGGAGAATTCTGTGCATCCGTTCGATTCAGAGCAGCAAATCGAGAGCCATTTCTTCGAAATCATTGTATTGTTTTCGTCTGAACTGCACAGAATGAATCTATTCTTGTGAAATGTTTAGTTTTTCTTATGAACCTCGCAGTCGCAAAGGAGTAAACAATAGCTAATACACGTCGGTATGAAGATTTTCTACATAGCGAACATGCTAAAATATTTCGTGCTGATATCCATCAATCTCGTTTGGTGCGATCGAAAAAATAAACAGATGAGAGCTCGCGTATAAACGAACTAACCAAATTGCTGTTAATGATATCCCAGTGGAGTACGAAGTATGTAGAGGGCTTAGACGGTGTTGACAGCCGAGTAAAAAAAGGCGAAATAAATAAGTGGCAGTGTTCTTTTGATAAATTCGGGCTGTCATTCCACAGAGGCCATTAATTAGAGCGGGTTTCGTAAGCAGCACCAAAAAATTAACTTCTGGCCAAGTGAGTGCTTGTAGTCTCTTTGGAGCATCAATAATTTATCATCTTCCAAAGGAAGTCTTTAAAACCCATTTAGGATTTTTATGAATTCTAAGTCAGATTATATTTGCAGAGAAACTAATTAATATTGAAAGCAAGCCTTATATTGTCGTTTTGTCGATAAATTATCCCTGAAGGATGTAATTTGGTAGAAGATAATGCCAATATTGTAGTTGTAGTTAATTGTAAGATAAACTGCTCCACATTGACTTAAATTGCAAAAAAATATAGTTAAAATAAGATTTTTGTGATGAAAATTTATATTAATACGATTTCGAGTTCCAAATAAATTTAGCCTGAAGGTCTGCAGCGTATTCAGGGTGGTTAAGAAAAATCGAGTAAAATAACGAAATTTTATTCCCAGGGAATTCAAGCATTTTAAGACCATCAATACAATGTATGGCCTCCACGGGCATCAATAACAGCTTGACATCTTCTTTGCATACTACACTCGAGCTTTTTGAACATTTCTTGAGGAATTCGGTTCCATAAACGGGGCAGAAGCTCTCTCAGATCATTTAAAGATTCTGGGGAAGGTTGATGATTATCTAATCTTCTTTGGAGCATATCCCATGCATGTTTTATGCAATTCAAATCTGGTGAGTGCGGTGGTATTGGTAAATGTGGAATACCAAGCTCCTTGCGCGCATTCTCAACTATAGCTGCACTGTGCGGTCTAGCCTTATCGTCTAGAAATTGAAAAATTACACCAACAGCAGCGTGAAAATATGGTCCAACATTGTCAATGACATGCTCCCTATAGTGTAGGGCGGTTATATTCCCAGCACAAATGTGTAGATCTGTGTGCCCGTTGAAACATATCCCGGCCCATACCATAACACTACCCCTCGGAATGAATGGACTTCTTGGACATAGCGACGATTACGGGGTATGCGTGGGATTGTCTATACCCTTATTCTTCGAGAATCTGAAAATCGTCCATATCTGGATTCATCAGTGAAAAGGACGATACGTCATTGATCGTTCCAATTGATATGTTGCCTTGCCCATTCCAGTCTTTGACGGTTATGGTCACGTGTTAATGGCACTCATAATGGACTTCTAGAACCTAGATTCACCTCTCTCAAACGTCGTCTGATGGTTTCGATGGAAACTTGAAGAGTATTCCGTAGCATTCTACACGTAGATGTGGGGTTTCTTCTCGCCGAAACGGCGATGAAACGATCCTGAGCAGGTGTTTTTCGTCGCCCACCAAGCCTTGGTGGCTTGGTCTTTCCAACACGGAAACTGTCTCCCTGAACCTATTCCAAAGTCGAGATATCACACTTTGGCTGACTTGGAGCCTTTCCGCTACAACAACCTGAGTTAGGCCACCCTGTAGCATTCCGATAGCCCTATTAGCTTCAGCATTTGTTAATTTAGGTCTTGGCATTTTCAGAAAACTCATTTCAAATCGAAGCCGTTGATAAATCGATTTCATTTCAAAATAAGAACATTTATGAAGCATATGCAAAGGACCAAACTCCAGAAAAAAGGCGACCAGATTGACGAAATGTCTCATACTGATTTTTATTGGATCGATTCAAGTTGTTGAGTTTTAAATGATTTTACAGCGATTTTCTCGAAGATTACCTACTTTTAGGAACGATTGAATACGATATCCTTAACTCTCGTGGAGCAGTATCCAACGTTATTCCCTCCAAAAATGAGGCTATATTTCGCATGAATTCACCACGAAGAGTAAAAAAAAACCAAAAAGACGGCGTATAACTGAATGTTCGCAACTTGATTTCGTTATCAAGTAATGCGAAACATGGAATTTGGTGGAAAAGAGAATATTCTTTTATTTCATGGAATGAGTAAATTGCCTCTTGGGTATTCCATATTAAATGAGATCACATGTAAGGATTCCGGAGAAGGGCTTATGAAATATTCATCGTGGAGATAGCAGACCCGATCCGATTAAATCCTAACCTGTTAATTTTCCGAGATAGATGTCTCTGAAGTATCAAGTCAACATGTGAAGAACCGACGATTCATTTCTGGTCATCAAGATTCGACACGGTCAATCCGGCGGCATGGATTTGTCAATGGCGCAAGCAGCGAGCGAAGTTGCAGAATTAATTGGCGAAACAGTTGAAAAAGATGAGTAAAAAGCGTTTTATAACTTCATAAAAGGAAAAAGATAAGTGACCGCGGTTGTAAAATTTTTTTGTCCATCTGTCCTTTCAAGTTCTGTAATTAAAATGGGTCGCTAGTCCTTTCGGCCTGTTGGCTTTACTGCAAAACAGGCAGAGCTAACGCGGTGTTGATTAACAGCAAACTAACTTCCAGCGTTCATTCCCATTTCACATACCCGTTTACATCGTTGAAGATACCAAGTACCAGATGTTTCGAAAGCTGCACTTCATCGTCAGGACATCTTAGACGAGTGTCCACTTGACGATCTGCACAGACCAGAATTGCCACTTCACGAAGCCGAGAATGAGCCTGATTCTTCCCGTCAATCCTACACGCTAGATGAAATTTTTAACGATTTATAATTTATAGAGAGCTAGTAACTTTCAAGTTCTCAGGATTATAACGCTGAAATCCAGGGCCGATTGACATTTCTGGAGAATATCAGATATGCCTTAGGAAATCCTCGGGAAGGATTCATAAGTACCCAATGTTATCATCGATGTACGAGGATATATTGAAAAATTCTCATCCTACTAAAGAACCAAACAAAATTTCAATGTCAAAATATTTTATTACTCAACATATTCTCCTCTTAATTGAATACATTTATTACAGCGAACCTGCAACGTCTCTAGACCTTTTAAAAAAATGTTTCTTCTTGCTCTGCAAACCAGTCCTCCACAGCTTTTATTACCTCCTCGTTGGAAGAAAATTTACGACCTTTTAAATTTTTTTTCCAGTTGAGGAAAGAGATGATAGTCGGACGGAGCCAAATCTGGTGATAAAGGGGGGTGTTCTAGAAATTCTAACCCTAAACCACGAATTTTTTGCATGGCAACATGAGATTTGTGTACTGGGGCGTTGTCCTGTAAAAACAAAACACCTTTGGATAGCTTTCCGCGTCTTTTCTCTTTAATTTTTTCCCGTAGAGTGGTCAGTAATGTCGAATAGTAATCTTCAGATATTGTTCTACCCTTATCCAAAAAATCAATCATGATTACTCCATGGCAATCCCAAAAAACTGAAGCAAGAACTTTTCCAGCAGATTTTTGGACACGAAACTTCTTAGGTCTTGGAGAACCAGAGTGTCGCCATTCCATCGATTGTTGCTTTGGTTCTGGATCCTAAAAATGTAGCCAAGTCTCATCAATAGTGACAATTCGGTTTAAGAAGTCTACATCGTTTTCAATTCGAGCACAGATCGAACGCGATGCTTCTACCCTTGCACGCATTTGGTCAACATTCAAACATTTGGGGGATACATTTTGCAGAAATTTTTCTCATTTCCAAATTGACGTGAACTATATGATGAACGCGTCCGTATGAAATCTTCAGTGCTTCAGATATCCGTTTTAGCCCAATTCGACAGTGTGATGAAATCATGTCATGAACTGCATCGATATTTTCGGGGACTGA
This sequence comes from Adalia bipunctata, assembly GCA_910592335.1. Classification (NCBI taxonomy): domain Eukaryota; kingdom Metazoa; phylum Arthropoda; class Insecta; order Coleoptera; family Coccinellidae; genus Adalia; species Adalia bipunctata. The sequence goes on from OU342957.1 coordinate 3,565,399, forward strand.
CACAGAAACTGGCCTTCCCGATCGGTCATCATCTTCAATGGAAAATTTACCCCTTCTGAAGCTTGCAGTCCAATTTTTCACGGTCGCATATGAAGGACATTGATCACCAAGGGTATTGAGCATATCTTCGTAAATCTGCTTACCTCTTAACCCTTTTAAATACAGGTTCTTGATAATGGCTCGATACTCCAATTTTTCGATTTTTACAATTTCGGTGGACATCTTTTTTTTAATTTATTGCGTAACTCTGGTTTACTTTTTTGACGTCGAACTCTGTATTTACGCTTCTAATAAGTTATTGTTCGTTGATATGGTATCGCAATATTTTGTTTATGCATGGAACTGGTCTAGGCTAACTAGAAATCAATACATCCTAGTATTGCTTATTGTATCGATTAAAATGAGGAAGTTAAAAGTTTTGTCTTCTACCAGAAGACAAAACAAGATTCCCTTTCCATCAATTGAGATTCCAATTCATTGCACAGATCTTTGAAACCCTTTTTTCCAAATATGAATCTCTTTTTCCATTGCTCTGTCCAGTGTGAGTGAATAGAAATTTCAGAAAAAAGGTTTGAAAATCGATCTTGGCAAGTCCATTAGAATGATATCCGATGTTGAAAGTGATACTTTATAAAATGAAGGCTAACCTGTTGATAACATTTCGAGTGGTTCGATCTTTTCCCTATTATTATAGTTAATATTGAATGAACCTGACCCATACTGATGGTGAAAAACCTCAACGACAGGGCGATGAGGAAGGACGACTTCCAGGACACAAGTGAGCTTTTAGAGAACGTCCGAATAGAATTTCCATAGTTTCCATTGGCAAAGTTCACTACGTGATATGATTAGCAATTAAGGGAATCTCATCCCACCTTAAGGCTATTTTAAGGAATTGCCTCTAATAGTGACTATTATAGAGCTCGTAGGCTATGATACAGCACTACTGGAGCCCCCTTTGGAAGGAAAATTGGATAATTTCTCTCGCCGAAATGAATTAAGGGAACGAATCCGCTCTGTCGCTTCTTGATATTGAATTCCATAGTCCCGAATCCATGCCACGAAATCACATACATTCCCGACTGAGTTGGGCTAATGATCTCCCATTTCTCAGGAAAAAATCAAATTTCATTGGACTTCCTCTCTCTCTCTCGGCTAAAGATTCAGGCGAATTTGGAGCAGTGGGGTTTTCGAATGTATCGAAAGAATTACAAGACACAGTCAGGCTCTATTTCGCATTATTCATCGTAGATTCAGGAAGAACAGGGCGAGTGACACAATATTTTGAAGGTTTTGTAATGTTTCTTCTTCTTGTGCGGCGCCCTTGGTCGGCCAAACGTAGTCCTTGTGACCAATTGTTCATACCACATTGATCCTAGAGAGACTCAGACCCGAAGGCACGCCGACAAGAATGTAGATAGCCGACAGGAAGGAGTCCCTCTTCCCATAGAGATGGAAGGTGTAGGGTTCCCTAAGTGTGTTGAGTATGAAGAACGCATCAGTTTATTTTATTTAAATTCTTATTCATGGTTTCTCCAACATTTTGTAGCACTTTTTGCGGTTGATAAATATTTTATTATGGGTCCTTTTATTACACCTGGAGTGATTCAAAATGTTGGTGAAAACATTGGATAAGATTTGAATAAGGTTTCAAGGAATACTATTCTAACAAATTAGGTGATAAATGTTGTGATAGATTCTGGTTTGTTCATTGCTCGCTTTCGAAATAAACCGATTCCTGCGTGAAAATCTTCGAGGTACGATTGTATAAATTGGGGTGTAACAAATTATTTTTATAGCCATACACGATACATGTTGAATGAAGCCGGAATTTTTCGGTAGTTATCCAGATTACGATTGCCATATTGGCCGCTACTAAATCCCATACAATTTCGCTCCGCGTGGTCCTGTGTCCCTCTTTTTTCGTTCCCCTGGATGAAAACCCAATTAAAAATATTCGAGGGTTTTCGACATTTCCACCTAATTGGAAAAGTGATTTATGAATTGGTCCACTGTATGAGAACGTCCGCCAATAACGTATTCCGAAAAAAAACGCATTACGGCCCCCCCAACCGATTCGTACACGCCGAACTTGGTTCTGTGTTCATTTCACTTGCCAACAGGGGACTTAATATTCTCTAATTTTCAATAAACAAGGGCTTTGATGTACGAATTCGGGCAATACGCAGAATATGTATCATCTCATCTGGCTTCGAATACGCAGAGACGGAGCAACCAATTTTGCGGTTTGTGGATCTCGAGAAACCAGCTTCAGTCTCTTCGAGACTACGAACACGTTTTAATCGTGATCAATTTCTGGGCCTGTAACCTGTTGACGTAGATTTTCGGGCGAGTTGTACCTGTAATGTCGAATAGTAGTCTCCAGTTATTGTTCTACCCTTATCCAAAAAATCAATCGTAATTACTCCATGGCAATCCCAAAAAACTGAAGCGAGAACTTTTCCAGCAGATTTTTGGACTTCTTAGGTCTTGGAGATAATTTTTTTCAGTTGAGGAAAGATATGATAGTCGGACGGAGCCAAATCTGGTGAATAAGGGGGGTGTTCTAGACATTCTAACACTAAATCACGAATTTTTTGCATGGCAACATGAGATTTGTGTACTGAGGCGTTGTCCTGTAAAAACAAAACACCTTTGGATAGCTTTCCGCGTCTTTTCTCTTAAATTTTTTTCCTGTAGAGTGGTCAGTAATGTCGAATAGTAATCTCCAGTTATTGTTCTACCCTTATCCAAAAAATCAATCATGATTACTCCATGGCAATCCCAAAAAACTGAAGCAAGAACTTTTCCAGCAGATTTTTGGATACGAAACTTCTTAGGTCTTGGAGAACCAGAGTGTCGCCATTCCATCGATTGTTGCTTTGGTTCTGGATCCTAAAAATGTAGCCAAGTCTCATCAATAGTGACAATTCGGTTTAAGAAGTCTACATCGTTTTCAATTCGAGCACAGATCGAACGCGATGCTTCTACCCTTGCACGCTTCTGATCAACATTCAAACACTTGTGGATCCATTTTGCAGAAATTTTTCTCATGTCCAAATTGACGTGAACTATATGATGAACGCGTTCGTATGAAATCTTCAGTGTTTCAGATATCCGTTTTAGCCCAATTCGACAGTGTGATGAAATCATGTCATGAACTGCATCGATATTTTCGGGGACTGACACAGAAACTGGCCTTCCCGATCGGTCATCATCTTCAATGGAAAATTTACCTCTTTTGAAGCTTGCAGTCCAATTTTTCACGGTCGCATACGAAGGACATTGATAACCAAGGGTATAAAGCATATTTTCGTAAATCTGCTTACCTCTTAACCCTTTTAAATACAGGTACTTGATGATGGCTCAATAATCCAATTTTTCGATTTTTATCTTCGAGGCACGATTGTATCGATTGGGGTATAACAAATTATTTTTATAGCCATACACGATACATGTTGAATGAAGCCGGTTTTTTTCGGTAGTTATTCAGATTACGCTTGCCATATTGGCCGCTACTAAATCCCATACAATTTAGAGAAATAATGGCTTCAAATGTTTGAATCGTAATCAATTTCTGAGCCTGTAACCTGTTGATGTAGATTTTCGGGCGAGTTGTACCTCGATGGAGTGGGATGTGTTCGAATAGCAGGAACGGTGAGATGCCACCAGGTTGCTTTTCGTGGTATCTTCATCCCAACCGGTCTGGAGACGGCCTGTCCTGAAATAGGCCTACAAATGTCGAACGCTCTTGTCGTGGAGGGCTTGTTCCGTCCTCAACAGGGAGAGATTCCGCTGATTGATTAATGAACGCAAGTGAAACCTCATCCGGAGCAACAGAGAAGAGTGTGTTTGAAGAGGACGTGCGTCGGTTAGCTAAGGCAAACACTACACACTACACAGTGTGTTAACAACAAAGGGAATTCGTTCGGATATTCTTACATCAATTAACCCCTTTCATTCCGGTGATATTCTGTAACGCAGGTTTGCTGCAATTATCCCGCTTCCTTATATTATTTACCGCATCGGTTAACACTTCCGGTTCTCCAACGCTGTGCATTTGGGGGTGAGGAGTTGACGGAGTCTGAGAAAAGGCGGCTTTGTGAGCATTCATTCCGTTTGCCTTCATCCACCTGCACGCAAGCAAAAGCTGTGCTTTATGTTGGCTCAACACAGAAATTGTAAATCTTCACTTAGGTGAAATATACTGGCAGTTACCAATATTTTTGGGAGATTGAAGATTTGTATTGAAAAGTTACGTGCTGAAGGAATGGCTTCTCAACCAAACAGACAGAAGATCTTCATTGGTGAGAAATTCAATTCCAGGCACTTTTTCCAGAATCCATTTCAACGAAGTCAATTAATTGAGTGTAATATCCCTTAATGAAGAAAAAATATGTAATCACTGTTTTTCATGAAACGAATTGGAGCAGAGATAATAAGCACACAATTCTCCCATTTTAATATAGTAATCAAATGGCCTATTTAATTCAAAATCGATATATAGTTGGGTATAAAAGGGACACAGTTAATGTAATCATTGTGGAATGAAATAATTCATTCAATTCAATGGTCAATGAGCTGGACAATTTCAAATTGGTATGACAGTTTTGCATGGAACAAAAACAGGAAAATTCTGTCTGTTACGTAGAATGAAGAGTGGATGAAAATGAAGATAAAAGTACGAATTCCAAGTAGAATTCTCGTCTGATACGAAGGAAGGGTTATTTATTGTCGAAAGTTTCAATATATATCTGTTCCATATCTGTTTAATTTCCACTGGATGCCAATGGAAATTTTCTGCTGTTGACATATTCCAGCAGTAAATAAAATATCTTTTGTCAGGCATGCCGAAAACATGCAGTAAATACCAGCGATATTTGCGAATCGAAACAAAGAAGGAACTAGATTGGATTCAATGCCAGAACAACAGGGATGGGGCTGCAATAAAATGAATTTTTTCGGTCTCTAATACATCATTCATCTGCAACTGAACCCAATTACACGTTTTGTACTTGTTCGAGGTGAAGAGGAGGGGAAGCTGACATTCTTCGTCAGCTAAAAAATTCCGGATTGAATTGGAAATTTAGCATGAACCTACCCCGATGGCGTTTTCTCTTCAAGGGGTCAAACATTCAATTTTATTCCGATCACACTCGTTTGATCTACGCTTTCGTTTAATTTGTTCGCATTGCACGATTTCCGAAGCTGAGCTTCATTTCTCCACCACCTACAGCCCTCTCCCGAAGTTCATTTTTTCCGATAATAGTAATATATCTTAAGGAACGTGCTGTACCTTGAATAAGCCCAGGAGATAGGACACTTTCCGAACTGATTCGCGGGACCCTCGAATTCAATCAAAATTCTCAGATGGTTCTGATTTCCACCTCTGATTTCGTTAGCGATATCCTATCGCTGTATATCGGGACACCCTCGGGAATTAATGATTTTTGCTGAGCACAAATCGGGCTCATTCGATCCGCAGGAGTCAATCAAGGAACGGTCCAATTCAGGTTTGCAATATTTTAACCAATTTTTTAATTCTCCTGGAATTGCCGACAGTTCTCTGCGATTTCACACTTTCTGGAAGTCTTTTCAGTATTCCCATAATTTTTTGCATTATTTGGGCGCCTATCCAAATGGAATTTTGTTCAAAATATAGAAAATTGATTTGTCGCGGGCGCTCAAATGAATTTTCTGAAAAAAATTGATAAACAACCGCCGAAAAACGATTATGAAGTCAATTTTCATAGACTCTCAAATTCAACCCGATATTTTCATGCGAAAAAACAATTTTCCCAAAGAGAAGAAATTGGAGTGCCCTTAAGACATCCTTTAACTTCAATTAAAAAAAAATCAAGCTCTTATGTGAAAAATTGATGGCGTAAACTTGGAAAAATGAAAGGCACATTTTGAATGGAGAATCAGTGCCGTAGCCGATTTTTCCATGAGAAAAATAATTTTCTCAAAGAGAAGGAATTGAAGTATCCTCAAGACATCTATTAACTTCAATAAAAAAAATCAAGCATTTATGTGAAAAATTGAGGGCGTAAACTTGGAAGAATGAAAGGCACTTTTTGAATGAAGAAACGGTGCCGTAGCCGGTTTTTCCATGAGAAAAATTAATTTTTTCAAAGAGAAGAAATTGGAGTGCTCTCAAGGCATCCTTTAACTTCAATTAAAAAAAATCAAGCTCTTATGTGAAAAATTGATGGCGTAAACTTGAAAAAATGAAAGGACTTTTTGAATGGAGAATCGGTGCCGTAGCCGATTTTTCCATGGGACATAAAAATTTTTTTGAAGAAAAGAAATTGGAGTGCCCTCAAGACATCTTTTGACTCCAATTTGAAAAAAAATCAAGCTTTTTTGTGAAAAATTGAGGGCGTGGACTTGGAAAAATTAAACGCACTTTTTTAATGGAGAATCGTGCCGTAGCCGATTTTTCCATGAGAAAAAATAACTTTTTCAAAGAGATGAAATTGGAATCCCCTTAGGACATCTTTTGACTTCAATTTAAAAAAAAATCGAGCTTCTGGGTGAAAAATTGAGGGCGTGAACTTGGAAATGAGGCACTTTGTGAATGGAGAATCGGTGCGTCGTCCAAAGTACATCGTCCCTTTAAAGTTTAAAGTGTGAAACTATTCAATTCAATTATTTTCGTGATCATTGCATGGTGTTCTCCTTTCTGCAGGCCGCTAGAACGAGGGAGCACCATTGTCAGTAGGCCAAAGTCGTTTTCTGCGCCCTGTTTACCACCAAAATATGAAATGCGTGGCATATAAAGTTTGTCTTGCCCGAAAGTTTGCCAGCCTCCTTTGGGCTCCACAAGTCATAAGCCTATTTATTCAAGTCTCCATCGCCAGCACTAAATTTCCGCTTTGTTCTGTACACGCTCCTATGTATTTCTAGGGCGTGGGTGGGAATTTATATTACCCCATTATATTCTTAGGGTCCGATAATGTTGTGGAATTCAATGTACCGATTAATCACGTACACTATTTTGCACCCTCGAAACAAATAAACAGAAACTGGTGAGCTTGAAGGCACATACGAATATGTACAACACCAGTTTCAGCAAGCGTAAAGGGCGTTATTGTGATGGACATACTACCAACTGTTTGCCCAGAGCACTCCCACAAAGAGGAAAATTCTTCGACTCGAATCACATACACAATATTTTCACACTGAGTGGAAATCGAACTTTTCGAGCTATTCCTCATGAAGGTAGCTCAATTGCTGAATATTCCGTCTTTTTTCAAGTAAACGCGGTTTTCTATACACTCCCCAGCACGTCTTGGCATTGATGCAATAAGATGGTTTTCTAACCCTTCTTCAGCCATCATGTGCACCCAAGGAGAATCGAGATTCATCAGAAAAGACGACCTGATGCCATTCCACATTCCAATGTTGTCGTTCTCTGCACCACTGTAATCGTTGCCGGCGATGCTTAACCGTCAGAGGTAACACAAAATGGGGTCGATAATGCTGCAGTCCAAAAGACCTTAAACCGGTAAACCGTTCGGACAGGATGGCCTAGTTCTCTTAACCACTCATCATCCAAAGATCGAGCTGTCGCAAATCGGTCTCAGACGTCGATCTTGAACATCATTTGTGCCCCTTCGACGTACGGTGCCTATTCTTCTTCGATTTCGGGCATTATCAAACCACGCCTGACAACATCTCATAACAGTAGTTGGATTTCTGTTCGTACGGTTAGCGATTTCTCGAAATGACAACCCCGCCTCCCGCAGACCAATAATTCGACCTCTTTCAAATTCACTCAGCTGGCGATAAATACCGAGTACACGTGCTCTAGACAATTTAAGAACAACTAAACATCGACTTTGGAGCTCCTCGAACAGCTGGTTTGTTGCAGAATTTAAAAAAATTGCGAACAAGAAATGTTTACATGAAAAAACTTTCCCAATTTTTTTTCCCAAATTCTAATCATAACCTCCTCGCTATACTACTATGTTTTCGAAAATAATTTAAAATTTAAACAGGTCCCTTTGATAGTAATTGACTTTTCCCTCTAAACGATTCGAACAATATTTCAAATCGTGGCTGGAGGCTGTGAAAGTATTACTGACATATCGGTGTGATTCACCCTGTAAACAACATTATATCAGGAGGAATACACCGAAATTTATGAGAGATAACGATCGCCACACAGTATGATTTACACCAGTGCCCATAAAACCAATTTCCATGCAGTTCCAAGCAGACGTTATAACAGTCCATTGAATAATAAAATATTTCATTACGATGATTAAAGTTCGAATTATCTGCACCATTAAGAGACTACATTCGATAATTAATTGAATATTTTCATGAACAATGCTTTTACAATAATTACTGGCTCTCCACAGGGGTGTTTACCCAAAAAACCACTACTCATTTTATCGCCAATTTTTTTATTTGCACTCAATCATAACCACTGATATAGCGTTACCTACGCACAGACAAAAATAGGTTTCTGAACTTTAGTTCATCAGACATATGCTATAACTTGGAGGACTCTAAGGCTCAACACAACAGCAATTCATCAACAATGAAAATTTAATTCTTTTATCCATTAATACGAAACTAAATTCCAGCGAAATCTTCTTGACCAATGTAAACTTATGAATATTCAATTATTCCCACTTTGTTTTTGTATAATAATTCTTCCTTTAGCGAGGGAGTTTAATTTTCGTGTTTCAATATGGCGCTCTGCATTCCAGTTTCACTTTTTAATGAGCTCGAATTATTCATCTTCCCTTATCACATTTATCGTTGCACAACTCCTGAATTATGATTTTTTTTGGGCTCTGATACTCCAACAGATTACCCATTTTTGGACAGTTAAAGAAAATACAAATGTGCTTGAAATCAAGGGATATTGAAGTACTCCGAAATTCGCTATAGGTCACAATTCGACTGGATCAGCTAGATTGTGATTCAACGGTCAACATTAAGAATGTTCTCGAACCAATTTTGTTCTCCGAGATTTTCGGTTCAAGCACAATAGCATCCCTCTACACACCGCCAGAATCAAGAGAAACTGGAGGAACATGCAGGTTTTAGACCAGCCACCCCAATCGCTGGATCTAAATCCAATAGAACATAAGTGGGATTTACCCCAGAGACGTATTCTCGAGGATCAACTCCAACAACTTTTTCAAGAACTTTAGCAAAATGAAATTCAACAAAAACAGCTTTATGATCTCATTTTTAGTCGTGGTGGACATATTTCTATCAATTTTTGTATTTTATACTTTCCGATAATAAAATTATGTCAACTGAATATAATTGTTGTTATTTCACTCATTCCACAAAAGAAATTTGAATAATTTCATTCGTTCTCATTAGAGGAAAGTCACCAAATATGGAATACCATTTTGTTTTTGGATATAAAGAAAAAACTTCATATTAATTAAATCAGTTTAATATTTATACTTATCAGTCATACATTAATATGTAGTAATTAACAGCCTCTAATCAAATATATCAGTTATCTAATTTAAATCTAACACAAAAAACAAAATCACAAATGAGTAACCAAATACCTATGGAATAGGAACCCATATATGGAATATAAGCTCAAATCAACATAACAATAACAAAAATTGACATTAATATCTTTGAGATCAATTAAATGATGTAACATATTGTGATAAATGAAAGAAGTTACATAATTACTTGCAGAAGTCACAGATCCAAGTATCAAACTCTGGACCAGCCCAATCATAATGTGCCCAGAGCCCACACATCAAGCATATTCCATAATTAAATTATACACCGACGACTGTCCATATTTGGATTTTTATACAAGTTCAAACTCTTCTAAATATTTTTTCAAGTCACAATATTTTGATGACAAAAGATAAAAAAATGGTGAAATATTCATAATACCGATATACTTAATAGTATAACACTTATGTATACAAACATAACAGCTGGTAATAATCATTAACTTCTTACCTTTTGAAATTTTCTTCACGACAACAAAACAAAACACGCCTGCCACACGTTAAGCGTTTGCGCAACTGACTCGATGGTTTGAGTGCGATAGTTAGTAGACCGAATGAAACAGAAGATGGTCGAATGTTCCGTTTATTACTTATAGTCTTGGAGAAATGGAGGTATTCCATATTGAGATACTATTTCATATTTGGTGACTTTCCTCTATGATTGAATGTTAGGATTAGCTGATTGGTATTATGGTCTACATGAAGATGTAGATACAAACATTTCCTCAGTTGAAAAAACGGAAAATTTTGAACAGGGCATAAGTTCAATTAAAATCAAAAAAGTTGTCTACGTATCGAGTAGAATCGTCCAAAGCCTTTTCATTTCGTAACATGTGATCAAACTCCCATGAGAAATCATTTTTTTTTTCGACTTTCAACTAAACTAAATCTAATTCCATCAACTCCCAGATCTCTCCCTAAGTGGCCACATCCTAGGAAATAATCTGTCCAACGTTATCATGTTAAATTAATCACTTAAGCCACAACAAATACATCCAGTCCAAGGGATGAGGCTAAATTTAATCTATTAATTTCCGAATCACTGGACTGCATTTGTCCTCGGCAGTCCCTTGCACAGTTTCAACACATCTTAAAGGGTTTCCTTGTAGAATAGAGACAACATGATTTCAAACGTCATTGCATTTATATTCGAAATGACAGAAATGTCAGCAGTTGTCATTTGTGTTCAGTAGATAATCTCTTCGTCCTATTCAGGAGAAGAACTATCCGGTTCCGACATGAATCAATAAGTGTACCGGATGTTTCTAAATTGGGGGATGATTAATTAATCTTTTTCGAGATGCAGGAAAATTGAATATTGAAGTTTTTCCTCAAAACGAGAGCTTTCCTCCCGATTCGAGTTGGACTCGTTTTCTCGAAACTAACAATTTCGTGTTTCATTTAATTCGGGAACTATTTCGTCCTTATTGGGAGACCCGTTACATTATGACGATTACTGCTTCCGTATTTTTCTCTCGTAGATTTCATGTGAAACTGCCTCGGTTCCCGCAAAACTTTGCCCATTATTCCAGAGGCCGTTTCGGAAAAAATCAGGGGGGTTCATCGCGATGTTTATCCAGATAGGAAGGTTGAACGACGTCTAAATCTTCCAGAAATTGGAATAATAAACCGTTCGGATTCATCGGCAAGGCACGCAGACGTGTTCATCATGTTCAATTAGAAATCCGGCCGAAGGCGAATAAGAAAACATTGCTTATCGCCAAGTTCAATCTATTGGCATTTAACTTCGTTTAATTGAATTTAAATTGTTATCGGAAAAGTTTGGATGGGGTTGGGGGAGATATATAGGGCCTTTTTGTCATTAAATGGCAGTTAATTCACAGAGGAGAAATAATTATGGACTGATGGGATTAGATGGAATTTAATTGTGTTGAGCCCACAGAGAAATGTCAGGCTGGAAGTCGGTGACATCAAAAACCGTCATACGGATTTGAAACGTTCTAATGGAAACTGACTGTGGAAGGCCATATCAAAGAAATGAGCTTGGTGTGTGTTAGATTTTCTATCCGGAAGCATTATCAATTACCCAAATTAATTGCCAAAAGAAGCAAAGAATTCTGTTTAACATTTATCCGAGGAAAAACCTGTGCTGCGATAGTCTATCATACGTTCCCATTTTGAAGTAACGATACGATGAAAATCTGAACTATGACAGTTAGGTCTCTGAATTATTTTTTATTGAATTCAGCGTCCTCGAAAACCTATATTTTGATACAAAACTTGTCCGTATAGACCTCCTATGACTTGAATTTTCTCGAATTTAATTTTTCGAATTTTCAATTTCGAGTTTTGTTCGCAAGGTCATAGCACTCGGAGTATTGGTGATGTCTATCCGAAAAATGTGTTTTCTCAAAGGTTCGAATGGATTGTAGATAATCCATATGGAATAACACCTTCAGATTTCTCAGGGATTGCGTGATGTAGACATATATATAGCGTTTTTGGGGGGTCTTACCCCTTAGTCATTTTTGACCCAAAAAGTTGGAATTTTCGAACCCGATTTTATTGCATGTACTGATACTTTGGATAATGTTGATTATCAATATACAAATGAAAAATAGATACCATCGAAGGAACGGGAGTTATGACGCTTTGAAATTTCCATTGTTTAAAAAAAAACACCATTTCGCAGGTGAAAATCTGAACAATGTTAGATAGGGCCTTGGATTATTTTTTATTGAATTCAGTGTCCTCGAAAACCTATTTTTTATACCAAACTTGTTCATATAGACCATCTATATCTTGAATTTTTCCGAATTTAATTTTTCGAATTTTCAATTTCGAGTTTTGTTCGCAAGGTCATAGCACTCGGAGATATTCCAGTGATTTCTTGCTTCTGACAAATATAGTGTTTTTGGGGGTCTAACCCCTTGATCACTATCCGCCCAAAAATTTGAAATTTTCGAAATTTTATTCAATACAGAGATACGTATGGCAGCACTGATTGAAAATATACAAATTTCAAGGGTGTCCGATCACAGGAACAAAATTTCAATTAAAAAAGAATAATTTTGCAGGATAAAATCGAAACTACAATAAACAGAGTACCGAATAAATTTCAATTGAATCATATTTCCTCGTGAAACAAAATTCCAGCCTGTTCAGTGTTCATATTCAACACAATTCAAGCTTTAAAAAATTCATTTTTCATATTCGACATAGGTTTGTAATCTCATCTCACATATTGTATTGATTATTTTGATCCGAACATGAATTTCCTGAGAGATTAAGTGGAAATTATTACAAATTCCAGGGGTTGAATGGGAATTTATCCCCCTCTTCATCAATAAATTCAAATTGCATGGAATGCAACAAAACCACCGGATACCTAGCTAGGAAGGAATGTGTAGAACCGCTGTGTCATAACCAGAAAAGGAATTGAATTGAAACAGCCTCACTGCATAGAAGGTAGAAGTGCTCTTCAGCAAACAATTAATAGCTAGGTGAAGGCAAATATTAAATCTTGAATAATGTCGCTTCCAGAAGTTGCACTCTTTATTACCTTATCCGAAGTGTTCTCAATTGCCAAGTATGTAAATATGGGGGAGAGGCAAAATAGCGTCTGCAAATTAGTGCTTGAATCAATCCCCTCACTTTGCCCTTCATAAATAACCGTTATTAAACACTCTGCGTTTCTTGCATCTGCAATATCAGTGTTTTCCGAGAGTACAAAGCGGTTAGTCTGCTGAAGATAAATTCGAAAATAATTCACACATTCAATTGGATGTTTTGTCTTCCAAAATAACCACGATTAATTCAGGTCCACAACTCATCGATATTCCTGCAAACGTTCTGGAAAATGGATAATATTGTGTACCGCACATAATTAAATTCAGAGGACACATCCAGCACATATCGATGTGTTTGCATCGGTCTGTCCTGATGCGAAGTGAATATTGATATACCGGGTGCGCCAAAAACCGAGGGGAGAATGAACAAAATATTGAAGTTGACCTGACTTCAGAAGCATTCAACTGAAGAGAAAAACACAAGTCCTATACTTAATCAATGAAATTTTGTGTGAGAGATGTTATGATGCAAACGCTATGTTTTTTTAACTACCTACCTCTTCAGTTAATAGTATATACACTGCGCAAAAAAATTAACGCACATTATGGAAATCTCAAATTTATTCTACCAGCAGGAATAAAAAAAGATGATATTATCAGATTTTGAATGTATTGGCTCCATTCTGAAATCAGTTGTTCTCGATCAATTCTAGTGATCGATAGTTTTTCTTTCGTTTGATTTTCGACACTCGATCGCTATGCAACGCGAAACACGCAATTTGACCCAAGAGGAATGTGCCCAAGCGGTAGTTTTGCGAGAAGAAGGGTGGACATACACAAGAATGAGGTGCAAATTAGCACTCAGACAATAAGAAATCGCCTCAGAGAATATGATTTAAGGCCTCGTGTCGCGGCAAGAGGCCCAGCTCTTGCCCCAGCCCATCGAATGGCGCGTTTGGATTTTGCGAGAGAGCATATCCATTGGGAAGAGGCCGATTGGGAAAGAGTTCTCTTCACAGATGAGTCTAGATTCTGCCTCTACCATTGTGATCGACGTTCCCTTGTATACAGACGTCCACATGAAAGATATGCTCAGTGCAATTTCCTGAATACTACTGGTTTCGGGGGAGGATTGATTATGGTATGGGGTGGAATATCTTTGACTGCTCGCACAGACCTAGTGGTCGTTGATAATGGAGCTATGAATGCTGATAAGGAACATTCTTGAAGAGCGTGTAGTGCCATTTGCCCCATACATTGGTGAAAATTTCATTTTTATGGACGATAATGCCAGACCCCATCGTGCGCGCATCGTTCAGGAGTACCTTGAAGAGGTTGAAGTCTCTCGAATGGAATGGCCAGCAAGAAGTCTAGATCTCAACCCGATTGAGCAGGTTTGGGACAACCTCAATAGAAGGCTGAGAAGTTCAGAAAATCATCCAGCTACTCTTAATGACTTAGGAATTCAACTCGGAGAAATCTGGGAAGGATTAGATCAGAACATTTTAAGATCACTCATTTTGAGTATGAACCGTCGTTGCCAAGCTGTAATTAACGCAAGGGGTGGAAATACCAAGTATTAAATCAGCATTTCAGTATTTTGAAAATTGTTCATTTCTCTTCTTTCACATAAGATTCGGTGAAATCCTGAATTTTTCTTTCATCAATTAGGTCTTGTTTCGTTCAAAACCTTCCCGAGAGAACATAAAAAATAAGTTATAAAGTCAATGTAGAGTTAACTTTCATTAAAATTGAGATTTTCAGAATGTGCGTTAATTTTTTTGCGCAGTGTATTATAGCATTCACGGCATATTCATATTGAAGAATATACTAAAAACTGCTCTGAAAAAACATTTCTCACACAGAATTACATCGATTTAGTATAAGACTTTTTTCTTTTTCAGTTAAATGTTTATGTAGTCGGGTGTTTTGTTTTTTCTTCTATAACTTGTTGATTTCAATCTTTTAAGTTTCATTACTGAACGAGTTGATGGTAAGTAAAAAATGAGGTTTGTGACGTAAGGCAACAAAATAGGAGTTCAGATCGAACTAGTTTCTGAGTTAATCTCCTAAAACTTTAATTTTGTCAAATTTCTGCACATCTGGAGACTAATTCACATCAGTTTTTGGAGTAGATTCAATAGACCTTAAAGGTATACGAATCTAATGACACCTCGTATGTTATGTTTTTCCTTCTTGAACAACGTTTCGAATAATTTCATTTTGGTCCAAGACCAGTGTCAGATATGTCGATGGATGGGAAAAATTGTGCAACTGATGGGTCTGCCATATAGGAAGTCTCCGTATTGCACGTACTGACCTTCTAATCTCGACTTTACGTCCTGAGTAGCTTGCAGACTATTTTAATGACAATTAAACCTGAAATTAACGTAGCAATCTGCACACACACTTACTGTTTGGTCAGCTGTTCCAGCTTCATTATAACAATGTGTTCATAGCCCAGCACATTGTTCCCAAGCTTCCCTTCCCCCAATTTTCCCGAAAACGTAACGAAGGACGTTTCTTAGGGGTAACTGGGGAAAAGAGATGACTCATCTGGGAAACATTCAATATAGAGAATGCCAAAATTCCATTGTATTCCCCCGGGGTATCAACTAATCATTTCCAATATCGTAGCAAGAGGCGTATTGACCTAATCCATCACGACGTGTAGTCAATGTCGGTGCCTCAGCAGTGGGAAATCTGGAAACCGATGAAGGATCGCCTCCCAGATTTCCAACAATCTTAGCGTTATTCATTCGTAAATGACCACTTGTGTACACGCCTTGCTACTCAACAGGAAACGCCCAAGTTCAAATGGTATGCACCATGGTCAAACGATTGAAATCATATCCTCTGAAAGTACGCCACTTTTTGCTTCGAAAACTCTTGTATGTAAAATAACGATGCGAATATTCTTCAATCTTCCTTTGTGAGATCAGCGGGAGTGTCATAGAAAAATAATAATCTCTAATGTGAGAATTTGGAGCGAGTCTTAACTTTAAGACCAGAATAATGTGAACTGCTTCTTTCTCGAGGCAACTGGAGATCCAAATGAGATCCGACTGAAATTGCCATTTAAAGTCCCCTTCATCAGATTATGATAAGTCTGATGGAGAACCTGCATTCTTTGAAATAAGGCCCATTAAATCCAGCAGGGTCAGAAAGATTGCTCATTACCGGAGCATATTGAAGTCCGATTCCTAATTTTTGTATTCAAATTTCACCTTTTCGCCGACTGTACCAGAACAAATTGACTTTAATTCTCTGTCTCCTTTGATATTGAAGTTCAGCAGGGGCTCTGCTCTCAAATGAGCAAATATTTGTTTTTAATGATTTTGCCTTCCATTCAAAATTAATTAGAGATGAAGTTACGGGTAGGTCCTCGGACAGTGTTCGGTTAGAAAAATCAATTTGAATTCCGCCCCAAGATAAATAAGTTGAATTTGTTTTTCGTTGTCGGTTCCTTCTAATATTCTCTGATCCGATTTGATTTCCACAGTCTGTTTCCCCGAAATGCAATGCCAATTTCGTATTTAATCAATCAGATCGCATTCTCTTCCCCTGGAAAATTACTCCCTATTTCCCATCATTTTCTGCTGAGATTCCCGAATGTACCGAAAACCAGCATTTATTTCTTTATGGACGATTCATTTTGTCCATCTCTTCGATTCAAATAAAAAATTAACAATTCTTGTGATCGAAAAATCTTCATTAAATTCTGCATGCACTTGAAAGAAATTTGCTACTCTCTGATGGAGTCCAGCCTCGATAATAAGAAAAGCCTTATTGGCTTTATTCGCATTAAGTTTGCTTCAAAACAAATTTTCAGTGCTTCATAAAGACACAGTGAAAATGATTGGAGAATCCACAAACATAAGAATATGAAGGTTATTCCATTTGGGGATTCTTGAATCGAACAAATTTCATTCCCAGAGAATTCAAGCATTTCAAGACTATAAACACAATGTATGGCCTCCAAGGGCATCAATAACAGCTTGACATCTTCTTTGCATACTACACACAAGGTTGTTGAACATTTCTTGAGGAATTTGGTTCCATAAACGGGACTGAAGCTCTCTCAGATCATTTAAGTATTCTGGGGTAGGTTGATGATTATCTAATCTTCTTTGGAGCATATCCCATGCATGTTCTATGCAATTTGAATCTGGTGAGTGCGGAGGTATTGGTTAATGTGGAATACCAAGCTCCTCGCGCGCATTCTCAACTATGGCTGCATGGTGCGGTCTAGCGTTATCGTCTAGAAATTGAACAGTTTCTCCAATAGCAGCGTGAAAATTTGACACAACATTGTCAAAGACATGCTCCCTATAGTGTAAGGCGGTCATATTCCCGAGATAAATGTGTAGATCTGTGCGCCCGTTGAAACATATCCCGGCCCATACCATAACACTACCCTCTCGGAATGGATGGACTTCTTGGACATAGCGACGATTACGGGGTATGCGTGGGATTGTCCATACCTTTATTCTTCGAGAATCTGAAAATCGTCCATATCTCGATTCATCAGTGAAAAGGACACTACCCCATTGATCGTTCCAATTGATATGTTGCCTTGGCCATTCCAGTCTTTGACGCTTATGGTCACGTGTTAATGGAACTCCTCTTAATGGACGTCTAGAACCTAGATTCACCTCCCTCAAACGTTGTCTGATGGTTTCGATGGAAACTTGGACCCCATCTGTATTTTGAAGAGTATTCCGTAGCATTCTACAAGTAGATGTAGGGTTTCTCCTCGCCGAAACGGTGATGAAACGATCCTGAGCAGGTGTTGTTTTTCGTCGCCCACCAAGCCTTGGTGGCTTGGTCTTTCCAACACGGAACCTGTCTCCCTGAACCTATTCCAAAGTCGAGATATCACACTTTGGCTGACTCGGAGCCTTTACGCTTCAACTTGAGTTAGGCCACCCTGTAGCATTCCGATAGCCCTATTAGCCTCAGCGTTTGTTAATTTACGTCTTGGCATTTTCAGAAAAGTCGTTTCAAATCGAAGCCGTTGATGAACTGACTTCATTTCAAAATAAGAACATCCATGAAGTATATGCAGAGAACCAAACTTCAGAAAAAAGGCGACCAGATTGACGAAATGTCTCATACTGATTTTTATGGGATCGATTCAAGTTGTCATTGAGTTTTGAATGATTTTACAGCGATTTTCTCATACTTTTAAAAACGATTGAATACGATATCCCTAACTCTTGTGGAGCAGTATATTTCCAAATTAACCACCAGTTACCTACCAAGAAAACCTAATATTCCTTCCCAGCCTCTTATTATTAATTCTGACGCTTGCTGACGAATCGAGAGTCTCTTGGAATCGAGGGACACGTAGGTGTCACCCTCTGTATAAATTCTCCCCAATGAGGGTTCAGCGAGGGTGTATTAGCAAAACGACTTGGAGGTGATCGGAAAGACTAGGGGAATGTTTCTCCGGTGCAAGAGGGATGGGGACCAAGAAAAATCATTACAGGATGTAAGGTGTAATAGGATTTATAGGGAACATTTAATTAAATGTATCTCCCGGAATTGCTTGCATCCAACACGCCCGCTTGGAATTGGTCGCAGAATTTTTCCGTGATAATGCCTCAATACGGCATCCGAAACAAAAATCCGGGGATGCTTAATTTACTCCTTTGTGCTGGTAGCTCACGTTCCTCATATGAAACATCCGAAAGATATGAAAATAAAGGAACATAAACCGCCTGAGGAAGCCGAAATATTGGCCTCCCTTGCGAGCAAACAGTTAATATTTCCCAGATTGTGCAACTGATAATATTCTCCTTTTATGTTCACATGTTCGTGCCAAACAGTTGTAATCAGTGACGTCTCAATCATTTTAAGGGAAGAAAAACCGACTATGCATGATCCTTACTGATTTGTTAACATCCTTGCAATGATTGACATCCTAAAATCGTAGTGTTTCCGAATAAGGACGATATGTCCTCATAATATGATGAATACCAAAACATGCTTGAGAAACTCAGTTCTTATAAAAATGGCGCTATTAAGCACTGGTTCAGTCTTCTTGTGAGTAAAGGGTTTTTCAATAAGTGCGCAAGATTTGAATTGCGCGCCATGTTTGACAGTCATAATATCACATGATTATGACGCGACAGATCGAAAGCTGACAGATGGGAGTTGCACTCAGAAGGAGCTGTTTAAATTTCAATTTTTTTTTGGTGAAACATAGATAGTATAGTGAGGAGTATATGATTGAAATTTGGGGAAAAAAACGAAGGGTTTACAATTTTTTTTGATGAATTTGTTAATTGAAATATTCTCTGAATATTTCAATACTTTGCTACACTGAAATTTTGAGGTCTTATTGAAACCCCCTTCAGATTCATGTGGACTGTGGAAGTAGGTAGGTATATTATTTTTTTGCTACTCGGAGTTGCGAAGAGTCATTTTTCTGTTTTCGTTCCCGATGGAGTTGCCATAGAAATTCCTCAAATCCTTTCGAACATCATTCATGCATTCGAGGGTCCTCTAAGCCAGAATGGAATTTGGAATAAACATGGTGGAACATTTGCGGAATGAAATTCAGTACATGGCGCAGTCAGATGACACCAAGTGCACTTTAAGTTTAACTCGATCAATAAATTATATAGGGCAATATTCACCAACCGACTTCAATGTGTAAACAAGGAGAATAACTATATTTCAGGGAAAAATTCCACTCCCGACCTCGGTGCAAAAGCGAACTTTCCAGCGGCCGTGGAAAAATTCTCACCGGAGCACTCATAACGAAGCGAAAATTGAATTGGCTGGCATCAATTCAGAATTTTCATGAGGTCGCAGTTGTTCCCAAACGGAAGGTCCGAATACAAATACAAAAATCTATGGTTCAGTCCGCTAATGAATCCCGGGCATGAACGAGAATCCGTTTCAGAAAAGAAGGGCATAATTAGTAAATTTATCCTGATATGCAACAACTCCCACACCATCCCTAATGAGCAATCTCAAAATGAACTGAATTTTAATGGAACATGCTTGGTGGATTTAACTCGCATATTGTTTCGCCCAAGCTGAACTTCCATATGTTAAGTGTGAAATTACAGAGAGCTGCGATTCCATCTGCTCATTAATCGAAAAGCAGGGATCGGAAACACCAAAAAAACTTCAAATCTAGAGCTTTCGACCTCTCCTCCATCCACCTAAATTCCTAATTTCTAGGTTTTTCCTGCTCAAATTTCATATTTTGATGGACTTCGCCAGTAACGAAAAGAACCGAAAACTCAAGACTTCAAGACTATATAATCAGTCTTGAATCACCCAGAATCCCACAAAGATTCTACCTGTTTCAAGCCACTTCTGCTACTTGCCCAGCAACGACCACATACAGCGCCATCAGTTCGCTATCTGTCTTCATTCAACCCGTTCTTCAGTTAGCCACCCTATCAAAGTTCACCTCAAATTATTCCCTGCACCGGAACCCGTTAGTTTTGTATCGAAAAAGTGACTAGAGGAAATTGAGAATTGGTAGATCCTCTGGCTGATACCGACAATATAGCCGTGGTGAATAGAAACATTCCTACCTGAAAATTGTCCTTATTAAAGTTTGGTGACGATGAGTCCATTGAGTATAGTTGAGCTTTAAATTGAGTAGGATAACAATAGACCCTTACACAATCTGAAGGAAAAACCGATATCGATATTGATTCAATGATATTATCCGTGTAAGGTGCATCCTACACACATACAGATATTGACAATGAGGTACTGACTCAGGTTATTGAGATAATGTTGTGAATAGATAAACGACATTTATATTCAGCAGAGACTGAATAAAATGGTATGGGTATGCTTCTCTTACTGAAAGATAAGAGATATTCTCAAAAAATTAAAACTATCTATATTGTGAAGCGGAAAAAAGAATTTTTAGCTTCTCCATTCCATACGTTGCCTGTTTACAGAGAAGGAGGTTTTTCCAGAATAAAAATGAAGTATTGGAAATGAAAAATAATGAATAAGAAATCATACCGTCATGCCCTCATGTAACTGCTTCTAGATTCATGTTCTTGATCTTAGCTCACCTGAAAAAGAAACAAATACACCATGAATAAATCAGATTAAAGTGCACTTATTTATCAATCAATGCTAACAGATTTGGTTCACAAGAGATGATTTAAGTAGATGGTACTATTCCACATTTAATTGTTGCCACTAGAAGATCATTCTGTAGATTTAGGTGGTTTTTTGGTGAACATAATTTGTGTTACTGAGTTACTTTTTCAAAAATCGAAATTTTTCCATACCTTATTAGTGTAGGATTTTTCGCAAAAAGTCGAATCTCGCCTATCGATACGAAATTTTCACCATTTGTTAATTCGGTGCCGTGGATTGAGAAAATCCAAACAGATTTTCTTTGAGACTAATTGTTTTTTGAATATGGTTGATGGAAAATCGGAAAAATTGGACCTTCGCGAAAAAAATCAGAAAATCCAGACCCTTTGTCTCAGGTATATAAAAAATACAACATTTCATTCTTAAAGAACCAAAGTATATCCAAAAAAATCAGCTCCTTTCAATTTCAATTTTTCCAGAAGTTACGTCATTCCAAAGTCGACCAATTTTTCGCCAATTTTCCACTCAAGGTCAAATATTTCCCGAACCAAACATTTCTCGGAAAAACTAATTAGCGCATCGTAATCTACGACCTTAGTAAATGAAACGACCCGTGTCGATATACTACAAAAACAAATTTTTTGATCGGACTTGGAAAAATTCGAAATTTTTTTAAGTCCGATCGAAATTTTTTTTCTTAGGAGTATATCTCTAGACACGTAGATTACGAATCTGTAATGAGAATTCTCCTTTGACGCGTAGTTTGGGAAATAATCGACCTTGAGTCGAAAAATCGCGAAAAATAGGTCATTTTTGGACTGCCGTATTTCCCAGAAAAATTGATTTATACAGATGCTGATTTTTTGCATATAAATTGATCCTCTGTGAATCAAAAAAATCTATTCTCATCCATCAGAGTCGAACAGTTTAGATTTTCTGTTTTTTTTTTCGCGAAGGTCCAAATTCTCCGATTTTTCATCGTTATTCGTTCGTAAATCCGAAACTGTTTTCCTCACGTTACTGTTACATTTATTCTCAGAAAATTGGAAAACAAAACAATTTTTATTGGAACATTATCAGCAGACGTAGAAGTGATTTGTAATAAATTCATTATTACTTGATGTTCTTTTTCTATTGCACTTTTGTATTGTGAAGAATAAAAGTGTGATGTTTCTTATTTTAATTTTTCCCCCACTCGCTCAATTTTTTTTATTCTGATTGAAAAGTTGCAGCTGGTTTTTCCTTGTAGATTTCTTTAGTTGCCTCAAATTTTATCGATTCATTCATTTTCCAAATTCACTATAGGTGAATTAGTGATTTCATCGGAAAAATCACTCGCTCACATTTATTTGTTAACGTACAAATTTGTTTGGGGTAGTCGCTGGAAATGCGGGTGCATTTTTGTGTTAGTTTTTTTCAGCAATTCCAAGGGGATTTCTGAAAAGATCCTTTACAGATGTTCAATAACTCCTGCTTGATCCTCCCAATGGAGCGTATCAATATTTACCAAATGTAAAATGGGTCATTAAAATCCCCCTGATTTATAGTCCACTCCTGGGCCTTTCAATTTCCTCTCAGATCGAGGTTCAATCATCCAATGAGATTATTTCATTCTTCGCGTTCCTGGATTTATTAAATTTAAAGATTTACAGAGGCTGCTGATGATAAACCCTCGTTTTAAATAAAATCAATATTTGGTTCGCTAGACTACAAATTATCGCCTAATAACCTGGAAAATTGTAGGAAGTGTAGAAGGCATGTAGAAAATTGCATTTCAAATCTTCATTCTATTATTGACGCAAGATAGGCACGAGCAATGACATTTAGCGAAGTGAATTGAATTGAGAAATTATTGAGAGAAGTTGAGTAGGTGGTAAAGTTCAGTGAAGACACGACTGGTAGGAATACCTTGGTGGGAAAGTACTTCAGAGATATTAAATCTAAAAATACAGGACTCTGAGAAGAGTGAACTCGCTAATTCAATTCGCTGCTGTCCATAAATAAAGGTAGAACAGATTTTCGTTATCGATTCAACGTAAACTGAATGATTCTACTGTTTGATACATCAGGATGCCAGATTCAATGGGATCGATTGTCAGTTGAGCCCAAACTGAATAATTTCCTTTGATTTTCGAGATTTGTTAAACTGATACGTTGTGCCATTGCATACTTCATGGATTCAAACATCGAAAGCCAGTTTAGGGGACCGATTTCCGAACGTTCATTTCGTTTGATGTTCAATACCAGGAAAATGCTTTTTTGCAGGAAAATCAATTTCTGTATCTGTATCTCTGTTGGGTCAAAAGCTGCGTTATTTCCAGAAATCAGCAGGATCAAATTATAGCTTCGGCGGGAATGAAGTCATAACTTTATTTGAGATTTAATGAATTATCTTAAACGTAGGGAAAAAAATTAATTACGTACCCAAAAATTAGAGGTTACACATTTCGATACAAAAATCGATTTGGAATTTGTCTTTTCGGGTTTTTGCGAAAGTTAGAATGAGTTGACAAGAGCGAAAACATTGTTGATAGTGGGAAAAAATGGATTTAGCTCTTCTGGTGCCTTTATCCTTTTCTTGTATCTCGCTTCCTATTGAGGGTCCTTGATTCGGATTTACAAAAGAATATTACTACAATACTTTATGAATTTCATAAACTCCCCCTGTCGCCTCGGGTTTTGATATTTCGTTTGGATTCAAAGGACGTAATCCTCGACATATTTTTATTGACGTGAAAATAAATCATGATGAATAAAAAGCGACGGCCTCAATCCTCATATAAGAACATGGATTTTCATAACTGGCTCCGAAACCAGCCTGTATAATACGAAACTTATGAAAGCGCTCAAATTTGTAGCTAGTCCCCCCCTCCTACGGCCAAACCACTTTTGACAAGAAGTTCCTATTGCCATTTCTTTTCTTGTCTATTGAAGTGATAGTAAATACCCAAAATATGAATTTTGTGCGATAATCATAATGAATGTGCTCCGGATTTTGCAAATCCAGTTCAAAAGACTGGTTTCCCGAAAACTTCATATCTATTACCCGGCAATGAGCAATATTCAAATGGGGCTCTTCTGCTGTCACCCATCGAGCGGGGTTTGGTTAGGGTGCATATTTTAAAGTGTAAATTTGCGGGTTATAGAATATCGATGAACTATTTTAATTGTTTTCAGGGTGCCAGATAAAGTGGCCCTTTTTCTACGGTTTGCACTTGACGTATCAGCTAATTGAATGCTGCATGGGGTGGAAATTTGCTTATTAATTCTTCACACCATCGGAAAGAATGACATCAAAACGTCAAGCTCCTGCTGAATAGAGATATTAGCAAACAAGGTAGTTTTCGATCAAATAAAATCTCTTCGCCCACGTAATTTTCTTCGGTGGATGGTGTAAAGTAACTGAGCATTTCCACATATTTCTCATTTCGATTTTTATGGGCGGCCATCAATTCGGAACAGCCGTTTTTTTCTGATCTGAAATTCGAACACATTCAGCACCTGCAGGCCGTGGCAATTGTTGAAAATTGTTCGCGCTGTCGTTTTGTACCGAAAATGAGAATGAAATGTCGATAAAAGCGGCAATTGCCGTTATATAAAGAGGCCATTAGCTATTTGAAACTTGGCTAGGAATGGAATAAGGGAGAAATCATGAAAAATCTTGACTTTCCAATTGGCGCAGCGTGCCATCATTATAAGTAATATTGGCTTGGAGCGAACACGAATCGATGCTCATTTTTCGTGGACACAACCCTGGTAAATCAAGGAATTCAACTCCAACGCTTTAGATATGCTGCAATTTCATCCATCAGTATTGCATGGGGTCACTTGAAAAGTTTTCAGGTGGTAGCTTTTAAGCTAGAATTCAGCTAGACTGAAGGTTCTTGAGAAAGGTTTTCAGACCTCCTCTGTTGGTCTAGAGCCAAGTTCGGCACAGCCAAAAGCCCTGCTAGTATGAACGTGTCTGAGTCATCAGTTTTAGAAACTTGCTGAGACACTGTAGGGCGATATTAAGAAAAGAAACTCTCTGTAGGAAAAAGATCAGATCTTTCAGTAGACTCATGACCTGTTTGATCGGAGAAAACATGCAAACCATTGGCATCTTCAGTATAAATCCATTTTTCTCGAATAGAAATCGATGATTGATTATCATAAAACTGTAAGCTCAATTTCCTTTCTGTCGATTCGACCAAGCTACTCGAGCAGAAGCTTGAAACTCCCAGGGTGACAGCATGAAATATAATATTCCTATTTCTGATCCTACGGGTTTCCCCATTTCTTAGAATAGGTTGATTAGTGGCCCATCCATCTCTTCAAGTGTTCACCTATGTAAATTAAATAACATCCCTGGGAGACAGCCTCGAATGAACGGAATTACTGCCGAATACGCCTACGAACTTTCCAGTGGAAAGTAGTGAAAATACATCGAGACCGTGGTGATTTCCTCTGGGATGTATTGCTGATATTGGTAATGTCATTCATGGGAATTGGTATAAAACGGTGAATTCATTAGGTGTTGATATAGAGTCATACATAACGGCATGAGAGGGTCCCAGCTGGTATGTTCCGCATATTTAACAGGATGTGACATCGATCCCAGGCAAAATTTATGTCTGTGTACTCGGTCCGGCCTTTTCAAAATAACGTCGACAATGTGGCGGCACCTGGAATGTTTTCGCGTAAGTGCCCAAACGATGTTATGAGAATTCTGTGGATTTGCAGCCACCATTTTGGGAATTATAATGAGGAAAATGAAACAGCATCAACTTATTCGACAAAAAACATCTTCAATGTAATCTCCTTTGAGTTCAATTTCATTAAATTTCTAAATTATTCATCCCATCATTGCTTTCTTCGTTGGAATTCCTGCAAGTCCTGCTAGCATGCCAGGAAAGCTAACACAGTTTTCATTAAAAATTATTGGTGAATGGTCCGCACATAATTTGCACACAATTCCAGTATTAACTTGATTGAAATCGAGTGATTTATGAAACAGTTACTGAGAATTTTAAAGCTAACGCAAATTCCATCAAAAAAATTTTTGGTGAATGCAAAGAAATTGGGCTAGACACATAATTTACACATAATTCCACTATTTGCTCGATTGAAATCGGGCGATAAATGAACCAGTTATTGAGAAAACTTGCACAATTCTCAATAAAAAATTATTGGCGAATGCAAAATGAACGAGGTTCCGCACATAATTTGCACATAATTCCAGTAATTTTTTGATTGAAATTGCATGGCGAGGAAGCTAACGCAATTTCCACTGGAAAAATGATTGGCGAATGCAAAAAAAATCAACTAGGCACATAGGTCGCACATAATTCCAGCCTTTGCTGAATTGAAATCGAGTGAAAAATTAATCAGTTATTGAAAATTTTGATAGCATTCCGAGAAAGCTAACACAATAGTCAACAAAATGAATGAGGTTCCGCACATGTTTTGCACATAATTCCACTCTTTTCTCGATTGAAATTGCATGCCGAGGAAGCTGACGCAATTATCAATAAAAAATGATTGACGAATGCAGAAAAATTAACTAGGCACATAGTTCGCACATAATTCCAGCCTTCGCTTGATTGACATCGAGTGAAAACTAAATCAGTTATTGAGAATTTGGCTAGCATTCCGAGAAAGCTAGCACGATGATCAATAAAAAGTTGTTGGCGAATGCAAAATGAATGAGGTTCCGCACATGCTTTGCACGTAATTCCAGTAATTTCTTGATTGAAATTGCATTACGAGGAAAATGACGCAATTTTCGCTAAAAAAAAAATGATTGGCGAACGCAAAAAAAAATGAACTAGGCACATAGTTCGCACATAATTCCAGCATTTGCTTCATTGAAATCGAGTGATAAATGAATCAGTTATTGAGAATTTTGTAAGCCTGACGAGAAAGCTAGCACAATGTTCAATAAAAAGTTGTTAGCGAATGCAAAATGAATGAGGTTCCGCACATAATTTGCACATAATTCCATAATTGAAATTGCATGCCGAGGAAGCTAACGCAAATTTCGCTGAAAAAATTATTCGCGAATGCAAAAAAATTTAACTATAGGCACATAATTTGCACATAATTCCAGCATTTGCTTGATCGAAATCGAGTTTATTTATTTATTTATGTGATAAATGAATCAGTTATTGAGACTTTTGCGAGCTTGCCAAGAAAGCTAACACAATTTCCCATAGTTATTGCCAAAGGCAAATAAATAAGGTTGCGCACATAATTTGCACATAATTCCAGCTTTTTCCTGATTGGAATCGAGTCATAAATGCCACTACTGTATGAGCATTTCATCTTCTCTGTTAATCTACGTATTATTCATGTTTGTTCAATTATGGATCACGCAGGGAGATGTTTTATATAATTTTCATATTTGTTACTCCTTGCCTCGAGTCTAGAAGAGCAAACAGAAAGTTGTTCATTAAAAGCCGTTCTGCTGAAAATAGTTCATTGCTTGGGGGTATTTGATCTACTTGCAATGAGTATGTTGACTTTCGAAAGAGCAGTGGCTCACTTCTGTTCAACAGTAGAATATGCAGTTGAGAAGTTTTGATATTCAATATCCTTTTAGAACACAAACGTTTGTAGGATGGAACAGATCAAGGAGAAGGATTCCTTGATACAAAGGGGTTAATTATAGTGGCTTCAGGTTTAAGAATCTTGTGGCAACATGGATGTTTTACGGCGATTTCTGATTGAAGTGAGGAAATACGTTCCCTTGAAGCTTCGGTTCATGTTTTAACAGTTATGAATGAGGGAGAAGTGGCTGTATGGAGCATGGGTTTCCATTTTTGCTGCCAGAAACAATATATTTTATTCCAGGGATATTTCAGGCTGTCATGAATTCAATGAAGGCCGGAAAATGGTAGCAGCACAAAATGAGCACTTCATCTCGCAGATCTGAAACAAAAGACGAACTTTCGTTTCCTTTACACTGGCAACAATTATCGGATGCGGCTTGGCTTTCCTAACTGTCACCGGCAAAATAATTGATGAGGTGCGTCAGAATTATATTCCAGAAGCAGGCAAATTAGTTTAAATCAGTTTGTTCTGTTTTGAGGAGGCGCAGTTCATAATTTGGAGCAAGTTTGTTCACAATAAGTTTGTTCACCAGCATCCTGACTCTCAACAAGAGCTAATTCAGTTCTGCACTTCTCAGAATAAATAGAATTGTTCTCCTTGCTGAAGTTCACACCGCGATACTGCCATCTTCGGCCCGAGATCGTGTTCTCGCACTGTTTGTTCGAGAGCCTCTTAAATAAGCCTCCTTTCCGAGCGTGAATGGGGGAAACAAATTTGATAATGGCAGTGGATGGAACTTCTGAAAAATTGCCCTTGAATGAATATTAATCACTGAGATTCAGAAGACAATAGATGGGCCATTATAACCTGATTGCTTTTTTCGTCTTCAGCTCCTTCATAAATCTATTGTGCGATTTTATTTCCGAAGATCTTTATGTGTTGGACAAGACGATAACTGCGGACATTCCACAATTCATCTCAGAGTTTTCTCTGCAAGATATTGGAATCGACAAAATAACGCCAAATTGAAGGCTTTTCCAAGACTCGAACGGTTTTCAAAAAGGTGGAGATGTCACTAGCTGCCGGATCAACTTGTTTCCACAAAAATTACCAAATCTTGGGTACAAAAGGGGTCTTTCGAAAAAATTGTTTCCATTTCACATTTAATAGAACAAACATGTCGTGTTTATTGGGGAACCCCTCGAAATGTGTGAGCATTTTGCTGGAGGCCTTCGGAAATATAATTCCTTCATCGGCCGGAGTGCAGAATCAGCTGATCCCCACTCAGAAGCTGGTGGGTCCTCTGGGAGATATGGGGCTCGGAGAGCCAAGCCGTACTGTCCACAGAGTCTTACCCAAACACAATTTTCCTGCATAGTCGCAGTGTAAGGGAGCACAAGGGCTATTATTGAATTGTTGCTTTGTTCAGATCTCTGGCCATATTGTCACACTCGCAGCTTCTTGTTCGAATCCAGAATTTCGTATAAACATATTTACATGCGGAAAAAATAAAATCGAGAGCACATGAGCTCGAAACTCTGCTCATGGGGATTCGTCTAATCTTGTCCCATCCTATAGGAAATTCTTCTTTGCATTTCGACCCGAATTTATGTATCAGATATTCGCAGAGCAGTATCGAAAATACACAATCTATGTCGTTTTATCCCAAGGAAGTTATTTTGATGTCTATTTTATTCATGAACGATATCCGATCAAAACTGAATGGAATCTGTTCTGACTGGGAGGGAAATTCAATCAGGCTGAGGATAACTGCTCCAATTCAAGTCTTCTTTCAGATCAGTGCAGATATAAATTCGGTTGCCGCAGAAATATCGAGAATGATGCGGTGTACCTCAAGGATGCTGACGTGGAAAACTATTATTCTTGCATGTTTATGACTAGGTATAAGGATCAAACGAAGAACATGTTCATGTTAATCTAGCCAGAAGAACTTATATCAGGTTCCATGTAGAATCGTGTTTTCTGAGTGTATGTATTTATGTTTGTATATTTCTTTTTCACGGTCTGCAGCCCAAACATCTTGACGGATTTCAGCATTAGATTCGTATGAATCGTGGGAGTGATAAAGGCTTTGAAATGAAGTCCACAACAGAATATCTGCATCCCCTTAGAAAGCTCACAATATCCAATTTTTCTGCAAAGTTTATTCGTAATATGCTTAATTTTCTAAGATGTTTGGACTGACGAAGTGACAATTAATGCAGATTAAAATTGTCTTTCACACTCTACAATTCGGAGTTATCGTTTCGGAGTTGTGATAGGAAATAGCGTTCTTAAAGAGGCGATCTACTATTAATGGGTATTCTGAAGGCCATCAAGGATCTCTAGATTGAGTGTATCAACATCAAGGGAGATTATAATGAAAAATTATTTTATTTGGAATGTGAGAAGGTTTTGAACAACAATAAAATATTAGCAATCTCGCGCAGGCGCGTTAGGAGCTGATCGATCGTTTGCCGCAAATTAAAATATCGAAACAGCGGAATGTCAGAACTATGTTAATCTAGACGAATTCAAATGAAACATTTCATTTGCATATTCGATTGCATGCGAACCCATTTCATTGAAAATGAGAGGAAATAACTCAACCACTTTTTCCACACCCTGCAAAAAACAGGATGAAATTATTTATTCTATTTGAGTCAACAGAATTTGATAAAAGGTGTGTTTGAATGATCGCTAGTTAGATCAGAATCGATCGCAAAATTGGGGCATAGGGGTCAAAGCTCCAAAGACTCAACCAGCTGAAACCTGTATGCTCTAAGCACATACAGAAGCTCCAGAGGAAAGTCCAAACAAAAAACTGAATATCCCATTTACATGAAGATCTCATATCAAGATCGATGATGATTTTTCCTTAATCTCATCTCATACTTTCCCGAATTGAATGAGGAGCGGCAAGAGATCAGCCACTCATGGCTGTTTTAAAAGTCGCAGATGATCTTGAGGAATTCTCGTTGGAGACAAATTCAAGATCGTTATCTGCATGATATGGGCATGGTTTACTGATAGAAGTCTGAACGCTAGTTCGCAACAGCCGCATAAAATCAATTATTATTGTTCCTAGTGAATTCAGGACAGTTACTGCAGACATGCGGTTTACCGGTTCAGTGAACTGTCAAGACATGCAGAGATACAGAGACATCATGACAACACTATTTTACGAATAGAATGTAACGTAATGGGTGAAGCCGAAAGAGCATGGGACTTTCCTCTCAATAGTTGGCTCTTTTATAGCTGGATGCCTTGTCTGTTTAGAAGTATTCCCTGCAGAAACATGCCCCCAAAAGAATCGACGAGACATCTAGACACTGAGACTGTACACAGAAGTCAAACTTCATTAAACTGCTGGCAGTAAATAAGGAAGCTCCTCTGGCATCATAAAATGGAGCTTGATGCATAAACTTAGACCTCACCCGACCTAACCTAATCTAACGTAACCTTACCTATCTCAACCTAACCTAACATCACCTAACCTAACCGTATCTAATCTAACCTAACCTATTCACAATTGATTCAATATGTCGACAAGTTAACGATGATATCAATTAATAGTTCAGCAACAGCTTGAATCTGAGCTTAGTGGGAAAATGTTTGCTATCCTACAACTTGACAAAGCAACTGACAGTAACCCAGCAGCATTAGCTTCGTCAAGGTTCTTTAGTAAATGAAGATGCATTATTTTGTGAATTGATAGAAGGAAGAGCTATAGCCTTATAGCTACCGAAAATCACAAATGATTCTAATACTGAAACTAAGCTGCAACAGTTTGCGCTAGTGAGAAAGAAATCTTCAGAAATGATCTTATATTATTATGTGAATATTGTAAGCATCTTATTAGCTAAGTGCTGGATTAAATATGGTTTCGACAGCTATTGAAGTGGGAGATAGGTTATTTGAGCAGAAAATGACCTCAGAGTGACTATTTTGGAAATGGAACCAAATTCAGTTCCAATTTATAGCCCCTAATCGTGTGAAGTTACAGTTGGAGAACCGCTGGCATAATGTGAGCCTGCATCAATAAATATAATTGGCTGAGCCTCTCTGAACATACCAGAGATTCACTAGAAAGCGCCTATTTGAATACGATCGAACGGGCTTAGTTATAGCCCTCTAAAAGCAACTTAACACCACCCGAATATGGTGGTTTCTGCAAGGGGTGAAATTTCACACTATAATGTTTGATTAAGTGGAATCGGCCAGGTCTGGGAGAAAGTGAATTAGGGTCAGATTAAAACATAGTGCACACATGGTGGGGGACAATTACACATCGAGCACAGACCTGAACTCTGTGTCCGAAGTTCCAATTAATGGACATGGGAGATTCGGGGTACGACTTTATTAGAGAAAATTAATATACTACCTATTCAAACTTTGTTGCTGTTTTGTTAGGTTCAGATTCATCATAAACCCTTAATCAAGGAATGTATGTTTAGGACTCTGTGTCCATATATCAACTTGCTGTATCTCCCTCTCGCCTTCCAACATAAAGTTTGTTACACTTGGACTTTCTGCATGTTACCCACTCATCCGTCCATTCAAAAGGTTGTTCATTGAAGAAGCTTGTTTTAATTAGCATACCGGAATATTCTCGATTTTTTGCTCGGGGAACGCATTAAATTCGTTCCTAGTTAGAAATGGCCGAAGCATTGGGTGAAATACTTGATTTGAAGGGGCAGATTCCTCAAGCTTCAACTTGAAAAAGATGTGTGAAGAAAAGGAATATGAGAATGCTGAGTGCATTACCATCTAATTCGTGAAAAAACTTTCGAAGAAAAATTCACAATTTGCAAGGTGTTCGAAACTTAGTAGGCGTTCACACCATAAGCAGGGAGTTGATAGAAAATTCTCGTTATATTTTCATAACCCTTACATATTTATGACAGAACATTTCCAGCAGCTTCGGAAGATTCGTTCATTTGTATTCAAGCCACAGCAATTAATTAATTTAGGCAGCTGCTTCATTCGACCCGCCGAAAGTATTGTAAATTTAGATCAACAAGGTTTTAAATTCATCCGTTTTTTTGGCAATGAACAAACTGGAAGAATTCTCATTAAATTAACAATTCAAATACATTTTTATGGCTGCTAATGAGAAAAGACCAAGACAATTAGTCCCAGCAATCAAAATGTCGGGAGAACTTCGAACTGAAAAACTACACGAAGATCCGGAAAAGCCTTCACCAACACAAAAAATTCTTCTCGCGGAAATAGGTTGAACGGTTGATTGGAAAATGATGGATAAAATCTCGAATTACGTGCAAATTATGTGCAGAGCCCAACTTTTCGTGTACTCGAATATAATTTTCATTGAAATTCATGAATGCTTCCCATCTAATAATTCATTTTTCACTAGAATTCATCCAAACAAACGTTGGAATAATGCGCAAATTATGTGCAAAACCAGACTTTTCTATTTCTTGCATTCATCAATAATTTGTTGTGCTATCATGCCCGGCAAGATAGCACAATTCTCAATTAATGATTCTAATTTCTTTTATTACTATATTTCAATGAGAGAAACAATGGAATGATGTGCAAATTGTATGTGATTTTTTTGTGCATCTAGTTTTTCTTCTACCGTCTTCAATGATTCAATTGAAAGTACTCAATAAATCATTTATTAGTCGATTTTGAGGAAACTGGTGTTGGAATTATGTGCAAATTTTGTGTGATTCATGTGCAAAGTCACTCATGATAATTTTGTATCGAGAATTGTGATACCTTGATGGGCAAAATATTGACCATGATTCTGGCTTAATGAAGAAGTATGAAGAAAGAAACTTCCTCTGCACATAAATCACATACACATATAATTTGTACATAATTCCTAATAATTTTGATTGAAATGGAGTGACAAATGAAAAAGTTATTGAGAAATGTGTTAGCCTGTATTTTCGAACTTTATCAAGCCTGAATCTTCAATTCTCTGTGAAAGCTGTGCGTAGATGCAATGCCGAATCACTGGTTATGACAGTGTCAAGTGCTGATATTCATACTGAACTGTCAGATTCGAAAAAAACGATGATGAATAGCTGGAGCGATATCGCCAACTGCAGATTGGAAAAACTGAATGACGAAATACAAACAAAGTGTACTGGTGAAGAATTAATACCATAAATTATTACGAATGGCCCCGATGTGGGGAGTTGACAATGTTTGAATGTTGCAAATGAATTGTTTTCATCATAAACCATTCGGAATTGGTTCATTTTTCCAGGGCTCATAAAGAACCGCTTTATTCAGTGAAATATATTAGTTTGGGAAGTATGCACTCAACAAGGCATGAAAAATCTCAATTCGAGTTGACCAATTTCAACGTAATCATGGCAATCAATGCCAACAACATATTATCTGTGATGACTGCATCACAAAAAGACCAATTTCAGTGGACAATCAGTACCAAACCGTTCCGCCAATTCGAGTCGTAAATTTCTTCATGGATTTTGAATCTTCATCCGAACATTTACACTGCGCAAATTAACGCACATTGGATTCCTAAGTCATTAAGAGTAGCTGGATGATTTTCTGAACTTCTCAGCATTCTATTGAGGTTGTCCGAACCTGCTCAATTGGATTGAGATCTGGACTTCTTGCTGGCCATTCCATTCGAGAGACTTCAACCTCTTCAAGGTACCTACTCCTGAACGATGCGCGCACGATGGGGTCTGGCATTATCGTCCATAAAAATGAAATTTTCACCAATGTATGGGGCAAATGGCACTACATGTTCTTCAAGAATGTTCCTTATATACTTATCAGCATTCATAGCTCCATTATCAACGACCACTAGGTCTGTGCGAGCAGTCAAAGATATTCCACCCCATACCATAATCGATCCTCCCCCGAAACCAGTAGATAGTATTCAGGAAATTGCACTGAGCATATCTTTCATGTGAACGTCTGTATACAAGGGAACGTCGATCACAATGGTAGAGGCAGAATCTAGACTCATCTGTGAAGAGAATTCTTTCCCAATCGGCCTCTTCCCAATGGATATGCTCTCTCGCAAAATCCAAACGCGCCCTTCGATGGACTGGGGTAAGAGCTGGGCCTCTTGCCGCGACACGAGGCCTCAAATCATATTCTCTGAGGCGATTTCTTATTGTCTGAGTGCTAATTTGAACCTCATCAGTTTGCTCAAGCTGATTTTGAAGGAGGCGAGCGGTTGCAAGTCGTTGTCTCAACGAAGAAACTCTCAAGTAACGTTCTTGAATGGCAGTTGTTACCCGTGGTCTACCCTGTCCTGGTCTTCGGACATTCATACCTGTCTCCCTGAATCGCTGCAACATTCTGGACACACTTGTATGGGAAACTCCAAACTTTTCTGCAATTCTTGTGTATGTCCACCCTTCTTCTCGCAAAACTACCGCTTGGGCACATTCCTCTTGGGTCAAATGGCGTGTTTCGCGTTGCATAGCGATCGAGTGTAGGAAATCAAACGAAAGAAAAACTATTGATCACTAGAATTGATCGAGAACAACTGATTTAAGAATGGAGCCAATACATTCAAAATCTGATAATATCATCATTTTTTATTCCTGTATTATCTGTATTGAAGAAAAACGTTGAAAGTGGATAACATATGCATGCATAATTCTGATAAAAAATAATTATCATTGAGAACACCTTCAGTTGTAGAATAAATTTGAGATTTCCATAATGTGCGTTAATTTTTTTGCGCAGTGTAGTTTGCGAAAAATTTCAAATTGTGGTGGCAGGTTGAACAGCCAGGAATAGAGCATAAACGAATTCAATATTTCCGCGAGAGCCCATCACCACTAATTAATATAGTTTCGAATTTCCACTGTCGACACTTCAATTCAAAACAATCACTTTAGGCAACACAAACGAAAATTGAATATTCGATAACACAATTGCGACCTAATTATCTAATTGGAAGCAGCTGTGGTTTAACTCATAACGAAATTAATACAACGATATGTCCATGAAACATGTACACTATCATGAATGATAATTCTGTATATGGGAGTGAACGGAAATTATTGTTTGGCATTAGCAGAACCCAACAACTACCACTGGAATTATCGATAAGGCCAAGACGGACTTTCACCCAAAAATCACATCAATATTGGCCATGACATGACATCGTGCCAACTCAAGGTGAAAATGGAGAAGGTTCGCAAAAAGGTAAGTTACATCATAAGGAGG
Source organism: Adalia bipunctata (assembly GCA_910592335.1). Classification (NCBI taxonomy): domain Eukaryota; kingdom Metazoa; phylum Arthropoda; class Insecta; order Coleoptera; family Coccinellidae; genus Adalia; species Adalia bipunctata. Next base: position 3,601,253 of record OU342957.1, read on the forward strand.
TATGTACCGATCAAATGATGAGGGTCTTATGACCGCTTTGCGGAGCACTCTTCATTCCAAGGCACTCTCTCTGCGTTGTACATTCAAAAGAAGAACACATTTAATTTCTCTATCGACTGTTGCCAATGTAGAAAAAAGTGGACCACCCTGTATAGAGGAAATCAGAGTGGAAAATAAAATTGTACCAATTATTCCTTTCGCTCAATGAGATTGAGGAAGTTCAGGCACGAGGATTATAAATAGATGGCTCCATAAACTGTGCTATTTAAAGCTAAAATTCAGTCGCTCCCAAACTGAAATTGGAAAATACAGCCTACTTTCTGTGACCGAAAAGAAACATGAATATACTCCATTCACTTTTATAATGTATCCCGGTTGGCCTTGATTTAGGTTTATCAAGTTTTTTCACTTGAAACTGACGCAGGTTGGTACTCGTGAACTGTCAAATAACTCTCAGAGACGTTGCCAATGCTAATTTCTATTTACTCTTTAACTTTGTAAATGGAGTTGGTTCTTTCGAAGTCTAACTGAGACACAGGTTTCGTAGTACTACTACATTTTTATACTGGAGTATTTCAAGTTGAGCTTAAAGGTATTTAAATGCCTTCTGTAGGCTTATTTCTTGGGAATTTTGAAAAGTGGGTAATTCGATAGGTCCGTCTGTTCGTTTAGAAGTTTTTCTGTCGGGTTATTCGAGTACTTTTATTCTTTTTTCGAATGAACTATCACAAAGTAAAGCACCATTCCGTTCATTATTTTTCAGTAAAATTTCAACACTCGATTCTTGATTTCCGTATAAGAAAATGGCATATCTGTATCTTCTAACCATGTTTATACAGGGTGTTCCTAAATTGAACGTACAAACGAAAAGGGGAGATTCCTTATGTAAGTTTAAGACAAAAAGGTCCCATAAACATGGGGTCGCAAACGTTTCGTTTTCGAGATACAGGGTGTACTAGGTTTATTAGGGAGTATTTGAAAGAAAGTTATGAAAATGGGTGGATTGGACATCAGTCATGGCCCGCCAGATCCCCAGACTTGAATTCTTGAATAGTTCAGACATATTTTCATACTAACTAGATCTTTATGACAATTTTGATTCTTCAGAGGATTTCTAGAGAATCGTTCAAATTTTTTTTCTCGAAATCGGTAGCAGATACGACAAAACTACAAGAGACCGAAAAGTTTAGTATAACAGGAAAGCTTCTTTTACATTTTTTCAAATTGAAAGTTGCTCACCAAAAAAAAGTTCTGGAGGAAAACAGGAGACAGTGTTCCAGAAAAAATATCACCCTGTAGATCTGCTATCGAAATTGCCATGTCACGTGGTGAGAATTCTCGAATATTATAATTATGCCAAATTTCAGTTGAATATCTTGTAAAGTGTAGATATTATGAGGAGAAAACTTGAAAAAAGTTCAAACTTCAACACTCTGTATCTCGAAAACGAAACGTTTGCGATCCCATGTTTATGGGACTATTTTTTCTTAAACTCACTTAAGGAATCTCCCCTTTTCGTTTGTACGTTCAATTTAGGAACACCCTGTATATATATAAAATCGGTTTTAAAACGTCTTTCGTCGTTGTCCGATGCCTAACTTCCACTCATGTCTGTTGTTCCATTGGTACTCTCTCAGATCTCTGGCACTCATAGCCCCCATTATGCCCTCCTTCCAGGTTCTCTTTGGTCTTCCCCGCTTTCTCCGATATGGTGGTATCCACTGCATTGAGATTTTGGGCAGCCGACTTTCCTCCATCCTCTGAACATGTCCATACCATATCAGCTGTTTTCGCTCTATGTCTGTCATTATTGAGCCTGCACTGATAACATCTTCTGCCTGAAGCAAATTATAGAGAAAAGGACAGCCGTTGGCCAAGAAACTCATCTAATGTTCATAGATCTCCAGAAGGCCTATGATACAATACCTGTTAAGAAGCTATGGGAAGTTTTAGAGGGAACCAATATAAACCATTCTATCATAAGAGCACTTAAAAACCTGTATAAGGGGACGACATCAAGAATAAAAGTCGGCAGCAAGTTATCAGAGAAGTTCTTAGTAAATAAAGGTTTACGCCAAGGATGTTGTATATCACCTACGCTATTTAAGATCTATGTAGCACGAGCGTTGAACCAATGGAAGAGAAAATGTAATGCGATGGGCATCGATATTGGAGAGACATGCCTGTATACTCTACAATTTGCTGACGACCAGGTTATCATAGCGAACGACAAGGACGACCTGCAATATATGGCTCGAAAATTACAGGAAGAATACGAGACCTGGGGATTGGAACTCAACACGCAGAAGACGAAATATCTTCCCATAGGAGCAGAACCATCTAACATACAGCTGGAAAAAGGTGAAGTAACAAGTTGCGAAGTGTACACATATTTAGGAGTGGAATTTGATACGTCTGGGAAAGATGACAGGGAGATAATTAAGAGAATAACAAATGCCAGAAGAACAATAGGATGTCTCAACAGCGTACTCTGGAGTCATGATATCGGGAAACGACGTAAATATAACATTTATGAAACATTCATTAAGAGCAATTTGACATATGGAGCAGAGACGTGGAGAATAACGGCACAAAACAGAAGAAAACTTGAGGCAACTGAAATGGACGTGTTTCGGAGATCACTGGGTGTATCAAGGAGGGACAGAGTTCGAAATGACAACATAAGGCAGCGAATAGGAATAGATGGAACACCCTGTATACGTGAAATATTTCCAGTATTGACAGGGAAAAAAGTTTCTTCAACATTCGCCAGGTCTTTGGAATTATTGAATTCACATATTTCTTCAAATTCTTTTTTTCCTAAGGTAAATGAACATTTCGATAAATACGTAATTACTCCGACCTCTTTGTAGAAAGGACAACGTTACTCATTCATTTGACAGGAAAAGACTATAACCTAACATTTTCAAAATATACACGGTGAAATGGGTCAGAATTCCATTACCTACATCCAACCGGGATACATTATAAAAGTGAATGGAGTATATGTTCAATTTATTCGTCGAGCCACAATTAAATGTCATTGAGTGACATAAATCCAATATGTGTATCATATTCCTGAAAAAGCCTTGAACACGAATAACACAATTTAATGCTGTAAAATAATCGAATGGGTTATTGATCTCGAAAACAGTCAATCATCCAATGAACACGGAATTCAATGAATTAAAATATCAAGCCCCAAACGATGTGATATACGAGGGTTGGACCGAAATGTTTCATTATCATTTTCGAATCTTTCACTACAGAAATATGTTGTCAGTCATAAAGGACTGCGAGAAGAATGATGAAATAACGTGACAGTAAAAAATGGTCATTTACATTCCTTTACGGGTTCTTTTGTTGACCTTCTGAAGAGCAGGTATGGCTTTGAAGCGAATTCCAGGAAGTAGTAGAGAGGTCTGTGTACGATTCTCAGTTTCGGACTTCATGAACTGAATTGGACATTGTTTAGTGGGGGATGAGGTTCATTTCCTCAGATTTCGAGGAAGGTGCGGAATGTTTTTGTGAGGTTTGAACAATCTGCGATGGAATTTAGGAACAGCTTGTATATGGTGGAATCTTTGGAAGCCGATATTATTTAATCTGGAACGTGGAGGCTCGGCCTAAACTTAATTCTCGCAAAGTTATTCGTACCTTCTCGACATGCGAATGTCTCCATACGACAACGGCCTGTCAACAGATTGTGAACGTAATTTATTTACGTTCCTCTTCGGCGAACCCTCCCCAAAGCGCCGTCTCTTATATTTCCTGGACCTAACCGTGCCTTCGCGTTGTCTTCCAATTATTCAAAACTTTTCAGATTCCTCTTTGAACTTTCGCACTTCCCCATTATAAAAGCTGTTTCCGAGTGTTGTTGTCTGAATCCGACGAAACCGGAAATCCACCGAAAAAGTTCATTGCCTATGGTGGTGCCAACTGATCCAGATTTGCCACTCTCTTCTCGCGACGGAAACGTCCGTCATTTCCGCGAAGATTTGTCAGATTTTTCCGACGGTGTTGGGAACTCGATAAGGAAAACTTTTCGCGGCTGCTGGAGCGGAAAAAGTAATGAATTCGCGCATTTACTGGACCATTCCATCACTCCACACGCTCTCTTTCTGATCCTCAATCCTCCATCGATAAGGAAGCCTTAGGAATTATCTGATTAAGGAACAGAGTCTATTGAAAATGTGCTTGCTCAATTCGCAAAACGGATCTTGTCAGCATCAATAACTTTGGCTGGGCAAGCTTGTTTAACCTCAGCAGAATCTGCATTCGTCAATCTTCCCTAGACCCATTCTCATTAGATATTTCCTGAACATATTTTGAAGATCGTAGGTCCAAAGCTCCGGAGTAACTCTTTGTAATGACCCCTTGATCCTTTGAGATTTCTCTTTCAGATTCCTTCTCGTTCTGCACGTCTTTATGTATGTGCATTTCCTCATACAACAGAAAATTTCTGAGCCAAAAACTGCTTCTCATCTGGCAAGGGTTTTGGTCTCGTCGTCTATTCCCAAGTGACCAAGAACCCAGGCTGAAACAACCCTGTTGCCTAGTCCACTGAGTTTCACACGCTACAACTAGACTGAAGGTGTTCTCAATGATAATTAATAATTATTTTTATCAGAATTATGCATGCATATGTTATCCACTTTCAACGTTTTTCTTCAATACAGATGTTTTCTCCCAGCAGGAATAAAAAAAGATGATATTATCAGATTTTGAATGTATTGGCTCCATTCTAAAATCAGTTGTTCTCGATCAATTCTAGTGATCAATATAGTTTTTCTTTCGTTTGATTTTCTACACTCGATCGCTATGCAACGCGAAACACGCAATTTGACCCAAGAGGAATGTGCCCAAGCGGTAGTTTTGCGAGAAGAAGGGTGGACATACACAAGAATTGCAGAAAGGTTTGGAGTTTCCCATCCAAGTGTGTCCAGAATGTTGCAGCGATTCAGGGAGTATGAATGTCCGAACACCAGGACAGGGTAGACCACGGGTAACAACTGCCATTCAAGAACGTTACTTGAGAGTTTCTTCGTTGAGACAACGGTTTGCAACCGCTAGCCTCCTTCAAAATCAGCTTGAGCAAACTCATGAGGTGCAAATTAGCACTCAGACAATAAGAAATCGCCTCAGAGAATATGATTTAAGGCCTCGTGTCGCGGCAAGAGGCCCAGCTCTTACCCCAGCCCATCGAAGGGCGCGTTTGGATTTTGCGAGAGAGCATATCCATTGGGAAGGAGTTCTCTTCACAGATGAGTCTAGATTCTGCCTCTATCATTGTGATCGACGTTCCCTTGTATGCAGACGTCCACATGAAAGATATGCTCAGTGCAATTTCCTGAATACTACTGGTTTCGGGGGAGGATCGATTAAGGTATGGGGTGGAATATCTTTGACTGCTCGCACAGACCTAGTGGTCGTTGATAATAGAGCTATGAATGCTGATAAGTATAAAAGGAACATTCTTGAAGAGCATGTAGTGCCATTTGCCCCATACATTGGTGAAAATTTCATTTTTATGGACGATAATGCCAGACCCCATCGTGCGCGCATCGTTCAGGAGTACCTTGAAGGGGTTGAAGTCTCTCAAATGGAATGGCCAGCAAGAAGTCCAGATCTCAATCCGATTGAGCAGGTTTGGGGCAACCCCAATAGAAGGTCTCATAATCATGACGTACTACCATCGCAGAATTTTGGGGCTAAAGCACCAAAATACATTTTTTGTTGCACATTATATTCTCATTTAAACAAAATGTGAAAGTCGTGATACTATCACTGCATATGTGAGCATAAAATTCGATTCTGTATACCATATTTGGTTCCAATATCTCCAGAAGTTGGGACCATTATAAAGAATCATTATTATTGGAGGTTTCATCGAAAGTGTTTTTGAGCCAATGATGAAATTTCACCTCAAAATGAATGTCCGCTACTAGGAAGTAGGACTACTCTAAATAAAACCATAAATCCTGGATAAACTTTCGAACTTATGCCGATTCCAAACTTGAAAATAAAATTCTAGATGATAAATTCTCTGGTTTACCACTGAATACCGTTATATCATCTCTGGCTCGTTGGCATGAAATAATGAGAAAGAATATGAGGTTTCTTCATATGAAAAAAAAATGACCAACAGCTACAGCAAAAGTGTAGCAGTTGAAAATGGAGAGAGAGACAATTCTCGTAGCAGAATAAAGCAATTGCATAATACGAGGTGGCATGCTACGTGTAATTTCTCTCACACAATTCCTTTATTTTGTTTCACGACAATGGTGTGTGGCAACCTTGAACTCGAACTCATTTTTAAAGTTGATTATACTCACGGCTATGGACCGGAATCATGCTCACCTGGAAAGAAATTAGGATCATTTCAGTATTCATAACTTGGCAGAGCTGAATGTAGGCTACTTGAAGAGAGATGAACGACTAATCAGATCTTAAAAAAATTTCATTGTCGTATTCATATCGCATGACCCATCTTCCCGATTAAAATTCAAAGGGTTGGGGTTGCGCGCAGAGGGATGAAATGATGGTAACTACTTCAAAAAATGTCCCATCAAAAACGAAATTCTTGAAATCCTAATTTTTACACTAGCAAAGACCTCTGCTTCCTATTCAGTGTGATATCCTGTATAACAGAATACTTCAGATGCAATATTTTATATCGAGGTGAATCGTACGTGATGAAAGGATCCCATAGGAAGGTAATAAACAGAAACCGTATGCATTGAAATCCAGAGTACTTGCACATATTCCGACAGGATAAAATATTGAGTGACATACTTTTCGAGTAGTATTTTCGATATCTGAATCCCTATCCCATGTCTACCGTTTGATCGCGCCCTAAACGATGTCACGTCCACTCTTATCTGTTCGGAATAAAGGATAAGGCTTTTAGGAATAATGAATAAATGCATCTATTTCCTTACTGGAATACGCCACGCTGTGGACAATTATTAGATAAGCCGGTTGGTTTCGTAAACGATAAAATTTTCATGACCCTGGAGAGTATATAAATCTCTGTAATCTGCATTCTTCAATCTTTCCTGAAATGCCAGCTAAAAGACAAGTAAAATAAATTACATTGGGGAAGTTCCAGCGACATGGAGAATAAGGTTATCCATATAAAGCCCCTGTTTAAACTGCCGAGATCAGCTGCTTAATTGATAGACATCCGGCCACTTACGGCGAAATGTTCTTCAAATTTTCTTCATTTCGCGAAAATACACGGCGCAAAAAAATTAACGCACATTATGAAAATCTCAAATTTATTCTACAACTGAAGGTGTTCTCAATGGTAATTATTTTTATCAGAATTATGTTAACCACTTTCAACGTTTTTCTTCAATACAGATGTTTTTTCCCAGCAGGAATGAAAAAAAATGATATTATCAGATTTTGAATGAATTGGCTCCATTCTAAAATCAGTTGTTCTCGATCAATTCTAGTGATCAATAGTTTTTCTTTCGTTTGATTTTCGACACTCGATTGCTATGCAACGCGAAACACGCAATTTGACCCAAGAGGAATGTGCCCAAGCGGTAGTTTTGCGCGAAGAAGGGTGGACATACACAAGAATTGCAGAAAGGTTTGGAGATTCCCATACAAGTGTGTCCAGAATGTTGCAGCGATTCAGGGAGACAGGTATGAATGTCCAAAGACCAGGACAGGATAGACCACGGGTAACAACTGCCATTCAAGAACGTTACTTGAGAGTTTCTTCGTTGAGACAACGGTTTGCAACCGCTCGCCTCCTTCAAAATCAGCTTAAGCAAACTCATGAGGTGCAAATTAGCACTCAGACAATAAGAAATCGCCTCAGAGAATATGATTTAAGGCCTCGTGTCGCGGCAAGAGGCCCAGCTCTTACCCCAGCCCATCGAAGGGCGCGTTTGGATTTTGCGAGAGAGCATATCCATTGGGAAGATGCCGATTGGGAAAGAGTTCTCTTCACAGATGAGTCTAGATTCTGTCTCTACCATTGTGATCGACGTTCCCTTGTATACAGACGTCCACATGAAAGATATGCTCAGTGTAATTTCCTGAATACTACTGGTTCCGGGGGAGGATCGATTATGGTATGGGGTGGAATATATTTGACTGCTCGCACAGACCTAGTGGTCGTTGATAATGGAGCTATGACTGCTGATAAGTATATGAGGAACTTTCTTGAAGAGCATGTAGTGCCATTTGCCCCATACATTGGTGAAAATTTCATTTTTATGGACGATAATGCCAGACCCCATCGTGCGCGCATCTTTCAGGAGTACCTTGAAGAGGTTGAAGTCTCTCGAATGGAATGACCAGCAAGAAGTTCAGATCTCAATCCGATTGAGCAGGTTCGAGACAGCCTCAATAGAAGGCTGAGAAGTTCAGAAAATCATCCAGCTACTCTTAGTGACTTAGGAATCCAACTCGGAGAAATCTGGGAAGGATTAGATCAGAACATTTTAAGATCACTCATTTTGAGTATGAACCGTCGTTGCCGAGCTGTAATTAACGCAAGGGGTGGAAATACCAAGTATTAAATCACTTATCAGCATTTCAGTATTTTGAAAATTGTTCATTTCTCTTCTTTCACATAAGATTCGGTGAAATCCTGAATTATTCTTCCATTTAATGTGTCTTGTTTCGTTCAAAACCTTCCCGAGAGAACATAAAAAATAAGTTATAAAGTCAATGTAGAGTTAACTTTCATTAAAATTGAGATTTTCAGAATGTGCGTTATTTTTTTTGCGCAGTGAATCAACTTTCATATCCTCTTCGCCGTTCTGCTCAAGTAAATTAGAACACAGAAAAAATTTTCCCAAACCCTAATTACAACAGCCTCAAATATAACTTGATTTATAAATGGATACGAGAAATATGTGAACAAATTGCAACATGACAATTAATACGACGTTATATCAACATTAACATCACCGATATGGCAAAGAGTTACCGAAAATTGAGAAATTAGGTTTTGACATTATTTTGCTGCCAGAAGCATTCAATTTTCTCTGACAATCATTACTCTTTCTTCCTCTGTGTTCCATCCAAGGGAAACTATGAGACAATAGTTCAATAGACTACAAATAAAAATAATTTACGTCAAATTCGATTAATTTCAAGATGTTTTCGCATCAAATCAAAGAAGTAAGTTCCTCATTACTACCATCTTAGTCTCAGATAATTTTAATTTACAAAAGAGACGATTCAATCCGTCTCAACGATGGAAAAAATCTCAGATCCACAATGGAATTATCTCAAATATTTATTGCGTAACCCGTAAGGATGAAGATTGATTTTCATTGTCCCAGAAGGGTCCACAAATCCCTTGCATTGATTAAGGTCCCCACACAGGACACTCGCAAAGCGTGAATGATAGTCGAGACCACGTGGCTGGTGCCGAAAATGGAAAGAAGTCAACGAAGCGGCGACTTTTTGCCGGACCCTGACACAAACTGACGTGGGTCAGAATAATCGTCATTACCACGAAGTCATTAACCTTCTTCATGCCACCTTGGCCGACCCAGGAAATATCGCAAACACCTGGAGTATCAATGCTCAGGACCGTGTTCCTGCTATCCTGTGGAGGTAACCCAGCAGGATCATTATTCCAGGACGCCGTGATGCCCTTCTAAATTGAATACGCTCCATACTCATACAACCCGATGTGGCGAAAAAATTAATTACGTTACCCACGAAATTCCCTCGAAGTTTGATTAAACACAGAAACTGAATTTGGCATGAGAGCGTTTATAATTCGGCTTCAATGTGGGTAAGGAGATTTTCAAACGTTTGAGGCAATATTCATCCACTTAGAATGCAGAGTGTACCAATATCGAACATAGTCCCTTGAAATATTTGATTAGGAGCTAAATAAATTTTGAAATTCTCATGATGAAATGCTGCTTAGTGACATCAGGGACAGTGCTGGTCAACAGTATACAAATAACAAGTGGATCTCATCAAAAGAATGGGAGGTTTGACCTGAATTTTTGAAAATATACCATTTCGTAGGTGAAAATCTAAACTATGTCAGATAGGGCCTTGGATTATTTTTTATTGAATTCAGCGTCCTCGAAAACCTATATTTTAATACCAAACTTGTCCATATAGACCTTCCACGACTTGAATTTTTTCGAATTTAGTTTTTCGAATTTTCATTCTTGAGTTTTGAGGTCATAGCACTCGGAGTATTGGTGATATCGATCCGAAAAATGTGTTTTCTCAATGGTTCGAATGGATTGTAGATGATCCATAGAGAATAACACCTTCAGATTTCCCAGGGATTGTGTGATGTAGACAAATATAGCGTTTTTGGGGGGTCTTACCCCTTAGTCATTTTTGACCCAAAAAGTTGGAATTTTCGAACCCGATTTTATAGCATGACTTGATACTTTGGACAATGCTGATTATCAATATACAAAGAAAATTGGATACCATCGACGGAACGGGAGTTATGACGCTTTGAAATTTCTATTTTTCGAAAAAATACCATTTAGCATGTGAAAATCTAAACTATGTTAGATAGGGCCTTGGATTATTGTTTATTGAATTCAGCGTGCTCGAAAACCTATATTTTGATACCAAACTTGTCCATATAGACCTTCTATGACTTGAATTTTTTCGAATTTAATTTTTCGAATTTTCATTCTCGAGTTTTGTTCGCAAGCTCATAGCACTCGGAGAATTGGTGACATCTATCCACAAAATGTGTTTTCTGAATGGTTCGAATGGATTGTAGATGATCCATATAGAATATCACCTTCAGATTCCCCAGGGATTGCGTGATGTAGACAAACATAGCGTGTTTGGGGGGTCTTACCCCTTAGTCATTTTTGACCCAAAAAGTTGGAATTTTCGAACCCGATTTTATTGCATTTACTGAAACTTTGGACAAAGCTGATTGTCAATATACAAATGAAAACTTGATACGTTCAAAGGAACGGGAGATATGACCCTTTGAAATTTCCATTTTTTGAAAACATACCAATTCGCAGGTGAAAATCCAAACCATCACAGATAGAGCCTTGGATTGTTGATTATTGGATTCAGCGACCTCTAAAACCTATATTTTGATACCAAACTTGTCCATATAGACCTTCTCTGACTTGAATTTTTTCGAATTTAATTTTTCGAATTTTCATTCTCGAGTTTTGTTCGCAAGCTCATAGCACTTGGAGTATCGGTGATATCTATCCACGAAATGTATTTTCTCAATGGTTCGAATGTATTGTAGATGATCCTCATAGAATAACACCTTCAAATTTCCCAGGGATTGCGTGATGTAGACAAATATAGCGTTTTTGGGGGGTCTTACCCCTTAGTCATTTTTGACCCAAAAAGTTGGAATTTTCGAACCCGATTTTATTGCATTTACTGAAACTTTGGACAAAGCTGATTATCAATATACAATTGAAAATTGGATACCATCGGAGCAACTGGAGTTATGACGCTTTGAAATTTCCATTTTTTGAAAACATACCAATTCGCAGGTGAAAATCCAAACCATCACAGATAGAGCCTTGGATTGTTGATTATTGGATTCAGCGACCTCTAAAACCTATATTTTGATACCAAACTTGTCCATATAGACCTTCTCTGACTTGAATTTTTTCGAATTTAATTTTTCGAATTTTCATTCTCGAGTTTTGTTCGCAAGCTCATAGCACTTGGAGTATCGGTGATATCTATCCACGAAATGTATTTTCTCAATGGTTCGAATGTATTGTAGATGATCCTCATAGAATAACACCTTCAAATTTCCCAGGGATTGCGTGATGTAGACAAATATAGCGTTTTTGGGGGGTCTTACCCCTTAGTCATTTTTGACCCAAAAAGTTGGAATTTTCGAACCAGATTTTATTGCATGTACTGATACTTTGGACAATGCTGATTATCAATATACAGATGAAAACTGGATACGATCAAAGGAACGGGAGTTATGACGCTTTGAAATTTCCATTTTTCGAAAAAATACCATTTCGCAGGTGAAAATCTGAACTATGTTAGATAGGGCCTTGAATTATTGTTTATTGAATTCAGCGTCCTCGAAAACCTATATTTTGATACCAAACTTGTCCATATAGACCTTCTATGACTCGAATTTTTTCGAATTCAATTTTTCGAATTTTCGATTTCGAGTTTTGTTCGCAAGCTCGTAGCACTCGGAGAATTGATAATATCTATCCACAAAATGTGTTTTCTCAATGGTTCGAATGAATTGTAGATGATCCATATAGAATAACACCTTCAGATTTCCCAGGGATTGCGTGATGTAGACAAATATAGCGTTTTTGGGGGGTCTTACCCCTTAGTCATTTTTGACCCAAAAAGTTAGAATTTTCGAACCCGATTTTTTTGCATGTACTGATACTTTGGACAATGCTGATTATCAATATACAAATGAAAACTTGATACGATCAAAAGAACGGGAGTTATGACGCTTTGAAATTTCCATTTTTTGAAAAAATACCATTTCGCAGGTGAAAATCCAAACCTTCACAGATAGAGCCTTGGATTGTTGTTTATTGGATTCAGCGTCCTCGAAAACCTATATTTTGATACCAAACTTGTCTATATCCTCCAATTTGAAGAGGAAAAAATAAAAAAAAGGACGTATAGATCAACGATTCCTCCTTCATATAGGTATAAAAGTACCAAGAGGCATTTAAATATCAATTTTCAATCAATTCAACATATTTCAAATCGCAATGGTCAACTCCACACGAATTTCAAGTGGATTTGACCACAAGAACAGAAGAAACGACAGAATAACAGGTGCTTTCAAGTTGCACAAGAGCAATGCATCTGACTGCGAATCTGGATGACTTAACCAATACCGCCAGAGTTCAACAATGGAACAGAACACGTTGTGCACATATTTTCAGATTATTATCCAATCTTTATCCATAAACAGCGCGTATATTTCGTAACGAAGAGACATCCAAGCTCCATACCCTCCAACCCTACAGAGCAAGAATCGTAAGCGAGATAATACAAAGCGATAGATAATTTCAGAGGATAAATCCTGGTAGTGAACCGTCCCCTGTATTCCGCTCACCTCCGTCTCAGATAAATATCCTGGCCCCGAAATAACACCGATATTTTTTCAGGGATGCTTGCCTTCCCGCATATATATTATGTTTTACGGAACGCACTGATATATCCCTAGATTTCAGGGACAATCTGCCAGCTGTCGGAGGATTATCTCCATAATAGGGACTGGTCAGAACACGTCCTTCTGCAGGTCTTGGATTCACGCTCGAATATTTGGCAATAGAGACAATCTAAGACCTCTATCTTTACTGCTCTCAATTTTTTTCGTATACGCAGTATACGCCAAATGTGTTCTTGGTTTAGTCTGTTACGCCAGAATGTCACGACGCAGCCTCATATTACAAGAAAAGCACGAAATATTGTATGGATTTCTTTTTTATCATCTTCGTGTCGGACGAAACGAATTCAGACAGAGAATCACATAAAATAACATCTTTCCAAACTGAAGCTTCGCAAAATTAAGTCCATTATAATCATTTCTATACAAACACATAATTATTAAATATGAATGAATTAGTCTACGATAAGTTGTACAAATCGAACGTCCTTGAGTACTATGGAAATAGAACGTACACTGTAGTAGTAGAATATAATGAATGAGAGGGTGGTTATGAATGAAAACATAACCTCAAAATCAACGAACCCGCTATGAATTGGATCGACGAAGTTCACCAAGCATGGTTCTGTTGGTATCCCTGCTCTAGTTAGTTATGCGAAGATTACCCTAATATGTCAAAATTAAATCAAGTATTGTTCTACGAAATTAATTAAGCTCTTTGAAGAAGCTGTATTCTGGACTATTCCAGGATTAAGAAGATCAGAAATATTTATCAGTTCGAATGACGAGACCGACGATTCTGGAAGGAAAATATGAACGAAGTGAAACAAGATTTCAGTGGCATCTTTGGCAAATGGATAATGGAATTTCCCAATTCATGTTAATCCATGAGGATTTGATTGTATGAGAACCCGTGCATAATATGTGAGTGGACTTAACTAAGAAAATGTTTGACAATTTGATTCGAACTAGAAAACTCGACTTCTTTTAGTCGGGATATCGGCGTTTGTGCAAATTAGTCTTGGGAGTTTGTTACATTTCGGTAAGTTCCATTTGATTTTGAACGATTCATTTTGAAATAGTGTGGGAGAATTTCTTCGAAAATTGTTCAAATAAGAAGCTCATTATGTTGATAATGAGCTTCCCATTTGAAGAAAAGAATATTGTGATGTAACAGTTTGCAAGAATGTTTTCCATGTGTTCCTGTTGATGAGAATTCGTAAGTACGTATAAATTAAAATCCATAATTCTTTCGAAACATTGATATTTTGAGGTTATGTTATCCTTCTATTTGCATTTCGCGCGGTGTTTGATTTCTTTCCACCTACATTATTGTTTTTTGGTCTATGTATGTCTATAGAATATCCTATTGCTGCGTCCCACTAATTCCCAAGGTCATTCTGAATTTCGGCTCATTATTCGGTCTGGAACCACAGAACTTTGGAATTTTTTTTGCGAATCTGTGATATGACCTTGGAATAGGTGTTTGAACTTTTCGATGCAGTTTACCGGTTGGTGTCAAAATGGCGGAATGCTTCCGCAAAGTGTTTGAAAAATACTAGATTCCTGTGTGAAAATACCCTTCGTGCTTGAGTTAGTGTTCCTTATTGGGATTCAAGGTAAAATATTGAGTATTTCATATCGTTTGAATTAGGTTCTGTCTCGGAAAGGATCCACAGTTGGATGAATCTGGAATCAAGGGGAAAAAGTGGAATGCTTGTTTCTCTTCAGCAACTCCACCTTTTTAGGGTCTCGTTTCGCCTGGAGACATGCTATATCCCATCTTTCCTGTATAATGTTCGGAGGAAGTACAGAATTCATATTCTATATGGGGGGTCCCGGTTTTTATGATAATTCAAATACAAGTTTTCAATATTATCTTTGGGACCGCAGCAAGGATTGGAATATAGGGTTCTAGAGATTGGATATATCGCTGGAATGAACTTGGGCATTTCGCATAATTACATTATCGATACAGGGAGCAGTTCCTACGCTCGATTTGTCCGAATCAATGATCTCCAAATAATTTGCTTTTAGTTATAAAAAAATCTGGCTTTCATTATTTCTTCATCATTATTTACAGGTTTTTTAGAAATTGTGAATTGATTCATGAAAGCTTTAATGAAATTACAGATGTTACGAAGGGAGATGATTCGGACATGTAAATTTTGTATTCGTGGGAAATAGGAAATGTGCAAGTGGGGGTATATCGACTCTATATTTTCAATCTCATTCATTCATTTACGTAACCAAAGTTTTACATATGGACCCAATTTGACATTTTCATTCGAGAAAATTGTAATATATGTATAACAAATTTTGAAATTCTCCTGTCACAGCCATCTTTGTTTCCTTCCGTAATTTCAATGATGTTCGATGTTCGTTACGCAGAGCACAGAATATCTATCCAATCAACGATAACTAAGCAGGGGTACCAATAGAGAATTCCTGAGTTTTACTCTCACTCTGGTATTTGTTCGCTCTATGACTTCGTCATAGACGAGGAATATATGAATGGACATCGTTGATTTTTTATAGGTTATAATTTCATTCATAAATTGCCCTTTCATTCATTGCATTTTACTACATTGATGCAAGGTCGCGTTTTATAGTACACATGATAGTTGAATTTGTGAAACTCGCCATAGACTAATGTCATTCATACTTCTACGGATATAGTAAATGCGAAAAATGTACGGAAATAGAACAGATTAACAGCCTGATTAGGAAAAATGCACTCATGAATTTTTCTGGATTGTTGTTTATTACATGAAAGCAATAAGAATTTTTAGTCAAATCTTTGAAATTAATATTTCGAAAAATTTTCAATAGAATTAAAAAAAATTGGACACTACCTTCCATGTGTCCAGGCAAACTGAGCCTGAAGTTGCTTGAAAAAGACTAATTGGGGCTTTTGAAGATATTTCTGAAAATTTTGGATTTCAGATTCCAGAAATGGTTCTGGACAGGGATTCAGACCTCCTTGGTCGAAGAAAGAAATGATCGAAGGGACTTTGGGTGCTAAGGGATCTCCTGGATATCATTCCCAGCTTGCCATCGATGGACCAAGAGCGAAAAATAAAGAAATCAAAGCGTCAATGTGAGTGACTTTAGGGTCTTATGTGGTGGTTAAAATCAGGTATTTTGACAATAATTTCGGAAAGGTTCTGGCGAAGGAGAAATGTCTCAGAGAACACATGCGCCAATAAATGCGAAAACAAGTATGCGGCAAAAACTGAGCAACCAGTATGCGCCAAAAAATAGTTAGCAGTAGCGTTTTTTTTCAGGTTTCTTTTAGGTGGGAGAGAAGGAAGGTCCCAGAGAACACTTTGGCCTTTCAGGGCTGAGTTGCAAGGGATCTCCTGATGGATGCCATTCCCAACTTCAGCCATCGATGGACCAAGAGCGGAAAATGAGGTGTTTGAAGCGTCAATGTGAGTGACTTTTAGGGTTTTTGGTGGAGGTTAATTTCAGGTATATTGACATTAAATGCGGAAACAAGTTTGCGCTAATTTATGCGGAAAATGAATGCGGAACAAGAATGCGCTAAAAAATAGCGTTAGCGGTAGCGTTAGCGGTAGCGTTTCTTCTTTCAGCTTTTCTTAGGTTGAAGAAAAGGAATGATTGAAAGGTCTTAGGGTGCTAAGGGATCTCCTTGATATCATTCCCAGCTTTAGCCATCGATGGACCAAGAGCGAAAAATCAAGAATTCAAAGCGTCAATGTGAGTGACTTTTAGGGTTATTGGTGGTGGTTAATTTCAGGTATATTGACATCATGCGCCAATTTATGCGGTAAAGGAATGGGCCAATTTATGCGGAAAAAGAATGCGCCAATTTATGCGGAACAAGAATGCGCTAAAGAATAGCGTTAGCAGTAGCGTTTCTTTTTTCAGCTTCTTTAGGTCGAAGAAAGGAATGATTGAAAGGTCTTAGGGTGCTAAGGGATCTCCTGGATATCATTCCCAGCTTTAGCCATCGATGGACCGAGAGCGAAAAATCAAGAATTTAAAGCGTCAATGTGAGTGACTTTTAGGGTTTTTGGTGGTGGTTAATTTCAGGTATTTTGAGATTAAATGCGGAAACAAGTTTGCGCCCATATATACGGAAAAGAACACGCTAAAAATAGCGTTAGCGGTAGCGTAATTTTTTTCAGCTTTTCTTAGGTCGAAGAGAAGGAATGATTGAAAGGTCTCAGAGAATACTTTGGCCCTTTTAAGGCTGGGGTGCTAAGGGATCTTCTGGATATCATTCCCAACTTTAGTCATCGTTAGAGCGAAACATCAAGAATTTCAAACGTTAATGTGAGTAACTTTTAGGGTCTTAGGGGTGGTTAATTTCAGGTATATTCGCCAGTTGTGGTCACAAAGGTGATTGTTCAGGTTGAATTCTACTGTTGCGTAACTCAATGTACAAATCAGGTTTTTCAGCACTTTATTCGAAACAGACATATTTTCGTATTATTTTTCATTCTTCAGCAAGAAATTCATCGCCAATATTAGTTGATTTGATTTTTCTCGATCTAACCCTAAAGGAGTAGGAAATAACTATAGCATTTTTGCGTGGATTCCTAGTTTAGTTCAATTTCCAACAGCGATGGAGGTATTTCAAGATTATCGACGAAAGTTAAGTATTTGAAGAAATTAAGATTCAGTTCATTGTAGATAATATGTGTAGTACAGGTGGATAATTTGAGATTAATAAGAAATTCTTCATAATTCAGTTTTTCAGCTTTCAAGGTTACAGGTCTTGGATGAGCACAAGAACCAACCTATGTCTGAGACTTTTAAGGTCCTGGATGCTGAGAAATCTGCTGGACATTATCTCAAAGTAAGTGTGGCTGACTATTTTTCTCAGCCCTCACCAAAATGCAATCAAAAAATGATTCCATTCTGGTTATGGGATTCCCTGTGAATTTAAATTCTAATTATTTTAGAGGATATGAAATTATCATCAAACATAGATTCGCAAAGATGAACTGAGTGAAATCTTTATTTCAGCTTCCTCCAATGGTTTTGGAAAGAAAAGGAATAATTGAAAGGGCTGGGGTGCTAAGGGTTCTCATTCCCAGCTTTAGCCATCGATGGACCAAGAGCGAAAAATCAAGAATTTTAAGCGTCAATGTGAGTGGCTTTTAGGGTTTTAGGTGGTGGTTAATTTCAGGTATATTGCCATTCAATGCGGAAACATGTTTGCGCCAATGTATGCGGAATGTCAAAAAAATGCTGGCGAAGAAGAAAGACCGCTTCCATTTTTCTCAAGATCATTTGAGTTTGTTTGGAGATAATTTCTTATGCGGTGTAATGATCAATAGTGATTGGAGATATCTGTTTCGAATTTCACTATTAAACGTCCCAAACTACTTCAATTATCACTTACTTGGTCGAAAGAAAAAGAATTTGAAGGGTCTGTTTTATTCCGAATGAAGAAAGATACAACTATTTAAAACGATTATGACATGAAATTTCTACCTCCTTCTAACGGGAGGAGGACTCATGAAGGTATTCTGAAGTTAATATGATGAAATTCTACTCGACCACACTCGTCAAAAACTTGACATCGCTCAGATGCAAATGGATATATCCTAAAGCTGCGATGTCCTTTCCATATTTCCGGGCGCATTCCCACATTTGACGTATTCCCAAGGGGGACAGGGGACCGGAGCGATGTTTGTTCTCTCCCCCAATTCATCGACATAATGTTATTTTATTTCGTAACGTGTTTTCCCAGTTTGCTTCATTTGGCGAACGCCATTCGGAAGCAACTTTTATATCCCTGCGAATGCCTCAAAGCCAGGAATGCACGCCTAGCTCCCCGAAGGGATGAATAACTTCATTTATTTCTGTCCTACTTGAAATATAATTTCTGCTCTGCCTTTCTTATCTGCCGGATGTTGCCTTGCTGGATACCGAGATATGCCGTACACATCAAGAGCTCACCTGACGATTCTATCCTTGTTCTCGAACAAGAATTCATTTGGCTATGTTAACTGCGGAACGCTGCCAGGGGCGGCTCGAGGGGGGCGTCCACCGTTTCGGTTTTTTTTTTCGTTTATGTTTCTCTTCGGGTACACCTTCTATTTATTTCGGTTTTTTCAGCCTTCAATGGAAAGAATATTTCGTTCATCTTGGTTGCACACTAAGTCCGATAAAAATTGACAAAAATTTTACAATAATTCGCATAGTATAATGAGGCACTGTTTAATTTGAAAATTTCGTTCCTGTTGGAAAATATAATAATAATAATAATAAACTCTTGATTACCCATGAAATTGAAAAAAAATACAATAAGAAACGACATTTTGAAAATGAAATTACATGGATAAATGGCTGCAGCTGGTTCAATTGTGAACATTTCACCCCTCTTATGCGCTTTCATTTCATCAATAATAATATTATAAAGAGGAAAGATTTGTATTTTTGTGTGTTTGATACGGATAGGCTCAAAAACTACTGGACCGATTTCAGAAATTCTTTCGCCCTTAGAAATCTACATTATCCCTGAGTGACATAGGCTATACTTTTCACTCGAAAAAATTAAGGATACCTACTATAACCTCAATAATTACAAAAAAATCAGCCACAATCAGCTATTTTCACGTGCGCTGCAAAAACCGTAAGATTTACGGATACAATGTATGACAGAAATGTACCTCTTAAATAGTTCTACAAAAAAGTCCGCGAAAGCATAAATCTATCTCTCAGGATTGACTTGCTAATACCTGTTTATGATTATCAGATGTTTTCCAAAATTATGCACTATTTGGGAGTGTTTTTATGAATTGGGTATTGATCCTTATCCAACGTTATTTATCCACAGTATTCAATTTAGAACGAAATTGCCCTTCACATCATACAATTACAACGAGTACATCAAAAGATATGGCAGGTTGATGTGTTGAAGATCAAACCGCCGCGTGAAACAAATTTCTACCCGGGCGAAGCTGATACGGCCTACTTGTTTAATTATATTCCTTTGTTTCGAAAATGTCCAAAGTTTCGATTTCAATAATATCATTAACGTCAGAGGGTTTGAAGTTTAGAGAAAATATTTCACATATACTCCATTCACTTTTATAAAGTATCCCGGCTCGCCAAGATTAAGGTTTATCATATTTATTGAATAAAAACTGACGCATGTTGGTACTCGTGAAATGTCAAATAATTCTCAGAGACGTTGCCAATGCTAATTTCTATGTACTCTTTTTTAACTTTTTACATGGAGTTAGTTCGTTTGAGGTTAAATTGTGTCAATTGTGACTCAGGTTTAGTAGAAATACTACATTTTCATACTGAAGTATTTCAAGTTGTGCGAAAAGGTATTCAAATGTCTTCTGTAGGATTATTTTTTGAGAATTTTGAAAAGTGGGGAATTCCATAGGTCCGACTGCTTGTTTAGAATTTTTTCTGTTGGGTTATTCGAGTACTTTTTTTTTCGAATGAACTATCACAAAGTAACTGACTATTCTGTCCATTATTTTCCAGTAAAATTACACCACTCGATTCTTGATTTCCGTACAAGAAAATAGCATAACTGAATCTCCCAACCATGTTTATATTCGCGAAATATTTCCAGTATTAACGGAAAAGAAGTTTCTTCAACATTCGCCAGGAATTCACTTAATATTTCCTCAAAGTCATTATTTTCCCAAAGTAAATAAATATTTTGATAAATACGTAATTACTACGACCTCTATGTAGAGAAGGCAACGTTGCATAGTTATCTGACAGGACAATGACTATAACCTAACATTTTCGAAATATACACGGTGAGATATTTTAGAATGTCATGGCCAACCGGGGAACTTTATAATAGTGCTCATTACTCCTGAGTGTTTCTGAAAAATGAAATGGAAACAAAACAAAAAAATGCTCCTCATGGATTGTTTATTTTTTGAGGCACGACTTGTAAATTTCAGGCAAAATGAAACTCTGTTGTGTCATGAAAGATATTTAATCATGAATTTTACTACATAACGCACAAAATTGTCTTTCACTATTGCTTCTTGGTGCATTTCTAGCTCTTCACTAGTGGCGTTTCGTTTAATCTTCGCAGTTGCTCAAAATGAAAACGACAGGACCAGCTTATTGTTTTACCTCTTCCAATCTATCTTTTATGAAACTTTTAATTTTGTTATTCCATAGTTATTGAGAAAAGAATACAGTCTAACTTCACATGAGTTCAAATATTTATTATGAAATATATCTGGAATTGCAGAAAATTAGATTATCCTAAATACAGGCCTGCAAAGTTCGACATGCTAAACGAGTGAAGGTTCACGAACACCGTGAACATTATTCCGAATGAATATCATTTATCCTTTATGAAGCCTTCATGAAGTTCGCCACAATTAAATCTCCTTCACAAAATGCCTACGAAAATACACTACGATGTTATCTTCTGAAATCCCATTTCAAACGGGAAAATATTTACCGAAAGTATTATACACTTTGGGAAAATTAATAAGCTATTCATTAATCAGGAAAATCCCGACGAATTTTCGTAGAATTCCGGAATCGAGGTAAGTTCAATAGGATGCGAAGACGAGGGCGGGACGCTCTGTATATTCCTCGGAATACCTGATGAGAAATTAATCTTAATATCGGACGAGAAATATTTCATGATTGAGAGTAGGCAAGCTGGAATTTTTTTGGAAGTGCGAAAAAATTAGAATATCCATTTTAAATTCAAAAGGAGATTTTCCTAGAATCATTCTTCGCTTAGGCCTTGGCGAATAATTTTTCATTGATGTATTTTTAATGAAAAGCTCCACCTTCTTCAAGGTGAAGGCAAGATGAATAGACTGGTAACTTGGTTTTTAGAAGCCGAATTTATATTATAGGAGGGGCCTTTTTCCTTTTCAACTCGAACACTAGAAAGATATACAGTGTTCCACGTGAATGAGTGGTAACTCATTATATTTTTGGAGAAGTACGTTTTATCTTAGAGGCCATTTATTAATCTTGAAAATGGATGGTACGTATTTTTCATGCAAAATGGAACATTATATATTCTCTTTGCAACTCTTGACACTGACGAATCAATGTTATATTGAAAAAAAAATACTAATAGTGTTTAGAATATTTGGGATTCAATGAGTCTCCATTATTCATTTTGATATTACATCGTGATACCAAAAAATCGACTGGAAATAAAATGATGATCAATTTGGGTCAGCCTGTAGAATAATCAGTTTTTTTATTGGTTCATCTCTATTCGTTAAAGCACGATCACAACCCATAGAAGTTTGAGTAATGCCAAGGCATAAAACCGGAAACTTCATTTTCCTATTTGAAGGCCATTAAAATGTTTACGAGGTATGAAATTTTCTGGATCCGTTCAACTATTCATTAAAGAAAATTGAAGACTTTGGGCTTCTAGAATTTCATAAGACGTGAATAAATCTCGTGTTCGAAAAATCGTTGGAATAATAGCGTAAGAATTTTTATTGATTGGATGAAACGGAAAATTATCAGTGATGATGGCCTCTTTAACTGAACTCGTGAATTGACAGGATACAATTTTATAATGACAAATTTCGAATGGTTGATCCAAATGTGACTTGGGAAACTACGTAAATCGTTCTGTATAGCGGATGATCGTAAGTTAACATAAAATTAGCGGACCAAATGCCTGACAAAGTCTCATTAATATTAATAATAGGACATCCTAATGGATGGTACAGGTTAACCTGAAATCTGTGAATTAAGTTGATGCAACCGCATTTCGGGGAAAGCTTTGTTCTAATATAATAAAATACTTGGGTTTTTGCATGTTTACAATTCAGTCCTCATATCGTTGAAACTGGATTTGTGTTTTGTTAGATAAAAGGGATCATGTGGGATATATTTCCGGAAAATACTCTATTTCCAACATAGTACAACCAAGGCTCTACTTTGTTTGTGCTTGCGAATTAGTTTTCGCAGAGAAAACGGAGTAAGCTATTAAGTTATGACGGTCAGGATATGGAAACTTGAAACGTACAGTTTGGCCTTTCGTCAACAGCAGTTCATGTTGATGTGGCATTAAATCAGCGGATATTCCCAAAAATTACTCACTGAAAAGAAAGCTGAATCAAATCGGCAAATTTTCGAGTAAATACATAACAAGTGGCGACGAGGAAAAATTATATACTTCGAAAATGCCAAATCAAACACGTTCTGAGCCATTCACTGGAGTTGGATGTGTATTTGAATGATTGGATAATTCTCCGAACAACAACTCGTACGTTCTGGTTTCTGATAGAGCAGCGATTCATCTCACTAAATTCGATCTTATGACATTTTGCGAAGTCGCAACCAAAAACTTCAGCAATGTTCACTTAGACGACATAAAGGTGACATTTCGTTCCCATGACCTGCTTCATTGAATGCATGTTGTCACTCAATGGGACCAGATGAATTCATTCCCGAAACTTTCGGACCGTGCGTTGTAAAATGAACGTTCCTTTTTCACGGACAAAGCGATATTTTCGCGAATGCATGGAGACCGAATCAAGTTCACTCATCCCCCTGCTTGAGCAGTCTTTATCGAAAGTGCTGAAGATACAGCGCTGTGCCACTCGGTGAGCGTATCAATCAAAGCGACCGAGGAATGGGCCGGGACGAGGGTGGATATAAAAAAGCAATATTCTTGCTATCTCCATCGCCATGCATGAAAGGAGTGGATGCAGAGATTGGAATCAAATGACACAGCAGCAAAAGAGCAAAAATTAAAACACCTTCCACTCTATCGGGCGGCGTCAGAATGAGGGAAGTTGCCTCGTCGGTATTTTTTGCGGAAACAATGAGGTCTTCAGCTCGGTGCCTTGCCAGATCAAAAGATTCAAGTCCCTTTATCGTAAACAACAAATGGGAGAAATGGAGAAGTTTCTCAATTTTCAAATCGCTTCTTTATCTCTCCCACCTTACTTCCTCGTTTCGCGTGAAGCCATACAACGACGGGAATTTTGTTCGTTAAATTTGGTACAGAGTGCACCATCTGAAATGTTGTAACGAGTCACCTCCCCCTCCGTATCATTCTAATCAGATTGTGAATTATTCGGCTGTTCTTTTAGGGGCTCACATTTCAGCGCCGTAATTGGACGGAGGCATCCGTGAAGGAAAACTCTAACGGTACATTTTTCGGCGTGATCGTGATTCAATCGAAGGGAATCATACAGGGTGTGCCAAAATGACTGGTTGAAATGAAACCTGCGGGTAGAGAAATAAACTGCTCCACATGAGTTAGGGATATTGACTTAAATTGCAAAAAAATATAGTTAAAATGAGATTTTTGTGATGAAAATTCATGTTAATATGATTTCAAGTTGCAAATTAATTGTAGCCTGTAGGTCTGCAGCATATACAGGGTGGTTAAGAAAAATCGAGAGAAATAACGAAATTTTATTCCCAGAGAATTCAAGCATTTTAAGACAATAACAGCTTGACATCTTCTTTGCATACTTCACACGAGGATGTTGAACATTTCTTGAGGAATTTGGTTCCCATAAACGGGGCAGAAGCTCTCTCAGATCATTTAAGGATTCTGGGGTAGGTTGCTTCTTTGAAGCATATCCCATGCATGTTTTATGCAATTCTAATCTGGTGAGTGCGGAAGTATTGGTAAATGTGGAATACCAAGCTCCTCGCGCGCATTCTCAACTATGGCTGCACGGTGCGGCCTAGCGTTATCGTCTAGAAATAGAAAAGTTTCACCAATAACAGCGAAAATCTGAAAATCGTCCATATCTAGATTCATCAGTGAAAAGAACACTACGCCATTGATCGTTCCAATTGATATATTGCCTTGCCCATTCCAGTCTTTGACGCTTATGGTCACGTGTTAATGGAACTCCTCTTAATGGACGTCTAGATTCACTCTCTCAAACGTCGTTTAATGGTTTCGATAGAAACTTGGACCCCATCTGAATTTTGAAGAGTATTCCGTAGCATTCTACACGTAGATGTAGGGTTTCTTCTCGCCCAAACTGTGATGAAACGATCCTGAGCAGGTGTTGTTTTTCGTCGCCCACAAAGCCTTGGTCTTTCCAACACGGAACCTGTCTCCCTGAACCTATTCCAAAGTCAAGATATCACACTTTGGCTCACTTGGAGCCTTTCCGCTACAACAACCTGAGTTAGGCCACCCTGTAGCATTCCGATAGCCCTATTAGCCTCAGCGTTTGTTAATTTACGTCTTGGCATTTTCAGAAAACTCGTTTCAAATCGAAGCCGTTGATGAACTGACTTCATTTCAAAATAAGAACATTCATGAAGCATATGCAAAGAACCAAACTTCAGAAAAAAGGCGACCAGATTGACGAAATGTCTCATACCGATTTTTATTGGATCCATTCAAGTTGTTATTGAGTTTTAAATTATTTCACAGCGATTTTCTCGAAAACTACATACTTTTAAGAACGATTGAATACGATATCCCTAACTCTTGTGGAGCAGTATATGTTTTATGTTCAGTGAAAGTAACCCCCTTCGCCACTTTTTTTGGTGCAAGACTCCAAATGGAGGAATTTCGCCATCCGAAAGGGTCTCGACTTCATATTGCTGTTCGAAAATTCGTAATTTCACCGGTCAGCTTCAGGAACAGTCCGAAGTATCAATATTTAAGCAAAATTCATAATTTTGAAAATGTAATCGCAAGAAAGAGCATGTAGTATACATCTAAATAGCCATGAATGGCTTCGTTGCACCCCATTGAAATGAATGTACCTCATTAAAAGCAGGAAGGAGTTATTTACATCAATCCCATATTTAATGAGCCCTAATTTGTTGGGATCTCTTGGTCCTCGTCAGAATCTTCGACAAATGGCTGCGGAAATTCGATTCGTGACCGAGAATAAATATTTGACGTACGGTAATCACAATTAACACATAGACGTGAAGGCATCAGTTTAGTTTATTTATTATTGAATAAGTGGATGACGACAATAAGAGAACCGGTTCATTCATTTACAGGTACTGATTAAATTACCTACCTTTTCAACGGCAGCAGTCCCCCAGTGAAAAAACTAGGGAAGTAAATGTATTGAATTTATATGCAGGTTGGTCAGCTTGAATATTGCGAGCATGTTCGAGAAACGTCGTAATATTTTATTTGTTAGAACCATTATCTTTTTAACTTGGTGGAAAACAAGAATATTTCCTTCATTGAATGGTTGAGATTTCAGCTTTTCTTTGACTTTCGATTCATTGGGCCTTCCCAAGTATTATCGCAA
Source organism: Adalia bipunctata (assembly GCA_910592335.1). Classification (NCBI taxonomy): domain Eukaryota; kingdom Metazoa; phylum Arthropoda; class Insecta; order Coleoptera; family Coccinellidae; genus Adalia; species Adalia bipunctata. The sequence continues at coordinate 3,627,578 of OU342957.1, forward strand.
TTCGTCGAAAGTCGCAAAATGAAATTACTATACGTCTACATTCTCAAATTATTTATCGTAGTAACCTTCGACCTGTTATAGTCATTATGAACCAATAAAATATGATATTTGGCATAATTTTACGTTAATTAATTCATTTTCCTTCGATCGCATGAAACAAACAAAATTTATTCGCATGATGTTTTTGTTTTCATGGCCGAAAAACATAACAGTCTGAACGATTCCGGGCTTCTTATCAATTAATTATCGGGTAATGCCCAGCTACAGTTTTAGCATACAGGGTCTTTCACGAGGAACCTCACCCATATTTATACGGGAAACTACTGAACGTATTTTCATGAAATTCAGCACTTATAAGTATTTCACGATGCTGATGAAATCTAAAATATTTTCAAGGCATGAGCACCTCCGGTTTTTCCGGAAATGACGTCAACTTCCGTTTTTCAAATTAGAACACCATTTTTTTATTGCAGATATAGATTCCTTAGAAAATTTCAAGTTATTTTGATGTAACATTTTTCAGTTTTGGTTGGAAAATTCTCTCTGAGCGGGAAAATTCGAAAAAAAAATCGACAATAGAGCTCCGCTGAAACAAGAATAACTTCGAGGTTTTTGGATGGAAAATTTTCATTTTTGGGATTTTTCAAGATGTAAGATTGATGTATCCACTTTAAAAATCGAAATCGCGATTCATGATACAGGGGGTGAAAAAATCGCTTTCAAAGTTAGGGATGACAAAATCGTGAAAAATCAATTTTTTCAAATTAGAACCCCATTTTTTTATGGCAGATATTGAATCTACATTAAAAAATAATGTGAGTGTATGCATCACACCCTTGCCCTAAAATGGATATTTTCTGAGTTAATATCCATCCAAAAACCTCGAAGTTATTCTTGTTTCAGCGGAGCTCTATTTTCGATTTTTTTTTCGAATTTTCCCGCTCAGAGAGAATTTTCCAACCAAAACTGAAAAATGTTACATCAAAATAACTTGAAATTTTCTAAGGAATCTATTTCTGCAATAAAAAAATGGTGTTCTAATTTGAAAAACGGAAGTTGACGTCATTTCCGGAAAAACCGGAGGTGCTCATGCCTTGAAAATATTTTAGATTTCATCAGCATCGTGAAATACTTATAAGTGCTGAATTTCATGAAAATACGTTCAGTAGTTTCCCGTATAAATATGGGTGAGGTTCCTCGTGAAAGACCCTGTATAATGCGATAGAAATATAAAATTTCAAATACGTAACAAAAAGGGCAAGTGCATGACGCATTTGATGTCATATTTTTTGTTACTACTGTTCCTTTTTTTAAATTCAGATGGGACCCCTGTTCATTATGACGGATTTTTAAATACCTTGTAATTGAGAATTCCTACATACTAGGGTCTGTAGGATCAATTCGTGAGAAGGATAAATAAATCACAGTTACAAAATGGGTGAAATTATTTACTCAAGTCTTTTATGACAATGATTTGAACAAAATCAATTCAAATCTTCAAGATACTGATCGTTGACAAGCGTTGACAAGCGTTGACAAGCACACTTGAAAATTCGTGGGCCACTCTTTCCGAGACCCCCAGAGTAAAAATCTAGCGGGTTAGGTCCGGAGAACGAGCAGGCCTCTCTATGAGTTCTCTACGTCCAATCCATCGATTTCACAAAATCCTCGAACTGTCGATCGCACTTTGAATATTTCCGAAGTTTTTTCCTCATATCATCTGCTTTTCTGAAGATATGAGTTGATCTATATCTATTGAAACACTCTCCGTTTGTGAACACCCTGTATGAGAATTTTTTCAATTCAGTATCAAAGAAAAGGCGTAAATAGTTTCGGGCTCAGGAAAGTGTTTGTGATTCCGATTTGAGAAATACTACTTATACGAGTGGCTACATACAGGTTGGTCCTAAATTAGAATTACCTACAAAAAAAGAGTGTAGTTTCCTGGCAAAATCTTGAGGAAAAAATGTCCCATGATTATGGATCATGGACCACAAAAGTTTCCTTTTCGAGATACAGGGTGTTGAAGCTTGAATTTCTCTCGCGTTTTTTTTCTCTCAGTATCTGAATTCCACAAGATATTCAACTGAAACTTGGTATAGTTATTACGAATTAGAGTTCACATCATGTGATAACTTTTCTGGAACATTGTTTCACTCCAGAACTTTTTTTTTGGTCAGCCGATGTTGGTTTGAAAGTAGCTAACCAAAAAAAGTTTTGAAGTAAAACAAGGGTCATTGTTCCAGAAAAAATAGCACCCAGTAGATTTGCGATCGAAATATGCATGTCACATTGTGGGAACTACAAATTATAAAGTCTACGCCAAATTCCAGTTGAATATCTTGTGAAATGCAGGTAGTTTGACAAAGAACTTGAGAAAAATTCAAACTTAAACTGCCTGTGTCTCGAAAAAGAAACGTTTGCGGTCCCATCCTCATGAGACTTTTTTCTTGAAATAATTCAAGGAATCTACAGTTTCAGTACCTCCAATTTAGGAACAGCCTGTATATTCTTCGATTTCACATGATATTAGCACATGAATGCTTATATTCGATTCATCGAGCAAAAATATGTAACGAAGTATTCGAAAACTTTGTTGGTTGCTCGAAAAAATAGAAAGCAGTGGCATGCACCTAAGTCGCCATAAAAAATAGTTTACCTGTCCTCTATTGATGAATCCATGGTCCCTGGCAACCCTATCTGCTACATCTTGGCCGCCCTCTATATGAACAGCCCATTGGTGTGTGAAATGAGCGTCCACAAGTATGTGCCCGGTGAGGAAGACCACGAAAAATGGCACAACACTGGCTTCCACTCGTTTAGTCCACATTCGCATGTTTAAATGAACGAATCCGCAAATTGACTACCTGTGAATTGTCGTCGTTTCCGCCAGCAGACGTAAAGTTCTGCAACAAAATATAACAACTGGTGAGCATCGACTTGGGCTTACCCGAAAAATATAATAGTACGGACATTTCTTGAGATGAGGGTGGGGGAGGAGTCATACCCGCTCGCAGGTACCTTGCACGCCAGTTACTTTAGGGTTAACTTAAGAATAGGTTCCACATTCTTGAAAAAAAAAATGTACCTGAGTGATATTCGCGACTGTTCATGCGATTTATCGAAGAAACATGACCCTGTGGATTTTCCTCGTGTAAGCAAACGGATTACGTGAAATTTGCGGCGCTTTTATGTGGAATTTTGAAACGGGACCTTCATTTAGTGGTCATTGTTCAATATGCTGACTTATAATAATCGGAACACCCAGGGAAAGTTGATCAATTTTAGTTAAATTCATACAGGATGTTTGTTTAATTGAACGTAAAAGTGAATAGGAAACTCCGCACATAATTTCGCGCTTGTATTTCGGTGAAAGCACGCGTTATACAGGGTCATCCACGAAAGGATAATCATGAGGCATTTCTTGAAATAAAAGATAGTGAAAAATTCTATCCGAATTGAGGCTATCACCTGTTTGAGAGAATCCATTGAAAAATAAGAATCAATATCAAAAATTTATAGCTGTTTCATTTGAAATATCAAAGTGAATGAAAATATTTCAGCCAAAATTGCCTCGTACCCTTTGAATGTTTGAATAAAAACTGAAATGAAAGTGTCACATTTGAAGTATTATTTTTCTCGAAATAAAATCAGGATTTCCACCAGAAAACAGAGAAATTATATATCTCACTATCAGACGCGTATAATAATCACTTGCTTGTATTTCGAACTGGTCAAACCATCTTACTACTATCAAGAAAGTGTTTCGTACAATTTGATATCGCGGTTTCTCGTCGTACTCATAACTGATTAGTCCAAGTGAGTCCCCGACTGCTGATGTCATATCCAGAATCACCCATAAACAGTCATTTAATGTGGATACGCGATAAGATTAAATCTAGAGATTGAATGATTAACGTTCTGTAGGGTCCAGCTCCAATTGTTCGAAGAGAGAAAGACACTCGTCTCGGAAAAACATTAAAAAGCATTATTGTTGATCATCCCATCTTCCATCTCACTCTTCAATGCTAACCTCACATTAGGTGATCTTACCCTAAAGAATGTTCTCAAATTGAGACGAAACAAAATCAAACTGAGACATAACACATTCGATCTGGGAATAATCAAGTTCAAATTGATACAACATACTTTTCTATGTGTAGTGGATGTTGTATCGATTTGAAATTGATTATTCCCAGTTTGAATGTGTTATGTCTCAGTTTGATGTTGAAAAGGTTGAGTATATTCTTCAGGAGAAGATCACGTTATGTAAGAATAATCAATTTCAAATTAATACAACATCCGTTTCTATGTCTAGTGGATGTTGTATCAATTTGAAATTGATTATTCTCACATAACGTGATCTTCTCCTTAAGAATGTACTCAACCTTTTCAATTTGATGTTGAAAAGGTTGAGTATATTCTTTAGGAGAAGATCACGTTATGTGAGAATAATCAATTTCAAATTAATACAAAATCCGTTTCTATGTCTAGTCTAGTGGATGTTGTATCAATTTGAAATTGATTATTCTCACATAACGTGATCTTCTCCTAAAGAATGTACTCAACCTTTTCAACATCAAATTGGGACGAAACAAAATCAAACTGAGACATAACACAATCGAACTGGGAATTATCAATTCCAAATTGATACAACATACCTTTCTATGTGGTTTAGTGGATGTTGTATCGATTTGAAATTGATTATTCCCAGTTCGAATGTGTTATGTCTCAGTTTGATTTTGTTTCGTCTCAATTTGATGTTGAAAAAGTTGAGTTGTTGAGTACATTCACGTGATGTGAGAATAATCAATTTCAAATTGATACTACGTCCACTACACATAGATAAGGATATTGTATCAATTTGAAATTGATTATTCTCACATTACGTGATCTTCTCCTAAAGAATGTACTCTCCTTTTCAACATCAAATTGGAACGAAACAAAATCAAACTGAGAAATAACACATTCGAACTGGGAAAAATCAATTCCAAATTGATACAACATACCTTTCTATGTGGTGTAGTGGATGTTGTATCGATTTGAAATTGATTATTCCCAGTTCGAATGTGTTTTGTCTCAGTTTGATTTTGTTTCGTCTAATTTAATGTTGAAAAGGTCAAGTACATTTTTTAAGAGAAGATCACTTAATGTGAGAATAATCAATTTCAAATTGATACAACGTCCACTAGACATAGAAAAGGATGTTGTATTAATTTGAAATTGATTATTCTCAATTCGCATGTGAGAACCGAGACCTAAGTCTCGGTTTGATAGTGATGACGGTTGAGAAAAAGCCACGAGCATATTTTCTTGACTGCCTGTATAAGTTTCCCCAAAATCGGCTCAGGCATTTCGAATATTAGTCTGCATCTATGACAGAAAGATAGGAAAAAGTGACAAGTGGATGTTTATGTTTGGATGAATGCGATGAGTTCATTTTCTATCGAATGACGTAGACTGAAGCCGCATTCGGACTCTTCAAAGCGAATTCAACGTTGTGAGATAATTGATTTATCCAGAAGCTAGACCACCCACATACATCCTTGTTATTTGTGTCGTTTTGATAGATCCATGATTTTTTCGGGCTTCTGTAGTGCGTGAAACATTTGGCGACGATATGTGTAACTGAAAACGTTTTTACGTCATATGACTACTGTCAGCTGGGTGAACCTATGGTGTCGTTTGGGGTTTGTGCCTTTTTAATGACTCCCTCTAGTCTTACGACCCAATAAAAAATTATTGAGGAAACTTAGTTGAAAAAAAAGACAAATTGACACAAACATATCGGATGATTGCAAATTATAAACCACTACAAAGGAAACGAGTATCAGGCTTCATGTTGAATACCGTTATTTTTGATCTGAGAAATTAGCACAAATATTTGTCAGATCCTCTCACAGATCTTTTCTTTCATACCAATTATACAGGAATACAGGGTGATTCCACAGTGCTCGATCGGTCGATAACCCTTGGAAGTTTTGGGCTAGGATAATTATTTAAATTTTCGAGGAATCGAGAACATAATTTGAAATTATTCTAGACTGTATAGGCTGGTCCAAAAGTGATGAAACCATCCTGATCGTATCTGCGAAACCGAGTTAAACAAATGAATTTTTAATTTTTCAAGCATTCTGTGATTTTACGAAATGATACTATTTTTCAAAAAATCATCGGTGATTGAAGGGCAAACTCATATTCAAATTCTTTAACGGTCTATGAAGAAGAGCTCTTTCAAGTTGCTTATTTCGGATTTCGTATTCATTTCGATTTCAAAGTCATATCGTCCTTATTCCCTTAACGGAATCAACAGTGCAACAGTTGAAACTGCGAACTCCGTCTAAGCGAATATTCGTTTATATTCAAAATGCCTCCTTTTATCCGATCGAAGAAACACAGGAATCAAGCCCCCAAGAAATCTGGTCATGTGTGAGTTTCCAATTTCCAACATTTTCTCTCGGGGGGTCTTCATTATTTTTTTTTATTAAATTTTCGAATGTGCATGATCGAATTCCGTACAGCTCACTTGACTGTATAGAAGGAGCAATTTCTCGATTTCAAACACAGACAACTCGAGGATAAAATTTTTTTTTATGATATGATGAAGTTTTTTTTGGTACACTGTGTGTTTTTTTAAAGACGTTGGAACCTTGGAGCTTCTTTGAGTCCGTAATGAAGAATGGGCCCATTTCATCGTCAATTATACTTCATTAATCTCGGGAACCTGTTATTTCCGTTTACAAACCTAATTTTATTCGACATTTATTGCCCGTTTCTGGAGACATTGTAATAAAAATTTAGAGTAAACGAAGAAAAGGGGAACATGAACTGTGGGTCGCTTGCATTCACTTCTTAGTCTCGACAGTATAAGAATTAGGGTTGGTATTTTCGATATGATGGGGCAGGGAGGAAAATATGTTTCGATAAATATTCTGCATCGTCCTGACAGTTTTCCCCCTTTATAGCATTCTGAGGATGTTCCAGAAGCTGGGGTCGAGGGGAAGACATGCTCTCTCGTGAAAATTCAAAGCAGAATTCGGGAAAAAATTGAGATCTGTCTTTGCTTTTCGACGAGAAGCTTCGACTGGAAAAACGATAAAAATATCGCGAATTCTTTCACATCGGTCCAGACTCAGACAAGAATTGTAGCTGAAAAGTTGAAGGTCAATTCTCATTTTCGTCCATTGTGCTGTTCGGGGAGTAATAAATATTTCCCTTCATTTTTTTGCTATATATTTGTAGCAGAACAAATAAGGTCCTCAATTGCCACTAAAAAGTGCTTGAAACTTGGTTCAAAATGGTATGATAAATTTCAAAATAGTTTATTATGCAACGATCATTAATGACGGTTATTAATACACGAGCCTCCACCGTGATACGAAATGAGCCGAAGGCGAATTTCGTATGGTCTATACGAGTGTATCAATAATCATTATATGAGGGTTGCATACGCTATTTTTCTACACCCAATAAATGATGAAGATCTATAAATAAATAATATTTATTTCATCTGGAATCTCGAGCTGATCCTCTGTTGATCCATTTTCTACCGAGCTCATCCTTATTGGAAGGATTAACCGAAAAATACTGTGAAATCTCTAACCCAGACATAAAACGAACGATTACAGGTGTAATTAATCCATGTAAATAAACTCGAGTCTTGTATTACACAATCGGCAATTAGATAAATTATAAGATAATGATGGAGACAATGAAATTAACGTGCATTATTGTTGAATGTGACTTATTTTTGGAGACATCTCAATGATTCTTATCTAATGATGAATCTCTGTCAAGAAAATATTGATATAGGTTTCAGAAGGAATTTCCAATGTGATTTTCTAGAAGAAAATAAAACTGTCTGTGGTTTTATTGCTAGAGTTGTTATAAGTCATGAAAAAATTCAACAAAAGTTGAATGTTCCTCAATGCCACAAAATAACGAATTTCACATGAATGAATTGACAGTTGAACTTGGGACACGCTGTAGACGAACTCTCATACTCCCGAGTTCTCGTAATGAGGTTTGCAGTGCTCAGAATTTTGAAACTCCGTTAAAAAACGAGAATACGAGAAAACTAAGTGGAAATATGAAGGCACCCCTATCATTTTCTCGGAGAAAGTTTGTTTCGGATTCCGACGAAATTTTTCTCTGCGAAAAAGCATCCCAGTGACTCTTCACGTTCCATATTCGTGAGGAATTTCGAACTTGGGCGAAGCTCTTCAAATGTGTCTAATCCGATCCACTCTTTGCGTTTCTTGGAGCTTTGAGTTCCATATTGCAATCAGATTAAGATTCGTCCTCGATTTTTGTTCTCGACTAATGGGATAGGTCGAATCGATAATTCATCGAATTAATGCGGGCAATTAATTTTATGTCATCGCACACCTATTTTTATTCTTATGTCATCGGTTTTTTAGATTATCCAGTTTTGCTTCGAATCAGCCGTACCTATTGGTGCAGGCGCCAGTTCGGAGCAGTCCTCCGTCGGGTTACAACCTTTTTTCGCCTGTAAAACTATTCCGATTTTGATTTGCTAGATTCACATTCCAGCTCAAAATATATTCGAGATATTCCCCTTGACCCAACTCGTTTATATTTTGTTCGAATTGAGAGTTTAACACACTCAATTGACCGAAATGAATTTCAACAAACGATAATTGAATGAGAATCAGCTAAATTGAGAGGCGAGTGAGTTTATGGATAAATAAATGAACTGGTTCATTGCTCATACAGACATTATGGATGGAAATCTTTTCCCGGGTTAACAATCTGAATTCCTATACTCCGTTCAGTTTTATAACGTATCCCGGTTGGCCTCAAAATTCTGACATATTTCACAGGGTAATTTTTTGAAAATGTTAGGGTTCAGTCATTTTCCTGTAAGTTGAACAAGCAACATTGTCCTTTCTACATAGAAGTCGTAGTAATTACGTATTTATCGAAATGTTTATTTACTGTGGGAAAATAATGGAATTGAGAAAAGATTATGTGAATTCAATAATTCCAAAGAACTGGCGAATGTTGAAGAAACTTTTTTCTCTGTTAATACTGGAAATATTTCACGTAAAAATGGTTTCTTGTACGGAAATCAAGAATCGAGTGTTGAAATTAAGTATACCGGTTGGCCACGATTTTGGTTTATCAAGTCCTTTCACTTAAAAATGACGCAGGCTGGCACTCGTGAAAGTCAAATTATTCTGAGAGATGTTGCCAATGTAATTTTCTATTTTATCTTTTTCAACTTTTTAAATGGAATTAGTTCTTTTAAACTTTTGAGGTTCAACTGTGACAGAGGATTCTTAGTAGGTACTACTACATTTTTCATACTGGAGTATTTCAAGTTATGCAAAAAGGTATTTATATGTCTTCTGTAGGCTTATTTCTTGAGAATTTTTAAAAGTGGGGAATTCCATAGGTCCGATGGTTCGTTTAGAAGTTTTTCTGTCGGGTTATTCGAGTATTTTTATTCTTTTTTCGAATGAACTATCACAAAGTATTCTGTCCATTATTTGACAGTGAAATTCCAACACTCGATTCTTGATTTCCCTACAAGAAAATAGCATAACTGAATCTTTCAACCATGTTTATATACGTGAAATATTTTCAGTATCAACAGAGAAAAAAATTTCAACATTCGCCAGGCCTTTGGAATTCTTGACTTTATATAATATTTTCTCAAATTCATTATTTTATAAAAATAAAATAAAAATAAATAAAGTAAATAAACATTCTGATAAATAGGTACGTAATGACTACGATCTCTATTGAGAAACGACAACGTTGCGTATATATTTGACAGGAAAATGACTATAACGTAACATTTTCAAAATATACACGGTGAGATGTGTCAGAATGTCATGGTCAACCGAGATACTTTATACTTATGTCGCTTGAAAATAAAATTGTTTATGAACAATGGGGATACAATGTTTTTGTAATATCGGAGAAAAGAATAAAGCAATTCAGGAGTATTTTCTGGCTTATCTTGAGGAAAATTGTGAACGAAATAAGTAGGAGGAATATTTTTATCTACGAAATTCAACATTTTCACCGCAAAGACTAGTAATAGAGTGGTTCTAGGTAACCTTCGACCTGAAGAATTCACTGTCGAAATAAATGATCAAGTCAAAGACCCACCCTGTATACCATTCTGAAATTTCATCGTAGATTGAAAAATTAAAAAGTTCTCGAATTTTTGAGATTTCAACTAAGTTCTTCCCTGTAAAGTAACTGGCAAGGAAATCGAGAAGGGAGAATCGATAATACAGAAGAACTGGGCATATTTCACCAGTCTTTTTTGATTCATTGAATTTTGAGTGTCGACCCACTGATGACGAATCCGGGATAAAATTCAGTTCTGTCAAACTGTCCGTAAACACGATAACTCTCGAACGGATATATCTAGAGAGTTGAGATTTTAAGGGTAGGATCGGATCTCGAATGCCACGTGAGTTCGTGATCATTGTTAAAAAAAAATAAAGCGCACAGATTGATTCCTAAGATTGAAGATAGGAATGAGAGCAATAAAAATGATTCTATATTGTATTTCAAGGAAAGGGGTTTCATTCTGCCCGTAGGGACTTGGCGAGTGTAGCCATGAAGTAATTTGTAATCCGAGAACAATAGGCAGTTGAACAAATCGAAATATACGGTTCACTTGGAATGCAACCGACGTTCATGCATGGGCTATAAACTTATAGTACGTATAATTTACAACCAAATGCTTGTTTGGCAGGTACTTAGGAAAACTGCTACTTGAATAAACCGAACGGCAGCAAAAGGTTTACATTCTCATTCATTTTCAATCTACCGCAGACGTGTTGTTGATAAACAATCCTGAAAGTTACGCTTATTATAAGTATCGCGTGTTTTATGGTGTATCGATAATTTATGTGTCATTAAACAAGTTTTAATGCGGATGATAAGTAAAAAGTTCACAAATTGATCAGTTCAGTTGATGAAAAACTCCAAAATGAAAAACCTTCAGCCTAATGGAAAGTGTTGCCATTTCTGAATTCAGTATGTCAACAATTTTTTGTGAAAAATGAATAAGGACGCGAAATAGATTTTAATTGATTGAATGATTAAACAATCAATTCTTTTCCATGAACTGTATAAAATCAGAATTATTAGAAAATATGGTTAAGAATTTCATAAAGTTTCAAACTATACTAACTGACAAAGAAACTGTTTGAATTAAAAAATTTTTTTTGTATATTATGGAATTATTATTCGGAAAAATGCGACTGGCATCCGAATGGAATGTCATAGGTAAGCAATACCGACGTAACAAACATACTTAAGTATTTGTCAGTAAAATTTATCGAGATATTTTTCCAACTTGAAAACAAAGCACTTCATTATGTTGATAATTTAACAGTTAATTCACTTCCAAAATGTATTATATATTTCGTATTGCCCTAGGAATTTCCGCTTTGTTACCTATCGCATAGTCGTAACAAGCGTAATTGGGTTGTACTAAATGAAAAACATTTTTCCAGCAATTTTCGAGCTATTGAATTGGAAACCTACGAGTCTCTTTGTTCATATTTTCAACCATTGAAAATCCAACAACGAGAATCGAATGAAATTTGTGAGTAGACCAATAAATTCGGTAGGAGAAAATTTAATATTCCAATTCCCATCGAACGATGCATCACTAACTATTGGATATTGACACGCGTCAAATAAGCTTGGGAATTCTGTCTAAACGTGAAGTTTGTTGTCAACATAATAACTATAAAGTCCGGTTTGCTCATTTACGGAACACCTGCCAAATGAGAACCAACCTTTTCATGAAATCAAGCTACCTACCCAAGGTCCCATTAGTGCTTAGAATCTGACATAAGAGACGCACGCCGCAACCTATTTGAGTTGATCGTTGATAGTTGATAGGCGCTTTTTGTATACAGGGTGTCCTCATCGAACAGTTGAGGGGACTGAACGGAAATGAAACAATTGAAATCACTGAAACCAGCTGCAGCATTACACACTGTATTTTAGGTCAATACAGCAACAGACGATGAAGAATAATTATTCATCTGTTGTACTGCTGATAAGAACAAGGTCGTTCCATTTAAATCCTGTAATATATCAGCCGAATTGACAACGGGCTTTTTCATAATAAACAAGAGATAAATCATTGCAATGTTTGCCACCTATTTTATCGTTTGTTGTTTTTTCCATGACAATAAAATATTCTCGAAATCTGACGCTTGATTGCTGTTTTTATGTCATAAATAAAACGAGGGCCTATAAGCGCTGCTACATGTTGGCGCTTGTTAACAAATGGACCAGCACATCTATAAGTACCTCTGAAGTGTAAGTTCTTGAATATCTCGGAAAAGGTCAATTCACATATGGTCGACAAAAAAATTTGGGTTGCTATTTGAATCAAGGCGAGTTTTTCGAAAACTTGAATCGAAATTCGGTATGGTTTTGTGAACACCCTGTAGAATGGTGTAGAGAAAGGAAGTGGAAGGATGGGTGCTTCGTTTGAGGTATACAGGGTCTTTCATGAGGAACCTCATATTTATACGGGAAACTACTGAACGTATTTTCATGAAATTCAGCACTTATAAGTATTTCACGACGCTGATGAAATCGAAAATATTTTCAAGGCATGAGCACCTCCGGTTTTTCCAGAATTGACGTCAACTTCCGTTTTTCAAATTAGATATGGATATGGATATTTTCTGAGTTAATATCCACTTTAGGGCAAGGGTGTGATGCATACACTCACATTATTTTTTAACGTAGATTCAATATCTGCCATAAAAAAATGGGGTTCTAATTTGAAAAAATTGATTTTTCACGATTTTGTCATCCCTAACTTTGAAAGCGATTTTTTCACCCCCTGTATCATGAATCGCGATTTCGATTTTTAAAGTGGATACATCAATCTTACATCTTGAAAAATCCCAAAAATGAAAATTTTCCATCCAAAAACCTCGAAGTTATTCTTGTTTCAGCGGAGCTCTATTTTCGATTTTTTTTTCGAATTTTCCGCTCAGAGAGAATTTTCCAACCAAAACTGAAAAATGTTACATCAAAATAACTTGAAATTTTCTAAGGAATCTATTTCTGCAATAAAAAAATGGTGTTCCAATTTGAAAAACGGAAGTTGACGTCATTTCCGGAAAAACCGGAGGTGCTCATGCCTTGAAAATATTTTAGATTTCATCAGCATCGTGAAATACTTATGAGTGCTGAATTTCATGAAAATACGTTCAGTAGTTTAAATATGGGTGAGGTTCCTCGTGAAAGACCCTGTATTTCGTCTTTCCACGGGGTCGAGAAGTTTTTAAATTTCCAGATCGAATATCGTGAAATCGACAAAGATGGCTTATGTGGCCGAAGGGCTTTTTTAGAGATCCAGGAAGAGAATTTTAGGTACGGATCGAAAGAAGGCCAATCGGTTTTTTTCCAATTATCTAGGCCATTTTGCTGGGCATTTGAAAAGTTAGGGAAAATCCAAAAATGTGCTATTTCATTGAGCATGCCATTTGAAAAAACGAACTGATTAAATGGACATTTCCGATACAAAGTCTAATGCTGCACGGGATTTTTCCGGATTTTCCAACGACCGACGTCCATTTTGTCGTTTCCACGGTGTTTCAACAGATTAAAAAAGCCATCGACAAAAACCCGCGTTAGTGCACTTTGTGGATACCGCCATAAATCGAACTTTGAAAAGAACCATATCCGGCTAATATAATGCGATCGAAACTTTCCGATAATGCATTTTTCGCATGCCGAATTGCGGTCCGTTGAAGATTTTTCTTGCGATGAACGTTGATCGCGAGCTCTCCGAAAAAAAAATTGCCGATTAAAGAAACCCCTCATAATTCGGGCGGCGGAAAAACCGGATCGACCTCTCTTTGTTTTCGCGAAAAGAAAGAGGAAAAGGAGGAAATTAAATTGCAGTCGTTATTTATCGGAAAAAAGTTTCGTCCACGAGATGAAATTACGTCAAATGATTGTCGTTTGGCTAGTTTTTCATCTTGAATTATTGCTAAATACGTATTGCCGTTCCGATGAAATTGATTCATTTAGTCGATAATTCCAGCAGCCAAGTAAATCATCGTCCAGGACCGCATCCGGGGGGAAATGATCAACGTTTCCATTGCAAACAACAAAGATGAACGCAGATGATTTAAAAATAAATGATGGTATTTCACTGATACAGCGTCTGATTTCGGCTTTCAATGCTTCGATGGTTGCTGGCTTATTGGCATAAACCCGTAACATCAGATTACTCTTCTAGTTACCAAATCGGGAGATGACACGACCAGGAGCAAACTCGTGCAAGATCGTCAATGTTTCACGGGCGGTATGACATGTGGCACCGTCCTGCTCAAACCGTCAATATCAATAGCTTCAAAATGAGGCACAAGAAACTACGTTATCGTAGCACGATAACATTCGCCATTCAACGTGACTGCATGAGTTTCTTCGTTTTTGGGGAAAAACTGTCCAATTATTCCTCCAGACCATAATGCACTATTTGCTCCCATCTGTCAACTTTCGATCTGTCACGTCATAACGAGGTGACTGTCAAACATGGCGCACGATGCAAACCATCGCTCTTTTTGAAATACAAAGTGAACGATGTCTTCTGGCTGAGAAACCCTAAAAAGCCCGCCAAAATTGATAATTATTAAATGGAAGTCTACATGAAGGGGCGACAAAATTATAACACCCTTATTATTCGCTTTTATTGAAGTACACTGACAACAGCATTATTCGATGAAGTAGCTTCTTAATAAGATTCAATCATCATTAATTGAGACCGTACGCTGTCCACACTTTCAACGGAATTTTATTAATATTTCAGAGAATAATTTGGAATTTCTTCGAGAAGATGGAACAGCCGAGCGAGTAATTAGGCTAATGTTTTGAATTTTCCTGCTAACGAAACTCGTAAAAAACGCCCTTATTTTACCGTGCCTTAATTAATGGCCCCATGTATGTATTACCGGTGATGAATAGTGGCAACTGAAGGACCATGTAATAAAACATGCTTCCTTCTTCGCAAAAAACGAAAAGGACCAAATGATGCGAACAATGGATCTGAGAAAAAAAAATCCGATCAATTGATTTTCTTCTTCGTAGTGAGTCCACATTTGATTTTCGAAGTAACTCGGCTGAATACTGGTATTTAAAAGAGCCTTTTTTTGGTGGCGCCTGACAAAGGAAAAGGGATTTGTGAGTGATTCGTATTTTACTCGAATTCACAACGGTTTCCTGTTATTCCGATGCTTTCATCGATGGAAATGCATGGAATTATTCGAATCATGCTCCAATGAATTGGTATTTCCGCTTGAAAGAGCCACGATGGACGGAGTTGAACGAGCAACGACATTATTGTTCATACACATACATACGCGGAATTATTGGTTTTCCTTCCGATGTTGAACTATTGGACTTGACCAAGAAGAAATTCCGCGCTCACTCAGTTGGAAATACATAATTCGTAATAACATATCTGAAATGGATTTGCTAATTACTTTATTTATGCGAGCTTCCTGCGTTGAAACGGAACGCGTACTGAGAGTAACAGAGAAAAAGGAAAAATTTCACATAAAATTCCAGCAATAGTCCGATGAAAACTGTGCTACAAGAACTGATAGGGATGGATACAAATTTGAATAATTAATTTCTGCGAAACAGCCAACGGATAACTTGATAAAATGGATAAGAACGAAAGAAAACTGTCAAATTGTGCCCTGGAACATTCGTACAATAATGCCCATAAAATCACGAGCAAAGAAAATGAAATAATGTCAGAGCCAATGCACAACAGCGTGTTTTCGTCCGAAAAGCAATGCTTGATATAATTTCGTCGACAAGGGCAATGTATCTGACGAATTTAATTGGCAAAAATTCTCTGCGAACGAAATTCATGTTGTTGTCTTGTTAGGCATAAAAAACCAGTTTTTTATTCCCTTTATGAGATGAAAAAACGACAACACAGTTGCGCGTAATCTCGAAATTAAGTCATCGTTAACTGATATTTTCTAAAAATAAAGTGAACTTGCCTCGGGTACAATTTTAAAAATAGTCACGTGTCGAATTATTCCACGATTCTGTGCGCTGTGGATTCTTCGCGAGTCTTATGTCACATCTACTCCCTGTACATTGTTTTGTAACAACCTGTGCTACCTATTAGAGCGCGATGATTAACCACAGGCCGATCTGCTCTTTTACCGATTTGTTATGTATTTTCAGAACGGAAATTGAGATGCTGTGAAAATCAGTTTCAACGCATATCAACGCTGCATTACACATTGGTTCCAATGATATACTACGGTCATAATCTCTAGATCTTGATTTCAGTTCAAGTAATGTTCGATGAATTTCGTTCTATTTCCACTAGGATTTCGACATTCGGACAATTAATTATCGCTAGAAATGAATCCATTATGAGAAAAAGATCGGAATCTACTGATAAAAATAATCATTTCTCCTAAACTACCGATGATACATGGGGATTCTCAATATAATGTATCTCAATTTCCCCTTGGTCACCCTGTTTGAATATACATATATTATTATTATATATTCGACAAGAGTTTATAAAAATTCTATAAACTCAAAGAAAATTAGAAATAAATACAAATGCACATAGCTAGACAAAAAAAGTTTAAATTACAATTGAATACAGGGTCTTTCACGAGGAACCTCACCCATATTTATACGAGAAACTACTGAACGTATTTTCATGAAATTCAGCACTTATAAGTATTTCACGATGCTGATGAAATCTAAAATATTTTCAAAGCATGAGCACCTCCGGTTTTTCCGGAAATGACGTCAACTTCCGTTTTTCAAATTAGAACACCATTTTTTTATTGCAGAAATAGATTCCTTAGAAAACTTCAAGTCATTTTGATGTAACATTTTTCAGTTTTGGTTGGAAAATTCTCTCTGAGCGGGAAAATTCGAAAATAGAGCTCCGCTGAAACAAGAATAACTTCGAGGTTTTTGGATGGAAAATTTTCATTTTTGGGATTTTTCAAGATGTAAGATTGATGTATCACTTTAAAAATCGAAATCGCGATTCATGATACAGAGGGTGAAAAAATCGCTTTCAAAGTTAGGGATGACAAAATCGTGAAAAATCGATTTTTTCAAATTAGAACCCCATTTTTTTATGGCAGATATTGAATCTACGTTAAAAAATAATGTGAGTGTATGCATCACACCCTTGCCCTAAAGTGGATATTGACTCAGAAAATATCCATTTTAGGGCAAGGGTGTGATGCATACACTCACATTATTTTTTAACGTAGATTCAATATCTGCCATAAAAAATGGGGTTCTAATTTGAAAAAATCGATTTTTCACGATTTTGTCATCCCTAACTTTGAAAGCGATTTTTTCACCCTCTGTATCATGAATCGCGATTTCGATTTTTAAAGTGGATACATCAATCTTACATCTTGAAAAATGCTAAAAATGAAAATTTTCCATCCAAAAACCTCGAAGTTATTCTTGTTTCAGCGGAGCTCTATTTTCGATTTTTTTTTTCGAATTTTCCCGCTCAGAGAGAATTTTCCAACCAAAACTGAAAAATGTTACATCAAAATAACTTGAAATTTTCTAAGGAATCTATTTCTGCAATAAAAAAATGGTGTTCTAATTTGAAAAACGGAAGTTGACGTCATTCCCGGAAAAACCGGAGGTGCTCATGCCTTGAAAATATTTTAGATTTCATCAGCATCGTGAAATACTTATAAGTGCTGAATTTCATGAAAATACGTTCAGTAGTTTCCCGTATAAATATGGGTGAGGTTCCTCGTGAAAGACCCTGTATATTCTAGTTTTTGATTTCATCAGCGTGGAAAATAGAGAAATAAAAGGTGTTGAATTTCATCGAGGGCAGTTCGAAACAAAATAAATTTTGCCAGCTTTATGAAGTTGTTACTCTGTCGATTTGAGCAAAATTTGACGTAATTTGTTGGTCAGCAGATTTTTCAGCGGATTCACAGAGGATTTCGGAGATAATGATTTTCACTTCATAACCTGAACTGAAGTAAAGTTAGAACTGACTTATTCCTGTAATGAAAAATAAACCGGAGTATCTGTCTTTAATTTAGATAACTTTAATTTCTGTTTGGAGTTCTTCTGCGCGAGTTAATTTATAAAATTACTGAGCCGATTTTAACAAGACCTTCGCTGGCAGGTTGAGAACTTCGAGGGAAAACAATTCTTTAGACGATAATAACCATAAGGAGAACCGAGAGCCCTCATATAGCACATAGAACCACATATTCCAGAGGCTCATCATTGAACAAACAAAACAAAAATTCATTGATAGTAATTTATTCAGAAAAAGAGATAATAACACACATTTATAAATTCAAATATATTTACAAACATTCAGAATATTCGCTGTATTCTGCACCTAAAACGCTAGATCAAAAACTACTTGCTAATGGCTTTCAGTTCCATTTTCCTGGGCCAAAAATCTATACGTCTTTCAAACACTTTGAGACCTGAGGGAATCAAAATTACCCATTGGTCCAGTGAAATCAAATACTGTTCGATTTTTATATTTTTTTCACTCGAAAAAACCTTCCTTTTTCAATTAATCAGTCCGTGTAATTGATGAGATAGACAGACAATACAGCATCGATTGCGACTCAAATGAAACATGATCCATCAATTGGAAATTGTAATAATTCAAATAGGATAATGGATGAAGACATTGCGAACTGTACGGTTAATGAGAACCGCTTATATCTCATATTTAAATGCCTTTCAACGAATTTTAATAGTTCGCGAAAAACGCTAGTGCAGAATTATGAAAGAGAGAGATGGTAGGGAGAATTCTAATGGCCGAGAAAAGCCAATTTAATTGACTCTTACGAGGCAAATTCTTACGGATGGCGATAATATCCTATTTCTACAGGTCAGCAGAAGAAACGTGCGGATAAGATTCACCGACACAGTTTTCAGGGTGACCTATTGCTGAAAGTATACAGTGTGAGTTTTTGACGTGCACAAATTTCCTTAGAAATGTTCGAGGTCGGCAAAAAAAGCTCGCAATTTCCGAAGGGAGCAACAAATTTAGATTTGACGTTTTATTTAGAATATCGCGTATTTGATCACATGAGTATGTGCATAACACAAGAATAGTTTTCTGAGTTCTCATAGTGATGTAGATCATAACGTGGACAGATGATGAATACAATTATCTGAAGTTTGGGAACTCGGCAAGCAGGTGGTGTCGCTTGTTAATGCACAGTACTTTACGCTGAATTACCTTCAGAAACTGTGCTAGACTAGCAAGATGATTATGCAGTACATAATATATGACAGTGCTAGTTGTTCCAGGGACAGAGTTTTTCTATTTGAATTTTCGATAACAGGGGGAGGAACGATTTTTGAAAAAGTACCATTTCACAGGTGGAAATCTAAACTATGATAGATAGGTACTTGGATCATTTTTTATCGAATTCAGCGTCCTTGAGACCCTACATTTTGATATCAAAATCGTCCATATAGTCCATCGTTGGGTGGAATTTTGTTTGTTTTAGTTTTTCCATAATTCATTCTCGATTTTTGTTCAAAAGCTCAGAGCACTCGAAGTATGGATGGTATCGATAACCCAAATGGATTTTCCCAATGATTTGAATGGATTGAAGAACTTCCATATAGAATTACATCTTCAGATTTGCCAGGGATTCCTCGGGGTGGACAAATATAGTGTCTTTCGACCAAAAATTTAGAATTTTCATACCCGATTTTATTACATGCACAGATACTTTGGACAATGCTGATTATCAATATACAAATGAAAATTGGATACCATCGAAGGAACGGGAGTTATGACGCTTTGAAATTTCCATTTTTTGAAAAAAAAGGCCATTTCGCAGGTGAAAATCTAAACTATGTTAGATAGGGCCTTGAATTATTTTTTATTGAATTCAGCGTCCTCGACAACCTATATTTTGATACCAAACTTGTCCCTGTAGACCTTCTATGACTCGAATTTTTTCGAGTTTAATTTTTCGAATTTTCAATTTCGAGTTTCGTTCGCGAGCTCGTAGCACTCGGAGTTTTGGTGATATCTATCCGCAAAATGTATTTTCTCAATGGTTAGAATGGATTTAGATGATCCATATAGAATAACACCTTCAGATTTCTCAGGGATTGCGTGATGTAGACAAATATAGCGTTTTTGGGGGGTCTTACACCTTAGTCATTTTTGGCCCAAAAATTTGTAATTTTCGAACCCGATTTTATTGCATGTACTGATACTTTGGACAATGCTGATCATCAATATACAAATGAAAATTGGATACCATCGAAGGAACTGGAGTTATGACGCTTTGAAATTTCCATTTTTTGAAAAAATACCATTTCGCAGGTGAAAATCTAAACTATTAGGGATAGCGCCTTGGATTATTTTTTATTGAATTCTGCGTCCTCTAAAACCTATATTTTGATACCAAACTTGTCCCTGTAGACCTTCTATGACTTGAATTTTTTTGAATTTAATTTTTCGAATTTTCAATTTCGGGTTTTGTTCGCAAGCTCGTAGCACTCGGAGTTTTGGTGATATCTATCCGCAAAATGTGTTTTCTCGATGGTTCGAATGGATTGTAGATAATCCATATAGAATAACACCTTCAGATTTCTCAGGGATTGCGTGATGTAGACAAATATAGCGTTTTTGGGGGGTCTTACCCCTTAGTCGTTTTTGACCCAAAAATTTGGAATTTTCGAACCCGATTTTATTGCATGTATTGATACTTTGGACAATGCTGATTATCAATATATAAATGAAAATTGGATACCATCGAAGCAACTGGAGTAATGACGCTCTGAAATTTCCATTTTTTTGAAAAAATAGATACCATTTCGCAAGTGAAAATCTAAACTATTATAGATAGGGCCTCGGATTATTTCTTATTGAATTCAGCGTCCTCGAAAACCTATATTTTGATACCAAACTTCTCCCTGTAGACCTTCTATGACTTGAATTTTTTCGAATTTTCAATTTCGAGTTTTGTTCGCAAGCTCGTAGCACTCGGAGTTTTGGTGATATCTATCCGCAAAATTTGTTTTCTCAATGGTTCGAATGGATTGTAGATGATCCATATAGAATAACATCTTCAGGTTTCCCAGGGATTGCGTGATGTAGACAAATATAGCGTTTTTGGGGGGTCTTACCCCTTAGTCATTTTTGACCCAAAAAGTTGGAATTTTCGAACCCGATTTTATTGCATGTACTGATACTTTGGACAATGCTGATTATCAATATACAATTGAAAATTGGATACCATCGGAGCAACTGGAGTTATGACGCTTTGAAATTTCCATTTTTTGAAAAAATTCCATTTCGCCGGTGAAAATCTAAACGATAAGAGATAGAGCCTTGGATTATTTTTCATTGAATTCAGCGTCCTCGAAAACCTATATTTTGATACCAAACTTGTTCATGAAAACCTTCCATGACTTGAATTTTTTCGAATTTTCAATTTCGAGTTTTGTTCGCAAGCTCGTAGCACTCGGAGTTTTGGTGATATCAATCCGCAAAATGTGTTTTCTCAATGGTTCGAATGGATTGTAGATGATCCATATAGAATTACACCTTCAGATTTCCCAGGGATTGCGTGATGTAGACAAATATAGCGTTTTTTGGGGGTCTCACCCCTTAGTCATTTTTGACCCAAAAATTTGGAATTTTCGAACCCGATTTTATTGCATGTACTGATACTTTGGACAATGCTGATTATCAATATACAAATGAGAATTGGATACCATCGACAGAACGGGAGTTAGGACGCTTTGAAATTTCGATTTTTCAAAAAAATACCATTTCGCAGGTGAAAATCTAAATCATCACAGATAGCGCCTTGGATTATTTTTTATTGAATTCAGCGTCCTCGAAAACCTATAATTTGATACCAAACATGTCCATAAATAAAGTCTATCTTAGAGTATGATATTTCTTGATTTATTTTTTCAAAAATTCATTTTCAAGTTTAGTTCACATGTTCAAAGCACCCGAAGTATTGATGGTATCGATAAGCCAAATGGGTTTTCTGTATGATTCGAATGAATTGAAGACTTTTAATCTGATTACTTATTTGTCGTCTTCAGTCGTCCATCCGAGATTCGAAACAAAGTAATGTGATCGAGAGCTCGTATCTTGTTCGACTGTTATATTTCTGGTCAGTTGTAGTCACATCGTAATTTCGTGTACCCTGAGAGCAACTGGTCGTAGGAATATTTTTCAATTAATTTTCGAATTTTCCACGAAGAGTTAATGTCCGAATGATTTGAATTTTTTTCCTCTGGAAAAATGCGGTGAAATCAGTACAAAGCTGGCAGAAGTAGCAAATACTGAATCGATCAATCTGTTCGCTTGCCTAATTTCAATTCCATTTAAATACGGAATCAACTGTTACACAGACGACCGATGTTTGTGAATGGCAAATTCCGGAAATTATTCCATTCGCCAGTGCTTTTCAGGACATAGGAAAAATTGATGAAACAAATAGAAGGAGCTCATTCCACATTTAGCGAACCCAATATATTTTCAATTTTCGAGCTCCATTCCCAAATTGGAAAAAAATTAGTTCTGAATGCATAGATGTGGATATTTGAATTAAGTATTTTTACACGCTAGAACAATGCATTAAACTCATTCTTATTCATTGTGAAACATATCGTGGTTTTTTGTAAATAAAAATGAGTCAACAATTCAAAGGTTGTGAGAAAAATTAAGTATTCATCATACATACACTGTTTGGTGTATTTTACAATTCACATAGGGATTATTTACATTCGTATGCAGAAGAATTGAAGCCTAATGCATTATCAATGCAAATCTTTCGTCAACTGATAGATTTTTAGAACACAAAATCTTCTTTAGTGACTTACACGACAGAGTACATGTTGGTACAGTTAGGTGGAGTTATAGTCCATAGTTCTAGAAGAAAATAGTCTCAGAAAATCTTTATTTCCAACAGAATAGAACTAGAAGTCAAAATTGGAAACTGCACTATCGCGATCAAACTTTCCAGATCGATTAATTAGACTTGACTAAATTCAACTGAACGAGTTGTTTTTTCACGAAATACACTATTTCAAATCAATTTCCACTATGAAGACGTTTTGTTTACACAGAAACCCTTCACGAAACTACTCGACTGTATGGTTGAGCAAATAATGGAATCACAAACAATCGTGAACATTTACGTTGGAGGCTCAGATTGCTTCCAATAATTCAATAATTGCTTTATGTTTTCAGCCATTCTCTAAAACGATATTTATTTTACCGGATAGATATTTATAGTAGCACAAATATTTGCAATGAACTCTCAGTAGATGGGAAATTCTTCGATTAATTTGAAGCTCAAATTCGCATTCTGTTTGGTAATCTGATAATGACTGAAATTTTCATTAACGATATCTAAAAAATGATCCAAGCACTTGTTTCGTTCAGCTTAAATTCGTCTATAAATGCACCCAAACTTATCGAAAACACTGGCCATTCTAAATGCGAAGAGCGTAATGATATCTACTTTTTCCGCATTGATATAAAACATGCTCACCTCTAAAATTTATTCGGAAAAAAAAATTAACAAATTCGAATTTTGTTTAAATTTATTCATCATTGCATTGTTTCTCTTGGAAAAATTATAGAGCATTCACTGGCTAACTAAAGAAATTTTATTCGGATACGCGTTTACATATTTTTTATTAATTCTTCTGAGAAAATGTATTCATTGTTGAAAAAATTCAGAAAGTCGCATCAAGTTTATCTGAGTAGTTCAAAATGACCATAGTGACAACACATAATATTCTTGTTTATTTTTATTTCACTTATATTTATACATCCAACAAGAAAATGCCAATAACAGGTGTAAACAGATAACAATTAAATATACAAACGTATTATGTCTTCAGTCAATTTTTTTCTGATGAACAAGTACAATTTTGTCGTAACAAACCAACAGAAAGAAAAACTTAAGAACTTGATCTTAATCAGTAAACAGTCATAATGGCGTATAGGGTGAACGTTATTGTATAAGAAAAATTTCAAAAAAATATTCCAACACTAAGATATATTCTTCATGATTGCTTTTTTCCGAAAATATAAACTGATGGAGAACTTGAAGTTGAAATGTTTCATTTCTCCATGCTCTGGTGAATAATCTGAATGTCATTTCTTGACAAATCCTACGTCAAATCTGACATTTTCATTCCAGCTGAAAGATATACACAGATAATGTACGGTTTTAACGAAATATAGGTTCGAGAAAATATTTCCCTGCGAAAAAGTATCATTCACTATGATTAAAAAATGTTAACAGAAAATCATTGTTTTCTGATAACTTGATAGTAATAATATACCATTTTAAATTTGCCTTGTCGACTTCGAAAACTCTTATCGTTATTTGGAAACGAATAAAATTTGATAGCATTTTAAATAATAAATTACATGTTTTTAACAGCTGTCGCGTTATCCTGTATTTAACATCGGAAAATAAAAAGATGATGAATTTTGTCCTCAAATATCGCGATATCACTATGAAACCGAAAATTTGTAGAATTAAAAAACAGCTAAATATCAGTCGTTACAATGAATTATTAACGCACTTAACCTGGATTCAAGAATAAACAAATCTTAAAATTCCTACATTACAATTATTACTGTTCTTCTCAGTAAATGGAAATTAACAATCGCAAACAAAATAAGCGCGATATGAAATGGCATCAATTAAGTTTAATAGCGTATTTGAATAGTCCCGTTAAAATACTGTTTACTTTATAAACAATTTTCGGTAGTTCAGAGTGTTTTCAAGTCTCTGCCGATGAAAGGACGCAGGACACGTTGAAAGTAACAAAACAGTGAGCGGGTAACCTCATTAACCTTGTTGTAGTAAAACTTCCGAGTCGCGAATCAATACAAACAAATTGATATTTTTAGCAATAATATCAGTTTGATTTCGTCAGTGATAATCTGAGAAGTGAAGGTAAATTGTGTAAGTTTAATGTCTAAGTACAAAGTACAATAACGTTTCGATAACTGTTGTTCAACAATCGTTCGTGTTGTAACTCTCGAAGTATCGTGGCTGAAATTAGTCGTAAGCCATTCTAAGATTGAGATAGGACCAGGTATTGGTTGGGGTCAATTGAAACAGGTAGAAATTGTTAGTTTACTCAGTTATCCTCGAGATAAACTGGAGCGGTGTACAAGAGAACTTGTTCTTATTAACTAACAATCAAATAAAACAAAACGGTCGGTTTTATAGAGTGATTATCTGCTCAAGTACTGTATGCGCTACATACCGGCAGGATGGACTGACCACAGTCATGTTAACATGACACTGTTTTCGATGACATGTGCGTAGTCACGAAATCGCGTTTCCGAACTGACACAACCCTCCTCACTTCTCGCTGAACTGGCACTGACTGCTGTAGCAGCGTTGGCGACTGGCGACTCTGGCAGCGTATTTCGAACGGATCCGGCAGCCTCGATCTTCCTTCTGTACTATCCGTTGTTTACCGCGCCGCGGATCCCGTGCCAGAATCCGATGACCATACACCACTCCACGCCGGATTTCGGCCAACGCTCCCGACATTTCGGAACGATTTTCGGGAATTTTCACAGCTGGCCGTGTCGCGCACATAATTTTTATACGATCATCCATTCGTAAGGAATCGAATGGTTTGCGTTTCATCTCTGAGAAACTTTTACTTTTCGAGATGAAAATTTGTGAATTCACGATAAATTTCCTCATCATTTTGCTGGTCCTCGAACCATGGGCGCCCGCAGGGGGTGCCATGGCCCCCCCTGAGATTTTGATGGCCTCATTGTTTTACACCGCAACCCCCTCAATATTGCTCTCTAATCTTTATTTGGCCCCCCCTGAGAAAAATTCCTGCGGGTTTCTGCGGGCGCCCATGCCTCGAACTATTGTTATTGTTCACATTTTCTCTACTCCCAAGCTGGAAAAGGGTCAAGTCCAGCACTGTTGTATTATTCTTCGTATTATTATTTTATTTATTCATCGGAAATAAGGAATACAATGGACTATTCATAGTCCACTACTGTATTCACATGTACATCAAATTCATTAATAAACAAAAAAAAAATTCCACCTTGTCCAAAAAATTAAACTGAGAAAGAAGAAACAAAAAAAAATAACACAGTATAACAGAAAATTATATAAGTAAAGTAAAAAAAAGAAATACATACATAAATCGAACTGTCATAATGAATTATAAAATATAAATATTAAAGAAATACTCTTTATACAAAACAACACACATTTGCTTGATATTCCACATGAAACTATTACCGTTCAAAATGATGTAAAAAAATATAGAGCTTCAAAAATTCGCTAAATGTTTAGTGAATAACATTTCGTTATTCGTTTTTCCTACAAAAGCGACTTATATGATTCACAGGGTGTATTTTAAGGTGAGGCTTTTCTTCTGACAGATGGTAGAAGTCATCAAAACAAGTCATTTTACCAAACATTTTTTATATGAATTATGCCCCTGTTTCGAAAAAATGAAGCTAGAATATTCTCTAGTTTCTAGGTGAATCTGAAAATTCCTCAGTCCGAACCTGCTCCCGCACCTGCTCCTCCGAAGATATCAACATCTCTTGTTTTTTGTTTTCTTATCCAACAAATTTGCAAAAAAATTCTAGTGCCTAGAACATATCATTTCGGCATATGCCGCTTTTTTATGAATTTTTTTGAATAAAAATGACTTATTTCGATGAGTTCTATCACCTGTCAAAAGGAAAGCCTCACCTTAAAATACACCCTGTATGATGCGTAAGATTTTCCACAATTTTAAAGATGCTGACCTCTTTGAACGACAACTTCAGTATATCATCGTCTTTTTCAAAATGACGGAACAAGTGAACGCACTATTTTAAAGTATTTATTGTCATCAATATTAAAACAATTACAGCAAATGTTCAAAACGAGCTTCATTAAGATAATATTCTAACGAGAACTTACGGTTCCGAAGAATTTCACCCGTTATTATATCGCTAAGGTCATCAAGATCGAAATGAGATTGTTTTGTCATTTTGAGAGATAAGTTCCCTAAACCGCAAATTATTGAATTCGACTAGCGAAGATCTGTAAAGATATTGAAACTGTCATCCAAAATAGAAAAGTTTGCTTTTGTTGAATCACCCTGTATACCTTCATGATTTTATGCCTGACTGTTCCGGAATTATTTGTTATAGAGACATATCAGTTGAGTGAAAAATATATTTTTTTTTTGGAAATATTCCGCACTGTATATTCGCTGTATACGCGAATTTTTGTGGTATGCTTTTTTTGTTCATTTCTAAGCGCTTGTCCTTCTTAAACGAAGCTATACTATTTCGTCACGATGTCAGTATTTTTCAAATTTCGAGCCTATAATAATCGACTTGGTTCGACTCGCTGATCAAGAATCCGTGCTCAAATTCAATTCTGTCCGACCGGCCATATACACGATAACTCTGAAAAGGAAAGAACTAGAAACTTGAAATTTACAGCGTGGGATCTTGAATGCAAAATTCGACTGGGGATTGCCTTCTTGATAATTTCCAAACATCGAATTCGAATAATTTTAAATTTCGCATTAAGGTTGAGAATTGAGTATTAAAACTACATGCGAAATTTTGTTCAGATCGTAAAAACAGATCGCATCGAGATGAAATTCTGTTGGTGTATTGTATTGTCAAATTTATTTTGAATTAGTTTATTGAGTTGTCCTGTTGGAATCTGCCTACAAGGTGGATGGACGAGAGCCTAAAAACTGCTTACTTTTTCCGACCCATTTTTTTCTATTTTGTTCTTTATCAGTCTTTGAATAGGGGGATCATGATTAATTTTTTAGGTATCTCTTCGTTCTACATTTTCGTAGCCTTTGGAAATAAGCTTTACATTTTGTTTTGTTGTTTATACTGACAATTTCTCGAAAAACTTACCTAAATATTTTTGAATATACAGCTCAAATCTGATGCTGGTGTACTATTTCAAGAAGCTTTTTTAAACATTTTTCGTCTACTTTTTTTTCGAAATTATGTTTATTATTATTATATGCCTTTTGATTAAGTTTATGGTTTTAGTATATTCGAGTTTGTTTATCTTCGTTGTGAAAAGATTGCGGAGTGGGCTATCGGCTAAGTTTAATACCGGGTACAAGCCAGAATATCCTTTTCAAGGACTGTCCCATCGCACATCCATACGCCCTTATGACGCCCTGAGGTCGTGATATTCCAATTTCGAATCAATCGAACTATTCGAATGAGAAATTTATGTTTATTCATCTCCGCTACAAATGCGTGCTTTTGGCGAATGTTTTCAGTCATCCCACTGAATATAACCTAAATAAATATACAGGGCTGCCCACATGAACCATGTGATGTATCTTATATAAAGGAGTGGCCCTAAAATCGAGCCCTATGGCGCCCCATTCTGAATATAGACATGCGACGATGTGCTACCCTCATCTATCTTGTTCTGGCTTTTGTTGTGAAGAGATGAATAGAAACATTTTGAAGTTTGGCCTCCAGAAGTTTATGACTGAAGGCCTTTCTGTAAAAAATTGAAATATGTTCGGTTCCCCTGGCGTACAATGATACTGGCAACCAGTAATACGCAGGTTGTGCTCGATATATTGCCAATGTATTTAGGAGTGACCTCTAGTTGGCTGTATGTGAACAGGACTGAATTAGAAGGGGGAAACCGAAATCAATGATTTGAGCTTCGAGATTTCGAAAACAGGTGACCCCAAACAATATCGGCGCACTCATGATAATAAATGCATATTATAGAAATAGAGAAGCATTCGAATTGTAAATCAACATCGATAAATTTTTAATTTTCCTTTAAATCCCAAACTAAAAAACACAACAAAATTGATATTTCGAGAGTGTAACAAATAATAATAAATGAGTCGATATCAATCGCATCTTTTTTTTCACTCTGTAGTGAAATTGTTTGTTTGAAACGAAAAACAAAAAAAATTCAGAAGGAATGGGGAGATTTTTTATTATTTACTCGGGGTGATATATTGCTGGAAATGTTATTTTATCTGAATTAAAATCTATACAAATGGACCTGAATTGATGTTTTGGAAAAAATAATCCACATACATGAGCAACTTTTTTATCTTTAATTCTAATCAGTAGAACTCTAGAAATTATTCAATTGAAATTCAGGGCCATATCATGAAAAATTCATCATTTTCCCGACTGAATGATTCGTTGAGTTGAAATCTGGATGCCAATAACCAGAGCAGATAAAGTTCACGGACCAAAAATTGGTGAATGTTGAGCACATTGAACTTTCTCTATACGGAGTTTAGACTAACGGTACTGTCAGAACCATCGGATTCCACTCAAGTCTCCTTCCTTCTCCGTCTCCTTTCGAAAGGCATTCACTCTGGCATGAAAAGGAAGTGAATTCTCGATGAGTAAAGCCACTTTGTAAGATATTCGAGGGGGCCAGTATAATCACAATGTTTGTACAAGGGAAACCCATTAAGGAAATGGACCTATTTCGGATAAACAGTCACCAACTCTTGAATGACAATGTCATCCTTCTTTCACATTCTCTCAGAATTCTTATCAGATCGATCATTTTGATTTCAAGTATGTTTTGCTTGTTGCTAAAAGCTTTCGTAACGTTCCTTGTTGAAACAAATTTTTGTATTACTAGGGATATGTTGAGTCCCTCTTCCTCAATTTGAATTGATTTGGAAAATTAAATCCCGGGTCTGAATGATTTATCCCGGTTTGGGAATGAAACGCATACTGAGAATCGATCAACAAATTAATAAGCTGCATCATTCTCGAAATATGCTCTGGTAGGTTCGTAGAATAAGATGCCTGAATCGAAACGAAACCGTTATTTAAAAGATGGGCGTGACTGAGTCAATTGAACTTTTTATCAGAAGTTGTGTGGAGAAAACTACCTTCACGATTTTGATCGGGTTTTTATTTGACCCGATTGTAATATTGCGAAGTATATAGAAACTTTCTTGGCGAATAATGTGATGATGCGAGTCGACATCTAGAAAATGTGTGGGCAAAAATATATTTCATCATCGGAAATCTCTGAATGTTATTTATTATTTGCGAAAACATATTTTTTTTAGTGAAGATTGCAGAATTTTGTTCCGAGAAGCCTGTATATTAGTCGGATGTACATATTTCGTAGAGTGATTAAAAAGAAATGAAACTTGAACTTCAGATGAAGCGGTCTTCTAATAATGATTATGTAATTTATAAATCGTTCAATATTTCATTTGATAACTTTTCAATGTGACACTCAAATATCTGAACCACATTTATTCGATTTGAAAATATTATGATCCCATGAACATCATGAAGATTCTATTTTGAAAATATCAAAACATTTGTCATTTTCTTATCTCTGAATACAATAATTGATAATCTCGAGAAATGATAAGATATTTTAGGCGTATGATAGTACCCACGAATAAAAAAATCCGGAGCAAATGAAATCAGTGTCCTATCAACTTGGTTAATTGAAATACAATTACAATTAATTGACAATCTGTGTAGAACGCTATTTATTGCTTTTTCATTAGGTAGGTCCGATGGTTTCGGAGTTAATAATTTTTGAATTTTTCTTTTTCTAATATTTCAATATATACCTACATAACCGATCAGATTGAAATTTGATCGTGTAATTAAAAGAACGAAAAAAAGGTTCATAGCTTTTTCGACAATTCGAATTGAATTTTTCTTATTATTTTGTAATAATAATAATAATAATAACATGTCATTCGATAGTTACGTTTCTGACTTCACTGCGAAGAGAAATTCATAGGTTGATACATACAGGGTGATTGGTAGCTCGATATCGAGCCTTCTACATCCTGTTTCTCGGAAGTTGAAAGAGTAAGGACCCATATTTGCAAAAGATTTCTTTCTGTTTTCATTCATACTCCCTACCGTGAGTATCAGGTCGTTACACCTTCTCTGGGTATATATTAATATAAAGGGTGGCTTTTTTACCTGGGTGACCCTTCATATTTTCATTTCAATCTGAACAAGATGTTCGATTTGGTCCTTGGAGCCGGATTCGAAGAATATATCGCGTTTTTTTTCGAAAAAATCGAAGGAATTCGACTAGACCGAGATGTGTCTAAATTCCGAAAGCTCTGTCATTGCGGAAACGCTTGTTGTTAATTAGTTATTATTAGGCGAAGGTCCTGAATTACTGAAAAAACCTGGGGACATCGGGTATTGCAGGCACCTATGTTGAATTGTAGTTAATACAGCGTTGTCGAGTGCTGAATTTTTGCGGGGCATCAAGAGTTTACGCCCATCCCTTCAACTCGTTCAAATCGGCTTTGGATAACTTTCTTCGTTTCAAGATATCAATCAGACGTTCACTTCATCATTAAGTTCGAATGGGGAAACTTAAGTGAATGCCTTTCATTTGGGAGCCATGATTCGGGCATACCGGTTCCCTATTAGTGAGTGAGACAACATCAAAGCGGCAACTCGGTTTCTGACGTCACTTATTCCACGCTGGCTATCACAGAAATCTGAATTCGGAGCATATTGCGACTATAATGAGCAGCAGGTTCCTTTTGGAAAATCAGGAGTGAAAATGTTGATTCCCCTGGTCCACTTAGTAAATACGTACGTTTCATAAGGTTGTGTCGCGGCTGTTTGTTGATAGTGCATTGAAATATGAGTTTCTACGATATCCTGGGTAGCGATGGTGAAGTGGATTCACAGCTAGACATGGATAACATCGATATGTCCATCGATTACAATACACCGGAGGAATTATTGGTTAGTAAACATTTTCATTTCCATTAAACGAAAACATCTTGTGATATTTAAGCAAAATTTCCACAGTTCCCAGAACGTTTAACGCCCTATTTACTTTAGCTCGCCATTTGACAGCTCTACTGTTATCTGTTTCGATATTTATGGACTGTGAATCAAAGTCCTTTAAATATTTACGATATTTAATTCTCTAATGCAGGCGCAATGCAATTAAAATAATTTTCATCAGTCTACTAGTTTTTTGCTATTCGATACGAATAACAAGCAGTTTTTAGCTTCATAAGGTCTTAATTGAGGGGAAATTTAATTGGTTTTGTCTATTTTTGAAATATTCCAAAACATGTTTCTGTCACATGTTTTTCCTCATCCATATGTTAGGCCATGTGCTTTTGGGGAAAGACCCATCAAATAAATTTATTGATTGAGCTTGAATTCGATCGAATATGGAATTTTTCGAACTGCATCAATTTCTTACGGAATTTACCGGTATTAAAATTATATTCTGAGCACATTTAAAATGGAATGGAATTTAATTATGGAAAAGATGTAAGTTATTGTTTGTAATTCAATAAATATATTTCGTCACTAATGCTAGAAGATGCTTTCAGTTACTTTCACATAATCCAATACGGTTTTCATATTTTTCCGTAAAAAATGAGTCGTTTGTAGAAAAGATAACCGGGGTAAATAATTCTGAGCTGCGAATTCTGATTTTTTCCAACTGAACTGGAAATTTTGTTTTTTATCAATGTTTTCGTTTCGTAATTCGGGTTCCGCATTGCCAAATTGAACCATTTTTTCCTGAAACAGATAAGCCCTGGATGAACATTCGTTTATATGTAAAGCACATTCGCATTATACAGGGTGACACACATAAAACAATGCAGCCAGATACTTCCAAAAAAAATCGATACGCCAATTTTTCAATTACAAGTCCGTAGGACTACGATCCCTATTGTTATTTGAAATTCTTGAACCACCCCGCTGTGGGGGATGATCGTACACCCACGAATTTATAAAAGATTGTTCATCAATTGAATCTGAAGATGATTTTAGAAATTTCACTCAATATTTTCTGTATGACTATACACGTTTTGGCAACGCCGACCTCGAAATTTTCATGATCGAAGATTTTCCCTTTGATCTTCCCAAAATAGAGGGACTCCCAACGAAAGAGATTGTTTGTTTTCACTGGAATCTTACGTTTTCCGAAATTGGACATAAATTCTTCTCTTTGGGACACTCTGTATAAATAGGTCCGAATATTTGTTAAATTCAAATTTTTTTTTAGTCGTCGGAGTTTTTCACCTCCTGTCAATCATTTGGAGAACCACTCAATGCAGATCATGGAATTTGCGATGATGAAGTAATAAACTTCGATGAGGATATCAAATTCCTCAGTGAAACAAGCTCTAATCCTGAAGTAATGTATTCCCCAAGAAGTGTTACTTCAGAAAGTGAGAAGAGCAGTATTATTGAATCAGCAGATGAAAGGTGATTAAATTTTTTTTGTATAATTTTCAGATTTCCCATATTTTAGAATTGAAATTTCCCCCAAAGTGGCCAATTCTAAAATAATACACAGCTTTGAATATGCAGCCTCCATCATTCTTGAAATAAAAATAGTTATAAATGTACTTTAGTTGAATTACAAATAAAAAATGTATTCATTTCTTGCAGTGTTTCTTCTATGGCAAATCAAACTATTGATGATATAGGTGAATCGTTGATGT
Organism: Adalia bipunctata; assembly: GCA_910592335.1. Lineage (NCBI taxonomy): Eukaryota > Metazoa > Arthropoda > Insecta > Coleoptera > Coccinellidae > Adalia > Adalia bipunctata. The sequence continues at coordinate 3,661,127 of OU342957.1, forward strand.
CTCTTCTGGAACAAAATGAAACCGTTAAAATTATAAATACTCCAAATAAATCTTCTATACCAGTTATCAAGCATAATAAATTAACAAAAATCGTGGTGCAAACTCCAAATAACAGCAAGAAGATTTTGGTTACAAAGCCTATACATCCTAGTAAGTAAAAGAATAGTTTCCAGATGAAATTTTTTCACTTTCATCCTCTTAAAAAAGTAGAGTCCAAATTCTAGTTTTCCAGGTTATGTTTAATACTTGTTAATTTTTTTTTCAGATCAAATAAAGACTACAAACATGAGACCTAATAAAAAGATACTCAAAGTACATAATATAACTACTTCTAATGGCCGATCTGTACTTTTACCCCTCCACATGAATTCTTTCAAAATTCTCAATGCAAGTGACTTGAAAGCGGAAAACTTTAGGGTAACTTCTTCAACTGGCGATAATACATATACACAATGTAAAATTGAGCCACTCTCGCCAGAACCTGAAGGTACGATTTAATTTTTTTACATGGAACAATTCGAAAAATAAAAAATTATTTTTTTTAGATGAAGTAGATGTTGTATCATCCACCGATAGCCAACACCCAGCACTAGACCTCACTAATGAAGAAAAGAGGTTACTTTCGAAAGAAGGAATCAAACTACCCACCCACTACCCCCTCACTAAAAACGAAGAAAGAGAATTGAAGAGGATCAGACGAAAAATCAGAAACAAAATATCTGCACAAGATTCGCGGAAACGCAAAAAGGAATATGTGGACGGATTGGAAGAACGGGTAAAGAGAAGCTCGGAAGAAAAAAAATTCCTCCTTCAACGTATAAAGCAGCTTCAGAGACAGAACACCAAATTGATGTCTCATTTCTCGAAACTGCAGGAACTTCTGTTCAAATCGTCAACATCGAAAGCTACCCCAAGCACGTGTGTTATGGTGGTTCTCCTGTCAGCTCTTTTGGTTTCTTTGCCGAACATACGTTTGCCTCAGAAGGAAATGAATGAGGTTGAACAAGGCGCTCGGAGGGCCTTATTGTCCAGTCAGATTGACGAAGATCTGCACTTGGACGAATTTTTGGTTTTCAAGGACGATCTGGATATACCTTCTGAAATGGTGGAGCCTGAGAATATCACTGAGAAGGTGAGCTCTAAACCATTGTTAAATCGAGTAATATTCTCATCATTCGATCTGGATTTCAAATAACATCTCATTTTTTTTTTCAAGGAATTATCCAAGATGTTGGCTAGTGGTGAGAAAGGCTGGAATGAGAAGGAAAGTGTCTTCAGCCAAGTAATTGAGAATGTGAGCCGATGGCTTGGTAAGGAAAAAATTCCACCATCGAAGCCCATCTTTGCGGAGCCAGATATTGATGATGGGCCTCCAATGAAAAGGACACGTTTTGATCTCAATAGGTTCCCTGTTGTTGACACACCTTCAGAGCCACCGTTGGACATGGTCACAACATATTTCACAATACAAGACAGCAAAAAAAAATGAATATCACTAAATGTGTTATCATTTCAGATTCTTTGGGAGAACTCTTCAAAAAAACTATAAGACCGTTTACCACCTGATTAAAAAGGAATTCTCTTTCCAAACTAATCCTTTCGAAAACATATTCCATTAAGTTTGATTGATTGGAAGTACAATGCAAGTAAATAAGAACCGTTTGGAAAATATTCATTTGTTAGAATGTGAAGAAAATACTTTCGAATGCTCGACATTCATTCAGAGATTTTTTAATATTATTATATTTTCATAGTTTATCGTTGAATGTTTGGTATGTTTAATTGTTCAAATTAATTTCTATATTTTATTATTGTTTTTGAATGATTTTATTTTTGCATTCCAATTTTTATCGTACTATGAATCATTCAAAGCTATGTCCTCTTTAATTTATTTAAGACTGTACATGTTGGGATATATTTTACAAATACATAACTGCAATATTTTTCAATGGGAATTTCGTCAGATGATGAAATGCTCATCTCTTCCCATCTCCCTATAGGCTCCAAATTGTAGAAGCTTTTTTTAAGGTAATGTGGTGAAGAACCAATAAAGAAATGACTTATTTTTTTGAAGTTTTACTTGTTGACATGCAAATTCTATTATTTACGGTCAAGGTGCATTTCATTTAAATGACACCCTGACTCACTCTTTCTGATGCCATGATATTGAATCAAGTTCATCAGCCTGTTCTTTTTTCATATTTTTCTGGCAAGATGACTCGTTTTTATTTTCGTTAATGTGACGCGATGTATACAGCGTGAATTTCCTCAATCCTTCGTTCGAAACTTACTTAATTATTTAATTTAAATACCCATAGTCGAATACACCCGTAAACGGAGTGGCCCAACTAAGTATTTCAATGAAAAACTTGCCCTACCTTTTTGCGTTTGCCTGTATGGAGAGTTTATTCCAGAAGGAAATATAAAAGAACTGTATATATATGATCCGTATTGTTGTGACTCCCTTGGTGAGATACTCCAGCGTGCAATGATTGAATGAAAAGAAGTAGAATAAATAGCAGTTTTTATTATATTAATTTGGGTTCAACAATTTTATACAATGTTACAATAAATTCAAATTGCAAAATTGTAGGAAGATAAAAATTCACTATTAAGGAAGTACTTATATACATCTAAAAGTGTATGACGCATGTAATAATATTGCTGCTAGAATCCTTATATTTACAAAAAGAAGTTAGTTGAGTCTGCCAGATATACAAATGAAAGGGGTTCAAGAATAAGAGACACTGTGATATAACATTCTATATTTGTGATAGCCATATTAAAGAATTAAAATGATTTTTATCGACTTTTATAGGCAGATATCGAGTTTGGTCAGGTATTACAATTTCATAACCTGTACAAACTTGTCAGACAAAGACGAAAATAATAGAAACGCCTATCCATAAGAGAACCACTGTTTAAACCGAAACTCTCGAAGAACAATTTTCAAAATTAGACATAGAAAATAGTCGGCGTTTCCACAAATAAATTTCTCAAGAAGCAACAGGTAGGCCTAAGATCCAGCTACTATCAGATCAATACACGGTATCCCAGGGAGTGCTGGCCAGCGGAAATGCCATTTTATATAATTTTACCTGTTTTTGTTTATTTTTCTTAATCTTCAACTGTGGGTTTCAACAATGATTTGATTCGTGAAAATCAAGCATTTAACTCAATTGAATATATCGATTTTGATGAATTCATAATGTATTACGAATTATCGAATAAGTAGAGTAAGAGTAGAGAGTAAGACTATACCCTTTTGATTCTCCTAGCCAGCACTCCCCGAGACACCCTATGTAATACAATAATGAATTTCATTTTGAGTCCAGTGCACCTGAAATCTGAAAGTAACAGTTTCCCAGCCTAGAAGTATATAATGAATAAATAACAAAACGGTTCGACATTACAAGTATCGGAAGAACTCTTCCTAAATTTCCATTGGCATCTCTTTGTTCAAAAAGTGGACATCAAGCAGTCGTTCAACCTTCACTTGAGATCAACAAAGCAAAAATTTATACAACAAATAAATCACAAAGTTACGTCAAATGAAAGAAGCGAAGTGAAGGCAAGATGACGGATGTCGCTAAACAAAGAAATGGAACAGTGCGTCATACGTGCCTCCACCTGAACTTTAATACAAAAATGAAAAATGGAGAAACTCTGCCTAAACATTTACATGAGGACCAGACAGTTTAAAAGGCATCTCAAAAATGTTGTTTGCGCTCGCATTCCGGCATTCGATGCACGATTCCAGCGGAACATAATTAAAAAATTGAGAACTGCTTCGACATGCGCCATGCTTAAAAAAATGAAATTCTACAATATAATTTCATCCTTTCCAATTTTCACCGAATAATAAATGCTTTTTAGAACTGTACAGGGTGTCCCAAATGCGATGTACAGAGAAATTGTCTAGCAAACTAGAAGAGAATCGTAGGAACTTGACATTTTGATAATCTCTACAACGTCGCTATGGAAGTTTTTCATTCGAATGTCGTTTGAACGATGAATGTTTCTTGAAAAATATGTGGCGTACATTTCTCTTCTACTTTCCTAGAACCTTCCGCTGTATATGTTATTTGCGAAACATTTTTCCAAATATTCTTCCCAACAAGATCAACGAAAGTAATTTTGAAAATAGAATAATCAATAACGAAAATCAAAGCAGCAGCTTTATTTAGAAACAATTTATACACAACAATGGGGGCGAAAAACGGTAGAGAAGATGGTTATAAAATTCAGCGTATAATTTCACAGAGAGTAGAGAATTGCGCCATCGTTTGCAAGTTTCAGAATGAAACAAATTTCTTAGATGTTTTGAATTAGTTCGCAAAAATCGCAAACCTCATGCCGTGAACTTCTCTCCGCCTTACTCGGTTCAAAATAATCAAATTAAAAGCAACATTACTAGAACACTCTCTACTCTAGGTCATATTAATATTTGGTAAAGTAAAATAAATAATGACGACAAGCATCTGGACGATAAATAAACTTAGCGAGAAAAATACAGAACTGACCAATGAGTAAGGCTTTTCTGCAGACGTTCTGTACAGATATGGTACGACTTAACATATTTAAAATAGATAAGGCTAATCTATATTAGCTAGATAGTACAATGTGTGTGCTGCCGAGCGATTAGTTAAGGGTGCCCCCACTGTGGCCACATGGCAGCAGAGTAAGATGTTGGTCCGTTTCACTATACTGCAGTCATTTGGTGCGGACACCTTTCTTCTTCTTCCTTTTAAAGAAACAGCAACATCTGAAACAATTCAGACCACTGAAAATGTTCGTACACAAAGGGATTGAGTTAACACTCTCTTCATCCATTTTATGTTGCACATTACTCATCACATATTCAAAATATCCGCGGAGAAATTACTCACTTGGTTTCGTCCATGAGCTCGACCTCCTGGGGCTGAGTGATGGGAGTATTGCTGTGTCCAGCGGTCGGATCATCATTATTCAACTCTCCATTGGTTGAACTCACAACTTGAACAGATCCATGTCGGTCTGCTGGGGTCAAATTTCCAAGGGTACTTTGTTTTGAGGCTTCCGGCCAGGCACTACTTTTACCAGTGGTCTGAAATTGACAACGTCAATTAGTAAACGGATTCTCTGCATCAATCCCTTCAAGCAGGTTGTCCCAATACTCAACGTGAAATCGGAAATTGCATGAAATTTGTAATCCTTTTCGACCTTTTCTAGTGTAATATGGAAGGTTATAATCCCAGAAAAGTCGAGAATAAATAATTTCTGCTTGATAAAGGGTGACCTCCGAGCAAAACTAAAATATATATTTACTTACTTTGGGGACTCCATGTCTTTCTCTGTTAGGCGATACAACAACATCATGAGTTTGTAACGATCCAACTGGGGTGCTCTGAAAGATCAAATTGCGTAAAATACAGACATCTCAATCGATAAAACTTAAAGTGGTGAATTTCAGAGCCGCCAGACCTACTAGATCATTGTATCTTTTGGTATGTGAGGTTCACTTTTAATTTAGCTTCGATACTTAAGCATACCTCTGGCAACTCTGGGTCTATTTATCGATCTAGCATTTACGGTATTCAACCACTATTTTTTTTTTCAATAACCAGGTAGGTAACAAGCTATCCACTGCTGAATTCTAATAGTAAATGGGATGGTTGGGCTGTGAAAGAATATCTAAGCAAAACAGATCAACAGAAATACTCCAAATTACAACTATTTAATCGAAATTCAAATAATCTAACAGGAGAATATTCAAACCTAGCAAGCACTCTATCCTTTCAATTTGTATACCTTTTCCGATTTAGTTTTAATTTTATTTGATGGTGGAGCATGTCTCAGCTGCTGAAGAACGTACAGATTGGGTGGCTGCATTGAAAAATTAAACTATGAAATTAAATAGGTAGATAAAACCTACAAATAAATTCCGTCTTATTTTAACTGAAGAATAATGATAAGAATGTTTAAAATAATTTTCCGGTACTAAAAAATCTCATTCTGATCTCCAAACCATGCTCACAAGTTTGTAACACCCTGTATGTATTTTCCCAAACTGCGTCCCAAGCAATACTTATCAGCGCCCGATTGTAATTTCAGAAACAGTAACCTGCAATGACTAGCAACAATAAAAAATATATTACAAATACAAACTTTGATAATCAAAAGAAGGCAGTGATGAAGTCGATTAATGCGACCTATTCTACATGTCACTGCGCTATAAAGTGTTCTTCGAATTAGAGAAAAAGAACACATAAATCATCATTTCATTGAGAAGATCCACTTGTTACTCAAATTATGCGTCACAACACTAGCACACAACCTTATAATAGCTCACAATACCTACATGACGACCAAAAAAGCATTACAGTCGTACAGAGTGATTCACAACCGCTAAATTCCAAGATGTTCTGGAAATATGCCAACAATATGATCCACGAAAATTTCTAGTCATAAGAGTTTTTTTTTATAAAATTCTGACAACTCCAAATGAAAACAATGAGGCGTCACCATCGCAATTTTTGGCTAATGAACTCGACATCGATAGAAATGAATTTTTTTCCGCGTAGTATAAATGCAAATTCAGAATATGTAAGGTTTCAAATACGCTAACGAAAGTTTTCCTTATCACAATCGAAGTCAGAAGTTGGCAAAGGTTTGTTTCTTCAGTGCAAACCTTTCAATCAAATTTACAGCACAATGCGTGAAAGAAATCACTATAACTAGGTTTCTGATATGACCTGGCTTTTTCTGAAAACAACTTCTAGAACGGATACAACAATAATTCGATTACTTACTGTAGTCTTGTCAGACCAGTCGAATTCTCCGTCGTCAACGTATCCCTTTCGACTCATCAAATTCTGGAAGAGACCACGCAAATACTCGTAGTCGGGTGTTTCGAAGAAGTCCAAACGACGGACGTACCTGAGGTACGTCGCCATTTCCTCGGGATGTCCTTCGCACAGTTGTTCAACCGTCGTAGAACGTTTGGTATCGCCGATCTTCTGGTAGCGTTCCTTGAGCGTGTTAGCCTTCAGACCCTGCCATGGTAGGGAGCCTCTCAAGAAGTACATGAACATGTGTCCAAGAGCTTCCAGGTCGTCCCTGGAAAAGCAAACCGGCATTTTACGAGACCACTCGGGAATCTTGCGACTCGAGCATGGACATGCACGCAGATAGGACACAAGAGATCGACACCTGGTGGCAGAAAGAGCAATTGGAGCTATGCTCCGAATTGAAGGTAAAGACCAGAAGCCTGAGGATCTCTGGCAGAAACACCTTTAAATCTGCCTGATGATGACACCACAAAGGCACATAACTTCATCACAAATGAGGATCTCTCTAAAGTCGTTAAAACCTGCATGAACAAAGAAAAAACTAACCTTCTGGATTGTTCTTTTCCTAGATGTGTGTTGATGGACATGTAGCGCGCAGTTCCAGTCAAAGATTTATGTTCTCGATAAGGAATGTGTTTATTGGTTTCAAGTTCAATGTACTCTTTCGCTAGACCGAAATCTATTATGTGAATGACTTTTTCTCTTTTGGTACTGCTTCTGCCAATTAGAAAATTTTCGGGTTTTACATCTCTGTAGATTAAATGTCGACTATGAACATATTCTATACGGTGGAGCTGGAAGAAAAATTATCATTGCGAATAAATTGATGCCAATATTTTTTTGTTCGATTACAAAAACATCAACAAATAACAAATCATCACGGATTGGTATTTCCAGAATACAGGACCAACTCCTCTACTTACCAATTGGATCGCTATCATTAAAACAGTCTTCAGGGAGAATTTACGGTCGCAGAGATCAAAAAGATCCTCCAAACTAGGACCTAACAGTTCCATAACAAGGGCATTATTTTTACCACAGGGCCCAAAGTAATACACCTCTGGAATACCCTCTGAAATTATGAAAACTTTAGAGAGAAGTGGTGAATGTATTCATTCTCATAGGTGGGGAATTATAGGGCCTATCTAACTATGGCAAAGAAGAAATATTTCATGGAATGAATGCTCAAATATGCAGCTAGCGCGGACACCCATGTAGGTGCTGAATCTGATCATTCTGAACCGATAATGTAGTTTTTGGAATAATTGAAAAATAACATTTAAAAATCTGCCCTTTGACGAACTCGACCCAAAAATTTTAAAAGGAAAATTTCAAGATTTCAGGAGTTTTCTTTGGCATTTTAGTGGGTTCACGGCCATACGGACAGAATTGAATTTTACAAGAGATTCTTCATCAGTGAGTCTAACCTGTTAGTTTCAGACCATTTTCGGCTCAAAATTCCACAATTCATACAATTGGGCAAAATGATAAAGCTCATGGCATAAGAACAAGGGCCCAAAAAATGTACTTTTCATAATTAACGTTGAAGTTGTGCAAGATTGAATCAATTATTAATTCATAACGAATCTGTGAACGTTTTGACGCGTTTCTGGAAAACAGCCAACAATTCTTTCTGAATGTATCAAGGTATATTAATATTAGAGAGCACGTTTATACAGGGTCTTTCACGAGGAACCTCACCCATATTTATACGGGAAACTACTGAACGTATTTTCATGAAATTCAGCACTTATAAGTATTTCACGATGCTGATGAAATCTAAAATATTTTCAAGGCATGAGCACCTCCGGTTTTTCCGGAAATGACGTCAACCTCCGTTTTTCAAATTAGAACACCATTTTTTTATTGCACATATTGAATATTGAATCTACGTTAAAAAATAATGTGAGTGTATGCATCACACCCTTGCCCTAAAATGGATATTTTCTGAGTTAATATCCACTTTAGGGCAAGGGTGTGATGCATACACTCACATTATTTTTTAACGTAGATTCAATATCTGCCATAAAAAAATGGGGCGCCTAAAGACGCCTTAGAACAAAAGTTCTAACAATAATTCAATCCATTCAAAAAATTCAAAAGTGTCTGGTGAAAAATACCCAATTCATGTAACGGCGCATGAGAGATGACAGTTCTTGAATTTAGATACTTCTAGTTCATGAATTTCTAATCAAGAATTATGTGTGGAGATAGGATATGAAAATTGGCGACACAAAGGAAATTTCACGTCGAAATGAACTTCGTGCTACAATTTCAGGATGGGACACTAAACATAAATAAGTAAAAAGATTGTCAACATACTCAACTCACCGTGGCTGCCCAACAATTTGTAGAACCTATACTCTAAATGCAGCTGAGGCGCTTTGGATTTCATTTGTTCCAATTTAATAGCTACATGTTCATTATTATACAAATTTTTTCCTAGTCTCAGTTCTCCGAAATTCCCACAACCTATTTTCTTTCCGACCCGAAAGTTCGGGCCCACCATGACCACGCCCGAACTAGTGGAGTTCACATTGTATCTGGCTTGATGACCCTCGTTCACACCTGAAAAAAAACATCAAATTTTTTTAGTTCATTTCTCAATATTAATATCGACATTCTTCGGCGTGAAACGCATTCGAAATGAAGAAATCTAGCACAAGAAAAGGAACTGCCAAATCGTGCCGTTTACCGCTGGCCGGACGGACATAATTGAATATGACCACGGATTCGTCATCAGTGTGTCGTACCTTATCGTTCCCGGTTCAAAAACCGTTATATTAAGATCTTTTTCGAGATCGAATCGTTAACTAAATGTTCATCAAATTATGTACAGGGTAACCCAAATTGCTTGATTTTGGCCGTTTCTGGTACTTCTAGGCTAGGTGAGATTGGTGAGAATGTTGAAAGGAGTCCTGAGCTCGATTTTCGTGAAAACTCCATAACTGAAAGCCGTTTCACGATATCTTCATTTGTTTTGAAGATATGAAGAAATTTTGATATTTTGGCGATTTCGAAAATATGCCATAACTTCTCCATTTTCTAAAATATCTAAAAAGGGCAAAAACTTTCTACAGGCTTTTTTTCGTTAGCAATACGACACCGTCAGTTTTTTTTTATCTCTTGTATGAAGGGTGAAAAAAAAAACACTTTCCTATTTTAAATAGGAATGGTATCTTTTTTCGATCCTGTTATGCAAAAAAAAATCAGCTCTTCGAAAATATATATGTCGATATCTTATTTTTCTGTATGTGGATATGTAAAAAATGAAATTTTTAATATGGCAATTTCACTAAAATGCTGATTTTGCCTCAAATATGGAATTAATGATTTTTTTTTTGCATTTTTAGTGATTTTGAAATTTTGGCGTTCTCGGGCATACTGTGTACCACGATAACCTCTTATGATATTTTCAAGATGAAAACTGTCTTTTGACAGGTATTTTTACGTAGAATTCATTGGCGACACAAATAATTTTTTGGGCTATCGTCTTTAAGTTATAACCCAAATGGGACACCCTATATTTCATTTCACCATTGAATTGCATTTTTTTTTTATTGAAAGAATATGCAATTCAATAGTGAAATGAAATATAGGGTCTTCCATTGAAAAAGCTATATATATAGCCCAAAAAAATTGTTTGTGTACGCCAATGAAACGAAATATGAAATATATATTTAATTTCACCATTGAATTGCATATTTTTTTCTGATTGAGAGAATAGGTAACACTTGGTATCTAAAAATAATTTTCATAATTATTTTTGGATACCAAAGTGATCTATATTATTTCAATCAGAAAAAAATATGCAATTCAATGGTGAAATTAAATATAGGGTGTCCCATTAAAAAACTGTAAGTTTGGGTTATAACTCAAAAACGATTGCCCGAAAAAGCCATAATTTCAAAATCACCCTGTAACTTCCAAAGTTTTTTATATACCAAAGAACTGAAAGCATCTTTGAATTAGTCATGAAAAACTAGACCATAAATTTCATACTTTTCATTTATTTTTCAATTCCTTACGAATTTAACTTCAATATTGACAAGGAAGATAAGGTTTCTACGAATTAATTATAATAATAATGATGTATTCTCTCAAAAAAAATTTCATTAGAAAACTGCTCGTTTTGTAGAGAATTTTTTCGGAATCGTGGACAAAGTTGAATATTCCACTTGCATATCATCGTCATCCGCTTGAATAATAGCTTTAGTATGCTGAATTGTGTGAAAAATGGCACGTAGAAAGTCTTCCTTTGATGATTGCTCTTGAACCGACGACTATTATTTTCGACAACTTGCTTATTTTGAACGCATCCGCATATGAGTATAATACATTTTCCCTCGCCAAATTTCCCAACTTTGCAAGCAACGTCCTTGGTTGAAGTAGATTCGATTAAGTTCCAATAATCCTCGAGTTAATTACTTTATCAGTAACCACTATCACTTTCCTTTCCTTGAAATATATGTCACGGCTGATTAAAACTCATTTATCCAAAAGCAAATTTTCCGAATAAGCGAAGAGAAATTTTCGGGAACTCATGCGCCGAAATTCTAAATAAACTCAACAAAATCAAAATATTAGTCAATTAAGTAAACCCAAGATGATCAAAGCCTATTTTTTAAATTTGGGTTTTTGATTTTCGTCTTTATTATGTTAAATTGTTGATTTCTTTATAACTTTTCGGTTTCAATGTGCATAATGAAAAAATAAACCATTCGCAGTTACCAGTGTGCAATTTGTTCGAAGGTATCCGAAGATTCTCCAACATTTGTATTCGAAAATGGAATGAACTACAATTATGAAGTACTAAATTGAAAGGAAGCCCTGAAATGACTAGGTCGCAAGTTAAACAAAGGTAGCTGATAACAAACTTGAACTTTGGATCGGCAAATCAGATAAAGGGAAGCAGAACAGATAACGAAATTCAAAAGAGTGTCGCGGACAATTTTTGACGATTCTCAATGCACAATAAAACACTGTTCAATTGAATTAAACCAGTGATTCGATTGTACAGCATATCTCCAATTCCAATTCATTGCTAAGAGATAATTTTCATATTTCATGAGAAAATCTTGAAGAGAATTCTCTTATTTCACAGGTGCTCTAACAAAAATGTGAAGAATCAACTTTCGTCATAGTTAAACAGTCGATAGGGCCATAAAATGGGTCTTCATGTCGAAAAGAGGGTCAATGTCATGTGCCAATATGATTTGTTTTCCGCAAGGTGGTGAAAATGACCTTGATTCCTCGAAAATAGACGAGAACACGCAAAGCGGGGCTCTCAAATCTTGATCGACCGGTGACTATCTTCGTGTGGCTCTTGCTTCATGTCACACAGGAAGCGAGCACCGATCATATCCATGCTAATGAATAAAAATGAATTGCCGGTGATTTGGACATAATTGCAGCTTCACGAGTTCGTGTAGTCGCTCTGTCAAAACTGAAACTCTCAATCTTTTGTCTATAGCCAAATCTGATACGAGACTTTCACATTCGAAGGGTTTTCCAATATGGGTTAGAGAAATAAGGAAATTGAAGATAATTTGTCAGAATCGGTAACGAACCAGGAAATACAATAATTGCAACATACAGGGTGACCCAGGAATGCGTGCTCAATCCTTCAGGATCTGAATTAATTTTTGTTCATACAGTTAATCTCAGATAGAAATCGTTCAATAGGCCAGGTATAAACAGTTACAAGAAACAGAAAAAAAGAATTTGGCCACTGGGATGTAAGCACACATCTCTGAGTCAGCCTGTATAGCGCATGGCTACCACATCATCCAGCTTCTCACATCCCGTTCGAATAGTGTGAAACTTGTTGAAGCTGATTAAAACAGAGTCGATTCGTTGCATGTTACAGCTCGAATTCGCGAATCTTGTTATATAAGGGAGGGAAAAACGTGTTTAAGATTGAATAAATGGAAAAATTGCGAACCAGAATTCGAAAGCAATATATTTTCGTGCACACGAATCTCTCCACAACCCAATTACATGAAAAATCGATATTAAACAGCATTTACGTATTCGCAGACTGATGCTTTGATTGGGCAACTCTCACTATTCGTTTCCAGTCCCGCAGATTACCAATTTCGAATTATCGACATTCTGCTGAACCCACTGTACCAAAATCTGAAACGGGTTCGGCTACATATTTTTTGCGTTTAACACATTTATGGTTATCCTGGGACACCGTTGAATTCTTCTCATGAAATATGATGGCTAGACAGCGAATTACACCGCAACGAGCACATTAAAATAGCCATAATATGAGAGTAGAATACTCAACTTTGTCACGACTCTTTAAATATTATATTTGTCAGATATTAGTCGAAAAAATTTTCGGTTTTATTTTGATATAAAGTGGTTTGATGAATTACGCCCCATAAACCGGAGATGACCTATGGATGTCATGACGCTCGACGTTGAATTATGAACAATTTATTCAGTAGTCATGGACAAAAATTGTAGTCCCATATTTTTCGAACAAAATTCGAATATGTACTTTGATTTCACTTCCGCGTTTCATTAGGAAAAGAAAGTGTTGTAACCAACTCACAACCATGAACACCGACTCGATGGATAATTCGATCCAATTATGAATGTGCAAACGATATTTAAATTCGTCAGACGACTCTTGAAGAGCGATTTCATACGGTGAAAATGATAAGAAACGAGACCAATCGGTTTGCGATATTTCTTCTCAAGACACCGACCGATTTGTCATCGGATATGCTGAGTTAACATTTTGAAATGGAAATAACTTTTAGCTGAACTGAAAATGTTTCTTGTATCACGTGCGATAAAACCTTGACGCGAAATATTTCATCCTCTTAGATTCTACCTAGGTTTTCTACGTAACTAGTGCTAGATCATTTCGTCACGATTTATTTGACAGCTGCTGTCAATTTTTCGGTTCGATTCTTGATAGCGAGTCTTCCTACAAGGTGGATAAACGAGCGCTCGAAAGCTTCTGACTTCACGTCCGTGCTTAAGGTGGCCAATTTTTCATTAGCTACATTCATTGTTTGTTAACATTTTTCACTAACTCTGGAACATTCTTCCTGAGTACAAAGAAAAGCGAAATGATACCTACCCCTTCCGCAACAGAGTGAAGCAAGTGCTACTCAGTATCTAATGGGCCAATTTCTCGGTTTAAATCGAGAAATCAACCAACAGAAAAAAAGCTTTCGTTCAATTACAAATTTGGCAACGAATAATTCATGTCGGATACGTTTTTTTCCAGCATTCGTCTCTGCTACATTCGTACCTTTTTTTTGTATGGCTAAGTCTTTTGTTTTTCTATAGTTTTCTCCTATTTTTTTCTATATGATTCAAAAACGTTCTTGGCATAGAGCTTAACATATACTTTTGGTATCTTACAGTATACTCCTGGCAGTTCATTTTATTGTTTTTCAACAGATATTGGACACAATAGGATGAAATCATTTATTTATCGTTCAATCTACATCAATAACAACACATTTTTTTTTGACAAAATAGACATTGATCATTGCAAACAAAACATGAAATAAATGAAATTCTAATAAACGTTCAACTCACCATGGCGTTTTGAATTCTTCTTATTTTGGTCGTTCTTTTCCATGGCACCACCTATAACAAAACAAAATGTTAAAACACTTTCGAAATTGATAGAGCACTAGAAATACATTCAACAAAAACTAGACTAGATAATTATACTCAACAAAACATTTTCAAGTTTTGAATGAACTTTTACATTGTCCAGGAAGTCCAAAATTGTCAGAAAATATGACGTTGATAGGAAACGCATGAATCATTTCGTAAACAAAACTGTCAAATGAAAAGATCTCCCGATAAGCGACTACGTGTTGAGGAAGAAGCAACAAAAATGAAAACATTTCATGGACAAACTCCAATTTTCAAATGAATTTATAATAGACAAATCACCCCCTTCACTTCACGGGACAAGATAATTTAAGGTACCCCATTTCCACAAGGAATTCATTAGAATTATCGCAAAACGAAAGTCAGAAGTTCAAACTGAATATTTAATTTCAATGGTAGAGGGAATCTATTGATTTTGTGAGAATCTTTTTAAACACAAGGAGTAATCCGTTTAAACCAAACCCCTCTGTTTTAAATCAGAGAAAATAATTTATGGATATTTCGACCTTGGCTTTTCTTTGATAATCGAATTAAAAATATTCACGAAAGCTGGAACGAAGTAAAACAATTAGTCTGCATATTCAGAAAATATATAGTTTCGTTTCGAATGCTGCCCTGCCATTCAAATAACATTACTCAAGATCATTACGGATTTTTTTCTGTTAATGCCTCGTAAAACACTTAATCACGTGAAAAAAAATTGACATCAGCTATCAAAAAATCGTGTATGATACTGTTGCTTCAGAAAAATTGGGATTTTCTTCAATAATTTGGTTCTGGTTACGCTATCTGAACAAAAATTGGCATGTAGCATGAATGCGTCATTCTTCATCAAATTGCAAAATTCCATATCGTCATCAGTGCGCCGAACCTTATCGTTTGAGACTAAAAAGTCCGACAATTTAGATTGATGGAATTTTGCATTGATTCAAAAGTATCAGATATCAGTACAAAAAAAAACACTGAATTTTATTTGCTCAATAAGATTATAGCATGAAAAATACGAGTTGTTGAATCAATATTATTTGTACTTGATGATTAGAAACAATAGAGCAGTAGAGTAGAAATGATAACTGGAAGATAAGTTATTTAATATTATATTTTCCCTGGGATTGAAATGTGCAAGCAGATACGAGAAAACACTTGAAGCTATCACAATCATTAATTCTCTAGGATATATTCTATGTTTAGGATTTTAATTCTCGAAAGAAATCATTGTACTGAACAAGAACTATATTCAGTTCTTCGTTGTTGTCAGAAGAAAAATTATGGATTGAAATTTCGGAAAATTGAAAATATGGCATTGCCAAATTTCAGCTTATTGGAGGTGAACTAATGAGCGAGCATGTAGGTTCAGAATATATTTTTTGTTCTCCCGAATGAAACAAAGATATTTTTAGTTAGTTACGCCCTTATAGGCGGTCAAGTGTTGAATAATTTCTATGTAAACAATACTTCATTTAGTAGCATTTGTTTATTTACATACGTATTGAAACCTCTCTAATACGATCTCTGAGTAATCCTAAATGGAGTGGAATGGTAATAAGTAATCCGACCGCATGGTTGCTTCCATGATTGGTCGACAATTGCCGCACCATTGTTTACAGGCCAGTTAATTGCAACAGAGCGCCAAACATAATCAATAGGGAATTATACAGGCTGATTTCGAATGAACCCTAAAATACTAATATGAATAGACCCAGTAAATAAAGGAAAAAACATTTTTCATTGTTATGGTATTCAGTGCCCACTTGAATTGTATGGCTTATGTATATTCATATATTATTCAAAACATTTAAAACAAGGTGTCATTATTGATAATGAAATTGGCGAGAAAATATGAAAACGCTCATTTGTTATAAAACAAACAAGTGGACATTATTCGCGTTCTCTTTCATATGGTTCCCTCTCTTTCTATGTGTTGCTCCCAAAACAAATTCTTTTTGGATTACTTGTTTGGTCTTTTTATTAAAAATATTATTTAGAAATTTTATATTTTCAATCTGAGAAATAAACTGTGCATACTATTTATACAGTAGTCATATAGAAAACTAAAGTAGGAGTAATAATCTAATAAAAACCCTTGCAAATTTTAACTAAGTAAAAAAGAGAATTGGACCCATTTTACACATATTGGACACTGATAAAGTTGTGATTAAAACGAGTGAATGTTGAATGAGGGAAAATACATAATAACAATAGTCAATTAGTAAATTCATTCATGAACTGTTTATAATGAGGAGTTCATTGACCAGGTATGGGATAATAGTAATTTCTACTATCAATGAAAGTTATTGATTAGTTATTATTTCAATTAATGAAATATGAAAATGAGAACAATGTGAGTTTCTTAGGGAAACACTCCTCTTTACAAATAATGTGCAGAAATTACATATTCAGCAATTCCAAACCCAAACAACAAAATTCCAGGACTTTACTAAATAGCGGTATTATTAAGGCTACCATTGAAAAAATCTGAACAAAAATTAGTCCATTTATATTCACAGCTCATGAAAATGTTGGCCAAGGTGTAGAATTTCAACTCTTTTCAATAAAATACATTAATAGCAACAAAAAAATTGGGTTGATTATTCGCAATATTTTTTCTAAGCTACATCCTGCAGTACCTTGATATTGAATTTTGGGACAGCCTGTATAATATGCATATAACGAATTAATGATGATTGAAGAATATTGATTTCTATGACGAACAAAGATATTTTATATCAAATGAAACAATTTAAAGGAATGTATATGGTATCAGACAGAGTTTGAGGTATACTCTACTGAAATCATCATGCAAAAATTATTTGTTAGATTTCATCGACAGTCAAATTGTTGATAATGTTTTAATGATACTATCTTTAGCATGGGTGCTTATAAATCTGGAATGATGTACTGAAAAATGCATAAAATAAATAAAGGGTGGCAGCACATGTCACAGGGAACTCTAGCGAAACAGTTGACTGGCTCTCGATTGACAATAAAGCATTCTACGTAACAAGATATTCATTGACTCCAAAGCTACTTTTGAATCTTTCTGATTTTAGAATGGAAAAGTAACCACTCCTTAGAAAAAAGTGAATGATTTTCACATAGATTGGTTTACTAATGTTTGGACACCCTTGCATGAACTGAAATTCAATTGATCAGCTGATAATGACAGATGTGTGTTAGTGCCCTTCCTCTCCGAACAACTGCTTCACATTTAATGATCTGGGGCTCACTAGAAGTTCTTGTTAGTCTACCTGTGTTTGAAGGGAATATCAGCATTTGAGATGATAGACAATTACTTTTGAGATAACAATAAAAAAAATCATCAAATGAGTTTGTCGAAGAATATGAGTACAAGTATATGTTGTGAAAGACTTTTACAGAAAAGGGGTAATGCAGCTTGATCAAATGAATAACTACTAACAGATATGTAGAACATAAAGAAATCAGTGAATTGTTAATTTGAATACAGATATTGTACCATATGTAAGGGTGTATCTACACCCACTGTATGGTCAAAGAATAAATCTTCACAGAAGATAGATACATAATGCCTCTGGATGGATCATTATTCATAAAAGGATTTCTTATCACTTCTTCTCTAACAATGGCCATGAGTAATAACCACTCATCCTCCTAAGACCATATTCTTTCTTCTTGTTTGTAAATATCATCTTGTTCCAATTCAATAATTGGTTAATGTTGATAAACATTCAAATATGTTGATTTTGCTTTACAATCGACTTAATACATATTGTCAATTGAGATATGGGATGGATCTTCTGGAGGACATAACCAAACTTTGCATTTCAATCCAAAACACAATTGTTCATAATAACAATACCTTGCTGTACCTACCTTGGGAGATAATAATTGTTATAAGACTGATATAACTGATTACTGGGATTGAGACTGATAACCTGAAAATGGATCTTTAAGACTAATTTGAGAGGACAGTGGAGGATCAAGGTGTTGCTGAATCCTGCTTTGACATTTTGAAAGGAATAAATGTTTTCTTTCCCTTGAACTTACCGTTATAAAAATGGTATGTCTATTTCAAATAAGATAAGTCTATTCCAGAAACACATGAACAGCAGTTTATTTTAGGAAATATCCACTCTGTTTTGTTTGGAGTTTGATATCACATTATTAATTGTATCACAGAACTCAAACTCGACGTGATTTAGACTGTCTATGATTTGACTCCAATTCTTCTCAGGGATGTTCAGTTACAAAAAAAAACACCGCACTGTTGGTCAATTACGGGTATCCAGTAGACAAAAATTGTTGGAGATTTGCACTTGTGGTTAAGTTTGTGAACCAGAACTATACGCCATTATACCCACATAGACACCCGGTCATCGCAGTTCGGAACCTCATTCATCTTTTTTTTGAACGTACACGGACGCTGAAACGCACTTATAAGCTAACAAAGGCCACTAACTTCACTTATTGGTTGGGAAAAGGCCGTTTCAGCCTAAAAATTAAACATTTTCACTCGCTCCTTTCCAGGAAGAGTGTACTAATATACAAGGAACCATTGACTTCGGGTCATTCTCGTCAAATGTATGTGCACATGCGCGAAAAATAGTTTCCGATATGTCATTTCGATAATTTGCAAAAATACACTGTGATCCCCGAAAAACATATTTATTTCAATATTCTGACACACACTTATACAAATTCCTATTCCTGGTACCTATTTCATTCATTCCAATTCTTAATCCAATTCTAACCCATTCTTAAGCAATTATTCTACGTATGAAGGCGTGGTGAATCATATGTTGCTGTTGCTATGACAACAGTTTCAAATAGACGTTCAAACATAACCGCGAACTACGAACACCAAGACTTTTTTGGAAAAATTGTTCCCTCTATCCACTATCCCATCATACTTGTCCTCCAAGACAATAAGATACTTCTCCACTAAATGTATACAAGATTTGGTCATAATGAACTTTCTCAAATATATATGCTCAATTATTGCCAGTCGTTCATAAATAAATAAGTACAAAATATTATTTAATTATAAAAAGCTCAACTGAATCATCAGAATAAATAAGGCAGGGGAAAGTGACATTTTTAATGTATCGAACAAATCTGCTCGTCTCTTCAACGGATTTTATATTTTGAACTGGATTTGCAATTTCTGTGGCAATAGCGTGATGAGAGGAGACCTCAAGTTCATATATTAAATTATATGACTGAAGACTTACTGATGACTCATTCGGTTGATTATTATGCATCCTGGCTTCAAGGTGAATGGTGAATTTGAACGTTAACCTGTTAACAATTTAGACTTTATTGCGTCAACTCCGACAGAGAAAAGAAATTAATTCGAACATATAGTAATAGGCGGTTTTCCTATTATAATTTAGATTTGAAGTTGAAAATAGATCAGATTTCGTAGCGCCATCTAGTGCATTCGTACCCAGCTTCTCGAACGGTGTACAATTGTATCAAACGGAAACTGTAGGACAGGTTGGGTAATTACTGTAAATTTGCAGATTTCTTCTTTCCTTTCTCAAATTAAGTTTAATGACTGAATACAGATGGCGCTACGGTAGGTAATCCAGTTCAACAATAAGAAAAGATTATATGAATTATATGAATTGACAAGCTTCTGAGCTTGTAGCTTGTACGAATCAATTGTGGATATTTTTGTACAGAAGCGAGAACTCAGAGCTCAGCTTATTCTCATTGCTGTTCATGGAATATTTATATTAGTTCATAATCAAATTAATAAATTCATTTTTATAATGCACACAATGATTAATAAAAACTGATGGTCATGTTATTCATCCTTGAGGAGAATGTGAATTGAGGTTGGCTATTTAGTACCAGTGATTCGCCCAAAATTGGAATTCACGTTGAACAGGCATCGTGATAACAAACTAAGATACCCGGTCCCTAGCGTAGTGGACTATATATTAGTGTGAAACGACAAAAGCGGAACCTGTATATCTGATAAACCAATGATAACTGAATCCTCACTAATTTACAGTGCAGGATTTCAACCGCAAAAACTACCCAAGCCTCACCCCTTGTTACGAATAGAGAATATATTCGGTAACCCTGGCACATTCTAGATTTTCACCTTGATTTTAATCAGTTTCCTGACCTATCCTTGGGTGGGTTTTCTTCTATTTTTGCCCGGCTACTCAATTTTTTCGCCTAGAAGTTTTTTGCTCTGTCTAGAAATTTTTTGACTTGCCTAGAAATTTTTTACTCTGTCTGGAACTTCTTTGCCCTACCTGGAATGTTTTTGCCTTTTCTGGAACTTTTTCGTCCTGTCTGGAACTTTTTTACCTTTTCTGGAACTTTTTCGTCCTGTCTGGAACTTTCTGTCCTGTCTGGAACTGTTTTGTTCTGGTAGTCGGAATTGCTACCTTTTATTCGAATGAACAAATAAAGAGCCGCTTTGACGGACGAATGCGAATGGAGATAGAGGTCGAAGTAAACAAAACAGTATTTCAAGACTCGTAGAACGACCCCAGTTTATCATAGGACGGATCGAAAAGGGCTAACTAATAGCTGTTTATTAAAAAGATAGTGGTGAATAAAAAAGCGCTTTCCCCCGCAATCCATGGCCATTCGTCATCGAAATATTTTTATCTCCTGTCAGTTGGAACATAAAGCGTCAGGAGATAAAGTAGAGCAGTTTCCTCTGGAGACCACGGTCCGGTCCAGCTCCCGATATTAGATGAGAACGAACGGTGGTGCTGACCCGAAGTATTGGATATCTACAAAATGACTCTCTTGATGACAGCTTCGAAAATCTGTCTGCGTGACCACTTTAGCGAAATTCGACAATTTGAAACGATGATTTAAGGTGCCCAGCACGATTAAGCCGATGGGTTTTAATAACGCCTTTCGCCTTTTTCCGGATTTCACGATATCACACAGAAATTGCCGTTTTATTCGTTTGCAACCTGAAGTATGCTGAAACAAATCGATCGTCTTCGAACAAGCAAATTTGCTGGAAATCAGTGGATGATATACCGAGTGTGGCGTTATGAATGGATAATATGGTTCCTGCTAGTAAAGAACCTTGTGTCGGTTCAGGAAAAGGGGGTTTTCCAATGGAAGGTGTTATTTTAATATTCAAAGAAAAATGCAATTTTTAGTTTGAACTTTTATTCGACGGTTCTTTAAATTTTTAATAATTACAATGCGTTGTTGAAGCTATCGTTTCATCTTGATCAATGGCTTAGTTTCTACTCGTCAAATATCAAAAAATGACGGCTTCAAAAGTGACATCTACCGAAATAGAGAGCTATTCAAAATATTTCAATTCTAATTGGAAAACTCTGTACCTACCTCTCGAAATACTCGATTAACTTTCCCGTTCGATCATACCGAATTCCCCTTTTTGAAGTAGTCTTCCAGACAATCGAATGAGTCAAACAGGCTGAATTTCGGTAATACATGGGGTATGTATTATAGTTTTCATGGGCAGTGAACGGAAAGGGAAAGGGGATGAAAAGCCTCCTATGGTGGCGACTTGACACGAGTAGCTTTTTTAGTTTGTCTGATTTAATTTGGAAAATGGACTAGCAAGTAAAACTACTAAAAAGACGGACCGGACTCACGGTCCCTGACGTGACGCTCGTTCCGTCTAAAAGCTTTTAGCACCACGCAATTCCGATAAAACCTCTTGAGATATTGTCCGCCACAATTCAGCATCATCCCGTTAACATAAAGAAATTATAGAAAGTTGATCTCTGCTGGGAAAAACACTCTAAGATGACCACAACGCGTGGCAATGAATCCGTAATGTACTCACGAAAGGGTGGTTTTTTATACACTGCGCAAAAAAAATTAACGCACATCCTGAAAATCTCAATTTTAATGAAAGTTAACTCTACATTGACTTTATAACTTATTTTTTATGTTCTCTCGGGAAGGTTTTGAACGAAACAAGACACATTAAATGGAAGAATAATTCAGGATTTCACCGAATCTTATGTGAAAGAAGAGAAATGAACAATTTTCAAAATACTGAAATGCTGATAAGTGATTTAATACTTGGTATTTCCACCCCTTGCGTTAATTACAGCTCGGCAACGACGGTTCATACTCAAAATGAGTGATCTTAAACTGTTCTGATCTAATCCTTTCCAGATTTCTCCGAGTTGGATTCCTAAGTCATTAAGAGTAGCTGGACGATTTTCTGAACTTCTCAGCCTTCTATTGAGGTTGTCCTAAACCTGCTCAATCGGATTGAGATCTGGACTTCTTGCTGGCCATTCCATTCGAGAGACTTCAACCTCTTCAAGGTACTCCTGAACGATGCGCGCACGATGGGGTCTGGCATTATCGTCCATAAAAATGAAATTTTCAAATGGCACTACATGCTCTTCGAGAATGTTCCTTATATACTTATCAGCATTCATAGCTCCATTATCAACGACCACTAGGTCTGTGCGAGCAGTCAAAAATTTTCCACCCCATACCATAATCGATCCTCCCCCGAAACCAGTAGTATTCAGGAAATTGCACTGAGCATATCTTTCATGTGGACGTCTGTATACAAGGGAACGTCGATCACAATGGTAGAGGCAGAATCTAGACTCATCTGTGAAGAGAACTCTTTCCCAATCGGCCTCTTCCCAATGGATATGCTCTCTCGCAAAATCCAAACGCGCCCTTCGATGGGCTGGGGTAAGAGCTGGGCCTCTTGCCACGACACGAGGCCTTATATCATATTCTCTGAGGCGATTTCTTATTGTCTGAGTGCTAATTTGCACCTCATGAGTTTGCTTAAGCTGATTTTGAAGGAGGCGAGCGGTTGCAAACCGTTGTCTCAACGAAGAAACTCTCAAGTAACGTTCTTGAATGGCAGTTGTTACCCGTGGTCTACCCTGTCCTGGTCTTCGGACATTCATACCTGTCTCCCTGAATCGCTGCAACATTATGGACACACTTGTATGGGAAACTCCAAACCTTTCTGCAATTCTTGTGTATGTCCACCCTTCTTCTCGCAAAACTACCGCTTGGGCACATTCCTCTTGGGTCAAATTGCGTGTTTCGCGTTGCATAGCGATCGAGTGTAGAAAATCAAACGAAAGAAAAACTATTGATCACTATAGAATTGATCGAGAACAACTGATTTCAGAATGGAGCCAATACATTCAAAATCTGATATCATCTTTTTTTTATTCCTGCTGGGAGAAAACATCTGTATTGAAGAAAAACGTTGAAAGTGGATAACATTTATGCATGCATAATTCTGATAAAAATAATTATCATTGAGAACACCTTCAGTTGTAGAATAAATATGAGATTTCCATAATGTGCGTTAATTTTTTTGCGCAGTGTAGATCGATATGGTCCTTTACAGCATGCAAATTAAATGAATATTTCCGAAGATATTACAGATTTAAAATGCAGGGACATAGCAGTGCGGCGCCGGCACGGGGTGGGTCGCTAGTATCATTATAAAAGGTGTTTGAATTGCGCGCCATGTTTGACAGTCATGTTGTCACATGATTATGACGTGACAGATGGAAAGTTGACAGATGGGAATTAGTAAACATGGAGCATTTCACGGTACAACAACGTGTTCTGATTATCGAAAACGTTATCGTGCTATGATACCACTACCACAGTTTCTTGTGCCTATGCTAGGTGTAAAAGGACCACTATGGTTGGCAACCAGCAGTAGTGACGACGAGGTTGTTCGTCTGTGAAGTTGCTGGTGATCCAGGTTGAAAACCACGCTGACGCAACAACCCGTCGATCTGGTAGCAATCTGCGGCTGTTAAAATCGGATTCTCTGCCCGATTTTCGCCGCAAATCAACCGATCGCGTCGGCGATTTGCGGCCCCCAAATACAGGTGTCTTTGTTCTTCCGATGCATGTCCGAAGGGTTACGGCTCGTTGATTACGAAGTCGTTCGATTAACGACGTCCATCCACCCCTTGCTGTTATGGAAGAATGATCCTCATTGTCCCATTTCCGCCCCAGACGGAAATCAGAACGCTGCAATCTGCGCGATTTGTTTCAAAACGCCCTGTAAAGACCTGTCATTATCCGCGGTCTGCATTGTCTGGCTACCTCGGTCCGTTACAGTCGCGGCTCCCACGGCCCAAAAGTCCTGCGATATCTGCTCTTTTGTCCGAAAAAAAAACAAACAGCGGCTACATCTGTCCGGACAATTCGATCACTGTAAACACCTGGATGCAATCACTTTTTTCCTGTTACATCAAATCGTTAATTGCGCCGAAAGTTGGTTAGCGATTTTCATGCTGGCTTCGAGCACCGTGTCATTTTTCACTCATTTCCACATACTTCAAGAGATACTGAAGGAAAACTGGACCAAAACAACATGAAGAAGAGATAGGAGACTCCGGTTGTTCGTAATGCTTGATTGCCAGCCATCTGCAATGCTGGGACTAAACCTGTCTTGCCAGCGGTGGGCCTGCGGCTATGAACACAGCGGGGGATCCAGTAATATCACCAGTTCGGAGCGGTCATCCGTAGGGGTACAAACTCCGATCGATAACCTCTGTTCGTTTGTTCCGCTCAAATCTTCGGGTCGACCACTCTCTGCTATTGTTTGATAGAGCCGAGATCAACACGTTTTGATCTCTATCCAATATGACAATTTCGCGCTTAAATTCTTTGATCGGGATATCTCAACAACAATCATTTGAAAATTACCAGTAGGATGGACTTGAAGGAAACCGAAGGTAAAGGCCTCTCCTTCGCATGGGATATCATTACCAAATGGGGTATTGGGGAAACAAAGAATGATCTTTCGGGGGAGGCAGGATGGATCGCGCCCATGGGAACGAACCGGCATCGATTACGCCTATGAGTAATTAGAATATTCGGGATGAAAGATCCCGCAGTTCCAGACGCTGTCCGAATTAATTACTCCGGTGATATCACAAATGACTTTCGTGGGAAGATGGCATGATCTAAATCCTGAACTACTTGAGATAACTTGGTGTCCATGCTTGATGGGAAACGATGCAAGTTCTCGAACTGATGCTCATTATTTGCACCAGGTTTCGCGCATATATGAAAAAAAAAACTCCATTCACTTGGATTGGCCCGATTTAGGTTTATCAAGCTTTTCTACTTGAAACTGACGCAGGTTGTCACTCGTGAATATCGGAAAGGTCGAAATACTTCTCAGAGACGTTTTCAAAGCTGATTTCTATTATAAGGTTTCTTAGTACAATTTCATTTTCATACTGGAGTATTTCAAGTTGTGCGAAAAGGTTTCAAATGTCTTCTGTAGGCTCATTTCTTGAGAATTTTGAAAAGTGAGGAATTTCATAGGTCCGTCTGTTTGTTCAGAAGTTTTCTGTCGGGTTATTCGAGTACTTTTATTCTTTTTTCGAATGAACTATCACAAAGTAACGGAGTATTCTGTCCGATATTTTTCAGTGAAATTTCAACACTCGATTCTTGATTTCCGTACAAGAAAATAGCATAACTGAATCTTCCAACCATGTTTATTAGGCTAAATATTTCTAGTATTAACAGAGGAAAAAGTTTCTTCAACATTCGCCAGGTCTTTCGAATTATTGAATTCACATAATATTTTCTCGAATTCATTATTTTCCCAAATTA
Source organism: Adalia bipunctata (assembly GCA_910592335.1). Taxonomy (NCBI): domain Eukaryota; kingdom Metazoa; phylum Arthropoda; class Insecta; order Coleoptera; family Coccinellidae; genus Adalia; species Adalia bipunctata. The sequence goes on from OU342957.1 coordinate 3,687,190, forward strand.
AAGAAAAATTTTGATTAATATGTATGTAATTACTATGACCTCTATGTAGAGAAGACAACGTTGCGTAGTTATCTGACTATAACCTAACATTTTCAAAATATACGCGGTGAAATGTGTCAGAATGTCACGGCCAACCAGAACTTTCCGGAATTACGAAAATCCGGAAAATATTTTTTTATTAATGAAGTGGTGTGAGAAAATGAAATACAATCCATGCTAATTCTTTTTTTGACAGTTTCGAAGAATCTTAAGAGTCTACAGCCTTCAAAATAAGAAACGTATACCGCCAGATGGGGCAGTGCAGTCCAGTGCATTAATTTTTATTTAAGCTTAATAGAACAAATGTTGGGGCAGGGAACATAACAAGAAATCCTACACTAAACTAGATCTCACACTGGCTGTATAATACACTAATTTTCCTTTACCAGTCTTCGGGAAGGAGATACCTGCGGGGCGTGTCATTTAAAAGAAATTCAATTCCATCTTAGAATCCACAATTGTGAGAAACAATTAATTTTCACTAATCGACAGCTAAAACAAACCTTAATAAATTGTCGTTGATAAATATAGATATTTATCATTTCGCATAGAAATATTCAAGGAAATGAATTTCGCGGAAACAACACATTGTTTTTTTTACAAGAAAACGGTAAATTAAAAAAAAAAGAGATGGACGTTTTATTAACTAAATGATGGACTGAAATGAAGAAACACAAAAATATTCGTTCGTTTTGATTGTGGAAATGTTACAAAATAACCAACAATGATGGGGAATATCCTTTTCATTCATTTAATACTAATAAAATATTTTTTTATTATTCTTATCTTTATACACTCATAAATCATCAATCAGAAAAAATTAATCGTTTCTGAGTCCTTTTTTTCAGGGTAGTAGACCCTTAACTGACAATGTAAGATGTGAGCAGGATCGGAAAATTAGTATGGTAAAACTCGCAATCTTGCACTGCCATAAAAGCCTTGACGTTTTTTTAACTGGTTATTTAAACTTGTACCGGTCGTATAGAGATCGCTTTCGATCACTTTAATTCTGTTTCATTTGCTGAGGCAGGAGGACCTTAATCGGTGAAGGAGTGTCGAAATTCGTAGCCACTTCTGATCACATGTGCGAGCTATGTGCCCGGGTGTCACGAAAATTTATGGGGCGATATTTCATAGGTGAGCGAATAAATCAGTTACGTGAATTAATGTGGGCCTTTGGAGAGCTTACGAACATAAGCTCCGTCATACAGTTCCACAAAACCCGTATCAGGTTTTGCCCAGACGGTTTCCAACCACAACGGGGGAAATCTTTCGTTGACGATTGAAAATACTGTGCATCATCTATGGTTTACGAACAGTTGGCTGAAATGACAGACAAGATTTTTTGGTATCAGGAACATTCATTCGTATTTTCCTCGATTATCCAAAAATATATTATCAGCAAGTATCATTTATATTGAAAAATTAATAATTGCAATGTGCATTTCTTCCAATGAGATACCCTGAAAAAAAAGGGACTCAGAAACGATTGGTTTTTTCTGATTGATGAAGGGATGTATGAGTGTATAAAAATAAAAATATTTCATTAGTATTGAATGAATGAAAAGGATATTCCCCATCATTTTTGGTTATTTTGTAACATTTCCACCATCAATAACAAATATTTTGTGTTTTTTCATTTCAGTATAGAAGTCTATCATTTGGTTGATTCTTCAGAATTTACCGTTTTTTTGTGAATAATATCACAACAATCTGTTGTTTTCGCGAAATTCATTTCCTTGAATTTTCTATTCGAAATGATAAATATCCATCTTTATCAACGACAATTCATTAAGGTTTGTTTCAGCCGTCGATTAGTGAAAATTAATTGTTTCTTACAATTGTTGATTCTAAGATGGAATTGAATTTCTTTTTAATGACACGCCCCGCAGGTTCTCCTTCCAGATGACTGGTGAAGCGAAGAGAGAGTATTATTCAGCCAGTGTGAGATCTAGTTCAGTGTAGGATTTCTTGTTATATTCCCTGCGCCCCAACATTTGTTCTATTAAGCTGAATAATCCAATAAATACAAATTAATGCAATGCACTGCCATCTGGCGGTATACGTCTCTTATTTTGAATTGAACTTTGACATTTATTCAGTTTTATCCTTATAACACCGTGGTCATAACCGTCTTAAAGATGGCTCTCACAGTCTCAAGTGACCTCAGATAATAGATCTACTGGCAGGTATCATGTGTATAGGGCTTTATTTAAACGTAGTTCAAAGTAACTGTCATTATGTTAAGGTGCTCGTAATTTCAGTTTGTATTAACAACGTATCAACATCAGCAACTATTGCATTATAATCAAACTGACAGAAAAATCTTTGAATTTGAGACTTTTTGATAAATCTCATTGGCTAAAATTAGGAATAATTCGGAGACGGTGTGTTTTATGGAAAAAAAAAATTGAATCGTTCAAGTTCTTCCAACAGTTTATAGTATTTTTTCTCTGGATCTATTTGTCGCTTTTGTTAACAGGAAGAATATTGAATAATTGTTGATACTGATCATGAATGGATTAAAATCTTCCGTTTCATCATTTCTGAATGCCGCGAATATATATCGAAGTGTCAGTGAACAACCATACGACACATAAATAATATTTTTTTGATATTTCGCTGAAAATTAAGCTATTTATAATTTCCGAACGATTTGATTTTACGATATAGTTCACAATTCAGCACATTCGTGGGGTGTAGAGTGAATGGTTTTCAATCGATAAGCAACATATCATCACTGGCATCATAAAACTCAACAACCAGCGGAATTTGCGGAGTTTCCAAATCGTATTACGTTATTTTAGCAACGATTCGCAGTTCCCATCAATGAGGGAAACCGAAAGACCTATTTCTAATTGTGTCCAACAGGCTTCTTCGGAAACATTTCTAGAAAAGAAGCACCAAATCTTATTATCATGTTAATTGAAAACCCTGTTAGTTCAGAAGCGATTTCGTTTATCATTTGAGAACTCGTGAATAGATTATTTCATTTTCTATATTTGGGGTGAAAAAAAATTTTTTCGTTTTTGTGTAAATCCTGTTTATTTCTTGAGAAACCCTATTGGTTTTATTCTGGAGAATTTTCCTTCTATCATCAATACGTAGTGAATTACATGCAAAGCCTATAACTGAATTGTTTTCAATGATAAATCATTTTTATGTTCCTCCCGAACCTTTAACCAACAACGGCGGAAAGATTTAAAAAAGCATTAAGGGCCCCGATTCGAAGGTCCTGTATACATTTTTACGATAGCGAATATAAAATAATAGCTTCTTCACGGTATTCTCTGAAACACAAAAATACATTTACTCTAACTGTATTCGCTCCGCGTCATTTATTTTATGAAATAGCTTTAAAAAATGAGATTTCGGTCTTTTTATAACCTTTCGTAAGTAGCTTAAAACATGTGTCTGCAAAAGGGAAGCCAGCTATCGGCATAAATAACCACTTGGGATTTTCATTTTATTCGACGAGATTTCCTTGTTTCGACCCCAGAATATTCACTCCCCCTGGCTCGTTTCGAGAACTATATTTCATGAAACCGCTTGATTTGTGGACACGACTGAGCGCCTGTTCGATTACGCCTAATCGACAGCTGCAAATTGTGAATCTAAGTGGAAATAGTTTGGATTCGAAAAGGATTTTTCGATAGGACGATTTTATTTTGAAATCCGACGGTAACCATATTTAAAAGGCTCAGACTTTCACTGGATGTCAGTCGAAAAATTCTTCGAGCTAAGCTGATCGATAAAATTTATACGACATATGGATGGAGAGACAGGAACGGAAACTCTCACAGTTTGATATTTCCATTTTTTGAAAAAGTTGCATTTCACAGGTAGAAATCTGAACTGTGATAGTTAGGCCTCTGGATTATTTTTAATTGAATTCAGCGACCCCGAAAACCTACATTTTGATACCAAAGTAAATGTAGCTTTTATAAGACCAGAATTTTTCAGTTTCATTTTTTCGATAATTCATTTTCGAGTTTTCTTCAGGAACTCGGGCCGTTCACAATATGTGTGTTATAGACTCGTCAAATGGCTGGTATTGAAAATTCGAAGGGTTGGAACAGTAACCGCATTCAATAGACAATAATACAGTTAGATCCTGCCGGTTATATTTTTTATCGACTAATATGCTGTCTTACCCCTAGATCAAAACTTGAGATTTTTGGAATGGCTCGAATTTTGCACAGATATACTTTGAGCTGTGCTGATTAATGAAATATATACGACTCATATATGGGAAAAGGAACGGGAGTTATGACGCTTTGAAATTTCCATTTTTTAAAAAAATGCCATTTCGCAAGTGAAAATCTAAACCATGATAGATAGGGCCTTGGCTTATTTCTTATTGAATTCAGCGTCCTCGAAAACCTATATTTTGATACCAAACTTGTCCATATAGACCTTCAATGACTTGAATTTTTTCGAATTTTCAATTTCGAGTTTTGTTCGAAAGGTCATAGCACTCGGAGTATTGGTGATATCTATCCGCAAAATGTGTTTTCTCAATGATTCGAATGGATTTTAGATAATCCATATATAATAACACCTTCAGATTTCTCAGGGATTGCGTGATGTAGACAAATATAGCGTTTTTGGGGGGTCTTACCCCTTAGTCATTTTTGACCCAAAAAGTTGGAATTTTCGAATCAGATTTTATTGCATGAATTGATACTTTGGACAATGCTGATTATCAATATACGAATGAAAATTGGATACCATCGAAGGAACGGGAGTTATGACGCTTTGAAATTTCCATTTTTTTAAAAAAATGCCATTTCGCAAAGGAAAATCTAAACCATGATAGATACCAAACCAAACTTGTCCATATAGACCTTCTATGACTTGAGTTTTTTCGAATTTTCAATTTCGAGTTTTGTTCGCAAGGTCATAGCACTCGGAGTATTGGTGATATCTATCCGCAAAATGTGTTTTCTCAATGGTTCGAATGGATTGTAGATAATCCATATAGAATAACACCTTCAGATTTCTCAGGGATTGCGTGATGTAGACAAATATAGCGTTTTTGGGGGGGTCTTACCCTTAGTCATTTTTGACCCAAAAAGTTGAAATTTTCGAACCCGATTTTATTGCATTTACTGATACTTTGAACAATGCTGATTATCAATATACAAATGAAAATTGGATACCATCGAAGGAACGGGAGTTATGACGCTTTGAAATTTCCATTTTTTTAAAAAATGCCATTTCGCAGGTGAAAATCTAAACCATGATAGATAGGGCCTTGGCTTATTTTTATTGAATTCAGCGTCCTCGAAAACCTATATTTTGATACCAAACTTGTCCATATAGACCTTCTATGACTTGAATTTTTCCGAATTTAATTTTTCGAATTTTCAATTTCGAGTTTTGTTCGCAAGGTCATAGCACTCGGAGTATTGGTGATATCTATCCGCAAAATGTGTTTTCACAATGGTTCGAATGGATTGTAGATAATCCATATAGAATAACACCTTCAGATTTGTCAGGGATTGCGTGATGTAGACAAATATAGCGTTTTTGGGGGTCTTACCCCTTAGTCATTTTTGACCCGAAAGTTGGAATTTTCGAACACGATTTTATTACATGTACTAATACTGTGAACAATGCTGATTATCAATAAACAGATGAAAATTGGATACCATCGAAGGAACGGGAGTTATGACGCTTTTTAATTTCCATTTTTTGAAAAAAATTTCATTTCGCAGGTGGAAATCTAAACTATGTTAGATAGGGACTTGGATGATTCCTTATTGAATTCAGCGTTCTCGAAAACGTATGTTTTGATACCAAAGTCAAGCATGTTCCTCTTATAAGTCAAAAATTTTTTGTTTGCAATTTGAGAATGTCTCTATATTCGCATCAAAGTAATATATAAAGTGTGGTTATCAGAAATGCATTAAGATCAATCTCTTTATTGTACCAATCCAAGCTTTCGGTCACAATGATGACCGAAAGCTTGGATTAATATATAAAGACCCAATTTTGTCTACAGTTCTGATGAATCTTTCGAAAATCATAGAAGATGCCTACGGCTATCCCAAGCTCTCCAAATAATCTGCTCAAATTTCAAATTATACCCAGTTCCCTTCTGTCGACGATTCCTCTCATATGAAACGATCCTCTGTCATGTAACACGTACCGTCAGTCATGTTTATTGAAAAGGAAAATCGAACGCGATATATACCACTGGCGAATAGAAATAGAATGGAAATGGAATGATGATATTTTTATCTCCTTTCCATTCCGACCGGTCGGATATGGCTCAGATATTTAATTTCCATACGATTAACTCGAAACGTCTGATTCGCAAAGATTATACTCGACTTGTCAACTCTATATAGCGGAGTACACTCCAAGGGGTTCCGATCATTTCCTCTACGAAGAACTTGGATTGCAAGGAAACGATTTTGTGTACAGTGTACCGGGAAAAATGTTCGTTACCGGCCTGGATACTCGACCTGTACGCCTCGTATAATTTTCGGAATTTCTTCTTGAAGTTCTTGATCGTTTTAGATGTTTCAAGTACTTCACCAGGCGTGGCATTGTACTTTGAAGCAACGGCTCTTCATAAGAAGACTATCGCCTTCATAAGGAGGAGAACACCTCTGTGCTCGGCTTAGTAGATAATCATAAGAAAAATTTTAATGTTTCTTGGTGAAAATTCATGTGGGTCGTCATAGCGCCATATTGGATTCATCTGACACATCGTCGGAATGCCTAATGGGGCTTTTTCTGGAGTTGCAACAGCACCTCACCCTTTCCATCCTTAATAACCTCTTTGATTTAACAGATCGGCATACGGAACCGTGTTTGTGCTCGGCTCGTTTCAACGCTAATTGAAGGATCACTTGAAGGGACGTAAACAAACATAACCCCTGTAGTGGTAAAGTTAAGGGACTAGGAAGTGAACTGTAAACTGTCGTAATACGCACATGGTGTCGTTATATTAGTGGCAATTAGTAATCAGTGACAATTCAAGCGCGTGCCTAGCTTTCCGTGACTCCTTCACGCTATGGAACATTCCTAAACGGAATTTTGGATGACTTCATTCGGAATTCTGACTCGCCAATTTATTATTCCATGAGGGCTTTCAAGTGGATGCCGGCTATCAAAGAAAATTAAAGGGCTGGGTGACCAAAAATGGTTTTTCATAGGAACCACTACAATTTTATTTGCAGTTCCTGGTAAAAAGGTTCTTAAATGTCTCAAGCGCAGGTTCAACAAATTTCCTTAATTTCTCGGGTGAAAATATTGATCTTTACTTCGAGAAGCCGTTTACAGAATTTGAATCTGACTATTTCTTTCAAATTTCTTGAAGGTCTAGCTCAGGTTTTGCTTATTTTTTCCTAGTTTAACCTAACGTGGTACAAAAAAAAATTTGGTGAGTGTTTCGGTAAAAAAAACAGATTGAAAAAATTCTCAAATTTTGGTGTCTTCATACTAAAAAATGTGGCAAAGGGGGTAATTTTCGAAAATGCCGAATATGACTTTTACTAAACATAAAACATATTTTTCTGAAGCGTCACAGAGTCCTCTACCCGGAGGTACCATATTATCTAATCATTACGCCACAGCCTGTATTTACTCCAACTTTAGGTCTTGAACGTGAAAGCCTCACCCTGTATATTAGCATACTTACCAGAAGTGTAGACCGCAGTGATCGCGGAGTATCTCCGAGTATCCCACTGTTCTTATCGTAGAAAAATTGGCACAATTGAGTAGAATGGACGATAATAATTCATGGGTGAATCGATGGCCACCACCCTTTCGACATGAAGAAAATAATTGGGGACGTTCCATACGCACAATTGCAGGATGACATTTGAAGGATTATGGGAGTAATTTCGAGCCATGTGGTCCTCGACCTTTCAGCCACCGCAGCACTAGATATTAATTGAATAGCGAGGTCGTGTTGATTAAGAAATTGGAATGAATTTTGAATGGGGTGAGGGGCACACAGGTCCGGCAGAAGGGTTGCGATCGGATGGGGTGGGCGTTTTCAATAAATCATAACCGAAATTCAGAGATCACCTTTCTATCTGGCCTAGTCGTCAACGAACATTTTTGGCACGGGTTTTCTTCAGTTGTTGGGCGATCTTTCGATGGGTTCCTTCTTTATTACGAACTTCATCCTCGAGGATCTTTAAATTTACTATAGTGAGTTTTCGTAAATTAGTCTAAGAAGAAGAAGAAGTCTCATGAAACATTTAATTATTAAATGAAACATACTGTAAAATCTATATATATAAAACAGAGTTGTTGGTTACACCATTTATAACTCGAGATCGGATGGACTGTTTGTTATGAAACTTCATTTATGGATTCGTCTACGGCCTGGTTATTATAAAATACATTGAAACTCTGAAAAACTTGCTTATGTAGGAAATGCTTTTTCTCCTTTTGAATAAGGCCACTAGGTGTCGCTACGGTTAATGGCTCTTTTCTAGACACTGTAGCGTAGTCGTGAAGGTACTATATTTGATATTATCGCCACTAGATGGAGATGTCTACAATTATTGTGTAATTTGCATAGAATTTATAATAACATGGAAGGCTATTATCAGATCAAGAAGCGGGTAAACATCTAGGGCCAGCTAGTGATTATATATATTTCACTGCAAATTCTTTCTTGGGGTGGGGGTAGTTACCCCAGTACCACCAAAGTAGCAATGATGTCGGTACAAAATTGAAACAGAATCGGTTTAGTCATTGATACTTTTTTTCTTCGATTAAACTTTCGTTGATTTAAGGGGCAAGCGACAAATAAAAACACATGATATTATTTGGGGAAGGAATTTAATTGTGTTGAATTCAGTAGGATGAATTTCAGAAAATTCTTAATTGGGTAAAGTTGAGGCGCTTGATTCATAATACATAGAATAATTTGTTATTCTATTTTTCCATTCACTTTTATAATGTATCCAGGTTGGCCATGAAATTCTGACACATTGCACCGTGTATATTTTGAAAATGTTATGTTATAGTAATTTTTCTGTTAGATAACTGAGCAACGTTGTCCTTTCTACATAGAGGTCGTAGTAATTGTGTATTTATCAAAATGTTTATTAACTTTGAGAAAATAATGAATTCGAGAGAATATTATGTAAATTCAATAATTCCAAAGAAGTGGCGAATGTTGAAAAAACTTTGTTCTCTGTTAATACTGGAAATATTTCACGTATATAAACATGGTTGGAAGATTCAGTTATGCTATTTTCTTGTACGGAAATCAAGAATCGAGTGTTGAAATTACAGACGGACCTACGGAATTCCCCACTTTTCAGAATTTTCAAGAAATAAGCCTAAATCTGTGTCACAGTTGAACCTCAAGAGAACTAACTCCATTTACAATGTTAAAAAACAGTATATAGAAATAAGCATTGGCAACGTCTCTGAGAATCATTTGACATTCAACGAGTACCAACCTGCGTCAGTTTTAAGTGAAGAAACTTGATAAAACTGAATCATGGCCAACCGGGATACATTATAGAAGTGAATGGAGTATGCTTATAATTATTCGCTCTACTTGCTTTTTCGATCGGTACGGACCTGTCCGTTGGGGTTGTGGTTTTTGCTCTGCAGAACAAGACAGGGGTGGTGCGGTCCCATGTGTGGAGTCGGCGGTTTGTCTGTGGTCACGTGTAGGGGGAATTATTCGCCCTTTATAAATATAGAGCTTCATCAGAGCTACTACATTCTTGACTTTTTAACTCGATAGGTAGTCATTGATTTATCGGGACATGAATAAAGCTTTTTCCGATTATTGATTCTACGAATGGGAATTTCTATATCGAGTGAAAATATAGAATATTAGAAAGCAAATGATATAAAACATAAGCTGCATCATTCGAAGTTTTGATTTTTTTATTCGGAAAAAACTGTTTTTGTGGGGAAATAGAATGCTTTCTTGATCTGCTGGATAAAAAGGAATTATATTTTTCGATCGGGATCTTTTCCTTCGACATTTTTGGTTGTCCTGACAGGGGGTAACCAGTGGTGAGGCTGAGGGGCCCGGAAAATTAGAACGTTATCCTCGACCCCAGCCTGGAGCCGTGCTCTGCAACTTGCAAACGAACGGAAAAGCCGAAAAGTTAATGAGACAGTGGAGGTAGGAGCGAATCGCTTTCAATGGAAACCGTCTCAAAAGCTCGCTTTCATGCGAAGCTCGTTTGATCTCAATATGTGACACAACCGCTCAGATGAAAGCTTCTTCTCTCCTATTTGCCGTTTAACAGAGCCTCATCCATCACGGCACAGACTCACTGACTCTTTTCATTCCGTCTCCTTTCTTCCAATCCGGGAAAAATACTGAGACGAGGTAATTTCGAATTCGTTCTTCTCATTTTGAATGTTCATCATCTCGAGTGTGTATTCTCTATTTATTCCGCGAATCTGCAGCGATTTCCCTGTTTATCTTTTCCATACGCATGGATAAACGTGGACGAATAGACTAAAATCGGTGTGAATGCATGCTAAAGTGCGTGCAGCTAATCAAGCCTTTGATGTCGATTTTTTTTTCCACCCCCAAGCGGAAATGAAACGCGAGAAAGTGTTTTCATTTGGAAGATTATCTGAGTTTACTTAGTAAATGATTAGATTTTCATTTCGTACGCCAATCCAGATAGATCAAGGAGGAGTGAAAAACATGAAAAACATCTTTCGAAAGAAATTTAACATTAGTTGTCGAACATATCGACTATGACATAGAAATCAGATCAGCATAGTTTTCAAACGGTTAATAAGCCATGTTGCTTGGAGCACCCTGTATATGCGTAATGAGGAATAATTATTTCGGGAATGGCCATGATTTTTGAGAAAAATTATATACTGCATGTACATAATTATTCGATGCACTTTTCACACTATGAAAAGCATATTCACGCTACCGAAGGCCAATATCAAAATGAGAACTATTAATTTTGTTCAGCCAGGAAACGTTGAGCATTCGTAATCAGTTCCAGTGAAAATTCATGATTGTTATGAGCTAGGCACTGACAATATGTATTTTTCTGTTTCAATTTCCGTATTTGGAGTCTTTTTTCTTGTGAGTATTTAAGCCTAAATCATCAAAATTGGACAAATGTTGGTATATGAAAAATCGTTTATTGATTCAAGTAGTTGATCCAGAACCAGATTCTGTCTGCTAGTAGTCTGATTGACGATAAAAAATTGTTGGGTTCTGGAACTCATGTGACTAGAAATCTCAATGTTTCATCTGGGATCAAAAGGGTAGCTACCAATAGAAATGTGGGATTGAATTCAGTTTCTGAATCAGAATATGGAAAAGCTTTAAGATATACGAAACAAAGGCAGTCGATTTGGAGGAAGGTTATGAAAGAATGTGGCTTTGGTTTTCCTTTAGTTATACGTGAGTATAGTTCTTGAGGATGACTATCACACGAATAATTGATTTCTGGGAAATTTTTCTATAGCCGTTTTGGTACCATCTGTAACTGCAGCTACAACCACAACAAGTACATCTACCGGTGCACCTGATGCTAGGACATGAATCGATAATTTTTACTGGTGGAAAATTGAGTGTTTTCGGTCCATATGATTGGAGTGAATGAATAAAATCTTAAAACATCGTTTCTCTTTTTCACATCCTCAAATTCCATTCGTCAAAAAACATTGAACTTCAATGGCGAATCTACCTAAAAGGTGAATCTACCTACAAGATGTGCCTTCTTTATTGTTGATTAACTTTTTATTAAATTCGACTTTTGATCTGGAATTGTTACCATATTGATGTGGTGGCGTTTCAAAGGATGTATGTTTGTCGTTTCGTTTTCTCCCAAGAGTTCAACGAACGTGTCAGTCGTGAGCTTTTTGTCCCACATTTCGGCTGGCGAAATTCGCGTATAACATCCGTAATATCGCTGAAGCATAATGATTCGGATTCATGGCGCAATCCTCATATGAAAGATACGTTCGCAATTTATCTTTAAGGGCTCTTCTAACACTTCACTCAAGTATTATAGTGTTGATGCCTCACTAATGGATTGATGAGGACCTCGCTGGTAAGATGCTGCACGTCAGTGGCGCTTCCGAGGATGTTTCATGGTGTAGGGTTCAATTTCCTGGTAGAAAAAACTGATCAGATTCTCCGAAAGTATTGAAGGAATAGTTCCACACTCAGAGGAACTTTTGTAGATAGATTTTGACAAGCATTATTGCGGAAGCTGATAATAATAATAAATGGTTCGACTGTGCATAAACTGGTTTCTGTCTGATGCGTAGTTTTCGCACAATAGCTTTATAAATAATTTAAGAATTTTGCAAAATGCACCGATTCAACAAAAATCTACCCTTCTTATATTGATTGTCTTTAGTTGAAAATCATAACATCGTATAAAGCAAAGTCGCTTTCGCTGTCTGTCCCTATGTATGCCTAAATCTTCAAAATTACGCAACGGATTTTGAAACGGTTTTTTCTAATAGATAAAGTGATTCAAGAGGAAGGTTTATATGTATGATACAATCATAATATTGTAGAGAAACACTGATGAATTTACAGATTTTCAATGTGATGTCGTAAATAAACAAATTTTTTTGCGCTTACATTGCAAACGCTGACTGAACCCCACGAGATAAATCGAAATAATGTACTCGGTATTGTACTCCTGAAAAAGCCATTTTTTATCCTTCACATTTTACGGCAAAAAATGGCTTATTTAGGAATTTATTCAAAGCAATACAGCATCAATCCTCATCTAATTAAGTACCTTGAATACATTGTCCATTCAATATAGATCGATGTAGCCCCATACCTCATGTAATTTGAGTGAATATTTCCGAAGATATTACAGATTTAAAATGCAGGGACATAGCGGTGCGGCGCCGGCACTACCGTTGTTTATAAGGATTGCATTGCATCCGCGCGAAGCAGGGGCGGGTCGCTAGTCTTCAATAATTCCAAAATAAACGAGCAACTACCCCATTGGCGGGTTATAGAGGATTGAGGATTTTTTGGGCTGCCTTTCTGCTCTAATTCTTGTATTTCTCAAATGATATTCGAAACCCGAATATGCATCAGAGACCACTCAATCCGAACCCCCGAACAGAAAAAAAGATGAAAAAACTCGCATGGCTGGATTCGCTGTCCGACAGTTCGACGGATTTTTTGGAGTCGACTTCATATATCCCGATTATCCAGATTATAAGAAAGATTGGCGGGTTAGCTCCGCCCGCGGACCACACCCCTCGCACTCGAGCCACCGTGCGGCGGCCTGCCGCCCCCAAGTTCACACCACGTCAACTCCGTTTCTTACGCTATATATCAGTGGTGTCACCTACAAGGTGGACTCTCTGGCACTTACGAAGTCAACGGCCAAGCTCGAATTGTCGGAATGTAATATAAGGTCCCTTTTATTTTCGGTCGAGACCAGCTATGGATCCTTTTTTGTGACTTTATCGTCTTCAATGAGGAGGCTCTCATCAGTGATAAAATAGATTTTTTCTTCCAGTTTCACATTTTTCTTATGAATCCGTCAATCTGGAAAATTCGCATCCACGAAGTCCCTAACCCATTGACCACCCAGGTTTGTCCATTCCTCGTTGTTCTTTGGAATTGGGCATTCCACAAGCGTCATTACACCGTTTTTTGCATGAATATTTGGGTCTTGAGGCTTATAAAGTTCAGTTAACACAAGAACTCAAGCCGACCGATCATCAACAACAAGTCTGTGCTGATTGGGTCCTTGAAAAGCAAGGAAATGATCCGGAATTCCATCAAAAAATCATCTTGAGTGATGAGGCCCATTTCCACCTCAGTAGCTTCGTCAACAAGCAAAATTTTCGCTTCTGAGGCTCGGAAAACCCATGAGTTATTGTTGAAAAGCCTCTCTATCCTCAACGTGTGACTGTTTGGTGCGGTTCATGGTCCAGACGGGCATTGGACCTTACTTTTTCAAGAATGAGGCTGGAGTAACAGTTTCGGTGAATGGATTGCGCTGTCGAGAGATGATCAATGATTTTTCATGGTCGGAATTGGATGGTATTGATTGGGACAACGTTTACTTCCAACAAGACGGCGCTACGTGCCACACAAGCAACAGAACCATTGATATTTTACGGGAAAAGATTCCGGACCGTGTTATCTCTCGACGAGGTGATCACAATTGGTCACCGAGATCTTGTGATTTAACACCTTGCAACTTCTTCCTTTGGGGCCATGTGAAAGTGAAGGTCTACGTCAAGAGCTCAGCTTCGATTCAAGACCTCAAAGATGAATTCGTGAGGCTATCGAGGAAATAGGGCAGCCACTTTAAGATTTGCTTATGGATAATTTCAAGAAAAGAATGTGGTCCAGAACTCGTGGTCGTGGTGGTCATTTGGCAGATGTTATTTTCCACGATCAACGGCACACCTTCCTCTTAATTATGAAATAAACATCCGATCATTTATCTAGATAAATGGCATCTTTCTTTGAATGTCAAAAACAAGCAGGATGCAATAGTGGTACAGTTGCTAGCATGTTTGAGGCATGATTCAGTGTACAACTTGCTTGTTTGTTAGAGGTTCATTATTACATTCTGTCGAGCCATCAGAGAGAAAAAGACGGTAAGAATTATCAGAGGATTATCCAAGCCACAAGTCCTATAATGTGGAATTATGGAATTATCAACGGGATAATTATCCAAATCATTGTGCTACCAATTTTTCCCTTCTTACTCTTTTCAATACTCATCAGTCGCGCCCGAGGTGATTGTCTTGGTTGGAAATTCCTGACAGTTTGTGATTAAGGCTGTTTTCCCTGTGATCATGTCCGATCAATTCTCCTTTTTGACGCAATAATCGTAACCGATCGATTTCGGGTCGATTACAGGTTTCCACACCGCGAAACCGGTGGTTTCTTCGGATTTCGGTAAGTTATAGGACACAGGTGCAGTTGGTCCCTCCTGTAACCTTGCCTTATGGAGTTCATGCTTCCTTCCGGTAAATAAAGACGAAGTTACACGTGCACCAAGAAGGCGATCGGCTCGCCACCACGTGTGGAATCCCGGAAACATCGAACAGCCCAGACCGGTCTGGGCCGTTTCCTAGACCTTTTCCCACGCGAGGGGATGCTTTGCTTTCGCAAAAACCCAAAACGTCGTGGCTTGCATCTCACCATTTCCTCCTTCCCACGCCCAGATTTATAACATGTTGGTACTTGGATGTCATAACACCGGCGAAATTCATTTCGGCTCCCCCAATTCCGCTTCCTTATTACCGATGCTCGACATATTTTACATATAGGTGATGTAGGGGTGCATTCCGCCGATGGGGTAGGTGCTTATCGGTTTTGAAATGAATGCAGTTTCTTCAGTTCGTTTAGATCGTTAGAATGTTATCAAAACGTCGAAAATGCCCTCACCCAAACATTACATAAACAAAATTACGGTTGAAAAAATCATTGGGTGAATATGGCCTTAGATTATCAATAGAATACTTTCAGATCGTAAATTTTACATCGGGACCTGTAAATTTACAATCCATATTTTGAATATTTGTGATTCTATGTGAAGCTTTGAAAATTCGTTGGAAGCTTCAGAAAGTTTTGTTAATTTTTGTAATTTTCTGGAAATTCATAACAAATCCCCCAAAATAATCATCAAATTACTATAATTATAATCGTGATTTATATTTGTGATTCTATGTTAAGCTTCGTGAATTCTTGTGAAGCTCAAGTAAGTTTCATAAATTTTCTGGAAATTGACAACAAATCCCCCAAAATATTCAATAATATGCTATAGCTTGTGAAATGACTATAATTATAATCGTGAATTATGTTTGTGATTCTATATTAAGCTTTGAGAATTCTTGTGGAGCTCTAAGAAGTTTTGTAAATTTTTATAATTTTCTGTAAATTCACAAAAAATTTCTTAAAATATTCAATAACATGCTATCACTTGTGAAATTAATATAATTATAATCGTGAATTATATTTGTGATTCTATGTTGAGCTTCGTGAATTCTTGTGGAGCTTAAGTAAGTTTTATAATTTTTTTGAATTTTCATGAATTATAAATGTGATTCCATGTTGAGCTTCGTGAATCCTTTGAATCTTTAGAAAATTCGGTGAATTTTTGTGATTGGAAATTCTGGAAATTTACAACAAACCCCTCAAAATATTCAATTACGTGATGTAGCTTATGAAATTCCTAAAATCATGATCGTGAATTACCTCTAATAATTTTTTAAAATTACACCCATTTTTACAGTGTGCTTGCAATTTTGCAATATGTTCGAGATCACATTGTAATTATAATTTTTACTCGTGAGTTTCACGATATTACATTGTGATTTTACTTTTTACGAGAATTTTTCACTGTGAATGTGAAATTACCTGATTATTGATGGCGAAAAAATTACAGTCGTTTGAATGTGATCATTCCAGTGGTTATTTTCGAACAGAAATGCATTTGAATTTTTTGTCTGTTGGAGTTGACGGTTCTGGAGGGGGTGGAAGGGTAGAAATTATCGATAAATGGATATTTTAATCGTCGGATCTTGGATGGCTAATCTATGAGGTCAACTTTCTATGGCAAATAAGCAGTTTTGAAGATCATGGGGGTCCGTTTATCACCCCCCACCCTCTGGACTCGCTATAGGCGGGATGATTTTTTTCAGGTGGCATTGTGAGTCGGGAGGAATTATTGTTGATGATTTCCTAATTTCCGGGTGGGTCCTGAATGGGAACAGGAAATCTTCCCTTAGAGCCCTAAATTTCAGTATCTTCCTTCTAATTATTATTACGCGGAATAATGAATTCTTCCACTGTCAACTGGAGACATTAAAGCAGTTATAAAGTAATAAAGAAAAATAATTGTTTGACGGAAGTCGGCATGGTTTTTTATCTGGTGGCGAATTTCCATTTTAATTACTAAATTACAATCTGGCTTCTTGTATTAGCATGATAATTTTTTTGGTCGGAGAACAAGGCAGCATAGGACACCAATTATCGATTCAGGGGTGTAAAATGAGTGTGGGATGTGCGGAACCCTACGCGGTAAACCGACGGAACGGATTTAGATAAGGGTGGTCGGGAAGAATCACCGCGTTCGGAGGGACTTTCTTGGGCGAATTTGCATTCGATTTCAACCCTTATATCTCACTCTAAGTGTACAGCTTAAACCACTGGCGATACAGATCAGGAATTCTATGGGGTTCAACTTTGATTCCTGCATTGCCGGATTTCGTTATCGGCCGTTTATTATGCGCGGCGTGAAGATTTGATTCGATTACTGATTCGTTTCTGTTGTCGGACAGGAAGGAATTAGGTGCATTCTTCAGCAGGAATCTTGTGTCATGAAATGGGGAGTAAATGATACGTACTGCCTGCACACACTTTGGGGGCACAATAGATCTTAAGACGGCAGTGCAAGAAAACCCCCTTAAATCTACAATGGACCTCTCCCTGATTTCTTCCAGAAAAATCTGATCGAATCGAGATTTTTGGTTTGACTATTTTTTGACTTGACTTTGGTCATTTTTAATTTTGATCCTGAAAGGTTATGAACCATAATATTCTTTCCTTGGAATTTCAACCATATGCGGACTACCATCTCATTTTTTTTTCATCTTGAGCTTAGTTTTTTCGGGGATAAGGAGTTGGAATTTTCGAAAATTTTATTCAATATCTTGTCGAACTATATGCCCCCTTGAATTTGAATGACATTTATTCGTTGTCGTCATGTTGAGAACTTGAATTTGATAATCACATGAGCTACTTGGAAATTCTTCTTCCAGTTTTTCAATATCTACCCAAAAATTACCCTCAAAAATACAAACTTGTTTTTTTCAAATAGACGGAAATTGCTGCTGTAAGTGCAGATTATTGCAGTAAACAAAACCAACTCAACAGAGCATATTTTATTCACCGCCTAGGAAAACGGTATTTAAATAGATTCCTCATTGTTTACGGGAATACTTATAGACTCCCCTAATCCGCTCAACATCTGTCACAAGAAAAAAAATCTTCCCGATCTCTTGACTTTCTGCTAACGCGCCAGATGTAAAATGTTACAATTCCTTCATTTTGTCGGAAATTCAATTGTCAAAGAAACGATTATTTTTAAATCCTAATTTCCTGTGTGGTTTTTTCAAGGGTGCTAATGTTTTTTAGTGAACCATTTACAACGGCAAGATCGAGATTAAATCAACCGGGGATTTAATGTAATGGGGGAAACGAAAAGTTAATATTATTAAAAAAAAACAGGTATTCATAGAATTCATTGAATATTCAGGATGTCCAATAGTTGGTGAGAGATGTTGCCAATGCTATTTTCTATTTTCTCTTTTTTAATTTTGTAAATGGAGTTAGTTCTTTTAAGGTTTAACTTTGACACAGGTTTCGTATTCGTAGTACTACATTTTCATACTGGAGCGTTTCAAGTTGTGCAAGGAGGTATTTAAATGTCTTCTGTAGGCTTATTTCTTGAGAATTTTGAGAAGTGGGGAATTCCATAGGTCCGTCTGTTCGTTTACAAATTTTTCTGTCGGGTTATTCGTGTACTACTAATTTTTTTTTGAATGAACTATCACAAAGTAACGGACTATTCTGTTCATTATTTTTCAGTAAAATTTCATCACTCGATTTCCGTACAAGAAAATGGCATAACTGAATCTTTCAACCATGTTTATATACGTGAAATATTTCCAGTATTAACAGAGAAAAAAGTTTCTTCGACATTCGCCAGGTCTTTGGAATTATTGAATTCACATATTTTCCAAATTCATTATTTTTCCGAAGTAAATAAACATTTTGATGAATACGTTATTACTACGACCTCTATGTAGAAAGGACGACGTTGCGTGTGTAAATGATAGGAAAATGACTATAACCTAACACTTCAAAAATATACACGGTGAAATGTGTCAGAATGTTATGGCCAACCGGGATACTTCATAAAAGTGAATGGAGTTTTCAGCTGCAAAACGATAAATTTGAGGAACTGAATCTATTGTTGTGATTTAGGTAGGACAGTGACGTATTCTCTTATTTTTGCTCGGGGAAAATGGTTGGTATCATTATCGAAAAAAACTGGAAACGGAATGTGAAATTATTTTCTGTCATCGTCCACTTTTCTTTGGAGCGTATAATGTAATGAAGATTTCCAACTCGGTGGTTGATGTTTGAGTGTGTGTAGCCCACATCGTCACTAATGGCTCATCCCATTGTAGCGCAATAGCGCATCATTACAAGCGGCCTTCGCAATAAATCTGTCAGAGGGATAAGATACCCTTGTCTTTTTGCTGTTTGTGTTTTCGGAGGCGAAACGTTGGCTAACCTGTCTATGTTACGGAATTACATCCAAGAGCTAGGCTTCTGGTCTTTTTCAGCGGTGTAATAAAACTGACAGGAGAAAGTGTATTTTGCCACGTGGCTAATCAGATTACAGAGACCACGTGTTCGGCTATCTTTATTGGAGCGATATGTGGAAACAGAATTTACCCCTGATCGGAAAAATTCCGCACCCAGATTCTGTATGGAAATATGCCCTTTAGAAACGGTTGATTGCTCTGAGATACCTCTGAAGATGTCTATACCGTAGTTGTAGGTGAAACGTTTCTTTCTAGAAAGCTCTGAATTTTCTACATTTGTAGTTGGATCCTGCCGTGAGAGTTTTGATCAATGAATCTTACCTGAATCTGCAAAATTGTGAAATGAGCCTCAATGTTGTCTCCCCCTTTTCCGCAAATCCTGCAAGCGTATAAAAAAGTACGTATACGCGAATATTGGCAAGTCCGTGTTCTTTACGTTTTCCGTGAAACCTAAAACGTTAAATAATTTACCTAAACGTATGACAATGCTCCCTCTCATGAATAAATGTATAAGGATAACGTCCGTTACAGTGAAATAAAAATTTTATGATAATACGATTGCGGAATATGTTTTATAAATGAAACA
Organism: Adalia bipunctata; assembly: GCA_910592335.1. NCBI lineage: Eukaryota > Metazoa > Arthropoda > Insecta > Coleoptera > Coccinellidae > Adalia > Adalia bipunctata. The sequence continues at coordinate 3,707,138 of OU342957.1, forward strand.
TTTTTGAGGGATTTCGGATAAAATTGCTATTTGCATAATTTTATTGTGACGGGAAATCATTCCGTTCCTCTCTCTTTTATTTTTTCCGATTCGGAATTCAAATTATTCGTTTCCTTTTGCCGAAAGTGAATGGGGAGATATATTTCGTCGGCATCGTTCATCGAGGAAAACCGGCTCGCTTTCGTGTTGAAATACGCCCAAACTTATTGGGGTTCACTTAAAAAAAATTGATGTTTTTTCCAGCTCAAACGTATGGTTTCATTGTCTTTAGGAATATAATTTTCACTGTATACTCCATTCACTTTTATGAAGTATCCCGGTTGGCCATGATTTAGAGGTTTATCAAGTTTTTTTACTTGAAACTGACGCAGGTTGGTACTCGTGAAATGTCAAACAATTCTCAGAGACGTTGCTTATGCCAATTTCAATTTACTCTTTCTTAACTTTGTGAATGGAGTCAGTTATTTTGAGGTTTAACTGTGACGCAAGATTCGTAGTACTACTACATTTTCATACTGGGGTATTTCAAGTTGTGCAAAAAGGTATTTAAATGTCTTCTGAGACTTATTTCTTGAGAATTTTGAAAAGTGGGGAATTCCACTGTTCGTTTATAAGTTTTTCTATGGAGTTTTTCAAAATGGACTATTCTGGCCATTATTTTTCAGTAAAATTTCAAAACTTGATTCTTGATTTCCGTACAAGAAAAAATCATAACTGAATCCTCCAACCATGTTTGTATACGTGGAATATTTCCAGAATTAACAGAAAAAAGTTTTTTTTACATTCGCCAGGTCTTTGGAATTATTGAATTCACATAATATTTTCTCAAATTCATTATTTTCCCAAAGTAAATAAACATTTCGATAAATCGGTAATTACTACATCTTCTATGTAGAAAGGACAACGTTGCTCATACATCTGACCGGAATAGGACTATAACCTCACGGTGAAATGTGAATGCAGTCTTTTTATTATTGAATTGAAAGTCCATCAAGAACTGGTAATTCAGTTCTGTTGCATTTCTGTAGTCTGGATATGCCAGAATTCCTTATTGGGTCTGGTTCAGATTTGATCTTGATTTCTATTCATTTTGTTCTTATTCTTGGTGTATCACTCCTTCTTTGAGTTTCACTGTTTGGATCTTTGCTTCTTCGATATAATGGAAAAGTACGAAGACCGATTCAGCGAACGATAATGTAACGCATCTGCGTTTTTCAAAAGCGAGGAGTTTCAACCGGTGGTCCATGTTCTTCGAAATTGAAAATAACTTTCTCGCTTGTCAGTTAGCATGATGGAGTGTGCACGATCGAACGACATATCGTTGACAAACTGTATTACGTTCTTTTCGGTTCATTGAATAGAGTGCTCTAACTTCGGTAGGGTTCCGATATTCACTGTCATTTCGTATTCGACGCACGAACTGCATATGTGAAAATTTTTGAATGCAATTTTATATATTCCGCGGACGGGTGAAGTTCGAAAGCGTCCACACACTATCCGTTTTATCGGTCGCGACACTTGATTAACTATTCGCACAACTTCCATTATCATTAGTATTTATTCGGCAGCTTTTTACAGTGGAATAGCCTCGTGTCACCTCAAAATGTTTGAAATTCTGTGTTACGAACGAAATTTTTTCTACCGATTCGCAGCCTGTCGGTTCGCAGAATTGCTATTATTGAAGATTCAAAGGGGCAGTACAACTTCCAGATTCAATAATAACGTGAGATCCTCCCCAAATATATTTTTTATTGACAAACATGGTGTTTTTGGGGGGTCATACCCCTTTGTCATTTCTCATCCAAAATTTGAAATTTTTCAAATCGCTCATATTCTGCACAGAGGTACTTGGGACTATGCTGATCAACATAATATAAATAACTATTGTGGCGGAGATGAGAGGGACGGCAGTTATGACAGTTTGAAATTTCCGATTTTTTAAAAAAAATGCCATTTGACAGGTCAAAATCTAAACGGTGATAGTTAGGGCTTTGAATTGTATTTTATTGAATGGAGCGGCCTCGAAAACCTACATTTTGATACCAGAATCACTCATGTAGCCCCCATAGATAATGAAATATTCCACTTTATATTTTGCGATTTTTCTTTTTCGAGTTCTGTTCACGAGCTCACACCACTCTAGGTAAGGGTGCTGTCGGTCCGCAGAATTGCTATTATTGAAGATTCAAATGGGCAGTACAACTTCCAGATTCAATAATAACGTGAGAACCTCCCCAAATATATTTTTTATTGACAAACATGGTGTTTTGAGGGGGTCATACCCCTTTGTCATTTTTCATCCAAAATTTGAAATTTTTCAAATCGCTCATATTCTGCACAGAGGTAGTTGGGACTATGCTGATCAACATAATATAAATAACTATTGGCGGAGATGAGAGGGACGGCAGTTATGACAGTTTGAAATTTCCGATTTTTTCAAAAAATGCCATTTGACAGGTCAAAATCTAAACGGTGATAGTTAGGGATTTGAATTGTTTTTTATTGAATGGAGCGGCCTCGAAAACCTACATTTTGATACCAGAATCACTCATGTAGCCCCAATAGATAATGAAATATTCCACTTTATATTTTGCGATTTTTCATTTTCGAGTTCTGTTCACGAGCTCACACCACTTTAGGTAAGGGTGCTGTCGGTCCGCAGAATTGCTATTATTGAAGATTCGAATGGGCAGTACAACTTCCAGATTCAATAATAACGTGCGAACCTCCCCAAATATATTTTTTATTGACAAACATGGTGTTTTTAGGGGGTCATACCCCTTTGTCATTTTTCATCCAAAATTTGAAATTTTTCAAATCGCTCATATTCTGCACAGAGGTACTTGGGACTATGCTGATCAACATTATATAAATAACTATTGGCGGAGATGAGAGGGACGGCAGTTATGACAGTTTGAAATTTCCGATTTTTTCAAAAAATGCCATTTGACAGGTCAAAATCTAAACGGTGATAGTCAGGGCTTTGAATTGTTTTTTATTGAATGGAGCGGCCTCGAAAACCTACATTTTGATACCAGAATCACTCATGTAGCCCCTATAGATAATGAAATATTCCACTTTATATTTTGAGATTTTTCATTTTCGAGTTCTGTTCACGAGCTCACACCACTCTAGGTAAGGGTGCTGTCGGTCCGCAGAATTGCTATTATTGAAGATTCAAATGGGCAGTACAACTTCCAGATTCAATAATAACGTGAGAACCTCCCCAAATATATTTTTTATTGACAAACATGGTGTTTTGAGGGGGTCATACCCCTTTGTCATTTTTCATGCAAAATTTTAAATTTTTCGAATCGCTCATATTCTGCACAGAGGTAGTTGGGACTATGCTGATCAACATAATATAAATAACTATTGGCGGAGATGAGAGGGACTGCAGTTATGACAGTTTGAAATTTCCGATTTTTTCAAAAAATGCCATTTGACAGGTCAAAATCTAAACGGTGATAGTTAGGGCTGTGAATCGTTTTTTATTGAATGGAGCGGCCCCGAAAACCTACATTTTGATACCAGGATCACCCTTGTAGCCCCCATAAATAATGAAATATTCCACTTTATATTTTGCGATTTTTCATTTTCGAGTTCTGTTCACGAGCTCACAGCACTCTAGGTAAGGGTGCTGTCGGTCCGCAGAATTGCTATTATTGAAGATTCAAATGGGCAGTACAACTTCCAGATTCAATAATAACGTGAGATCCTTCCCAAATATATTTTTCATTGACAAACATGGTGTTTTGAGGGGGTCAACCCCTTTGTCATTTTTCATCCAAAATTTGAAATTTTTCAAATCGCTCATATTCTGCAAAGAGGTACTTGGGACTATGCTGATCAACATTATATAAATAACTATTGGCGGAGATGAGAGGGACGGCAGTTATGACAGTTTGAAATTTCCGATTTTTTCAAAAAATGCCATTTGACAGGTCAAAATCTAAATGGTGATAGTTAGGGTTTCGAATTGTTTTTTATTGAATGGAGCGGTCCCGAAAACCTACATTTTGATACCAGAATCACCCATGTAGCCCCCATAGATAATGAAATATTCCACTTTATATTTTGCGATTTTTCATTTTCGAGTTCTGTTCACGAGCTCACACCACTCTAGGTAAGGGTGCTGTCGGTCCGCAAAATTGCTATTATTGAAGATTCAAATTGGCAGTACAACTTCCAGATTCAATAATAACGTGAGATCCTCCCCAAATATATTTTTTATTGACAAACATGGTGTTTTTAGGGGGTCAACCCCTTTGTCATTTTTCATCCAAAATTTGGAATTTTTCAAATCGCTCATATTCTGCACAGAGGTACTTGGGACTATGCTGATCAACATAATATAAATAACTATTGGCGGAGATGAGAGGGACGGCAGTTATGACAGTTTGAAATTTCCGATTTTTTCAGAAAATGCCATTTGACAGGTCAAAATCTAAACGGTGATAGTTAGGGCTTTGAATTGTTTTTGATTGAATGGAGCGGCCTCGAAAACCTACATTTTGATACCAGAATCACCCATGTAGACCCCATAGATAATGAAATATTCCACTTTATATTTTGCGATTTTTCATTTTCGAGTTCTGTTCACGAGCTCACACCACTCTAGGTAAGGGTGCTGTCGGTCCGCAGAATTGCTATTATTGAAGATTCAAATGGGCAGTACAACTTCCAGATTCAATAATAACGTGACTTCCTCCCCAAATATATTTTTTATTGACAAACATGGTGTTTTTAGGGGGTCAACCCCTTTGTCATTTTTCATCCAAAATTTGAAATTTTTCAAATCGCTCATATTCTGCACAGAGGTACTTGGGACTATGCTGATCAACATTATATAAATAACTATTGGCGGAGATGAGAGGGACGGCAGTTATGACAGTTTGAAATTTCCGATTTTTTCAAAAAATGCCATTTGACAGGTCAAAATCTAAACGGTGATAGTTAGGGCTGTGAATCGTTTTTTATTGAATGGAGCGGCCCCGAAAACCTACATTTTGATACCAGGATCACCCTTGTAGCCCCCATAAATAATGAAATATTCCACTTTATATTTTGCGATTTTTCATTTTCGAGTTCTGTTCACGAGCTCACACCACTCTAGGTAAGGGTGCTGTCGGTCCGCAGAATTGCTATTATTGAAGATTCGAATGGGCAGTACAACTTCCAGATTCAATAATAACGTGAGAACCTCCCCAAATATATTTTTTATTGACAAACATGGTGTTTTGAGGGGGTCATACCCCTTTGTCATTTTTCATCCAGAATTTGAAATTTTTCAAATCGCTCATATTCTGCACAGAGGTAGTTGGGACTATGCTGATCAACATAATATAAATAACTATTGGCGGAGATGAGAGGGACGGCAGTTATGACAGTTTGAAATTTCCGATTTTTTCAAAAAATGCCATTTGACAGGTCAAAAGCTAAACGGTGATAGTAAGGGCTTTGAATTGTTTTTTATTGAATGGAGCGGCCTGGAAAACCTACATTTTGATACCAGAATCACCCATGTAGCCCCCATAGATAATGAAATATTCCACTTTATATTTTGCGATTTTTCATTTTCGAGTTCTGTTCACGAGCTCACACCACTCTAGGTAAGGGTGGTGTCGGTCCGCAGAATTGCTATTATTGAAGATTCGAATGGGCAGTACAACTTCCAGATTCAATAATAACGTGAGAACCCCCCCAAATATATTTTTTATTGACAAACATGGTGTTTTGAGGGGGTCATACCCCTTTGTCATTTTTCATCCAAAATTTGAAATTTTTCAAATCGCTCATATTCTGCACAGAGGTAGTTGGGACTATGCTGATCAACATAATATAAATAACTATTGGCGGAGATGAGAGGGACGGCAGTTATGACAGTTTGAAATTTCCGATTTTTTAAAAAAATGCCATTTGACAGGTCAAAATCTAAACGGTGATAGTTAGGGATTTGAATTGTTTTTTATTGAATGGAGCGGCCTCGAAAACCTACATTTTGATACCAGAATCACTCATGTAGCCCCAATAGATAATGAAATATTCCACTTTATATTTTGCGATTTTTCATTTTCGAGTTCTGTTCACGAGCTCACACCACTTTAGGTAAGGGTGCTGTCGGTCCTCAGAATTGCTATTATTGAAGATTCGAATGGGCAGTACAACTTCCAGATTCAATAATAACGTGCGAACCTCCCCAAATATATTTTTTATTGACAAACATGGTGTTTTTAGGGGTTCATACCCCTTTGTCATTTTTCATCCAAAATTTGAAATTTTTCAAATCGCTCATATTCTGCACAGAGGTACTTGGGACTATGCTGATCAACATTATATAAATAACTATTGGCGGAGATGAGAGGGACGGCAGTTATGACAGTTTGAAATTTCCGATTTTTTCAAAAAATGCCATTTGACAGGTCAAAATCTAAACGGTGATAGTCAGGGCTTTGAATTGTTTTTTATTGAATGGAGCGGCCTCGAAAACCTACATTTTGATACCAGAATCACTCATGCATGTAGCCCCCATAGATAATGAAATATTCCACTTTATATTTTGAGATTTTTCATTTTCGAGTTCTGTTCACGAGCTCACACCACTCTAGGTAAGGGTGCTGTCGGTCCGCAGAATTGCTATTATTGAAGATTCGAATGGGCAGTACAACTTCCAGATTCAATAATAACGTGAGAACCTCCCCAAATATATTTTTTATTGACAAACATGGTGTTTTGAGGGGGTCATACCCCTTTGTCATTTTTCATCCAAAATTTGAAATTTTTCAAATCGCTCATATTCTGCACAGAGGTACTTGGGACTATGTTGATCAACATTATATAAATAACTATTGGCGGAGATGAGAGGGACGGCAGTTATGACAGTTTGAAATTTCCGATTTTTTCAAAAAATGCCATTTGACAGGTCAAAATCTAAACGGTGATAGTTAGGGCTTTGAATTGTTTTTAATTGAATGGAGCGGCCTCGAAAACCTACATTTTGATACCAGAATCACCCATGTAGCCCCCATAGATAATGAAATATTCCACTTTATATTTTGCGATTTTTCATTTTCGAGTTCTGTTCACGAGCTCACACCACTCTAGGTAAGGGTGCTGTCGGTCCGCAGAATTGCTATTATTGAAGATTCGAATGGGCAGTACAACTTCCAGATTCAATAATAACGTGAGAACCTCCCCAAATATATTTTTTATTGACAAACATGGTGTTTTGAGGGGGTCATACCCCTTTGTCATTTTTCATCCAAAATTTGAAATTTTTCAAATCGCTCATATTCTGCACAGAGGTACTTGGGACTATGCTGATCAACATTATATAAATAACTATTGGCGGAGATGAGAGGGACGGCAGTTATGACAGTTTGAAATTTCCGATTTTTTCAAAAAATGCCATTTGACTGGTCAAAATCTAAACGGTGATAGTTAGGGCTTCGAATTGTTTTTTATTGAATGGAGCGGCCCCGAAAACCTACATTTTGATACCAGAATCACCCATGTAGCCCCCAGAGATAATGAAATATTCCACTTTATATTTTGCGATTTTTCATTTTCGAGTTCTGTTCACGAGCTCACACCACTCTAGGTAAGGGTGCTGTCGGTCTGCAAAATTGCTATTATTGAAGATTCAAATGGGCAGTACAACTTCCAGATTCAATAATAACGTGAGATCCTCCCCAAATATATTTTTTATTGACAAACATGGTGTTTTTAGGGGGTCAACCCCTTTGTCATTTTTCATCCAAAATTTGAAATTTTTCAAATCGCTCATATTCTGCACAGAGGTACTTCGGACTATGCTGATCAACATAATATAAATAACTATTGGCGGAGATGAGAGGGACGGCAGTTATGACAGTTTGAAATTTCCGATTTTTTCAAAAAATGCCATTTGACAGGTCAAAATCTAAACGGTGATAGTTAGGGCTTTGAATTGTTTTTAATTGAATGGAGCGGCCTCGAAAACCTACATTTTGATACCAGAATCACCCATGTAGCCCCCATAGATAATGAAATATTCCACTTTATATTTTGCGATTTTTCATTTTCGAGTTCTGTTCACGAGCTCACACCACTCTAGGTAAGGGTGGTGTCGGTCCGCAGAATTGCTATTATTGAAGATTCAAAGGGGCAGTACAACTTCCAGATTCAATAATAACGTGAGATCCTCCCCAAATATATTTTTTATTGAAAAACATGGTGTTTTTAGGGGGTCAACCCCTTTGTCATTTTTCATCCAAAATTTGAAATTTTTCAAATCGCTCATATTCTGCACAGAGGTACTTGGGACTATGCTGATCAACATAATATGAATAACTATTGGCGGAGATGAGAGGGACGGCAGTTATGACAGTTTGAAATTTCCGATTTTTTAAAAAAATGCCATTTGACAGGTCAAAATCTAAACGGTGATAGTTAGGGCTTTGATTTGTTTTTTATTGAATGGAGCGGTCTCGAAAACCTACATTTTGATACCAGGATCACCCTTGTAGCCCCCATAAATAATGAAATATTCCACTTTATATTTTGCGATTTTTCATTTTCGAGTTCTGTTCACGAGCTCACACCACTCTAGGTAAGGGTGCTGTCGGTCCGCAGAATTGCTATTATTGAAGATTCGAATGGGCAGTACAACTTCCAGATTCAATAATAACGTGAGAACCTCCCCAAATATATTTTTTATTGACAAACATGGTGTTTTGAGGGGGTCATACCCCTTTGTCATTTTTCATCCAAAATTTGAAATTTTTCAAATCGCTCATATTCTGCACAGAGGTACTTGGGACTATGTTGATCAACATTATATAAATAACTATTGGCGGAGATGAGAGGGACGGCAGTTATGACAGTTTGAAATTTCCGATTTTTTCAAAAAATGCCATTTGACAGGTCAAAATCTAAACGGTGATAGTTAGGGCTTTGAATTGTTTTTAATTGAATGGAGCGGCCTCGAAAACCTACATTTTGATACCAGAATCACCCATGTAGCCCCCATCATAGATAATGAAATATTCCACTTTATATTTTGCGATTTTTCATTTTCGAGTTCTGTTCACGAGCTCACACCACTCTAGGTAAGGGTGCTGTCGGTCCGCAGAATTGCTATTATTGAAGATTCGAATGGGCAGTACAACTTCCAGATTCAATAATAACGTGAGAACCTCCCCAAATATATTTTTTATTGACAAACATGGTGTTTTGAGGGGGTCATACCCCTTTGTCATTTTTCATCCAAAATTTGAAATTTTTCAAATCGCTCATATTCTGCACAGAGGTACTTGGGACTATGCTGATCAACATTATATAAATAACTATTGGCGGAGATGAGAGGGACGGCAGTTATGACAGTTTGAAATTTCCGATTTTTTCAAAAAATGCCATTTGACAGGTCAAAATCTAAACGGTGATAGTTAGGGCTTCGAATTGTTTTTTATTGAATGGAGCGGCCCCGAAAACCTACATTTTGATACCAGAATCACCCATGTAGCCCCCATAGATAATGAAATATTCCACTTTATATTTTGCGATTTTTCATTTTCGAGTTCTGTTCACGAGCTCACACCACTCTAGGTAAGGGTGCTGTCGGTCTGCAAAATTGCTATTATTTAAGATTCAAATGGGCAGTACACCTTCCAGATTCAATAATAACGTGAGATCCTCCCCAAATATATTTTTTATTGACAAACATGGTGTTTTTAGGGGGTCAACCCCTTTGTCATTTTTCATCCAAAATTTGAAATTTTTCAAATCGCTCATATTCTACACAGAGGTACTTCGGACTATGCTGATCAACATAATATAAATAACTATTGGCGGAGATGAGAGGGACGGCAGTTATGACAGTTTGAAATTTCCGATTTTTTCAAAAAATGCCATTTGACAGGTCAAAATCTAAACGGTGATAGTTAGGGCTTTGAATTGCTTTTAATTGAATGGAGCGGCCTCGAAAACCTACATTTTGATACCAGAATCACCCATGTAGCCCCCATAGATAATGAAATATTCCACTTTATATTTTGCGATTTTTCATTTTCGAGTTCTGTTCACGAGCTCACACCACTCTAGGTAAGGGTGCTGTCGTTCCGCAGAATTGCTATTATTGAAGATTCAAATGGGCAGTACAACTTCCAGATTCAATAATAACGTGACTTCCTCCCCAAATATATTTTTTATTGACAAACATGGTGTTTTTAGGGGGTCAACCCCTTTGTCATTTTTCATCCAAAATTTGAAATTTTTCAAATCGCTCATATTCTGCACAGAGGTACTTGGGACTATGCTGATCAACATAATATAAATAACTATTGGCGGAGATGAGAGGGACGGCAGTTATGACAGTTTGAAATTTCCGATTTTTTAAAAAAATGCCATTTGACAGGTCAAAATCTAAACGGTGATAGTTAGGGCTTTGATTTGTTTTTTATTGAATGGAGCGGCCTCGAAAACCTACATTTTGATACCAGAATCACTCATGTAGCCCCCATAGATAATGAAATATTCCACTTTATATTTTGCGATTTTTCATTTTCGAGTTCTGTTCACGAGCTCACACCACTCTAGGTAAGGGTGCTGTCGGTCCGCAGAATTGCTATAATTGAAGATTCGAATGGGCAGTACAACTTCCAGATTCAATAATAACGTGAGAACCTCCCCAAATATATTTTTTATTGACAAACATGGTGTTTTGAGGGGGTCATACCCCTTTGTCATTTTTCATCCAAAATTTGAAATTTTTCAAATCGCTCATATTCTGCACAGAGGTAGTTGGGACTATGCTGATCAACATAATATAAATAACTATTGGCGGAGATGAGAGGGACGGCAGTTATGACAGTTTGAAATTTCCGATTTTTTCAAAAAATGCCATTTGACAGGTCAAAAGCTAAACGGTGATAGTTAGGGCTTTGAATTGTTTTTTATTGAATGGAGCGGCCTCGAAAACCTACATTTTGATACCAGAATCACCCATGTAGCCCCCATAGATAATGAAATATTCCACTTTATATTTTGCGATTTTTCATTTTCGAGTTCTGTTCACGAGCTCACACCACTCTAGGTAAGGGTGATGTCGGTCCGCAGAATTGCTATTATTGAAGATTCAAAGGGGCAGTACAACTTCCAGATTCAATAATAACGTCAGATCCTCCCCAAATATATTTTTTATTGAAAAACATGGTGTTTTTAGGGGGTCAACCCCTTTGTCATTTTTCATCCAAAATTTGAAATTTTTCAAATCGCTCATATTCTGCACAGAGGTACTTGGGACTATGCTGATCAACATAATATAAATAACTATTGGCGGAGATGAGAGGGACGGCAGTTATGACAGTTTGAAATTTCCGATTTTTTCAAAAAATGCCATTTGATAGGTCAAAATCTAAAGGGTTATAGTTAGGGCTTTGAATTGTTTTTTATTGAATAGAGCGTTCTCGAAAACCTACATTTTGATACCAGAATCACCCATGTAGCCCCCATAGGTAATGAAATATTCCACTTTATATTTTGCGATTTTTCAATTTCGAGTTCTGTTCACGAGCTCACACCACTCTAGGAAGGGGGCTGTCATCGCAGAATGCTGCAGAAAGCCCTTGGGGCATCTGCTGTACCGAGAATTTGAGCAAACGGGTGACAGATAAGTGGTCAGAGAGTGTGTGAAGCTCTGCCTTGTTCTAAACGACATTCGACATCGATTGTCGAGGAAAACGTCAAAATGGTAAAACGTTTTCGGATGGGAAATGACCAGATTCATGGTCAAGTATTAAAATTCACTGAACCGAATATGATTTTTCTCTCTTAAACAAAATGTTAATGTGTCAAAACTGTATTCAATGATTGTGGTTTGCTTTGGAAATCATAAAATTCCGATGTGTACATTTACTGCTATTAGTTGTGAAGTGTGTGGACACCCTGATCCTGTGCCTTCTTATACAGGATTCAGTTCATGCTGTACCAAACTCACTTCCAGATTGAAACTTTCTCAACTTATGGGTTCGTCGGAATTCAATCATTTTTCAATAATTCTAACAGAATCGAAAGCTGTGAACGGAAAATATAGAAGTCGCTTTTCATGTTGAACAGTTTAACGCTTCCTATGACAAATCGATAGTGATGAATTCCGAATAATTATCTGAAAATGCAATTCATTTCAAAAAAAGAACATTTGAGGCCAACTTTTCCATTTTTTTTATTCGATAGGTTAATTCATGGTCTTGTTTTGGTCTTTTTAGTTGGGAAATATTTTCATTCATACCATACTCCATTCACTTCTATAATCTATCCCGGTTGGCCATGAAATTTTGACACATTTCACCGTGAATATTTTGAAAATGTTAGGTTATGGTCATTTTCCTGTCACATAACTATGCAACGTTCTCAACATAGAGGTCGTAGTATTTACTTATTTATCAAAATGTTTATTTACTTCGGGGAAATGATAAATTTGAAAAAATATGATGTGAATTTAATTAGATTCATTTCAGCCATTTTCTTGTACGGAAATCAATCATCGAGTGTTGAAATTTCACTTGAAGATTATGGACAGAATAGTCCGTTACTTTGTGATAGTTCATCCGAAAAAATAATAAAAGTACTCAATAACCCAACAGAAAAACTTCTCAACGAACAGAGGGATCTATAGAATTCCCACTTTTCAAAATTCTCATGAAATAAGTCTACACAAGACATTAAGATACCTTTCTGCACCACTTGAAATACTCCAGTATGAAAATGTAGTAGTACTACGAAAACTGTGTCACAGTTAAACCTTAAAAGAACTAACTCCATTCACAAAGTTTAAAATGAATAAATAGAAATTAGCATTGGCAACGTCTCTGAGAATTATTTGACATTTCACGAGTACCAACGTCAGTTTTAAGTAAAAAACTCGATAAACCTAAATCTTGGACAAGGATACTTCAAATAGTGAATGGAGTATATTTTATTTTCTCATCAAAGAAACAACAATTTTTGACACAATCCGCTTGAATGCGAAACTAGCTGTTATAATCTGGCTGGAACTTCAACCGTATCACTAATTGCGTTGTCGGAAGGGACAGCCCTTAAGGGTTGAAAATCGATGAAGGAGAAGCGATAGTCGCAGAGGTAATTCAGTGAAAACAATCGAAAGACAGATCGACAGAGCGATCGCATTGCCTGTATAGGGAGGCTCGTCGTAATTATATGTTGCCAACCAAGGTTACTTAATTTCAAAGGTCTCTTGGGTAACGGACTGATTGAATGCTACCCCACTTCTTCTTTGCCGCTGAGATGAGAGATGAGCCGGAACCCCTGCTAAACCCCAGGATCACGATATCAATGTGATAGTCACATATTAGCAGGCTATCGGGTTCTTTGATTCCATCTCGACGCGGTTTGGTTGACAACCATTTTCGTTGTTCGATGAAATTTCCACTTTCATAACGTATCATACACGTTCATATAACGTTTCTACGTTTATTAGTCGTTACAACTTTTTTAACGTTACCTTTGAAACCGAAATTCACCGAGCGTTGATTCTACGTGCAATATAGGTACGTGTATAATTCAACTGGTTAATACAGTTACCGTTATGAAACGTGTTCTTATCGTGCTTCCGCAACGTATATTCCATACGTTACATGAACGTTCATTTAGCAATACAACAACCTAAAGTTTCCAGCAATCTGAGAAATCTTTATTTAAAGTTCAGTAATTTTTTTCATGGTATCATAACCTTGCAGTTGAAACAATTATGAAACGTTGCCTTATCGTGCTTGTTCAACGTATATTAATTGAAAACTATAAAAACTTATATAAAAGTTCAACATGATACTATTCAACAACCAAAAGTTTGCAGCAATCTGAGAAAACGATATTGTACGTTCAGTAATTATTTTTTTTCAGGTTTCATTAACGTTACAGTTGTAACCATTATGAAACGTTTCCTTATCGTGCTTTCTCCACCCATGAGCACTATAAAAACTCATCTAAAAGTTTAACTTGATACTATTCAACAACCTAAAGTTTTCAGAAAACTATGAAATCAATATTCTACGTTACTGCAGTTACCAGCAAACTGAGAATAAAAACGTTGAAGAATGGTTTAAGAAGACTAACATTGAAACCGAACTAAAACGTAATAAACCAGTACAATTTTCGTTACAATTACAATGATCACGACGGATAAATAACGTTGTATTAACGTGTAAAGGTAACGTTACTTGGGAACCGGAAAGAAACGTATCGAATAACGTCATTTCACCGCTTTTGCAACGAGTTGTAAAGGTGGCGTTACTTAAGAAATACAACGTTTAGTATGATCTTGCTTATCTTCGACTTTGTGGTACTGTGTTCTTGCTTTCATTCAGTACTCTGTTATTTTGCGAGAGTTCTCCCTCCTAAAGATCGAAACCCTCATTATACAGGGTGTTCCTTCAACTCGTCAAAAGTTTGGGATATTGAATATATATATATATATATATATATTCTTTTGAAAGAGAGTAATACATACTTTTTCCTTAAATCAAACAATATATGGCATAAGGCACGTGTGAAGAAATGGCGACAAGGAACAGATTGTATAAAAAAAAAACAATCTGTTTCCCGATCCAAATCTTAGTGTTTTGTCATATTATAATCATTAGTAATGACTTTTTCATCCTGATTTTTCGGAACTCAACCACTCGAAAAACGAACTGAATCACATTCGGCGTTGTGATATTTTGGGAGCATTTAACCGCTGATAATGGAATGGACCAGGTTGAGCTTGCGGTGTTGCTTATGCAAATCGCACTCCCTGCAATTCACCGATAAAGTATTAGGAACGAACAGTGTCTCTTCACTAAGTAATTATACGACTCCTCCTGTTGACGCAATCTAATTAATGTAGGTATTTATCTTAGAAATTAAGACGGCTCGCTTACCACGGCAAACACTGGTGAGTTCGGTGATTAATTACATAAGGCATCGCTCACCCCCTGCCCTCCCCCGAAGCTCCGTCCCGCAGCCACGGAGCTGGTTCGCCTCAGACACCGACTTGTTCGAAACTTTATCGATGCAGGAATTGACGTGTTGCTTCCTCGATATCGATATCATAAGGCGTAAGTCTTTGGTTTTTGACGACAGAGCAGAATCAAAAAATCAATTTTCATATTCAATCTCGATACGAAGTGATATGAATTATAGAACTCTAGGAACAGGTGAATATTTTCCGATTTGAAGAACACGAAACAGTTTTAGTAATGCGAAATGTCATCGTTTTACATCCCTCGAAGAGTTACTGGGTCTAAACAGAAATTTCAGTATTGCCCAGTATTTTACTGAGACGAAATTATCGAGTTTTTTGACGTTTTACTTGAAAATTATGGTCCTGAATTAGGTATACAATTTCATGTTGTCTCGAGTATCGATCGCCCTCTGTTGCAGTGCCTTTCCTTTCAGAATATATCAACATATTTTGGCATAGCTACCCTAAGGTCATTCGGACTCGGGCCATTTCAGGATCTTTTCCAAATCCGACGTTGTACGTCATGCAGTCCAACTAGAATCCTCCAGACTTATAAAAAATGATGCTTTTATGCGGAATATAAACCTTTCCTCGGTTACGGCCGGGCTAAAATCTCCTTCTCCCCAACTACCACCTAAAGCGATATGGAAATATTTATTTTCAATAAGGAATCATTCAGGAGCAGAATAAACTATCGGATTATTCAGAAAACCTCCGGTAACGACTGAAACAACTCAATAAATATTCTCCGCACAATGAAATTTCATCTTTGCCTCTTAGTGGTATCTTATTTGATTTCACCAATATATTCATCTGATTTCCAGGTTTTGGGATAAGATCACCTTGAACTTTAGGTTCACGAAGCACCTTGTGACAATTTCCAGAATACTCGTCGCCACTTTGTAATATCTTACTTTTATTGATTTAATCGAATAACTCCATTCGGTTCGGATAAAATTCTTTGGATGACGACAAAATACGATTTCATTTAGTAACAGATATTGCAAATTTTGATTTCTGGAAAAAATTCGATTGACGACATGACCTTTTGTGCTGCCCCACCTGTGTTTTTGTTATTTGAGGGGCATCCCATTGTATGTTCGGATTAATCAATGCAAGGGAGTGGAAGAATCCGCTGCTCATTCATATTTGTAAATAATCAATTTAATTCCGTGATTCCGTGTGCGCATTTGGGATCCGTGATTTCTGGTTTCATTCCCTCAACCGGGGCTGTGCATTGTGGAAGGGTCGGCTCGCAGGGACTTCAGTTAACATTTATACCCCAAATTTAATTAAGCAAATAGTTGAAATTCCACGGACAACGGTCATTTATATTCGCTACTAAATACATAATACATCACAATTCAGCTATTTACACTTGTTCCACAATCATGAACGGTTGCTGCAACCATGTTTCCTGCGAATAGCGTTCTGACACCCTGTTTTGTTCGACAACTAAAACCCCTGCCTGTATTTCGACTCGGTGCGTTTTGTTCCGCACAGAACTATTTTGATGGGAGATCAATTTAAGCGAAAATTTTGTCGAAATGTCTACATCTAGAGGCCTGGAACTTTGAGTGTATGTAGTCAAGATCTGAAGGCGCCAGTTACTAGCTACTATCTACATTTCTACTTTGGATGTCAACGAATAGGCCACCCTGTATGATACGGTTTTTGCCCTTGCTACTTACTATTCAAATAGATAAGGGGCGATCCGAAGCTTCTACTAATTATATTATGTCAGAGGGGTCATGGTCATGTATATCAAGCGAAATACAGGGTGGCCACTTTTTCAATGGCATTGTATTGGTAACTTTTAAACCATAAGAGTTAGAAGATCGGTCGAATGGAGAAAAAGTTGCATCCATAGAAGCATTGTCAAGCAGTTCAAACAAATCGAGATAATCAGGGCCGGTTATTGAGATATCATAAGAGAAGTAAATTCCGTTATTTTGATTTTTATTTTTTTCCCACTTTATTTCAAATATTCTCAAAAAATGTTACAGGAATTTTTTATTCTACTGTAAAATATCCTCAAAATGACATAATCAGATTTCGTATTCAACGTTTCGTTCTTCCTGGGCCACCCTCACCCCTATTTTTTTCAATACGAACCTGCATATTTTATGACACTTTTCGAAATAACTTTTAACGCTGAATTCAACGATATATCATACAAAGTTGATTTTACAAAATGGTGGAAATTTCGAACACTTACGTCATTAATGTTCATCATTTACCTTCGAATAATCATTTCATTTGTCTTTCATTAAATGATAGTTTCGTTTAATTATTATGAATTAGGTTTTTAACCTCTTGAAATTTGTTAATAATTACGTAACAGAATCACAGCAAGAAACAAGTGAAAATTATTCATTAATTTCAAGAGGTGAAAAACCTAATTAATAATAATTAAACGAAAATATCATTCAATGAAAAACAAATTGAATGATTATTCGAAGGTAAATGATGAACATTAATGACGTAAGTGTTCGAAATGTCCACCATTTTGTAAAATCAACTTTGATTGATATTGTATGATATATCGTTGAATTCAGCGTTAAAAGTTATTTCGAAAAGTGTCATAAAATATGCAGGTCCGTATTAAAAAAAATAAGGTTGAGGGTGGCCCCAGGAAGTACGAAACGTTGGATACGAAATCTGATTATGTCATTTTGAGGATAATTCACAGTAGAATAAAAAATTCCTGTTACATTTTTCGATAATATTTGAAATAAAGTGGGAAAAAAATAAAAATCAAAATAACAGAATTTACTTTTCTTATGATATCTCAATAACCGGCCCTGATAATCTCGATTTGTTTGAACCTCTTGACAATGCTTCTATCGATGCAACTTTTTCTCCATTTGACCGACCTTCTATAACTCTTATAGTTTAAAAGTTACCAATAAAATGCCATTGAAAAAGTGGCCACCCTGTATACCAGGAGATCAGGATTATAGGACCACTGTTTCATCTTTGCTACTTTATATTTTACTGAAGATTACCAATTATATTGCTGTAGACTCTTGACGAAGCACCTGTTTTGGTGCATTTTTAGAGGGGTGCGGAATGTATACCTAGAGGTGGATTCCTTCTAGTATTTCACATACTATTGCTGATTGACAATAGACAAACAAAAAGTGGATACGGTCACAGGAGCTGGAGCTATGACGATTTGAAATCTCGATTTTTTGAGAAAATGCCATTTCGCAGGTCAAAATCTGAACTATTATGGATAGAGCCTTGGATTATTTTTTATCGAATTCAGCGTCCTCGAAAACCTATATTTTGATACCAAACTTGTCTATATTGTCATTCTTTAACTAGATTTTTTTTAGTTTTTTGTTTTCCATTTTTCATTTTCGAGTTTTGTTCAGACGCTTGAACCACGCAGAGTTAAGGTGATATGGGTGATCAAAATGGGTATTCTGAAAGATTCGAATGGGTTGAAGAACTTTACGATCGAATAGCAACTTTAGATTTGCCAGGGATTCCTTGGTGACGACGAATATGGTGTTTTTGGGGTGTCTTACCCCTTACGTATTTTTCACCCAAAAAGTTGACATTGTCGAAATCGATTTTATTATGCCTAGAGATACTTGGGACAATGCTGATTAGCCATAGACAAACAAAAAGTGGATACGGTCACAGAAGCAGGAGCTATGACGATTTAAAATTTCGATTTTTTGAAAAAATGCCATTTCGCAGGTCAAAATCTAAACTATTATAGATAGAGCCTTGGATTCTTTTTTTTTGTATTCAGCGTCCTCGAAAACCTATATTTTGATACCAAACTTGTCCATATCGTCCTTCTTTAACCAGATTTTTTTTGGTTTTTTGTTTTCCATTTTTCATTTTCGAGTTTTGTTCAGACGCTTAGACCATGCAGAGTTTAGGTGTTATGAGTGATCAAAATGGGTATTCTGAAAGATTCGAATGGGTTGAAGAGCTTCACGATCGAATGACAGTTTTAGTTTCGCCAGGGATTCCTTGGTGACGACGAGTATGGTGTTTTTAGGGGGTCTTACCCTTTACGTATTTTTCACCCAAAAAGTTGACATTTTCATATTCGATTTTATCATGCTTAGAGATACTTGGGGCAATGCTGATCAACAATAACCAAACAAAAAGTGGATACGGTCACAGGAGCTGGAGCTATGACGATTTTAAATTTCGATTTTTTGAAAAAATGCCATTTCGCAGGTCAAAATCTAAACTATTATAGATAGAGCCTTGGATTATTTTTATCGAATTGAGCGTCCTCGAAAACCTATATTTTGATACCAAACTTGTCCAAATTGTCCTTCTTTAACTAGATTTTTTTTAGTTTTTTGTTTTCCATTTTTCATTTACGAGTTTTGTTCAGACGCTTAAACCACGCAGAGTTTAGGTGTTATGGGTGAGCAAAATTAGTATTCTGAAAGATTCGAATGGGTTGAAGACTTCACGATCGAATAACAACTTCTTGGGACAGTTGGGACACTCAATCTGACCTTGGAGTTTGATTTCAAGGTTAAGTAGATTTTTTGAATAGGGAATATGCATTTTTCGTTGCAGAATCTTCTTGAAAAACTAAAATATTCTGCCTTCTTTGTTTCTGTCCTAATATGAATCGTTGTGATTTAATCCATGAAGATCTTGAAAGTTGTATGTTTGATTGCCCATTGAGGTTCATGTATTTTTCTACGAAACCAAAGATTTTTTTGCTGCCACACCTCGCGTCGTTTCTGATGAAACCCAAACAGACGGAATTCGACAAAGATCGCCAATTGAAAAGTGCAATTTAAAGAGACAATGATATTCGATTCCCTTCGACAAACATTGATTTTGCGAGGAAATCGAAACATTGTAAAAATAAAATAGCATGTGACGAGAGGGCGACATATGTAAATTAAGGGGGTAAGGGGCTCCCCGTTTGAAATGTAATACCGGGCCTCTGTTATCTGCGGTAGACCACCCCAAATTCAAAAGTGAGAACAAAGCAATAAGGGTATCCACCCTAGCAAATCACTAACTTCGATAACATCGTAACATATCAGTTTTACTATTCGGATTTTCCCCATTCTGCTCTCGCTTTTTGTCTCAGAGCCCGATAAATTTCTTGTTCTCCGCTCTACGGCAACAGTAGCGGGGAATCGGCTTGAGAATGACAATTATCATAGGCGTACAGGGAGCCCAACAGAAAAATTACACTGAAAAACGTTTTATTCTGTCTCAAATATTCTGTATGTATTTTATTTGAACATCGTCCTCATTAAAACCCCCTTTATGTGATTATTTGGAAGAATATGTATTGTATGAACAATTTAAAAATCCATCTGGTGTAGTTCGCCTTTTATAAGGCGCAAACCGCATTAAAAACTGATTTACTAACTCGGTTATTGGCTGGACATACTGGCCAAATTAAAGACCATTTTACGATGCTGTTTGGAACATAAAATTGAATGGGGGGCAGATGTCAAAAGCTTGCTGTATGGACTATGGGAGTGAGTAGTAAATTAAACCCTGCAAAAATACTGACAACCAGAAAATTGGTATATTATATATTACCAGATTACTTATACTAACAAGTCATGTAATGCGTATTTTAAACATTGTTTCCATGTTGTTTTCTCAAGGTACTACGACGAACTACAACAAAAAAATAATTCCACTGTTGACGAAATTCAACTGCTGTTATCATCGAATTGCATAAATCCATCATATCGATGGAGTTCCAATCATTCGAGTGCTCAATGACTGATAAAAGGATTGAAGTCGATCGCTCAGGTCAAAAGTTATCTCAGGAACGTCTAACCGAATGATAATAGGAATTTTCAATCGAGATTAACCAGTACCAATTAAAACAAGATTAAATCTTTGTGGATGAACATATAAATACGAAAAATGGTTAATATTTCAATGTTCTCGGTTATGACCCGTATTTAATTACTGAGTTACAGCAAAGACAATGTAGAGTCTCAAGGAAATGTATCGGGTGTTTTTTTGAGGGTGATAGAATTTCAAATTGAAATAAAACACATTCGAATTGAGATTGAAGCCAATTTTTTTTTATTCGAAAGATAATTTTATGACATTCATGTTTTCATAATAATTTCCGGCATATATCCATCTCCACGACTAGATCTGAGAAACCGCGTTCGATCAGACCAATTTTGGACCATTTCTTCGAGTAGTTCAGGCTTTATTTCAGCAATAACACGAGTTATGTAAGCTCCCAAAGCGACAAAGCGTCCATTTTTTCAGGTTTATCAACATAAACCAATGGCTCAACATAATTTTTTTAAACATAAATGTCATAAAACTACATTCTTAATTAAAATGTGTTTTATTTCGATTTGTTCCTATTATTCTGAAAAAAAAACACCCGAAAGATTAGAGTATTTATGATTTATTTGTTAGCTGTGGGGTCGAGTGAACTTCTTCAAAAAAGGTTTGGAAGTATTTCCATACGATATAGTGAAATACAATGGCATGTTGAATCCACTGTTCTCTTTATATCTCAGATATCTGAGGAATACATTTCGTTCTTGCGTTATCGAACGATGTCGTAAAGCTTGAATTCCAGATCTATATCAGAAAATAATGTGTTGGTGAAAGAGCTTCTGATTCACTCCCTGAATGCAAAAAATGTTTCAGTTAGACCTAAATACACTTATCGTCAAAAGTCTTGGCCCTCCTAGGTTTCTCAAGAAATAAATAAATAATCTATGTTCTGGAAATGAGATGATTTTCCAAGAAAAGACAACATGGGAAAAATAAAAAAAAATCTAAATTTATCGATTATTCATTTTTGATTACTTATAGTTATTCTAGATGTTGAAGGGCAAGACTTTTGACGATGTTCGTAGTTGAGCAACTGCTTCAAAATCTTGACTTAAGAGACGATAGACTTTTTTGGTATCCCTGTACCTACTTATAGGTTCCTTCATGTTCTTGTAGTAGGCTTATGTTCGTTTCGAAGTGCCCTCAAGTCCGGGAGTTAAAATGAATACATCCCACTCGGAAATTTCATATAGCCGCAAAGCAACCTAAATCAAGGACTATCAGATAACACGGTCCTTTGGGTCACTAATCACTTGCAGAGATCAAAGTTGAGAGAGACGGTACACCTCCCTGCTTGTACGGAAAGACAAAAAGAAATTAATTAGGAGTAATATGGCACAATTTCAATGAAAAGACGGCCCCCCATGAAAAAGGGCTCCATATAATACGCTAAAAGCCCTATGGATTATCTGGAAATCTCTCCTAATACGTCAATAGAGCTTGAAATTTGATTAAGTTTACTCCCACAGCCCTTTCAGAAGCCGCGCTCGATTTGTATACAGCACAATGGAATAGGAACGATCTCCCTTGCACAAAGGGCGGTAGCCATGAAATGCTACGATAGGTAACTTACAACATTCTCTGGACTTTGCCTAATGCTTGTCGAAGGAAAATGGAGTCAGAGAACGAAATTGAGTCGATTTCAGAGCGATAATTCTATTGACAAATATTTTTCAGTTCGCCCGACCTATTCAGAGTCAACCAATTGAGGGTTTCAAAAAAGATTCATTTCAAGTACCAACTTTTTTTTTCATGATGAGAATTATTTTCGATACTAAAAGGGTATTTGAAGAAAAATGCCTCGTGAAAAATGAATAAATAATTTTTTGTACAACTGTCAAAAAATCTTGACTCCTTCATCGATATGGATGCGTAAATGATCACTTTTTTTAACGGTGAAATAAAGAAGAATAATTCACACAATGAACACGATATATTACTTTTGTAAGATTTATTCCTTACAGTGTCAATTATTGATGATTTATAATTCTCGAATCATATATATTTTACGTACTCAATACAAAAATAACTATGTTTATCATTTGGAGAAAAACGTTTTAGGGGAAAGAGATTTTTATGAAAAACATTTTCGGCCAAAAATGTTTTTTTGAAGATTTCTAGGAAAAATATCATCGAAAAAAAAATTGTTGGAAACGAATGTTTACCAGAGAAATATCAATTTTGTACTGGTA
This sequence comes from Adalia bipunctata, assembly GCA_910592335.1. NCBI lineage: Eukaryota > Metazoa > Arthropoda > Insecta > Coleoptera > Coccinellidae > Adalia > Adalia bipunctata. Next base: position 3,730,157 of record OU342957.1, read on the forward strand.
CGATCCAGAAAAGTGCGGTGTTTGTGTCATAGTTATTCTTGAAGAATTAATAATTACAGTACTGCATCACAAGCGCCCAACCGCTGTTTTAAATGAGGGTTCATTTCATTAATTATAAATATCAAATTCTCTCCTGTTTTCAGACAGAAGAGCGTTGATTAGTGTTATAACTAATGAGCTACGTGACACCATCTCGTTGCTCGGAAAAGAGCTTTGTCTTTGTCTTGCCGTTTACACATTTTTAAAGCCGAGGATTCTGAATACATGAGCTCATCGTCCAAGCTTGAGTATATTGCACTGACACGAATATTTAACTATCGCAATTGGAAATGATGAATTGTAACCAGTTATCGGTATGTTAAATAGATACGGGCTAGATGGAAACTGTGAGCCCTTTCATACGAAACAGACTTGTCTGCTACAACGTTCATTTTTCAACCGATTATTTCAGAGAAATAATTGTTCTTTCGCTCAGAGTAAACATGGAGATTAAGGCCCATTTCAACTTTCTTCATGGTGATTTGGCGAATTTACAAAAATGCAAATGTTAATTGGCCAAGAAGTATATTTTGTGGATATAGCAGATGTTGGTATATGCCAACAAACTTTGAATTACGGACGCTTTGATATATAAATTTGAATACATTTTTGAATGTTGGAACGTTGAATTAATCACTCTGTATATGTGTCTGACTAGGGTGGGCTTTATGCAGAGTGCGAGTCCATGCGCTGATTTTTTCGGTTTCCGCTCAGTTGAAATTTCATTCGGCGTTAAATATGGTAATCCGAGGCGCGTTGAGTCTAATTTTGATTATTTTCCATCCATGCCCTATGTGGAATTCAATAATTGACATGTATATGTATGAGCCGGACTCGGGTGGCCAAATTACCATCTTTAATTAAATAAGAGTGTTCGGTGAAACTTTCTAACCCTAATGTATTCTTGTCATTCAGAATGATTTATTCGTATTATCACGATTACACTCAAGCTGACGGGAAATCAGATGATGAAATACGTACGACGTGAGGATTCGGTCCAAATTTGAAAGGAAACTTCCCAGCTTTGCCGATTTCGGTAATTTTCGACTTGCATAAGTGTCACGTCTGTGAACTTGTCTCAAATTGGTATACTGATTCTCTACAAACGCTCTATGTCGACGATAATAAACTGAAATAGTGCTTTTCTAACTAATTTGGCAAGATATACAGGGTGGCCCATGTACCCTGAATAATTCCAGTCTTTTCTGTCGAATGTTATCGTGTCTACGGATGTCCGAACAGAATGTTGAGTCCGACATAATCGTTTGAAACCGTTTTGGGCTCGAAATTCGCGCAAAAATAATGGAAAGGCACTTTTTGCCGCAGGTGATTCTAGCAGGTTTTCCGTGTGAGATTATTAATTCCTGAAGGATCCAATGGCTGAACCTCCCCCTTGGCCCTACGATATTAGTATTTATGGAATACGGCGGGCGACAATGCTTTCGCGTTTATGCATAAGGCAATTATTGGTGACGTTAAAAACGAAACGATAATCGAATTAGGGTCTCGAGGCTAATTACTGGGATTGCCCGGGATGATGTCATTTATCCCGATGACCAATGTGAATCTCTTAACCGTGACAACTGAACATCTGTGGCTCCGATTCGGAATTGAGTCAATTTAGGAGGTCGACTAACTTTGTACAAAACTTGATACTGCTCGAATACCTCAAAACAATTCGAATCTTCTCCATATCGGTTGCATTTTCCATAGTGCTCAATATTAATTAATAGGGACATAACAATTTTACACCGTTGAATGTTTTTCATAATCTGTCAACGGCAAATTGTCAGTCAAGATGAACATTTCCAGTTGCAAATTCAAAATGAGCTCAATAAGTCGATTTCACGTCATTTACAGATATTTATTATATAGTTTCAACAAGACGATGCCACATGCCACACAGCTAGTCAAATAGCCACAATTAATCGAGACAACTGGACATAGATCCATCATAACACTGTTGTTTTAGGTTAGGTTTGCTTAGCATCTATCTTCAATTAAAAAACTTGAAGTTCTTCCCTGGTGATACAAAATATTTGTGTTTACAAATTAACGATAAGTTCTTATCAGTGTGACCTCTTCACATCGAAATTGTTTATCGTCGAAATTGTTAGAAAAATTCAAAGGAGGTATTGGTTTGAAATATCGATATGGAAAATGGAAAGAATATGACATTCAAAAATTCTGTTTTCATCAGAGCCGATTCACAATGGATGGTCGTTTCTTTTGACATTTAAAGGGTGTTCCAATGGGAGCGCAAGATTTCAGTGTTCAATAAAACATGGTTTCCTGTAGCAAAGTATTGAGATATTTATTGATTTTGAAAATATACCATTCGGAGTTATGTATAAAACAAAATATCTTGTGAATGGTAGCCTTCTGACGAAATTTTCAACAATGGGGTGGTATTTTATTGAAACAGCGTCTGATTTCGGCTTTCAATGCTCCGATGGTTGCTGGCTTATTGGCATAAACCTGTGACTTCAGATAACCCCACAGCCAGAAAGCAAGGGCGTAGAGGCCAATTCTGGTCATCTGAGGAGCAAACTCGCGTAAGATCGCCAATGTTTCACGGACGATGTGACATGTGGCACCGTCCTGCTGAAACCACATGTCTTCAAGATCAATAGCCTCCAAATGAGTCACAAGATATCATAGCACGATAACGTTCTCCATTCAACGTTATGGAATTTTTTGACAATCAGGACGCGTTGTTCCACCGTCTAATGCTCCATGTTCACCAACTCCCATCTGTCAACTTTCGATCTGTCACGTCATAATCATGTGTAATCATATGACTGTCAAACATGGCGCTCTTATTGAAACGCCCTGAATGCATCGAAAAATAGGACAACCTTCAGAAGGACTGAGATAGTTCTGGAAGAATGGCCTGAATTCGGCCATTCTTCACAGGATAGGTTTCTCCTGAGGTAATGAAGGTGCTGGAAGGTTGGGTCAGTCTGACAGCCCCGTGCTGAGGGGACTCGCAATCGAAACTCCATCTCAATAATTCGCATACTCCGATGGAAAGAGAGGAGAGTCTTTGTGGACCGATGAGGTATTGTGCTCACCGCCAATGATGGCCTGGCGAAGTCGACAAAAGAGCCCTGAGATAAGCCGGAGCGAGGAGGAAGAAGAAGACGCGGATCATATTCGCGCTGAATGCGAAATTAACTTCAGCCCGAGCTCCATTTTAATTCATTTTGTCTCGAGACGAGATTTAATGCCTCGCCGAACTCAGATAACATTACTTGCAACATAAATAACTTGCCCGAAATCTGCTTTTCCACCCTAATCGCATCACGCACTCCCGATTTAGGAGGACGTGCCAAATCTGACGGAATCGTTCGCTTCTTAATTTTTGGCTCATTGAAACAACACTCTGTCGCAATGGTACTGGAGTAACTCGATTTATACGATCATGGGGCAACGGAATTCTGATTCGAAATAAAATTATGAAGGAAAGAGAAACTGATTTTCCATATTGCTCATTTTGAAGACAAACTAGTTAGATGAATTAATATAAATTCATTCTTGTTATATCCCCTCTGTTAACTATTGGTTTGTTCTCTTTCCCTGTCTTTATTGCTGCTTATTTTTGTTATGAGTTTATCTGAAATGTTTTGTCCGAATATGTTCTCAAGTCTAGTGTGAACTCCCTGCTGACACTCTTCTGAGTCGCGATTGGCAACTTTTATGATAGTATAAAATTCAACCATTATGGAGTGGCAAGTCTCGGTAGAAAAGACAAAAAGTTTTATAGGAGGGCATATATACATGCAAAAGATAACATGCCATTGTTGTCCTATCTGAAGGCAATATGTCTTGCGCCGCTGATAGGATCTCGCGAACTGAAACATAACCTCGTCTTTCAACCTCTTTGTTTCTCCTTTCCAGTCTCAGATTATTGTCGTACATATTATTCTCGAAGTAACCGTATAACATGATGATTTCGTACCAGCTACCGAGTTTCAAGGGATCCGCTTCAACAAAGAGAATTTTACTATCTTTCAACGTTGAACATATTATATCTTCACCCTCTTAATTAGATTCAGCGGGGATTTCAACCTGATTTCTACAGGGGGAACTCTTCTCCGTCAACTCATTCCACAGAAGTTGTAGTTTTTACAAAATTCTTATAAATTCCCTTATGCTCAAATATACTGCTCCACAAGAGTTGGGGATATCGTATTCAATCGTTTTTAAAAGTATGTAGTCTTCGAGAAAATCGCTGTAAAATCATTTAAAACTCAATAACAACTTGAATCGATCCAATAAAAATCAGTATGAGACATTTCATCAATCTAGTCGCCTTTTTTCTGAAGTTTGGTTCTTTGCATATGCTTCATGAATGTTCTTATTTTGAAATGAAGTCAGTTTATCAACGGCTTCGATTTGAAACGAGTTTTCTGAAACTGCCAAGACGTAAATTAACAAACGCTGAGGCTAATAGGGCTATCGGAATGCTACAGGGTGGCCTAACTCAGGTTGTTGTAGCGGAAAGGCTCCAAGTCAGCCAAAGTGTGATATCTCGACTTTGGAATAGGTTCAGAGAGACAGGTTCCGTGTTGGAAAGATCAAGGCTTGGTGGGCGATGAAAAAAAAATACCTGCTCTGGATCGTTTCATCACCGTTTCGGCGAGAAGAAACCCTACATCTACGTGTAGAATGCTACGGAATACTCTTCAAAATGCAGATGGGATCCAAGTTTCCATCGAAACCATCAGAAGACGTTTGAGACAGGTGAATCAAGGTTCTAGACGTCCATTGAGGAGTTCCATTAACACGTGACCATAAGCGTCAAAGACTGGAATGAGCAAGGCAACATATCAATTGGAACGATCAATGGCGTAGTGTCCTTTTCACTGATGAGTTCAGATTCTCGAAAAATAAGAGAATGGACAATCCCACGCATACTCCGTATGCTCCGTCGCTATGTCCAAGAAGTCCATCCATTCCGAGGGGGTAGTGTGTTATGGTATGGGCCGGGATATGTTTCAACGAGCGCAGAGATCTACACATTTGTGCTGGGAAAATGACCGCCCTATACTATAGGGAGCATGTCATTGACAATGTTGTGCCAAATTTTCACGCTGCTATTGGTGAAACTTTTCAATTTCTAGACTATAACGCTAGACCGCACCGTGCAGCCATAGTTGAGAATGCGCGCGAGGAGCTTGGTATTCCACATTTACCAATACCTCCGCACTCACCAGATTTGAATTGCATAGAACATGCATAGGATATGCTCCAAAGAAGATTAGATAATCATCAACCTACCCCAGAATCCTTAAATGATCTGAGAGAGCTTCTGCCCCGTTTATGGAACCAAATTCCTCAAGAAATGCTCAACAACCTCGTGTGTAGTATCATGTAGTATGCAAAGAAGATGTCAAGCTGTTATTGATGCCCGTGGAGGCCATACATTGTATTGATAGTCTTAAAATGCTTGAATTCTCTGGGAATAAAATTTCGTTATTTTACTCGATTTCTCTTAACTTTATATCTTTCTGTATACGCTGTAGACCTACAGACTAAAATTAATTTGCAACTTGAAATCATATTAATATGAATTTTCATCACAAAAATTTTATTTTAACTAAATTTTTTGCAATTTAAGTCAATATTCCTAACTCATGTGGAGCAGTTTAGTTTGAGCCAATACATTTTTGCGATTCATCTGTTTATGGCCCACGTTCTATAAGCGGGGTGGGATGCTGTATAACTCCCGGTTTGTGGCTGAAAAAACGTCCCCCCGCTGATGAAGGCCAGGCAAAGTCGGCATTTGTCTTTTGCTGGGGCAGTCAATCTTCGGAGCCATTAATTTTTTTCGGTGGTTTTCATCTGGGAAAAATATAGGTTTTCCTCTCCGTATCTTTATATTTTCAACTCCCACCTGGGACTGATTTTCCCGAAGAAAAGCGGTCAGGGCGGTCGGAATTAAAAAGCAATTGAGGGTTGGATCCCGTGGGAGGGTGCGTAGTAGCTCTGGTGATTTGTCATGAAACCCAGATGTAATTATGTGTGCCGCGCCAATTCACTTCCCGAGTCATTACGTCTGTCAAATCGCATGTGCATCCATTCTGCTTCCCGCTTCTCCTTCCTGTAGGATGACCTCAAGGAGTCAAGGACATCGCATTGGGCCCCCCCACATGTTTAATCAGAGCCCGCATCGTCTTTTCTCCTCATAATAGAAGAAGTGGCGTAGACGAATGTTTTGCTTTCCCCCCATTCAATTAAAAGCGTGCCGACATGTATATTTGTAGAGATACATAATAGTGCTCCTAATATGTTAACATTCACGACATGCCTCGCCTGTGATTCGAATTCTCGATACCTTCCACTCGAAATTGGAAGATGGTATCGATCATAGGTATTGATTTCGACATACGTCAATGCCACTTATTTGGCTGACTCAAATTTTTACACAATTCGGCTCGAAGGACCAATGTTGGATTTGCAACTCATCCTTCATTTTTGTTCCTTATCGCCAGCATACTGCGTCAATTCGAGGTTTCCGAAATTCATTTCAATCCAGCTGCATGAAATTCAACTTACCACGATGTAATTTGTGAAATCTAAACAGTTGTCGCCATCTCGAGATTCCAACGACTGGATTGCGACTAGCAATTTATTGGACCAATATTTCATAGCGCAGAAGTTTAGGAAAGGAGAAGGTCAATATATCAAAGGGAGAGTTGACAATGAAAATACCGGAGGAAATGAAAAGTAAGTAAAGAAACCCATGATACTTAATGAGGCAGACGAGAAAGTTCTAATCTAGTCTGAGAGGCGCCGAACGAGCCCCACACCACGGACAGTGACCATTGTGCTCGTACAATACATATTTTATGATTATTAAAATAAAGCCACTGGTTTGATTACAAGCGAAAAGCCACCTGCTCTACTTCAGCCACCCTCTCGGTAACCACAATGGATTGCTTCCCCTACCGCCATCGCCAACCATTACACTAATCATGGGCTGCATTCTGCGAGAACTGATCTTTACACTTTGTCCTCTCAATTGATAACGATGATTTCAGCCTTTCATTTCCGCCAAGAGCCTCTCATGTTCATTTTTCATTCATATCCCATCACTTTTTCTCGTACAATTGATTCTTCTGTTCGAGGGTTTTCAGAACTTTATACAGGGTGCCCCAAATGGTCGTTAAGTGGAATACTCGAAAAGTACCCATTCCTCTGAATTTTACAATTCAAATCCTACAGGACCTTTTCCCGAAAAGTCTTATTTTTATAGATTCGAAGCTGGACAAATAATATTTCAGTATTTTCAATAATAATCCCGACAAAGATGAAAGTTTTGTCTTCATAAGATCAGTAAAGATGAATAATATTGGTCCAAGTGTCGACTCCTGTGGAACCCCATACTATCTCGGTTTCATTGACAATTTATCGACATTTTCTGTTTGGAAATGAACTCTCTTCCCAAATTGAAATAGGAGCTTTTTTTGAAAAAAAATCTTACCGTTTGTACAGGGTGTATTTTAAGATGAGGCTTTTTTTTGACAGGTGATAGAACTCATCAAAATAAGTCATTTTACCGAAAACTTGAAATGCTCAATTTGAAAAATTTATAAAAAATTTTTGGCATCAATACCTCAATACTATTCTGGCCTGCATCTCTCTAGATCTCTGCATGTATATGAACATCCTCGAAGTTGGGTTATTTCTTAGCGGAAATCTTGTTCTGTACTACTTATACGCTTAAATGGCATTTTGTTTTGATTCACCATAAATCAAAAGCATATCATAAGAGAAGTAAATTCTGTCATTTTGATTTTTATTTTTTTCCCACTCAATTTCAAAAATTATCAAAAAATGTTACTGGAATTTTGTATTCGACAGTGAATTATCCTCAAATTGACATAATCAGATTTCGTATCCAACGTTTCGTACTTTCTAGGCCACCCTCAACCTCATTCTTTTCAATACGGACCTGCATAAATATGTCATAAAATTATGACCCTTTACAAAATAACTTTTAAGTCTGAATTCAACGATATGTATATCATACAATGTCATTGAGAGTTGATTTTACAAAATGGTGGACACTTATTTCATTACTTTTCATCATTTACTTTCGATTAATCATATTTAATCTGTCTTTCATTAAATGATTGTTTCGTTTTATTATTATGAATTTGGTTTTTCACCTCTTGAAATTTGTAAATAATCATAAATTGTTTCTTGCTTTGATTCTGTAACTCAATAATTACTTACAAATTTCAAGAGGTGAAAAACCTAATTCATAATAATTAAAGGAAACTATCATTTAATGAAAGACAAATTAAATGTTTATTCGAAAGTAAATATGAACATTAATGGAGTAAGTGCTCGAAATGTCCACCATTTTGTAAAATCAACTTTGAATGAATATATCGTTGAATTCAGCGTTAAGGCTGTTACACCCTTTGCCAGAAAGCTCGAATTCCGCTAGATGGCACTACATGAAAATACCCAGCAATAAAAATTCAAAACTCCCAATATTTCAATAGCCCCGCCTATTCTTGCCGAGTTACTTCGAACAAAATTTTCGACAGAACAGAATGAACATCTGGTATTATTGCAATTTATGACACCATAATAAAGCCCACCGCTCTATTTACCTGATGTAAAAGGGAACCGAAAGGATCGAAACGTTCGTCAATTCTGGTATAGAAAGAAGAATTGTGTGGGCATCGTTTCCTCAGATCGATAGAATTACCGAAACTGCGTCATTGGAATATATTTAGAAATAGTGAAATTTATTTATTTTCATACCTTACTACCTATCAATAACATCATGAAAGTATTTCACCAAATTCCATGATAACAATTATTAAATGAATATTCTAAGACCTTGTTTATATCAGAGGTTCAGAGATACCTACGTATTATCAAATGGTTTTCAATTTCATTTCATAGTCTTGTTTGATACACAATGTAATAATATAGAATATTAGAAAGAATACGAATATTCGAAATAAAATGGCTGTTTCAATTGATTTGACACTAGTTATAATGAGCCCATCGAGCGCTCAAAAATATTTCGTTTTTCTATTATTTCACTGAAGAGTAGGATCATTTATGTTTAGGGATGAAAAATCTGAATAAATGACGTATTGGAAATTCTCTCCTCTCCTGGTAAAACCCAAAATGTCTCCATTGAGTATTCCTCTAATGTGTCAATGGTGTCACTCACCTGAAAATAATTTAGAAGACAGAAGGAACAGAGGACCAATATAAGATCCAGGAGGGATTATCAATGAACTAATTCATCATAACAGAAGTTAGTTCGAAAAAATATTATCAAATGAAAGACAATATGGTTTTATTGAAAAATTTTATTGATATAATAAGAATTTTATTGATATAAAGTTTCGATAAAAACCTGCGATTACGCATTCAAACAATGCGGAATTTGCGAAATGAATTAGAGTCATTACTTTTGCAAATTCAACGTCACGCTTGCGTTTACAATGTAAGGCACACCATATTTATAACAGTTTATTCCTGTTCCCGAGTTTTTAATCCTCTTGGAATTCTTGGATCGATAATTTCTGGAAGAATACAATTAATATAAAACTTTTCCAATTTCGGAATCATGATACTGTGCCAGAAGTTTATATCTACTTCGATTCTTTGGACATGAAAATCATCATCAGAATAGAAAACCAGATCGCAGTATCGTCTTCTGCATATATTCAGTTGACCTTGGATCTGAAAAAAATAATTATGGTTTCGTTTCAACCTGAAAAAAAAAGATTAATAAAATATGAAACGGCGCCGGCGTTTGAAATCTGATTTCTCACCTTACTTCTTCTCCATTGATAGTATAACAATGTGGTTTCGAATAATCTTTCAGTTTTCCCTTGATTGACTGGAAACTCTTTACCTCTATCAAACCATCATCTCCAATCAATCCATCGGGAGAAGCACCTAAAAATGGAAAATCCACATCAATAAACAATCCACATCGTTTGACTTTGACATTTTTCAGTCTTTCGTATATCTCTATAGCGACTTTTTCATTCACCCTTCCATACAAAATACCGGGAGTATTCACCGGATTTTTATACAGTAAAGCTTTTACTAAATTATGACAAGGGGTTGTTGCTCTTCTTTTGACCACTGTACCAAAGTTCGAGGCTGTCAGATAGTCCTGCCTCAATTCCCTCCATAAGGAATTATCATGCTGCCCACGAGTTTTCTCCTCAATTTCTTCCAATTTTGAACGATCTGAAATTCTATCTTTCAGTTTGTTCAGAAAGAGGGTTTTCTTTACTGACATTTCCCCCTGAGGAATGTCAGGCTGGGCAGCATTTGGTCCGTAATTCATGTCAGGACCATTTGAAAAATCTCTTCTCTTTTTTGGTTGGCTTTTTGTACCCTCATTTCTCTTATCATGAATCCGCTTCCTTTTCGCCAAAATTTTACGCGTATTCTCCCCAAGACGGCCTTTCCAAGTATGGAGATGCCACGCAGGTCCAACAGAGTGAGAAATAGCAGCTCCATAAGCACGAGTGGTATATGAAATGGATTTACTATAATTAACTCTTTTTCCTCCCGTGCATTTAGCGACGAGTGCCATATACCTAAAAAATCAACAAATTTCAATATATATCTATGTAAAATTCAGGTATGAATATGTTATTCGCAATAGCCGAAATCGGCCACTGTCCGAAAGTTATGCTCACAACGCGTTATGGGTATCCAAATTTACCCACGATGCGAATAGATAATTTTTTTCGAGCACTGAGTAAAGCGGAATACCCAGAACGCGTTGTGGGTAAATTTGATAATCCACAATGCGAATCCTATTTTAGCGCGCTTTCATTCTGCGTTGTGGACAATTCATTTTACCCACGTCGCGTTCTGGGAATTGCATTTCACTCAATGCTCGAAAAAAACCACATGTTCGCATTGTGGGTAAATAAGATACCCATAACGCGTTGTGAGCAAAAATTTCGGACATTGGCCGATTTCGGCTATTGCGAATAACAATATGTAGATAAAAGTAGAATGAATGGAAAATATATTGGAAATATTTAAATTGAACTCTCATACCTTTCGGCTTGGTTTGTGGTTTCATTGTACACTAATCGATCAGCCTTATTTTTCATCGGTTCCACTATTTTCAGAACTTCTTGAAAAAAGGACTGATTCATAATCTTGGTGAGATCTTCCTCTCCTGAATCCTTTCTCTTACAATATGAATCTCTGTGAGAACAAAATTACTATTTATCAAACTTATGTTCTCTGGTACTGGAGGTTGAGAAAAAATCGATAAGTACTCACCTGCAATTGCTGTGATTCCCAAAAACATGGTAAGGAGCATTTCCCAAATCTTGTCGCAATATGGCTGAATCATCTTCATTGTTTTTTACGATGATCCTCACAGATTTCACGAGTCTTTCGATATTATTTATATTTTTATTCTTCCTCGTAAGTATTTTTCTATTAGAAATACCGAAAGAAGTGTTTTTAGCAAGTCTGTGCAATTTGTCGCTCAAACATCGGGTCATATGATTGGCACATTCAATTTTTATCACTTGCCGACCATAAGGTACCTTTTCTACTACCCTTGCATACACGCTCGAATCTCCATCACCTATAACATTTTAGAATTGTCCAGTTAATATTAAAAATGAATATTGTTGTCTGCTGATTTACCTATTAAGTATTTGTATAGAAGTCCGTGCTGTTCGACACTTTTACAAAAACCTTCTACAATTATTTCCTGTTCCATTCCAGTTGAAGGACCGCTGTAATTGAGTGCACAATGATGTGGCCGGGAAGGTGTATTTCGCATTTTGTAGTATGCACACGCAGAACACGTTTTATTCCTTACTCCTAGAAATAGTGGTTTTTTCGTCTGTGCACCAATAATAATTCCCTGAAAAATTAGCATCCCATTGTTTTATTTTTTATTTTTGATACCCGAGAGCGAAGATCATAAGAATTATTCGCGTTATAACAGTTATCAGTTTCAATGTTTATAGATACTCACAAGTCCCGAAGGTGCGTTGTATCCATGTCCATAACTACGCTTGCTCCATCCTCCATCTACTATGACAGTTATGTAGGGAGTTCCATCTGCACACACGTTCCCTTTTTCAATAGCAATCCTTTTTTCCTCTTCGCCAGCCTTTTGCATATTTTCGAATAATTTTTCTTCCCAGATCTAAAATATTGTCGATACTGTATTAAGTGTTTACATAAACATTTATTTTATCGAAAGTGATTCTCTTAAATAGAATTTGAGTATTAGGGAAGCTGTGAACATAATTTCGATATTTCCATGCATCTTACTTGAAAAATGACAAACATAATATTGTTTCATGATCTCACTTTGAGCGTAAAGTATGATCTTAGTGGTGAAACTTTAAGCTTTTCAAAATGTTAATAGAGCAAACACCGTGATATTTCGTGCTAAAAAAACTATTGATGTGATGAATATTCTATGCGGACCTGGAAATCCGAAATCAACGTATTATATATTCAACTGATACTTAGTAATGAACGTTTTGCACAGAGATAAGTAAATTGATGAAATTCACTGTTCGAACATTAGCTAATATCCTCACCTTCTTTATTTGAAACACTTTACGGTTGTATGTCTTCTGTGTCATGAATGGAACGTCCATCATGGCGAATAACTCCTCACATTGATTTTTTCCAATACCTATTGATAAATTGCCCCATACCATAGCACTAGACAAATCATTTTGCTTATAGTCTGGATCGGTATTCAAAATAGTAGATTTTCCACAGTTATTGCAGAAGAAATGGAGTCGCGAATTCATCCCAAATTTCGTTTCCTTCACGAAAGCCATTTTGCCCATAGTATATTTATCACTATGTCTTATGATCTGCTCGTATTCATAAAGAATGTGACCTAAATTCACTATACGGCGTCCATTCAGTAAATGCCTTATAGAGATATGAGAAGAGTCAATTTCTACTTCCAATTCTGGCAGATTTTCTATTGCATCCCTAAAAAGTATACTATCTGAATTTTGTTCACTATGATGACTTTATCTAATGGATTACTTACTCATTTCTAGCACCTTCTGTAGACTCGAGCAATTCACTATAACCTTCTTGTTTAGCTAAAGCGTTCTGTCTGAAATGGAAATCAATTAATGGATAACACTTTTCGTAGATTCTTCAGATTTGCCAAAGATCTTTCAAGTTTAGTTATGAGAGAATTAAAAGTATAGGTGAATTTATGTGATATACATACCTTGCAATTTGTAAATTTTTCATGAATTTCGACCTAGCCGATCTTTTGTGAACTCTTGAGCGATACTTAGCCATAGTTGCACGAAATGAAATTATGTGAATATTATTAATAAGTACCCTTATATATAACCTTCCGTTAGAACACGAGGTAATTCAGGTGGAAATATACTAAGCTATGAGTTCTTTCTTCACACAATTGGAATATATAGTGCTTCTCAAAAGTCCCTACACACCCCCCCTCTTACCTTTGGAAGGATTATGCATAAACAAGTGAAATTTGGAAACTGAATATTAAAGGTTGTAAACTTCCCTACTATTGTTGATAGATGACGAAATCGTCATCGCTAGGTAATGGGTTTGTAACCCGCCTTGTCACCTGACGACAAATTTCAATCCTTATCTATCGTTCAGGTACGAGCATATTCAGCTAAGAACCCAGTGAAATTTTTAGGGTCATAAAAACTGTCAAATTTCCTGTGGTATTGAAATCAAGTGCAGATCAAATGTACCGACAATCGTTGGCATCATTACCCTATCATAAAAACTTCTTTGAGTGAAATATTGCCCTTTTGAAAGCCATAAATCAAAATTAAATTGAAGATGTACGTTTTCATTGGTTATTCCGATATTTAGAGGCGGTGCTAGATGGGAGGCGTGAATTTTAAGAACTTCGAAACTTTAGCACACTCTACACTCAATATCATTTAGAAAAAAAAAATTTAATTTATATTTAAGAAAACTTCTTTGAAATTGGAATGTTTCTGTGTATTGATTTTTTCCCGAAAACTTCGGTGTTGGGAGATATGATCATTTATAAAATTTCTCGATTTCAAATTCAAATTTCAGGAGATTCTGAAAATATTTTTCCAAAAATCCAACACAGATCCATTGATAATTCCCATTCGAGTCTACTCTATGAAAATGAAATGTATCCATCGAGCCAATTTTGAGTTAGAGTGTTCTAAAATTAGCACTGAGAAGCATAGGGCGAATGAAAGTACTGTACACCCTTAAAAGTTATTTCGAAAAGTGTCATAGAATATGCAGGTCCGTATTGACAAAAATGAGGTTGAGGGTGGCCCAGAAAGTACGGAACGTTGGATACGAAATCTGACTATGTCAATTTGAGGATAATTTACTGTCGAATAAAAAATTCCTGTAACATTTTTTGATAATATTTGAAATAAAGTGGAGAAAAAAAGAAAATCAAAATGACAAAATTTACTTTTCTTATGTTATCTCAATAACCGGCCCTGCTAATCTCCATTTGTTTGAACTGCTTGACAATGCTTCTATAAATGCAACTTTTTCTCCATTTGACCGACCTTCTAACTGTTATGGTTTAAAAGTTATACCAATACAATTCCATTGAAAAAGTGGTCACTGTGTATATGATCAGTATAGAGATGAATAATATTGGTCCAAGTGTCGACCCCTGTGGAACCCCTTACTATATCTCGGTTTCATTGACAATTTATCAACATTTTCTGTGTGAAAATGAACTTTCTTTCTGAATTGAAATATGGGCTTTTTTTGCAAAAAAAGCTCTTACCGTTTATACAGGGTGAGGCTTTTCTCTTGACAGGTGATAGAACTCATCAAATAAGTGATTTTACCGAAAACTTCTTATATCAAATGTTCAATTTGAAAAATGTATGAAAAATTTTGGGCATCAATACCTCAATACTACTCTGGCCTGCATCTCTCTACATCTCTGCACCAGGTATTTGAACATCCGCAAAGTTGGGTGATTTTTCAGCGGAAATCTTGTTCTGTACGACTTATACGCTTAACTGGCATTTCGTTTTGATTCACCATAAATTAAAAGTATATCATCAAGTTCATTATTTGAATAAACGTGCGGCATTTTCGAAACATAAAACACTCGTAGAATCTACACCCCTCGCCGTAACACGATCGAAGATATACTGATCACAATCGATATTCTGAGTCATGTATGATAGGAAGACAAAAAACGAGAGATGTTGATATTTACGGATTAGCAGGCGAGGGAGCAGGTTCGGACTGAGGAATTTTCAGATTCACCTAGAAATAGAAAAAATTCTAGTTTCATTTTCTCGAAACAGGGGATTAATTTATATAGAAAATTTTTGGTAAAATGACCTATTTTGATGAGTTCTATACCATCTGTCAGAAGCAAAGCCTCACCTTCAAATACACTCTCTATAGGTGGTTCATTGGAACTACTAAGGTTCGGTCCCAAAAGAAAATGCTGTAAGGGTGTTCAGCCGAGGTCGTGTGGATGTAGGTTCAAGTGCTGAATATTTCAAGTGTGTTGTGGGAGGAGGCGCGCTTCATACGCACATTACGCACTTACCGGATTGTCACTAATCCGCATATTAGCGCGAATCGCGTATTCGGCAATATCCGCTTATTTAATAGTTGGCTGTATTGTCGGTGAAACATGTAGGGTGGGAGCGATCAACAAGAAGTTTGCTTGTAAATGTCGGATTAGCGCATTAACATTCATGCTCTGCAGAGTCTGAATGGGCTCGTATGGCGAGATGAGCGACAGAGAGCTTGCGTGAACGTAGCTGATGCGTAGAGCTTCAGTGTGCAGGCGCGTCATTGCGTGACAATTACGCGTACGCTCGGCTAAGTGCATTCAGAGGTTTCAAACAACTTCGCTGTCAACCCTTGCGATCTTTTCATCTCTCGTGCGTTATTGCTCTTCCTTTTGTGCGGCCCTGTTTCGTCCTACGAACGAGTTTATTAATTGAAAATTGAAAAATACGATCCTCATCTATGGCGGCTGCTTCGTTGCGACCGCATTATTGCCACAATCTATTGTGCTTTCCGACAATGTGACTCGGAAAATGACTAGAATGTTCCCTCTAGTTACTGTCGAATGTTGTGTTCAACTATCCCCTGTTCCTTTTCAAAAGAAGCAAATGTGGAGAATACTTCTTTCTTCCAGTTGGCTAATTTTGTGCTCAGGATTTTATACGTTCTATGCGGAAATATCAGTGTGATGGAAACGATTCAAGCTTTCGAAATAATAAGAATAGCGTCGACAAATCCACGTATCCATATCCAGATTGCCAAAGTCTTGCAATTCCCCTTTCAACCGGTTAATTCGAACGAAGAAATGAAAGGATATTCCTGCTTTTGTTCAGATGACAAAAATATTTCAGTCAGATAAAAATTATTGGTTTTTTTATATACGAAATCCTACGAAGGAATTTTTCTTCCTTCTGACTTCAAATTAGTGCGTTTTAGACATTCATTTCTCTGAAGTTCAGAAATGCACCTTGGATTTTCATTATTGTGTATCTTGATTATTGAGTATTGATGGAGCTTGATAAAACCTGGAATATTTCATGAATACTTGATTCTAGAACACTTTCTCATCGTATTATTTCAATAATTTCAGCAGATGTGACATGATGCAACTACCAAGGTAGTTTTAAAGAAAATTCGATATCCATAAATTCGAATTTTTCTACCTAATTCTAGCCGTAACACGAAATGATCCAATCGTATTCATCTCTTTCCCTCCAAATGAACGCAAGAGTGAAAATTGAAAGCTGCCTACCCCGAAAGCGTATCACGATCCGATTTGTTCATATCAAATACTTCGGTGGTTATGCTTTATTGAGTTTCTATGGCGATACTTGAAGAATACTACAGTGCACAGCACTCTGTGGGGGGATTTCGAAGTGACGGTGAACGCACTTGTTTGGAACACATGTAGCGGATGAAATGGATTCACGCCTCTCAACTATCACTACCCTTTGTTCATTAAAGTTATATCGGAATTGTGGTCTCTTTCATCCCGGTTGAGAATCGACATGGTATCTGATGAAGTTGCACTCAAATTCTAGGATCTTTCCACACACTCACCGAAATATCCAAAAAAACCCCGATGGGATTGTTCTTCAATCCATCATCTATATTCTACTCCCATAAGTAAGAAAGAAATTCCAGGAAGTACCTTATTATACGCTTACGTCTTTTATTTCCAAGCCCATTACGAATATATTCTGTATACTCCATCCACTTTTATACTGTATCCTGGTTGGCCATGGAATTCTGACACATTTCACCGTGTTTATTCCGAAAATGTTTGGTTATTGTCATTTTCCTGTCAGACATCCAAGCAACGTTGTCCTTTCTACATAGAGGTTGTAGAAATCACGTATTCATCAAAATGTTCAGTTACTTTGGGAAAATAATGAATTTGAGAAAATATTATGTGCATTCAATAATTCCGAAGTCCTGGCGAATGTTGAAGAAACTTCTTTCTTTGTTACTGGAAATATTTCACGTATACAGGGTCTTTCACGAGGAACCCCACCCATATTTATACGGGAAACTACTGAACGTATTTTCATGAAATTCAGCACTTATAAGTATTTCACGATGCTGATGAAATCTAAAATATTTTCAAGGCATGAGCATCTCCGGTTTTTCCGGAAATGACGTCAACTTCCGTTTTTCAAATCAGAACACCATTTTTTTATTGCAGAAATAGATTCCTTAGAAAATTTCAAGTTATTTTGATGTAACATTTTTCAGTTTTGGTTGGAAAATTCTCTCTGAGCGGGAAAATTCGAAAAAAAAACGGAAATAGAGCTCCGCTGAAACAAGAATAACTTCGAGGTTTTTGGATGGAAAATTTTCATTTTTGGGATTTTTCAAGATGTAAGATTGATGTATCCACTTTAAAAATCGCAATCGCGATTCATGATACAGGGGGTGAAAAAATCGCTTTCAAAGTTAGGGATGACAAAATCGTGAAAAATCAATTTTTTTAAATCAGAACCCCATTTTTTAATGGCATATATTGAATCTACGTTGAAAAATAATGTGAGTGTATGCATCACACCCTTGCCCTAAAATAGATATTTTCTGAGTTAATATCCACTTTAGGGCAAGGGTGTGATGCATACACTCACATTATTTTTTAACGTAGATTCAATATTCAATATGTGCCATAAAAAAATGGGGTTCTAATTTGAAAAAATTGATTTTTCACGATTTTGTCATCCCTAACTTTGAAAGCGATTTTTTCACCCCCTGTATCATGAATCGCGATTTCGATTTTTAAAGTGGATACATCAATCTTACATCTTGAAAAATCCCAAAAATGAAAATTTTCCATCCAAAAACCTCGAAGTTATTCTTGTTTCAGCGGAGCTCTATTTTCGATTTTTTTTCCGCTCAGAGAGAATTTTCCAACCAAAACTGAAAAATGTTACATCAAAATAACTTGAAATTTTCTAAGGAATCTATTTCTGCAATAAAAAAAATGGTGTTCTAATTTGAAAAACGGAAGTTGACGTCATTTCCGGAAAAACCGGAGGTGCTCATGCCTTGAAAATATTTTAGATTTCATCAGCATCGTGAAATACTTATAAGTGCTGAATTTCATGAAAATACGTTCAGTAGTTTCCCGTATAAATATGGGTGAGGTTCCTCGTGAAAGACCCTGTATAAACATAATTGGAAGATTCAGTTATGCTCTTTTCTTGTACGGAAATCAAGAATCGAGTGTTGAAAGTTTACTGAAATATATTGAACAGAATAGTTACTTTGTGATAGTTTATTCGAAAAAAGAATAAAAGTACTCAAATAACCTGACAGAAAAACTTATGAACGAACAGTGGAATTCTTCACTTTTCAAAATTCTCAAGAAATAAGCCTACCGAAGACATTTGAATACCATTTTGCACCACTCGAAATACTCCAGTATGAAAATGTAGTAGTAGGTACTACGAAACCTGTGTTACAGTTAAACCTTAAAAGAACTAACTCCATTTACAAGTTAAAAAAGATTAAATACAAAGTAGCATTGGCAAAGTCTCTGAGAATTATTCGACATTTCACGAGTCACGAGAGAAAAAACTTGATAAACCTAAATCGTGGCCCACCGGAATACGTTAATGAAGTGCTGATTTTTTTTGCATATAGATTGATCCTTTGTAAATCAAAAAGACCAATTTTCATCGATCAGAGTCGAACGGTTTAGATTTTCTGATTTTTTTCGCGAAGGTCCAAATTTTTCGATTTCTCATTGTTCGTTGATCAAAAACTGTTTTCCTCACGGAAGAACTGATTGGATTTTCTCAATCTACGTTCTCGAATAAGTAAATGGTGTGAGTTTGAAGTCGATCAAAGACAAAAAAATTTTTTCGCAGAAATTCGAATCTCGCCGATCGATGCGAAATTTTCACCATTTATTAATTCGATGCCGTAGATTAAGGAAATCCAAACAGATTTTCCCTGAGACTGATTGTTTTTTAAATATGGTTGATGGAATATTGGGAAAATTGGACCTTCGCGAAAAAAATCAGAAAATCCAAACCCTTCGTTTCAGGTATATAAAAAATACACCGTTTTGTTCTTGAAGAACCAAAGTATAACCAGAAAAATCAGCTTCCCTCAATTCCAATTTATTCAGAAGTTACGTCACTCCAAAGTCGACCAATTTTTCGCCCATTTTCCACTCAGGGTCGAATATTTCCCGAACCAAAAATTTCTCGGAAAAACTAATTGGCGCATCGTAATTTACGTCCTCGAATTAGTAAAAGAAA